>OY282558.1:364198314-366598314 GCA_958295665.1 Tipula vernalis | reverse complement strand
TGTATATAAATAATTACCGCTTTGCGCGGTTGACTTTTTTCTCGAAGTTTCATTGCTCTATTTATTTTGAAAATTTGTCAAAAATGTTTATTTGACTTGGACACGTTTGGTTTAGAATGTATTCATCTCAACTAAGAAAGCAATTTCCTAAGTAAAATTCAACTTACTAAAGACAAAAAAGTATACCATCAAAATCATAGTATAAATATAAGTTTCCGTGGTGTAGTGGTTATCACATCCGCCTAACACGCGGAAGGCCCCCGGTTCGATCCCGGGCGGAAACATTTTTTGTTTTTTTCTATTAAACAAAATTAGCAATATTTAACCGAAGTTGAAGAAATATAATTCGTGAACAAATACAGTTAGCAATTAATTACAATGTGACTGCGTAAAGTAAATAGAATAAGATGTTTTGTCCTCTGTCTACACAAAACAATCTTCTTTTTCCACTGGCACTACATTCCATAAAAGGATTCAACGATGTTCGTCCAAATAGTTCCATCCACTACAAGAAAACGCCAGGCATGGTGACTGAACGTATTTAGGTCCCTTTCAACGTCATCGGATGGACCACGAAATCCTACTTTTATTGATGCCGGCTCCAAGTACTGTTTAGTGGTCCGATTTTGCGAACGAAGAGCGTACCCAAGCCAATCTTAGCCTTGATGATTTTATGAATCAAATGATGTCAAATTAGAGGAACCAAGAATTATTCTAATGATCTTAGGCTCAGCTATAAATTTTCTGGATGTTTCGTGCTCTCAGTACGTGACTCGCAACCAAAAATTATAACTGGTCTTATCGGCGCTTTGTAGATGACCAGTTTTATTTGGCGCGATATATGAGGCGACTTGAATATTTTGATGTTGGCGTAAAATACTCCGTAGTTTACTGCGATCATCGATGAAATGCCCGCAGAAACGGAGTTTTGCTCAGTGATCGGTTTTCCTAGATAATTGAACTCATTCACATTCTCATATTGCCCCTGCCTTCTCGATCTGAAGGCCAATTTAAACATGATCTTTAATATGATTTGTTGGGATATTAATTTCAATGGAAGGATGACCCCTTTCAGGCTGATCATGTTGTGACCCAGAAGGTGTCGGTTGATTTATCATACAGGTAAGTGGCCTACGAGCTGCATGTTATCCAGATCTTGCCAGATGTTAACTCGAAGCCATCCAAAATTTCAACAACATTCCCAACTGCTTCGAAGAATAAGAAATCCATACAAAGAATTAGATAATTGAAATTTTGAACAAACTATAAAGTTATTATCTTAATCTTAATCAGTTAAGGAAGCTTATATCTTATTCTAGATTTTCGGAAAAATTATTCAAATAGAAGTAGTTCAGAACTTTGACTATACAATTAAACTTTAATTGTTTAGTTAAAGCTTACGAATTTGTCAATTACAATATGCATATATGAAACCACTATCTTTTTTTTTACACGGATCTTAAGAATTAAAATTAAAATCTTAAATTTGATGATCATCCTCAAAGTATGCAATCATCTATACATCTAAATAATCGTCAATAATTTTAAAATATACTTAACAAACACATATTTTATTCAAAAATTATGATGATCTGACTTTCTAAATACGCACACATGTATTTTATTTCCGCGATTATACATCAAATTATGCCACTATACCGAAAAAACTTTGCTATCTCACTATTTAATTATCGGTTCTATGGTGTAATGGTTAGCACTCTGGACTTTGAATCCAGCGATCCGAGTTCAAATCTCGGTAGAACCTGTAAATGAAGTTTTTTATTCGTTAAATTGTAATTATGGTTTATACTTAACATTAAAGTTTTTTAAAATACTCGAAGAGCATTAAATAAAATGTTCATTCATAAAATTTTTTCCCAAAATTTTTATTAACAATTCAAAAAAATTAACGATCAAACAATTTTAAATTTTTCATAATAATTTATTCATTCGTTTGCTCATCCTAACAGCACAAAACATGATATTCTTATTTTCTGAATTTTCAATCGTATTTACAATATTTCTTAATTAATTATTAAACCTAACTAAATATATATTTTTTGCTTTTTCTCTGTTTTATTTATAATTTTACATTTAATGTAAATTAATATTAAATAACAAAAAGATTTCTCTAAAGAATTTATTTTTTTTCATTTTTAGCATTTTTAGAACAAAAAAAAAAAAAAAATGATCGTGAATTTAAAAAAGGTAGAAAGGAGATATCACTTTTGTTGTTTTTGTTTTGTTTGTTTTACAATAAAGACAAATATAAATTTTCATTATTTTCCAAATCTTTGCTCACATTTGGAATATTTATTTAGTACATTCATAAAATTATAAATATTTAAACTAGATTGCTCTCCAATATAATAAAACTCGGTTAACCTTATTTGCCATGGCAGTAGGCCATATGTACCGCACGCGTTATCAAAATAAACGGCTACATCCGGGTCGGGTATATTATTTAAACTTTCGCATAATTTTTTATCGAGCAAATCCATTGTCACTTCGGCCGATGCTATTTGACTGGCTTTGGCAGCATAACACAATTGTTTGCACAGCGAAACAATTTCTGGTTTCCCTTGGCTTTGTGTAAAATAATTAGTTATGATTTTATTGTTGTCAGATTGGTATGTTTTAACGAGTTCACATAGTTCAGTATAGTCTGATTCAAATTCGCCTGGAAATACATAAAAAATAAAAGATTAATACGGTTTAACTAGAGTTTAACTTTCGATTTTGGTTTTACAATCAAAATTAATTTGCTTAAACTAGCATTAATTTAATCAGTCAGCTTGTACCGGTTAAATATTTAACAACAGTTAAACTGATGTTTTCGAAAAATAAATCTTTGGTAGACCAACCGATTTGTTGTAGTACAACAATTATCTAATACAACTATGATTTAACAATGATCAACAAACATAATACATCTAGCTGATGTGGTAATGCAAGTTCTTTATCTTTAACGCAATCAAACCACCCAAGTTTCACCGTCGGTCAATGGTTTGCATTCAACAGACTCGCTTAATACATTCCAATATTGCTGCAGACGTACAGCTTCAATGTTCTACGGAAAATTGATGTATTGCTGAGACCAGATAGGGTTTTCCCGGAATACGGATGGCGCAATATTCCATGTTTGGTTGGATGGTGTGTTTGAAACATATATTAGAGAGCACATTGTCAGAGCCAACGATGATGTCAAATCGTATACAGGGTGTACTATTCAAAACGCGACTCATTTTTAATTTAATTATTTTTTTTATTTTATTTATCAACGATGGTTTTGCTTTTAAGTTAATAAAAATCAGTACAAAATGAGATATTTTCAAATGATCAAAATATCTTCGGAATTTATGAGTGAAAAAAGCAAATTGAAGAAATAAAGCGGGAATTTCTTCTTATAGTAGATGTAGTATCGGTAAGAACCGAACGAATCCAAATGAAGTTATGAGCAATAGATATATACTGTAAAAAGGTGACGTTGAGAATAATATAGTAGTGTGGTGGTATGGCGCGGGGAAGGAATTAAAGTGGTGATGTTACCAGAAGTATATGAAAATAAAGCATTTTGATATAAAAGTTAACGAGTTGAGTGTGTATAATTGATTAGCTGAGAACCGGAACCAGTACCTGGACAACCAGAATACAACATTGGCGACGAGGATAAAAAAAAAAAAAGAGGAAAAATGGAACATAACCTCAACGCTATACCACGTTTTGAGGCCAGATCGACAACGGACATTGGAAGCTGTTGGATAAAATGGACACTGAGGCTACAAAATTATTTCGAAGCGGCGTCAGTAGAAGAACCAAAAAAAAAACGTGCGATTTTACTTCATGTGGGTGGAGAGGAAATTTTTGATTTATTCCAATCACTACCAGACGAACTAGTACCAGCAGTAACATCGGGAAACACCAGCATCAGCACGAACAAAGAAACTTCGCAGCAAGCACAAAGTACAGATGAATATGAAATTGCGAAACAGAAATTGACCAATTACTTTGTTCCAAGAGCAAATGTTGAATTCGAGATATTCAATTTCCGTAAGGCTAAGCAAGAACCAGGCGAGAATATCGATCAATATTACAGTCGATTGTTAAAATTGTGTGCACATTGTGATTTTAAGAACAAATCGAACGAGATAAAATCACAAATAATCTTGCACACAACATCATCAAATCTACGACGGTATGGTCTAAGAGATCAACCAAAACTGGAACAATTATTGTCATATGCAAAAACGTTGGAGCAAACTGAAGAACAAATAGCAATAATTGAAAATCGGCAAGAAATAGTTTATGGTACAAGTATCACTGATACCAAAGGGTACAGCCATAATAATCAGCACAATAAATAAAATTATCACCCGCAGGAAAACCATAATAGTCAGAATCCAAGTGATAACAATCGTCAACCTCAGATCAATCAACGATGTAAAAATTGTGGCAATTTATAGTATACGAGAGGTTTGAGTTCGTGTCCAGCTCAAAATTTAAACTGCCATAAATGTGGTCGCGTGGGTCATTTTGCTAGGTTATGTATCACATCACAACACAGAAGTCAACATCAACAGTTGAGGCTAGATCAAAAAAACCATTTTCAACGAGCTCAAAGAACAAATAACCAAAAATACCAGCCAAATCAAAATCAAAGCAGGCAGTAGCCATCGGTAAATCTGTTACATAAGGATAATCAAATGGAAAATAGCAGTCAGGTAGAACGAAGCAACCAGTCAGATTCTGATGAAATATTTTCGGTGACAAACGAAAAACAAAGGCGTGCTACAGTCGAGATAGGTGTAAATGATCAGAAAGTGATTTTCATGATTGATACCGGGTCATCTGTCAACATAATCAATTCAAGTATTTAGAAAGAAAACTTTCGGGATACGCCGCTTATAAAGGCAGACGAGAATATTTTTCCATACAATTCGGATGTCAGTTTGCCCATCGTAGGAAAATTTGACACTAAATTTTCATACTATCAAACATCGACTGAAGCAGAAATCTTCGTAATAGATGGCAATGCCAAATCTTTGATGAGTTTTAAAATCGCGTTAGAACTAAAAGTTATCAAAACAAGTTTCAGTGTAAATTATGGGATCAGTATAGAGTTTATCAAATCAAATTACCCAGAACTAATATGCGGTGTTGGAAAATTAAAGGATTTTCAAGTCCATCTTCACATTGATAGTTTCATTCCACCAGTGGCAATAAAACATCGACGAGTTCCGTTCCATTTACGTAGCAAAGTTGAAGACGAATTAGATCGCCTAATTAGTGAGGATGTTATCGAAGAGGCAGTGGGACCAACACCGTGGGTATCACCGATAGTAATAGTGCCGAAGCCAAACAATCCAGATGAAATTCGAATGTATGTAGACATGCGTGTACCAAACACAGCAATTAAACGCGAGCGCCATGTCACTCCAACTATCGATGACGTTTTTCATATTTTAAACGGAATGACAATATTTAGTAAAATCGACCTAAAAAATGGCTACCATCAAATAACCCTGGACGAAGAGTCAAAAGTCATAACAACGTTTTCAACGCACTGCGGATTATACCGGTACAAACGGCTCAGCTTCGGAATCAATGCCGCCGCTGAGATATTCCAAAATATAATTAGACAGGTGCTTGTCGACATACCAGGAACGATAAACATCAGTGACGATATTATAGTAGCAGGAAAAGATCAGCAAGAGCACGATAAATCACTTCGAATGGTGTTGGACAGGCTGAAACAACATAATTTAACAATCAACATACAAAAGTGTAGTTTCAGCCAAGAACAAGCTAAATTTTTCGGCTATGTGTTTACTAAAGAGGGAGTACATCCAGATCCGGAGAAAATAAGTGCGTTGGAAAAGTTAGAACCTCCGTCGAACCAGTCAGAATGCCGCAGCTTATTAGGTATGCTGACATTTGTGGGGAAATTTCTACCAAATTTAGCCAGTAACACCAGAATTTTACGTGAGTTAATCAAAAAAGATACAAAATGGATATGGACAGTAGAACATCAAGAGTTGTTTGAATTTTTAAGCATCAGCTGGCGAATACCAATAAACTTGCGTACTTTAGTACAGAAAAACAAACACATATTCACGTCGATGCGGGACCAGATGGATTGGGTGCAATTTTGTCTCAAGAATCAACGGGAGGTGAATGCACAATCATAGCATACGGCAGCCGTTCTCTCTCACCAACGGAACAACGGTACAGCCAAATCGAGAAGGAAATGTTAGCCATAAATTGGGGATTACAGCATTTTCATTTGTATTTGTATGGTATTAATTCTGTCGTACATACAGATCACAAGCCATTGGTGGCTATTTTAAAAAATCCAAAATCATGTTCCAACGCTCGAATCGAAAGGCTAATGCTCAGAATCCAACAATATTCGTTCATGATTGTTTACCAAAAAGGGATAGATAATCCAGCAGATTACCTTTCGAGGCATCCAACAAACCCGCCTGATGAAATATCAGCTGGAAAAGTTAATAAATACATCCATTTCATCATCAACAACAGCATTCCTACAGCACTAACCATTGACCAGATCAAAAAATCTACAGAGGCCGATAATATTTTGAAAGAGGTTATCAGAAGCATACAAGAAAACAACGGTTTACCACAACATTGCAAACAGTTGGGTAAGGTATTCAACGAGTTAACAGTTCAGAACGGAATCTTACTTAGAGATCATCGGATTGTATTGCCAGAAAACCTTCAACAGAAGGCAATCAATTTAGCACATAAAGGACATTTGGGCATTGTTAAAACTAAACAATTACTGAGAACAAAAGTTTGGTTCCCAAATCTAGATCGGATGGTTGAGGACACAATTAAGGAATGCACAACATGCCAAATTGTTACCGAAACGCAACATCGGGATCCCATTTGTATAATCTAGCCGGCAGAGTGTATATTCCAACGAGTATCAATTGACTTCGCTGGACCGTTTCCAAATGGAAAATATGTGTTCATAATGGTTGATGAACACTCCAGATATCCATTTATTAAAGTAATTTCATCTACAAGATTTGAAGTAGTCAAAAATGTTCTATTCGAAATATTTACGATGTTTGGTATACCAGGAATGTTGACATCGGACAACGGGCCTCCATTTAATGGCCATGAATTTCACGATTTCCTGAAGCAACTAGATGTTGTCCACCATCGTATCACCCCATATTGGCCAGAAGCAAATGGACGAGCGGAACGACTAGTGCGGACAATAAAAAAATCATTGTTGTGTGCGAAAATTGAGCAAACTGATTTTACAGCGCAAATAAATGCCTATTTATTTAATTATCGAGCCACACCGCATCCTGCCACATTGAAAACACCATTTGAAATCATTTTTGGTCGATCAGTAAAAACAATTTTACCAGACATTAGCCAGTTTAAATGTTCGTCAGCAGGAGAAGGTGATAGTGATATAAAAGAACGAGAAAAGCAGAAGTTGTATGCGGATAATAGAAGACGAGCAAAACACCATGATTTCAAAATTGGAGAAACAGTAATATGCAAACAGTCGAAAGACAATAAATTGACGACTCCTTTTGATCCAGAACCGTATAAGATTATTGAAATACATGGAACCAAAATAAGTGCTGAACGTGATGGTAGAATAATTCATCGGAATGCATCATTCTTTAAAAGAATAACTCCAACTGCATCAAAAGCATTCAATCAAATAACGGATGATTACATACTACCAAAACAGCAACAGGACCAGATTGAACAACAACAACGACAGCGACATTACCAACACCAACAGGAACAGGTGCCAGTTTCTTTTGAAAGTTTAACATCAACAGAAGGTCAACTTCAACCGACACTTTTCATTCAACCACCGAATCCAAGTGAAGTTGAACCGGATGTTGTACCATCAAAAGCTAAGCAATCCTTCCGAAGTCGACGGATGCCAAGCATTTAGAAGAGTACGAACTTTATTAAAGGTTGAGAGGAATGTAGTATCGATAAGAACCGAACGAATCCAAATGAAGTTATGAGCAATAGATATACAGGGTGGCTGAGACCAAGTGTTACCAAATGAAAACGCTGTAATTTTTTTAATTTTGATTATTTTTTATTGAAATTTCGTGGAATATGTTGAAAACATATTACATTTTATGAAAAACATGTTACTGCTCGATATGACCTCCTTTGGCTTTGATTATTTGAATCAGTCTTCCATAGAAAGCATTGCATGCTGACCGAACGTGGGCTTGCGGAATTTTATTCCATTCTCGAACAAGAGCTGACTTCAATGCATCAACACTTTCGTATTTTTTAGTGGACACCTTACTCTCCAAAATGGACCATATGGAGAAATCCATGGGATTCAAGTCTGGTGAATATGGTGGCCATTCTTTCGACGAAATCAGCCGCGGAACGCAATTTTGTAAAAATTGCTGTGTCGCTCGAGCTTTGTGTGACGGTGCCGAGTCCTGTTGGAATGTCCAACGGTTCGTACCAAAGTGTTTACGTGCCCAAGGTAGCAAAGCATCGTTTAGGATCTTTTGGCGGTACATCTCTTGGTTTACCTTGACTCCATGTTCGATGAAAACCAGAGGAGTGCGTCCATCTGCAGTAACTGCAGCCCAAACCATAACATAAGCTATGGTGATTGCTTGCGCATGGCAACTCTTGTGTCCAAATTATCGTTGGACTTGTCCTCTAACCAAACACGATCATTTTGTTTATTCACATGCTGTTGAATGGTGAAAATTTTCTCATCAGAAAAGACAATTTTTGGAATCTCATCACGTTCGGCCAAGGCCTTCAATGCTCGTGTTCTTTCAAGCCTAACTTTTTTTTGTGCCTCCGTAAGATCTTGAACTTTTTGTATCTTGTAGGGCTTCAAGTGTAGTTCATTTTTCAATATGGTTTGAATGCTGTATCGTGAAACATGTAGACGTGCGGCTAATTGATTGGCACTTTGACGAGGATTTCGTTGGATTCGTTTCTTCACCTTTCGTATCATTTCTTTTGATGTTGCTGTCTTTTTAGGACCGCCTCTGTTGCGTTTAGCGATGCTACCAGTTTCGTTGTATCGAGTTATGGTTCGATACACAAACATTTTATTCACATTCAAATGCTGGAGCTGACGAACTATTGCTGTTTGTGAATTTCCACCCAAATACAGTGCAATTACACTATTACGTTTGAATTCCATTACGATTTTTTTATTAAGATATTAATTTAGAACAATTATTTATTGACCACATATAAACAACTAACCAAACTTCAATCTGTCAAAAAATTAATGCGCGAAAATGACAACTACACAAATGACAGCAGAGTGAAGTTAGTAACATTTGGTCTCAGCCACCCTGTATACTGTAAAAAGGTGACGTTGAGAATAATATAGTAGTGTGGTGGTATAGCGCGGGGAAGGAATTAAAGTGGCGATGTTACCAGAAGTATATGAAAATATTTTGATATAAAAGTTAACGAGTTGAATGTGTATAATTGATTAGCTGAGAACCGGAACCAGTACCTGGACAACCAGAATACAACAGTAGAGAGTCACGTTTTGAATAGAACACACTGTAGAATGTAACGTAGATCATTATCGTGTTCCATTGGCGAGAGCAAACTACTCACAAGTACTTGTATTTATGTCTATGGTGTAGTTTTTAGAAGTAGTTACACATAAAATTAACGGCAGATAGATTTTAGTTTAAAAAATTCCAATAGATGGCTCTTTTCTAATTTTGGTTGTGTGGAATGTGATTTTTTTAACCCTAATCCGACCAAGGTGTGTCTTGCCTCATTTGATAAATGCATCGATTTTCAAAATAATGTTAATTTAGTTATAAACTTGTATGTATTTATTTTGGAACATTTTCCTCACAACGTGTCGAGCATTCTTTGCAAATACATATTTAGTAAATTATTTGATTAGAATTGGGATTTACTGCCATCAAAAATATATTGGTTCGATTACGGTTAAAAACAAATAATTTTGGTTTATGTTTGTTCATTTTCAAATCGTAAAAATATTTTAGTAAGCGGTGGAACGAAAAGAGAAAAAATAGTTATAGTATGCTTGTAGGAGTCGGTGATTGGGTTAATACCCATATGTATGGCAAAAAATAAAGAGAAGGTGCGGAAGGAAAAACACAGAATGTGAAGGTTATAATTTTAAAGGAAAGAAAAATACATTTATACCAAATTAATACTGTGTCTTTACTCACTAGCTTGATACGACAATAGTACTAGATTATTGGGTGCAGTTCAATGGTAAAATTGGCTGCAAACAAGTATGTAACATGTTTTCGCTCCAAAACCTCAGTTGCCAACCAACTAACGGGGAATTTACCTAGCTCTCGAGTGGCATCATACATAGCATCCTCTAAAGTGGGAATTCATTATGCAGGGCCACTATTCATAAAATTAAATAATCTTCGAAATGCCAAAAGTATCAAGGGGTATATTTCATTATTTGTGTTTATGGTAACTAAATCGATTCACTTAGAACTTGTCAGTAACCTGACGACTAACGTTATATCCGTTAAACATCACCTCATGCGAGAAATTATTTCGAATCTATTGACATTTGAAGAAATGAAGCACATTACCAATGCAAATTGAAGCTTTATTGAATTCATGCTCTCTGTGTTCTTTAAACAATGATAACATCAATGATCGAAATGCATTAACACCTGAAAGCCACTGACAACCATTCCAGAAACAATGTTCGGAGATATCAATATTTCTCATTTCAATCATTTTCGGCTTTAAGCAGCCTAAACTACTTCTCGATCCCAATATATTATGCTCGTTTAATAAAAATATGGCATAAAATTTCCTCTTAACCCGGGTTCAACGTTATATGCTTTAATTTTTAGTCCACGATTTAGTTCCCGAGAATGCTCGATTTATATTTCGTTTCCACGAAGTACATGATGCATTGGGAGGTTTTACTTAGAATGAGATTTTTTGTTAGGGGAGCAGAGGGCTATGAGTCTATATTTGTAATAAAAGTTGCATCGTGCACAAGAGAGACAAATAATAAGTCAACAAAAGTTTGTTTGAGATATTCTGGCGTAGTACGGGTGAACGGTAGTCATTTAGTCTAATAAACAAAGAAATTCAAAAAGGTTTCCCTCTCTATATATCCAAGAAGAAAAATGTCACTGTTACTTTTCTGTAATTTTTAGAAATGTTTTCAGTCCCTTTTTAATAAAGCGTTCCTTTTTATTTTCAATCATTTTTAAGCATAGTTAGTTCTACTAATACGCTCCGGGGCTCACTTCTGTAAAGAGCAACTATTTTTATTTTTTTTATTTTTAGTAGTATTATTTAAGTATGTAATAGCCGAACTGACAGATCTTATTAATGAAAATTCGTTCAATTTGAATAATATTTTTAATATTTTGTAAAAATTTATGACACATTCGATTGATGAATAAAATTAAAATTACCTGATCATAACTTGAACTAACAACAGCGTTTTCTTTATTTTGATCTTATTTTTCGTTCACTAATCTTTAGATTTAAATAAAGTATCTGCTGAGTGTTGACTAATGTAGCAGTAGATTATGGACTTACAGAGACATCTGGCTCTGGTGTTTCCTAAAATCAGTCTTCTCAGTTTTTATTACTTTTAGTAATATCTAGCATAGTTTAGTACTTTGGGATTTATGTTAATTCGTCCCTGGTTACTACGCAATTTGTGTAAAGGTCGTGTTTAATTACGTCGCTTCATGTTTTGTTTACATTTTTTTTTATATGGAGTTTCGCCCAAAACGGCCCTAACACAAATACGAAAAAAATGAATGAAATTGAGTTCGAGCCGAAGTATAATTAAATAATATTTGTTAACAAAAGGTTCATTTGTTTATTTTAAAAAAATGTAGGCAAAACTCATTGACCCCGTGTTCATATACTCTGGTGGTAAGTAGAAATACTAATCACACGATCTATAGGTTGCCATCGTGGAAGTTCTATTTGTTTTCAAATTATTAAGAGTATATTTAGGATTAAAACGACATAAATAACTTGTCAATAAAACCTGATTAGTCATATTCATATCACAAATAATTATTATTGTTGTTCTGCTATAAAACTATTCTTGGTTATTTATTCCTATTCTCGTGCTCAATGGAATGCCCTTAATATTAAAGCATTAACGATTTTGTACAAAAATTGAACATACTGTTGTCTAAATTGAAGCGATTAAGTTTTCCCTCAAATATGAAGGCATTGATTATGAATTACCTATTTTTAAATACAAATGGTAAATCAAGTAGGCTTGGAAATAAGAGAAAATATTTCTTGTCGGCAATACCAAAGCCAACTTAATAAATAAAGCCTCCATGTTGACGATATTTTTTTAAAAGCTTTTTTTAAGGTATCAAAAAATCCAAAAGAAAATGTTTATTCCATAGTTTTTATATGGAGAGATATGACCTCAGTTTATTCAAAATATATTAATGAAAATTGACTCGAAATTAATTTTATTTTGATTCAATTGAAACTATAAACTTTATTTTCCACCTGACTTGGACGATTTTTTCGTGAGCTTTTCCAATTTACGGTAATAATGATAACAAAATAAGATATTTTATATCTGAAAAAGCTTAAAAATAGAGTACATGCATGTAAAAAAGAGATATAAATATAAAGGAAAAGGCGCCACGTTTACAATAATAAACAAGACAAACAATATAGAAACAAGGTAAACATAAGAGAAATGAAGCAAATACATAATATGAAGCATATTATCAGATGACAGCTAATAAAAAGCAAAGCCTACCCAAGTAACAATTTGAAACTGAAATTCCAAAAAATCGAAAGTAAGGATTTCTGATCAGTTTTTATGCAACTATTTTTTTTTGAACCGGTTCCGCAATGATTACAACATCGTATAATTAAACCTTTTCAATTCGAATTTTACAAAACTCTATTGTAACTGTTAAGTTTTACTGAAATGGTTTCAAAGTTCCAAAAAAATCGTAGAAATGGCTTCATAAACGTGCTGTTGTAACTGATTTTCTTGAAGCCGTTTTAAATTCTTTTAATTTGGAAGATTTAAAAGATAAATCAACGGGTTTTAAAAAGCTATATTATAACTACCAAAAAATTATTGCCATTCGAAAGGAGCACCAGCCAATACTGAATGTGTAACTGATATCGAAAGATTAGTCGAAATCAGTAGCGACTCTACCAGGAACATTTCTTATTCACCATGTACGTATACATCTTCCACAAATGAAGCTTTAGAAACTGCCGGGAAAATTGGAAAGGCTAACCATACAACAAATAAAATTGATCTACCAACAATATAATCATTGTCATTCGGAATCTGCTCCAATCAATACTGAATGTCTAACAGTAATCGGGAGATTAGTCGATATCAGTTGCAACTCTTCCAGGAGTATTTCAATATCACCATCTATGTATTTATCTTACATAAAAGAAGCTGCTGTGGAAACTTGCGGAAAAATTAAAAATGTCAACCATCCGGGAAATAAAATTAATCGACAAGAACATAACCGTTGTTTTTCGGAATCACAACAATGTACTGGTAGAAAAAGCAAAGAGTTATAAAGTAGTAAATTTTCAAAATAATAATAAGCTCCGTTGAATAATTCCACCTGCAAAAATGAACTAATTTCGTGACTCCGAAGCGTAATTAATTAACTTTAAATTTTAAATCCATTCTGCAACACGAACTTTTTAATAACTGAACTAAATCTAGGCGAAATTAATTCATTTTTTTCATTTCATTAATTCATTTCCATTTTTTAAGTAAATCAATTGACTTTATTAATTATTTCCATTTACTATGGAAATAAAGTCAATTGGTTTTATTTCTTTTTTAAATGGAAATAAAGCCAATAGACTTTATATCCAATTTACAGTTCAGTATTTAAGTGTTAAGTTAATTGCTGTCGGTGACTGAAAGGAAATGAGAAGAAATTCTGGAAAAGGAAGATTTAATTTTAAAATATTCTGGAAAATGGAGGTCCAATATTAAAATTATTTAGAATGGAATTAATAATAATTGCTTCGTCAACCTTGTAGAGACAGATCAAAGAATTTTTATCGCTTTTATCGATTCTTCTGATAGCAGCACAAATATTAAAAACAGTAAGTTTTTTCAATTTAATTCGTACCTTAGAGGATGGGGTCAAACTTTGCCATGTATTTTTTAAAAGGCGCTGCAGTTATTCACAGCAATTAATTTGAAGCTTTAATACTGGAATATTAATTTAGCGAATTGAGTTTATTCCCATAGTAAATGGAAATTATGCAAATTGAATCATTTCGGAATCAGTTTTTTACAAAAATGACTTTATTTTCAGTTTAACTGAATGGAATCTTGAATCTAAAAAGCAATTGAAATAATGTCAATGGCTTTAATTTCCATTTGAATAAGAAATAAAGCTAATTATTGACTTTATTGCCGTTGATCTTACATATTTATCTGCACCACATACCTATTCGTGAAATATTAAGATAAAAATTTTAGTGGAATTTGTAGTAATAATTGTTTATAAATAATTTCAGATGATGATCCAACACACAATGAACATGAAAAAGAAAATCAGTTTGTGGAAATCATTAGCAACCCTAATGGTAACTTTCCATCACGGAATAGTCATTATGAATCCACACAATATACGAGTACATGTATGCATATTATTTGTATTATTTCTTTATATTTTAATTAAATTTTTTTAATATTTTTTAGCAAATTATAGTTACTCTGGAGACACTGGAAAGTATTCTCTAAACAACAAGTTAGACTACATTGCCAAAATGTTCACAGAACGAACAAATCAAATCATAAAGAATCAAGCTGATTTAAAGGCTTCAATCGATGTATTAATTCAAAAGACTCTTGCTGTGCAGCCAAGAAGCTTATCACATGACAAACCTGACGATATAGAATTACCTATTAGCACAGTTGAAGGACTGGAGAATTGCGAGTGGAAATTAAAATCAAATCCTGAATTTAAAAATCAAATGGTAAGTACTTACTCGTAAATAGCTGAAAAATGTGAGTGCCAGAAGTGAGTTTATTTTGTTCGAAGGTATGGGACAGTCGCTTAGCGTCGTTACTCAAACTTGCCATTTACAACAGAAAAGGTCACTTTCAACACTTGACCCATAAATATCTATTTTATGGTTTTTAATTTTAAATATTTGTTATTCTTAGATTGCATACATCTCAACGTTCGGGGGGCCCAATGAGAGTGGATGTGCTCGTATCATTATGAAACAATTCATTGCAGATGGTGTACTTGTTTTATACTCGTGGGGTGGTACAATAGTAAAAAAACCGTTCCTGCCATTTAATGAAATAAGGAACGTAATTATGGTAGCGGTAAAAAAGAAATACTATATGTAGAGTTTACAGATCATGAGAACAAGAAGTTTTTGAAAGAATATTTAAAATCTGCCAATACAAGATTAAATTGAGCCTCAGAAAAAATGTCGTCATGCAGCGATGGCAAATTCAATATATAAAAGTGAATAAAACATTCGAATCATGCATTTAGATTTTAAATGTTAGATTTAATTAAATAATTTTGTACGAGTTTTGCTGTCACACGTTAAAATGAATTTCAAAATTAAACTACAAATTTATTTTATTTATTAAAGTTTCTGTACTTTATAGAATTACATTTTTATTATTTAAAATCAAATAGTATTTTTATTGTGTCTTGCCTCAAAAAGTTGGTAGAACTCCCCATTTTCGATTTATCTGGTTTCGGTGTAGCGAAATGAAAACATGATATGACTAAGTCAGAAGAATTTTTACCTTCTTCAAGAGTGTTATGATTTTGTTATTAAAGAAAGTCGAATTGAGTTGTCAAGTGCTACATATTTTAATTATTATAAAGGATATTTTTTCATATCCTTTATAATAAATAAAATTCACTTCGCGCAGAAATAAACCGAAACGTTGTTCTTGTGAAAGTATTTTTACTTTACCAAAATGTTTACAAAAACCCGTTTCGGATTTTCTGAAACGGATTAAAACAGGTTTACGGACAGCTTCGATTAATTCACATCGGTTTTTTTCTAAAATTGTTTAAAATAAGTTTAGAACGGGAACCGTAAAACTTAAAGGTTTCAACAAACTCGATCAAACCAAGGTTATATGTATGGTTTAGTGAGGTATATAAGAAGGTTCTAAAACAATTTTTGAAACATTTTAGTTTTGATACCAAAGTTTTAAACTAGTTTTGAAGTCGTTTTGAATACAAAAATTGCCGCTTGGGTATAATATATAGTATAATATATCTACTGGGAGGGTTCTCATTTTTTGCAGAGTAGTACATTGGTATAACTCTTTGGGCCTTCAGCCAAAATTACGGGGAGGGGGCAAGATATTTCTACTTTTTTTCAATAGATATATTTGAGCGATTGGCCTCTGTATTTTTCTGATTTACCAAATCGAAAATATTGGGATTGCCATGAACAATTAATATATTTGTCTATAAAAAATGCCGAAAAATCAACTGATTACAGACATACAAATTAAATTCTTAAAAAAAAATTATTTATTAAGTAGGCTATGCTTTTTATTAGCTGTCATCTGATAATATGCTTCATATTATGTATTTGCTTCATTTCTCTTATGTTTACCTTGTTTCTATATTGTTTGTCTTGTTTATTATTGTAAACGTCGCGCCTTTTCCTTTATATTTATATCTCTTTTTTACATGCATGTACTCTATTTTTAAGCTTTTTCAGATATAAAATATCTTATTTTGTTATCATTATTACCGTAAATTGGAAAAGCTCACGAAAAAATCGTCCAAGTCAGGTGGAAAATAAAGTTTATAGTTTCAATTGAATCAAAATAAAATTAATTTCGAGTCAATTTTCATTAATATATTTTGAATAAACTGAGGTCATATCTCTCCATATAAAAACTATGGAATAAACATTTTCTTTTGGATTTTTTGATACCTTAAAAAAAGCTTGTTTTCATCATGGAGGCTTTATTTATTAAGTAGGCTTTGGCAATACGCACAACGGAATATTTTATGTTAACCTGTTTCTGTCATGTTTATTAGTTAGTTCAGTGAAAGGTTTGTTTAGTGGAAGACACAGTAGTTTCGTCGATGAGGTTGACATCTCATGACATTGAAGTCTTGTTCATCTTCGTCGATGAGATAAGAGAAGGTTAAGAGAAATGAAAAACCGTTTGATAGAAAAAATTTTATTGGCGGAAGAAATTTCCGGTAAACAATTCCGGTTGTGACATCGTAGAGTGCTGCATTAAGGCGAATAGTTACTTCGACAAGCGCTCGACATAAACTGCAAAATCATCGGATTACGGATCCCCAGGATTGATTTCACACCCACTGACGCAGCATTGTTATTTGTGTTGCGCCATCAATATTAACAAGCCTCAAGGACAAATATTTGACCACGTGAGAACCAACCTTCCAACAACCGTCTTCTCGCACGGACAGCTCTACGTAGCTTTACTCCGATTCAGACATCCCAACCAGGTGAAGGTGTATATCGAGATGAACCCATAAGAAGGTCAATAGCTGAAGAACGATCGACAATTTACGCGGAATATTGTGTTCACAAAGAAGTAAACCATTAAATTGGAGTAAACCAAAGACAGCCTAAAATTAAAAATTAAATATTGGTTTCATTTGAAACCAAGAAAAATATTTGAAAATTGACACGATTTTACAAAGGTCGGTTACTTTCCAAACTATTATCAATTGTTCGTTACCAATTGTAATACAATTTTTCTGTTATAAACCGAATGAATATGAAACAAAAACTTGATATGTTGTGTTCAGGTGTTCCTGAATATTATTTCTAAAATTGGGTAAGTTTTAATTAAATGGCATTCGCATAGTTTTGGATGTTTTATAAAATATTGGAGGCATTAATAAAAATATCGGATCAAGGTTCAGAAATTATTTCAAGGTTGTTTTCTAATAGACAGAGGAAACTAATTTTGGTGGCTTTACAAATACAATCTAACAACGAAAACCACAAAACAGGTATTGCAAAAGGTGATAAATTACTCTTAAATAAGAGAACTTTTGAATAATTAATAACCATAAATTTACAATACATCATTAGCGGGTGTTATGAAACAAAGTAATGTCGCAATAAACAAATATTAACTATTATAACAAGAATTCAAAAACCAATAGACAAAATTATTCTTTCTGACATCAGAATAGTAAGCCTTCAAAATAATGTTTCTCTATCATTGTTTACTCTTAATTTCTTATATTTTAAAACCTAGAGCTAGATTTTGCAAATAAAACGTAAGTGTTAAAAGTGAACTTTTATTTTGTGGACCGGGCAGTTTGGGGACAGTGTTAAAAATAAATTATGTACTTAGCTCTTGTGAACAAACTTCAAAATCCTACTTCTTTTTAAAATAGAAAACCTCTTTTTGAATGATTACGCAAACTTTCTGACGTGAAACAAAACTTTTTGTTATTATAATAATTACAAAACCATCAAATCTCTTTACGTTAGATCCAAAACCAGAAAATTATAATTAGAAAAGATGACATTAAACAACCTTTGTAACAAATGAGTTTGAAATTAAGAAATATCCAAACCAATAACGTCCAAAGTTGTTTTTTCTTTTAATTCTCATGTTTAATTCAATTTGCGGGTCGTTCAAGCGTAATGTGAAACCAGAAACAAATGCTCTGTATCATCTTTTACAAAATTGACGTCTAAGCCGGTAAACAAATTTACAACAGGGGCAAATACAACGTCATACTTTAATTAAATATTTGAATCTTTGTTTTTTATAACAAATTCCATTGGACCATGATTCTTGAAAACCAATTCCGACTAGATATTTATTGGTACAATCAATTTTTTGTTGCCATGTAGATGGTCCCTACAGGATGTTCCTATTGCCTTAGTGGCCATACAAATGAATAAATATTTATTTAAGCCTTGCTTCTCTTAACACCCCGACCTTTCTCAAAGCTTATAGTAGCTGGTCTCACATAGTCTATGAGATATACAATTACTGGAGATTCTTTTGACTAAATCTCTCGCACCAATTACCCAATAATTTTGCCTCATAATGAATAAGAGGGCAGATGAGTTTAGATATAAATATTTTTTGTGCAAACAATTTATCAATTTATTGGTGAATTCATTAATCAGAAAAGCTACAATAGAATGATCTTTTCTATTTCATAACTGTGGTATTATTGGTAGTATCACAATTGTCAGCCCACTTCACATGTAGAAATTTTCGATCTTACCACCACAATTCATTTGTTTCAGAAGTTTACAAGGTAGCAACCCTCGACTAGAAAAAAGTCAACTGGACAATACAGTATTTATTTATCTATACAGAGACACCGAATAAATCACTTAGAAATGGATGCGAGGAGCACCGCAATAGTTATTCCATCTTGAGAAATACGGAATGCTTTAGTGTTTTAACCACAATGTTTGAAATAGAATTTTCAATGTTACTGTAACCGGAGAAATCCAACCTAGTGAATCGAAGAGCTGACTCGTCTTCGACAGAAATTGACGGTTTGTTAATTTTTTCTCCTTAAAGGTGCTATTCCACTAGAAAAATTGACTGATAGTAAAAAAAGAGGAAACGAGAAAAAAGTTCGAAACTCTATGTAATAGACAGAGACAAAGTTTTTTTTGTTTATAGCAAAATTTTCAGGAGAAATTTTGACACCACACAAAAACATAATCAATAATTATTAACAAAAACTAAATATTACTATTAATTCGGTTAGTTATACATCTCAAAATTATCTAAAAAATTAAATATTATTAATACTCATATCAGAATTGCCTTTTTTAGTATATTTTCCGTAAAAATTAAAAAAATCTCTACCAAAAAAACGTCATGTGTTTTTTAGTTTTACTTTTTAAAGTAAAATTTTAAGGAGAAGCGGTATAAAAATATAATAACCATAAAATAATTAGTGTGCGGGAAATATTTCTCATCAAATTGCGAATTTTATGCATGTGTGTTAGTGTGACTGCTATAAAATGTCCTCAATTTGATACTTTTTATTGCAGTCACACTACTACAGACACAAATATTTTTTGACTGAGTAGGGTTTTTGTTTCATTCGCCCATCCAGCAAATGTATATTTTTGTCTTCCTTTAATTTTACTATCAGTCAATTTAGTCAAGTGGAATAGCACCTTAATTGAAAACCAACAAATGCCAAACGTTTTTACAAGTATTTCGCGATTCTCCAATATAATTGACTTCTCTCCGCGACTGTTGGCTGGTCTTTGATTCAGAAATTCTGCACAACTAGAACTCCATTTCCGTAAATTGAATCCTGATTTTTGGAGAACCGATGATATTTCAGTTTGAAATTTAAGAGCCTCCTCTAATGAATCGCTGCCAGATAATAAGTCATCAACATAAAAGTCTGATTTTATTGCTTCCGTAACTGATGCAGAAATTTCTATGTTGTCGTTTATTTGATGTAAAAATCAGATGGACAGAAACGCTGAACATGTTAAGCCATATGTACGATGAACTTGAACATACTTGTACATCTTTTCTACATCCGACACATAAGTAATTTTTTATCTTCGAAAACGGCAAATAATTGATAAATCATTTTGTACGGTTGGACCAGTAAATAGTGTGTCACTGGTAGATAGACCTGTTGATCACTTTGTAGAACCATCGAAAAAAACTCGTAGTTTGCTCGTTGTACTGCTTTGCTTAATCACGGCCTGATGGGGTAAATAGTAAACGCCAACCTTGGAGTTAGACGGTTCACAATTTGAAATACAATGCATATGACCCAGTTTTCGTAATCCCACATAACACATACTCCGCCTTTATTTGGATTAGTATGAAATTTTCTAGAAATTTCCTAGTTTCGGCTATCTGTAAGAACTGCCCAATTCATTAATATTGGGACAAAATGGCAATTTTACTAAGTATCGTCCATTTATCAATTGAAGTGTTTTCTTGAAGTGGTCTTCACACGTGGAATCTTGAAGGTTTATAGCAGCGATGGGTCATGTAACGAAAAAAGAATTTTCTACGTTACGTGTAGAAAATGTGTATTTTATGTAGCAAACCAGTAGAAAATGTAGAAAAGTTTACTATAAAATCCACTGAAATTATATATGGAAAATCGAAAGGCGCTGCTATCAACAACAAATGTCACAATTGTTTTTTTTTTCTTCATAACCTTTAAAATTGTTCAAGCAGTCGCACCATAATCTCAAATAAGCGAATAAATTAAAGTCAAATACGAACATGAACTTAAAAACCATTTCCGCCGAGGGTGATTCAAAGGTAAAGGAAAATATCGTCATGTTGATATACTGTGAAGATATGGTTAAAAGTTGTGATGAACAAATCAAGGCCCTTGATCCAGTTTGCCAATTGGTGAATGACTTACAAAAATCCACCGCTTCAATCGCAGATGCAGTCGAAATGTGGATAAAAATCGACGATGAATTTCCACCTTCATTTATCTCTCGATTGAGAATCCGACAGGAAATGGTGTTGAATAAAGAAAGCCTGGTAGCGAATTTTCTTCGTCCGAAGTATAGGGGCCTTAAGCTGTCAAGCGAGCAACTCGAAATTGTCGAAGAATATCTCATTGAAGAGCTTGACAATAACGGATTGGTCGAGTATACAGCATATAAGGACAAAACCGGGCGGTTTGGGTACTTTTTGCGAAAGACATCAAAAGTTGTAAAACTTTCTGGAATTTAGCACAATCTAAATACCCTCAACTTTCCTCTTTGGCTATAAAACTTCTCGCAATTCCAGCTTCTTCGGCGGAAATCGAAAGGCTTTTTTCGGGATGGTATTTTGTACCTAATAAAAATAGGAATAGACTTACTTTCGACGGTGGAAGAAATTGCTGGCAATTTACCACGAGCTGAAGCTAAAAGACAGCAATAAGTCTGACGAATACTAGATTAATTGTATAAAGGCCAACATTTTTTTATTTATTTTTATTTTTTACGTTACTTATTATACGTGTATTATACTCATGTAGAAAACTACGACCCATCCATTTTTTACGTTACCGTATTAGACGTGTATTTTACTTGTATTATACACATGTAAAAAAACTACGACCCATCGCTGGTTTATAGAATCGATCTCTGCAATTTCGTCTATTTTCCGTAGCCTTTTCAAAACTTTGCATATATCATCTGATTCAAACCACACTGTACGTCCCATTAATGCATTCTGGAAGTATCACCAGCATCTATTCAACCAAATATGGTGTTAAGTAAATAAATATTTGTTTCAAGTTTTATGAATTTCCCCTTCCCAACGCCGTAGAACACATCAATCCCAATAATCATATCAATTAGTTGTGCGGATGGTGAAATTCGGGATCAGCAAGTGTGTACCTTTCTAATTTTCTATGAATATCGTTGTCGATAAGAATGTTCTCAGATGGGATTATGTACCGCTAGAGTCAACCTTTTGTGAGTGCCAGTTTTCTTTGATAGACTCTACTTCCTTTTGAGCGACTGACCATTATTCGTGTCTGATAATCTCGAAACCATGGAACCCAATGGCGTGCATACTCGAAATATCTAAATTAACAGAAAATTATTTCAAAGAAGTCAACATATTCCAAATTTAAATTAACATAGTAACTCAAAAGTTTCGATAAATCATTAATTCCGTAACAAGACGCAATTCGTAGTTTGCGTCCCTTAGAATTCTATAAAAGCCTCAATACTGTCAAAAAAAAGGAATATACCTGAAATTTTGAATAATCTGGAATAAAATATGGAAAATTCTCAAATTTCGATAATCTCGCGTTTCTACCGGATTATGTAGCTTAGTGTTTTTTTTTTCGATTCAGCTTCAACAAGCTCAAATCGAGTAATATCAAAAATTTCGCAAGAAAATAAATTGTAACAGTCAACGCCAATTAAATCCCGAATAAGCCATAAATGCTCCAAAAATCTCATAAAAAACACATCGAAAATGTCTAATTCTGAAACATCAAGCAACTAGCAAAGCATAGTTGTAAATTTCGGCTTGGTGAAATCCATGGTGCTCCAATCATCAACAGCGGAAATTTATTACCAAGTTACCCAAATTTGGGTTAATTTTTTTCATTCGGTGTCTGGTTTATCTTAATGCACATACAAATTTTTCCGAGGGTGTTCCAGCTAATATAAAATAAAAATTGTATGTCCAAAAAATAAAAACGTCTATTGTTTACACAAATTGAAAACCAGAATTTTGAAAATCACAATTTACAGTCCATGATTTTGACACCACCTTTAAACCATTCTAAATCCCTTAAATTTTTTGTCATTTTAAAATATTTCTATTTCAAGTTTAGTATGGTAAAACGTCAACAATGATAGAATGCTTACTATTCTGATGTCACACAGAATAATTTTGTTTATTGATTTTTAAATTATTTATTGTTACGTTAATTATTTATTGTTATGTTAATTTTAAATTATTATTGTTCGTTACGACAATATTTCGTTTCATAGTACACGCTAATTATTGCAAATTCATCGTTATTAATTATTTCATAGTTTTTCCATATTCAATACTTGTTTTTATTGTTAAATGAATCAAAGATAATCGGAACGAAGGCCGAAACTAACAAAATGAATATCCTCTGTATGTTAGAAAACAATCCAGAAATAATTTCTGAAACGTAAAACCATACTTTATATAAAGTGCCTCCAATAGTTTATAAAACATGCAACCAATTTAAGAAATACCCATAGTTCTGAAAAGAAATTCGGTAATTATATTTATAACAAAGTTTTATGACAGATTAATCACTATCAAGTTTTATTTAATTTTCATACTGGTCTATAACATAAAAATTGTATAACAAACTGATAACAAAAAACTGATAATAGTTTGGAAAATACCGACCTTTGTACAAACGTGTCATACTTATTATCGAATTTGATAACTGATTTCTTAGTCACAATTATACGTTCATCCCCAAGTAAAAATTATGATACGAAAAAATGTATATCGTGTTGTTTTTGGAAGACTTGTGGTGAGTAGATTATGGTTGAATTGTTGCTTGAATTATGGTGAGAATTTATGCTGTTAATCATAATAGTTGGAGAGGTAGCGTCAACATTTATTTCTTTGTTTTTCGTTAATGAACGTGACAGTTTTCAAAAGTCGTTTGACGAGTTGGTGTCAGGCTATAATTTCTCGTACACTTTATTTAATATCCGTAAAATACGAAAATCCGGTTGGCAGACGTTTTCCGTGGTTCAGGGCCGGAGACAGACGTGTCGAACTGGAACGATAATCGAAGCGCGCAGACAAATGGGTGTCTTTCTTTTTTTTTTTTTAAGTAAACAACTGATTTGATAAAGATTTTTGGTGTAGAGGGTGAACGAATTCAAATATCTAGGATCACTAAGCTAAACACCTTTTCTGTGGTTATTTCATCGAGGAATGCAGCAGGCAACCGAGCATTTTATGGTAAGATTAAAATCTTCTACTCATACTTCTCGATAAAAATAAAAACAGGAGCTACATGCAAATGTGGTAAAAGTGAAAATACGTAATGTAAAAGTGCAGTAAGGCCATAATTATTTTCATGCTAATATTTATGCTCTTATTTCGGATGACCGTGTTCCACAGTCCCATGGAAATCTAACTCAAAAATCACAAATGAATTAAAATTTCAAAAGTAAAGCGCATAAAATACAAACCTTTTTCTTTAAACCTATAGTTGAGTAAATAGTGAAAAACATCTAAATGAAGGAGTTTGTTACGCTGGTTATTTTAAATTGGAGCAGACCGTAAAAAAATTATACGCGCGGGCTCTACTTCTATTGTTCGATTTTCTGGTCGTTGTATTTTGATTTTTTTTTTGGTTTTATGATGCTGTTTTAGTGTTAAAATGGTCTATTGGTATGCTGATGAGGAAACTAAGTTGTACTTCTTGTCTTTTTTTGTTTTTTGATTGAAATTAGGTGGTGGAGGAAAGTAGCGCATGTTGACTGCACTGCAATAGTGTACTGATTAAATAACTTTTGAGAAAGAGCACTCTTTGAAGTTTCGAATTCGGGCAGTAAAAATAAAAAATGCCTGCGAAGGGGAAAATTTATCAAGTAAATGTCACAAATTTTTATTTATCACGGTATTATCACAGTATTCGGGCACGACCTTAAACGAAATATTTCAGAAATCATAATTAAAAATGTGTAACGTTTTCATTAGGAAACAAGTGATTTCCCATGTTTTATGTGTTTTACTAAGAAAAGTTTGGGTTTTTCCTGGTTTCGAATTCCCCTATAAAAGCTTCATTTTTTAGACTATGGCTTTGTATAATCTACGTTGCTTTGCTAGAACTCGATAAACTTTAAATTCCTTTTATTCTATGTAAACCGAAAATAATAAATGCTTAAAGCGCTAATGTGTAGTGTCAGAGCACCCTGTATTTTATAGAGCCATAATCAAAAAATCTGAGCTTTTATAAGGGAATTAGAAACGAGGAAAAAACCAAACTTTTCATAGTAAAATACACAAAACATATGGGAAATCACTTTTTTTCCTAAGACAAATTTTTAAATGAAAACGTTACAAATTCTTAATTATGATTTCTGAAATACTTTCATAAATATTTGAATTTCAACATATACGAATGTCGTTTAAGTAAATCGTTTTCATTTTCTTGTAATAATTGAATTATTTAAAACCAAAATATAAAAAAAATTCATAACAGCAGCATTCTGGTCAAATTAAAATAAAAGCTTACTACAATTCGTTTGGTGATTAAGTCAATCTTACATTACATAGATGGCAGTGATGGCCGTAAAAATTTGGTAAAATCATACCAAAAATTACGACCTGAGGAAATTTCAAGTAAAAAACTTGTAGGAAAAGCAAAACAAATTCACAAAATATTAAGTACGAGTGATAATTTTGTGACTAAATAATTTTTTTTCGTGTTTTTCTGTAAATATTTTAGACATCTTACGTACATTAGTAAAACTAAAGATAAATTTAGCAAGTATTATTTTAATTCATCAGAGCCAACTTTGATTTATTTTTTAAAATGGAAATTCAAAAAATATATTTTAGGCATAGTTTAATTTTAATATTTCTGCAATTAATATTTATTCAATAACAATATAGTCTTCTTGAATGTTGTTGTTCAAGGTATGTAGAAAACATTTATATAAACGTTTTATAATATATTGGCTTTTTTCATTGAAAAACTTGAAGTTAAAAAACACCATTTTTACTATGGATTCCTATGGAAATCAATCAAAAGTTATACCACTAAAAAAGCTTCTAAAAAATACGTCATGATTATGGCCCTATACTCTAGAAGCAGAGCACCCTGTATTTTATAGAGCCATAATCAAAAAATCTGAGCTTTTATAAGGGAATTAGAAACGAGGAAAAAACCAAACTTTTCATAGTAAAACACACAAAACATATGGGAAATCACTTTTTTTCCTAAGACACATTTTTAAATGAAAACATTACAAATTCTTAATTATGATTTCTGAAATACTTTCATAAATGTTTGAATTTCAACATATATGAATATCGTTTAAGTAAACTGTTTTCATTTTCTTGTAATATTTGAGTTATTTAAACCAAAATAAAAATTCATAACAACAGCATTCTGGTCAAATTGAAATAAAAGCTTACTACGATTCATTTGGTCATTAAGTCAATATACATTCCATAGATGGCAGCGATGGCCGTAAAAATTTGGAAAAATCGTACCAAAAATTACAATCTGGGGAAATTTTAAGTTCAAAACTTGTAGGAAAAGCAAAACAAATTCACAAAATATAGGAACGTGTGATAATTTTGGGATTAAATAATTTTTTTTCGTATTTTTCTGTAATCATTTTAGACATCTTACGTACACTAGTAAAACTAAAGATAAATTTAGCAAGTATTATTTGAATTTGTCAGAGTCAACTTTGATGTATTTTTCAAAATGAAAGTTCGAAAAAATATATTTTAGAAATAATTTAATTTTAATATTTCTGCAATTAATATTTACTTAATACCAATATAGCCTTCTCGTATATTGTTCTTAAAGATAAGTAGAAAACTTTTATATAAACATTTTATAATATTTTTGCTTTTTTCATTGAACAACTTGAAGCTAAAAAACACCATTTTTACTATGGATTCCTATGGAAATCGGTGAAAAGTTATACCACTAAAAAAGCTTCTAAAAAATACGTCATTAAGATTATGGCTCTATACTCTAGAAGGCTCTGCTAGAAGGCTCTGATACTATTCAAAAAAAAGTTTCACCTAAATTTATGGATTGTTGGCAAATCGCATCTAGTTTTCGTAGAAGTAATAGCAGAATATAAGAAAAAACAAATAAAAATTTACATTGAATCGGACCCATTAATATACAATGAAACCTTGAACAACGTTATATTTATAAATTTTTTCTCAGAAAATTTATCTCAAATTCGATTCATTCGATTTGAACCAAAATTTTAGTTAACTAAGGTAATCTCCGAATTCAAATAATTTCACAGAGCATTCACAATGCAAAAACTTTTGACTTTTTACTTACAGGTTTGTATGAATTTCCAACTTAACGAACAAAAATTTTTGCTCGTTATGTTGGAAATTCATACAAACCTGTAAGTCAAAAGTAAAAAGTTTTTTCATTGTGAATGCTCTGTCACAATATAAAAAAAAGTTCAATAATTTATTTTTGGGTTTTCCACTTTTACTCATTTAATCGTGTTCATAGGTAATTTTCTCGCCTATTATTGTAAAGTTTCAAATTTAAAACTAAATTAAATACATAATATCATCTAAAAATAAAAGGAAATGTATACCACTGCAACAAAAACTAGAAATAATTAGGAACACAATGAACACATTCTACAATAGGAACAATTATTGATACTGCAGAAAAAATCAAATCAGATGCACAATCTACCATACCTTTATCTGCTACAAAAATCACTCGTGTCATTAACACTAGTCACTACCATGATTAAAACGGAACGTCTGCTTAACATGTTGACTGAAGATCAAAATGTTCTACTTAGTCAGTTAATAATTATGGCAAAGGCGAGAAATATTTACGAAAAAATATAAAATGAATGCGAAACTAAAGGGTTTTCCAATAAGGACTTGACAACTTTTTTTTTAAATAAAACGCAAACCATTTGAGATATCTCGAAAATTTTATTATTGGGTCAAACAAACAAACAACAATCAAAACATTTATGTATGGAATTCGACATCGTTCATATTTTATCACGGAAATGTTTGCAAGTGTCGATTCGTTGAACCCAATTTTCGGTTACTCGGCCACACATTTCGACCGAAACGGCCGGTATCTCTCGTTCAATATTGGCTCTGAGCTCCTCTAACGGCGCCGGCTTGTTGGCATAGACCAATGATTTAACGTAGCCCCATAAAAAAAAGTCTAGAGATGTTAAATCACATGATCTAGGCGGCTAATCGACAAGACCATTTCTGGATATAACACGTTCATCGAATTTAGATTTCAATAAGCCGATTTTTAGACCCGCTGTGTGGCATATCGCACCGTTTTGTTGAAACCACATATCATTAATGTCTAGCTCATGCAATTGACCAAAGAAATAACGTTGCAACATGCCTCTGTAGCAGCGAATCGACTATTTTGGTTCGTTTGCGACGGACGCTTGAACGGCAGCAATATTCTCGGCACTTCGACCAATCCGTTGTCTCACTGGCACGGGAACATCCGACAGCGAATATTTAGACTCAAATTTTTTCACTAGATTATGAATTGCTTATCTACTGGGACGATAATTACGACCAAAAATTGGAATTAACGCTCTTGAAGTTGCAGTCACCGACTTGTAGTAAATTTTAATTTTTTCTAAACGTTGTTCATTCGTGTACTTCATCATGATGAAAATGTTGTCTTTACTGAATGTTTTGACACTGACAGTTTGGTTATTGGTTTAAGGGTGCGTTCACAGTGAATGTTCAAAATTGTCAAGTCCTTATTGGAAAACCCTTTACAACGGAAGAATCATTTACTGCTAATCGTGGATGGTTTGACAGGTTTAAGCACCAACCAACCTTCACAACTTTCAAATTACTGGTGAAATTACATCTGATACACAAACAGCTAAAGAATTTCCACAAAAATTTAAGGAAATAATCGAAAACGAAAATTTTCCACCATAATTAGTGTTTAACGTAAACGAAACCGCCTTATTTTGGAAGCGAATGCCAAATCGGCTCTTTATCAGCAAAGATGAAAAACAGGCCTCACGGTTTAAGGCTGCTAAAGATAGAATTACATTGTTATTTGGTGAAATCGCTAATGGCGATTTGAAATTAAAATCAAAACCTAGAGGTAACAATGTGTTATGGCAATGCAAAGCGTTTCTAGCAGTAAATAGCATCAGATTCACTAAAAACTGTCAAAAATTAGAGTAATATTTTTCGTGATTTTCTCAAAGCTTTTATCTAGTCAGAACTTTCAATTTAGAACACCTGAACTTCAAAATAAAAATGCAGTACAATTTTTAAAGTCATTTAACCTTGGCAGGCCAAAGAGATGTGTAGACATCAATATTCTCAAATCTTTTTTGGTTTATTGTTTATATTAGGTCCTTCTGAATCATCGAGAGTTCAATTCACATGCTCTCTGACGAATTCCAATCGATGCTGGTATTTTAGGATGCAGGTCGTACTCTGCAAGGCTTCTCCTTATTGTATACTTGTTTCCTTGAAGAATATGGATGCCCCTATGTTTTATTTGCAGCTTTCTAGCAGTTTGAAGCGATCCTGAGTGGCGGTTGCGACTCGATGCCTGCCTTGCCCCGGGCGCCTTTAATGATCATGTCCTTCTCTTTAACTTTTAATCACACGAGAAATTGTTACGTTTGAAACGTTTAGTCTTACAATAATAGCACGGTGAGACTATCCTTCTTCAGCCAGAATAATAATTCTTGGCATCGTTCCTTTTTAAACTAAACAATAAACATTAATAATTACAAACCATGTCCTCAATATTTTTTGATTTTTTTGAAAACTTCTAGAAACAAAAGGAGCCTGCGGTATAAAAATATTCTAATAACCTCTTGCTTCTATGGCTACCTAGTACGAAAACATATGCAATTGACGATTGGAAAACCGCAAAATGCGATACCTATCGGAAATAATGTAAACCCTACGCTCTGCATGAAATGACATTTCTCTCCATATAAAACATATGGAGAGTGAAACTATCGGAATTAATTAAACCCTACGCTGTGCATACAAAATCATATGATAGTCCAATCGTCAATCCGTATGTTCACTGATGGCCTTTTGACAGAAAATATCCGGATATTTTTGACAAATGTTAACCCCCGCTAACTTCACTTTAACAAAATATCCGGATTTTTTTTGATGACATGAGTGAACAACTTTTGTATTTGACATATAATTTTGATTTATTATTTTAATATTTTTTATTAATATCATTGTTCAAATCGAAGTTTCATATTATTTTAATTTAAATTTTTCAATTCGCAGAAATTTGGGATTTTTTTACGCCGACAAAAGAAATAATTTTCGGTTGTCAAAAAAACTCCAAAAAAATCCAAATAAAAGTAGAGTTAAAAATATACCGATCCTTCTGATGCGTTTGTTTTTTTGCTCAAAAAATATCCAAATATTTTTTATCCCTTCCCAAGTATAACAAATCTTAACTCAGTCATGAGTTCCATCATTTTTGATAAGTTATACTGGAACTTGGTGGTTGGTAGGGGAAAGTATAAAAGTTTATTGATAAAAATTGATGTTTTCATTTTTTGTCCGCCATTTGTAAAAAGAAATTAGCATTCATTGTTCGTATACGTACATAACACTAGTTTTCAATTTCTCTGATATTTTCAATTTTTGTGATTTTAATAATAATAATAAGTTATGATTCAGTGATATTAAAGAGTGTACAATTATTAAGTAGAATATTTGGACAAAATTGCCAAAAAGTTTGGACATATGCCGGTTTTCCGTTTAGCATGGGGCAATGCCTGAAGTCTTACTTATCTGAGATAATCTAGATTAAGTATTTGTGCTACATTTTTAAAGAATATTTTATTTCCTTTATACGAAGTACCAAATTTACGATTATGTGTGATAATCTTTTTATATAAGTAATAATCAATTAAAAAATAATTTATAAAAAAAATCTAAATAATAAACGTATTTTCAATTAAAAAGCCCGCCATATTGTTACCAATGAGGCAGCAGGAGATTTTGACATTTACCCAACAAGCACACGATTACTTTTGCCCCACAAAGCATAGCCCAACAAGCACACCATCAATTTAGTTCCACCCAGTTCCAGCTTTTCGCGACAAGTTTCATAGACTTTCTTTTAATAAAAGAGAACTCGGGAGGAGTTCAATCTAAACTAAGCTCAGATTGAGTACTAGAAATTCGAGGTAAAAGATTGAGGTAAAAATACTTGGGTTGTCATCAGCGAACACTAGGAATAGGTCGATTATTTGACAGCTAGAATGTCAGGTTTTTTTAAGTATTAAGGAGTACAAACAACAAACTACTTAGTCTGGTTTTGTATGCGTTACGGAGCGGAAGTGGATAAACTAATTCGCATTAAGTGGTTCCGCGTACTGCGTAATTCCGTATAAGGCCCATAATTTCGAACACAGAACGAAGGAATCACCTTTTTTGCGACTTCTAAAAAACACGTTTGTGAAAAAGACTCAGGATCTGCTCAATATTAATTGATGCGATCCATAATTCATCGTGCACTAACGATATGAGCCTACGCCATTTTACAACGTGATCACACTATAACACACTTATAACAAATATAAAAATTACTACATATTAAATATTACAAAAACTAAAAATATAACAATTTTATGAAAAAATATAACCTATCCAGTGCCCCAGGATTTCCCTTGAGAAATTTCTGTGGGTTTATTTCTGGAAAAACATAACTCACTGGTCCTATGGATTGAAAGATCTGACCTGAGCAAATTTAAAAACAAACAAACAAACAACAAACAGTCTATGTGGAACGAACTATCGTAAAATGTTTCGAAATAACTTAATTTTAATAACTAAGAAGCACAGAAAAAAACTGAAACCGCACAAGACATTTGCCTTCTCTTTATGTTTTTATTTTGAGCTCTATGTTCACAAAAATATTTGTAGGTAATAATTAAAATAAGTATGTATACCACTTCATACAAAACATAACAAAAATTTTGTATTTTAAAAATTAATGAAAAAATCGTTGATACGTTAATTTTGCGGACCAGCAGCTGTATTCTGAAAAAAATTACAAAAAACACGACGGGTCTCGCGATGTCTCTTAACGTAAACATTTTGTTTTTTGTCAAATTCCTATTCCAATAAAAAAAACGTTTACGAACATCGAAAAAACATAAAATACAAGAAAACATTAAAAAGTTCTGTCAAATTATCGTCATATTGATGAAGATGTTAGTCTGCGAATATGTACATAAATAAAATGTACTTTTTGGCGAACAGAGGACGGCACTGGTAAGCCACTAAATCAAATATTTTTTAATTTAAAATCATTCAATTGTGATGGTTTTGGTTTTATTGAATTAACATAAACATATTATTTCAAATAGATCACATTTTTCGCAGTTGGCTACCAATCGCCGGTCGGGAACGAAGCGCAACGATTAATGTCCCAGCCACATACATACAAGTGTCATCATCTATAAGGTCAAAACGCGATTTTGAACAATTTATGTCCAATTGAAATATAACATACACATTATCATTGACATTATCTTTGTTTACTTATTTCAAATCATAATTTCAGCTCTATCCCGTTGTTTGTTTGTACCTGTACGCTAAATTATTATTAATACATAACAGTAACCAAATTTTATTAGTTTTAACATTTTTCTAAATTAATTATTTGCCATATAAACGAAAAAACATGTGAAAAAACCCAACCAAAGGATGTGGGTTTTTTTAACGTCGGGAACGTGAACGTTATACTTCAATCAGAATAGGAAATAACGTTAATTTTGCGATTCACGTTTTCAACTGTCAAAAAAAAAAACGTAAATCACCAAGTTACGTTTTTTTAGAATACAGCTGCAGTATAGTTGCACATACACAAAAGTGGCGGAATTGTGATTTAAAAACCACAAATTCGACGTATACATATTATTGTTTTGTGAGTGACGAAAATAACATTTTGTGGAGCGAAAGAACAGTTTATGAACCGAGTCGCAGCTGGTTTGGTAGTGTTCGCGAGCTTCAAAAAATGTTGTTCGGCTAGTAAAACACTACACTTATTTTAAGACCGCGCTTCTGACATTACTAAAATGAAACAAAAGCCTAATGTAAACAAATACTTTATTTTGAATCAAAAATAAGAAAAAAAACACGAAATAAACAAACCCAGGCAACAATAAAACTGGGCAACTAGATGTGGGCGGTTTAAAATTTCATACTAATAATAGTGTTTCTGTAAAGAAGATCTATGTGTCACCTATTTCTTAGAAAATTTTATTAAAATTGATTTAATTTTGAAAGAAAGGGGGGGGGGGGGCGGGTGATACTTTAGTAGGTACACTAAAATCTTTGAAATATGAGACGTGCAGGCATTGAAGGTTATACAGGTTTCCGTTACTCGGAAGAGCAAAAGTATTGAATGCTTTAATTTCGCTAAAGCAAAATAATCCATTCTGTTCCAACATAACTATAAACAAGCACGCAGTCGCTTTGATGCCTGTTGACGGAAGTATAGCGAATCATTTGAGGTATTGAGAAGAAAGTTTCTGCTGAATTCCTATGCTGGAAACTCGAAACCAGCCAGAAGTCATAACATCTGTTCTAAACTGACCGCAAGTAAATTCAAATCCCATCAAAAAATTTCACTGTGCAGGTTATACAGTTGTTTCTGGTAAAGCTGATTTCCATGACTATACACACGATCCGATAAAGTGACATTCAGAGATGAAAATCTGACCAACGCTTTTCGTGAATGATGCATTGCAAAGAGGAACAATTTAGGCAAACATTCACAATTGCCAGGCACCGCAGATGAACCTGTATGTGCATTAAATCGAAATCGCGATGATGAAACGACTACTTCAGATAGCCTCTAAAATAACGGGTTCAGGGCGACATTGGTATTCTCGACGAATGGAACTAGAAGCAATGGTTCTACAATTTGGTATACAAATGCTGTTTTTGACATTAAGTGCGGTTGACTTGAGGCGGCCTGCTCCAGAATTAGACAGTCCTAAAGATTTCTATGACACATTGATCAGTGCGTGAAATCCCGTTCCTACTAAGGAACGGGCAGTGGTAAATCCATATAGAATAAATTACGAACACATTGATTCGAACGATGAAACACAACTCTCACAGCTATTAAGTAGAGTACAGAGAACCATACAGTATATTCCAATTCCAAGACGCATTGTCTACGTGGTCCTGATACACAATTTGAAGTGCAGATTTGGTTTTCCAAAGAAGTTTTGGAAGGAAATTATGTATTCTCTCGTAAACGGCACGACCCACTACTCAACCATTATACCCTAGACAGACTGTGGTTTAATAAATCCGATTTAGCTAAACTAGTTTAAGTATTCTATGCAAAAATAAAGGGATTAGGTTAATCTCGAAAAATTCACTAAATCGATTTTATTAAATCGCAGTGTACAATACAGTGTGCATTACAATCGAATAATTTTCCAAATATGGTGGGCTAACACATCGTCGCCTTAGGATTATTCTTGTCTATGTCCATTTTGTCTATATAGGAGAAAACGGCATTTGAAGTTCAACCAAAGAATTAAAGGCGTTTCTGAGTGGTTTCTCTATTTATTTTGAGTTTCCAAGTAGATAATATTACTCCAGAGCTTAATCGCAAAGTATGTAGTATTTTAATTATTTATGATTTAAATTTATCACTTTTGTCTATGTCCAATTTTGGTACGCCTTTTTTTGAACGGCTTGTCTATGTCAACAATAATTTATCTATATCCACGTAATTCGAAAAAAAAAATTATTTAGTATTTTGACCACCAACCAATGTTAAAGTAGAAACAATACACTTGGGTGCAAAAAATTCGCACATTGATAAATTTTCACCAAAATTTCATAAATATCAAAAAATTAAACGTTTGTTTAATTTTCTTGAATGCCTTGATGTGCCTGTTATGGAGTGGCCAGCTCGAAGGGACCTCAATCCCATCGAACATTTATGGGACGAGCTGAAAAAAAGGGTTCGAGCCAGAGATGTTGTTTCAACGAGTCTCCAGGAGCTGCAACAGGCGATTGCAGAGGAATGGGAGGCGATACCTTGAGATTTGGTGAAAACTTTGTTGAAATCGATTAAACATTGAATGGAAGCTATCATTCGGGCTAGGAGGGAATACTTCTTATTAATAAAAATATTTGTTTGGCTAATTTCCATGTTTTAATTTGCTTTTTACCACTAATTTTCATGCAGATAAATTCACAAAAATCGTGTACTTCAGATGTTGACCCAAAAATCACTTTGTTGACACGGTATAAGTACAAAAATGGATAGGTGTTGAAATAGACTTTGAATCTTCATTCAAGAAAATTAAACAAACATTGGATTTTTTGATATTTTTGAAATTTTGGTGAAAATTTATCAATGTGCGAATTTTTTGCACCCAAGTCTATAATATAAAACAAAATTATAAACTTCGTTAGTTAAAACATAAAAACATAATAAAATCCATTAATTAAATTAAATAAAATTCATTAGATTGAAATAATACATTGAAATTGGGATGCAATACTTTTCGTAGATCGTAGATGTGAATACAATACTTTCCATGTGATCGTAGGAGTGGGATCAAACAATATTATCAATCAATTTATCCCTACTAACTAAAAAGTCGTTAAATTTTCATAAAAAAAAATAATAAAAAATCATGCATTAAAAAATATATTATGTACTCGCCTCTCTTTTGACCACGTAAAACTAAACTTTCCGCTATATTTACCCGAGACGAATGTAGAATGATATAGCACGGATATAGATAAAATCATACCAAAAAGAATCAAACCACAATTTGTACACAGGTTTTCTATGGAGATAGACAAACAAACCGGATTTCAAGGATATAGACAAAACAAAGTATAACAAACGAAAAAATTATAGGATATAGATACATTTAAGAAAAAAAAATCTGAAACGGTTGTAGATAGCCAAATTTTGATGGGAAATTTGAATTCTTCGTGATCGTTTTACCCTAGCTCCATATATAACTCAATTTGACCAAAAATTGGACCTAGACAAGAATAATCCTAAGACGACGACATATTGTCAAATAATTGCCTCACAGCATGATACCCTCATGTATATCACAAACTATGCTCCAAAGAGCGTGCCAAGTTCAGAAAACTTTAAAGAACTTTCCAATCACATTGCGGGGAACATAAGCAAGATTATTAATGAAAATTATATCTCACAAAGATATATATCGGACTGAGAAGTGTAACAACAAGAAACCAGGATTAATACCAACGAACTGCGAATAAATTAGTTGCTACTCATGCTGTTCGCCACGTCAAATTAAGCCCTCTTTCATTGCTTGAATTTGCTCGCAAGTTTTCAGGAAAAGGAAGCTGTTATAGAAACGAAATAGTAGTACAAATAATACCAAAAATCAAGTTTGAAACGTTCCATGGAAATATGAGGAAAAATTCTTAATGACGCATAGCACTAAGCAAGAATGTTTTTCTGCAGTTGATCTCGACATATTGCCTCATGCAGCTGCCGAAGAGAATGTTGACGATTATGTTCTTGAAGTACAGTTGGAGCCACTCGATTGGATGGTTTTCGCAGAAGCTATGCCATATATTGCACCACCAATATCTGGGTTTTCGAGACGTTGACCGTACCATGGACTGGAATAGATGGCTTGAAAGATTTCTCGATATATAAGAACAATTGCACTTCATAAAGAATCCAAGAGTCCTTTGTTTGCAATAAGACCACCAAGAGTTTATCCATTCAATTAAATACTGAACAAGCTAATGTTTTATCATTAAAATAACCGAGCACTGACATCCAATACAACGGAAAAATGTAAATTGTTCGCTTGATTGGACACGAACAAGTTGTGCTAATGGCCCGACTGGTGCCGCTGCAAACAATATAAACGGGCAAACCTTACATATGGCGTACGACGGCTGAGGAACGGATCTGTCAGGAGAACCTTTACTACAATTTCAACAAAATATGGCTGTCATTAAGATCGTTATAATGATGAATATATTATATGTAATGATGAATTTTCAAAGATAGGTCAGATTTTCAATGATGGGCGTTCAGCTTTACCTATTAATGAAAAAGAAAGAAGTTTCATTATATTGTTTGGTGATTTCAGTCAATTGATCAGTGATTGCAAGTGATTTCAACATAGGGTAAAACTGTTTATCTCTTATAGCATCAAAATTTCTCATCAATAAGCATTACGCATTAAATTCAATTGGGAATACTATTCGATTGGTGTCAAAAAATAGAGAGTTTAGAATATAAATTTGAAAAACTACGAAAGGTTGGATGTAGCCATGATTAACGCGATACATAGTCATCCAGGTGCAGAACATGCACCTACTGATGTTGCCAGAAGCCTGTGTGCTAAACTTTGCCTATGTGAGAGAGCACAGGTGACCTTGAAGATGGTCGTTTCATTCTATAAATGCAATATGGTTGAGTTTGCTTACCTAAACCAACATATTGTTTATACCACCAGTTTCTATATCATTCCAAAAATAGTATCTTTCAAAATAAATACCAGTGAGATATATTAAGAGACTGCAGCAACGCTAGTGTACATAATTCCTGGACCATAGTGAATCCTTTTCTTACAAACGTTAAAACATTAAACCATGTTTTAGTATGTATGTTCTAATCTAATTAAGTAATCGGTTAAGTGTTCAAGTCAACTAAAAATCGTAGCCAACTAAAAAAGTAGGTAGATACTAATTAAATTTTATCTAAATCATCTGCAATTTAAAGTAGGTAAATAGAAATAAGACGGATTAGTTTTTATATTGACCACCAACCAATGTCAACTTTAAACGTTTTAAAAGGTGCATAGAGTATCTGTGAAGTAATTAAGTGAATCAAAAGTTTAAGTAATTTTGGTATACTTTACTATTCAGAAAGGTGTAATTTAACAGCTTTATTCCAACTGAACAAATAGGTAATTTTATCTTTAGCATATTTTTTTGTTTTGTTGTAATCCAATAGTTTCGGCGCCAACACAACTAAATGTGATATACAATATGTACACGTTGATATTAATTGCTTATTCTAAAATGTATAGTAGTAATCGAAAAAGTTTCTAATCATCATCTTAAATAATACAAAACAGTTTTCTTTAATAGAGTAAAATCTTTGAAATATATTCAAGGCCAACGAAGTGAGAAGCAGGTTTGACAAGACGCCTGTTAATATCAAAATTCACAAGCGTTTTCGAATGATGCAATAAATTAACCATTTGATACAGGTTCCTAAATAATATTCAATAAAAGCAAACTTTACACGAACTATTTTACTGTCATTATCATTAACATCATTACCTAGAAAGCCTTGTGTCATTACTCCATTATTTTTCAAACACAATAATTGTGTTTGATATACTGTAGATTTGAAAATAATGTAGGAGTGATGTCAGAAGGGTTTTAGAGATAATAATGTTATCGATAATGACATTAATTGTGATAGTGTAAAGGTTGCTAAAGTAAATCAATCAAATAAAAGTAATAAAGTAATATTTTATTGAATGCACGTGATACGATGTCATTGGCTGACCACTTTTATAATTCTCAACATTTAGGATTACAAATATTCTTTTTTTGTTATTTTTGTTTTTTGTATATCATAAATAAAAACATACCTTGATAATCATAAAAACTTATGTATTTAATACCGGCCGCTTGGCTCCATTTAACAATATTTACTAGTGTATTTAAATTAAAATAGTTTTCGTTCAAAATTAGGACAAAATGCAGAGGAATTTTTTTAACGTGATAAATATTCGTGTGAATAAATTCTAAATCAAATGTTTTTTTCGTACTATCAGCCACACGATTAACATTATTTTTATGTGTAAAATCAAACGATAAACGAATATTTTCTATTTTTCTTATTGTATATAAATAAATTATTATTATATTTTCTACTAAGTTAATTAAACTACTTATTAAATACCAAATTATTTTATATATTATGGAAGACATTACATGACCCTTTTTATTATTAATTATTATAGTTATTTTATACACTAAAACTACACTGTGTCTTTATTCCGATTTAATTGATTTGTATAAGTAAAATAATTGTGTTCGATATTTTCTAATATTTTACCATTTTATAACTATTTTTAATTGAAAAACATAAATAATTGGAATGTTCAATCAATTTTTTTGTTCACTAAACAAAAGTTTTCACGTCACGGCACATATGACTTTTCTGTTGACTTGCTGAATGACAACTAAACAACTGAGCAGTGTTGCCAGAAAAAATAAAATGAAATCGTATTTTTTCAGAGGCAAAAAACGTCAAAAACGTCATTCAATAAAAACCCAAGCAGCAGAAAAATGTTTATTAGGAAACAGCTCCTTACAAAAAATGATCCTATTTTATTTAAGGTTTAAGGGTGAAACACATCAAGAGCAGTATGACATCGGCGTGATTATTGGCTCCTTGTTTTCATTCAGACCGAGCAGCGCCGAGATTTTATTTTTTACTATTATCAAAATTGTTTTTTGTATTATATGAGACTTTAATACTACGTTTTATGAAGAACGTTTATTTTTTTAAATATTTTAATTCAAAACAAATAGGTACACAAGAAAAAAAAAAAATAAGCAATGCGTCAGATTTATTGAGGTTATGTTTAGCAAGAAAAAGCATTATTTTTTTGCTGCAGGGTGTGGAACCTATTGACGCGACGCAGAACGAACTTCATTCGATACATTATGTTTTAATTGAAATGTTTGTATTAGAAATATAAAATAATTCATTATTTTCTTAAAACAATGCCTATATTTATGCTTAAACAGGGATTTGAATTCATTAAACAGGTAAATTGGTTAATATTTAAATCTGCTGCTCGGTATATTTCAGGCTTTAAGACTGAAACACAGTAAAGTACTTTTCATACCAGGCGCCTCGGCTTTGAGCCTCGTAAATAAAAATTTTTTATTTCGTTTTTTAACTAGGTAAATCAGTTTTATTCTATTGTTACCGTTTAATTTTATAGTAATAAATTCAATTTGTTGAAAAATAATTTATTTTTAAGTGATAATTTAAAAAAAAACCAAAACATATTACAATGAAGTTATCTACAAAGCCAAGGCAATGCGTTCCACACTCGACTGCGAGATTTTAAAGTAGTACAAAGCGAAGTGCTTTCTCAACATAACCTACAAATCACATTTTTTGCAAAAATATTTCATACTTACCAAAAAATTTACCTCATATGTACGTTACAACTTTAGAATATCTCTTTTCTTGCGTGTTTCACGTGTAAAATAGACCTAAATGAAATATTTGATAGCAACCGAATGTTCAAAGCCAACGCCACCGGTATGAAAGGGTCTCAGTTTCGCATTCGTGGTAACTAAATATTTCGAGGCGAGGCGCCTAGTATGAAAAGAACTTAAGAGCAGCGCGACGTGTCCCAAACAATCTACACTATCGGCTGCTTGTATCCATTCAAACCAACATTTTTTTTGTATTATTCGAGACTTTAATACTATATTTTGTGAAAGACGTTTATTTTTCAAAATATTTTATTGCAAAACAAATATGTACAGACGAAAAAATAACAGAAACTACAGCATAAGTCATATTTATTGAGGTTATTTTTAGCAGCAAAAAGCATTCTTTTTTTGCTGCTGGTTGTGGAATCTGTTGATGCGACGGTAAAACCACAGAAAAAAGATTAACCAGAACAGTCATAACGCTGTTTTTGTATGGAAAAATTTGGACTCATTTTTTTGACCTTGATTTGCCGAAGGTAAGAGAAAGTTGGGTTATGTATTCTTTGGTTTACTGGTTTTTATTTGAAATAATAAAAATTAAGAATCCTTAACAGTATAGTTAGTGAAATTATATGACAAGTTTTGTTTTGACAGCATAATTTGTATTAAATATTCAAAAAATTCATAATATTCGAAAATATATATACTTCAATGTCCAAAAAAGAAGGTAAGATGAAAAAAAAAATTGATCCACGCAATGTCTATTCTGGTTAATCTTTCTTCTGTGGTAAAACCAACTTCATTCAAATCATTTTCTTTTAATAGAAATTTTTCTATTAAAAATATAAAATAATTGGTTATTTTCTTAAAAAATCACTGTACATATTTATGCTCAAACTATGATTTGAATTCATTAAATAGTTAAATTAGTTAATATTTAAATCTGCTGCTCGGTGTGTTTCACGCTTAACAAAGAAAAATAACCTTTTAATGAAAATACTAGGGGGTACAGCCCGTCCTATGACGGAAGCAATTTTGTGATTAACTTTAGTTTTTTGTGAATAACTTAATGTTTTGCTAAAGATATTACACCTGTGATGTCCAGCGGCCGCTGCCACAATTAGCATTTGAACATTCGATGTAAAAGTAGTTAGAGATTAAAGGCTTTTAAGGATGATTTTACCTTAAATAAACCTTAAACCAAAGAGTAAGGGCTTTTAAGGATGAATTGGTATTTGTTAACTTGCTGTTAACTTGGTTTTGGGCGTTTTGAAAAAAATTTAATATTTTTTTTTGATGACTGCTAAGTTATTTTTACAATGCAAAAAAAAAATTGGAAAAAAAAATTTAAAAAAAAAATTATAGTAACCTTTGAGCGTTATACCACAGAAGAAAGATTAACCAGAATAGACATTGCGTGGACCAATTTTTTTTCCATCTTACCTTCTTTTTTGGACATTGAAGGATAATTATTTTTGAATATTATAGTAGTTAATACAAATTATGCTGTCAAAACAAAACTTGTCAAATAATTTCGCTAACTACACTGTTAAGGGTTCTCAATTTTTATTATTTCAAATCAAAACCAGTAAACCAAAGAATACATAACCCAACTTTCTCTTACCTTCGGCAAATCAAGTTCAACAAAATGAGTCCAAATTTTTCCATACAACAACAGCGTTATGCCTCTTCTGGTTGTATTCTGTGGTTATACACAAACATTTCTGTTTAATTATAGTAGTAATGCCTTTTCTTTCAATGGAAAACTGATTTTTAACGCGAACAAATATTAAAGGTGTTGTAAGTACTTACATTTAACCTGATTAAAGAACAAAGAGGGAAAATGTAAGTCGAAAGTTCGAAAGTGTATTCGTAACTTTGCCCTAAAACCAATTTACCACGAAAATTTTACTCCATCACTCCAAGTGATTTTGTATGAACTTTCTTCAAAAACGTCTATTTTGTTCTACGACAAATAAAAAAACGTCTCATCGTATTTTGGATCTGAAAACGTCAAAATGACGATAATATCGTCCCGATGGCAACGCTGCAACTGAGATTAGTATTACCAGCGATATATATATATACAGCGGGCGCGCCATTTAGCAAAAAACTCGATTTGTTGAATAGCAATTTATAAAATTTTATAGCAGGGGCAGGGCCAACCAAGGATAAATTATAAACATAAAATTTAACAATTTGAACAAATTCAATTTTTCTAAGTTTTTTTGACATTTCTACCATACCATAGAGTTAACATGGTGGATCAGCGAGAAAAATTTGCTAGCTCGTGATCACAAATTATTGAAATTTTGTCTTCTTTTTTACCCCCACCAATTTGTTTTACTATATTTTATGGTTTCTCTTTATTTTTCTTTGTAGCACATTGAAAAAAAAAATTGGAGGGAGTAAAAACATGACGAAATTTTAATAATTCGTGATCACGAGCTACTTGTAGGAAATTTTTCTCGCTGAATCCACCATAAAGCATAAACCATAAAGTACTTTTCATACCAGGCGCCTCGCCTCGAAATATTTAGTTACCACAAATGCGAAGCTGAGACCCTTTCATACCGGTGGCGTTGGCTTTGAGCATTCCGTTGTTATCAAAATATTTTATTTAGGTCTATTTTACACGTACATTATAGCAAGAACTGAGATATACTAAATGTCAATCCACACGATGTGTTTTCAGTTATGTTTTACCAAACGAAAATATGTCAGAAAATACAAGTGTGTTGTCAAATATTTGTGAAATTGAAAATCACATCCACACGTTCATTAAAAACATTTGTGTTTTGCAATATTAATATGGACGGTGATAGATTAATAGACATTAATATCTTTGGCCAGGCGACTTTGATTTCTGTAGATTTATTATTACCTACAATTAAACTAAAAAGAAGGAAAATTTACGGTCAAAACCATTTTTAATGATATTTGTTTAATTTTTTGTGGTTATACCCTGTGTAAAAACATGCCAAAATGGACAAGTCATTTTTGAAAATTACATATGTGTGGAAACATATGCAATCACAAAAGCAAAAATTCAACATGTGGCCATAAAATATTGTCACAAATGTTGACACATTTGTAAAAGTACTTGTAAAAACACGTCGTGCGGATCTACCTTAAATTTGTAACGTACATATGAGCTAGATTTTTTGGTAAGTATGAAACAATTGTGCATAAAATATGATTTGTAGGTTATGTTGACAAAGCACCTCGCTTTGTACTACTTTGAAATCTCGCAGTCGAGTGTGGAACGCATTGCCTTGGCTTTGTAGATAACTTCATTGTAATCTATTTTGTTTTTTTTAAACTATCACTTAAAAATAAATTATTTTTCAACAAATTGAATTTATTACTATAAAACTAAACGGTATCAATCGAATAAAACTAATTTACATGGTTAAAAAACGAAATAAAAATTATTTATTTACGAAGCTCAAAGCCGAGGCGCTTGGTATGAAAAGTACTTAATACACCAAATACATTGACGGAGCGAACAGCGGCGCTAATTTAGAATAAATGTACATATTTCCATAAGAGCGAACACATAGAACGGCGTCAAACTATCAGTTTGTATTTTTTGAAGCGATGAATGACATTTATATTTATTGTTGTTGCTTTTAAAGTAAATGCTTGGAGAACCTCTAATTTTAGTTGAATATAACATCCAAATGGGTATATGAGAAAGACAATTGTAAAAAAAAATCTCGGACTAAAATCATAAAAACGAAGAGAAACGAATTCAGGCGTAGGGCGCCGCTTATGTGTTTGGGGTATAAAAAATAGAGCTGAAATAAGCAAATAGGCAGGTCCGAAAATAGACTAAAGTAAATTTATAGTAATTTTCGAAGATGAAATTTACCCATCTATTCCGAACGTCTAAAGTAAATTTGTAGTAATTTTTTGTTGTTGTTATTTCAATTTGCTACCAACCGCCATATTTGAATTTTATTTCTAGCCGATCGTTTGTGCTATAAACAAAAATAATCAAACAATCCCTCTAAACAAAAAAAGCGATTCGGAAAAAACAATACGATAGCGATATGTAAACGATGCTTAATTTCTTATAACACACTACGCACTTTCTTATTTTTATTTATACTCCCATAGAAACAACGAAAATAAAAATTGTATATTGTGCGTTTCTCACTTGCCATTTCAATTAAAATTTAACCTAAAACAAAAGCGGACAGCGATATTTGTGTAAAAAGAAATTAAAATCATTACGAAATATTTGGTGAGCAAATTTTACTACTGCCGATTGAATTAAGGAGCGAAGTTATTCATATAAACAAGTAAATTGTACGTATTATTATAATGTAATAATTATTTTATTATAATATTTCAACTAAATATAAAAAAAAAATAATCATATTATAAAATTGGCTTTTTATTTTTTCTAATCCAAAATAAATACTATCGTAACCAACACGAAAAGTACGATACGTAAATATATCACATAATTAGATCTGTTTACGATATGAAAAGAAAGCATCGTAAACGTATCGTAAAAATCTTTCTATTTACGTTACGTAAAAAATTCGAATTATCATGGGACGTTGGATTCGTAAACATATCGATTTCGAATCGCAAAAACGATCCGTAAACGATATTTTGTATGAACAACAAATATCATTTTCGTATCGTAAACGAATCGTTTTGTTTAGTAGGATTGATTGAATATCTGTCAAAATGCTTTTCCAAATTTTTTCGATATTGATTGTCATAGCGCGTTCAACCCTGAATTTATTTTAACTTTTTGTATAGAGGAGGTAACTTCAGTAATTTTAGCATTGACCAGCGAGTCTTTAAGAAATTTAAGTAAGAATGCGACCATAGGAACATGCATGTTACTGACCAGCGAAACTTTAAGAACTTTTCGTTCAGTTTCGTTAAATTTGAATTGTCATTTAACATTCTTTAACAAGAGCGAAAATTACCGCCCAAACTGAAGGAAGAAACGTCAAACAGTGAAACATGGCCTATTTATGTTTTATTAATTAAAATAATGTTTTATATATATTTCAAATATGTACATAATATATTATGTAGTGTAATGTGACAAAACAATTATTGCAAAATACAATTACGAATATTCCTTGTTTTTTGTTGTCAAATTGTGTTACGGATTCGCTGGGCGATCTGTCAAAATTTCCTTAACAATATATTTTCGTTAAATTCTGTAAGGTTTTGTTACGGATGCTTAAAGACTCGCTGGTCAATGCTTTTGTTACCAACACATTAAAAAAATGTTGACTATTTATTTACTGTGGACTATTTCCGAAACCGCCTAACGTCATCGAAAATTCTTTACGAAAAAGAGAAAGACTAAAATATATTAGGGCCCTATTTAGAATTTTATTCAATGGTTTAGAATAAAGTGGGTTGCTTAAAATAAAACAATTAAAGTTTAAAAAGCATTTTTATTTTAGATGTAAATACACTTATTAAATTCAATATTTTTAATAACATTAATTTTATTATTAAAAATTTATTTGTTTACATTTGTTTACATTACATTACATTAATTTTGGCACACCTCGTTTTGAGCAAAGGCTCATTCTCAACTAAGCGTACAACTTATGACCAAATTTTTTACAAATAACTGCTCATTTATCTCCCAGATCCCGGTACAGCAAAAGACTCCGCAGTTTAATGCGATGAATCCGTTAACCGCTAGATTATTATATTATCCAGCATAAAGGGGAATCCCACCATCAGATATCTGGATTGCGCCCTAACCGCAATTTTGGCTTTTATGTGCACAAATAATTATAATTTAATTTAATTTTAAATTAATAATAAACTTTTTCTAAAAAAATATACGACTGTTTGACACGAATGTCATGGCCTGAGTCCAAAAATAACCCATTATTCAAAATTATTACTAGAATAATTCTATACCAACAAAAACTTGATTTGAAACTTCATTCCGGAATGAAAATACACGGCATTGTTGTTATAAAATTCCCAAAGTAAGGCGGCATTTTTTTTAATTTGGACGGAAAAATTAGCATTCATAAGTTTTTTCCCTTCAAATACGTGACAAAACAAAACAGAGCATTCACAATGAAAAACTTTTTACTTTTCCAACATAACAAACAAAAATTTTTGCTCGTTACGTGGGAAATTCATACCTGGGGTGACATGTTCTACCATCACTATTTTCGATATTCGAAAGGTTTTGTATCTCTTTTTTCAAGAATAAAATTGTACGCTATTTCTCTTATTTTATTACGTTTTTTTTATTATACTTTCGACTTGTTCGATTCATCGTGCTATTTCTTCAACACCAAAAATTTTGTTTTCGATACTTTATCGATTACGATGGAATTAGATAGTCCACAACCATTTTCCACATGTGTGCATCTGTCAAAATTTATAAAAAGAATTTTTCGGTACTAAGGGAATATTTCCGAATGGGTAAAAGCAGGTGGAGGAAATTCCCCATATAAGAAAATGTCCATGTCGCATGTGTTTTACTCGGCTACTCCACCTGACATAAATTTTACCATTACAATTACCATATCTTGTAACAAAAATATAAAAAATGGCGTCGGGTGAGGAAAACATACAATAAATTTGACGGTTAAAAATCATTTCCGCTTTGATATTTTAAAGAAATTGTGCAAAAACTTTTGCAAAAAAGATCTCACACGTATATGTATTTTAAGTATTCTTTTTTGGCTGCCACATTTTTAAGTTTGTATTTAAAAATATCTCAACAAAAATTTATTTTTTTTCGTGCCACAACAAATTTTTGTAAAAAAAGTTTCTAGCGTCAAATTAGAAAACTTCCATTCGAAACTGGTAACCATGTTTTTTAATCCAGCCAAGAAATGTAAAATTTTGGTATACAATCAAGTTATGCCTTCTTGGCAGCAAATGATTGTAAGACATATGGCAAGTCATTACAATTTCGTGTCTCCACTAGCAACTGTTCGAATTTTAATGGTATACCTCGATTTTAATGGCAGGTGGAGAGTAGGTGTTATTGACGATTGGAGCATCACCGATTCCACCTAGAGGAAAATTTTTAAACTGAGGTAGCTGCTAATTTGACGTTCGAAATTGTTGTAAACAATTCCAATTTTGAACTGTAAACACAATTTTTACCTACCAGATTGATAATAATTGTAAATAATTCCAATTTTGGATTATAAAAACCATTTTTAATTACCGGATTGCAAAAATTTCTTTCGTCGAATTTATGAGAAATGTCATTTTGGCTGTTGCCTCATTTTAACTTTTTTCCTCGAGAGGCGCTTTCTCTACTTTTACAATCGTCAATACACGAATTTCAATTTCCGAACGTCCCGAAGTCAAAATTAAAAAGTTTTTACATTGTGAATGCTTTGAAAATTTGATGAAACTTCGTTGAAATGACCGTGCTTCATGATTATCGTAATCTAGTAGAAACTCGATAAACAGGAAACAGAAAAAAGATACAGAAAGTGTAAGTAAAATAGAATTATTTCGTTTTGATGTCATTTTATAACGATATTGAAATAGCGATCTGAGATTAGCGCTGTAAAACCAAATTATGCCAGGCAATAGTTTTAGCATAACTTTCACATTCCGCAAGCTTAATGCATAATCACTGTGTTCCATTGGAAACAATTTGCTACTGCCAAGTACTTGTGAGTAGATGTTCAATGGAACGCAAATTTTTGTGACAGTAGTAAAACATAACCTCAATTTAAATAAAACTGCTAGATTTTAATAAAAAATACGTTGATCTATTAATAATAATAAGTAATAAAATATTAAACAACAAAATAATTAAAATATTTTTACGATTTAACAATTTCGCGTCGTATCACAAACATAAACAAACATTTTTTGTTTTTAACCCTAATCGAACCAACATATTTTTGTTATGTCAGTAAATTCAAATTCTAATCAAATAATTTACGAAAATTTTTGCAGAGAATGAGTAGATGTCAAGTACGTTGTATGGAAATGTTTCAAAATAAAATACATACAAGTTTATATCTAACTTAACATTATTTTGAAAATCGATGCATTTATCAAACGAGCCAAAAAGGCAGACCTTGGTTGGATTAGGGTTAAAAAATGACGTTTCACACAACAAAAAATTGGTATAGAGCCATCTATTAGAATTTTTAAACTAAAATCCCTCTTTCGTTAATTATATGCGTAACTACTTCTAACAACTACACCATCACTTGAGTATGAGTAGTTGCGAGTAGATACAAGTACTTGTGAGTAGTTTGCTAACGCCAATGGAACACGCTTAATGTTAACGCAGACCATACAGCAAACATCAAAGTTGTAAAACAGCGTAATGGTAATATGATGATGACCGCGGCCGCTCCACTTTTACTTGATCCGCCTGAACGACAACACAACAGCGGTAAAGCATGACAGCTAGTTTCTCGCAGTATATTCGGAAATTAAACATTTTCGTTATTTACCCATAAGGTTGCAGTTTCATATTATTTAACGATCACAATTCAAGCCGATTTAATTTTCGATTCGATCTTAAGTTTACTACGGACATACACAGCACATTTCTGGCATCGATAATGTGCTGACACTCTTTCAGGTATTTATCACTCTTACGTCATAATTTTTATTTCAATAAACGCATTTAGGAAAGGCTTCCAATGCAAATCTTTTACCAATATTATTAATCGGGAGAAGGCGCCTCAGTCATTGTTCCGTTTGGAATTAGAATCAGACAATTAAAAGGTCAAAAGGAAACATGCAATATTTCACCTAAAATATCTACTGCATAGAAGGGTTACCACCGAGGAACCCAGAAAAAGAAATGGGCCGATAAATTATGATAAGTGCCAAGAATATGGATACACTAGAGCATATTGCACTTTGAACGATGTTTGTGTTATATGTGGTGAACTCCATAACTCAAAGGTTTGCAATAAAGCAAAAAGCATCAGTAAAAAAATTCAGCAACTACGATGGAAATCACACAGCTAATTATAGAGAGTGCCCAATTTATCTACAATTGAAAAGAAGAATCAATCCAAAGCAGCGAGCAGAACAACGAATGCTTAATCTTCAGCTAGAAAAGAAGCACGACCAAAAATTCTAAACACAAATGATCAAAATGGAAACCAGTACGCAACTGTCAACGGTAGCGTGCACCAAGCCATTTTATAGCCAAGTGTTCTTAAAGGCACCGCTCTTAAAAGCGTTAAACAAATTGACTAATATGATGCATAGCTTCATGGCGATGATGGAGAGAACCGTGGATCTAATGGTGCAGAATATGAACACACTGATGCAGATAGTCGTAAACAGCCAAAAATGACCATCATCAAAGTAGCCATATGGGATGCAATCGGCCGGGCACAATATTGACATAATCTTAATATCTGAAACACGCTTCACCAAAAATAACTATTTTCAAATTATGGCTACTCTATTTATGATACAAAGCACCCAGATGGGAAAGCACATGGAGACACTGCTGTGAGAGAGATGAGATTGAAGATTAAGCCATTGTGAACTTACGAAATATAAGAAAGAACATAAAGCCAATAAAGTTTTACTGTACAAAGCAACAATGAAATGAAATGGACCTATAGTATGAAGTTATGGGGATCCACCAGCGCTTCAAACAGAGAACTCCTGCAACGAACCCAAGCGAAAATACTTGGCAGTATTACCAATGCTCCGTGTATATTCGAAATAGTAATATACATGATGACCTTGGTATTAAAACCATTAAAGAAACAATTAAAGAATTCAGTTCGAAATATTACTTAAAACTAGAAGTACATACTGACTAATCGCCCAGCGATATACTAAAACAGCCCCGATTTAGGCGACTGGAATAACAGGTCCACTCAGGTTGATGAACCTGTAAACCTGTAAATTTATTAACTATGTATTTAAGTTATACATTAAATTAATTAAATTGTGAGCACTAACAATAAGTATTAACATTGGTTAAGACTTAAAACATGTAATAATTTTAGCTTAACATTTGATTACTTCTTGTGAGTTTCTTATGTAGAAAGATTCAAGAATAAAGACATTGACAGCATTTAAAAAATAATAATATTAAATATAACTATAATTACAACATTCATTTGACACTTTAATTTGACAAATTCACAAATAATAAATTACAAAGATTAAACGACTAAATAGTAGTTGTTTTATTATAAAAAAACTATTTCTTAAATGTGCGATAATTTAACCAATTTTGCAAATGAGTCTTCTTCGTTTTGCTAAAGTATATATGAACTCGTACATAAGCACTTTGAATTACAAGAATTAATGACTCTTTCTTTCACAATGAAATCCGATTTGTGTCCGTAAATATTTGGCAATGAAGAAACAACAACATGTTAATTCAATGGTTCATCGATTAAATTTAAGATCATAATTTTAAAAAAAAATCCGCAAATTCTTGCAATACCGGTTTGAGAAACACAATAACAAACTATAACAAACAATTTGTGGATTGATAATTACAATTGCCCTAATTTTTTTATAAAAAATCATAGGTAGAGGTAATACATAGGTATATTACAAATTAAAACAAAATTAAAATTAATTGAACGATCGCAGTCAAAAATTTAATTAATTTTCAAATTCGTAATTCATCACAGTTACTTAAAGCAGCTAATTAATTGGAAAACTAAGACTTTACTTTTGGGATAATATTACTCCGCTCCGTTTGCAATCGACAAATTAATTCACTTTTATTGGATATCGATGATCTCGAGCTCGACTATCCGATACTTACCTCGAGTTTTTGAATTGATTCGGACAATAATTATTGTAGAGTTACCATTGTCGGGTATATTGTAGATCTTTTATATTGGATTATCTTGATATTGGATCTCCCGATCCAAACGGCGCAGCTTTAACGACTGTGCCGTTTGGTCGGTGGTTCAAATAATAATAATTACGGACGTGTTCGAAGTTTGTGATAATTATTGCAGCTGTAATAATTATGACATTATTTTGTATGCAACCAAATTATCACAGTCACTACGTGTTGTAAATTTGACACTTTTGTAATAATATTCATAAACAAAAGAGCACAATAACAATAATTAAGCCGTATTACGCTAATTTATTTCTAAAAAAAAATAATACAAATATGACAATTATTTCACTCCTGTCAAAATTATTGTTTGTTTGTTTGTTCTTAAATTTGCTCAGGTCAGATCTTTCAACTCATAAGACCAATAACCCAAAAAAAACTTCTCGATGGAAGTCCTGGGGCACTGGATAGGTTATGTTATTTCACAAAAAGTATTAATTAATGTATTTTATAGTTATTGGTAATATTTAATAGTAATTTTTATATTTATTATATTGTTTGTTAAAAGTGTGTTCACGTTGTAAAATGGCGTAGATTCATATCGTTAGTGCACGATAAATTATGGATCGCTCAAATAATATCGAGCAGATCCTGAATCTTTTTTAACAACGTGTTTTTTATAAATCGTAAAAAAGGCAATTCCTTCGCTCTGTGCACGAAATTATGGGCCTTTTACGAAATTCGCAGTACCCCGAACTACTTATTACGACTTAACTTATCCACTTTTTTTTAGGTCTACTCCGTAACGCGTACAGAACAAGACTTGATGTCAAAATTATTACAAAAACAAAATTATCACAAACTTCAAACACGCATTAAGCTGTAACAATATTTATAAGTATATAGCTGTAATAATTATGACATTATTTTGTATGCAACCAAATTATCACAGCCATTACGTGTTGTAAATTTGACACTTCTGTAATAATATTCATAAACAAAAGCGCGCAATAACAATAATTAAGCCGAATTATGTTAATTTATTTCTAAAAAAACATAACTTATTCCAAAATATGGACGAGGAAATTATTTCCCTCCTGTCAAAATTATTACAAAAAAAAAATTATCACAAACTTTGGACACGTCCCATGGTTGGTTACCACTTAAGCATGGTTCTTCGGGTGCGTGCAAAATACGCTATAACACAAGTAGATGTCGTTGGTCTACGGCAAGAATGTCAAAATGATAAATATTTATATGGAAAATCGTGTGCTTCCTGATTGAATTTAAAAAAATCAATTTGCATTAACTGAGAATTATAAAAATTGTACACGGTTACTAAAACTAAATATTAATCTTCAAATTTCTAATCGTAGTTCCTCCCAATTCAGTTAAAATTTAGAAAAAATTATGATTAATTATCTGCAAATCCATATACAAAAAAACAAGTAGGACGATTTGTTTGTTGATCTTAATCTTCATACATTGCTTTCTAAAGGCTGGTTGATGTCGCATTTGTAGGCTGCTGGTTATTGAAATTCTTTCAAACAATTTCTCTAAAAATTATACATTTTAAGTTTTAATACTTAAAACAATTTGTTTAACTACTAACCAGTTAAAAATGTTACAAGCTGAATATTATAGTGCTACATGCTTTGCGTAGTGCTCCTCTTCCTTTAACTGTAATGCACTCAGAATTTGAACTGTTCACCAGCACATTTCAGAGCACCAACGTCGCACGGTGTACACGTTATGCTTAGTCTGCAAGGACATAAATAATGTTAATTAAATAAATAACTCATTTTATATATTTAACAATTTTAATGAAAAGAAATTTCTTTATAATCAGTATAATTTGATTTAATTACATTTTAACTATTTTTAAAAAGTTAAATTTATATTTTCCTCGAAAACAATTTAAATTAAGCAGATTCGCAAAAGTAATACATATTTGAATTTTGACATTTTGAGCAGTAAACCACCATAAGCGCCTCCCTTTTAGTACGTTTTTTAATATTGCTTATGGAAAAGCGTATTATTGAGCGAAGACAAATTTAAAAAATTACATACATGCGATGTAGTTTTTATGTTCATTTAAAACACATCTTAACCATGTTTATTAATTTAATAATTTGGTGTTGTCCAATTTAAATTATTTCAATGATTTTAATGAAATCTAATATAATTTAAAAATCCTCATTTTTAAAATCTGCAATTAAATTCGCATTTCGGGCGCACCTGGGGTGAGATGTTGTAACCATCACGTTTTTCGCTTCGATGCATTTTCGATAGAATAACTGTACTGCTTTGTTAAAAATATAAAATTTTAAAACAATTTAGTTCTAAAATACCGTTATTCTATCGAAAATGCATCGAAGCGAAAAACGTGATGGTTACAACATCTCACCCCTGATTTTAATTCAGCAAAAAACCAACCATAAATCGCAATCTCGAACTATTCGCATCTACTTCACTTCGAGACATTTCGAGAATCTTCAATATCAGCGAGATTTATGGTAGACATCTTTCTTTTTTGTGTGACTTGTGAAGAAATAAGGTGCGTGTAAATTATTAAAATTATTAAATTTTATGGAAAAATAATATATTCCAGAGAATATTTACAATAAATTGCATGTAAATACAGAAATGATGCGATGGCATATTAAAATTTGATAAAATGTTTGTGAATTTCGGTGATTTATCAAATTTTGGATGGCACACGTGTTTATACATGGATTCATTTTCAATATGTGGATTTCTTAAAATTGTGAAATAATTTTTTTCTTTTATATTTTTAGGTTACAAACTTAATTCAAAATGGAATTACACATTCGTGGATTAAACTTTCATGTTATCAACGCTGAACCAAGTGAGACAGTCAACGATGTTAAGGTAAATATTGTGTTTTGGAGTAATCCGTTTCTCCGTGTTTTAGGCAAGCTTAAACCTGTAGTCACTTAGCCAAACGAATTGTTAATGTCGACAAATATTGGCATTTGTGCAATAATCGCCTATTGAGCGAATGTAAACAACAAATCACCACTGGTCGACATTTTCCATTCAACCAGTTGCGGCAATAACGAAAATAACGAACCAAATTGTGTTCGAGAAAACAAAACATTTGACTTAATATAATATTTTATAATCCTTGGCAGGTAAAATTAGCTTCACTTGAAAATGTTAGCGCAGACGAATTCAATTTATATTGTGATGGTGTTGCTGTAAATTCAGAAGATTTAATTTCATCTCTAAGCAGCGCGCAATTGGAATTGATTGTTCCACTTCTCGGTGGTAAAGTCCATGGTTCTTTAGCTCGTGCCGGTAAGTTAATCGCTATTAAAATGACATATAATTTTACTACTTATGCCGTTTATTAAATTTCATTTGTTTTCATTTTAGGTAAAGTAAAAGGCCAAACACCAAAAGTAGAGAAACAAGAAAAAAAGAAGAAGAAGACCGGCCGTGCCAAGAGACGGATCCAGTATAACCGAAGATTCGTCAATGTGGTACAATCTTTTGGACGTCGCCGTGGACCAAATGCAAATTCATCTTAAAATGGTTTGTTTTTGAGAAATTTTATGTTTAAATAATAAAACATCTGAAAAAATAAATAATTCAATTTTTTTTTTATTGAAACATTAGTGTTTAATTTCCGATTCGTGTTTTGAATTTGGTTTTAAGTGAATTTGTTTGAGATGTTACCGAGTTGCCTTGAATGAAATCGCCTTACAACAAAACATCTTAAAATCTCAGGATAATCAATAATTGCAATAAAGTCAGTTACCGAACAACTACATTTTTCTTTCATCGGATAGGAATATTTCATAAAAACTAGTAGAAAATAAGTTATATTCAAGTATGTAGTAGAAAATAAGTTAATATTCAAATCATCTGAAATTTAACGCCACCGACTGACAGCCCGATTATCTATCTATATTATCCTGTACTATCTATCAAAAATTCCGGGATTTTCCGATTTTCGATTTATTTATTTTATATTTTGTAACAATAATCGCATATGAAAAAAATATTACAGAAAACCGGTTTAAAAAACTAATTGGGGATTGGCATGTCTTTTATTTCCAAATATCCCTTTGATCCGAATCCAAAAAATTTGAATATCTCTTACGGAAGTGTAATAGCAATTTCAAGTCGCATTCAGGCCAATTAGGAAGAATCTTTGCTACTTCTTAACCGATTGTGATGAAATTTAACGTGTACGATATAAATGGTATCCTAAAATAGTTAGATGTAATTCTGGAATAGAGCCAGTTAGGAAGGAGCTTGACTCGTTTTAATTAGATTATGATAAAATTCGATTAGAAAATGCGCTGGTCTGGAATACCGTCAAGAGAAACTCGATTATTTACGGCATATTTTAAATCCGACTTTTTTATATGTGACGAATATAAAAATTACAATTTAATTAAAACTTTTTTAATTGACAATCAACTAACGGTCAACAATTTGACATTATAATTCCTTCCATGGAGAAAAATGTTGGCATAGCCTAACATTGTTTAAATGCACCACGATATAAGAAGAGAAATCAATACTTGTGGAGAAATAACTCAAGAATTAAATTCAGTTGGTCCGCCAGAAAAATCTATTGAGGTTTGGAAAAAAGTGAAGTTGGCTAAGTCTTTAATATCATTTCTCTTACCGGTTTCAAAAGATTTCAAGTATACGTGAAAAGTAAATTACGAACTAACAAAAAATGTCTAACCTGCAATGGATAAGGTTCGTACAAAATAAAAAAAAAATTGCAAATCAGATAGGTTGCTTCATTTAACAGAAGAAGGGCTTAAATTTAAAACTAGCGGTGTAAAGCCTGATTTCCATTATGAAATATTTACTGACAGTAAAAACAAAATGGGATAAAAATATAAATTCGCGTGCTGCGTCTGCGTGAGAGGAAACAAAACTTTTTCAGTATTGAAAAAATTATTATGGTATACTGACAAAATTTATTGAAAAATATATGAAGCGAAGTATATTTTTTCAGTACTGGAAAAATATTTAAATTTTTCAAAAAAAATTAAAAACAAAAAATGTTCTGTGTCATTTCAATGAAATTTTCGACTTTTATGTTTTTATTCAGTAAAAAATACTATCAGTAAATTTTTCATAACGGAAACCAGGCTTAAAGAAAAATTTAATTAGAAAACGAAAAAAATCTTCTCCGTGACAATGTTTATACATTGCCGTGACCAGGATTCGAACCTGGGTTACTACGGCCACAACGTAGGGTCCTAACCACTAGACGATCACGGCTACAGAAGATATATCGGATTTGACGAAATAAAAATAAATTAACATAATAGAAAGGCACTCTTACACAATACAATTTATTCTGAGGCTACATAATTATGTAGACAGTAGATAGGGCTCACTCCCTACAACACAAAGAAGAATTATATAGCTTGTTTCCATGTAAGGTTCAAAATGGCTTAAGTTGGAGTTGGTGTTCATGGAAACGAGGTTGGAGTTAGATTTCCGTTAAGTTAGTTTGAACTCAACGAAGCTAGTGGAATTGAGTAGAGTTGAAAACCAAAATGGCGAGAAAAATATACATAAGGAATTTTTATTGTTACCACCAAAAAAAAAATGTTAGTATAATTGAATACAACAAAAAAATAAAAAAAATTAAGAACGCAATATAAAAGTCAAAAGTGTATTTATAATGTACTTTGCTGTAACATTTTCAAATCGACCTAACTCACTTCCATGGAAACGATCGACGCCATTTTGAAATTTAACGAAAACCTAATTTCAATCCAACCTAACTCAACCTCGTTCATGGAAACATGATAATAGATAACTCCAAAAATTTAGATTAGGATAGTGAGTTTATGTAGATCCCCAGCACTTTTGTACTAGAAGATTACCAACATAAAACAGTTGAAATTTTTGGATTCTGAAAAATTTGTACTGAACCCTACCAACATTACAAATAAGCAAAAAGCAACTCTGGACCTTTCCGAAAGTTATATACTTATTTGCCGCGATCTTAAATAAGTATGAAAAATCATCCGAATTGAATTCAAATATGTACCTATTTTATATTTCGATTGCTAACGCATTTAATTTTTAACTAAGAAATTTAAGAATTTGTGTTTTCATTTTAGATTTTTTTTGTAAGAACATACATACTTATTTTAAGTTACCTCGCCAACATACTTATTTAAATTAGTATGTCTAAATAAATAAGTATAACTTTCGGAATGGGCCTCTGTGGTACAAAACAAAAACTGGGTAACTGCAAAACCCTAACCTTGCATTCACAGTATTGTTTTCGCTCTGCGTTTTGATCTTGTTTTCAGATTTTAGTTTTTGTTGTTGTTTTTCTTGACAATACATTAGCGTTTGCTCCAAATTTCTAAAAGGGATTAACATCGGCCGCTAAAATATTCCAGTTTTTAGAACGCGAGCCTAAAATCAAGGAACCCGAAAAAATCGACTCAAGCTTAGATGAATGGAAAGCAGAAGGAAATATATTATATAAAGACGTTGATTTCTAGTATCCATCAAGTCCTGCTGCAAAAGTGTTGAATAAATCAAATTTAAATGTGCCCAAAGGACAAACGGTTGCATTAGTCGGGTAATTTGGATGCGACAAATCTACATGTATTCAACTAATTGAACGGTTTTACGATGTGATCGATGGAAGTATTTCAATCGACAGTAAAGAAGTATCATCCCCATCGTTTAGACAACTGCTATCACAATTGGCTATTGTGTCTCAAGAGCCAGCCTTATTCGATCGAACAATTACCGATAATATTGCTTATGGTAGCAGTAAAGCCGAAGTTTCACAATCCAAAGTTATTGAAGCGGCTAAAAATGTAAATATTCATAATTTCATTACGTCGCTTCCGCTTGGTTACGATACCCGAGTTGGCGAAAAAGCTTCCCAAATATCAGGTGGCCAAAAACAACGCATCGCTATTGCACGTGCGTTAATTCGTAATCCACAAATTCTACTGCTGGACGAAGCAATATCGGCGCTCGACACAGAAAGTGAAAAAATTGTACAAGCTCTTGATGCGGCCAAAGGACGAAAATGTATCACAATCGCTCATCGTTTGTGAAATGATTTATTACGACCAAATTTAAGTTCCAATAGATTTTTTTTACAATTGCTTTCTTATATGCCCATTTGGATGTAAATTTCAGCTAAAATTACGGGTTTCGCAGTATTTACTATAAAAACTGTATAAAAACAACAACAACAAATCTAAATGTCAGTTTAAAAAAAAAAAAAAAAATTTTGTTGTTGTATAACGATAAGTCCAAAACAAGATCGAAACGCACCGAGCAAACGGCGCAGTGGTTAAAGCTGCGGCGGTTGGATCGGGAGGTACCGGGTTCGAATCCCTATAGGGGCGGGATGCAAAAGGGATTTTTCATCATCTGATTGCGATCGGTGATGAAGATGAACACATCTATGACCCCCTGTTGAGAGTGCAGAATCCATGGGCCGACCCACCTTTCATGTCAGCACTACGGGTTGGCATGAAGCAATGCAATGTGCAGGTGGTTTTCAAAGACGGATCTGTAGCCGCCCGTCCTCGATTTGGCTACTCCAGGCGTAAGGTAGGACGGTAAAAAATAAATCAAGAAACAAACAAACAAGATCGAAACGCAGAGCGAAAACAATCCTGTGAATGCAAGATAAATGTTGGGAAATCGCATTTAAAGTTGGCAGACATAATTTTTTAAATTCAAAGGGTTTTCATATTTAATTTTATGGATTATGAATTTTAATCGCAATATATTAACATTTCTTATAAATATAATTAATTGATACAGAATAGAAATCTAAACCAACTTTTTATTTTATAAAAAACCAAGATACCTTGTTTTACTTTTCAAAATTTTGTTTTACATAAACGGGATGTCAGGATAATCAGTTTTTACGTAAGCACTTCCAATAATTTCGTTTTGGTTATCTGCACAAAACCCTTTTTTGACAAAAAAAAAAATCATTAGCATAACGATTTTTGTGTATCGGAATCAATATGAATCCAAAAACAAATATGTACATAGTTTTTGTATATAGTGAAACGGATCAGTCTCGAAGATAAGGCCGTCATTGGTTTCTTCATCAGAGCAATCATTTACCGATTTTATGTTACATAAATTATGCAGTAAAGACTTGGCAGTGTTGGTTTCATCAAAGAGTGCATTTTCACTACATATACATACATATTTACAACTTCAATTTCTGACTTTATTAATTCACAATCACTCTTATTTGATTCTTGGGATAATAAATCAAAAGAATCGATACTGCCCCTGTTCATTTTTTAAAATATAGTTTACTTTGTGGCGTCCGATCGCGTTAAATATTATTTTTTGCATGATGTTTTGTGGTTTGCTGGGCGCCGTCGTTGACGTCGACTGGGAAGAGAAAGGAAAGAGGTGTACAATATAAAATTAGTCAAAAGGCGATCAAAGAAAGAAGACGCCATTTTTTGATCGCCTTTTAACTAAGTTTATAAGCGGATTGCTTTCAACCAAAATGAGTTAGGTATTTTTTGTGGTTAACGCTAGTCAAAGCAACAGCAAAAATTAACCAAATTTTTGTCTAATTTTTTTTCGTGTATTTTCTTATCAATTCGACTCGTGTGGCAGGTATTAATACTAAAATTTGGTTAAGATTTGTTAACCATGAATTTTTTTTGGTTTAGCTAAACTATTTTTTGGTCTATCTAGTACGATTGTTGTTGTATTTTTTTTTGTTTGGTGAAAGCAATACAACTTATCCCTGCCGGCGCAAAAATGTATACATAAAAAATGAACCACTTACGAACAGTTTACGAACGGTTTCTTATATGGGGCACTACTACTACTTCACAATTTCAGATTTCATATATGAATTTACAAAACCGTGTAGTTTTCTTCATTCCATCTCTAAACAGAATGTAATTTTTGATAAAGTAAAGCGTGGTGCGCCATTTTAATATTTAGTAAATTTTTAATTTGGTATTAATTTTTGTTGTTTATAAATACAATTTAGTGAATGATAGTGACGACGACATTTATAATAAATACAATACATTATTAGCTATTTCTATTTTCGTATTATATTATTTTATTTTAATATCTTAATGAATTTGTTGATCTTGAAGTATAACTAAAATTGAGTATAATTAAAAATATATGTGTTAAGATTTAGTATTTAATAAGGAATAGGTATAATTAATAATTAATTGATTTAATCAAATAAATAAAATCATATATTTGCTAAAAATAAAACAAAATACGTTGTTTTCATTATTATTTCAAAATTAATTGCCGAATAATACTCAAACCGTACGTAATGTTCATTTTAGAACGCTCATAAACGTTACGCCCATATGAGTTCATAAATGTTACGTAAAAGGTGTACACATTACGAATATTTTTTTATTAACCAATACATAAATAAGTCTTCGCCAATTTGTTTCACTTCTCATGTGACAAGAGTATCATTTATGTAACATATCTACTCATTTTTAGCGTAACGTTTACGAACACTTTAGTAGAAGAGACTATTCGTAAAATGAACGTTTGCGTTACGCGTGGCCGGCAGGGATATTGTACACCTCTTTCCTTTCTCCCTCCAGACCAGGTGTATCATAAACGTACGGTTTACGAAGACTTTGCTATACTAAGGTGTTCGTAAACGTTACACTAAAACAGTACGAATATAGTACGTAATGTGTACTTTTGTCACATGAGAAGTGAAACAAATTTGCGAAGACATTTGTATGTATTAGTATGTATAAAAGTGTTCATAATGTGTACGCTTAAACGTAATGTTTACGAACTACTTAAGCGTAACATTGACGAACGGTTTAGTGCGAATTGCCCCATTTAATTAGAATAAAACAATTTTTTAAATCTTATCTTTTATTTGTATTTTTCTTCAAGTGAGCCACAACACAAGACACAACGTGCCAAATTTGTTAATTAATCTTTTTCTGAAATGAAATAAAATGTTTCAATCATAGATGAAGTACTTCGAGTATTACTTAAATACCTTTTAAAATATTCATTATAATTATTTTTATACGATATTATGGATATAGTGCTGCTCTTGAATGCCACGAAAAACTAACAATAATTATCAGAAGTTTTTATATTTTCACAATACGACAACTTTAATTTAATTTGTACAAAAAAAATTGAAAATAAAACAAAGCCGCAAGATATAATTGACAGCACTGTGTATAGAGAATGTAAATGTAGTAGTGTATTATAAAAAAAGCGTTCGTAAACTGTTCGTACGCTGTACATTTTTGCTGTATACATTTTTGCGCCGGGAGGGCTCTTCCCAGTCGACGTCAACGACGGCGCCCAGCAAACCACAAAACATCATGCAAAAAATAATACTTACCACAACTTATATCACAACAAACCGTGTACTATTTGAACTTTATATTACGTCTTTATTTATACACCATTTTATTACACTGGCAAATATTAGTACATCATCCACCATCCACAAACTTTAAAAAAGTTATGGAAGGTTAGGTTATTTAGGTTAGGTTTGGGTGGCGGTCCACTAGGACCAGGCATCTACACAAAAATGGTCCGTAGCCATATCACGATTAATTGTTTCCTCCAACTCATTGGAACCATTTTGAGCTTTTAACAAAGCTCTGGATATTCCTGACGTCCATCCTACAGAGGTCCGTCAGGTCCTTGAAGAGGGGTGCCCCTAGAAACTTTAGTTTGTTTCATGCCAGACGAGGGCAGGTGCAAAGAAGTTGAAGAACTGTCTCTTTCTCCTTTTCGTCTTCGCAACTACGACAGTAGTCATGTAAGAAGACACCAAGTCTACTTGCATGCTTCCCTATGAGACAGTGCCCAGTAATCACTCCAAAACCACACTGATCTGACTTCGCTGAAGTGAGATCAGCTATTTGGATCTCGCCAAGTCCAACTTTGGCCAGACCTGCCGAGTTATTACGCAAGAGGTGATACTTGACCATCTGTCATTCGTCAGCTGGCTAGCTTCTTTCTGAAGCAGCAGTTTGCATACCGCAAGAGGCATTTCAATATCCTTTCTGCTTTCTGAGAAGTGGTCCGCTGTACCACCGCAAGAGGCATTTCAATATCCTTTCTGCTTTCCGAAAAGTGGTCCGTTGTACCACGTCGAGCCAGTTCATCGGCGTTTATATTCTCTGTACTTATGAAATGTCCTGGCACCCATAAAATGTGGATGTTGAACTGATCTGACATCTCGTTAAGAGATGAGAGACAGTTCTGGACTACTTTCGACGTGTGCAGGTGTGATTGAAGCTCTCTAATGGCAGCCTGACTGTCCGTATATATGCGAATATCACAAACTGATATTACATTATACCTCAACAAGTCTACGACTTCCTTTACGGCAGTTACTTCAGCTTGAAAAGTGCTACAGTAGTCGGGGAGACGGAAGGAGAGATTTAACAGGAGTTCCTCGCAGAACACTTCAGCCCCGACTTTCCCGTCCCGTTTTGAACCATCAGTGAAGAAGTTTATAACTCCTGGTTCCAAAACTGCACCCATCATCCAGCCCTCCCTGAATGGGATCCTAGTCCGGAACTTTGTGTCAAAAGATAGTGACGGAACAGTATAGTCGGTGGTCTTGGGAATTTGTTTGTTGCACAAAATAGATGAGTGCCCTGTATTGTTGCAGGTCCACATTAAGATGGATTTCAGCCGTATGGCAGTACAAGCTGCCAACTGTTTCCCCAAGATATCTAGAGGAGTCAAAAATAGCAGAGTCTCTAGTGCCTGAATGGATGTGCTCCTCAGTGCACCACTGATCCACAGAGAGATTGTGCTCTGAACTTTTTGTCAACAGCTTTTGGTTGGCAGTTTTGTCCAGAGCAGGCCACCAGACTATTACCCCATACAAGAGTATGGGTCTGATCACTGCGGTGTAAAGCCAATGTACGATGCGGGGCTCCAGCCCCCGTAGTTTCTCAATGGCATTTGTGCAAGAGTATAGTGCTACCGTAGCTTTCTTTACCCTTTCCAGAATATTAGGTTTCCAATATAATTTGCTATCCAAAACGAGGCCCAGAAATTTCGCTTCAACTGTAAAAGTCAAGCTGAACCCATTTAAAGTGTGAGGATCGATGTGAGGAAGTTTATATTTCCTAGAGAAGAGAACCAATTCGGTTTTGTGTGGGTTCATATACAACCCACAGCCATTGTCACATAATGAAAGAGTACCCAGGGCATTTTGCATAAGCTCACTAAGGGTGCCGGGATATTTACCACGGACACCAATAGCAACATCATCCGCATAGGCAACCACCTTGAAGCCACCGTCCTCCAGTCTCAGCAACAGGTCATTTATGACCAAGTTCCAAAGTTAGGGGACAGTACGCCACCCTGTGGCGTACCTCTGCTTGCAAATCTTCTGACGGAGGATTCCCCAAAAGCGGCATTGATGATCCTGCCTCTTAGCATCTGATCTATCCATTCCTTGAGTGATTCATCCACTCCCAGATCTGAAAGTGCCCGAGTTATAGCCCGTGGAAGCACATTGTTAAAGGCCTCTTCAATATCCAAGAAGGTTGTTACCATTGCGTAGTCTCTATATTCGAAAGATTTTTCAATGAAAAATACAAGAGAATGAAGAGCAGTCTCTACAGATCTCAGAATTTTAGAACAAAGTGACATTTGAACTATCAGTTCAGTTAAAATAAAAAAGCCCCATGTAACCAACCCAAATTTTCAGTCAGATCACATTCAGATAAAACTCTGTCAGATCACTTTCGGTTTAACATGTATCTTTAGTAATTATTAAATTGCATGCGTTCCTGTTGAAAATATTTCAGCAGAAAATTTACGTAAACTCTCAGTGAGGGTTAAAAGAGTAGACATAGATTATCATTTTTTATTTGGACAGTTAATGGATCGGTGTGAAATAAATTAAAATACCATTATTCTAAAAAACGTTGCCCGATTATTGAAGTATTATTTAAGCGTGCAGATTACAACACAGATTATGTTTTTCAAAAGGATTTAATATAAATAGAGCATAACTCGAACAACGTTAAATAAAAAAACTCATCAAACCTTACCCAGAAAACATAATTTAAACGACTCATGGGACATTTAACAAATTCGATTTTTCCCAAAATCCATCGGGCAATATGTTTTCTGATAATCTGTATTACCGACATTCGGACCATATCGAAATTCTGTCAATTGTATTTTTTTTTATTATTTCATTTTTTGTATTGAAACGCATCGAAGAAAAATTTTGTTTAGTTAAATTACCATAAAAAATTAAATTTTTATATTAATTATTAAACTTAAAAATTATTTAATTAAAAAAAGTTCGTAATCGTCTTGCGTAAATATTTCCGATTTTAATTTCATTTCTTGTTTTTTTTTTTTTGTTGAGGTTCTTCATTTTAAATTCTGATGTAATAAAACAATAAAAAATTAATTACATAAATTAAATCGGGCACGGAGTGTTTTCAATCTATTAGATTAGAATACAATGGAATCAAGTGTTGTAACAGAATCATGCGAACCTGCTGCAGAAACAGTAATAGCAGAAGTTCCAATACCGCCGTCACCACCACAGCAAACAACCCCACAAATTACTAGCACCACTATCAATAATTCTACGAGTACTACAAATCCAGTGAATATAGAAAATCAATTTTTTTACGAGGATGAAGTGTTCTATTTGGATAAAAAAGGGAATGTTAAATTTGGTTTGGTAATGGAAAATTATGAAGCGGCCTCGAGCGATGATGAAGATGAGTTTGAGGATATTTTACGAAAAGGAGAAATTCGTGTCGCCTGGCATCCTGATGGCAAAGAAGAAATTATTAATAAAAATAATGTAAGTTACATAAGTGTGTGTATGTGTGTGTACGTTTTTCTCTTGTATCAATGTCATTTTTATGCTTTATGCATGTAAATATTACACTACACGTTTTTTTTTTTTGTTTGGATTAATTTCTTTAGGTAGGGTTAGCTGATCGAACTCTAATGCCAGGTGATGTTGTTCGTCGCTTAATACCCGGTAAAGATACGCAACGTGGTTACTGTCGTGATATTTGCGTTCAAGCTGATGTGAAAATTTTAGGAACCAAATATATAATAAAACATGTTTCGGCAGACAGACTTCGACCTTTAATTACAATGCCAAGAGATAATGCGGTATGTCTCGATTCATGGGTTGGCAGTACAAAAACCGTTAACGAGAAATTAACATTAATGTAAGTTATAAAACCAAAAAAAAAAAATAAACTGTTTGTCTGTTATTTAGTTTATGGTAATCTAATTCCAGTTATATTGATTGAATTCAATGTGACTCATAAATTCATTGAATTGTCGCTCATTGTACACATACATAAAAACATTAAAACCAAGCCCTTATTTTCCCCATAAGTTGAATACACTTGCTAATTGAAGTTCATGTTTTGCTTCTATATTCAACATTTTTTTATGTTGTGTGAACGTAATTGGAGAATTGAATTTTATACTAGGTAGACCGACAAATGATATCAGATGGTAAATGTTTTTCATACACCATACCCTTGTTTTAAGGTTTTTCTTTCATGACCGAATGTGTCCCGTGTACATTTCATTCCCATTCGATCATAAATGTTTGATATTATGTAGTACATACAAATCATATATTCATATTCCGTTTAGATTTTATTAGTTCGCGCAAACAATGTGTGTGTTTGTATTTTGAATTGTTGTCCAAGTACTTTAACATGAAATTCATGAAACAGAACATATGTTATCGTTAATTGGTAACGGGCGTGTTAAAAAGGTTATATTTCGTTTGGTTAAAATAATTGATTAAATTTGTTGGTATAATATGATAGGGTAGCGATATATTGGACATAATACTACTTAGCGTTCAACCACAACTCGCATCCTGGAACTTAGCGAACATCAATATTTATCTCAAAGCTGTTGAAGGTCATTGTTTGGTTTATATTGTTGAATTTTAATAATTTGAACCGCTCTAATTATTTCATCGATTCTCTTTAATAATGAATTAAATTTAATTAGTTGAGTAGATATGTCGTTAAGGTGATTGCATGTGGAGGTTACGGTAGAGCTTCGTGGTGAAGCTTAGGATTAACAAACTTTCTCGAGTGTTTTGTCGATATAACTTAAACAAAAAATAGATTACGACAAAATAATCAAATCAAAATAAAATTGAATAAATTAATTTGGTAATCGATTTTTTTAATTTTGGAATAATCTTCGGGCATAATTTGTAAAAAAAATTTCCTATGGGTTTAAATCTCAATTTCGCACGGATGAAACATTAAAACTGCGTTTTTAATCTAAATTTAAGAATTTTTGTTAATCTTAATACATTAGAAAAAGGTTTAGTAAGACACACAGTTTTAGTCCATTTTGGAATATTTTGTGCTGCGGTTCAGAATTCTCATGATTTTATTCAAAATATTAATAACAGATATTTTTTACCGAATTGTCAATCGAGTAAAGTTTAAGCGAGTAAATTAAGTGCGTTTGTCTTTTTTAACCTTGTCACAGTTCAATCAATTAATCTGGCAATGACCTTCAAATACAATTTATGGGTAATATTGCACTGCATAACTATTTTTTATTTGGCACAATTTATACCTTGTATTGATTATCTATCTGCATTGCAGTTTATGAAAACTTATGAAGAGTAAATCAAATTTTAAAACTTCAGCTAAATGTACATCTAAATTGACTTAATCTACTGTATACACAGTAGAAGTGTCATTTTCTTCATATAATTAAATAATTTACTATTTTTAAATATGTTACGTTATTTTATTATCCGGAAGTTTTCATTTTAATCGTAGCTATGAAATATCATTTAATGCAGAATTATTAAATTTTAGGTCAACTTGTGGATCAATACTTGAACTCCGGCCTGACATAGAATATTGTCCATTAAAAGATACATCAGAATTAAAATCACATGGTGGTTATTTTATTAATAGTTCTTATTATCCTGGCCAAATATTAGTTGGTCCTGTAAGCGCATTAGACAACGCAAAATGGATTACAACGTCAAACGAAATGAGAATTAGTCGAAAACATAAAACAGTGGATCGTAAGGTAAGCATCAAACAAATAAATAAAAAAAATTTAATTTCGAAAAAGCTTTTGTAATAAAATTGGTTTTTATATTTAGTTCATTGTACAATCAGTTGAAATCGAAGGGGTTTGGGTGCATTGGCAGTGTAAAGCGCTAAGCAATGAAATCGTTTATAATAATATCGGTGAAATTGAAATACAACAGCCAAAATGTTATGTCACCGGTGATGATTTAAAACGTATGAAACGTTTAAATTTATTTGAATCTTGTATGCTACAGATAAATGATAAAAATTATTTAAAAATTGATCGAAGCGATAATATAGCGAAACGTTCACTTTGGAAAAAAGAAAAAAGTAATGTGATCACATTAATAATGTTCATGCAAACTAATTTTCTAATGAATTACATATTCTTTACATAGGCAATAAACATTTCGTAATACCTACAAATCTTAAACCAAGAATACCAACATCAACTACAACTGCTAAAGATAGTAATAATTTGAAAATTACTAACCCCGACTTAAAAATTACAATAACAACAACAAACGATAATACAACAACAACAACAAGCACGCCATGTGATAATATTAAAATAACAAATATTCAATGTGATTTAGATAATAAATTAAATAATTGTGATAATTTAAAAATATTAGCATCAAATAATAGTAATATTGGGACAACAACAAAATCATCAAATTTAACAACAACAATGGAGAGATTTAATGAGACTGTTTTATTGTATGCCCGAGTCCAACGTGTTAGTTCAAGTATTTCAAAATGCAATGAGAGTGATGATTGGCAAACTGAGGAGGATGATGAACTAGATGATATTGAGAGTAATTCAGAAAGTGTTACAACACATTCGTCGTGTTCGAGTCCAACGCCTAAAAGTAGTCCAAAACGTTCGCCTCTACTTGCAAAGAAAATTAAAAAATTTAAAAGGCGTACTCATAAATCGAAGGTGATTGATAAGCCACCGGCTGTTGGTGATGATGTGGTTACCGAAGCGCTTGTTGTTTATAGTATGGCAACGGTTGTTTGGCAGGATGGTTCAATTGAAACGGGAATTCCGTCCATTCAATTATATCCAATACATCATCTAGATGATCATGAATTTTTTCCGGGTGACTTTGTATTGGCCGGTAATGAAACAGATGTATCACACCGTGACTATGGGGTCATTCAAAGAGTTGATCATCAAGGGCGTACAGCACTTGTTAAATGGTTTCGTACATACACTTGCCTTGATGAGCCGCGGCCTTCACTTTTGGGCGAGTCAGAAGTTAGCGTTTACGATTTGAAGGATCATCCCGATTTTCAGTATCGACCCGGAACAATTGTTATTCGTGTTGCCAATTTTTGTGGTGAAGATTCTGTATGCACTGCTGGTCAGGTCATTGATAATTACCCAGAAGGTAAAGTTAAGGTTTGGTGGGTCGATGGTCATAAAAGTATGTGCTGGCCACAAGATATATTCGAGGTGGGACAATATGATGCAGACAATAACTTTTGGGGAAATGGCGACTCGGATAATGATTCATGGGAGACGGAGAGCGAAGTTAGTGAGCCGGGTGGTTCGTTACCAAAAAGCATTTCTAAACCACATTTAGCTGCGAATTTAGAGCGAGCACGCGTTGCAATGGCGCGACTAGAGGAAATTTTTAGTATTAAACCAAATTTACAGAATCAAGATGTGAGTATTTTTATATTTAGATGATCATCAGAATATTGTTCTAATCATTGTCTCATCCATAGATAATGAAAAAATTATTAGCAGTCTATAAAAAATGTCGATATCTCGATCGGCTAATGAACACCACATTCTTTCATGAAGATCATTTCATGGTAAAAGTAATTGACAATATTACGCGAAATTCAGTAAATTTTAATTGAATATTTTCTTTTGTTTTTTTTTATTACGTTTGATTTATTTTATTTTATATTTTTTGTGATTAACAAATGCAGGGCTTATTAGAGCGGGTCCGAAAAGGAGGTAATGCAACAACAGCCGAACGAGTCCAAGATCAAATGATCCGTCTATTCAATCAAACGCCAAATTCGAAAAAATCATCTACAACACATGAGTTACCAGAAGCCAGTAGTAATGTAATGAAAACACCAGTACAGATATCAAAGCGAAATAGTGAATTTTCCAATTTGATTGATCGTACAAAAATCTCAACACCGGTCAGTCGAGATCATGATCTCGAAACATCACCGTCAAAGCATAATACATCAAATTTATCGACCTCGTCCGATGTGTCGAGCATTGGTGAATTACAAACGACACCAATTTACCAAAATAAACTGTTTAACTGTGTATTTTCGAGTATTGATAAGGCGACGCAGAACGTAACAAATCCGTCTAGCGATTCAGGCGTTTGTTCATCGACAATTTTAGATCAATATATTGACGGGAGTGGTAGCACGGCTAGTAATATTAGTTCGATAGGAGGTGGTAAATCAGGTGCGGGTGCCTCCTCTAGTCAAAACGATGATAACACCAAAAGTAGTTATAGTAGTATACAATTAGGTGATGAAGTTCCCGAATTTGTATGCGCTAAATTGTGCGCACTAATCAAAGGCCAACTAGTTAAAGCGTTGCAGGAAATTAATCAACGGTTTTGTGAATCGTGCAGCTTAAGTGAAATTGTGGTCGAAGAATTTGATTTGAGTAAGGATGAAAATCCACCGGAAGAGAACTCATGCAAAGCAATGGACACGTCTGTAGAAGAAATTGAAAGTGTTATAAGTACACCTGTAATAGCATCGGTGCCTTTAGATTGTTTTATTATATTAGACTCTGCGCCAAATACGCACAAATATTCTCTAACCATGTTCCAGCCAACGAATCCCCAGCAATTTTTTAAAGCTGTGCGCCGTGAGCATAAACTTTTAAAAACTGCACTTCCGCCAGGTGTATGGGTGCGGCTGTATGAAGATCGTATGGATTTACTAAGTGTTATGATCGAAGGACCTAAAAATACCCCTTACGAAGATGGTATGTTTATGTTTGATATTCAACTTGGAAGTGACTATCCCCATACACCACCGATGTGCCATTATGTGAGCTATTGCTCGGATCGTTTGAATCCAAATTTATATGAAGATGGAAAAGTTTGCGTTTCCCTATTAGGAACATGGTCGGGTCGCGGTTCCGAAGTTTGGGGTCCAAATAGTACCCTACTACAAGTTATCGTATCCATTCAAGGATTAATTTTAGTTGCTGAACCCTATTTTAATGAAGCTGGTTATGAAAAACAAAAGGGTAAAATGCATAAGATTTATTTAAATTCTGTAAGCCATACTAAATTTTATGCTATTTTATAGGTACGCAACAGGGAAAAGAAAATTCTCGAATGTACAATGAAATGGTCATTATCAAATTGATACAATCTATGACGAAATTAATTTTGTCACCACCCGAAATATTTAAGGAGCAAATATTGCGTCATTTTAGAGAACGTGGTTTAAAAATGTACAATCGTATTCAGTATTGGATGGAATTGTCGAATAAATATAATAGCGAGCTGAAAATTGAAAATGATGTAGCTCACGAAAATGGTGCAATAGGAGGTAAATTTTATTAATCAGCAATAAGCTTAACTTTCATAGTTTTGTTATTGCCCTGATTTTTTTTCTTTCTAGGTGAAGTACGTTCAGATTCATCGCAACAATTAAAAATCACAAACATTATAGAAAACAATAAAACTTTACAAACACAATCATCACTCACGCCACCTGAATTTCCTTTAGTTCCTGCAAGTCGCGGTTTCTGTCTTACATTAGCTGGTTTATTAGACAATTATTTTAAAATTCTTGATACAATTTCTGAAATAAACTAAACAAAAAAAAAATTAAATATTAAACATTTATAATACGTAGCAATATTATAATATTTAAAAAAAAAAAAAAAAAAATTAGAAATCAAAAAATTTAAATAGTACACATAAAATTTTATTAAACAATTTAACAACAAAAATTAAAATAAATTAATAGTACTTTGGTTGTATTTTATACAATAATAATAAATGAAACTGCAATAAATTTTTAATTTACTAATAAAATAATTAATTGTTTAATGAAAATTTAAATTCTTTCATTATAGTTGTAAGGAATATTTAAAAAGATAAAGCTCAATACTATTTTTATTTACTTATACATTAATATATTAAATATTCAAAAACTATTAATTTTTTGAATAAAGCACAAACCAACAAAGTAATATTATAGTAAATAGCCAAAAATAAAAAATTTAAAACTATAAATCCCACCATAAAAAAAATATATATTAAAATAAATTTTTAAAATAGCAATTATGAATTCAATATAATATTGAAAATTACAGAAAACCAATATTTTATACGCTTATCGCCATTTATAAATTATATAACGAAATAAATGTATTTTGTTTTAATAATTATTATTTTACAGTATTAAAAATAAAAACTAGGATTTTTAGATGCCATAGATTACAGTTTATATATTGTCAAATTTTATTATTATATATTAGAGTACATAATTAAATGCAAAAAGCACATAATTTATATTTATTAATAAAAGATAATAAAAAAAGCGCTAATTATATTTTTTACTAAAATTTTATTATCTTATCATCTCCATATTATTATTTATTTATTTTAAATTTATAAGCAAACAAAATACTCTAAAAACATAAAATTATAAATTGTGTATCAACTAAAAAAAAGTACATATTGCTTCCAAATAATAAATTAAATTATGTAATTAATTAAATAAAACAAATGTAAGAGGCTTTAAAAAAAAAATAATTCATTAATTTTTTGAATCGAGTATGTTTATTAAAATTTATACTGAACACTATATTGCCGTCTTACTTTGGAAATTTTACAACAATGCCGTGTATTTTCATTCAGAATGAATAGTTTCAAATCGTTTTTGTTGGTATAGAATTATTCTAGTAATAATTTTGGAAATTTTTTTTTTGCTTTTTTATTTAATTTTTAATGTCAATTGATAAAAGTAAAAAGAAAATTATTTTCGGTTTTTATTTTGAGCATAATTTGCATTTTTATTTTTATACCAATAACTCTATTCCAGTGACCAAAGTAAGACAGCATATATTTAATATTCGTTTAAAGGTGCTATCACACCAAGCGCGACGCGTCGGCGGCAAATTTAAATACACGTTTTTTTGCTTATGTAGTGATTGGAAATCGTAGTTTGTGTAAAAATATAAACTAGCGATAAACGACGATTTTTTTTTGCCGCCGGGTTTCGCGGCGGCAGATAAAATTTAATTTTATACCATTTACTAAAATTGTAATTTCTCTATTAAAAATATAAAGTTTGCAAATGGTTTTATGAATAATAATTTTATTTATGTTCAAGCTACGATTTCCTATCACTACATAAGCAAAAAAGCGTGTATTTAAATTTATTTAAATTTGCCGCCGACGCGCCGCGCTTGGTGTGATAGCACCTTAATACTTTTTTTATTTGTATGTTCAACACTTTTTCTCTCTAAAATAAAAATGTATAATTAATTAAAAAAAATATAAGAAATAAACCAGTTCATTCTGTATTTTGATTTATTAATTTACAAAATTATTATATACAATTTTTTTAAATAAATTATTTTATATAATATTATATAAAAAGAATCAAATGCTGTGCCTGATAAATAATAAATAATTATATAGTGTAAAACAAAAAGAATGATAGAAGAACAATGTAAAAGATATATGTATTAAAAAAGAAAACAAATAAAATATTGCACTGTAATTAAATATATACATTTAAAAAGAAATAATATTTAATTTACATAATATATGTATTTCAAATAAAATTACAAAAAAACAACCAACCAAAACCAGTAATGTCTTTTATAAAAATATAAAATAAATTAAAAACAAAAAATATTTGTAAAAGTATAAAATTAATTTTATCCGAACAAAAAAAAAATTTTGTAATTTATTAATCATGGAAATTATGAAAAACTATTTGTCTGTAAATAAAAACATTGCATTTTTGATGAAAAATAAAATAGAAATTGAAGACTAAAGTGTTATATTGTTTGCTCAGAGAAATTATTAATGTTTCTATTGCCCTCTTACTTTGGGAATTTTACAATAACAATGCCGTGTATTTTCATTCCGGAATGAATAGTTTCAAACCAAGTTTTTGTTGGCATAGAATTATTCTTGTAACAATTTTGAAATTTTTTTTTGTTTAATTTTTAATGTCAATTGATAAAAGTAAAAAGAAAATTATTTTCGGATTTTATTTTGAGCATAATTTGCACTTTTATACCAATAACTATTCGAGTGACCAAAGTAAAACGGCATATACTTTATATTGTTAACATTTCATCATTCGGCGCCCAAGGTCATATCACCATTTGTTCTTTGTGATTTGTCGGACCAAATAGTTCCATTAATATATCATGTTTGTGGCGGTATCAGTCTATGTAAATTCCACTTAAACTTCATCGTTACCAATGTCAAATATTTTGAGTAGAGTGTTTTTAGTTATAAATTTTAGCCTTTCTGTTGGCAGCCAGGTAGACATTGTTGTATTATGATTTTAAATGGTATAATAATAGGGAGATAGCCGGCGGGACAAAAAAAAGTTTGAGTATAAAGGCTAATGTTTTCCCAAAGGTAAAAGGTTAGGTTTGGGTGGCGGTTCACTAGGACCAGGCATATACACAAAAATGGTCCGTAGCCATTTCCCAAAGAAAAGTAATCGCTGTAAATTAATCAAACGAGCAACATTGTTGCTCGAGCAAATTAAAAAACTAAATTGCGTTATATACTGCAGTGCTACGAAAAAAAGTTGCATTTCCCTTTTTGTAGTTTTGAGTAATTTCAATTTTTCTGTTTTTTTTTGTCATGTCTTCCTATGAATCTTGACTACTAAATAACGTGATTTTATGGCATAAACGATATTTGGCATTTTAAAAAAGCAGAAAAATAGGTATTTGTTTGCAGAATCCAAATATGCCAGCTGGTAATTACTATTTTTATACTACTAAGTATATACATAAAGTAATTACTAATGGTAGTATAAATGAAGGAATTACCAGCTGATGATGATATTTTAATATCGAAATCGATCTTGGTTGGAAGATGAAAATTAAAATAAATTTCGCAATAAGGAATCTAAATAATAAAATTTTGTCTACCAAAAGAAATTTTGAAAGATCATTCCACTTATAGATGTCCGTTATACAAGAGCATCAACGTTGAGAAAAGATCTAAAGTAATAGCTAGCTAGTGCCAAGTGCTGTACCAACATCCTACGATCTGGATATCAAGACCGGAAATGTTATTCTCGTGATTTATGCTTAAGATGCAAAAGGCGTCAACACTCTCTCGCACAAGGATACTCTAACCAAAAATTTGCATACTACAACCAAATAAATAAATTTTACCAATACATTGGCGGCTCCAATAGCTCCAACATCAACATCACAAAACCATCAGTCCACAAATATTCATCCAGTCCAATGTATTAACAACATCCTTGCATTTTACCTACAGCCTTGCTTCATATTCAAGCAAATAACGGTCAACAAATGCTCGCAAATGCACTGCTCGATTCAGGATCGCAAACGAAGTTCATTACGAATTCCTGCAAGCAACTGCTAGGTTTATGTCGAAAATATTCATTTTCATAGCCAACAAATTATAAATTTTAGTTTGTAAGAGTAAAAATTTGTTGGGTTAACGTACCAGCTGGCAGGATTTAATTAGTCGGAGAAGTTGTGCGATAAACGAACGTTTTGGTGTTTAAGTTATTTTTAATTAATTTCGAGTTTAAATACAAATTTAATGCTTAATAATTAGTTTTTATAATGTTGTTTATATGCTTACATACTAAAGCATTTTGCAAAGTTGAGAAATAATATGAATTCATACTTCCTTTATTAATATTTCAATTTCTGCAACCTATGTGTTTTGGCTATAAACATATACTTAAAACTAAAATGATGATTTAACAAATACGCTCTGTTCGGACGTGAAGTAAACAACTTAGCAACACAGTGTGAGTTTCATTTGAATAAAGGAAGTTGCTTACTGCATCGCACACAGGTATTTGTCTTCTATAAAATTCCTGTTATTAAAAGTAGATCGTGCATTTTTATTAGTAATAATAACAGTTCCTCGCTCATTGATGAGTATAGTGAGGCTGATCTGATAGCTATGCTTATGTAACACATTTCCTGTTTAAAGGCCGCCAATTTATTACGTGTGTGACGCCTATTTGTGAAAAAACAGTGTGAGACGCCAAGGGGCTCGGTATAAGGCGTTGCCTTCGTTGTGCGCCAATTATTTTGTAGGTTAACCCACCAAAATTTAGTAATTATACTAATTACTATTATTTATATAATCAATAATTTATTTATTACTTTACTATAAATCAAACTAAATTGTTGTTTTACTTTTATTTTACTTTTTTATTTTAATTTTATCACCGCGTGACTTTCTTCTTCGATGGACGCTATGCTTTTTTGCTTCGTTTTTTTCTACATTTCTTTTCCATATAATTTGTAAGTTTATTTAATTAGGTTTTTCGTACTTTCAACCACGGGTGAGTAATTTTTTATGTGTATAGGGTGTTACACTTATTACTCTAGAATCTGCCAATTCTTATACTAAATTGGTCCTTGCATCAGTTAAATATGGGGGAGTTCAAACTAATCACCGAGTTCTCTATTTAACTAAATAAGCTCTTCTGAGTTTGAAATACTCAATAAAGGCTGTGAGCCAACTTTTTTTAACTAGATGACAGGAACATAGGGCATATAAAAGAAGTTTAGGCATGCTCACAGAACTTGGTCGATTCATTTCTGAGAGGATATTAAAAGTCCGTCTGCTGTAATTAGACTTAATAAAGCTGTGGCTAAAAATCATGTTTGTATGCCTAATACTCTTCGTTTACCAAACGGACAGCTTAATTCTTTCAAGAGGTATATGGGTGAGTTGCTTCTTTCTGTAAATTTCCCTGGTTGGGATTTTATCAATTCTGACTTAGTTGCTTCCAACCCATTAAATTTTCTGTCGAAATGCCTGATTGGTACCTGGCTCACAAGCTGATCACGCGAGACGTTCTGCTTTGGTCTGTTCTCCTTTGCACCGTATAAGGCTGTGGGCCCATATGGGATTTCTCCAGCTGAATTACAGCATGGTTTTCTCCATATTCGTGATCATCTATTTTACCTATTCTAAGCATACATTGCTTGGCATTGTTTCACAACTTTGGAGTAGAACCATAGTTGTTTTTGTACCGAAGGCTGGTAAGCCTGATTATACGAACTCTACCACATTCCGACCTATTACTCTGTCTTCAACCTTATTATTTGCCTATCTCTACATTCAGTAACATGCAACATGCTTATAGAGTTGGCAAGTCCTGTGATACTGCTCTGCGAGAACTTATTAGTAGGATAGTAGGTTCCTCAATAATAAAGAGTTTCTTGTGGGCATTTTTCTGAATATTGCGGGAGCTTTCGATAGCATTTCTTTTGGTAAGATTACTAAAGCCTGTACTTATTTTGGTATTGATGGCAGTCTTGTGTTATGATCTAAAAAAGTTACCAAAAATAATACAACAACAAAAACATTTAGTAACTTTTTAGAATATAACACAAGAGAGATGGAAAAATTTAGTTTTTTAGTGTAGAATGCGTGTTGAGAAACCTGAAGTCTTTTGGCTTGTTTGTTTAAGTGTCTTATTGTTGAGGCTGAGCTGTATGGCCTATCAGTTTCTATCAAGTATTAAGGTTGCTAAGGCTTTCCACAGGGTGGTGTTCTTGTAATAAGGTTGGGTTTCGTTTTATTTTTTATTTCTTTGGCTAAATAAAACACTTTTTATTCCAATTTTATTCTCACTTTATTTTATTTTATAAAAAAAATGTTTTAACAAAAAAAAATACACGTCTTCCTTTCTTCGTGTTCTCTAATAATCAATCAAAAAAATCCCTCTCTTTTCTTTCTTTACTTATGTTGGTATGGAATTCCCAACATAACAACAGAATTAATTTTTAACCAAAAAAATACAAAAAATGTTCAGCCGTAGGTGGCTCCACGGTACAAAATTTCAAAGTATGTAATGGTGTGTATAAAATGACAAATATACAAAACGTTAAAATTTTATTTTTAAATTACCCATTGTTACAATCTCCCCATCTGAATGAACACTCGTCCCGAGTGGAATTCAGAACATTTTAGGCATCCCGATACCGAGACGCTAACAAAGATACGCGGCCGGAAGACGTAACATTCTCTCTCGGATTCCGAGACGGATCGTTCTCAACAATTTTGACCTTTTTGTCTGACGAGTTCTGTTCACATCGATTTTGCGTGTGCGGCTTTCGGGGATATAAAGGAACTTCTATTTCTGTATTATCGCGAGCATGATAAGGAGTTATCATGGAGACATGAAACACACCCACGAATTCACCACCGAGACTTTCTAACTCAAAAAATACATTTGACTGTAAACCATATCGAAAGAAAAATTCGTTGATTAATTCTTTTGCACAAGCTTCGGCAGTAGCTTGTTTTAACGGATACAATTCCACCCATTTAGTAGCTAAATCTTCAACGATCAAGATCCACCGATATCCTTCATCAGATTCTACTAGTGGGCCAAACAAATCAATGCCAATCACTTCAAATCTTTGGATCATTACCGGGGTTTTCAATAATCCCGATGGTTTCAAATTTGAGACTTTATATTTCTGGCATTCAGGACATGATCGAACATAGTCTGAAATAAATTTTCTCATACCAGACTTCAAAATTTGAAGTCTCAAACTCTCTGGTATAACAAGCTGTGGTTCCTCGGATTCCGTATCCGGGACATATCTATACAAAAGACCGTCTTCCATAACATATCCCCGATCAGTTCAATTTGACAAATCTGGGTTATCTATAGTTTCAAAACACTTCATAATTTTGCTTAGGTGTTCATCTTCTAGTTGCGACTTTCGAAAGTTAGCTGGATCTTTTGTGGGAATATCTATTTGGAACGAACAAAAACTACACTGGTCACTATTCTCACAGTTTGGTCTTGATAACGTATCAGCCACTACATTCGCCTTACCGAGACAATATACAATTTTCAAGTTGAAATCTTGAATTAACAGCACCCATCGGGCCAATCTCCCTGATGGTGTTTTTAATGACATTAGCCATTTTAACGCTTGGTGATCAGTACCGATCGTAACATCCGCGCCGTCTAACTAGCCTCGGAATTTAGTGAGCGCCCAGACAACGGCTAGAGCCTCACGTTCCGTGGTACTATAATTTCTTTCTGCAAGTGAAAGGAAACGACTCGCATATTCTACAGGACGTTCTTCTACTCCCTCCCCCTGCAACAGAACTGCCCCCAGTGCATAGTTGCTGGCTTCGGTTCTAAGTATATACGGTTGGTTAAAATCAGCCTGTTTCAAAATTGGAGCGGTTGTCAATAATGTTTTTAAGGTTTCAAAAGCCTTCTTATGCTCTTCGTTCCATTGCCATTTAGCTAATTTTTTTGTTAAGTCGCTTAATGGGCGAGCTATGTTTGAAAAATTGGGTACAAATTTTCTGTACCAAGAACATTATTGTAAGAACCCTTTCAAGTGACGAACAGATTTAGGAGACAATAGTTTCGAGATTGCTTCGATCTTTTCGGGATTGGGATGAATTCCTTTTTCGCTTATTATATGGCCCAGCAATTTTATTTTGTCACAGAAAAAACACATTTTTCTCGATTTGCTTTGAGGTTAAACAATTTCAATCTGCTAAAGGCAGCCTGCAGGTCGGATATGTGTGAATGGAAAGTTTCCGATATTACTATTAAGTCGTCCAAATAAGCAAGGATAGTCACATTTGGTAGGCCAGATTGAAATCGATTTATAAGTCGTTGAAACGTTGTCGGTGCGTTTTTGAGCCCAAAAGGCATTCGCTTAAAACGATAGAGTCCTGATTGCGTAATGAAGGCAGTTTTATCACGGTCTTCTAATTTGACTGGTACTTGCCAGAATCCTGACTTTATATCCATGGTTGACATAAAAATTGATTTGTGTGTCAAATGCAACAATGTATCGATATTTGGCTTCGGAAATTTATCGGCAGCGGTTAGATTATTTAATTTGCGATAGTCTATACATACGCGAATAGATCCATCTGGTTTGGAAACAAGCACGACAGGAGCTGCCCAAGGGGACTCACACTCCTCGATTACATCCTGTTCCAACATTCTTACTATTTCTTTTTTTAGCAAAGCTTGCTTATTTACGTTGTACCTATAAGGTGAATCGGCTATTGGGACTACATTTTCATTCTCCAAAGTCACATGATGTTCGGCAAAACCAGTTGGTTCTACAACTGGCGAAAATATTATATTATTTTTAGTTAATAACGAGTTTACCACCGTTCTCTCTTCTGAATTCAAGCAATTTCCTTCATTACTTCGTAAAACCTGAACAGAGGACATGTCGATTTTTGTTTTATTATCCTCAAAAGTTAACTCAAAACATGCGTTTGAACTTTCGAAAAAATATGTTTTGTTACACAAATCTACAACTAATCCAGCCTCGTTAACAAACCCCATTCCCAGTAAAGTCTCTCTAACTTTTTAGTCCGGTAGAACTATGAAATTTGTTAAAATAGTTTTATTCTGCAAGACAACGTTAACACTTGCCAGTAACGCTCTTTGTGTTTTTTGAGATCCATCAGCTAAGACTATGGATATTTGTTTCTCCGTAAATGAAACATTATTGTCTTTAAAAACTTCAAAAAGAGATTGGCTTGCGATGCTTAATTTTGCGCCTGTGTCAATAATAGCTAAACCATTAATGCCAAAAATTTGAATTTTTAGTTGAGGGCGGACCTGTGGATTAAGTTCTATTGATGATATGGATGAGAAACCTATTGATGATATGAATGAGAAACCTATTGATGTAAGAGATGATCTATCGACATCCTCGTGCAAATCAACACATAAACTACTTTCTGGTTTATCATCAATAACATCGGCAACCAATGCTGATGCAACGGTTTGCTTTTTACACTCGTCGCAGTTACTCTTGACTACCCCTCGTTTCCCACACCCATAACAATAAAAACGTTTTCTTTCTTAATTAAGTCCGATCTGGATCGGCTTGTTGTACCCGGAGTAAATATATTTGGAATTGATCGAGGTTGATTTAAACTCGTATTTACGTCTCGTATTTCTCGTATTTACAACTCGTATTTCGCCTTGATATTGGACGATGCAAATTGTTTTTTTCTACAATCGTTGATAGTATGACCGCGATTACGACAGTAATTACAATAAGTTTTTTTTTTAAATTACTTTCCTCTAGGAATGTCTGTTCAATAGTGCTAACTCTATTAGTTTCGAGAACGAGTCAAAATTGCTTCGCTTGACACTTTTTCGTATTCGACGCGACAAAAGTCCGTATATCATGTCAAGTAGAATTTATTCCGATAGATTATCTGGAAGTTTCGCGAAAAGTGCACGTTTAGTGCATACAAATGTATCGATTTTGGTAACGTCGTCTTGTGAGGTTGAGAAAATCTCCATATAAATCTCGTGCGGTTGTTTTTTCTGGTCGTAATTTGAAATCAACAATTTAATCGCGCCGTCGAACGTTTCAACAGTTGACTTGATGCCCTGCCACCAAATAGCAGCATCATCTGTCAACAAAAGGGGTAACCTCTTTAACGCGTCTTTGTCCGAAATATTTTTACATTCTCTGAAAATTTGTATTGTGTTTACAAAGGTGTTCACATCAGAGTTTTTATTTCCACTAAACCTAACTGAAAAATTTTCAAAATTTTCTATATTAACCCTAAAGGTACCTTTAATTGTGTCTAATATGACTTTAAACTGATCCGCAGATAACGCCATATTATTATTATTATTATTTTGAAAAAAAACTTTGTTTACCTGGTTTATTATTGCTGCTTGATGGTTGTACGCTGTGTCGTAATGCTGTTGCTCTCGTTACTGGACCAGCGGCTGCTTTATATGCCCCTAGTTTCTAGGTATTTGATGGCATACAATTAAGACTCGATGTTGTTATTTAGAATTTGCGATGATTATGGATGTAATTATTGTGTTCGCAACAAATGTAATCTCAATGATGATGACGAATGTCGACGCTATGCTGATGATTCGTAATTGCGATGATTATGAATGTAATTATTGTGTATAATTGTTATAATCGCAATGGTGATGACGAATGCCGACGCCCTGGTGCTTCGTAATTGCGATGATTATAGATGTAATTGGAAATTTCGGAAATTACGATTTACATATACATGTTCTTTCCTTTAACCTCAAAACCGCATGGTCGATTTACTTTCGACCGTCACTTTTATTTTAAAATTTATTTTATTTAGCTACACGTTGGGTTGCCACTTGTAATAAGGTCGGGTTTCGTTTTATTTTTTATTTATTTGGCTAAATAAAACACTTTTTATTCCAATTTTATTCTCACTTTATTTTATTTTATAAAAAAAAATGTTTTAACAAAAAAAAAATACACGTCTTCCTTTCTTCGTGTTCTCTAATAATCAATCAAAAAAATCCCTCTCTTTTCTTTCTTTACTTATGTTGGTATGGAATTCCCAACATAACAACAAAATTAATTTTTAACAAAAAAAATACAAAAAATGTTCAGCCAAGGTGGCTCCACGGTACAAAATTTCAAAGTATGTAATGGTGTGTATAAAATGACAAATATACAAACCGTTAAAATTTTATTTTTAAATTACCCATTGTTACATTCTTTCTCTCCTCTGCTGTGGCGTCTAGTCATTGATAAGCTACTTCATATTCATTGACGAGGCACGGTGCAATGCAAAGCATCTTGGATAGTAAACTTTCCTGGAATTGCCACCTTCATTGTAAAATTCAGAAAGCTTCTACTGGGACTTGAGTCCCAAACTGTTGATATTTATTTATATATTGCTCGTTTTATCAATTCTCTCTTACGCTTCCATTATTTGGTGGTCTGTTGTGAAATTAAAGACTTCTTTAATCATAGCAAATGGACTACAAAATAATGCTTGTATAGAGCTATTGCTGATCCACTTCTTGCTACGGAGTCTATTCTGTGTTTGCCTCCGTTGAACACCGTCATTCTTGGAACTTCTAGCTCTGCCGGCGTTTCACTTGAAATGCATTGGGGCGTCGAATGTTTTTGTTACAATTGCGGGAACAGACAGACTATCAATAACTATAATTCTTTGATATCAAAAATTGATATAGTTAATGATAGGTTGTTGCCTGAGTTCAACTTTAAGAATTTATTCTCGATGGTTTATGCATAGAGAGATTTTTAGTTCTCGCAACAATTTCTTAAAAAGTTATCCAAGTGACGTGCATTTTTTTAAGGCTCTTGCTCTGAACTAAGTGTTGGATTTCAACTTACTGCCGTCAATTTGAGTTAAAATCCTTTGATAGTCTAGGTTTGCATTGCACTGTTCCTTAGACGGAATTAATAGCACTGACCCATAGCACAGAAGAAAGATTAACCAGAACAGACATTGCGTGGATCAAATTTTTTTTTCATCTTACCTTCTTTTTTGGACATTGAAGTATAATTATTTTCGAATATTATGAATTTTTTGAATATTTTATACAAATTATGTACATTATACAATTATGTTATTTTATACAAATATTTTATATTAATTATTATCACTAACTATACTGTTAAGGGTTCTCAATTTTTATTATTTCAAATAAAAACCAGTAAACTAAAGAATACATAACCCAACTTTCTCTTACCTTCGGCAAATCAAGGTCAAAAAAATGAGTCCAAATTTTTCCATACAAAAACAGCGTTATGTCTCTTATGGTTGTATTCTGTGCCCATAGTGTCATTAACGAGACTGTAATCTGTAAACATTTCATTAGCCTTCTTTGTTTCTTTCTACAATAGAGTTGCGGTCTAATGGGTGCCGCCTCATTGTAAAATTGAAGGTAATGAGATCGCCGTCGCGATTATCACTTGTCGGTCCCTAACAACCAGCGGTCCTCTTATCTTTTAACAGCGGTAAGATTATAAAAAACTTGCTACTTCTGTGATTTGTTGTGGCATTGATCCCAACAATTTTGATAATAATAATAATCACGATTATATCCCTGTGGCCCTATTCTGGCTATTCCCTGAGAATTGGGAAAAATATTGCTATATTTCCAAACTTCAATAATTCCCAATTTGTTATTCCCCAATTCCCAATTTTTTCCCTTCATTAAAAATTCCCAATCGCCAGAATACACTTTTGGAAAAAATAATTCCAAATTGCTAGAATACAATTCCCAGGGAATAGCGAGAATAGGGCCACTGAACGGAGAATTAAAAAGAGGAATAGACATAAAATTTAATATAATAAGACAAGTATTGTATTTTTTATGCAAAAAATAAATTTATTAATGAAAATTATTCAATATAAGTTTTTCTTTAATTTTTTTTTTTTGTTTTAATATATTTATATATACAATTTAAATAATATCTTAAATATTATAATTTATAATGTATTTATATAAGTGTCTTGATTTAATTTTTAAATATGATGATATACAACAGAGAATAGCTGACATTTTTAATTTTTTTTATTTCATATTTATTTAGTCCATCATGAATATATAAAATTATTTGTTTATTTGCAATTTATTATTAAATTATTTATTTTTAATTATAATACAAATTAATATTAAGTTTTATCAATAATTTTTGCTTTTAATATATTTTGTGTAATTATATTTTTAATAATTTAATTGTTTTATATATTTTGCCATTTGATCTTTTATTATATTATTAAATAATAATAATAAATGTTATTGCCTTTTTTTATTAAATCATAAAATTGTGCATTTCGTCAAAAACAATACCAAAAAAAAAATCACTAAAAGCTCGATTCTTAAACAGAATTTACAGTATAAAATATTTCTTAAACTTAAGACAAATCCTTGTTTTTAATAAAAATTACACATATAATTTTTATTTAATTAGTAGTTACAATATTGAATAGTTGTTATATAATTTGGTGACTAGAAAATGTTACAGCTTTTGTAAAGTTTTGTACTTATTGTTAAGAAATATTTTAATCGGGCTCATAAATAATAAAATAAAAAAAAAAAAAAAAAGAAATATTTTAATTGCGTGTGGTGCATATTCTTAAAAAAAATTTTATTTGTTGTCAGTTTGTGGTGTATTTAAAATAACTGTGTAAGTAGTATCAAATTTTATTGTCGCTCATTTAAAATAAAAAAAAAAATCCTAACAAAAAATAACAATAGGTAAATAACTGATTAAAAGCAGGAATTGTCTATAGTTTTTAAAATCAGTTCAACTGGACACATGATTTTCGTAAAGTGAAATGCACCATTTTTATTCACTCAACATTATTTTTGTTTGTTTATATGCTTAACAGATTTTTTTTTTTTATTACAAAGATTTACAAAACCGTTTTAAACTAAATAATTAATTCTAAATTAATAGAATTGGTTTTACACATTTAACGTAAAACAGAAACTGTATTATCAACGAAACCAGCAGCTAATTGAACTTTATGCGGATGAAATGAGATACAAGTTGGTATACCAATTTTTGATGCCATAAAACCTTCATGATATTTTACTTGGCTCAACTGAAGTCCATCGAGGCCAAATACCGTAAATCCAGGAACTCCACTAAACGAGCTAAAGGTACATATTTGAATATGAATAAACGTATTTTATTGGGAATTTTATAAAAAATACTTACCAAACAATTATATCAGCTGCTGAATGTACAGCCATTGTAGTCACTTCTGAACCAGCGTTCCAAGTTTGAAGAGATACTGATTTTCTTATATCATACAAACGAATCACACCCTTTTCACTGTTGAATAAAAATTGTACATTTATTGAATATTGAATAAGACATCACAATAAAGTCATGCTTACCATCCAGACACTAAACTTTCACAATCATTTCGCAAACAAGCAGTCATTATAGAATCCGTATGCTCACGATACGTAATCACCACACTATTTTGACTTTTTAGTCGTCTATCAAATATTCTAACTGTTCCATCGCCACAACCGGCACAAAAAATACCATTCGGTGCCATTGATAAAATACGAACTGATGATTCAGATCCAACTTGTAAATCGGCATATTTTAATTCACGTTCCACATCCCATAAATGTAAAACACGAGAATCACCGCCCACCACAAGTGTTTGGGTCGCTTGGTGCCATGCTGTAACACAACCACTTAATGCTGGAATGAGAGATAACACAATATTAATAATAATAATAAGGTTTAGAATCGAACACCAATCAAATAAAACAATTTAAAACATACTTTTAGAAAATTTATTTGATGGCTTATTTGAACTATTATCTGACATTGCCGCCCAAGCAGTAATTAGCGCCGGTTCATCGGCCATTGACATAGTTGACATCGGTTTTGATGGTGCCCAAACACGCACATATCCATCCTCATAACCGACCAATACCACAGTATTTACATGTGCATTTATAAACTCAATCGAACTAACCCGTGAATAGGTAGCACCTTGTTTTGAATCGTATTTCGGTGAATACGATGGATAATTTAACTGACTAGTCATATCACGTATTACAACTCGATCTTTATAAGCCACCGCTACCTCTGCTTCGTATGGATGCATTTTTATTATGCTTGGTGTTGATGATGATCGTCCACCCCAGACTAAATGATCTAATCGACCAAAAATTACCCGACGATATTGCTCTTTAGCCTCATGCCTTAAATTAGCATTTTGCTTGAATTTCTCTGTTCGATCTAAATATTCAATCGAATCTTTATCACATATGTTCTCGTCATTAAATTTCGATGGACGGGCAAATTGACTTACCGACCAATCAAAGAAATTTGTTGTCACTAGGGGTTTTATTGGTTGTTGATTGTGTTCCGATAATGAATTATTCATTGAATCATCACCAGCATGTTCAATAATTCGGGATATTGAATTACGCGATATACGACCGGATGGTGTACCAGGATTTGATATAAATTTAGAATTGCTTTGAATTCCATTTAAATCGGTGCCACTTTGATGTTTGGGTGGCGAATCTAAACATCCTACACGTGCATTCGGACTTGGTGGTAAACTTACACTCGATTTTTCGGTGGTCGCCTCTTTCGCTGATATTATATTGATAGCTTGATTTCTAACATACTCGACTAATTTTATTGCTAATTTTGATACGGTTGGAAATGGGTCTTTTGATAAGTATAACAACCCTAGCCAAAGTCTAGTATATATAGAACCAATTCCTATGGTTGGTGTAAAACTAGATATTGTTGATGTTCCCATATTTGCAAGGCAACTAGAACTAGCTATTTTTTTAATACTAATATTTCGTTCTAAGCTATGTGTTCCAGGGTTCATTATATTTATTGTTTGTCCTATATTCCTTGGGTCCTGAAGGAATACAGTGACAAATTGATTTTCAAAGAGGATCACCATCCATTGTAATGCAGCTATTAATTCCATTCGGACTAAAGGGCTCATATCATTCGAAACGGTTGTCCATAGAGTCATAGCGATTGATCGATCGATATTATTGGCGTGTTCTGAACGTTCTGTTACCGAACTAATGAATGTACCGAGTGCAAATACGGCGGCGGCTCGAACTTCCGGTACTGGATCTCGTAGCAGCGGATATAATTTATCATGTGCAGTATCTCGTACACCAGACCATCTGGCCTTTTCATAATTTTGCCATAATTGACCTAAACACAGTGCCAACCATTGCCGGGACAGCCAATGTGATGAATCACAGATTTGTATTAAACATATAGAAACGAGTGAACCTTGTAAAGCACTAGCTTGTCCCAAAGCAAAATTATGAACAATGCATGCCATTACAAAAGCTGATAGTGTACGATAGTCGGATGATACGGCAGGATCTTGAAGTACGGCTAAAAAGTATTTATAACCTTGTTCACGAATTAAATCTACTTGGCACGTACAATCGACGGCCAATATTTTTGCCCAAATAAATACGAGCAACGGGCGTAATTCCTTGGCAGCGCTCTGTAGAAGCTTAAGCACATAGGGAAATATTCCAACACTTAAAGCTAAATTAACGGCCCACGGCCCCATATCAACAAAACGGGCTAATAATTCTAAGGCACGTAGTCTATGAACCTATTGAATAAAAAAAAAAACTTATTTCTTTATAAAGCAAAATTATAAATTAAGATCTTACTTGAGACAATAAAACTTGTAAAACAATTGGCAATTGCTCGGGTGGATCACGATTTTCATTGCCTCTTTCCAACCATACTTGGAATGCGGTTAGCTGTTCCTCAAAAAATGGTGAATTCTGAAATGGTTCACCTTTTTCCAAAATATTTGGTAATTGCGACAGCGCCAAATCTAATGCTAAATCCCATGCAGACCACATTGCATGCCGAAAACATTGTGGCAACGCTGGACTTGATACAGGCGTACAATCGTATGCGCGAAGGATACGTTCGGCCAATAAAAAATTCCGAAATAAACTAGCTACAAGTAAATCTTGACGAAATAATCGTTGAAATAAATCACGTGATAATGTGTTCCATGCAATTGTATCGGTAATTGCGGTAAATATCCAATTTAGTTCACCTAGCATTGTACGACGATCATTCAGCTGACCCGGAATTCTAATTTAAAATAAAATCCAATAAATAACCAAAAGAGTAAAATAACGATAGTGAGGATATTACTTACTTTTCAATTAAATCTAGAGTAACATGAGGAACCAATTTAGAGGTATGCTGTAGTATATACCATCGAAGCGCTATTTTAAGTGGCGTCGTTAAACACGATGTAAATAAATCAGCCGGTAATTGTGGATTCATCGGCAGAATTTGGTTAGCCGAACAGGCTGCTAATTGAATACAATTTTTATATGTGGCCGGTAATGGTATTTGTCCAGGATTAGCTGCACCCGACGATGGTGAATTGCGATTATTTGTTTGGATCTGTTCCATTTCACGTTCATGCTGTTCGGCGAACGTATTAAATAGATTAACTATGATACCGGCATTAGAACAGTCGTACACATAAATCGATGGCGCACCCATCCATGCTTGTAAATCATACAATGATAAAGGTATGTACTGAGTGTAATTTCTATTAAACACCCATATTTCTCCGTTGACCGTGGGTCTTGGTACACCGTGTCCATTGTAATGGAATAGGACACGCTCTTCTTTTGCATTACGCCGTAACGATGTGCATAATTTTTTAACATCCTCCACAGTTGGATCTAGAAATTGCTTGTAACGAGCACGAGGTTGCCACCTTTCATATTGCTTTTGTAAATTTGAACCTATTAATTCTAATGCTTTTTGTGGTGACACAGATGATGGATCGATCCAACATTCGAGTCGAGCACTCGGCTGTATTTTAACAATGTCCGGTGGATCAACACCAACGTTAAGACACAAGACCAAAGCGACACTTACAGTTTTCATCTATAATGTAAAAAAACGGAAGAAATATAAGTTGTGATTTAGTCACGATTAGCGTGTTAATGTTTTTATCTAAGTATAATATACCCGTTCTTTCATCCGCCATGACTGTGTTATTTGATCGATCCCCTCGATTTTTTGCGTATGCCTCTTTTTATTAAAGCATATTGGTAGTTCTGAATCATCTTCCTTTTTAGTAGTTTCATTCAAATCTTCAGAAAGTTCTATCATTGTTAATTTCATTTGAAACAAACCATAAAGACACCTAAAATGTCCTTCACTTTGTTTTTATTCTGTACACAATTACAGTGTATTTTAATTAAATAAGTAAATTCTAGAATGTAGAAAAAAAAATAAAAACAATTTTTTGATTATTTTTCGAGTTAATTTGAAGCAGAAGAAACTTAATCAAGTCGGTTCAGTTATGAATATTCAAAATCATCCTTCGATGACGAAGGTTTAAGCTAAATTTTGATTTAATAGAAGGAAGAACCATATAAAGCACAAAAGGAATTTTCGTTGAAATAGTTTATCTAAAACATTTATCTAAAAATAATTTATTTTAAAGCAATTAAAATCCATTTCCCACTTTATCTAATAACAATTATATATTTCCCTCAACATTCTTGGCGCCATCTGCCAACTAATTATCCTAACCGAACAGCTCTTTCCTCGGTTACATCCTCGTGCGATACCTTTTCAACCAATTGGTGCCTGGCCCAGTGCTGGCGCTCTGAAAACTTTAAACGGAGTACCTTTCAAATTTTCAGGGGAGTATTTCTAGACAGAAGGGAGTGCTTACGAAATGCGTTAGTTACACCTTAGACATAAATAATTGTTGTTGGTTTTAATCCAAATTTGAATATTAAAGGAAAACTGTTTTATTTATTGGTTTAGAGCTCTTTATCTATTTTACTATTAAAGCGTTAAGATAGATTATCGTTTTGAGATTTTTAAGTTTTTCTCGTATAGAAGTATATCGATCAGCGAAACTTTAGCTTCGAACCCTTTTCACTTTCAACATCGGAATTTTGTCAGATATGCCCAATTCAGACACGTCAAATATGCAATTATGTTTATCATAATTGGAAGATATTTTGGTGCAATTTAAAGAAATGTCATTGCCAGACGATACCACAGTAGGTACCTAGGGTGACCAGGTCATAAATTACTAAACGTAGACGAAGTCTGAAAAGATTGCTTTATAAAATTGGTTTGGTGGCGACGACTGGTCATAAAACTTGCACATGGTGAAATCTCTTCTTGAAAAGTTTTAAACCTGCTAACTTTATTAATAGTTTGGAGGTGTTACAATTAATTCATTGATCATCAAATATGTTGGTTAAGTCAGAAAATAAATTTCAACGGAATTTGTGCGTAATCACAGCAGTACCATTTGGGTCAGGGATGGAGTTTCTTAAATGAAATATCGCCAGAATTAAACAAATATTGCAAGACACTATAATGACCCTGTGGTTTTTAGAAACATATTTCGGGAAATCAGATTTGCCAAAGAAAAATTTGTTTTTTACTTCCATACCCACTCCAGGCATCTACAACATTCCCAGGTTCAAGCACCAAATAGAGCACGTTTGTCAATGGTCGATTCTATCAGTAGTTCCTAATATAGAACCGAATTATTCACGCTCTGAAAATTTCTTGAGTCACCTTATTTGGGGTCGGATTTGTTATTTTAAATAAAATAAGAGCCAAATTTAATAAATATTGCGGAACACAACTAATGATGTTCTGGTTGATGTCATTTATTAGAAGCATTGTTTCACCAATTTTTTTTTTTCAAGTCTCCAGCTTCAAATAGAACTAAGTGGCGCTGAGATTTGAGATGTTAAATCGATTCTTTAAGTAGTTTCTAATATACAATTTTTTAATTTCGGCTCTGGAAAATTCCTTTCTCCATATCATCTGAAGTCGGATTTCTTAATTAAACCATGGCTCAAATTCAGGATATTTTTGAGTTAAAACTTTAAATCAAAAATGATATTCACCAAATTTATTTGTATATCATACTTAGCTAATTCAAACTAGTCTCCAGCATCAAATGGATGGAACAAGCACATTTGTTGATGGATTTTAGTGAAATTTATTATCTGCGATATTTTGTAAATTCTATAAATAGTTCCTATTATAACACATATAATTATTTCATGGCGTGAAAAAATTTTCTGCCAGAAGGTAGGGGGTCAGAATTTTTAATATAAAACATGGTCCAACGGCAAGAAATATTTTGGAACACTACTCGTACTAATGGTATTATGATCGATACCATAAATCAAAAATTAGATTTACCAATTTTGGTTTTCCATACACAGGTAACCCAGACAATGGCCTTTGCCTCCGTCACCGAACGGAATACACACCTTTGTGTTTATATTTTAGTTAAATTTTATTTCGGAGATGTTAAGCCGATTCTATATAAATAATTCCTAACCTTAAACATATTAAATCATGTCCTGAAGTTCGAATTAAATTTTGTTGAAATTATTATTTTTCTGGCCCTCGCACATTTTGCATGACTGTAATGATGGGTAAGCCTCTATAGTCTATAGGGCAAACCCAGTTACCCTTAATTTGTTGCCTCTATCCTTTTGCACATCCCACAGGCGGCATTAACCAGCTAGCTCCAGCGGTGAGGTTAAATTGGTCGTGGGGATGGGGATCTAAGAATAGTGGCCTAGATTACCGCCTAAGGTAATAAGTTTAGCGATCTGAATGAATATTATCTAAAATCCAGGACAATATAAGATATTTTCCTGGATGGTCACAGAAGTTTGAAAACCCACAAGATATCCAGAGAAAACAGGACATCTGGTCACACTATTCCTACCTAGACCCTATCTAAGTAGGCGAGAAGGAGAATGCCAAAATAAAACTGAAAGACAATTTATGCTGTCAGCATTTAACCTTGCCAGACAAGAAATATATCTGGGAATCTGGATTTTATTCAAATGTAAAAAAGGATTTAAGAATATTCATGTCAAAGCGTATTGAACGAATGAAATTTTCCGTATCACACTACATAAATCCAGACGTCCTTACAACTTTCCAATCTGGAAAGATTAATGCTTACAGCGTTATTTTTATATAGAAGTGCTAATCTAAGCTTAAGAAATTTTATTTTCCATACATCGTTTATATATGGTTAAATGACCTCATAATTTGCCTTGCACCGTAATTTTTGTACTCAGGAGGTTCTAATCTAAATATTTAGTCAAAATTGATAATTTTTTTGGTAAAATCAGGTAATCTCTGTCATTTTTGAGTTTATCTGAAGTTGTAATGTTGTAAGTTGTAAAAAACTCGGAATTATCTTTTTATAAGTTTTACCAACTAACATTCAGAATCTGAAAAAATAGCTGTGTCAAGTTGAAGTAATTTAGTTCACAATTTAGACATTTTTGAATTGATATTGTTTGCTAAAATGACTGATTCATTACTGAAAGAGAACTATTGGATTGGTTTTAGCCTGAAAATGACAGAAACCATTATAAATTAGCTTTAAAATAATGCTTTATGACAAAGCCAGATATCCCCTAAATATTATAATTATTTGAAGCAAAAGCCGATAAGTTAAAATATTGTATCAAAGTATTATTAAAATAGCAGTTATTCGAACAGGGGAGTACAAAATGAAATAGCGGAGTACAGGAGTAAGCACTAAGCGAAAGTAGTACAAATACTCCGATTGTACTCACTTCGACAGCTCTGGCCCTGGCCCGGCATGTCGTTTCACATCCGCACAAAGCGAAAGGCAAAAAACACGAAACAAATAATAAAAAAATATGTTTCAGTCTCGTCTCAAACTTCAAGACGGCAACACGTACGCTTTTTTGATGTTGGCTGTCAACATTTTTTGTGCGCGCTTTTGGAGAAAAATAATAAATTTATTATACATATAACTAAAATAGCTAAAATATGTACCTACTTGTTTTTAATCAAACTAAAAAACAAAATGGCGTTTAAACAAAATAATTGTCCGCAACACCAAACACTATAAACGTACGAAGACTCTTAAATATGAAGTTAAAGCTCTTAAGCCAAACGACGACGTTTGTCCTAACCAGAATGCAAATGATCAACAGAACCACATGGATGAAGAACTACTTATGAATGTGTAAAAGAGTTAAAAGTGAGAGGAAAAAAAGGAAATGGAATAATTCACTCTCTCCACGCCAATTAAAAGGCCGTGTTCATACTATTATCCAAAAATAGAGAAAACAAATCGCTCCACCACCAATAGTAATAGATGAAGTTAAAGATTATGATTTATTAGAGAAAATAGAAACAAAAACTACAACTGATAAGTTTAATGCAAAGGTGATAAATGAAAACAATATGTATCTAAATAAACTTGGAAGTTAGTAAAACATACAGACAAAAATGTTAAATGAAGATAATCGTAAAAAAAAAAAAAAAAACAGACCAATCACGGTAACGGCTAAAACATACACTATACGAATAAACTAGAAAAATATAATTGATGACGTAAAAGCAAAAGGATTTAAAGCAAAACGGCGGGACAAGATACCTCTCAACTTTCGACACTGATAAAGGTATCAAAAGATTGTAACAAATTAAATTTCTTTGAGTGCAAAGTAGTTATTTTGTCTCTAAGATCTAAGGTTATAGTAAAATGTAAACAATATCAAGCCTAAGGACATACACAAAAATACTGCAACAAGGAACCCAGTATTTCAAATGTCGAGGTAAACGTCTTACCAGAGATTGTGTCAAACTAAAAACGTTCAGCCTAAATGCGTTTACTATGGAAAAAACCATCCGGCTAACTACAGGGAGGATGGGAGGCAGTTTTGCTATTGAAATGTAAAACATCAAATAAATGGTAATGCTTTAGAGAGCCCTTAGAAGAAAAAGTTAACTTAATGGTTGGGAAAGGCTTGGGGAAAATACCTCCGAGGTTAAAAAGAAAATCAAGGGAAACAACTACCCTATGGAAATTAAAGAACTACTAGCAGAAGAAAAAAGAGCAACGAGAATATGGCAGCAAACAAGGTAACCAAGATAAAACTAATTTGAACCATCTCACTCAATAATTAAGAATATAGGGATCAAAGAATTGAAAGATGAATTAATCAGCAACTAGCTAAACTAATGATAGCAATACGGATTATTACGATTAAATATTATAAGCTGAATTCTTAACTGAAGAAGATGTTTAACAAAGTAATGAAATCCTACCGACTACACCAAAAGAATGAAGTAAATAACATGAATTCGATAAAGCTCCTGATGACGATCATGCTATCGCAGATGTCTTAAAACAACCAGCAAGGAAAGCTCTGGTAATGTTCACCAATCTTATAAATGCAACCTTCAGAATCAAATGTTTACCCGACTAGTGGTAAATTGTAGAAATAATTGTGATTCCTAAACCTGGAAAACACAGCCAATGCTGGACGCGAGCAAAGGAAGTGGACCAACGTCTCTTCCTCCTCCTCGTCCAAGCAGCTTCTGCAGAAGTCATTTGCCTCCAGACCCAGCTTTCTTGCATGTTCTCCAAAAAGGCAGTGTCCCGTGAGAATTCATACGACCGTTCTTAATTCACGTCTGCGTAGGGATATTAATGCCCTAATGCGCCCCAAGTCCAGCTTTGGCCAAACTTGTCTTGCAACTCTACAGGTGAGGGTGTTAGACCACCTTTCCCCCGCTGAGGATAGCGCCTGCTTCCCAAGTGCTTGTCTCAGCGCTGTGATAGGCCTCCCCAGATTTGCCCTTTCCGGTTGCAGCTGGAGAGTCGTACCATGCCTTGCAAGTTCATCCGCCCTGCAGTTCCCCATGACGGCCGAGTGACCTGGGACCCAGATTACCTGGATATTGAAATGCTCACCCATCTCATTTAGAGATGAGTGACAACTCAACGCCACCCCCGACGCCAAAGACACCGATTCTAACGACCGGATCGCCGCTTGACTGTCCACATAGATTGTGATATCGTCTGAGGATAACACATTATGCTTCAACCACGTCATTACCTCCTCTATCGCTACGACTTCAGCTTGGTACACGCTGCAGTAATTAGGGAGACGAATAGAAATGTTTACATTTAATTTGTCACAGAATACTCCAGCTCCCACTTTGCCGTCTAGCTTGGAGCCATCTGTGAAGAATTGCAACGCTTCGGTTTCCGATAACGGTCTATCCCTCCAGGATTCCCTTGAAGGGAAGGAGGTCCGAAATCGCTTCTCGAAGCGTAGAGTAGGTTTAATGTAGTCAAGATTCGCCAGCTCATCCTTCAACGATCTAACAATAGTACAGTGTCCTATACTAAGACACCTCCACTGAGAGACAGCTGCAAGTCGTACAGCCGTATTTGCCGCCATCTGTTTACCAAAAATGTCGACCGGAAGAAGGTGCAACATAACCTCTAAGGCACTTGTCGGTGTCGACCTCAATGCCCCGCTAACAAGCATACAGGCCGTTCTTTGCACTCTCTCAATCTTACTTTTATAAGTTACCTTGAGTTACCAAATCTGGCCACCAAACACCCACCCCGTACATGAGTACAGGTCTCACTACAGCGGTGTAGAGCCAGTGTACCAGCTCCGGCTTCAGACCCCATCTATGAGCAATGTCGTTCCTACAGGAGTACAAAGCTATAGTACCTTTGTTTATTCTCTCCAACATGTTGGGCTTCCAACTAAGCTTACTGTCCAAGATAATGCTCAGATATCTAGCTCTATCAGTAAAAGCAAGTCTCGTGCCATTTAAGGTAGGAGGGACAACTACCGGGATTTTATATTTCTTAGTGAAGAGTACCAGCTCTGTCTTGGACGGGTTAATACCAAGTCCACATTTGCCAGCCCATTTCGTAACGATGGTAAGCGCATTCTGCATTACGTCTATAATCGTGCCCAGGAATTTCCCGGTAACAGCTAAAGCTATGTCATCTACGTAAGCGATAACTTCAATACCCTCTCTCTCTCCAATTCTAGTAGTAACCCGTTTACCACTATATTCCAGAGAAGAGGGGCCAGAAACCCCCCCCCCCCCACAATCCTGCTTCCCAGCATATAATTGATTAACCCTATCAGAGGAACGTCCACCTCCAAAAATGACAATCCCTCCTTGATTGCCTCCGCTTTCACATTATTAAAGGCGCCCTCTATATCCAGGAAGGCCACCAAACAGAATAGCTTCGAATTAATCGATTTCTCAATCGTACACACCAAGGCGTGCAGAGCAGTGTCCACAGATCTACCCTTTGTGTACGCATGCTGAGACGGTGCCCACTTCCTGGCACCTATTTTATCTCTAATGTATACATCCAACAGCCTTTCCAAGGTTTTCAAAAGAAAGGATGATAGAGTTATTGGTCTTAGGTCCTTAGGATAGACATGTGAGCTTTTCCCCGCTTTCGGTATAAACATCACATTGACCTCCGTCCAGTACCTAGGAATATAGCCCAGCTTCAAACACCCTTTGAATATAGCTTCCAGGTAAGGAAGAATAATTACTGAGTTGTTTTGAAGTTCCGCTGGTATAATTTGATCCGGACCAGCCGATTTTAGCATAATGAATGCAACTTTTGATCAGAATCTGGCAAGAAAATAGTTTATCTTTTTTGTGTTATTTTAGCAAAACGTTGGAAATTACTTTTGCGGATATCACACCGTACCAACAAATTTTATTTTAACATGGGTCTATTATGAAATTTTCGACATAGCAAATTTTCGACGTTGTCGACCAATTCAATAGCTATTATAAATTATTCGACAATATCAAAAATAAACTATAAAAAAATTAAAAAAAAATCCAAAATTAAAATATGTCAAGAACTAAATAACTGAAATTTATTATCTCACGATTTATTATTGAACTAGCGAATCCATTCGTCACCTCAAGGGCAGTCGCATATTGTTCGACTTTATCGAAAACAAAACGCGGTTGCCAACTTTTTTAGTTTCATAATAGGAACATTTTCGATATGATCGCAAAAAAAGCGCATCGACGTTGTCAAAAAAAAAAGCGCTCATCGAAAATTTCATAATAGCCCCCGAGTAAAAAGTCGACAATTCAAACAAAAATTTAATTTATTTTATTAATTATTTAGACACTCCAGATTCACGTAAATCTCGTGATTCTCGTTTCTAAGCCTTTGGATTTAATAATCTCCCGTTTCGTTCCTTTTTAACCTAGTACCTTTTCCATTGCAGTAATTAATTATTCGTTTCAACACTTTCTCCTACACAAAACGCCCCTAACATTTCCGACTGTTCTTTCGGTGAGAAACGTATGCCATCTTTTCTTGTAGAATTTAGGTACCTGAATATACTGATGATATATCTGATCTCGTTTTATTAGATAAATATAGTAGATTTCCGACAACCACTCTATAAGGAAATTTGATTTTTATGGTCTCCGTTTTAGTATTTTTAACCTGGTTCGCTATTGGAGTTGACGGCCGCACTGTTTTTTTACTATTAATTACAATCTTTGGATTTCGCCATCTAAATGTGGTCCAAAATCTAAAAGTTCCGGAAGTTCAGGTGAATCCTCTGAATATTTTTTCTTGGAGGTTTTATCTTGAAGGGAAGAGATAAACGGATCGGATAACACCACAAACATTCTATAAAAATCCCTGTTTTGTCGTTCACGCGAGTCTTTGCAGGTATTTCGACTTCTATATCTTTTATAGTTTTTATTTTTAGATTCGTGGGCTTCTTCAGATAATTCTTCAATTGGCAAAATATGATGCATAATTATTTGCTTCTCTTGACAAAGTGCCTTGTGTACTGTACTGCCATGATAAACATGTTTTACATAACTACATTTTTGGCAAAATTGAGTTATTGATGCCAATCGATAGTTAATAACAAACCTTATCATCAAAATTAAAAAAAATAATTAAAACTAAATTGAGAAACACATAGTAAGAAAAACGGTTTTCATTTTTGTTGAAAAATACGCTAATTTCAAAACTTTAACATCAATTTTCTCAAAATGCATTTTCTGTAGTGATGTAAAACATGTTTAGTACGGCAGTGTAGGACACAAGTTCTCTATTTTTATATTCTGTTTGAAAACGTTTCATTGTTTCTTCTGTAAGATACCGAAATTTGTCCGCATTTATTAAAAGACTACATAATAGAAGATTTAAAATTATTTTAAATTTAGTTATTACATCATGATTAATGCCGGTAATATTTTCTGTTATTTCTGGATCTTCAAAAAAATCTCCATGCAGTGTTACTGTCATTGCTCTTGCCAAAATTTTGTTTTGGTTTATCTACCTATTACACAACCCGGAAAAAAAAAAAAAGTAACAGAAGCCAGGATAGTCATTTCCGACCGACATATTTTTCAATGTTGAATCCGAATCTGGCCGCAGAATTGCCCTATCATGTCAGGATTTTGGGATATCCTAACCTAAAAGTGCAAAAAGGCTATTTTTATGGGTTTTCAATATTTTACTGTATTGTTAGGGAATTTCAGCAGGAAAAACCATTGGTTCCAGTGCGGTGGTGTTTACTGGATCTACTGAAACCTTCAACTTCATCATCTATCTCTCCATAGAGAAATGCAGCGTTTTTGTCGAAAGTTTTAACTATAAACTTTCTTTTTATTGCATTGCAAAAATTATTCGAATTGAACAAGCATTCACAATAGGGCTAAACGTTTTCTGGTACTCTTGTTCACATTCTCTCATTACTAATCTTGCTTTGTATCTTCCATTAACCTTACATTTGAATATCCATCTTTTTGATAACATCTTGTTATTTCTTCCTTTCGACCTGCCTACATATTTCATTTTGTTTTCCTCTCTTCTATCGCAGCTTTCCATTTTTTATTTTCTGCACGGATTATTGCTGCCCTTTTTCGCGTTTCTTCAATTGTTTCCTGTTCATTTCCCTCAGGAACTTAAATTGGTACATCTTGTTGTCGACTTTCGCTATCAATTTCTTTTGTGTAGCTCATGATTAAACCTTTCTCCGCCGATTTCGATTTTTTCAATGCAGACTACATCTCTTGATAATATTATGTGTTGTTGCACTGGATCCCATTATCGGTAACCGTTCAATCCATATTCTACAAATACGAATTTACTACTCCGACTAAGTGTAGTTTCCAAAACTCCACAGGAGTACAATACGTTGATTCAGTCAGACTTCGATGTAACAGATAGGTTAAATTACGAAGGGCTTCGCCCCATAAATTCTTGTTTAATTTTGATTCAAAAATTAGCGCTCTTGCTTTGTCCATCAAAGTCCTGGGGGGGCTCTTTGCGAATTCGATTCAAACGTATTCAATTCTTCGAATTTTTGGATTCTTATTTGAATTGAATCAGATTCGTTCGTTTCTTATTTAAATCAAATACGAATCTCATACTTCGAAGTGTCGGACACGTTCGAATCGAATTCACGAATAGCCCCTTTTAATAAGTTCCACTTTCTCATTTAATTGATGAGTACGACATGTCTTCAAATTCATAAATCACTTCATTTACTACTACTGCATACACTCGAAAACTTCACTTTTATTATTTAGAAGATACAATATACAGTAACGATTTATTACCCCACGTTTGCGGTTCTAAGGGGCCACCAAGGCCGATAGGAATTATTTCCAGTTATTTCCATTTTTGCTCCTAGATCCTTGCTTTTGATATGCAATCCTTCAGTTAGCTTTGTTTCATATTTTTCATGCTAAGTTGAACTAATTTACGATGCCATTCCATCGCTTTCTTTACTGTTGTCAATGCTGTTTGCTGATTTTAATCGTTTAGATCAATCGTAAATAATCCGTTGTTTATTTTATCCCCTCAAGAATAAGTTCGTTCTCTTTCGTACTTAGAACATTCTCCGTTATAACGTTGACAGAAAGTAAAATTTTGGTTAAATTAGGAGCATACAAAACAACGAACACTAAATTTCCATTTTCAACGGTCTCCGCTCCAAATGACTGTCTCTTGGTACATACATTTTGTCTCCTTTGCTTCCGTGTCCCGTAACAAACCGATGGCATTATTTGTCTTATGTGAAGAGAAGGCCTAGAACTTTTCACTCATTGCTATTTTTGAATACTTCTGTTTGCGAAAATAACGATTTTCTTCACTATGCTTATTTTTGTTATCTGCGCCGCAAGAACATACGCTGTTTGTTTTCGTTGATATATCACCGTCCTTGTAACTAAAAAACTGTTGTAACAAGTTGCATTTCTCCTGATCCGTATTCTTCTGGAATAATGATGTTAATTTTTCAGCAGATTTTTTTAAATTGTATTTGCCTGTGTAGCTCGTTATTTGTTATGGTGTTTGGCCAGAAGCATTTCAATATTCTTCTTAGACGTTTATTTACAAACACCTGTAACATGTTTCACACTCACACGGCAATACCGATTTCACGTTTGAGTTGAACATATGTAACTTTTAAGTGATAGGACAGTCCTATTAGGACTGATACATTCCAGAATTTGTGTAACATGTTGAATGTTGTTTCGGCTTTGTTCATTCGTTTGTTGATCTCTTTTTCAGTCCCACAGTCCCATCTGTTATTGCTACTGTGCAACTAAGGTATACGAATTCATTGATATCTTCTATTGGTTCTTGGTTGAAGTGTGTCAGTGTAATTATATTTGTGTTGGAGTTTAACCGTTTTTGTCTAACGGATGTTTAATTTGAAACCTACTTCGTTAGCTAGATCGGTCAGCTTCTATACTTTTTCCATATCGGTGTGATTGCGGGTTAGCAAGCATATATCGTCGGCGTAATCCAGGTCGTTAAGTTTTCCTGTCAGTTCTCACTGAATGTCGTTGGGATTCTGTGTTTAATTTACGCATGACACTGTCTAGTACTATGAAGGAACTCTAGCGGTGAGAGTAGACATCCTTGTTTTACTCCTTGGGCATTGCAGTATATTTCACTTTGTTTGCCTTTGTACTGAACTTGATTTCCAGCATCCCGCATTTCTTGAATCAGTTCAATTATTTTTGAAGTAAAAAATAATAAATTATTTGCGTTCCTTTTAAAAGCATGTATAGTGGAGAATTCCATTCGTTGGATTGTTCGATGATGATACGAATTTAGTTGATGTGATCAATACTTCATCCAGGTCTAAATCCTGCTTGCTCAAACCATCTTTCCACTTTTGTGTTATTTTACCAGAATCCCAAATTTCCAAAATTATTGGCGTTATAAGTTTTGCAGTCGTAGTGTGTCGCCTTTGAATATTTCGGGCTGGTATGTTATCAGTTTCAGCGGCATCATCGTTCTTCACCTTCTCTAAGACACTTTTAACTTCCCGTGGGTGTTGATTCTTTGTTATTATACTGTTTTGGATGCTGTCTTTTTCGAAATGTTCTCTCAATTTCTTTAACTGTGCTTCTTCTGTTGTTAAGACTTAACCAGATGCATCTTTTGTAGGAGGTATGTTGCTGAATTTTCTTACATAATGACGTAATACGCGCATGTTCCCGTGTTTTAATGGTACAATTGCAATTTTAATTGACGACCTCTCTCAATTTTTTCTATGTATCCAGGTTTTGCGGGCTATCAAACAGTAATATTTCTGTGGTAAATCATTCAAAACAACAAAACTCGAACAAACTACATAACTCGAGCTATTCTTTTTTGGGCTTCTGCCACAGAATTAATGAATTATTTATAAAGTTAAATTGTTTTACTTACATTAGAACTACAATAAAAACTTGGGTCCTAATTGCAAGGTATCGGCTGTGAACATTACCGGTTGTTATTCGTATGAAATCGAAGATGTCGCTGGAAAGATCTAAAGGAAGATTTAGTTCTTCAAATTGAAGACGGGCGAAAACAGCCAGCCCGAAAAATAAAAAATCCAATTTTATTATACAAGTAATTTAAAAGAAAACAAGTCCATACAATCGTGAACATGCGACCTCACCTATGTACGCTTTTTTATTCAGTCGATTGGATACGGCTCAGAGTTCATATTAGTGATTTACATATCACTCATAGCCGAAAAGTTTCAAAGCCGAGGAACAATAGTATTTAATTCCTATAATCTAAGAAGTAAGCCACGGATGTTCGCGCATTCAGGCATCCTGAGAATTTCCATCTAGATGGCAAAGTCGACAGAATAACATAAAAATATTCTACGGTCGGTCAAAGTTAGAAATTTTATGATAAAATCTATTCTGACATATGGTTCCATAAATTCTTTCAGCAACCTTCTAAAGATTCCACAGCCGATAACCATCCGATTAAAAAACGCAAGCGAATATTAGGTAGTAGGCTCTGTGTACAAACTCATGAAATTTTTATCTACCTACTGACTACTTAGCAATTAACATTAGTCCTTCCTCAATAGTAAAAAATGATTCTAATGCTCAAAAAACTAAGCTGAAATACTGAATAGTTACATACCTTATATTTTCAATATCATCAAGTCTCAAGTGACCTCTAATTTGTTTACAAAATAATTAAGAACTGGAATACTACGAACATTTAACTCAATATTTTTGGGCCCTCTAAATCACTTTTTAAAAATTTATCGATTTTTTTTTTTTTTTTTGTATGAGCAAACACTACAAACAATTCCGAAATTTTTGACATTTCACGTTATGAATGAAATCATGAGTGAAAAAATGTGTTTTCATTTTTATTTTCTGTCGTAACTACTTATTTAGCAAAAATCTAAATAGAAAAAACGCATTTCACAACACTACTATATTATGTCGAGTAGTGCTAACTACAAATGCATAAACTTTGATTAATGAAAAATTTTATACTTACAAACTTTACAATACGAATGTTGTAATGAACACAAGTTGCAATTTTTTTTTTTGTTTTGTTTTAATTCATAAAATACTCTATTTTGATCATTAATTCATTCAATAAAACACCGAAGACGTAGTAGGATTTTACATTTTCTACTCGATTGTTTTTTTTTTGCTGATTAATTTTGCACGAGAAGAAAAATGCCAGTTCACATTCATAAGAAAAATGTGTTCTCCATGCGATGAGAGATAAGCGCTAGTTTGTTTTGTTTATTTCGCGAATTAAATCGCAACGTAGTAATGCGAACTAAACAATTTTTTTTTTTTTGTAATAACTAGTCCTAATTATCACTTATGTGTTTCGTAAAAACTATATGAATTTTAATTTTTGTGTTAATTATATCGAACAGCAGAAAAATATTTCTGTATTTTACAAATTTTTAAAGAAGTTTGACATTCACGATTTTTGCCCTAGAGGCCCAAAATTTTGTTGTTATTTTGTGCACTGAAGTATAATTTTGAGTTTGTGATTTAAACACTAGGGCTGATAGTGGCATGTACGGATATTTTCTTGATTTTATTCTATTTATGATTTCAATAACTAACAATTACAATACTAACAAGTTAGTTAATTGAAAAATTAGAAAGAAATTGGTAGTGTTGTTCCAAAAACCATGGCTAAATCCTAATCAGTATGTATTTAGTCTGATATTCGGGCGCGTCCCCAATTTGAAAAATTAAGTTTTACAACATGAACACACCAAATATTATTTGTGAAATATGACAACACCAAAAACAACTTTCTTTTCGTAATCTGTCAAGAAGCACATCACCACGTCGATGTCGGTGTGTTGATTTTTTTTTTTATTTTAATTATTATAAATTAGTGAAAATAATTTTTGTTTAGTATAAAAAAAGGTTGATTTAAAAAGAACGTAAAAATGGGTGAGGTTATTAATTCCACCACTGAATTGGCCCACTTTGAGATGCCCGAATTGCAGCACAATGAACACGGCTGGGGCCCATGTGAAATTCCGGATACATTCCGTGATATGCCGTATCAGCCGTTCAGCAAAAGTGATCGTTTGGGTAAAACAAGTGATTGGACTGGATCGACGGCCGTGGATAAGAAATTTCCAAGTAAGCGATTATTTTTCGGGCAAGTAGTTACTTGTCGTCTCGCGAAAATTTGACATAACCTCAAATCATTTTTTTTTTTCATTTTTGTACTAAAATTTACTACTGTACTAATTTTTTTAGACAAATATGCATCTCAATTTGGAACTGGAAGTCAATATGCTTATTACCATGAAGAGGATGAGACAACGTTTCATTTGGTTGATAATGCACGGGTACAAAAACCACCACATCAACGAGGGCGTTTCCGTGGAAATATGCGTAATATGAGGAATTTACGAGGACGTGGAATGCGGGGCGGCCTAACAACTGGTATGCAATCATTGGGTAAAAGCATCAAGCAACGAGATTTACGTCGTGTACAAACACGCAAGTACGGAGGTCGTGGGCCACCACCAAAAATTCGAGATGCTTCCGTCACGGTTCGTCCGGACTGGTCGATTATTGAAGAGATGGACTTTCCAAGACTGGCCAAATTGTCTTTGCCCAATATTAAAGATGGTGAGGATATCACAACTTGTGGTGCCCTCGAGTACTACGATAAAAGCTATGACCGGGTTAATGTTAAAAATGAACGTCCACTTCAACGAGTTGATCGTATCTTCCATACCGTCACCACCACAGACGATCCTATTATTCGTGTGCTAACCAAATCGGTTGGTAATGTTTATGCCACGGATGCGATCCTCGCTACACTTATGTGCTGTACCCGGTCTAATTATTCATGGGATATTGTTATCGAAAAAATTGGAGATAAATTGTTTTTGGATAAACGTGACAACACCGAATTTGATTTGTTGACTGTGAATGAGACATCGCTCGAACCACCACAAGACGATGGAAGTTCATTAAATTCACCTCGCAGTTTGGCGATTGAAGCTACCTTTATTAATCATAACTTCAGTCAGCAAGTATTAAAGAGCGAAGGTGGGGCTGGTACAGGAAAATATAAATTTGAAGATCCAAATCCATTTGTTGGCGACGATGAAGAGGGTGAAGTAGCTAGTGTGGCGTACCGTTATCGTAAATTCGATTTGAAAGATGGAATTTCACTAGTTGTGCGATGTGAACACGATGCAGCTCTGCAATCACCTACTGGTGAAGTTCAATTCTTAACTATCAAGGCATTGAACGAGTGGGACTCGAAATTAGCGAACGGAATTGAATGGCGTCAAAAATTAGATACACAACGTGGTGCTGTACTAGCCAATGAATTACGAAATAATGCGTGTAAATTGGCTAAATGGACGGTACAAGCTCTATTGGCTGGTTCCGATCAAATGAAATTCGGGTATGTGTCTCGTGTACATATTCGTGATTCATCGCGTCACGTAATTTTGGGTACCCAACAGTTCAAACCCAATGAATTTGCAACACAAATCAATTTGAGTATGGATAATGCTTGGGGTATTTTGCGTTGCATTATTGACATCTGTATGAAACAGAAAGATGGCAAGTATTTAATTATGAAGGATCCAAATAAGCCAGTTATTCGTTTATATGATATTCCCGACAATACATTTGAAACTGAAGGTTCAGAAGAATCGGGCGATGAAGGTGAGTCTTTCCAGCCATTGTATCAATACGGAAATAATAAACGAGTCTAAGTACACTGGTTTGAGAGTTTTTTTGGTTTGTCTTGAAATATTTTTTTGAGATACTAAAGACGTACATTATCGTAATATTAAAGTAATAAATAATGGCGTATTGTAACTGGTTTAATATAATATCCAATAAATATGAATTTCAAAATAACAAGATGTTTTAGTAAGATTTGGTTACTCGGTTGTTTGTTGCTAACAAAAAATTTGAGAAACATTAATCGTTTTAGAAACAAAAAAAACAGAATTTTTATGAATTTGTAAAAAAATGTGTTTGACCCCGACGTGATTTGAACACGCAACCTTCTGATCTGGAGTCAGACGCGCTACCGTTGCGCCACGGAGTCATATAAAAAGCAAAGATCAGATTTTTATTTTAATTCAAAATTAAAACTTTTATAACGTTTAGCCTTCAAATTATTCTTGTCTAAATTCAAGCCAGGTATTTTAAACGAAATTTGCTGAATATTCATGATTAGATCTTCGTCTTGAATTGTGCGTTTTATTTTTTCCAAACCATATGCGTTTAAACAGAGTTTGAACCTATAGTCAGATTCATCATGAATGATATATCTACTTCTTCCCTCTTGCTTCCTTAACATTCATTTTAATTTAATTATGTACCTAATTGAAGAATTTTAACTCGAACAAATAATTTTTATATTATGTAGAAAAATATTTTCAAATACATTGTATATTTCGTGCCATTGTCATAATATGTATAATTAAAATTTGTATCACCTGTGCAATTACATTCTCTTGGTACGCTATATCCTGCAGGTCATTTCACAAGAACCTAACTATTGTGTATACTTAAAAAAAAAAATCCCCCTATATAATACATATATAATTTTCCTTCCTTAATTCATGTTGCACACGGGGTGAAGTTAATTAAAAGCTAAAAAAAATATCATTATTATTCGAAAAATTATGGAACAAAAGGGCTTCATGCTTAATAAGCATTAAGCTTGCATCCATAGCTGATTGTGTACGATTTATACTTTTTAGTAGCTTATTTAAAAATTTGTTTTTGTCTTGCTTTTGGTTTTGCTTCCGAACGGAAAAATGTTGAAAAATAGTTTTCCTCTTTGGGAATAAAAAAAAAAAAAATCACCGTATAATAAATCATTAATAATATCGTACATAGGTGTGGATGGCTCGAAGGCTCTTTTTGTAACAATTCGTTGGTTTCATGATTCTGGATTGTAATGAATTCCGTTTATAAAAAATGTACATTGAACTCCATAACTTTAGTTTAAAATTTAATAAACGTTAAATTGATTTTTAATATTACTTCACCTTCACTTGTTTTTTTGTTTGATTACGGCGCTACCTCCAAAAAAGGAGCTATCTGGCCCGATTTTTTACACTTTTTTTTCACTCAACTTTCTTACAGCAATCCACTTTCATATCGTTGTATCACTCAGTTTGATAAATTCATAAATATTCTTGTATTCATTTTTCCCCATTCGTAATAATTGATTCAAGTTTCTTGCATTCCTAAGAAACGTTTTCCACAACCAAACAGTTTTCACATAAATAATCCTCACTCAAATGATGCTTCTTTAAGCATTCTTCCTATGCAAGGTTTCCTCAAAGGAGCACTACACCATTCAAAGCACTTCTTTCCTTGTACTCTGCTCTTTCACTCATCCGAAAAACCTCTCCTTATATCGGCTTTTTCATTACCTTCAATTTTTCACAGTTGGTCGTGTTTTGATAAAGTTTTGTTAATCTCTTTACCTTATGTCGTAAATAATATTTACGGTTACCAAGTGGCTCAATGGTCTAGGGGTATGATTCTCGCTTTGGGTGCGAGAGGTCCCGGGTTCAAATCCCGGTTGAGCCCAATTTTTGTTTTTTAAGAACCATGTGACTAAAATTTTGCATTTGCTTATTTAAATTTAGGAGTTCCGGCCTAACGACAATGTGGTTTGGTATAAATATAAGCATAAAGATTTATTTAAAACTCAAAATTACAAAATAGTCTTCTTCTTTACAAAATATTCTTCTTTCTTTATCCATTCATAATCATATTTATCTTATCGCGACATTTTTAATTTTGATCGTTCACAAGGTTTCGTTTTATTTTGTAAATTACAGCGAAAATCTAAAACAAAGCAAATCAATATTTGTGGTATAGTTAATTATGATTAATTAAATTATTTTTTATTACATACACGTAAATCTTCTATCAATTATATGATTTGTAATAATAATTAACTTATTGATTCAGTTATTCATCGCACATCGGACCCAAGCAAGATGGATATTGCATTTTAGTTTTATTAATCTTCGCGTAATGGCAAAGTAAACATCTTGCTCTTTTTTGTAATTCCAGTCGATCATCTTCTGGTACAGCTGGTTTATGATCAATAATAAGCTGAATTTCTTCATACTTAGAGTTGGCGGTATACAACATTTTTTCGTTTATTATTTTCACGTTTTTTATTCCTTTCACTAATTCGCAACTAAAATTTCCAAATGAAACAGAAATTGTTTGCTCTTGCATATTTTAGTTATACAAAATCTCTCTTTATTTGAAATTGAAATACTTCCTCAATATCATCCCAGCAATTTTCATATGATTCATAAACAAAATATTTGCGAATCACTTTCTATCGATAGTATTCATTGTCTTGGTTATTCGTTTTATTTTGCGAACCTAAAAAATTGGTAGCAATTTTATTGTGTTTTTTACAAAAACAAACAACAGTTAGAAAAATAAAATAAAATATGAAATTAAAATTTGCTTAATTAAATCCGGTCTAGTTGTTATATTTTTCGACTTGCGCATTGCGATTTGCTAAATTATCAAGTATTTACCCCAATATCACCTCAAATAAAAAATGTTTTTTTTTGCGGAGTAAATCGACGCTTGGTACACAACAGGTTCAGAATGATCCCCTGCACGAACTTCGAATGATGACAAACGCTTACTGCATGTTGCGCTTTACAAAGGGAGCATCTTTTTTTTTTTTTTTTTTATATACATATTTTAATTGGGTGCAGAGCGGACTTATTAACGGTCCTAGCTCCTTGTAACTGTCAGAGCTTCTGCACCCAATGCGCGATCCTTCAAGTAAAGATTAATAGCTACCTTAAATTTATTCATTTTGTATTCCTCCGGAAATTTGAAGTGTATTAGCGAATTCCACTTTTTTGATGTTCGATATACAAATTCGCGCTTAATTTCTTCAGTTCGAGGTTTCGGGAGCTTCACCGTAAACCTATGTGCATTGGTTGTTCCTCTTGTTACTCTTGTTGTTGTAACGAATGGTGGTATTTTCTCCGATAGTTCTGCAGAACATTTACCATGTAGGCATCTGTAGAAGACGCAGAGTTCTGCAACATCTCTGCGATGCTGTAAGCTGTCTAGTTCTTGGGTAAGTCTGGGATTTCGTATTATTCGGATAGCGCGGCGTTGAACCCTGTCCAATAACTGGAGGGTGGTACCAGACGCACCTCCCCAAACCTCCCCAAACTTAACATGTAGTTTAATACCTACCCAAAAACTATGACTAAGGGTCAAATTGACCCTGTGTGTTTTCGGAGGGTTAACTAGAATTAAACCATATTATGGTAGAAACAGACGTGCAGAATTTCTCTTTCGTCGCAATTAGAATACACTACTTGTTGACTCATCAACATTAGAATGTTAAACTCCAAACCTATGGATCTAGTGTTATATTTTATTTTATATTTTAACTATAGTGCTGATTCTAGCATTTAATTTTATATAAAAGGGGAACATTAAATAAAATAGAGCAGAATTAATTTAACCCGAGCTTTAACAACGTTTGTTATTAAATTTCTTCTAAAACCGTTGAATCAAAATATTTTCTTTCAGTATTAAGTGTAAAAATTTTAATCTAACGCTTTGTCATTTTACGACAAAATATTTGTATATTTCAAGTTAAAACGTACATATTTTAATGAAAAGTTATTATTGCTAATTATTTGCTAAGAAGTGTAATAAATTTTGCGACAATTTTTTTGCTTTCTTCCTTTGTTTCAATTTCCAAATACCATCAATATTTTATTGACGATTGGAGCAGCATGGATTTCATCTAGCGGAAAAATGTGCACTGTGATTGCTGGTAAAAATCATTTTTTCGTTACTATAGAAACATGCTTGGAAGACATTCCCACATAAATTTTTTTTTTTTTTTTTTTAAATGTTGCCAATGGCTTTATTCTTGAATCTTTCTACATAAGAAACTAACAAGAAGTAATCAAATCTTAAGCTAAAATTATTACATATTTTAAGTCTTAACCAATGTTAATACTTATTGTTAGGGCTCACAATTTAATTAATTTTAGTGATGTGCAAAATCGATCTTTTTCGTTCTGTTTTGTTTATTTTCTCATATGTTTTTCAACAAAAAAGATCGATTTAGCCCATCACTAATTAATTTAGACTATACTTATATGTACAGTGATCACAATGGACCGTCACCGGTCTAAGTGTGCGTAAGCAGCCACTCCAACCTATATGTACAGTGCTGGTAAAAAAAAATTGGGCAAACAAATTTATTGCAAATTGGAGTCTTTTTTTGCTAAAATTACAAAACTTTTGAAAGCAATTGGTTTATTGTTTCATTTTAAATACATGTATGACGTAATTTTTTGAAAAAAAAAAAAAAATTGACCTGCAATTAAAAAATGCCAAAATATTCAAAATACGTTGATTGATGTTAAAGTAATGTAATAAATTAAACACTTATTTTTTATTTTTTTGTTTGTTTTTTATTGATTTATAGAAGTTCAATCTTTCATATTAATATTTTGTTGGACCGCCTTTTGCTTTTATTACACCGGTACAACCCCGCAACTGATGTGCAAAAAAATTATTGGGCAAGCAATTATTTTTTTTACGCCTACCGTTCTTGGCCGTCATTAGGGTGCAGATGTTTTATTGCCTGTAATTTATTTTTTGAGTATAAATAGTGCATATTTTGTAAGATTAAGTTATTCTGTAAGTGATCCTAGACAAATAAAGAATAAAGTGCAATTTTAGTTAAAAAATGGGAAAAGTTAGTGACCAGTGTAAAAGCAATATGTTGATTTTGGCACGAGAAAATTTAACCACGCGTGAAATAGGTGAAAGATTAAACATTCCTAAAAGTACTGTCGCGTGGAATATTAAAAAAAATCGAGAGATGGGCGGTATACAAAGAAAGAAAGGCTCTGGAAGGCCCAGAAAGACAACGCCAGTGGAAGATCGTTTTATACTATTACAAAGTCGTCGAAACCGTTTTAAAACTTCATCGGACATAAGACAGGATCTTGAGCGAGCAACGGGGGAAAAAATTCAGCCGGCTTAGTGAGAAAAAGACTTGTTAAAGCTATTATTACTTTTGAGAGCACTTAAACCAGTCCAGAAGCCTGAGTTCACATTACTAGTGAAAAAAAAACGTTTGCTATGGGCCCAGGAGCATGTTAATTGGACTCCAGAGATGTGGAATGATGTGATTTTCTCCGATGAATCAAAATTCAAGCTGCATGTTGGAGATGGAAGAATTCTCGTAAGGAGAAAACCTGGCGAGAGACTTAGCAACGAATGTCTTTTAAGACTTCCACCGAAAAAAGAAGGAGTTATGGTCTGGGGATGCTTTTCTGGAAATGAAACCGGTCGATTGTGCTTCCTTAGTTCCAGCGTTACAGCAGCTGTTTATCTGCAGGTCCTTCAGAACGAATTTGAGCCTTCTGCGTTAAAGCTTTTTGGCGAGACTTGCAAATTTATTTTTCAACAGGACAACGCTCCGTGCCATACCGCCAAAATTGTGAGTTATTAATTTTGAATTGTAGATAGACAAATTGGCTTTCATATAAACATAAATAATTTGTTAAAAACTTGTTTTTTTTCTTATCTCTTCATTTAAAGGTAAAAAAGTACTTCGAAGAAAAAAGTTTCGATGTGTTGAGCTGGCCCCCGTATAGTCCAGACTTAAATCCAATTGAACATATTTGGTCTATAATGAAGCTAGAAGTAGCAAGGAAGCGCCCAGAATCGATTGAAGCTTTAAAAAGTTTGTTGATGATGATTTGGGAATCCATATCTCCTGCGACTTTGAAAAATTTATCAAATTCAATGAATCGGAGGTGTATCGCTGTAATAAAAGCAAAAGGGGGTCCAACAAAATATTAATATTAAAGATTGAACTTCTATAAATCAATAAAAAATAAAAAAAAATTAAAAATAAAAGTTTAATTTATTACATTACTTTAACTCCAATCAAACGTATTTTGAATATTTTGGAATTTTTCGGTGTTTTGCCCCTAAATTGCAGGTCAATTTTTTTTTTTCAAAAAATTACGTCATACATGTATTTAAAATGAAACAATAAACCAATTGCTTTCAAAAGTTTTGTAATTTTACCAAAAAAAGACTCCAATTTGCAATAAATTTGTTTGCCCAATTTTTTTTTACCAGCACTGTATATATCGAATTAAATTTAGAGGTTCACAGGTTCATCAGTTCGGTGGATCTGTTCTTCTCAGACGTCTAAATCGCGGCTGTTTTAGTATCTCCCTGGCCAATTCGTTGGGATGTGCTTCAAGTTTTGTTGTTTAATTGTTTCTTTAACGGTTTTAATCCCAAGGTCGTGATGTATATTACTATTTCGATATATGGGTTTGATTATCGCTTTGTACAGTAAAACTTTATTGGCTAATGACAACTGAGATTTTCTTCCCATCAGCCAATACATTTTGGAAAATGTAATTTTTATTTGATTGCGCTTTGTTTCAATATGATTTTTCCACGTTAACCTTCTATCATTCTTTATTATCTATTTTATAATGCTCCGATCCCATCTATTTGTCGACAATTTAATCATAATTTTGATGTGTTTGATTTTAATATTTCTAAATGTACTTTTAAAAAGCAAATCAAAGCTAAATTATAAAACTATTTATAATTATAATTATTGTAATCAAAAAAGGATTTTTATCCCGTTGATTTTTTTAGAATAAATAAATATCCAGATGCAAACCTAAGTATTTTACCTTCGTTTGTTGAGGAATATTTTTATCGTTTAATTTCACTGGTGGGCAGGTGCGCTTGTTTAGCGTGAATGTGACGTGAGTTGATTTGTTTTCGTTCACTTTTATTCGCCAAGCCTTTAGCCAGTCCGCGACTTTGTTTAAATGATTCTGTAATTCCTTTGAGCAATTTCAGGATTAGTGTGAGACACCAGGATGGCCGTGTCATCGGCAAATTTTGATATTATTACTTTGTTGGTTACAGGTATATCAGCTGTGTACAACAAGTATAATATTGGTCCTAGAACGCTACCTTGCGGGACACCTGCATTAATATCATTTAAGCAAGTAGTTGCGCTGTTTTGCTTGACCATGTATTGCCTTTGAAGAAAATAGTTTCCCAAAACTGAGTGAAATTTTTTAGCTAGAAGCTCTTTAATTTTGTAAATTAGTCCATCGTGCCAAACTTTATCAAAAGCTTGGGCGATATCCAAAAAGGCAGCAGAACAATATTTCTTTTCCTCGAAGGTGATTTTGATTGCATTTACAATTCTGTGTACTTGCTCTGTAATACCATGTTGGATTCGGAATCCAAATTAATGGTCTGGAATAATGCGCCGTTCTTCTAATATTGGTTTCAATTTCGTTAGTAACATTTTTTCAAACAGCTTTGAGATTGTGGGCAGAATGCTAATTGGCCGATATGATGAGATTTGCGTTTCATTTTTCCCTGGCTTATGTATCATTGTGATCAAAGATATCTTCCATTTTTGAGGAATATAACTGGTTCGCATGATCGCGTTGAATACAAATGTTATTAGTTTTATGCATTTATCTGGAAATTCCCTTATCATTTGTCCAGTAATGAGATCATGTCCTGGTGCCTTTTTCGGGCTTATGCAAGTTTTAATTGTATTCTTAACTTTCCTCCAATTATACTTTATAGGTTTGTAGGATAAACCATCATCCATTTGCTGGGGTGGCACGAAATAATTATCTTCTTCATGTGGGACGAATACTGTTGTTAGATGAGCAGCAAAAGCATTGGATTTTTCTTTATCACTTCTCGCCCAATTTCCAGTTGGTAGTCTAATCGGTGGATTCGAATTTGTTGGCCTTTTTAAGTTTTTTGTTGCCTTCCACAAGGAATAATCTGTGCTCTCGGTTGCCGAGAGATCACTTAAATAGTTCTTTATACGCTGGTTTCCTTCTTCCCGCAAAGCAAATCTTAGGGCCTTAATAGCTCGATTCAATTTCCATTTCAATAACGGTGATTTTGTTTGGTGCCATTGACGACGAATTTGTCGCTTTTCGTGGATTAGTTCCTGTATATTACGTGACAGTTTATTAACTTTTTCTCCTCCTTTCAGCGGATAATGTCATGACATGTTTTAGATTTTCTGCTGCCACATCAATATCAGCCGGTGTGATCAGAGGAATATTAAATAGACAATTTTGTTCGACTAGCCTCCTATATTGATCCCAATTAGTTTGCTTGTTTGTAAGACGGTTCGGCATTTCGTTCCTTAAGACATCGGTACTCACTGTTACTATTACCGGCGAGTGATCAGAAGACAGATCATAGCAATCGGTGGCCTTAGCAAATGTACTTGGAATGCCCTTAGTTACACAAAACTCAATTAAATCAGGAATTTTCTTTTTATCTGTGGGCCAGTAAGTTGGGTTACCGGCAGATAAATAATCCAGGGACTGTTCCTCTATAGCATCATAAAGTTGTTTGCCTTTCGGCGATGTTAATCTGGGACCCAAATGAGTATGTTTAGCGTTGTAATCACCGCCCGCAAGAAATTTATTACCCAGCTGGCTGAAATAATCCAAGAACTGGAGTTTTTTTATAGCATGTTTTGAAGGGCAGTACACTGCCGATATGACGCAGTTTCCAGACCACTCCTAACGACAGATGCTCGTTGATTACATATGATCTTTCTCATACTTCGTAAGTTCGTAGTGTTTTAATCTTCGCTTAATCAATACAACAGTGCCTCCATGTGCTTTACCATCTGGGTGCTTGGTGTCATTAATAAAGTACCCATTAATTTTGAAATAGCTATTTTTGCTGAAGCGTGTTTCTGATATTAACATTATGTCAATATTGTGTTCAGTGAGGAATACATGTACCTCCGCTTTATGTTGTGTTAGGCCGTTTGCATTCCATATGGCTATTTTGATGATGGTCATTTTTGGCTTTTTACGACTATCTGCATCAGCGTGCACATATTCTGCATCATTAGATCCATGGTTCTCTCCATCATCGCCATGAAGCTTTGCATCATATTAGTCAATTTGTTTAAAGCTGTTGTGAGGTTTCCCTCTTCCTTAGGAGCGGTACCTTTAAGAACACTTGCGTATGAAACCCATTGGTGCACGCTGCCGTTTTCAGTTGCGTACTGATTTCCATTTCGAGCGTTTCTGTTTACAATTTCTGGCCGTGCTTCTTTTCTAGCTGAAGAATGAAGATTAAGGATTCGCTGCTCTGCTCGATGCTTTGGATTGATTCTCCTTTTCAATTCCAGATAAATTGGACACCTTCTATAATTAGCTGTGTGATTTCCATTGCCGTTGCTGCATTTTTTCACTGATGCTTAATTTTTTGCTTTATTGCAAACCTTTGAATTATGGAGTTCACCACATATAACACAAACATCGTTCAAAGTGCAACAGGCTCTAGTGTGCCCATATTCTTGGCACTTAACGCATTGTACCGGCCCATTTCTTTTCCTGGGTTCCTCGATGGTAACCCTTCTGTGCAATAGATATTTTAGGTGAAATATTGCATGGTTGCCTTTAACCTTTTCATTGTCTGGTTCTAATTCCAGACGAAACAATGGCTGAGGAACCTTCTCCCGATTAAAAATATTGGTAATAGTTTTGCACTGGAAACCTTTCTCAGTGAGAGCAGCTTGAATTTCGTTTGCATCCACGTAACTCTCTATTCCTTTTAAAACAACAACCAATCCTTTTTGGCTCTTTAGTTGATACGTGTAGTAATGTTTACCAACTTGGTCAAAATGTTTAATTAACGCTCTGTAAGCATCAGTATTGAGCGGTTGAATTTTTGTTTCTTTTATATCTCCTCTTTTGATCCCGGAAATATAAAATGCACCTTCAGTGATAAACTCGATCGTTTTAGCAAGTTTAGGGCTTCTTCTTCGTTTTGATCAGACAGTATTATACCGGTCTATTCCCGTTTGCACTAAACACTGACCTACATCACTGTTTATTTTATTGTCATCTGATGTCGATGCACTGTCATTGTTTTTTTTACTGTCAATATTTGGCGACGATGCACTTTTAGTTTCGGTATGGTTCAACACACCAATGTTATTTAAATTAATAATTTGACTTTGATTTAAATTGCCTGGTTAGGTAATTTTTTGAACATTTAAAATTTGTTGTTGCTTTGGACTATGCTGCACTTTTGTATTTTTATTAAAAATATCTGAGGTCGTGACGTTCGGTGGCAAATCGCTTGCGGACATCGCTGTCTGCTGATTTGACCCAGCCTTTTTTACTTGAGGCGGAGGTGAGAACATCACGATTTCACTTATTTTTCACATCACAATATTTAAAAAAAAAAAAAAGATTTAAACTGCTGATTCAACTTTTCACACAAGTAATAAGTAAATTATTTAAATGTTACTCGGTGGTAGCAAAATTGCAACTGCCCCCACATAAATAATGCAAATTTTTAATCATAAAGACACGTTTTAATTACCTGAATGCTTAAGTTTCATTCGTCGCATTTGAGACAATAGTATCAGTTCATCAGTTGGTTCATTTTTATTTTTTTCCTCGAGAGGCGCTTAGACTACTTTTACAATCGACAATAGCGAAATGTAAACATTTCCAAATTAAATGTGCAACATTTCACCAGAACGTTGCAATATTTTTCATCTGACGTGTAATATACCGTTAAAACATTTTTCGATTTTGTTCGAAAATTAAAACATTTTGATTGAAGTAACTTTTGTATCTCTTGCTTTTCATGAAATTTGTGATAAATTTGATTTTCTTTTGGCCGGTATTTCTTATTTTTCATAACTACTGAAATAAATCAATAAAACACCTGAATAGATGATGTAACATTAAGAATATTTATTTACATTGACTGCTGAAATGCTTCGCTGTCGTAGTTCTGTTTAAATTATATGATTAAACTTACCTAGTTAATTTATTTTTGCATACCGCTTTAGCTACTGAACTATTATTATGACGAATATAGTCTTTGTTTCATTTTCTTTCAAACCCAAACTACCATCGTTATAGCAGTATTTCATTCAAAAACAAAAACCAAAAAAAAAAATTGAAAATTTCTCGATTTGCGGCATATAGAATCAGAGCCATCTTGATGTAAAAAGAGCCGTCATTTGAAAATGAACTTAAAATAAGTGACATATAGAAAGACTAAAAATTAATTTATTTTAGTAGAGTTTGAATGAAAAAAATGCGATTTCGATTGATAAAAAAAACATGAATTAAAAATTAAACGCAGTTAAATAATTTTTTTTGAAATCACTAGGAAACAACTAATTGTCTTACTGATTTAAAACACAGATCCTCAAATTTCCCTATTTTCCAGCAATAATCAAAAGAAAATAAGGGAAATTAAATTAAAAAACATTCTACAACAATAACAATACGTACCTATTAAAAAGAGAAAATTCAATTTAATGACGTCATTATTTATTCACATCCAAAACCAATGGTAAGAAAAAAAGACAACATGTCTCCGCTCAACAATCGAAATTAAAATAAATCAAAAAGAGCCTAACGGAAAAAAATTAAATCAATACAGTGAGCGCGAAGAAAATCAAAAATCAAAACAATCTAGCATGCTTTGCAAATTCAAAATAACAATAGATAGAATTCAAATTTGAATGGAGGCAATGAAAGAGATGATAATTGTATTGATTTTATGACGTATATTACAAAAACAACAACATTTTAAAGTTCAAAAATACCTAAATTTTTTAAACAAACATTTTCCTGACTTGATTTTGCAATCAAATAACAAAAACAATTTTATGAACATTTTTGTATAGAAACAAAACAAAAGCTCATAATTCTAATAAACTAAAACTGTAAATGAAAATAACCGTTATCCGTTAAAAAATTTTACGTACCTTATTTTAAGCTTAGCAAAAAAAAAATACAGTCGATACTGAAGGCTCTTATTTATACAGTAAGCTCTGGTAGAATGCTTTGAAATAACATGTTTTAACATAGCTCAGCCCTTTCATAAGATAGAGATATGACACATAGCCTAAGTTAGTATCGGCCATAAAACCTATTTAATTATAAAAGCTTCATCAAAATCGATTCAGTCGTTTCAAACAAATACACTTTCACGAATATTATATTAGTAGGATAGGATAGGATAGGACTACTTTGTAGGATAGGATAGGATGAAACCGTACCATAAGTTAAACAAATTTTTTGGATCTGTTTCTCTTTTTTTCTTTTACGATTTTTGAATATTGCATCTGAATAGCTTTGCATGTGGAAAATTTCATTGAAGGTAAATGGGCTACGTGAAAAAATCGGCCACCGGTTCTGGAGTTTATTATGTACATAAGTACATTATCACAACCTACGCTAAAAATTTATACACAAAAATTTATATACATATGTAGGTAGTGATAGCATAGACAAACTAGATGACCCAAATTTTCCATACAAACAATACTAGTATAACCCTAAGTAATATGAATACACCAAATACGGAAATGACGTGCATTCATTCACTCTCATTAGGAAGAAGTCCATTGGGTATATACATTACAATATGGGCCTGAACATATAGAATTATCTTTCATATTGTATTCTTTATTAAACGGAAGAGCAAAAACAGTTGAATGTATGAACCTATAATACATGTATGTAATGGAAAAATAAAAGAACACGAAATAGCAGGAGCCAGCATAATGTAGAAAATTGAGAATGAGACAATGCAGTACCTAAATAAATTATTTAAAATTCAATTAGAGATTAGAAAATATTATATGCATATTGTCCTACATATGTATATACAGCAATGAATGGACGAATGCATGAATGGAATGAAATTTAATTATAAAATAAAACTGTATACGTATGTACGTGTTTTTGTAACAGAAAATTACAACTATGCATGCATATAAATAGTGAAGCATTGTAAAGAATTATTACCGCGTCACTTATTTTTGTCTGAGACATATGAAACCTTTAATTGCTAATCAATCAAAATTCTTAGTTGATATTGAGCACATGATCGCATATTTGTATGCAATATATTGACATTGATTATTTGTATGTAGTTTATCTGTAAATAAATAAACCATGGATATTTGCATGTTTTAATGTTTACTTCAAATTAAAATGAGGTTGACTAATCGAAGTCGAATCAATCGTATTTTGGTATAGCTCTAATCCAGTTCATTAACATCAAAAATTCATATTATATACATATGTGTTGTGCGTGCACATGCTGCTTTCGAAATGTATTTCACAGGTGACGTGTCCCAGACTGCATTATTTGTCTGGTACAAATACTTAATTTAAGTTAGTTTGATTTTTGTTAATATTTTTTATTGTGGTTGACTCTTTTCAATAAGTACTATCTGTGTGTATAGTTACTAACTAACTTATGCATCGAACAAATGAATAAATGATTTTCCGAATTTTCTTGATAACAAGGTGGGAAGTTAATAATAACATAATCAACTACATACAAAGTTGGTACAGGATCTAGGCCATCCAAAACAATTATAAGTATTGGAAAAATGGGGGTTAGGGTGTTTAGTACAACCCTGTTTGATACGATCTAGCATAATACATCGAATATTACGAATAATAAATTTTCGCCTTGGAAAAATGCTGGGAAGGATACCCAGGGATACCACCAAAATGACACGTTCTAAAATAATTTAGGAACTACATATGGTTAAATAAGATGTTAAATTTTTATATTTTTTATAGTTTTCAGATTAAATATTAAAGTATTAAAATATTAGGGAACCTCGTCACATCAGATGTCGTAAAATTACTTTACTTTATAGCAATGAAACTAATGAAAAATTTTGGTTAAAAAATATTGGTTATGCAATGGGTTATACAACCGCATAACTCCGAGTAGTTACGATTGAGAAATTTAAGACAGAACCGATTGATTGAAATTTTTTTTTGTTATAACTGCTTGGAAAAACAAAAAATGAGTATTTGTTGGTGTTATATGTGATTAAATTTTTTATTTGGCTTCGGCACACGGTATTTTATACTCTTTGGTCTTAAGTCTTAGCTATCCGAAACAATTTTTAGTTTTGGAAAAAATTGGATTATAGTGTTTAGGACAACCATGTTTGCTACAATCTCATAAATGTATCAAACAAATAATTAACTGGTTTTCCGAATTTTCTAGAGAAAATTCTAGGAAGTTGACGGCATAATGACCTAAGAGAAAAGTTTCCTTCTTCCGAAACAATTTTCAAATTAAAAAAAAATATAGTGGACTATTGTGTTTAACACAACCATGTTTGACAAGGTTAAGATGATTGTTGTATAGATTATCCGAAACAATTTTCAGTTTTTGAAAAAGTAAGGGATTAGGGTGTTTAGGAGAATCATAAACAATCTCACATAATAAGCTAACAAAAAGATGACCAATATTCAAGGTTGGCACACAGCCTAGGCTATATCAAACAATTCTCTGTAATGCCAAAATATTAGATTAGGGTGGTTGGATCAACTTTGTTTGATAAGATCTACATAATATAGCGAGTATATTGAAAAACTGATTTTTGTTCAAAGTTAGCAAAGAGTCTAGGCTATCTCAAACAATTATCTGTATTGCGAAAATATTAGATTAGAGTGGTTAGGACAACCATGCTTGAGCTTCATACTATCTCACATAATACACCTAATTGATCAAAATTGTAATTAATTGCAATTATAGGTGAGTAAAGAGCTAAATAATGTCAGGTTTGTCGTGCCAAGCTGGTGAGAATAAGCCATCGTAATTGCTTTACAATTACGATCGTTTATTTTCAAAAGCTTGGCCAAGACGGCATATATATTCTATTTAGCATCTTCTTATGATGAAAGTAAATGGTTGAAAATACTACCATAAACTATTGACTAAAAGCTTGGCCAAGACGGCATATATATTCTATTTAGCATCTTCTTATGATGAAAGTAAATGGTTGAAAATACTACCATAAACTATTGACAACTTCCAACTGTTTTAAACGATCAAATTCGCAAGTTCCGCTAAAAGGGCTGACAAATAAGTTCCCACAACTGTTATTAAATTATTTGATTTTTAAGGTAAATAAGATTTCAGAAAAAAATATAAAAAGTGGTGACCGCTTGTGTCAAAGCTCACCAAATATTACATTTTTCAGAAAAACAGATTTTTGGTTCGACAAACATTTTTTTAGAAAATACTATTATTATATGAAATGAACTATTATGATGATTGTTGTGACAAATAAAGAGTCTATTCCCTTTCATAAAAGTCATCAACCATTAAAATCAGTTAAGTAGTTTTTGAGAACGAGCATTTTTAAAACTTGAGTTTTGAAGAAAAATGAAAAACATCAGAAAATGGCTAACGGGGACTGCTCCGAACAACAGTACCGTAGAAGGAAACAAAAAAATACGAATTAAATTATTTGGTGCAGAGAACATTTTCAGTGATTTTCGTCAAAATCAAAAAGCGGTCAGGATAAAGTTTGAATACTTACTTTTATGTTAGCAAAATAAGATATAGTAGCAAAGCAACCTATTATACAAAGCCATAGCACAGAATATATGTATATAAACAGAACAATATCTTCTGTTGCGCTTTAATCCTAAGTTTGTGAACAAATATTTAAATTAAAATTTAGAAAAGATAGATAAACAATTTTGTATGGAATCAATGAAACAAAACAAAAATACAAAAATGTTTGTACCCACCTCTTTGTTTTGATCAATAAAAATCAGTACCATTTTAAAAGGAAAGGGAAATCTTTACACTTTGTAATGTGTTTAAAAGAGATGGACGTTCATAAATAATTTTTGATTTTGGTCTAGTTAGCTTTGCGAAACTTTAAAATCAAATAAAAAAATAAACAAAGGACCTCTTATCGTTTTCGATAACGGGATACCAAATCATATCAAACAAATAATAAACACCAAAAAAAAACTTGAATAAGGTTGTGTATGTATCATTTCATTTTTATTTGTATAATTTTGTATCTCGTCATCAAAAACAATAAGTGGTCCTTTGTTTATTTTTTGATTTTATTTTAAAGTTTCGCAAAGCTAACTAGACCAAAATCAAAAATTATTTATGAACGTCCATCTCTTTTAAACACATTACAAAGTGTAAAGATTTCCCTTTCCTTTTAAAATGGTACTGATTTTTATTGATCAAAACAAAGAGGTGGGTACAAACATTTTTGTATTTTTGTTTTGTTTCATTGATTCCATACAAAATTGTTTATCTATCTTTTCTAAATCTTAATTTAAATATTTGTTCACAAACTTAGGATTAAAGCACAATAGAAGATATTGTTCTGTTTATATATATTCTGTGGCCATAGTCTAAAATACGAAGCTTTTATAAGGCATTTAGAAACGAAGAAAAAACTAAACTTTTCATAGTAAAACACATAAAACTTATGCGAAATCACTTTTTCCCCCCCCCCCCCCAAGTCAAACTTTTTAATGAAAACGTTACAAATTCTTAATTATGATTTCTGAAATATTTTCATAAATGTTTGAATTTCAACATATGGTATATAAATGTCGTTTAACAACAGCATTCTGGTCAAATAGAAATAAAAGCTTACTAGAAATCGTGTGGTCATTAAGTCAATATACTTTACACAGATGGCAGTAAAAATTTGGTAAGATCGTACCAACAATTACCACCTGGGGAAATTTCAAGATCAAAAATTGTAGGAATATCAAAACAAATAAACAAAATATAGGAACGTGTGATAATTTTGAGATTAATTAATTTTTTTTCGTATTTTTCTGTAAACATTTTAGACAACTTACGTACACTAGTAAAACTAAAGATAAATTTAGCAAGTATTATTTTAATTCATCAGAGCCAACTGACGATATATTTTTCAAAATGAAAGTTCTAAAAATATTTTTTCGAAATAATTTAATTTTAATATTTCTGCAATTAATATTTACTTAATACCAATATAGCCTTCTTGCATATTGTTGTTAAAGATATGTAGAAAACTTTTATATAAACATTTTATAATATTTTTTCTTCTTTAATTGAAAAACTTGAAGCTAAAAAGCACCATTTTTACTATGGATCTCTATAGAAATCGGTGAAAAGTTATACCACTAAAAAAGCTTCTAAAAAATACGTCAAGCTGATTATGGCTCTATAATCTAGAAGTCTCTGCCTATACTAGAAGGCTCTAATAGTAGACATGAAAATTTCGACCTTGAGATTTTTTAGACTTATGTGTTTCGAGGTGTTAAGACTTATGTGTTTCTGAGTCCGAAAATGTAGGTTTCGAAGTTGTGTCTATCAGTTTCTCAGTCTGGCTGTCTGTCTGTCTCCTCTCTATAGCTCAGATAGTTTAACCAATCGAACAGAAACTTTATATTTATAAGCCACATTTATTTATTTTATAAGCGTTTTTCGTGAATTGGGAGGTCCCATTAAATTTTGGTGACCCCCTTGGGGCAGAAAATATATTTTGCAAATATCTCAAAAAGTATAAGGTTTACAGAAAAGCTATTTGCAAAAAAACTTGCACATCATATTCAGCTGCGTTTTTGCGTCCAAATAGTGTGGAGGGGATCGATTCTTATTCTAGGTTCATCACTCGTTCTTTGTGTCTTCTTAAGCACAGGCTTTCCCAAGCATCGAGTAGGAGTGCATGATTTTCTGTTTTTAAGAGTGTCATACCCTTGACAGACTGCGATTTAATAAATCCGATTTAGCTAATATGTATGTACACTTAAACTGTTATTTTTTTCATAATATTTGTCAAACTAATACACTCCCATTACATCGTTTTAGTCACTTAACTCAAAATAATGCATAAATACCGTAAATCTAACTACGGCTAATCTCGAAAATTCACTAAATCAGATTTATTAAATCGCAGTGTGTCAAGGGTATCAGATTTCTGCGTTTAAGCCACGACCACCCGCACCCAGTGATACATCTCCTTTGGGTTATAATGGTATTTCCATTCCATCAATTAACCTTCCAAAATGGCGACTGGTGATTTGTCACCAGTTGCAGAAATTCTGCGATCTAACACTTTCCTGGTAACAGCACGGTCTCTACAGATGAGGTCTGTTAACACAAAGGTTCGCTTATATTTCAAATAATATTTGGAAACAAATTTTTTTGCTCGACAAGCGGGAACTAGTTTCCTATTTGTATAGATCTATATAACCGAGCACCTATTTATCTCTGAGCAAATCATTTATCAATAAGAATATACTGTGGTCATAGTAATTTAAAGAAAACTTGTCAGAAATTGATTTTGTTCAAAATATTGTTACGTTTTTGCCTTGTCACTCAGGGTTCGTATCACTGGATTGTGAATAATACAAAATCAATTTAATTTATCTCCAACGAATTTATTTATTTCACAAAATTTATTACAACACATTTTATCAATAAAATTCACAAAATCACTTTATATAAATTATTTTCAAATTTTACTGATCACTTTTACTTTTTATTTTACACTAAAACACTTTTTAAATCACTTTTTAATTCATTTTAATCTTTACACTATCGCTTAGCAAATATTACTAATCCAATTCGACTTCGTTCGCCTTTTTACTACACAAACCAAACTTCTAGAAAGCTCAAGACTTTTCCAGTTAGAATAGCGTAGAAACATTAAGTAACAATTTTTATCATGGAAAATTCCATTTTAGTACAGTTAAACATTGAGCTATTAACTTAACTTCTTCTATTACAAACTAGATGTCACCGTCACAATACTAACAACTTAAAGTTTTGAAACAATTTTCATAAAATCTATGATTTGACTCATAAACCAAATTAAAATTCAAGCCCATAAATTGTTCAACGAAATTTAAATTCGATTCAATTTGATACAGGAATGCAAAACTTTACCAACTTTGTCCCAAAGAAAATCGCTTGAACAAACTACTATATTGAACTTACGATTAAATAAAATAAAACAAAAATATAAATTTTACCAACGCATTTCATCTAATAAAAATTGTTTACAACCCATGCCCCATCCTATCTAATTATTTTGTTATATATATGCACTGCCAGGAATTCAAAACAACATGTATCTACGTAGAATTACAGACTATTGTTACGGTGACACCTAGGGTGTAATAGAATAAATTAAATTAATAGCTCAATGTTTTACTGTATTAAAATAGAATTTTCCATGATAAAACTGTTCTAAATGTTTCTAGATTATTCTTACTGGAAAAAATCATGAAATTTCTAGAAGTTTAGTTTGTGTATATAAAATGGCGAACGAGGTCAAATTGGGTTCATTAGTATTTGGTTAGAGATAGTGTGAAGATTAAAAAGGAATTAAAAAGTGATTTAAAAAGTGTTTTAGTGCGAAATAAAAATTATAAGTGATCAGTAAAATTGTGGGAATATTAAAATAAAGTGATTTTGTGAATTATTATTAAAAAATTGTGTTGTAATAAATAAATTCTTGTGTTAAATAAATAAATTCGTTGGTGATAAATTGATTTGATTTTGTTTTATTCACGATTCAGTGGTACGAACCTTGATTGACAAGGCAAAAACGTAACAATATATTCCGATAAGAGCAATTCAACTAAGCCGAATAATATGATCACAAGAAATACAAGAAATTTAACAATTTTGTTGGGGACAACCCTCCAATGCTACCGTCTTTCTAGCGGAACTATATGCTGTAGTAAACATCTAGGAGGGAGAGCAATAAGCCCAGATAGTTTGTATCACGTACCGGGAGGCAGTATCGTCAGGTTCATTAAGAACCTGAATATTGACTGGACGGATAATTAAGTAGGGGCCAGCACAATAGATCTTTTAGGTCGCAGTGCGAAGTGGCTGATCGCCCGCATGGCCCCCCCCCAATAATAATAATATTATAGTAGAAAAATTAAATAAATATCTATGTATACATATACCAGAAATATTTAACTGCGTATGTTACTACCTATACCAAAAAAACAAAATAACACGATACACACTGGTCCAATGTTTTCTGCAATATTGCATTTCGGATCGTGATCCCATCTAGAAAGAAAAATTAACAAATTTCCTGCTGCTTCCTGGGAATTTTTTTTCCAGATGTTTCAATGGGCATCACAAGTTCCCCTGGTTCTCGCATCAAGTCCAATGCATACATTTTAAAAATAACATAGAAAATAAAAAATGTAAGTAATTATATTTTTGGAAAAACTAAAAAACAAGCGGACCCAATTGATTCAAAACTCAAAGCCTATTTTGTATCTTGAACATCTTTCTATGGGCAATAAAAGATTCTTTTGAACCGAAATCATTAAGAAAAATGTCAAATTATGTATTTACTGCTCACCTTTTTCTATAGTTTTAATGTCATCCAAAAGATGTCAACCACTTTGCGTTAAAAGGCGAATAAACAGATAGGATTTTTCATAATTTTCTTATATTTAAATAAAATTTTGATAAAATTTTCTGTCGCACGTTGACATTTTTAAATACGTTAGATAACTACTTAATAAAACTTTTTGTTGTTTTTGTCATAAAAAATACCTTTCATAAAAATGTGAACAATAAAACAGCATCCCGCGCCAGATGATCCGTTGGAAAAACAAATATCTTCTCGTCTCTGCCAACAAAACAAAAACTCCTATTCACTTCACCCTATCTATGAACTTTTTCTATTTTCTGAGAAAATTCGTGATTCAATTTAAATAAATCACCATTGGTCAACATTTCCCATTCGTCTGGCTACCGCTTAAGTTATAACGTATAACAAATTTTTTTTTTGTCTGTGTCGGCACGTGTCTGAAAGGAAGCACACTGATATTATAAAATTATAAACCTTATGCAGCTGATATTTTGAGAGCAAATTAAAGTTTATTGAAAATGAATCAATAAAATAAAGAATAGAAATTATGGTATTTTCTGTTTCTCAGTGCGAGTTTAAAACAAAAGAATTTTGTTCAGAAAGAGAAATTTGTTTACAAAATAGACTAGGAGCCTGCTGAAAATTTTTCATCAGAATCATCTTTGAAAACATTTTGAGCTGTCAACAAAACGCTGGATACTACTGACGTTCATCCTGCTAAGCTTCGTCAGATCATTGAAAACGGATGCCCCTAGAAACTTTAGTCTGTTTTATGCCAGACGACGGGGACTGGTGAAAAGAAGATGAAGTACTGTCTCTTCCTCCTCTTAGTCCTCGCAATAGTCATGTGGGAAGAAACTGAGTCTGCTGGCATGCCTATCTATGAGACAGTGCCCTGTAATCACTCCAATAACCGCACACTGATCTAACTCTGCTGAAGTGAGATCAGCTGTTTGGATCTCGTCAAGTCCAACTTTGGGCAGACCTTCCGACTTATTACGCTTGAGGTACTACTTGACCATTTGTCGTTCATCAACTTACTAGCTTCTTCTTGAAGGCGTATAGTTTGCATAACGCAAGAGGCATTTCAATATCCTTCCTGTACTAATGAAATCCCCTGGCACTCATATAATGTGGATGTTTAACGCTATATACAAACCCATCTAATAATCAAATCCTTCCAATTCTCGCACCTTTATCGTGGTGTTAAAATCCATCATATAAAAAATACAAAATGGAAAATCTGATTCCGCACACAACAAACATTACATTACATAATTCATATTCATTCATTTATTAATGTTTAATGTTCAGGTTAAACGTTTTTTTTTTTTTTTAGTTTTTATTCCTCGTAACACGCTATAAGAATTTTACTTACAATAATTTTTTGTGTACTCGTTCGTTCGTTTTGAAGACCAAAAAAATAAAAAATTAAATAAAATTGTAGCTCATGTTATTATAATTTTGTTTTATTATATTATTTATCATTTAAAATAATCTTAAATTATAATTATTGTATACATATAGTAGGTACTAGCTTATACTGTAGTATGTTTATTTACATATTAGGTAAATATGAAAATGTGGAAGTTTCTCTCACAACAGTTGTACAGTAAAATTAATGCTAAATTTCAACCACCATGTTGTGTGTTTCCCTCACTGTTTTACGTGTGTGTGTATGTATATACATGATGTTTAATTGTGTATGTAATGTGTTTGCTTTTACAGCAATGCAGCATAATTTATGTGGAATTACTTTATTAGCTGGGATCATTCAATATCGTGGCGGAGAGAAATTGTTTGGTATTATGTTGGTGTGAAAAATTATTCTAATCATAACGATGTTGTGCATGATAAGGAGAAAATACTCTTGCATGGATTTAACTTGATTTAATTATTGTTAGTTGAATGACTACTGCAGGTTAATATGTCAAATTTAAGATTACAATTCAGCGGAACTTGTAGGCTGGACAATATTTGAAAATATTTCTAATTGCGGCGGTTCATTCCTGTATTTCTTTTGAAATTTTATCAATTGGAAAAATACAATTTTGGACGATATCCATCTCCATAAATTAGTAGCTTATATTTTTCATTACCAATATAAGCCAGAGTATATTTTCAGCGTGTATGTTCTGTTTGTTTGGAAAATTTTAAAACTTCGATTTCTTCATTTCAAGATACAATCTGCATGAAATGCAGATTTATTAAAGTTTAATATAATCCTATATTATCAGCTGATTCTGCTGCATTTCAAAAATATCTTCGTGCTGTATTTCCCTGATTAGTTGTACCAGAACCTTGTTCCACAAAATTTACGAATAGTCTAAGAGCTGGCTATAAAAAAATGAAATGATCGAGTATAGCCGTGATTCAGATCTAAATTTAACATTATAATGGAGGTGGTTTGGCGTCTATTGGAGGGGGGGACCAAAGTTGAGTAGATTAATTTACCAGCTCCGTAACCTTCCAGTAGGGTGTGCATCACGTGAGCTGTTCTGGTCATGAATTAGGCAGCTGCATGATCGGTACAATTGTGTAAGAGGTAACCTGGTCACAATTCGCAAGTGTACGTGCTGCCTCTGTAATGCGCTTTTCGGCTTGACAAAACAAAAAAAACTCAGAAATTATATTGATTAATTCGTAATCTACAGAAAATTATTTATTACAAAAAAAAAAACAGAAAAAAAATAATTTACCAAAAAAATCCCATTTCATTAATAAAGAAAAATGTATATAAAACATAATTTATGAATACAAATATATAACCAAATCTCTAATATTTTAAAATACAAAAAAAAAATCAGTAACTCAATTCAACATTAAATGCACCGTAATTGGTACAGAAAAATTGAAAAATTTTACTCTGCTGTATATTGGAATAACGGCACACAACAAAAAAATAATTTGATTCTGGTTTATCCTTTTCTCGCTTGGCGATCACGCATCAACACCAGACTCCCGTTCCTAGTTAACGGAAAAAAAAACAAAAAGAAAAATTAAAGTTTAATGCACAATCACTAAAAATAGTTCACTAGAAAATTGTACCTAGATTAAATAAAAACATAAAAAAATTTACTAGGAAGAAAAATTCACCGTTTGTTTATGTTTTGAAAATCCCCTTCTTTCGGCCAAATGTTGTCTTATTTTTGGGCGCCACTCTGATAATCAGAGAGCCGAATCAAACGCGTCACTTTATGTTCCTGGGTAACTCATGCGGGCGTGGATTTTATGAAAGAGTTTCTTTTTCAAAACTAAACCAAATTAAACAAAATTGCCAATATAATAATTAAAAAAAAAACACACAAAGAAAAAGGAAAGATGGGAAAGACCCTGAGAAAACTAAAAAAAAAAAACAAAATGGCGAAGCGAGCTACAAATTCCATCTCCGCAAACAACGAGAAGGGGAATCGGTAGATGAATTTGCTACGGCCTTATGGAAAATTTCCATCAACTGTAATTTTGGTCAGTTTTTAGAAACAGCGTTAAAGGTGCCTTCACAGAGCGAGATTATAATCTGAGATTATTTTTTTATTGTTTGTTTTTTCTTGTTATGTTGGTATGAATTGGATTATTTGCTCATAAGATAAAAAAAATTTAACTTGAGTTGGCGAAAAAAGGGCGTTTACATTTGAAAATTAAGCAATTTAATTGGTAGAAAAGTGGGATAAGAAATCTCAGATTATAATCTCGCTCTGTGAAGGCACCTTAAGGAATCAATTTGTTTTTGGGCTCGCAAACAAAAACATTCAATCAAGGCTTTTAGAATTGGACAATTTGAAGCTGGATACTGCCATAAAAAGAGCTCAAGCAATGGAATTATCAGCAATAGGTGGTGTTGTTTTACATACAACCACACAGCTCGCAGTAAATTTTGTTAAAGGTAAACAATATAATAAAAATTCTAATTTTGATAAAGTTAAGATTAAGTTAAGTAAAATAAATACAAATAAAGTTCTTAAATGTTATCGATGTGGCTGTGAGTCACATTTGGAAAATAAATGCAAGCATGTTAACTCCATATGCAGATTCTGTAAAAAAAAAGGACATTTGTCAAGTGTGTGCCTCAAAATCGCATCGAAAAGAACTAGTGAAACTAATAAGAAGGATCAAGCAAATTTCTTAGAGGAAGAAGAACCACAGGGTGATTCAGAAAATAATTTTGATGAACTTTTTAATATTGATGGTAAAGAAAACCAAACTAAATCAAAAAAAATTTACGTACAAAATAATTCAGTAATTAGTTTTAATGATGATCCGAAAATTAAATCAAAATTTGTTATAACTTTAGATGTGGATGATAAAAAAATTAAATTTGAAATTGATAGTGGTTCCCCAGTTGCTTTAATTAATGAAAAATAAAAAAAAAGTATTTTGATCATAAAGAAGTTACAAAGTCCGAGATAAATTTAATTAGTTATTGTAATTCAAAAATAAATGTTATCGGTTATATTGTTGTCAAAGTCAGGGTTGATGGGTATACAAAAAATTTAAAGTTATACGTGGTTCAATCCGATAAACACCCATTGTTAGGACGAGAATGGTTGCGCGAAATAAATTTTAATTGGAATACAATTTTTAATAACCGTCTAAGCGTAGGTGAAGTTTCGTTTTGCGAATCAGAGAGTATTTTGCGCTCATCGAATTTAGATAGTTCAATCGAGAATATCATGTTAAAATATCCTAATATTTCTGATAAGTCGATCGGTAAAATAAACGGTATTCAAGTTAGATTGACACTTAATCCTGACACAATTCCGAAATTTTGCAAAGCTCGTCCGGTTCCGTTTTCGATGAAAGGTCGAGTGGAAAGAGAATTGTCTGAGTTAGTAGACAATGGTGTTTTACTAAAAGTGGATTACAGTCGTTGGGCGACACCGATAGTCCCAGTTCCTAAAGCAAATAATAAAATACGTATTTGCGGAGATTATAAAATCACCGTGAACCCCAATTTAATTGTAGATGAACATCCATTGCCGACTATTGAGGAGTTATTTTCATCAATGGCGGGAGGAGACAAATTTACAAAGATAGATTTAACTAAGGCATATTTGCAACTTGAAATAGTACCCGAAGACCGTGAAGTCTTAACATTAAATACGCATAAAGGCCTCTATACTCCTACACGGTTAATGTATGGAATTGCGTCTGTACCTGCGATATGGCAACGCCATATCGAACAGATATTACAAGATATTCCAGGTGTGACAGTTTTTTTTGAATGATATTAAGATTACGGGACCAAACGATGATTCTCACCTTGAAAGAGTAAATGAAGTATTGAACAGGTTAAATCATTACAATATGAGAATAAACTTGGATAAATGCGAATTTTTCAAGGATAACATTCAATACTGTGGATACATGGTTGATAAATTCGGAATCCACAAAATGAAAGAGAAAATCGATGCCATCCAAAACTTGGCCATTCCAGAGAATAAGGATCAAATACGTGCTTATGTGGGATTGGTAAATTATTATGGGAGATTCTTTAAAGATTTAAGTACAGTGTTGTACCCTATTAATAATTTGATGAACAATGACGTTAAATTCTTTTGGAATAAAGATTGTCAAAAGTCGTTTCAATTAGTTAAATCAGAGATGCAAAGTGAACATTTTTTGGTGCATTATGACCCGAATTTGGAAAAGCCAATTCAGTATGCCTCACAAACGTTGAATGCTACTCAACGGAGGTACCCTCACATTGATAAGGAAGATTATGCTATTGTTTTCGGGATTCGAAAGTTTATTCAATACGTCTACGGACGGAAGTTTATATTAATTACAGATAATAAACCAATTACACAAATATTCGCTCCCAATAAAGGATTACCAACATTATGTGCTACGCGTATACAACATTATGCAATTTTCTTACAATCGTTTGATTACGAGATCCGTTATCGGGATACAAAAAAACACGCGAATGTTGATGCATTGTCTAGACTTCCAACTACAGACGCTACAAATCAGCCGGATTAAATCGATATAATTGAACTAAACATGATAGAAACTTTACCAGTGACTGTCGAAGAATTAGGCAAATATACATATTCGGATAAGAGTATCCATAAACTGATTGAAGGTCTTAAAAATGGTCGTGAATTGGATAGTCGCGATAGATTTGGAATTAATCAATCAGAATTTACACTTCAAAAAGAGTGCTTGCTGCGAGGTATTCGAGTTTACATACCAAACGAATTGCGGAAAAGGGTTTTGGATGAATTACATTCCACACATTTTGGAATAGTTAGGATGAAGAGCATGGCGAGAGAGAAATTGCCCGGATTGTAGTGTCATACAATCCAACCCTCCAAAAACTGTACCACATTGCTGGAATCCGACCGACACACCATTTGAGCGAGTTCATTGTGACTTTGCAGGTCCTTTTAAAGGGAAATATTTTTTAATTTTGGTCGATGCATATTCGAAATGGCCTGAAATTTTATTAATAAAGAATATCACTACCGAAATTACTATCAAGAACCTTCGGGAAATTTTTAGTACATTTGGTATACCATCGGTTTTTGTTACCGATTACGGTACTCAATTTACTTCACAAGAATTCCAACATTTCTTAAAAATGAATGGAATTAAGCATATAATGGGAGCACCATACCATCCATCTACAAATGGACAGGCAGAGCGGTATGTCCAGACCATTAAAGCGAAATTAAAGTCGTTAAATGCGAGACCGACAAAGAGTTTCATACAGCCCTATGCAATATACTGTTAACTTACCGTAAAACGATACATCCGGCTACGGGAAAAACACCATCTATGCTAGTTTTTAAGAGACAAATACGATCTAGAATCGATCTCATGATACCTTCAAATTCAAAACAAGGGGAAGAGATACTCCATAAATTTAGGAAATTTAATATCGGGGATCGAGTTATTGTAAGGGAATACATCTCTAACACTATTAAGTGGAAATTCGGAAATATTATTGAAAGATTAGGTAGTTTACATTACATCATACATCTTGATGATTGTAGGAAGTGGAAAAGACATATTGATCAAATGCGATTGGTTGGACCAAATGCAGGTTCGGAGGATCAAAATGGATTTTCAAATGGTTTTAAGGAGGCTGATAATATCGTTAGTCTTCCAAAAAGTTCGGTGTTTGAGGATATTGAACCAGGTGATATGTCGTTACCCGTTACAATCTTTGACAATCAGAAATTGATTAAAAACAATGATAATATTGCTGATAATGTTGAACAAAATATTTTCGATTCAGATATTAGAAATGTGCCAGAAAAACTTGATAAGATTTTAGATAAGAGTAATAATATTGAAAGTAGCAAAATAATTGAACAAGCAACACGGAGATCGAACCGGGTAATTAAAAAACCTATGAAATTGAACTTATAAAATAATCATCGTATTATTAAATTATTAATATTATATTTTATGTTATGTTAAAATGTATATTAGTTTAAGAGATTTAAAGATGTATATTAAATGTAAATTTTGCGAGGGAAGAGCTGTTATATATGTTCATTGGAGCAAAGTGTTAGTTCAACCTTAAATTGTTAGTTCAACTTTTAGAAATTTGAGTTACGTCAGAAAGGGAAGAAGATAGGAGAGTCCTTCCGGTCATGTAACAATGAAGATATACACGTTCTTCCCTGGTTAACAATAAATAATGTACTTCGAATGAATTAAAAAAATAAATTATAACCATAATCATAAAATACAAAATAATACAAGTGTTTGATTCAGTGACTGTTCTTATTATTAAATAAATATACAAATACATAATAAATAAAGTTTATATGATTAGGAAGAGAGTGTCCGACAAATGTGAGGAAGGGTTCAGCACGGACCGTTAGTACTCTCTTCCTAACCATACAAAATTTACAAAATTTACTCAAATAACTCGTTAATGATTCTATTTTAATTGAAAATTAAATTCATGTCCGACGGATGTTAGGAATACAAAACAAATATGTATGTAGCTAATTTCAATTTTTTGAAAAACCAAAATTCATTTTTAATCTATCAGACACATACATTAGGAAGAAAACGTTCTCACACTACCCATTACTTAAACCATTTTGCTTGTCATACAACCATATTTAGTTGTTTCTCTATAATCCTGAAAATATTCCATTATTTCATTTAAAATCTTATTTAATTGGCTGAGAAAATAAAAATATTTTTTCTGTGCTAAATAATTTTTTCGAATGAAAAAAAATCAAATTTTCATTTTACCAGCCAATTAAATATATTTTCCTACAATCGCCGTGGAAAGCAGGCTTTTTTTCTCTGTTTTCAAAGCCCAAAGTGTCTGTTTTTTTGACAGTTAATAAACAAATTACTTTGTCACACGTTTCTCTTAGAAACGTGTGACAAAACTTGAAACCGCACGCTAAATTTGAACATATGAAAAGTTTGTACAAAACATCAAACCAAATTTTTGTTTTTCTTTATGAAAAATAAAAAAAATCTTTGACTACTCGATTGAACAAAATGTCGGTCCTAAAATAAAATCGTATTGTCAGTATAGTAAATTTTACTACAAAATTATCTTTTTATTATATTTTTTAAAATGATTGTAGGAAAAATAAAGTGTGAAACACGTCCGCAAAGTTGTTTGTCACGCTCGAAAGGTTGCTGGCCTCCGTCCCGTCGGCCAGCAATTTCCTTTCTCACGTGACAAACTGGCACTTTGCGCTCTTGATACACAAATAACTATTTTCTACCATAATGAAGTAACCTAAGCTTAAGAAAAAGATGCTTTCCACAAATCGTGTTGTAATTTCATTGCACAACGATTTCTCAATTGCCACACGATTTGTGATGAAAACCCATATGTTTCAATTATATTCTGAATGTTTCAGTTATTAGTTTTCTTGATCCGTACAAATTTTTTATTTTTTATGTTGCTAATTATTTATAAATATTATAAAGACTATTGTATCGTAGAAAAAATAGCGTTTGTAACTCGTGTGTGTAAACGCATAATTGCAATACTCAACTGATTGCAGCCCTCTCTATCGCTCAGGCTGCGCAAATTTCCCTTTTGTATTGCAATGACTCGGCTTCTTAACTTGTTATACAATATACAATTTTTTATTTGTCGAAATTGAAAATACTATTGTATGGTACATTCGGTCAAGAAAATAAAAATAAAATTTGGAATTGTATCGGAAGAACTAACTACAGTTTTTCTGTTCGTGTTGCAGTCGGCTTGGCGCTTTGCTAAGAATTTTTATTTTTTTTTTGGGTAAAACTTTTTCATTTCGGTTATTACGATAAGTTATTGTACATTTTTTTTATTTTTAAGTTTTGTAAGGCTGTTTTTAGAACTATCCGTATAAACAAAAACGGTTCTTCAACCTCTCGACCGCAAAAAAAAACTTTTCCTCCAAAAAAACAAATCATCACCAATTCCAATTCTTCTTCTCATCACAGCAATATCTCCCTCTCCACAAAAGAGTTTTCAACATGGTCCAAATGATCGAAATGGGGAATTGGATCATCAGCAACTCTCTTTAATCTCAATAAATTAAAAGAAAAAATTCAATATCATAAAAATAATAATAATAAAATCAACATACAATGAGAGTGCTGAAATCAACAAACAAAATCTCATATTTTTTTTTTTTTTAAATCATCAGTACATTCCAAAAAAAAAATGATAATATAAACAAACTATCTACTAAGAAAACAAAATTTGTTTCTAATAAGAAAACAACAAGAGATTCTTATTAAGAAATCAGAAAAATTCAAAACTAATCTTGATCATCAAAACCTGATCATGAAAACCCAAAAAAACTAAACTAAAAAAAAAATTCCAAAATCGTATTGTCGTATTGTGTGATCATCAACGAAAATATACCAAAATCAATCGATAAATAAAATAATATAACCCAATAGCAAAACTCAATTACTGTTGAAGAAATTTGACTATAACAATTTCAATCTACAGCAGAGGTCAAAAGTATCAATCCAATTAAAGAAAAAAAATTTGTTACACCTCCTCGTGGCAACCACTGGTAACTGAGGCCATTTGGCACACTTTTGGCCATTTGGCACAGGCTAAAGTATGGCGCTAAAGGAGAAACCCTTAGATAAATGAATAGGGATTATAAAATAATAATAAAAATGGTACAATCTTTTATATCTTCCTTTTCAAAATGGCCGTCGAAACTTTCTTTTTGAATTTTCTCCCATGTGCTTTAAAATGATTACAAATATGGTGTTATGTTCAAAAATCAAAATGGCGGATAAAACATGGCGGAGCGAAATTCCAAAAAAAACGAATCTTTTTAAACGATTTAAAGTAAAAGCTACCTCTGGTGCTTTCTTATTTGATGCACCATTTTTGGTGAGAAAAATTCAGGAAAATTCGAAATTTTTCGACATTTGATGCTCTTCGGGCGCATGCAACAAGCGGAAACATTATATAAATATTCTATATATAATTTGAGGTGTTATCGGTGTCGATGATTTTAAATCTGGTTTCGGTTTTATGAAATTCGAAATAGTCGATCCAGTATGGCAGGCCAAATTCTATCGTTCCGTACTTTGTGCTGTATTATGATAAAATGTTTTTCTCGTGATTTTGTAATTGGTCGTACCGTTTTCGTAGAAAACATTTATTAAAATTTGATTATAAGGATAACATGATAATAAGGATTACATTTATGAGCTTCTCTAGTAATCGTTTGTATACGAATATAGCTTCCCCTAAAAGTTTTTAAATAATATTCTTTGGGATGATTGGTTAGCTTTACACAAGATAAGTGCATCAATCCTTGTGAGGAAGATGGCGTACCAAATCACAAGGACTCGAATATGAGAATGAAATCAGGAACACTCCTGTAGCAGAAACCGAACATTCTAATTACCGCCATGATATGTAATGCATTTAGATTAAAACGATCATTCATCCTATCTAATAACAGTATGGATATAGACGATTCTTTATCTGACAATAATGAGGAGGGGTCTTCATCTACACGAATACTTCAATTTTAAGAACTTCTTCTTTGCTTGGAAGGTATTGACTCTGTGAAACTTAAAATTCTATTAAACAACTTTCGAAAGAGTTTGGGATATCCAGATACTTGGCTAAAAAACCTAAAGAATTTAGATCAACTCGTGGTGTTTTGGTAGATGTTATTGCAAAATCTTTTAATACTCTACCGGTTTCTACCACTACAAAAATTATTAGTTTTTATAATGGCAGCACTATTAGTAGGATACTGACAGAAGTTATAACTTATAAGTATTTGTTCACTTAAAGTTAATGAACAACGTATTAAAGTGCAAAAACGTCTATTACTAATGGATCTAAAATCGGGTTTCTCAAAACGGGATCCCGGGATACGGGTTTTGTTTCAAACATGTGGCCGAGAAATCCCGGAATTTCCCGCTTTTCGATTTTTTATTTTTTTTATATACTCGTTCAACTATATAATGGCATAGGAATGAACTAGGTTATTTATTAACCGATTAAGATGAAATTCTATTTGCACGATGGAAATGGGATTCTATAAAACGAGTTTTAGATGAAGTTCTGGAATATAGCCAATTAGAAAGGAACTTAGCAGTTTCTTAACCGATTATGATAAAATTAAGCATGCACGACGGAAATGGGATTCTAAAACGAGTTTTAGGAAGGAACTTGACCATTTCTTAACCTACTATGATGAAATTCAGCTACACGACGGAAATGGTAAAATGGCCAATTAGGAAGGAACTTGATTATGATGAAATTCAGGATTTCCCATTTATCATAATCGGTTAAGAAACTAACAAGTCCCTTCCTGATTGGCCATTTTCCAGAACTTTATGTAAAAATCATTTTGGAATCCCATTTCCGCCGTGCATGTTGAATTTCATCATATAAGGTTAGAAACGGTCAAGTTCCTTCCTAATTTGCCTAGAATCCCATTCCCATCATGCATCCTGAATGTCATCATCGTTTAATAAATAACCAAGATCATTCCTAATCGGTCTGAATTTGACTTGAAAATACTATTAATGGATAAACGTATGGATATTTAAACTTTCTACTTTCGGATCTAAGGAACAATCGGAAATCAGAGACACGCCAATCCCCAATTAGGCTCTTAAACTGAGGTTTTCTGTAATATATTATTCGTACGCTATAGTTAAACGAGTATATAAAATAAAAATAAAAAATCGAAAATCGGGAAATCCCGCGAATTACCGTCACACTATTCACACAGAAAACGAGATCCCAGAATTCCGTTTGAGAATCCCTAATTTCCTAAGCGAATTTTAGCTAAAAGACTACTAACACTAAATCATACTTTTGATGCCGGGATTCCGGGACACCGGGTTCAAATATCTTACCACGATAGTCCAGTTAGTTCCAGCGCTTTTCCGAAGCTTCGACCACAATATTGTATATTGGCTGGGGCAAGGGGAGCACACTCTGTAGACCGATGCACGATTCATGAAAATTGGAAATTGATGCTGGATGTAATAAAAATTATGACTTCAACAAAAGGAACTGAAAATCCAAATAGTTATTATCATGACCGTTTGAAGTTTAATGTGCAAAAGTTCAACGTCTGAGTGGTACTTAGATATTTCGATTTTTTTTTAGTATATGGACAAGGACTGATAGGTCGAACTTAAAAACAGTTACAGCTGATGTTTCCGACTTTGTGGATGAATCGGCTGATAAACTGCAATCTCTTAAGCCATACTCGTCCATTGTAAAGCAGTAATCTCAATTTATTTCGACAAAAAGGCAGGATTTGAAAAATGGAGAAGTACTCTTTATGTCTGATTTCTCTAAAAATTATTCCTATGTTGTTCAGGGCGTATCACAAGTATTTCATTTCAATGGTCAGCAATGAACCGTATTTCCTGTTATATATAATTATAAATAAAATTACGAATTGAAATATAAAACTTTAATTTTTTTGTTATGAAGCATGATTTTCCTGCCGTTTATATACATAGTTCAAAAGCAATTAAGGAAAATGGTAGAAAAGCTAAAAAATTATATTCATAAAATAAGTGGTCAGGTGTGAAGTTGGGGGAGGGGGGGATTCAAGTTGGCACAAGTGCTCGTGTTAGCTCCACGTGGTGACCGCTCGTAACTAGAATGCTTATTTATTGGCCTTTAGCCTAGAACAAGGCGCTAAAGGAATCAACCTTACATAAATCGCTCGGTTGGGTTAAGGTGTTACTCGTACCGTGCCGATAATCGACCAGACTGAGGGGCCTCGTTTAAAAACTAGCTCAGTCGCTAACGGTGGATCCAGATAAATGACGCCCTCCGGATTAAGTAGCCTTATCTGTGTACTGCGGAGTCGTTTTACCGCGAATGGACGAAGATATCTTGGAAAGCGTTTTGGATCTTGTAGCAACACTACCGGACGCCGGATAATCACGCCTTAAACAACTCTTTTCTGGTAGTTTGGCCATCGGAAATGACAAATCTTCAGTTTTTTTTGTAATTGAACTCTAAAAATGGATCCTTGGCCGCCGTCAAAGCTAAATTATTGAAATCGGTATGGCTTGAGAATTTCCTTAGCAAATTACAACGGCTTCTAGCATCATGATCCGACGAAGGAATTGATAAGCAATGCCAAATAGTAGACCAAATTTGGGAGGTGCAATTGGCTAACACCAGCAAGTACGAAAATTAAATCTAGCTGAAACCGGCGCCTGATACCGATAATCCGAAAAATATTTATAACAATTCCGACTATATTTATCAAGCATGTGCAAGCGGAAGTAGATATAGCAGCCGAGAGAGAGAATTTCCAGACGCAAGTTCGTAAATGTAGATCACCGTGTATATCAGTAAACGCAGTCCAGCTGCCGTGGCTACAAAAAACGACGATAATTCAAAAAACATTATGACTACCCATCATTTGAAAGATGTATGGGACTTGTAGATTCTATACGTTTATCAATTTTTGATGAACCAACCTAGTGTTACTATTGAATACAGCAATCCCAAAGATACGAAGCCAAATGATCTCACACTATTTGCAGCTAATCATAGACAGAAATAAAAACGTAAAATACAAAACAATCATCACAAGTGTCAGCTTAGGTTTGTGTAAACATTTTTAATGGAATTTTATACTAGCAGATAAGAACAAATCTGAAGGCGCGGATTTTTTAAAGTATTTTGGTCTGTTAACCGACTTTAAGTATCGTAATTTAACGAGATAATGAATCTGGTTATATGTCCACCAAGCAGTAGGATTTAGTCCAGCCCATTGCACTTAGTGCGTAAAAAACGGCTAATGAAGGCCATGCGGTGACTACCGAGCCCTTAACGCTCAAACGAAACCGGTTATGTGCAGCATTTCATACTTAACCGTGAAATTTATTCACCAACTAAATGGATGCAAATGTTTTTCAGCGATCCGTTTAATTCGTATTTACTTCCAGGTACCCATCGATAAGCGTAATATTCCGAAAACAGCGACTTGAATACCATTTGGTTTATTCGAATTTGTAAGGATGACTAGTGATATAGTTGTTGGGAGGGGTAGTGGTTTATATTTTAGGGGGATAGAGTTTGGCTTGGTTTACATCGATAACAAGCTGGTTGCGTCAAAGTCGGAAGAGGATCAATTTGCACACCTTTTGGGTTATATTTCAACGGCAAAAGGAAGCTGAACTCGTTTTATCGTGTTAAGTGCAAAAATCTATATTCGAGGTGCAACAAACGACTTTCTTGGATGATTATTCCTTCGGCAGGCATTGTGCCATTACAAGTCAAAGTGTACACTATTAAGAAATTTTTGAAAACGCTGACCAGTAGCAGAATTACGTCGTTACCTAGGTATGAAAAACTTCAACCGCAAGTTTCACAAGCCATTATAAATGTTCAGCTCATTGTATCAAAGAAGAATGATAAACGTCCAAACAACAATTGGTTAGCGCCAATCCCTTGAGTCATCAATCACTCAACGCTAAACTAGTAGTAAAAGTAGACGCTTTAGATAATTTCATTGGTGTCCCGGTCCAACAGTAGGATGATGATGCCTGGCAACCATTAAGTTTCTTTTCAGTCAAGCTTAACGAACTCAAAATCGTTACTTCATGTATACGATCGCGAACTCTTGGCAGCATATACTTCGATGGAACATTTCAAATGTTACTTGGAAGAAGACAACTTACATTGCACCCTCACAAATCAACAACGTAATAACAATCGATGGCAGCATAGATTATTTTCGAATGTTGGAAGAACAACAAACAGACGATCAATTACAAACACTTATTGAAACCGAGAATAAGTTCAAATGGAAAAATTTCTAGTATTTGTTATAAACAAACAAAATCGGATTTTCGGAAATGGGCACAGTATTGTCCGAAGTGCCAGAAAACAAATACTACTAAACACGTCACAATTCAGGAGCTAAAGGACGAGATAATAAGGCATATTGGTGGAATAGAAGAGCAATATTTCCCAGATGTCGTCCTAAATTTGGACAAATGGATTTGATGATTGTGCCGCCGAAGCCGCGGTAAACATTTGGCCGATATAATCTTCCACACATAATTGTTATCGATCAAAAGTCATGATTCAAGAAAGAAATCAAAATCATTTCAACGCAATAAACTTTTATTTACTATTCACATGGTGAAACTTTTATTGGCCCACCCTTTATATTCAAAGAATGTTAACGTATGTTCACATGTTTTTGTATGCATTAACGCATATCGTACGTCTTTTCATCTTACGTATGAAGGAACATTTCCAGTGGTCAATCGTAGTGGCAAATTTAGTACAGTTAGGATTACTGACAAGGTTGCAAATATTTCAATTAAACGCTTGAAATCATGCATAATATAATCTAATGATTTGTTTCCAACGCCAACTGATAACCTAAAGGACAATACCTTACTACCACATTAAGCACACTATCACTCTCGATGACAAATCAAGAGAACGTCTTGTACCTGAAGAAATAACAAGATCAAGGTATCGGGAAAGTAAACGAATGAACACGCCGCACCGCACTATTTGCCCGTTTTTAAAGCTTTAGAACTCTAATCACGAAGTAATAAATTATTAATTTTTAATTATATTAAGCAAGCTTTTATTCTTATGCTTAATTATACAGTAAAGTAAGCATGGCCGCAAGTGAAATCAGGAGAAAACTAATTGAAATAGTTATTGCACCATCATCTTCATCCTCGGGTTTATCTTCCACATCATTTTCTAGATTAATCTCAATTTGTGCCAAGATCTTCTTAACTGCGACTTCATTCAATGCCAAATTTGTGCTGGCATCTTTCAATGAATTTGTGATACGAGCAGCAAATATACCAAATTTGTCTTTATGTTCGTCTACAAATTCTTCAACCTGTAAGATTTGTTCTTCATTTGTGAATCGATTTGCTAGTCCGGTAATCGTAGTGACGACGGCAGATGCATCATTCTCAAACCTTATAGATAATATTGGTCAAATTAAAATTTACTGATAAGCGTTCAATAATCTAGAGAAACTTACCCTTCAATGATTTTATCATAATATTCGATGACATAATCAAGTACATGCTGGACATTTTCTTCAGTTTGCGTAAATGTATATGTTAACATGGTTCGTTTATCTTGCGAACGTATTTCTCTCGATAGTAGTTTATCGATAACCGCATACAAAACAGTTTTATTTGATGCGCAACCAATTGCCTGAGAAATGGTATTCTTTTCGGTTGCAACTTCTTGTTGCTGGAACTTTGTCCACAAAAACTCCAGATCATTTAAATCACCGTTTCTCATAACACTGCAGAAAACGGGACCACGGATATTAATTGGTACTAATTTAGTTGTATCCGCTTTATAATCGTCGTACAGTTGTTTTGCTTTATTTATACAATCCTGATATTTTGATCGGCACAACCAATTAATAACATTAGAGCGATGGTAGATTTTTAATGCGACATCATCTTCGGTCTCTGCCCAAGTGACTTCTGTATATGATTTAGTCAAAAGCCGAATTAAATAAGCTCTGAACGCTCCCAATTGTGTTTCATTCATTTTTGGGGTTAATAAAGCAAAACCGGTGAATGCTGCATGCCACGGCAAGTAGTGTGTCTCATTTTTAAGATAGTGCAACAGAGTAAAGGCAAATTCATAGGTCACTTCATTGGCTCGGGCAAAATTTAATAAATCGTCTACAATTTGGGCTCGATTTATTTCATGTATACCATCATGATTTTCAATTTGAAGTCCTTTCATGATTAATTCCCAACCATTTGCGTCATAGTTAACGCGATAGAAACCAGTTTGTTGCACGTTAAAGATAAGCCACGAATCTGTAGCATCAACATCAATTGTGGAACTTACGTCTGATAAAATCATCGTTGGTTTAACGCTAATTGCTTTAAATCCCTGTGTCTTCGAAGTATATGTGAGCGGAATTGACCATGTATATTCAACAGAACTGGCAGATTTATTTAACAAAAACGTTTTTTGTGTGACGGTTGCTTTTGTGCTGTTCGAAACGTATGTGACAGTAACCACAGGATAATTAGGTTGGATCGTCCATGGAATAATAATATCATTCAAATTCGGGTACGAATCCTGTGCCACCGCCAAAAATTCCGCAAACAATTTATCTGGAGTTGATGAACCAAATTTATTGTTTTTTAAATATGATTGTAATGCTTTCTCGAATTTATTTTGTCCAATCAAATGTTGAATCATTCTTATGATCGAACCGGCCTTATTGTACGATATATTATCGAATATGGCTGATGTCTCGGCCGGTGAATTTACTGAACTCGACATTGGGTGTGTATTTTCAGTCGAATCGAATAACAAAGCGGTGTGAACCTGTTCCACAACAAATTGTTGATCAAGATCCCATGTTGGTTGTACTAAATGTGCTGCTTCATATTCAAAAAATCTTGCAAATCCCTCATTTAACCAGGCGTATTCCCACCATTTACATGTAACCAAATCACCAAACCATAAATGAGCCTCTTCATGGGCAATTACGGTCAAAATGCGTTGTTTTGTATACTGCGTTGTATAATCGGCATCGTATAAAAGATTTGATTCACGGAAAGTCATGAGACCCCAATTTTCCATAGCACCAGCTGAAAAATCAGGTAGTGCTACCATGTCTAATTTTTCGACATCATCTTGATAGTAAGGGTAATCCAAATAATTTTCTAATTTTTCTAAAGTTGTAATACCATCGGTATGTGCGTACAATGTTTGATCAAATTGATCAGGTCGCGCTATAACACCAAAATTTTCATCTTCATTTTGTCGTATTTCAAATTTGGCAACAGTAAACGCTACCAAATAGGTTGACATTTTTGGAGTAGTTTTAAAAGTTATCTTATCATAAGTGGTTATTCCTCTGGAATTACAAAAAAAAAAAAAATCGAATAAGAATTAAAATTAACAAGTGGCGTGTCCATATCCAATAATATTTACGGTATTTCTTCAGGTGTTGAATCAACTGAATTCATATTTGAATAAGCATTATATGATTTGGGTTTGTTAATTGTTACACTAAATGTTGCTTTGTATTGAGGTTCGTCAAATCCAGGGAAAACTCGGCGGGCATGGGTAGTTTGCATTTGGGTTGAACCGAGATATCTGTTGGACAAAAAAAATGTATTGTTATTTATAATTAGAGGTGTTGAATAGGTAATTTGGTTTAACACTTACTCGATAATACCCTTTTCAACATATGAACTACGATAAAACCCGTGCATATCCAAATCCATTGATCCTGTGTACTCGAACGTCAGACTGTATTCTTTATTTTTAACGAGATTTGAATCAAAGGCAAGAGTTATGAATTCATCAGTAATTTCGTAAAATGTTTTAATGCTTTTTGAATCACTATCCAAAAGAATTGCTGAATGAATTTTCAAGTTTTTCACATTCATCCGCAATGTGTTTCGACCATCTTCGCTGGGCAACAGAATAATACGTACTTTACCATCGAATGTAAATTGTTCTTTTTCGTATTCATTATCTTTTTCTAAATAAGGAGTAATTTCTAGATCATAACGAAGTGGTACGGTAGTTTCTTCTAGGCGGTAGTAAGACGTAAGAACTTCAATTGGTAATGTTTCGAAATGTTTCGAAGTCCACTTGAGATCTTCTCTAGCATTCTCAATTATATCCTCAATCCGTGATTCAAATTGTTCATATTCATCGAGGTTATCTAAGTAAAAATCTTCAACCTGAACAACTTGTTTAAGGTTAGTAAACCGTGCTGCTAATGAGGATATTGTAGTTATTACAGCTGAGATATCGTTAAATCTAGAAATTTTTAAGACGTAGCATATATAGATAAGGTTAAATTGTTATCATAAGTGGTTACTTACCCAGCACTAATCTTTCCATGGTTTTTAATCGAATAATCAAGTACAAATTGTAAATTTTCAATAGATTGTGTGTAAGTCGAATCAAATGCAGCTCGTCTAAAATGATGACGAACTTGGGCTCTGTCTAAAACTCTATCAAGAAATTCGGTAAGTACTTCTTGGTTAGTGGCACAGCCGAGTGCAGTTAAAATTGATTGTTCCTCGGAGATATAATTCGCTGAGTACTCCCATAATGTATTCAAATCGTTCAATGTAAAGAGTGCATTTTTTGCAATACTACAAACAACTGATTCACGAATTTCTAGTGGAATTTTAGAAATAGCATCGATTGTCAGACCGCCCTCTAGTATTCTGTTACTTTCAAAATCACAATACACATGTCCTAATTTACAAAACCAATCAAAAACCTTAACTGTTTGCAAATTGCTTAAAGTTTCGCCTTCATTTCCTTCCCAACTAAAGGATTTTGATGTCTTTTGCAGTAATTTGAATAGATATACTCTAAACATATCTAATTGTGTTGTTTCCAATTTGCTTAGAATATATGAAAATCCGTTAAATGCGGCTAACCATGGAAGATAGTGTTCTTCTGTTTTGAGATAGTCCAAGACCGAAAACGCCAAATCATACGAAATTTCACCGGCACGAGCCAAATTAAATAAATCATCTACAATTTGTGCTCGGTTTAATTCATGAATATTATCGTGATTGTCTTTTAGTAGCGCTTCCTTGATTAATTTCCAACCATTTTCATCATAGTTGACACGATAAAATCCGGTTTGTTGAATATTAAAAATTAGCCAAGATCCATCTGTGTCAATGGTCAGGTCAATCGATGCCTTATTTAAAATTTCTTTAGGGGTGGTACTATCAAAATCTGGTGATGTACCAAAAGTGTATGTAAGTGGTATTGACCAAATTTTTGATGCTTGTGTCTCGTTTTTTTTTAACCTAAAGGTTGTTTGTTTTATATTGGCTTTCTTTGCAGCTTTATCGTATGTAACGGTGATTAATGGATAGTTTGATTGTTCAATCCAGGATTCTGCAATTTCTTTAATATTTGGATCATCGAATTGAGTTAATAAATTAGCGGGTTCAGTATTTTGATAGCTAAATGTTTTCAAATATTTTTGTAACCCCTTTTGGAATTTATCTTCTCCAATTATATATTTTATCATTCGAATAATGGATGCTCCTTTATTATACGATATACTGCTAAACATTCCTGAAGCCTCAGCAGGAGTATCCGCTTGATGACTCATCGGATGAGTGGCATCAGTTGAGTCAAACAATAATGCGGATTGAAGTTGTTCTACGACAAATTGTTTATCCATCTCCCACTTTTCATTTACCTTTGGTATTATATGATATTGAAAATATTGAGCAAAACCTTCATTAAGCCAAGCATTGTTCCACCACTTACATGTAACTAAATCACCGAACCATAAATGCGTTTGTTCATGCGCTATTATTCCAGCGGTGCGTTGAATTCTTGACATTGTCGTAAAATCTTTATCATATAATAAATATAACTCTTGATATGTTAGAAGTCCCCAATTTTCCATAGCTCCACCCATATCAGGCACCGCCACCATATCTAATTTTTCAAGCGGATTTCCATCCCCATCTAACATTTCTGTGTATTTCAAATCAAAATAATCTTCTAACGCATGCAAAATCTGGTCACCAATATTATGAGCTGATTCTAAGCTATTCACATGGCTTTGTCGGCCATACACATTTAATATACTTGAATCCGTTTTGTACGGTATAAATTTAGAAACAACGAATGCGAGTAAATAAGTTGACATTTTAGGCGTTTTACTAAATACAATCGTTTTAGTTAATGGATTAGCTGTACTCTCCGGCACACCAACGGTATTTGAAATGGCATCATATTCGATAGGAATATCTTTGATCGTAAGACTGATGGTTGCTTTATATTGTGGTTCATCAAAGCCTGGAAATACGCGACGCGCATGTGTAACCTGCAATTGTGTTGAACCTAACCATCTATAATAATAATTAATTTAATTTTTGAAATTTGTTAAATAATTAAAATTTAACCTACTCAGTTTCACCATTCGCTTTATAAGAACTGCGGTAAAATCCACGATTATCATCACGCATTTCACCTTCATACTGTAAGGTGAGTTTATACTTCTCACCACTTATTAGGTTTTCGCTAAATTTTATAGTCAAAATTTCAGTTATAATGTCTAATTGATCTACTTCAGCTAGAATTGAACTTGTTTCACCAGAATTCACTATACGTATGTCAGTTATTTTTAAATATTTAGCATTTATACGTAGCACATTTAAATTGGAGGTAGTTTCTAGGTGAATTACTACTTTACCATCAAATGTGAATTTTTCGGGTTGATTGAACAAGTGTGGTGTTATTTCCAAATCATAATGACTTGGTATTGCGTTTCCATCCAAACGGTATTCGGATTCGATATCCAATTTATCTAAATTCTCATCAATTGGTAGCGATGTAACTATTGCTACGATGGTAGCAATAATTAGTAATAATTTCATATTAATGATTAGTGCAATTACACATTGGTTTAAAATATTTTATTAATTTCACTTTAAAACACTTCACTTTATTGTAACGTAATTGATATTAGGTATGTAAGCTGACTGAACCAATATGAAATTTAATTTTAGGTTTTAAGTTTTTAAGTGTTTTAATCAGTTCTAGACTTTTTTTTGTTTTTTTGTTTGCATTACATTTTCAAATGCCGTTGATTGGTAAATTCAATTTGATAAGATTTAATTTACTGCGCCGTCACATTGTTTTTAACAAGTTAACATTGTGGCTTATTAAACTTATCGATAACTACATTGATAATACTACAAAATTCACTTTTGCAATAAACCATTTTTGTGTCCGATAATCGTAATATTTACATACATAATATAAATTAATATGATATCAGTTTTTGTAAGCAGGTTTATGTGATTTTATCGATACACTCGATATCGATTTATGACCCTATAGGGTTGTGAGATTTCACTGGGAGGCCAGTTCATAGTTGATCAAAAAATATCTTCGGTATCGCAAATTGATAATACCTATTGTTAGGTAAAAGGTAATACCAAAGTTCTAATATTCACAAAAAATGCTAATTTACTTTTTACCATTCCTTTATTATCTAAAATTTTATTTTATGTGATTTTTACTTACCTAATTTTTTTTTTTTTTTGCGAGTTTAGGAGGTGAAAGCCGCTTTTGCATTTTGTCGTTTTGTTCGATGTAGCCGTCGAACTATTTAAAGCACCCCCATTGTTTTGGAGCACTAATCTAAAACACAATCACAATTCAAAAAATGGAGGTGTGGCCAACACACGACTTTCTTTTACGAACAGAGAATTTGGAGAAATTTTAATTTTTTTTTATAATTTTTAAAATTTTTTTTTTTTAATTTTTTTTTTTTTTTAATTTTATTTGTTTTTAATTTTTGGAAACATTTTGTTTTTATTAGTTTTTTGTAAACCTTATACTTTTTAAGATATTTGCAAAATAAATTTTCTGGACCAAGGGAGTGGCCACTTCCGGTTAGCCGATTTGGAGTAAAATTCACTGGGACCTCCCAATTTATCAAAAAAGCTTAAATCTGAAGTTTCAGTTCGATTGGTTAAACCATCTGGGCTGTAGAGAGGACACAGACAGACTGACAGACTGACAGACTGACAGACTGACAGACTGACAGACTGACAGACTGACAGACTGACAGACTGACAGACTGACAGACTGACAGACTGACAGACTGACAGACTGACAGACAGACACCATTTCGAAACCCACTTTTTCGGACTCAGGGGACCTCAAAACAGATAAAACACTAAAAATATCAAGGTCCAAAATTTTCATGATTACTATACTTTATTTTACTAGAGTAAAAGAAAGTAAAATATAAAAGGCTGAAACCTCATCAATCAGAACTTCGGTCTTCATTAATTCAATTCAAAAATCATTTCAAAATCCATCATATTCGGTTGAGAAATAGGCCAGTTCTATCATACTTGACCATATTCCAGAACTTAATCTAAAAATCATACACATATGCTGTAGATACATACAAACACTCACTTATACAGATTGCTCAACTGCTCACATTCAACCCCAACTCAACCCCAATTCAACCAGCAAACGGCCCGCAACTCAACCCTCTACTCAAACGCAAACTCTCTTTCAATTCAATCCTCAAACCAGCATAAATAAAAATTAGCCAACTGCCCACTATATCTTAATCCAACCCCAACTTAAGTCCAACTCAACTTCAACTCAACCCGGAAATTGTTCCCTGACTTAACCCTCAACTCAACCCCAAACTCAATATTCAAACCAGCAAATATAAAAAATGGTAAATATTTCTGTAACCAGGTATTTTGGGTCAATTCGTATGGCAGGTACCCAACATTCTTGACGCATAGGTTTCAAAAGCTTTTCAAATCTCGGCCTTGACCATAGAAACAGATTGGCAAAAAAAAATCCAAATCGAACAAGCCGTTCTCGAGATACCATGGGTACAGACCAACAGACATCCAGACAGACGGACGGACATTTTTTTTTTTTACTTTTTAGACTCAGGGGCTTTCAAAACGTCGAGAAAAGTGGTATTGGACCAACCAAATTTTTGATCATTTTTGACAGGATTTCAATACTTTGGTCTTTTAGATCTAAGTAATCAAGAAAAAACTGTAAAAAAACTTACAAATCACGGAGAAACGTAAAAAACTTACAAATTATGGAAAAAAAACTTAAGATTAGTTATTAAATTTGTTTTTGGTAAATCACATTTGGTGTAAAAAGACGTTTGCCCTTAAATAATTTGCCTTGACTACTGAAATCCTACGGTACACTTGTCATCCCCATTACCAAATATACCCAATCCACAATAACTCTTAAATGAATTAGCGTTGAATCTTCTTAGTTCTTGCGGCGCGTGCCTATATAACTCACATTTCATTTACGTTTATTTGCAAATTTTAAAAGTGTGCACTCAAGTTTCAGTAAATAAACGTAAACAAAACTTTTCTTCGGGCACATGCTTGTATGTAGGGTATACAACACCGATTATCGAGTACCCGACTACTCGAATCTTTTAATCTTTTTTCGAACACTTGACTAGACCCGGCTAATTTGATCGATTACCCGGATAATTGATTACAACGAAATATTGAAAAAAATTATAAAAATTAATTAAATTACGATAAGGTTTGTTTCCATATAGGAGGGCTGGATTTAGAATTTTGCTATAACTAGGCCAATTGAGAATGAGAAAACCTTCCCCCTTATTTAGTTGTTGTTACAAATATGCACACATCTTCATTTACCGTATATGATAACAAAATTTGCGAGGGTAGACTGCTCAATGTTGGCTTCTTTTTCAATGAAACAGTGAATTATTTTTCAAAGTAGCCTGGTCATAGAGTAATTCTGTCAATTTGGCGGTGGCGACTGCAGACGAGTGAACTGATGCATTATCGTTTGTTGCGCACCTTTTGTGTCGCGCATCAGTGATAATGTCTGTTTCATTACTGATCATGAGTGGTTTGGTCCGTCATATCTTTGGTATTTTATATTAACAATTCTGATTCATTATTGATTTACATTACCCCGCATTATTATTGATTTTTATCTTTCTTCTCATCGACTAACACCGATTGTGAATAGGTCATCCAATTTATGTCCAAAATATGAATACCGGTGTTTCGGTATTACTTGACAACAAAACCGAGATACCGGTATTAATACCGGTATTGTTTATGTAACACTTTAAAAACATCGATCATTAAAAAAAAATAGTTTCAAATAATATACATAATAACATAATCCACCTCGATTTACTTTTTGTGCAATTTTCTTGTTAACCTCATTGTTAATTGCAACATGAAGCCTTTTCTTGCAATTTTATCGATAAAGATTTCCCTTCGCGTTTGGGGGCTTCACTATCAACAACTATTTCTGATGTTGAGTATGAAGCTTCATCTGGAGCTGGGGTTGAAGAAAGCCGTTGTATAAAATGGACATTTATATTAACTATTTCGTTTCTAGTTGGTCGATTAAAATTGACGTCCGAGCCAAAAATGCTTTGGACTTGCTTACCTTTGTGCAAATATTGCACAAGGCAAGATAAGTTCGTCTTTCTATGATTCTCTGGACCAAAAAGGTTTTCATTCGGTCAGCTAAAACCAGGGTAGTGTCAGCTGACAGAAGAGTAGCATCCCTCCGACATAACGTTTCTAGTGCCAGTTTGACTGGGAAAATCTTAGTTAGAAACCGTTGATTCTATACTCTAGAAACGCCCGATTCGGTAAAGCTGATAGTTGATTTTACTTCGATCGGAGCTTTTAAGATGCAATTTCTTAATTTATAAAACCGCTCCACCATAAAAAGTAAGCTTTTCCATCTTGTTTTTGGTTCTCTATGCTAGATAAGCCTGACCGTCTTGCAATTGCGTAGTGTCAATTAAAGAATTAACTGTAGCATACATTTTTAAGTCTCAAATTTTTCGATTTGTAAATGCAAAAAACCATGTTGGATTAATGAAAATTTCACTTTCGATCTGTAAAACATACGTTTTGTAAAGAAAATCGTTGAGGTATTTAAACTATTTGAGAAACGCTAATAATTCTTAAACGCTCTAGACTTACGATTTGTGAGGTTTTTCAAGCGGCGATTGAACCATGGCTCTGTATACGTCGAACCCACAAAACCCTTCCGAACAAATAGTAAAATAAAAAAAACACTCTTCATAATACTATAAAACTTGAAACAGTAACCGAAATTTTCAATAAGTGAAATAAAGCTGTCCAATCAAAATTATCAAAAAAGTTGTTTAACGATACTAGATCAGCATTTCTAAAAGCCCAATAAACCAACAAAATCAACATCTAAAAAATAAAATTCAATTAAAAGTGGTTTGTGATGTCCCGCTAAATTCGGACAAGATTCTATGTCGATGAATTCGCAAGATGAAAAAACTAAGTCCAAAATACGTTCAAACTCGTTAAAAATAGTATTGAATTGACGCGTTCCAAAATTCGCAAAACTTTCTAACACATAGCTAGAAGTGATATTAACGGATGATCCCATAAACTGTTCATCGATCCAGCACCAAGAGATTTTTGTCATATTAAACTCACCCAGAATCAACATCTGATCAGTTTCATTAAATAGTGGTTGAACATTATTGGCAATAAATTCAATAAATCCTTGGTAAACGTCTGAAGTAGTACCAAACGGTATATATACTCCCACTATAAAGAGCCAAAAAGAAGCACATTTGACCTTAACAATAATTGACGCACGATAGTCGCAATTGAGGCTGATTTGATTAAATTCTAGGTCGTTATTAACGGAGACGATCACACCACTACCAGAGACCTACCACTACTAGCGATCACGACGAAAACGGTGTAGCATGAAGGAAAATATTCCTCCGATTTGAAATCAGCACTCAACTAGGTCCCCGTGAAAATAACGATGTCTTAATTATAACACAAAAAGAGATGAGTAAATTGAATGAGATTTGGTACGCATCGCGCTATTGTTGTGGTAATATACGTGTAGACTATTGTTTCTGGAATTATTTGATGAAATGGTGGGCGTAACATTATAGAGTTTAGGTCGATAGAAAACGTTACTATTAACATTGATGGATGTCGGTATTATTCCACAACCGCCAGTCTGAAGTTTTTTGGACGAGGTACAAACTCTCTGACCAATGCTCCGGCAGGCCATATATGTGGTTGAAGGAATTTGCTGAAATGGACTGGATCAACGCCGATTTTGAACGAAATGAAATTGAGACGGCTAAAGTGTCGGCCAGCTGACACAAGCATCCGACACTCAATCTCATCCTCAGAGATTACCAGTTTACCACATAGAAATTTCCATATAGCAACCGATTCAGTGGTGTTAGCGAATTTTCAGGCATAAATAAACTTCCTGTCCTGAACAGCTTTGATAGTATCACGGTATCGTTGCAAGAGCCAACAATAAATTCAACTTTATTAATTTTTTGTTGAATATTAATTAATTCATGTAATATCTAATATGCTACCGGTGGTTAGACCATTTTAATTGTGTTTCGATTAACACGAGAAGTATATTAGTATTTACGAACAGTAATTCAACGAGACCGACTAATAGACGTAATTCTATTTATTTAATTATATGATTTTAATACGAGTATGTTCCGAAGATTGTAAGAGAATTCAATCCAGATATTACATGAATTAATTAATATTCAACAAAAAATTAATAAAGTAAAAATTAGAGTACACAGAAATAGAGCTGTGTGAATATTGTGAAGAAGAAAAATTGTAAGAGAATTCATCTGTATTAGTTATGATTCGCTAATACTTAAATGCACAGCACATTCTGTATATATAGAATGTCAATTGTGGTATAATCAGTCCAGTCGCCGCGGCCTGATGAGAAGATTGATTTTTTCATAATCATAAGCTCATCAGTTCGAAACTGGATTGAATTCTCTTACAATCTTCGGAACATACTCGTATTAAAATCAAATAAATTCAACTTGCGGCAGTTGAATTCGAGCACTCACAGATTAAACAGTGAGAGGTGTGGTGTAGCAATATCGGAATGCCCCGGGATGATTGACGTATAACAACGCTGAACTTTTCCAATAACAGCAACAAATTAGAGAAACAGAGTTAGAGAAAAATGAAATTCAAATGTAAAATGCCATACTACGTGTGAATTTCGTTTTTTGCTAATTTTTAAGGTAATTTTCGGATTTAATTAAATTTAATTTGATTGAAAACATTACACTATTATTATAAATATCATATCAATGAATCAAAAAAATTAAAAAGTACTTTAAGGCCCATTTTAGTCCTCTGTTAGTACTTTTGAATTTATGTCAATTTCATCCCTGGTTTAAACATGAAACGGGATCCTCGTATTCAAAATTTACATAACTGTACTTCTTAGATATCTTTAGGCAGGTAAGCTCCTGCTATATGCATTTTTGTATGTTGTAGTGAAAACAATTATAATGTTTGATTTATTTATTGGTTTTGTAGTACGAAGAAGTTTTACGGTAAATATTTATTACTGTGAATTTCACTATTATGAATGCAATATAATATAATGGTATTTGATACATTTTTCAATTGGTTGTGTATGTGTGCGAAAAGATTATTAGAAATACATTAATGTAAATTTAGCAATTATGGTACTTAGAAATAGAGGATATATGAATATTTATTATTGTTCAAAAATTTTGTTCGTATTTTGAATGTGTTGCTTCTTTCTATAATTACTGTTATCCATAAAGAGAATTTCCGACTATTGCATCGTTACCTAAACAAATACATGTGTTAATCTAGCAAATACTGTGCTTAGGTTGTAAGGCTAAGCGTTTGCTTGATTAGCGAATTTATCTAATTAAATTACCGCTGGTGGGGTTTAATTAGACGGAGAATTAGAAACTACACGTTTGGTGATTAAGTTTATTCTGATTTATTTTTAATAAATTCCGAGTTTAAATACATTTTTAGAAACTGCTTAATAGCTAGTTTTCATAATCTTTCTTTTTTTATAATGTTGTCTATATTCTTAGAATACTACAATAAAATATTATGTATAGCTGACAAATAATATGTGTGCATACTTCCGTTATTAATATTTCACTTTATGCAACCTGAACAATTTTATTACTTAAAATTAAAATGATGACTTGACAAATAAGCCCTGTTCACAGATGAAGTGAACATACTCCCGGGCTACATTAAGCCTTTTATCTGGTTGTTTGTAATGCGGATACTCTGTATGTGTCGCTCATTATTCTTTAGATATCTGCTATGTATTTTACAGAATATGGCGCTGCTACAAGTTGTTGGTATTAACCTTGAGGGAGTGGTTCCAGAGGTTGAGCCGGGTGTTGATGTGCTAGCAAATTCATTCTTCTGAATATACAGCAAGCGATGATAAAGAGTGCCGCTGGTATTACTAGATAAATTGCCGCATAGTGATGGTAATCGTGTATGTTAACCTTGGCTTCTGATGTCTCTAGTTTACCTCTTTTAGTCTTGAATGACGACCTCAATTGCCTCGATTCCTGGGAATTTCGAAGTTGATGTATGGTTTATGATGTCTGTAACATTTATCATCTCGCTCAGGTTGAATGACGGCAAAAAGGAAAATTTATACTTGCTGCTGAATGTTTTGTATCCTGACACTGTAAATGTATCTCCTTTGAAGATGCAGTTTGCATGCAGCTCCAGGATTCCCTCACCATGAATGGATGTGGTTGTGGTTTCAAATGTGCCATCAATTTCATGTTCGCAAATTACATTGCAAGTTGTTCTTGAGCTAGTTACAAAGATCCATGCGTTGTATCTGTGTAGAGGAATCCAAATAGTGGTGATTGCTCTTTGAAGTATCTGGCAGCTTGTTGGTATTTCGCCATCCTGTTTGAGTAACTGCATTTCACATATGCTTTCATTAGAGCTGTAGTTATACAGCGGCTGACGTATGTTGCAGAGATATTCTCGATTTAGATGAGTGCAAACGTTGAATTCATGAGTAGAGAGTGGCATTTATTTATCCTGATGACTTGTTACCATCAAATAACTTGAGGACGGCTGAATATACACATACTTTCTTTGATGTAGCGTGGGCACCGGTATTATGTTATATAAGGTGTATCGGGTTCTCTGTACCAACGGGATTTTAACCTCGAAGATTATGATTTCCTGAATTTTTATGGTTTTGACCGTGGTGATTTTATATATATGAGCTATATCTCTATTACGAAATGGTATGTCTTGGCTTGGTTTGAGATTATCGACTATCTGTCTGGCTTGCTCCTGAAGTTGGTGTGGTGTTAATATTTTTATTTTTTTTTATTTATTTATTTATTTATTTCTCTCAACCATTCAAATATACAATTATTTTAATTTTTTTTTATAAACTCATACAAAAAAAAAATTAAAAAAAGTGTGGTTAAGAAGATTGGATAATCTTTGTCAAAACGACAGTTACGATTAACCCAAGTGTTAAAAAAATTGAATTTATGTAAATTAAAAACAAGATAGGACCAAGAACAGAACCCTGAGGAACACCATGTTCAATAATAAATGGAATGCTTTGCGATTTATCAATCCTAACCATAAATGTTCGTTTACTGAGATAAGACTTGAACCATTTCTGTGATACACCTCTAAAACCAATAGACTGGAGCTTACGCAGAAGATGATTATGATCCACCATATCAAAGGCTCTCTTTATATCGATGAAGACTGCACCAACAAACTTCTTCTCATTCAGATTAATATGAATTCCATTTAAGAAATTAATTAACGCAGATTCAGTACTTTTGCCAGATCTAAAGCCGTGTTGATGAGGGCTAAGAAACTCAAATTTGTCCAAAAACTTCTCAATACGGGATTTCATCGATTTTTCAACGATCTTCAAAATTGTGGGTTGCAATGCAATGGGCCGATAATTGTCCTTAATAATGATATCACCCTTTTTAAACAAAGGGATAACAATTGCAGTTTTTAAAACATTAGGGATAACACCATTTACAAAACATTGGTTAATGAATTGTACTAAAACTGGCGCAATTGCTATAACCACTAATTTTAGCATATTCGAGCTAAGACCAAGAATGTCAAGTACATTACTTGATTTAAGTCCATTAATAATACCAATAATCTCTGATTCCTCGACTGGATTAATAAAAAATGTATCCAACATTTCAGTAGAGTAAGAACAATTTGAGTGGACTAAGTTTGCCTTGGTGCACTTCCGTTATGGTATCGATTACTGCTGATTGGAATGTGCGGAGTTTCATCATTTCCAACATTGTATGAAGAGCAATGTCAGTGAATTCTTCGTGAAATATGAGGTGTGTTATTATTTGTTTAAGAGCTTCGAATCTTTGATTTGTTTCTTCGTGGTCGTGCTTGATGATGTTCACTGTCGTTTCTATTATAGATATCTGTAGCTGTAAAAGTTTCTGGTGATATTGGTGGTTTAGATTAAGATTTGCTATGCTTTCTTTGTAGAAATTTCCGGCACGTTGATCAAGTACGCCAAATAGCTCATTGGCTATGGTACCAACGAAGTCAAACGTTGATCTTTTTCGATGGGCTCTTTCATTTCTTCCCAACATAATCAGTATTTCGTTTTGCTCTTCTAAGTCGATGTAGAGGTTCCGCATTTGGGATAAAATTAATCCACAGTGTATCGTATGTGTATATGTAGACTTGGAGTGCGTTATATTTTTGCATAATTCATTTAGCTGCCGAGTGGATTTTTCCAGATGGTTGAGCTCGGTCCAATATACTGTTAGATTGAAGTATATTATTAGTTTCCATTCTCCATTGATTAAACTGCCTTGACCAATTTTGTCAAAGTAGATGCCCGGATGAGACGAGAACTTGGATATGTTGTAACTGGATGTTGTTTCTGATACCACCATTCCTAATATACAGAATATTGACAGCGTGTATAGCAAGAGATTTGATTTTGTGCTTGCTCTGGTTACTCGTCTCTGTGGTGGGTTTTGTGTTTCCTTCTGGTTTGAAACATCTGTGACCATACCGTGTTGATCTGTCGCTTGTGGCTCGTCTACTGGTAGAACGGATATTTTGGTAATTGCTCTTTTATAGAGAGCATTTCCCGGGCCACGTATTAAAACTACGCGAACCAATCCGTCTGGTCCCGGGTGTGTTTCAACAATTCTACCTCTTACCCATTTTGTGGGAGGTAGATTATTTTCAATTAAAAGCACAAGATTGCCTCTATTTGATTTAATAGTGTTGTTAATTCTTCATAGGTGAGCGTTGCATTTTCCATGATCTTTTTTAGGTGGGTCTTCACTGATTTGACACCAGCTTCCCATAGCCCATCAAAATGGGATGATGCAGGTGGTTGAAAATGCCAAATTATTCCCTCTGTTGCTAATTGTTGAGCGACAATATCGCTGAAGTTAGCTGTTTTTTGTATCCTTTTTAGCTGATTATTAGCTCCAACAAAATTCGTATCGTTGTCACTATATATGTGAGTACATAATCCACGCCTGGATGTGAACCTTTTAATGGCCGCAATAAATGCTTCTGTGGTGAGATCCGTTACTGCTTCTACATGTATTGCTTTGGTTGATAAGCAAATGAAGATTACAATGTATGCCTTGTAAGTTTTACCTCCTCTGCCTTTGGTTGTTTTTATTTGCACGGGACCTGCATAATCCACTCCGGTATGCGTAAATGGTCTTGTTGGCTGAACTCGTGCGTATGGTAGGTTTCCCATCAACTGGTTACTTCCTGGCTTGATTTTGAATCTGTGGCATACAATGCATTTTGAAGTTACTGATTTAGTTGTCGTTCTGCCTCTTATAATCCAATACTTTTTCCGGATGAAAGAGAGGGTGAGTTCGATCCCACCATGCATCATTTTCAAATGTGCATGATTGATTAAGCTTTTACTCAATTGGTGGTGGGCAGGAAGAATGGCTGGATGTTTCTCTTCATAGCTTAAAATGATTTTTGCAGCCTGACCACTACTCGTAGAATTCCCTCTGGATCCAGAAATGGATTTAATGACAATAACTTGCTTTTCTTATCTATTGGATTGTTTTTCATTAGCTGAGTTATTTCCGCGTTGTAATAATTCCGTTGTGTATGCTTCACGATAATCTTCTCAGCCTCATTTAGATCATATTTGTTGACCTTGATTTTTCTACACATTTTTATAAAATTTATTACAGTTCTAACAATCCATTTTAGTTTAGTGAAACTGGATATTTTATTTATTAAATGAACTATCCTGTCATCATCCTCTGTGATGGTAGTGAAGTTGATATTTTTTAGTTTTGTTGGTTGTTGTTTTTCTGGTTCAAAACAGTTTTGTATGTTTGGCGGGTATTCGTGCTTGTTTTTGAGCCAATGTGGTCCTGACCACCAGAGCTTATTATTTATCAGTTCATCAACCATTATTCCGCGGCTACCGCAATCAGCTGGGTTGTCGCCTGATTTGATGTGGCGCCATTGATATGGTTCGGTAAAATTCCTAATCTCCGATACTCTGTTGGCAACATAAGTTTTATATTTCTGAATATCTCCTTGTATCCACGACAGCACTATGGTTGGATCGGTCCATGCGATAGTTGTTGCTTGCTGTATTTCTAATGCTTGTTTTACTTCATTAAGTAATTTAGCCGGTAAAAGAGTGCCATTTAGTTCCAGCCTTGGTAATGATACTTTTGATTTCGTCGGCGCGACTCTTGTTTTGGCTGCTATAAGGTTGATGCTCACTTCACTTTCTTTATTGGTTACTTTTAGGTAGACGCAGGCGGCATAGGCTTGTTCTGAAGCATCGCTGAAGCGGGGTGTGTAATTTATCCATCTTGGAACTTTTATGTCACTGAGAAGCTGTAGTTTGTCTTTAAAGTTTAACCATTGTTGACCTATGGCTTCAGGAACCGGTTCATCCCATGTGAGACCCATGAGCCACATTTTTTGTAACATTATCTTTGCTGTTATTATTACTGGTGCTAGCCATCCTAATGGCTCAAATAGCTTAGCAGTCGTGGAGAGAATAATTCGCTTCGTCAAATTGCCACTTGGAATTGGTAAGTTTATATTAAACTCAAATACATCCGCTTTAGGCTTCCAAAAAAGTCCAAGGGCTTTTATGCTTTGATCGATTTCAATTTTATGTGATTCTGTTAGTTCTCTGTCGGCTACGTTGATTAAGAGCTGTGTTTGGTTGCTTGCCCATTTTCTTAAATTAAAGCCTCCTTTTTGAAGTAGTTCCGTTAGTTGGATTTGAATTGCTGATGCTTCTTTGATTGTGTCGCAGCCTGTCATGAGATCATCGACGTAGAAATCTGTTTGTAACACCTTGCATGCCGTAGGAAAGTTCTTTCTTTCGTCTTCTGCGATCTGATATAAAGTTTTTACTGCAAGATAAGTGGCAGCTGCTGTTCCGTATGTTACTGTGTTAAGTTGGTACTCTTGAATCTTTTCTGAAGAGGAGTTTCGCCACAAAATTCGTTGAAAGTTTCTGTCTTCCTTGTTTATCCAAATCTGCCGAAACATTTTCTCTATGTCGGCTGTAAAGACATATTTGTGCTTTCGCCATCTCATTACGATATGCCACAGGTCTTGTTGTATTTTGGGACCAACATGCATTACATCATTTAATGACCGGCCGTTGGTTGTTTTGGCGGACGCGTCAAAAACTACTTTTTACTTTGTTGTGGTACTTGATGGCTTGAGCACCGCATGATGGGGCATGTAATATTTTCCGTCGTTCAATTCTGTTGGTTGAATTTTCTTCATATGTCCGAGATATTCATATTCTTGTATGAATTCTTTGTATTGTGTGGCCAATTCGTTGTTCTTCATGAGTTGCCTTTCTAGTTGGAGAAATCTTGCTGTTGCCATCTTTTTGGAATCTCCTAGGTCTGCCTGTTGTTGGAACGGAATTTGAAGAGTGTATCTACCGTCTGATTCTCTTTTGTGGGAGTTTCGAAAATGTTGTTCACATTCTTCTTCATCAGTAGTATGTTTTCTCGGTGGATGTAGTTCCTCTATTTCCCAAAATTTCTTGAGGATTTTCTCAATTTCATCAGCTGTATTTTCCTTTGTTGTGATTGCTACGGTTTTGGTTAACAGCTCGTCTGTTGAGTGTGAATTATTAGATCTTCCAAATATTATCCACCCAAACCTTGTACGTTGAGCAATTGGTTGTTGATTGTTTATTTTTATTATATCCGGTAATACTATATCGGCATAGTAATCTGCACCAATAAGTAAGTCTATCGGTGCTGACGTATGGAAGTTAGGATCGGCCAACTGAGGTAGATTTTTCCAAGTCTGGCTTGTTATAGTTCTCTGTGGTTGGTTGTCTGTAATTTTATTCACTACGTAAGCTTCTATTTCCAGGTTATACCTCGATTGAAATTGAGGCATAATTGATAGTTTAGCAGCCTTTTTGATTATTTCTTTGTTGTTTGCGCAAATGCCAGTGACGTGCAATTCTGTGCTACACGTTTTTGTTTGTAGTCTGTTTACTGCGTTTGAAGTGATGAACGTGGCTTGTGAGCAAGGATCTATAATGGCACGTAAATGACAGTCTTGCCCATTCTTAGTTGTTGCCCTTACTAGTGCGGTTGGTAAGAGAATGTACGCGTCATTTGTACTAGCGTGTAATGCAGTATTACTGTTGTTTGCTGATCCGGGTTTGGTTGTTATTGATCCAATCATCTTATTGTGTAGTAGCTGGTGATGTCGTCCTTTGCATTGTTGACATGATGTATTAGCCTTACATTCGGCTAATGCGTGGTCGCTTTTAAGACACCTTCTACATAGTTGCAATAATGATACCAGCTGATTTTTATCAAGAATGTTCATTGATTTAAATTTAGAATAATCTGCAAGGTGATGGCTTTGGTTGCAGACAATGCAGGCTCTGGTTGGACTCGTTGTCAATAGAGATGTTTTTGTAGCAGTTGCTGGTTTACGAAAGTTTGAAGATTTTTCTCGATAAACTGCTTCTAATGACGTAAAACGCGATTCAAGGAACTTCATGAAATTTTTAAGAGTTTGAATTTCTATTGGATTCTCTAGTGACATCTCGTATGCTCTCAGGGATTCGTGATCCAGTTTTTTGGCCAATACGTATATCACTATTTGATCCCAACAATCAGTGTTGATTCCTAGGTGCTTGATTGCATGTAAACATTCTCTGGTCGTGTCGTATAATCCTCTTATGGCTGGTGCGGATTCGGTATTTATTGTTGGTTGTGCCATCAAGGTAAGAATGCATTTGTTTACGTTCATCCTGCGATTATCGTATCTGGTTTTGATTATGTCCCATGCGGGTTCATAGTTTTCTCCCACGGATTGCAGGTGATTTATCAGCCTGGCTGCTTGACCTCCAAGGTCTTTAGATAATTAATCTTGTGTGTGTTGTTAAGTGCTTGATTGTTGTGCACTAATTGTTCAAAGACGTCATGAAATGCCATCCATTTCATGTATTCTCCATTAAACTGGGGTATTTGTATTTCGGGAAGCTTAATTTCTGCCGGTCGATTACTGCCGGCTTTGTATTGTTTGTTCTTCATGATCACCTCTACTACTATTCCGTCATACGCTTTTCGTATTGTGTCGTAGTATTCATCTATGAAGTATTTTGTTGTTGTTTCATCATCCTCAGTCGCCTCCAGGCATATGTTGTCGTGAAGATCTGATACTTGATTCATCATTCTCTCCATGTGAGTTAATGATAAATTCAATGATGCTTCAGCTTCTCCTTGTTCCAATTTGTTTTTTGTGGACCTTATCCCTTTGTATAAGCTCCTCATTTTGATGTCTTGTGGTTTTAATTGTTGTTTGAATTTTGGCGATTGTCTGAATTCAAGGTTTGACTCTACCTTTGACGTCTTGGGTAATGGACTATGCCTGAATTCGCTTGGTGATGCCTCTGTGTCGATGTTGTTGATCTCTACAGATGGGGTGATGCTGAGTTCTTTAAAATTGATTGTTGCATCTGCTGTTGGAAGTGGTGTGGATGGCAGCCCCGAATCGTTTAGGCGTTGTCGCATTTCCTCAATAGTTTTTTGGTAATTATCCGCCACATTTTGCCTATCCTTGTAGTACTGATTTGTTGACTTCAGTGGTGGTTGAAATTCTCTTATTAAATTGTCGTCATCGATGTACTCTTTGTATAGCTTCTTCAAAGCTGTTATTTTTTTCCCAGATATGTTTTCGTTTTTCCTATTGCTCCATCTTTTTTATAGTTTGTGATGAGCTGCTCTATTTCTTCTGTCTTTTGCTTTGGTTTCTGCAATAGCTGTTCCATGCCTATAGTTGTAATTGACTAAGTTGCGGCTAGTTAGTGGAACAACGAGTGTCTGCTTCACGGTGCAGTTGTTTGGATATTCCCCGGTTGTTGCTTGACATATTTGATAAATATCCCGCCGGTTGTTGTTTGGCGTATTTGGTTGTTGCCAGTTTTAATGGCTCGAAGGACGAATGTTAATCTAGCAAATACTGTGCTTAGGTTGTAAGGCTAAGCGTTTGCTTGATTAGCGAATTTATCTAATTAAATTACCGCTGGTGGGGTTTAATTAGACGGAGAATTAGAAACTACACGTTTGGTGATTAAGTTTATTCTGATTTATTTTTAATAAATTCCGAGTTTAAATACATTTTTAGAAACTGCTTAATAGCGAGTTTTCATAATCTTTCTTTTTTTATAATGTTGTCTATATTCTTAGAATACTACAATAAAATATTATGTATATAGCTGACAAATAATATGTGTGCATACTTCCGTTATTAATATTTCACTTTATGCAACCTGAACAATTTTATTACTTAAAATTAAAATGATGACTTGACAAATAAGCCCTGTTCACAGATGAAGTGAACAACATGTAAATGCGGTTGTCCAATAGAAACGAGCACGATTGTTTGGACATTGCTATAAAACAATTTTTATTTCAATGAAATGCGTGAATCAAATTTATATTTTTTAACCATCCAAAATGCCTGAGTTTTCAGGGTTCAAATATTTTATTCGTAACATTTTTTTATTATGGGCAAAATAAAATTGTTTAAAATTTGTTTACTTTCATGAATTTCTAAATTGTCTGAATTTTAGATTTTTTAACCTTTTTTTTTGTTCATGTTTTTAATGGTAGAGAGTTTTACCATAAAACCTTCCTTTTTTCAGTAAGCTAAATAGGCTGAACTGGTCAAGTTAGGCGAAGATGTCACTGTTCTTACAGTATTAAGATATTTAGCTAAAAAATAGTGAAGAGTGAAATTAGTACAAAATATTCTACTTGGTCTCCCATTAGGTGGTTAGAGGCAACTGGTGTCCATAAAGTAAAACGATTCCGCAGAAAATTACTTTAATCTCATTTCTTAAGATTTTCTATATTATCAAATTTATTTTGTAAATCAGATGTTAAAATATTAACTTATTAATAATTTTTTATAATGTCATGAAACAGTCATATGCAATACTTAACAAATTATTAACAACATTGTTAATTTTCTTATATTTATTATACGGAGATGACGAAAGAAAATTTCTAAAACATACGCACTCAACGCACATTTAAGAGCCGAAATATATTATTCATGTATTTTAGTGCCAGATTCGTTAATACGGCGAACAATAAGTATTTAACGTATATTTTCGTACATAATCTTATTCATAAATATTATGAATTGTTCACGAATGTAATTATTTAACTAATTAACTTAACTAATTATTTAACTAATTAACTTTTTAACTTACTAATACGCAAACAATTTGTGATTGTATTTTATGTATAGTACAATAAACTGAACCATTTTTTAGTTTACGAACAATGATTCTTACTATTAATGCATACATTTTTATGATTTTTTTCTATATTTCGTTTTTTTACGTAAAAATAACAACTTTTACATTAATAGTACGAATAGTGGTTAAGGAACGCCATTCGTAAATAAAACGTAGTAAATTTTTTTCAGTGTATAACAAGCTGTTATGGGAGGCGGCACGACACATGTGCTAGGCGTTTATTAGGGATGACGGCGTTCGCCGCGTGGAGTCGTCGCGTTGTCTGTCACGAAGGCGTCCTTCCGTATTACCCAAGGCATCGGTGACCGCCGCGACCGGAAAGGCAATTCCGGTAGGTGGCCCGATGATAAGGAGGTCTTCGGGGCAGAACGTGCGGGGATTTGGCGCGGCGGAGCTGTCATTCCGAACGCCTGCACCCGGTTTATAATTTCTTTAGCTCCTGGAGATGTGGCAGTCTTCGTTTAAGTTTTCTACTTTTTTAAATATGCGGTTATTCAAGCATAGTAGTCATGTCTGGAAACTCCACGCCAACCCTGAGTTTTAGCCGGCTAATTATACCGCACCAGACCTCTGTCACTATGATCTGATAACGAAATCTCGCGGTTTCGTTACACGTTTTAGACGACCACTTTTCCTTGCCCACACGTACATGTGTCGGCATTTCCGTACTCGTTTTTTTAGAATGTTTACCATTTTAATAATTTCATTAAGCTTTACTCGGCGATAGGCCAACATCTTCAATTTTGTTCAACATTTCCTCAGTAGTGACATTATCGGGGCATCCTGAATGAGGAACGACACTCGTGCTGATTTGACCCCATCGAAATACAGTAAACTATTTATGAATCGTTAAATGTGAAGGTGCAGAGACGTCATAATATTTTTAAACTTTTCTTTGGAATGATCAACAAAATTCGCTATCTTTCGATAGCTTCGAAAACAAAACTAAATGTCGAATCGGTTTGAAATTTGGTGAGCGTCCCTAGAAAATACTGTATTTTTCGGAAATGTAAACTTAAATGTTTTTAAGCGAATCATATTCCTCAAAACAGACCAATTAATTACTTTGTTTTTTTATTCGTCATTTTTGAGCAACATGATGCTTAAAACAAATCCCTAATGCAGTGTTCACGACACTGGGAAAAAATACCAGATTAGTGCGATACATCGAAACATTAGGCGGGGCTGATTTGGTTGTTAGAGAGTATGATACCATAGTATTTTTTAATTCATGTCACACACATAGCTTTCAGTCAATGAATGAAGGCAACTATCAAATCATTTAGAATCAATCAATTTAGAGTTTAATAAGTTGCCCGTTATTCGTTATAATTCATCTGCCTTTATCCATTATACAACACTAGTAAATTTTTTTTTTTGCATTTGAAAGAAGATGGTGTTCGCTAAAATGTAAGCGCTCGGCAATGAAATTACTTTCGAAATATTCTTTGAAGTGTCAGATTTTATGATTACATCCGTATTTAACTTTGATAAGTTGATAATCATAAAAAGATTGTACGAGTATATACCATACGAATAAGATGTCTGCCCATAAAAACGCATGTGTTTAATTTTTTCGCTGCTCGCCTTTCCTCGGTTATCGCAACGTGTTGTCTTGTGTGCTCTGGCCCCAGGTGAATAAACACATTATCAATTAATTACTATGTCAAGAATAATAAACAGTTATCATCAGTACACCAACGACCGAATATGGCAGAAAAGAATAACTCATATTCTAAAATGCATTCACCGCCCGAATCTATCAACCAATCATTCGTATAAGATCATTTTATAAAAAAAGAAAAATGGGAATCAAAATGTGTAATACCATACTCGTATGTGTAATTTATTAATCCGGAGACCCGGACAATAAGACGGCGCGGCGCGACTATTTATTTAAAACCTCAAGGCATTTTCTTAAGGAGGAAGAAACAGTCATATTTATTTATTTTTTAATACACGGCCACCCGGCAACCCCCCCCCCCCCAAATTAAAATAAAAAACAACGGACGAGTTCACGCTCAACTCGTAAAAGTATTATGTGAAAACCTTTATCTATAAGTATCCATTAAATCATTTTAAGCCTCTTCGATGGGCCTGAGAAACCATTAATGCAAATAGACGGCAGCCGTTCGCTCACGAGTGTGAAGTTTGTCCGAAATTTGTCCTAACTTTTCTCACTTGATTGGTTAATTAAATTAAATCTCTCGTCTTTATGATTTTTTTGCAAAATTTGAGATTTTTGATTGATGAAATAAATAATGAATAAATAACAATAAATAAATAACATTTAAAAAAACCATTTGTAATTTTTCAACGTCAAACTATAAAAAATATTTTATTAGATTAGCGGCAAAATACAATCTGCTTATCTATACAATGTGTACAAAAACACATTATCAACAAATTGGTAGCAATGTCGTAACAAAAGTAATTTGTGAGAATTCCGCTTTATCGAGACATGGTCATTAGAAGTAGAGAAGTAGAGTCGAGAGTAGAGTTTTTGGCAGTTGTTGCATACCGTTGGATTCGTTCAAGTTTTCTCTATGGTTCGTGAGATTTTCGAAAATTTTCCATTACGCTATCTCGAGTTATGCTCTGTAGAAGTATTCCTTATGGGAGATTCGTGAGCACTTATCGCATAGCGTTTGATTCGTTAATGTGTTCTCTAAATTTGATGAAATTTTTGAAAATTTTCCATGACGCTATCTCGAGTTTTGGTCTTTAGAAGTAATCGTTATGGTATATTTGCGAGCACTTATCTCATAGCGTTGGATTCGTTGAAGTTTACTGTACGATTCTTTAGAGTTTCGAGAATTTTCCATGACGCTATCTCGCAGATTCGCGAGCACTTATCGCATAATGTTGAATTTGTTGGGTTTTCTCTAAATTTTGTGAAAATTTTGATAAATTTTGTGAATCAACGCTATGCGATAAGTGCTAACGAATCTCCCATAACGATTACTTCTAAGGGCCATAACTCGAGATACCGTCATGGAAAATTTTCGAAAATTTAAAAAAATTTAGAGAAAACTTCATCAAATCCAACGTTATGGAACAAGTGCTCGCGAATATCCCATTAGGGTTTCTTCTAAAAACCATAACTCGAGATAGCGTCATGGAATTTTTTCACGCCCAAACTTCACGCCCGTCGATAATTACGTGAAGTTTGTCCCAAATTTAGTTTTATAATTTTAGGACATAGTTTGGACAAACTTGACGCGAATGTTCATTCAGTATTTAAATTGCGTTACATTTTTGGTTTAAAAGTCGATAAATTATTCTATATTGGGTATGGAGAAATATACAAAGTATAGCCTTGTATCGATAAGCTTGAGCTCCACCATTACTCATACAGTAAGTTTAGCAGTAGACCATTACTAATACACGGCAATCTTGTTGAAGATTCGGACGGCAAACCCTGTGAACAAAGTAAATTGGCATCGCTGATTTGATCAGTTTGAACTAAATGAAATAGGTCGGTTTTATTAGACATAGGTGCTATTTTGACTTTAAAATCATAGCAGCTGGAAAGACGGTAGCATGTCTTTCTGCGGCTTCTTCCGTTCGAATCTGTTTACGACTTTTATAACGGGTGATCCATCTAACGTTCGCAATTTAATTTGGCTCTAAAATCAAAGAGGAATGAATATTTTTCAAAGCGGTTTGTTTTATTAGAAAGAGCATACATTGTCAATAAGTATGGAACACAATTTCATTCAAATGACTTTCATGGCTGGCTTTACAGTACCACATTCTTTTAACACAATTTTTCAGAACATTTTCGATTGTATGGGCTCCTATATCATCAATGGCAACTTCGATTTGGTCTTTCAAGTCTTGGATAGTCTCTCAGTTCGACTGAATTTTCCATGAAAATTTCTTACAGCTTGGGTAGAGGACTCATCACTTTGAAAGTAAGTTTTCATTATTTCCCAATTTTGTTCAACAGCCATTTCGTAAATGTGAAACATTAATCTAATTTAAAGTCATAACACGATGACGTAAGTGTTGCCACATACGAAATAACCGGTAGTTAAAATTGCAAACGCTAGATGGACCAGCCTTTGTGTTGAGGATTTACCACTGCTATTCAGCTCGGCACCTGCAAACACAAGAAAAACCAATTTAGAGTTAAGAATTAATAGTAATAATAAAATAAAACTTATCTTTTAAATTATATGTCATCATAACCTAGAATTACACAAATGAAAATTAGAATAGTTTTTACGTATAATTTAAAATCAATACTTAGCTTAATTCACATTAATATAACGCCCGTCGAATTCTGAAATTATTAAAAGTTACTAGCTCTAAGTTATTTAATTTTAAAATTAACAAATAAATCTACTATTGCTATTGTTGATATCAAGCGCAGTCATTTTGACGTTTTGAAATTGTTTACATTGCAAATACCAATCAGAACACAAAAATTAGTGCGTACGATGATGAATGCGTTCGATGATTTATCTTTATGTCACTATTACGACATCTACAGAATAAAGAGTGTACCATAAAATACTACCAACCTAAAAAATTATGTTATATAAAAAATTGTTAATTTTTTCTCAGTTGTTCAACCAGCTGTCGAAGAGCAAGCATTAAAATAAAAAAAATTATAAAGCAAAAAAAAAAAACAATAAAATCATTGTTTTTTTTTAAATAAAGAGTTATTTAAGAAATACCAAAAAAAACTACCACCACACCAGACCACCAAATAAATCGGTCAACACCTTCTGTGCCGCATCTATTCCGGTACACTTTGAATTTTGTTCTGTTTTTGAACAGCATGAGCAATACTAAATAGCATACCGATTAATTTCAAAATTTTATTTTATTATGCAGCAATGTATAAGTGACCGACCAAACGGCGCAGTGGTTAAAACTGCGGCGGTTGGATCGGGAGGTACCGGGTTTCGAATCCCAATAGGGGCGGGATGCAAAAGGGATTTTTCATCATTTGGTTACGATCGGTGATGAAGACGAACACATCTATGACCCCCCTGTTGAGAGTGTAGAATCCCCATGGGCCGACCCACCTTTCATGTCAGCACTATAGGTTGGCATGAAGCAATGCAATTTGCAGGTGGTTTATACAAAACGGGTCTATAGCCGTACGTCCTCGATTTGGCTACTAATGCCTAAAGTAGGACGGTAAAAGTAAACTGCGAAAGAGTGTAGCGTATTTCTGTCTTGCCAATCGTTGCGGCACGTATTGATCCAGGATCGGCTCGCCTATGGGGGGTTCGTTGAGTGACATACGACAAAATCCACTAAAAATAACAAACGTACCTGTAAAAAAACAACAAACAGCAAAACTAACTCACATTGGCCATCACATTCCCTGTTTTCGTACCAAGGTTTCGGGTACCACGAACAATAAATAAACCCGGTACAAAAGAAGGTGCAATAACTTTACTGGTTCTATTAAATAATTCAATTTATTTTTATATAATAAATTTATCCAAAATTCCAAATTTTAAATTTAAGGTTTTTATTATTTTGTTAACTAGATGTTTACGCCTTGATGGTTGGTAAGTAAGAGGGTTTTTTATTATTTTATTTTTTACAACAAAATTAATTCTTAATGACTAAGCGCTTTTTCTTATTATACCAAAAATTTAGTTTTATACTCAATGGCAGATGGCCAAGACTCTACACAACAGCATTAGATATAATATATGGTATAATACATTTTTGGTTTTTAACTTTTTATGCTTAAAGGCAGATGGCCGAAATTCTACACAACATTTGCAAATTATAAATTTAGATAATTAAAATGTCATTAAATATAATGTAAACAAATAAAAGCAAGAGCTTTACAAATTCAATTAAATTAAAATCTAATTAATTCAAGTGCCTTATTTGATGCGAATAAATTAATGTGATCAAGATAAGTATATAATTCTAAATTGACAAGTTTATAAATTTAATTTTAATACAATTATTTGATTTCAGATTTTGATTGGGTTTGTATACAATAGAAATAATCGATTTCAAATGGGAAATTACAAATACAACAAAGTATGATTAATATTTTATGTGTTGATTCTAATAGATTTCCCTTTTTTTCTTTTTAGGTGAATTTCATCATACTGTTGCTTCAACATACCGGCCGCCTTGAATCGGATGATTCAACCCACTGGGAGTAAACACAATTTTTGAATTGGACGTCTTATGTTTCCAAATTTAGTTTTTAGTGTAACTACTCTTATGTTGTTGTCTGCACCGGGGTGTACTTCAATTATCTTGCCCAACAACCATTTAGACGTAGGTAGATTATTATCCTTGACGACAACAACGTCTCCAACTTTGATATTACTTTGTTGTCTGTGCCATTTGTTCCGATGCTGTAAACTCGTCAAATATTCCAGATGCCACCGCTTCCAGATGTGTTGGTTCATCTTGGTTATTATCTGCCATCTGGATAATTTTGACATCTTTACTTCATTCAGATTCTCACTGGGAAGTTGGGTAGTTGGTCGACCAATTAAAAAATTACCAGGAGTTAAGTAGTCCAAGTCATCGCCTGACAATACGCAAATTGGTCTGGAATTCATCATTGCCTCTATCTCGGTCAATAGGGTTGACATTTCCTCCATGGTAAGTATATGGCCATTGGTAACTCTTCTGAGATGGTATTTGACACTTTTGACGGCAGCTTCCCATAATCTTTTTTTTTTATTTATTTATAACTTCTAAATTTTACGGCACCCCATTTTGAGCATGAGCTCATTCACAATAGGGTGTCAATACAAAATAACGTTAGCACCATAAGAATAAAATTCCTGCGTATAGCTCAGCTCAGCTTACATCACAGCTGCACAATTTCTCGGGCAACAGGTTAACTTCCATATGATGGATGATTGCTTCATTTCATGAAGATAATTTGAGGCATATTCCGCATAATTTACTCGTAAAAAATATTTTTGAGGAAACATTTTATAAAACGTCCGCCTGACACGAAAGTCAGAGCCTCCAAAATGTGGCGAGCTGGGTGGAATAAACTTGAATTCAATTTGATCTGTCAATAAAAAATCAGAATAAAGGTTAGCATTTTGTCTTAGAAAATGGAAAAACTGGTATAAATGATTGCGTGCTCCAATGAAGTTAGTTCCATTATCACTTTGAATTTCCTTGCATATTCCTCTACGGGCTATAAATCTACGAAGTGCAGCTATGTACGCGTCTGTGGTAAGTTCGGAAACCAATTCAATGTGTACTGCTTTGGTGGCCAGACATATAAATATGCATACGTAGCTTTTATATGATTTTTGTCCTCTTCCTCTCCTCAAATGTGTTGTGAAAGGACCTGCATAATCCACTCCAACTTTATGGAATGGTCTAACTAGTTCCACTCTTGGTATGGGAAGATCACCCATGATTTGGTTTAATTCCTTTGCCCTGTATTTTACACATGTCACGCAGCTATGAACAATTTTTTTAATTAAATTTCTGCAGCCAATGATCCAATAACTGTTACGCAACGTTGCCATCATCAGGGTTTGCCCAGCGTGTAGATGCTTGATGTGATGTTCCCTTACAATGAGCTCCGTTAAATTTTCATTTGCAGGTAATTTAATCGGATGTTTTATATCGTACGTAACGGCAGCATTTTTTATTCTGCCCCCGACTCTTAGTAGGCCTGACTCATCCAGGTATGGATTGAGGTACTTCAGTTTGCTTGATTTTGGTAGATCTTTGTTCGCCGCTATTAGTCCAATTTCCAACTCGAAGTGCTTACGCTGAATGTACCCAAAGACAAGGCACCGGGATTTTTGTAAATCGGAACTTAGTAAAATTGGCAGAATGGAGGTTTTTGGTACTTGCTTAAGTCTTATGTTGATAAAGCGAACTACATAGGCCAGAATCCGGATTATTTTTCTGAAACTGGAATTCTTCTCGACGAGATCATCTATTAGGGTGTTTTGGGGTATTTGAACGGACATTGATTGACAACGACTATCTTCTCGGGTAATAGGATGATTTATAATATTTATTGGCCAGTTCAGTGAATCTACTAACCACTTTGGTCCATTCCACCACAACGCGAATTTTTCTAATTTTTCAGGTTCCATTCCCCTAGACGCACAATCGGCCGGATTATCTTTGGTGTCCACGTGTCTCCATTGCGACCTGTTAAAATTGGTAAGTATTTCTCCGGTTCTATTGCCAACAAATGTATTCCATTTATTTGGGTGTGCCGATAGCCAATCCAATACTATGGTGGAGTCAGTCCATGCTACTATTTCTGAAATTTCAGATTTTAACGCTTGCTTAACACTTAAAAGAAGTCTGCTGAGGAGTAATGCACCACAAAGTTCTAAGCGTGGGATCGACAATTGCTTCACTGGTGCAACTTTGGTTTTTGCCGACAGTAATTTAACGACAGAATCTCCGTTTAGTTGTGTTATTTTGCCGTATACAACAGCCGAGTAGGCTTGTTTCGAAGCATCTGAAAATCCGTGTAGAACGATTTTACTTTCGGAATTCGTGTTTAGGTACCGCGATAATTCGATATTTTCGATTTGTACTAGGTTATCTCTTAATTTTGACCATTGGTTTAATAAATTAGGTGGTAATTGATCGTCCCAGCTTAGGTGTTCTGCCCACAATGATTGGATAAATACCTTTATGTTGATTGTTATGGGAGCCAGCCAACCTAAGGGATCGAACAAACGACTAGCTTCAGACAGGATTCCTCGTTTAGTTGTAGTAGCTTGATCATTTAAGCTGACTTCGAATTGAAAGGTATCCTTTATTGGATTCCAATGCAATCCCAATACTTTAGTTGAGTCGCGGGAAGATTTTTCTATTTCTAAAATGTTTGCTTTAGTACCAGGTTCTAAGGCATCATTTAGTACACCTTCGTTGGACAACCACTTATGAAGTTGGAACCCTGACTTTCCCAGTATAAAGTTGGTTTGGTTTTTAATATTGATAGCTTCATTTAATGTGTCGGCTCCGGTCATTAAATCGTCGATGTACATATCAGTTTTAATGCGATTGACTGTTTGTGGGTACTCTTCGTTATATTTATTAGCTGCTTCGATTACTGCCCGAGTGGCCAAATAGCTGGCACTCGCTGTTCCGTAGGTTACAGTTTGCAATTCATATGTGGTGAATGGTTTGTTCGGCTCTTCTCTCCATATGATTCGTTGAAATCTGGTGTCAGCTTCTCTTATACGAATTTGGCGATACATTTTTTCAATATCGGCTGTGATCGCTACTTTGTACTTCCTAAAACGAGACAAGATTTCATAGAGACTGGATTGTATGGTCGGTCCGACTGCCAGGCAGTCATTCAGCGATTTTCCTGTAGTGGTTGTCGCAGAGCCATCAAAAACAACCCTTAATTTTGTTGTTTTGCCTTTGCCTTTGACGACGCCGTGATGTGGTAGATAATAGGTGCTTTCATAGTTGTTTTTGAAATCATTGTCTACTTCCTTCATGTGTCCCAGATTCAAATATTCTATCATGAAAGCTTTGTACAACGCTGCAAATTCATGATCTCTTGCGAATCTTCTTTCAATAGAATGCATTCTCTGCACCGCTTTGGGATAAGAACAGCCTAAGACAGACGGGGCTATTTTGAATGGTAATCCAACCTTTATTCGACCAGATTCGTCTATCGTTTTGGTATCATCGAAACATTTCTCACATAATTGTTCTTCCTGGGATAAATGAGGTCGGGTCACTTCTATATTTTCAATCTCCCAGAATCTTCTTAATAAATTCTCGAGATCATTCTCTACGTTGTCGATAGTAATGGTAAATGATTGTTTTGGCCGCACTTCACTTGCTTTTCCCGCAATTACCCATCCTAGAAGTGTGTTCTGCATGATCAATTGGTTTTTGGTGACAATCTTTCCATAGGTCAGCATTTCAAAGAAACTATCTGCTCCTATTATAATGTCGATATCTGCTCCGTTGTAAAAGTGTGGATCGGCCAATTCATACTGCTTAATTTCTCTTAGGTTAATAGACTTGGAAATTGCCCTTTGTTTGGTGGTCAGTTTAGGGAATACGAAGGCCTCTACGTGGAAACTTGGTTCGGTTTTATTCCATGGGGTTATTTCTAACGATACTGCTCCTCTCGTATAACCGTTTGTGATGGCTCCGATGCCCGATATAGCTAGTTTGGCGCTGCTTCTCTTTAATTGAAGTTTTTGTGCACATCTCTCCGTGATGAATGAACCTTGTGATCCGGAATCCAGTAACACTCGACATAATTGGTTTTGCTGCAGCCCATCAAGTACACGCACCAAAACGGTGGGTAATAGTGAATCTCCTACTTGGGTATTGGTAGTGTAGTTTAATGTCTTAGCTTCAGTTTGGTTGCAGTTGGTTGCTGATTTTGTGGCTACATCTTCATGGAGTAGACTATGGTGTTTTCTATTGCATTGCTTGCACCGGAATCTTGATTTGCAGTTGTACACATTATGGTTGTTGTTGAAGCAGTTGAAACATCGGTTTTCATTTATTAGCAAAGATTTTCTTTCATGTACGGTCATTTCTTTGAATTTTACACATTCGAAAAGTTTGTGGTGTTCGGTTGGACATATTGAACACGGTTCGACTAGACTGCTTGATACGGTATGGCTTTTGATCGCCGGTTTTGGATGATTTGATGTTAATTGATAACGTTTGTTTTGACCTTTCAAGCATTCAAGTGCGTCGATTCGTCTACTGAGGAATTCAAAGAATTGTTTTAACGTTGGAAGATTGTATTCTGCAGAAGCTTGTGCCCATAAATTATTGGTTTCATCGTCTAACTTATTAACCATAATGTGAATTAGCCAATGGTCTCTTGACTCTGCTTCGTCTCCCAATGCCTTCAAACCTCGGATTATTTCATCTGAGGTATCCAGTAGACGCCTTACATTCATACTATTTGCCGTTGTTACCGAAGGTTGACACATAAAATTTTTTATGAACGCTTGAATAGTATGTTTTTTGCGGTCATATCGTTCTCTTAGTTTTTTCAATGCTTCTATGTAGTTAGCATCCGTAATGCTAAAATGTTTCAAAAGACCGGACGCTTCACCCTTTAATGATCCCTTCAAATATTGCAATTTCTGCGACGGAGTTAATCTGTGGTTATCGTGTATTGTTGAACAGAATAAGTCGTGGAATGACTGCCATTCAGTGTAATCTCCGGAGAAACATGGGATGCTTATTTTTGGCAATTTTACCTCCGCGTGAGCTCCTGCCATCGAAGCTTCGATCATTGTATCATTAAGCGATACAGGTGGTTCGATCTTGGTTCTTAAGGCAAGGCTCAATCCTGCCACTGCTCTGTAATAATTATCTTCAAAGTCCGTATCTAAATCCTCGTTATTATCTAAAGTAACTATTTTATTTTCGATCTCCATGAATTCATTCCTGTAGCGCTCAGTGTTGCTCAATCGCACTTTTATGTCTTCGATGTTGGTGGAAGTGGTTATGGTGTTAATATAATTCAATAGTTTGGTCAAGCTTCCTTTGATATAGGCTCTTCTTTTCTTCAAGGCCGCGATATCGGACATTTTGTTTTGTAATTTAAGTTCACTTTTCACTATCACTTTATCAATTTTCACTTATATACCGATGGAACGAGTATTCGCAAGTTAACGAGAAAGTCTTTTAACCAGATTTATAATAAGTTTATTTAAATTTATGAATAAAATACGCTTATCTTTGCTTTTTATTATTTATTTAATATAAAGTTTTAATAGGATAATTTATACTTGCGGTTTTTACTCTCCATGCGGTTGACTCAGCAAGGTTGATTTTGTTGTATATCTGGATTTCCACAGCTCCCAGATTCTGGATAATATACGATTTCAATATATTTTATCTGCTTCCTCGTATTGCGATAAATCAGGCAGCTATCCGGCTCGAAGGACCAATGTTTTCGTACCAAGGTTTCGGGTACCACGAACAATAAATAAACCCGGTACAAAAGAAGGTGCAATAACTTTACTGGTTCTATTAAATAATTCAATTTATTTTTATATAATAAATTTATCCAAAATTCCAAATTTTTAATTTAAGGTTTTTATTATTTTGTTAACTAGATGTTTACGCCTTGATGGTTGGTAAGTAAGAGGGTTTTTTATTATTTTATTTTTTACAACAAAATTAATTCTTAATGACTAAGCGCTTTTTCTTATTATACCAAAAATTTAGTTTTATACTCAATGGCAGATGGCCAAGACTCTACACAACAGCATTAGATATAATATATGGTATAATACATTTTTGGTTTTTAACTTTTTATGCTTAAAGGCAGATGGCCGAAATTCTACACAACATTTGCAAATTATAAATTTAGATAATTAAAATGTCATTAAATATAATGTAAACAAATAAAAGCAAGAGCTTTACAAATTCAATTAAATTAAAATCTAATTAATTCAAGTGCCTTATTTGATGCGAATAAATTAATGTGATCAAGATAAGTATATAATTCTAAATTGACAAGTTTATAAATTTAATTTTAATACAATTATTTGATTTCAGATTTTGATTGGGTTTGTATACAATAGAAATAATCGATTTCAAATGGGAAATTACAAATACAACAAAGTATGATTAATATTTTATGTGTTGATTCTAATAGATTTCCCTTTTTTTCTTTTTAGGTGAATTTCATCATACTGTTGCTTCAACATTCCCTTAATAAGAAAAAAACGACTTTATTTAAACATATTAACTACCCGTGTTTATTAAATTTTCAACCACATAACCTCTTAAAAATTGAAAAGAAATTATTTTAAATAATATTTAAACTGTTAAAATAATATGAAATTAAGATAAATTTAGTAACTAAATAGTTTTAAACGAATGAATTTATAACGAACTTCGCACAAAAAAAATACCATATTGCAGAAACAAAATTGTCAATACACAAATCTATTAAAAATCACTTACCGCTTGAAGAAAATCTGAAAGGCCTGACAGCTTCCCTCGAACAGTATTGTAACTGTAAACAAAATGTTATCTTGCTCGCGCAGTTATCACGCAATATGGATCATAAACTCATTCACTTAACAAACTGAGAAACTTAAATATTAATTATTGAAAGTCTATGATTGCTTTAAATAATATTAACTAATAAGAACATATTTTTTTTTTTGTCTTTGCAATCTAATTTAATAACAAAATTGACCACCATATATCAGCATTATAAGACTGAATAACCAAAAGCTTGTTGATACATTTGAATAATATTTTTTTTTCCTTTTTTTTTTTATAAAAGCTTTGGTTTAGAATAATAAAAAAAACACAAACACAAAACAAACTGTGGTCGAGATCAGCACAGATAGCGGTGCTTGCAGCCAACAGCGTGACCCCAATAATATTAGCACACCGCGTGTAGTTATCCACAAATCGACTGGACTACTATTTATCCCTTGAATCGGGGGCACAGCTTCTGTAGAAGATGCAGGAACTTATTTCCATGCACATTGGCTTACTCGACCCCGTTGTAATAAAAAAAAATTACGGTTTAACCGCTAAGCAAAATTAGCAACGTATACGGTCAAAACAGATGCGAACGGAATTTATATCCTAAAATAATACAATAATTGAACTTCCAGAATTTTATCGTTTAGAAATAAATAATCTATATTACCTTTATGTTCGAAATAATAAAATAATTTTAGTTAAATTATGCGCTATGCGCAAACCAGTTAGAACAAATTATTCTTTAATACAAATTATATTATTTATTATAACTTCATACAATAGCTATGATAACACTCACTGATTGACTAACGTTTTCCAACTGATTTTAATAATGTGTTACGACTGGCATGCGTCTCCACTTGAAGCGGAAAAATTCTATTGCGAAAACTCCAAACGCTCAAATAGTTTGAATTTTTTTTTTATATACCATGACCACCATAGGGTTGTATATACATACGCTCTGATCTATGCTTTCCCAAAATTCAAATTAATATTCTCACCGATTGTTATGTAAAAATATTTTATTTTGTTTTCCCCTGCATTTACTTGTTTTCTATATTATCATGTACAAGCATATATATTTCTTGCGAGATGGTGTGTGTATGTGTATTGTGTGGTATGAGATGGAATGTTTACAATGCGAAAATGTCCAGTCTCGAATATTCCATTTTTCTTGTTGATGTTATTGGCTTGAGTTAACGCGTGATATTTGCTTTGTGTGGGGAAGAAAACCGATCGGCTGATTAGACATGGAGCCGAAGCGACCGTACAACTGAGTGTATATATATGTTCGTCGTCGTTGGTGGTTTCATTCGTTGTATTTGTGCACATATAAACAAAAAAAAGAAAAGAGAACATAAACATGAATAAAGATTTTATAATAATAAAAAAAAAAAATAATAAAACTGATTGTGTGTGTGCACAAATACAGCGAGCGGGACAAACAGCGATGCGAAGGGAGAGATAGGAGGGGGAAAATTTTCTGATTTTTTTGTAATTGATGTAAAATATTTTTTTTGATTAGTTAGTCGAGTTTGAGTTTTTGGTTGACGATAAGTCACCTTTTTTTTTATATAAAAAATTAAAAATAAAAAATCTAGTTTTCGCATTGATGTGACGATAAGTCTAAAATTTTTTTTTTGATAAATGAAAAAAAAAATAAAAGTCAAGTTTAGATTCTTGTTGAGTAAAGTCGAGTGAATTTTCGAGGTTCGTTATATTGACGGTAAATTTTAAATGGTTTTGCTTGGACTAAATTAGCGACCATGTTATTACTTTGGCCAATGTCGTCAAATTCAAGTAAATTTTTTTGTGATAATAGTTAATTTTTTTTATATAACTGGGTTTTTTTTGTTATGTGCGCGGTGGAATGTATATCACCGCAGAAAAATTATAAACCACCATCTTAAGTTTGTAAACAAAAAAAAAAAAAAAGGAACAATAGACAAAAGAAGGAATTAACTTCCTAATGATGTGTATTAATTTTATAAACATTAATAATATTAATAAGATCGATTAGTGTATTTATCATATCTGTAAATTAAATCCATACCCATCTGCGAATGGGGTATATATTTCTTGTGTTAATTTACTAGACAATAAATTGAATAATAAAAATTGTTGATGGCTATGAAAGCGTAAATTAGTTGTTGAGTTTTACCTTTCCTACTTTATTTTTTTTTATTGTGGCGTGAACCTTTTGGTGAAATAAAAAAAAGAAAAAAAAGAGAAATCTGGAAACTGTTTTGGTGCCAATTTAAATAAAAAAAAAAAAAAAATATATTATTTTCTTTTGTGCCGTTCGACAGAGTTCGACTATAAAAGGTCAACCTTCGGATTAACGTGTGTTTTATGGTACGATACACTGAATCCGGTTATTGAGTGTGTTTGGATCGGACGGATCTACATACGATAATATTCCCGCCCTTGTGGGCCGGGCAGCATTTTGGTGAGGGGGATCCTGCGTCGGCGCTGGTTGCGGTGGTCGGACGGGCCAAGGTGGGTAAGAAATAAAAAGGTACGCTATTCAGGGTAAAAACAACTTGTAAATTTTAAATTGTAACAGTTGTTTTTCCCCCTATTATTTTCCTATATATTATATATTTGTTTTGTGCGGTCATACTCGCGATTTGTGGTGATGCACCGGTTTGGTGGAAATCCCACACCGAGCAAATATCACGCCTATTTCATCTTTTCACCGTTGTTTGAGTGATTGCGTTTGGAGTTTTCGCAATTTTTCTTTTTGCTTCGCTTCGGTTCGGTTGTCCGCTTTGGGTGTGGTTCGACCACATAGCGGTCCATTTTCCTGTTTCAGGTACTTTGGTGTGATTTTCTTTTTTTTCATGACTTTTTGGAACAGTGATTAGTGAAAGTAAAATTTTAATATAACGTAGAATCAGTGGTAACGTAGTTTTCTAACGAATTTTTTTCAGTTTTTTTACTTTTACCGTAACAATTTTTTTTCTTTTTGCATTTTTAACTGTCGTGTGCTAACCGCACCATGTGCGCGTAAATAAATAATTGATCGGGTGATGTGAGGTGGGGTCATGCGAAGGGTCGGCCTTTTTCCATCCTTTTCCGTGCGTGCCGTTCGTTCCTCCAGGACAGGCTGTGCTGGAGGGCGGCACGCCACATGAGTTGATCGCGTCGGGGTGACGGTCTCGTTCCGGGGGATTGTCGCTGGGATTGTCATGCGGGCGTCCCTCCTTCATAAATGGCATCGGGAGCCGTCGCGACTGGGAAACAGCATCCCAGTAGGCGGGCCGATGAGGGGAGGCCCGTGTGGCAGTCACGGCGGTAGTCGCCTGGGATTGAGACGGTCACTCCGAAACGATCACTCCCGGCTTATTATTTCCTTTTGCCGCTGAGGCCGTGGCAGTGTAATTGTTAATTTCCATTTGCCCCTCTAATTATGTTCATCATGCGGTTATTCAAGCATGAGAAATATGTCTGAGAATCCCCACGCCGCACCGCGAGCTCTAGCCAGCTACTATACCGCATCAGACCGCTATTCTCATGTCTGTTAACGTAATCCCTTTTGGGATTTCGTTACAGTGGCGCCCAAGCTCGGCTAATTAAATTCAATTTTTCGACTTTTCATTTTTCAGATTTTTTTTTTTTCAAACTTGTTGTGAGCATCACGTACAAAGTCCAACGCTTGCGTTGTTTGATCTGTACGGATGCTCACATCAATGTTTCCCTTGTCCGGTTGGCACCCTCATCTGTATTGTAACCAGCGTATGCTGTTTGATTACATACAGTTGTGAGTGTCAATCCCTATTCTCAGTTCATCGGGTGAGTGGGTCTACCATTTCCGCCATGTGGCGTTAGATTGTGGTTAGACTCATTTTTCCTTTGTTCTGAGTTTAGCTTTCTTCAATTTTTTATTTTCTATTTTGCAGATCTACGTACCCTTAAGTAATTTACTTCAATTTTTTCAGTTAATTTTATTTTGATCCAACTACCTTCATGGGGAGCGATCCAAGCGTGTTCTGACTTCGAGTCATTCGACCTCGCTGGATCGTTTGCCATGTTGGTTCCGTGTGCCATGAGCATTGAGATTGCGGACTTGTTGTTTCCACCAATGTGGTGTTGATTGGACAGTTCGTGGTCTCATTGGTCAATGGCACATCCTTAGTTCATTCTTTTGTTAATTTTCTATTTCTTATCTTCTTTAATTAAAATTATTGGACCTCAGCGGTGTTATTATTATATTTAGCAGTACCCCGCGTCTCATGGTGGAGCTCTAAGAGTGCGGCTGTGAGGCCAACGGGGGAGGAGACCAACCATTTTTTTATTATTACTTATTATTATTTTACCACCGGCCCAACGCATGGCCACACCGATCATCATTCGATCAACTCTCTCTTTATTTTTCTCTATTTACTTTCACTTTTCACTGTTTGTGAAAATTTTATTTTTTTCTCGTCGTCATCTTTTTCTCTCTATTCCTAATTCCTTACAGCATAGTGGAGCAGCTAATTTTCTACGTATATTCGCTTTATTTATCGATTTATTACCTTACTATTTTTCTTTATTTTTTTATTAGTTCATTTAAAAATTAATCGATTTGTCGCTCGTTAATAAATTAAGCCAATTTATTTTTGATTTTTTTTGATTGAACTTTTGTTATAAACATTTTTTTTTATTGTTACGCAACTATTACAAAATTAAATGAACGCCAGTGTATCATCGTGTGATAATCCTTCAAGTACGGTTTTGATCAGCGTTTGAGTGAGCGGCAGTCAACAATTGACGCGAGTGAGTCCTTGTGACAGTAATAATATTCTCGTAGCTCCTCACGTTTCCCGACTTGTGGATGTCCACGTTATTATTGAAGTTCTAATTTAATTTTGCGGATTTAGTTAATTAATTTAATTTTTTTTCTCAATAATAAATATAATTTGGTTTTATATATTAACTTGGTTTTTAATTAATTTTATTTAATTTTGTCTAATCAATTCCTTTGAATTTCGCTTAAATAATTAATTTAATTTTATTTGGTAAACGGGTATACTTATAATTTTCTTTAGGTTTGGGGAATAATTTTTTGTGATAACGCTAGTGTTATCCTTTCCATACTTTGGATTTATTTAACTACGTAATATAATTATTGTGTTTAGTTGTTTTCAATTTCTGGGATAAAATATTCCCACTTTCAATTTATAAATTCTTTTCTTGGGTAATTTTTTTCTGAATTTAAACAAGTAAACAATTTTTTTTTGCAAACGGTTTATTGTTAGAATATTAGTTTTAATTTTGTCCATCTTCTCGTTTTTTTTATATACATATCTATATATATTTTCTGTTCCTCCATATATTGAATTTTGAACTATCACAATATGGATGAGACACATTTAAAAATTGATGAATTAGAAATCGAGTTGGTTGTTCGGTCCATTAGGGTGGATTCTCCTGATGCTATGGATCAGTTGAGAAAGTCGTTGTTAGATGAGGCAGCTGGTACCGTGGAAACTCCTGGCCAGATGCATTCTAAAGCTAAATCCAATCCTGATAGAGAAATTACTACTTGTAAGTTGAAATTGCAAGGTATTCAGGATGCTTTCATTAACGTTTCGGATTTACAAAAGGATAAGCAATTAAATACAGTTCGATGTCTTCACACTCGGTTATTGCATGTGCAAGGGCGACTGATTCGTGTTTCTTCGTCTCCAACTTATGGGAAAAAAGCCAGTATACTTTTGGAAAATAGTAACAAATTGTTAAAGGCATTAAGTCAATTTTTGGAAACTCCTGAAACTTTAGACCAGTCCATAGATTTGGCTAAGGTTAGTGGATGCGATCAAACATGGGACTCTGAGGAAGAAAAACATGAAAATCCTTCCGGTAGTGCTGGGGAACCTACTAAAACGTTACCAGATATTCCTCCCAAAACTTTAAATAATTCTGTAGAACCCGATGCTGTTCCAACAATGGACCAGTCTGGAATGATAAAGTCTTTGATGGCTCAGGTGCAATTTTTAACTGCTCAAATGACAGCTATGCAGGCAGTAGCAGCTACTCCGATTGTACCCAATTTAATGAATCCCAATATGGCGATGAATGGTGGTCATGAACTTAAAAAAACCCAGCAGGTTCACTTTCAAAATCCTCCGGTTTCTTGTAATGAGCAATATGTACCAATTGATTTTCTCCAATTGGAAAATTCACCAGTAGCTTCTGTTCCGCAAGGGCGTTCATCTCTGGAGCAGACTACTTCCGCACCACTTAATAATAATTTTATGCCAGCTTCAGCTGACTTTCAAAATAGTACTTTAAATGCAAATGCAGCTCAGAATTTGGGAAATATGGCTTCTCAACCAGCCGTATCAACTTTTGGTTATTATGGAAATTCTGAATTTCACCGACGTACCTTGTCTCGATGTGGCATTTCTTATAATGGGTCACCTGCGGGTATTACAGTGGACATGTTCCTGTTCCAATTAAATTCAGTCATATTAGCCAATAAAATTTCCTCCGACATTATCCTTCTTGATCTACATCTCCTTTTAAGGGATGTGGCCCTGCAGTGGTACTGGACTTACCGCCGACATAACCCCTTAGCTGACTGGAGTAACTTGCGGCAAGCGTTCATTGAACGATTTAAAGACCGAAGAACCAAATTCGAAATTCGCAGGATGGTCGAGTCGAGGAAGCAGTTACCTCAGGAAAGCTTCCAGGAATATTACCACCATATGTGGAGTTTGTCCCTACAGTGCCACACCCCTTACCGGGATGATGAGTTCATTCAATTACTTATCACCAATATGAAACCAGTATTGCAATATCACCTCACTGACCGTCATTTTTCTTCCATCAATGAATTAATACAGAGTTGTACTGCGTGGGAAGATTCCCTTAAGCGTTTCCGCTCCCCTTCGGATCCTCCGATGTATTCTCGACGCGCGATCAACGAGTTATCCGCGGATGTTTATGATGATTTGGAACTACCGGTGGAAACACCGAACGTGGCACCTACTGAGGTTCCTGCGGATTGCTCGTTGGCAGCGCTTAGTGGTCCATCGGGGACTCCTGGGGCTGCAGGGAGATCATCTGAAAAGAAGCCTGAATCTCGCAACTCTAGTAATACTCATCGTACAGCTGGTGTGGGTAGTCAGGCCGTCTGCTATAATTGTTTAGACATCGGTCACACTTTTCAACAATGTACCGTACCTACCACCGGATACTTCTGCTATCGTTGTGGTCAACGAGATACGATCGCTCGGAGATGTCCTAAGTGTACGGGAAACCAACAGAGTGGTTCTTGGAGAACTGGGATGAGAGGGCCACCTGCGATTTTACCCAGACCGAATCAGGAAGATGCGGCCAGCAATACCGACTCGGAACTTCGTCTAGGGTCTGCGTCAGTGAGGAGGAATTAGATCGATCCGAGATAGCTTTCGTAGAATCCTCCGATTCCGATTTTGTGTCTGGATCGGGTCGATCTCGTTCTAAACCCTTGGTCGTAGATCCAGCGTTGCTATTGTCGTCGAATATTGCACCGTCCACAAACCCTTATTATGACAATACACCCTATAAATCATTTTTAACCATAAATAAGCCGGAAACTTCATCTCTTTCGAGTTGTCAAGTTCCTTTGAAACCTTTTCCTGTTCAAACGGTCCGCTTCTCGGATGATGTTTCCATTATTCCTACCAACACTTCATTTCAAATGTCAATAAATTCACTAGATTCGGAAATTGTCGAACCTCCCCGATCTCGCAGCTCAGTGCGGCTTTCCCGTTCAATCAAATATTGGGAGAGACGAAGGATCATGCGATCTTTCGTTCTCGCCTCAATACTCGGTTCTGAAGCAGGTGACAATCGGCCATATGCCGATGTCCTTGTTAATGATGTACCTTACCGAGGTCTATTGGACAGTGGAGCCAGCGTTAGCGTGCTGGGTTGTGGATCGGAGAGGTTCCTCAACAACCCATTAGTTTCATTTCACAACTTTCCTCAATTAATTAAAACTGCGAGCGGACAGTCTCAGCGTGTCATGGGATACGTTAATGCGCGTATTCAGTTCAATGGGGTGACACATAATCTGAATCTGTATGTGGTTCCCTCATTGGAACAGACTTTGTATTTGGGAATTGATTTCTGGAATCGTTTCGGAATCATTCCAAAGATTTCTGCGTTGAACCTTGCACCTGAGTTGTCCGACTCTAATACTCCCTCTACATTTCACGATTTATCTGTTATTGAACAGCAATTGCTCGATAATCTTAAAAACTTATTTCCTTCTAGTACCAAATTGGGTCTCGGAAAAACCTCTTTATTAACTCACAGTATTGACGTGGGTGAGGCCAAACCTATAAAACAGCGGTTTTATTCCGTCTCTCCTGCGATTCAAAAGTTGATGTACGATGAGTTGGATCGGATGTTGTCTTTGGGGGTCATCGAGATCTCACAAAGTGCCTGGTGCTCGCCGGTTACTTTGGTTCGTAAGGCTAGTGGCAAAGTTCGTCTGTGCTTAGATGCTAGAGAACTGAACAAGGCCACCGTCAAGGATGCGTACCCGTTGCCTCTTATCAACGGATTGTTGGGTCGTTTGGATCAAACTCGATACATATCGGCTATTGATTTAAAAGATGCCTTTTGGCAGATACCACTCGACCCACAATCCCGCGATAAGACAGCGTTTACGGTACCTGGACGGCCCTTGTATCAGTTCACCGTCATGCCTTTTGGTTTATGCAACGCGCCACAGACCCTTTGTCGCCTTATGCACCGAGTGATCCCGCATCGGTTGCACGATAAGGTCTTTGTGTATCTCGACGATCTCCTTGTCACATCCTCCACTCTAGCCGAACACTTTGCCTTATTACAAGAAATTGCACAACTTTTGAAAAATGCTGGTTTGACTATTAATATCACCAAGAGTCAATTCGTCCTCAAAGAAGTCAACTACTTGGGTTATATTGTAGGAAACGGTTGCCTCCGCACAAACCCAGACAAATGTACAGCGATCATGGATTATCCAATCCCCACTACCACCAAACAAATTCGACGTTTTCTGGGAATGTGTGGCTGGTACCGGCGTTTCATTAAAGATTTCTCTTCGCTAGCAGCTCCTCTCACTGATCTGACTGGTAAATCTGGGAAACTTCAGTGGACTCCTACAGCCGACTCTGCGTTTAACTCTCTTAAATTGGCCTTGTCATCATCTCCTGTGTTAGCGCATCCTGACTATAGTAGACCCTTTTTTATTCAGTGCGACGCTAGTGCCGTGGGTGTGGGCAGTGTACTTTTTCAGACGGATTCGGAAGGAGCTGAGCACCCTATCGAGTACATCTCCCACAAATTAAATTCAGCACAGCGGAACTATTCGGTTACCGAGCTCGAGTGCTATGCCGCGGTACTGAGCGTCCACAAATTTAGGCCTTATATCGAAGGTTATCCGTTTACCATCTATACGGATCACGCTAGTCTACGTTGGTTGATGTCGCAGAAAGATCTCTCCGGTCGACTCGCTCGATGGAGTCTTAAACTACAAGCTTTTGATTTCCAGATTGGGTACCGAAAAGGGTCGGTAAACATAGTGCCCGATGCGTTGTCTCGAGCCTTTTGTGATGAAACCTCTCCTCGTGAGGAAAAGTCCAAAGGTGAGAGCAATGCTATCCCTGGAGTCCAATCTGGAAGTCATCAGTCCGGGTTGATATTGTCAGGTAAATCTTTGAGCGCATTGTCTTCGTCTCAAACCATGGTGCCGGTGCTACACATCGATCTTTCCTCTCCTTCGTTCCAGGAATCCGAATATGTTGCACAAATTGCTAAAGTGAATCAGCTCGCCAGTAATCAGCATAATTATAAAGTACAGGATGATAAATTACTTATTTCTATACCTCATGGAATTGATTATCTTGACACTGATGCTCCCATCTGGAGATTAGTTGTTCCTAATTCCATGACTGAGGAACTCATCGAGCAGGCCCACGTCCCTCCCACTTCCGCACATTTAGGTGGCAGTAAAACGCTTGAACGTCTTCAGCGTCAATTTTACTGGCCACAGATGGCAAGTCAGGTAAAAACTTACGTGGCTAGCTGTTCTAAGTGCAAAATGAATAAAGCTGTGAATTACTCTACGCAACCAGCCATGGGAGCGGCCGTGGTTTCAACTAGACCTTTTCAGAAATTGTTCGTTGATTTTCTCGGTCCGTATCCTCGCTCAAAGCGTGGGAATTCCTATATAGCAATTGTCCTTGATCATTTTTCTAAATTTGTATTGATTAAACCTTTGCGTGAAGCTACTGCTTCATCGTTATGTAACTTTTTGGAAAATGATGTCTTCTTATTGTTCTCCGTTCCTGAAGTAATCACTTCAGACAACGGAAAACAATTTACCTCTAATCTATTCAGGGATTTGTTATCTAAATATGGGATTTTTCACGTTCGTACTCCTGTTTACTCTCCACAGAGTAATGCGTCTGAGCGTGTGAATCGTACTTTATTGTCTTCTTTACGGGCTTATGTCGACGATCATGAACATAGTGAGTGGGATAAGTACCTACCAGAGATAGCCGCTGCCTTACGCAACGCTATTCATGATACTCTGCATTGTTCCCCTTATTATGCCGTGTTCGGACAGCATATGTCGTTACACGGATCTGATTATTCTCTGCGAAGATTGCTGGACGAGAATGATTCAAGCGAAATCTACGTAATGTCTAAACCGGATCGATTGAACTTGCTTAAAAATCGTATTATGCACTACCTGCAAGTCGCGCATGAGAAAGGTGCCAAAAGATACAATCTGCGCAGTACCCACCGTAATTTTCGAATCGGCCAACCCGTTTTTGTCCGATCTTTCGCCTTAAGCGACGCGATCAACAAATTCTCTGCCAAATTAGGCGCTAAATTCAAACCCGCTATCATATCGGATAAGGTCGGATCGGTCGCATATCAATTAAAAGATCCAGATGGCAAACCATTGGGCACCTTTCATGCCAAGGATATCCGTGTGTGAAGGAGAAGGGGAAACAGTAATAAAATCAAAGTAACCCCTCTTAAAATTCAATCTATTTTTTTGTTAGGCCTGGCTTGAGACCTTATCTCGGGTGTGGGTCGTTCCCACGTTTGTTACGACTGGCATGCGTCTCCACTTGAAGCGGAAAAATTCTATTGCGAAAACTCCAAACGCTCAAATAGTTTGAATTTTTTTTTTATATACCATGACCACCATAGGGTTGTATATACATACGCTCTGATCTATGCTTTCCCAAAATTCAAATTAATATTCTCACCGATTGTTATGTAAAAATATTTTATTTTGTTTTCCCCTGCATTTACTTGTTTTCTATATTATCATGTACAAGCATATATATTTCTTGCGAGATGGTGTGTGTATGTGTATTGTGTGGTATGAGATGGAATGTTTACAATGCGAAAATGTCCAGTCTCGAATATTCCATTTTTCTTGTTGATGTTATTGGCTTGAGTTAACGCGTGATATTTGCTTTGTGTGGGGAAGAAAACCGATCGGCTGATTAGACATGGAGCCGAAGCGACCGTACAACTGAGTGTATATATATGTTCGTCGTCGTTGGTGGTTTCATTCGTTGTATTTGTGCACATATAAACAAAAAAAAGAAAAGAGAACATAAACATGAATAAAGATTTTATAATAATAAAAAAAAAAAATAATAAAACTGATTGTGTGTGTGCACAAATACAGCGAGCGGGACAAACAGCGATGCGAAGGGAGAGATAGGAGGGGGAAAATTTTCTGATTTTTTTGTAATTGATGTAAAATATTTTTTTTGATTAGTTAGTCGAGTTTGAGTTTTTGGTTGACGATAAGTCACCTTTTTTTTTATATAAAAAATTAAAAATAAAAAATCTAGTTTTCGCATTGATGTGACGATAAGTCTAAAATTTTTTTTTTGATAAATGAAAAAAAAAATAAAAGTCAAGTTTAGATTCTTGTTGAGTAAAGTCGAGTGAATTTTCGAGGTTCGTTATATTGACGGTAAATTTTAAATGGTTTTGCTTGGACTAAATTAGCGACCATGTTATTACTTTGGCCAATGTCGTCAAATTCAAGTAAATTTTTTTGTGATAATAGTTAATTTTTTTTATATAACTGGGTTTTTTTTGTTATGTGCGCGGTGGAATGTATATCACCGCAGAAAAATTATAAACCACCATCTTAAGTTTGTAAACAAAAAAAAAAAAAAAGGAACAATAGACAAAAGAAGGAATTAACTTCCTAATGATGTGTATTAATTTTATAAACATTAATAATATTAATAAGATCGATTAGTGTATTTATCATATCTGTAAATTAAATCCATACCCATCTGCGAATGGGGTATATATTTCTTGTGTTAATTTACTAGACAATAAATTGAATAATAAAAATTGTTGATGGCTATGAAAGCGTAAATTAGTTGTTGAGTTTTACCTTTCCTACTTTATTTTTTTTGATTGTGGCGTGAACCTTTTGGTGAAATAAAAAAAAGAAAAAAAAGAGAAATCTGGAAACTGTTTTGGTGCCAATTTAAATAAAAAAAAAAAAAAAATATATTATTTTCTTTTGTGCCGTTCGACAGAGTTCGACTATAAAAGGTCAACCTTCGGATTAACGTGTGTTTTATGGTACGATACACTGAATCCGGTTATTGAGTGTGTTTGGATCGGACGGATCTACATACGATAATATTCCCGCCCTTGTGGGCCGGGCAGCATTTTGGTGAGGGGGATCCTGCGTCGGCGCTGGTTGCGGTGGTCGGACGGGCCAAGGTGGGTAAGAAATAAAAAGGTACGCTATTCAGGGTAAAAACAACTTGTAAATTTTAAATTGTAACAGTTGTTTTTCCCCCTATTATTTTCCTATATATTATATATTTGTTTTGTGCGGTCATACTCGCGATTTGTGGTGATGCACCGGTTTGGTGGAAATCCCACACCGAGCAAATATCACGCCTATTTCATCTTTTCACCGTTGTTTGAGTGATTGCGTTTGGAGTTTTCGCAATTTTTCTTTTTGCTTCGCTTCGGTTCGGTTGTCCGCTTTGGGTGTGGTTCGACCACATAGCGGTCCATTTTCCTGTTTCAGGTACTTTGGTGTGATTTTCTTTTTTTTCATGACTTTTTGGAACAGTGATTAGTGAAAGTAAAATTTTAATATAACGTAGAATCAGTGGTAACGTAGTTTTCTAACGAATTTTTTTCAGTTTTTTTACTTTTACCGTAACAATTTTTTTTCTTTTTGCATTTTTAACTGTCGTGTGCTAACCGCACCATGTGCGCGTAAATAAATAATTGATCGGGTGATGTGAGGTGGGGTCATGCGAAGGGTCGGCCTTTTTCCATCCTTTTCCGTGCGTGCCGTTCGTTCCTCCAGGACAGGCTGTGCTGGAGGGCGGCACGCCACATGAGTTGATCGCGTCGGGGTGACGGTCTCGTTCCGGGGGATTGTCGCTGGGATTGTCATGCGGGCGTCCCTCCTTCATAAATGGCATCGGGAGCCGTCGCGACTGGGAAACAGCATCCCAGTAGGCGGGCCGATGAGGGGAGGCCCGTGTGGCAGTCACGGCGGTAGTCGCCTGGGATTGAGACGGTCACTCCGAAACGATCACTCCCGGCTTATTATTTCCTTTTGCCGCTGAGGCCGTGGCAGTGTAATTGTTAATTTCCATTTGCCCCTCTAATTATGTTCATCATGCGGTTATTCAAGCATGAGAAATATGTCTGAGAATCCCCACGCCGCACCGCGAGCTCTAGCCAGCTACTATACCGCATCAGACCGCTATTCTCATGTCTGTTAACGTAATCCCTTTTGGGATTTCGTTACAAATGCCAAACGAGAAAGAACCAACAGACAAATGCGATATGCAATTACTCGCAAGAGAAATTGGTACATTTGATGTTCAACCTCCAACACCGTCTCTGCCATAGCACCACAAAATTATTTTGGACATATAGGCGCGACTCTACAAGAGTTGGGAGTGCCTTGAGCCCCAAAACAGATTGCATAGATTAAAACCAAAAAAAAAATGTATAAGTGTCATTTTCACAGCTCGCTAAGATGTATAATATTTAATACTTAAAGTATGCGTGTAATACTGTTTGTTTCTAATGTACATATTTCCATTTCATTTTTTTGAATCATCTTACACCACACATGCATAACATTTTTGTCCTTCCATTTTAAATGAACTGAAACTTCAGATTTAAGCTTTTTTGATAAATTGGGAGGTCCCAGTGAATTTTACGCCAAATCAGCTAACCGGAAGTGGCCACTCCCTTGGTCCAGAAAATTTATTTTGCAAATATCATAAAAAGTAAAAGGTTTACAAAAAACTACTTAATACAAAATGTTTCCAAAAATTAAAAAAAAAAAAATTAAAAATTTCAAAATTAAAAAAAAAATTAAAAAAAAAAGTTATAAAAATAATAAAATTTCTCAAAATCCTCTGTTCGTAAAAGAAAGTCGTGTGTTGGCCACACCTCCATTTTTTTAGATGGAATTTTTGACTTACCCCCGCTAAAGATGTTTTCACATCAAAAATACTCGATTACCAGCGTAATTTGAAACTCGAGTAATTTGGATACCCTATATTTGTATGTTGTATGTGCGAAAAATTTTTTTTTTCCTTTGCGTTTATTCAAACCGATAAATAACCAATAGAATATTGGAGGCGGTAATAACATTTTCTATGTTTTGGTCCCCTTTTGGTCAATCTGCAGAAAAATTGTATAAAAATCTCGCCAATATTTTGTTGTAGGGAGTCGTTTATCTTGGGTTTTCGTGGATTCAAATCATCCATAGGTAAATATCAAGCTATTTATATAAAAAAATATGGGCCTATCAGACGGCACTTTTCCCACAAAGCGTCCGTTATAGATCGCCAAACCAACCGTGTATATTTTATAAACATTTTCGCAAGGTTCTTAAAAGATATCACGGCTTTTCTTAAATTTAGGGCCCCTTCCCCAATAACACAATTGCTTACGAAAATGTAAATCTTTTACTCTCATGCCGCCAAACCACAGACACACAAATAATGCTATATCATTTAGAAATGACGCGTGTTGAACAGCAATCAAAGTCGCATTCACATTTTTCAACTTCGACCTTCAACAATTAGATCCAGTTGATGAAAAACCTTAAGTATTTAAATTACTCCGTTCAGCAATCCGCAATGTTGAAATTTTATTTTCTGAAAATTTGTGCCGTTTATTCAGAAACAATCACGTCGATTATAGAATCCGCGGGAGCGAATCAATCGCGGATTGAAAACTGCATATAAAAAAAATAGGAAACAATTGCTGCAAATCAAAGTATCCTGGAAAACCTCTCTTGATTTACATGCAATTTGGATTTTTTGATTCACCGTACAAACGCAATATTTTTATAGCGTTTCTAAAACAATTTCTATTTAACGATTTGTAAAAAAATCCAAAGGGATTTCAATGAAACTATGATATAAAATTTTTGTTTTCCATTTTTTTTATTTGTAGTTTTCGATCCGCGATTGATTCGCTCCCGCGGATTCTATAATCGACATGATTTATTTTGTGTGCTTTAGCTGAACGGGGTCTCGCTTTGGACTTAATAAAATTTAATAAAACGCAAACAATACAAAATCAGAATTAACTTTAATTACTGTTGTCACCGAATCCCATCTCCTTGCCACATAGTAGGTATGTATTTCATTTTCTATATCTCACAGCGCCTTTCTCCGAAACTTACTCTACCCTAATGGCATGATTTTATTTTAAAGGCGTCCCTTAGTAATTTTATATTTATATACGTCAAACCAAGATAATTCAGAAATAAAACCTTAAATGCGATTTTATTAAAGCAATTCACAAATAAAATGTCATAAAATGTCAATAAAACGTTACAGAAATGTCAATGTCACAGAAATGGGAATGTCTTGCTATATTTGAAAGCTTACTAGATAAAATTTATTTTTAAATGTTGACGATATTATTTGCACCAGTAATAGTACATTGTGTCATTAGGATTAAAAGTGATACTTTGTTTGACGAGCAATTATATTTGCATGCGAGGCGAAGCGCAGCGTAGCCGAGCAAAAGCAAATATTTGCGAGTCAAACAAAGTCACTTTTAATCCGAATAGCACATACTATTTTTTCTTCAACGAAGAAATGCTTATTATAAACTAATTATACAAGTAAGTACAAATTATGTAATTAAAATTTCAAAATTGAAAGTAATTTTGTTGAAATATTTTGTGAAACTAAGGAGATCATGACTTTTGTTTGGTTTGACTATTGTAAGTGTCAAACTTCCAAGCTATAATTATAATATTTTTCTTGCGAACAAAATGTTTGAATCAGAAGATTTATCAAATTTACCTCCGGATGTGGTTCAAACAGCAAAGGAAATTGTATTAAACCTATTGCCATCAAAATCACGTAAGATTTACGAGTGCGCATATAACCGATTTTTGAAGTGGTGTACTGAAAAAAATGTGCAATCTGGATTATATTCAGAAAGCGTTCTATTGGCATACTTTGCCAATTTGTCTACGAAGATGAAAAGTTCGACTCTTTGGGAGCAAAATTTAAAAACAAGTCGATTTGTGCTTTATCGAGAACCCTCGATTTTTTTGCTGTGTAACCAACATTCTGTTTTTTTAAAAATGCTCGCAATTTGGAATATTTTTCGATGTTTACGCCATTTTTATAATTTAATGTGGCCTTAACCATAGAATATTGCGCCCAAAGAGTCGAACTTTTCATCTTCGTAGACAAATTGGCAAAGTATGCCAATAGAACGCTTTCTGAATATAATCCAGATTGCACATTTTTTTCAGTACACCACTTCAAAAATCGGTTATATGCGCACTCGTAAATCTTACGTGATTTTGATGGCAATAGGTTTAATACAATTTCCTTTGCTGTTTGAACCACATCCGGAGGTAAATTTGATAAATCTTCTGATTCAAACATTTTGTTCGCAAGAAAAATATTATAATTATAGCTTGGCAGTTTGACACTTACAATAGTCAAACCAAACAAAAGTCATGATCTCCTTAGTTTCACAAAATATTTCAACAAAATTACTTTCAATTTTGAAATTTTAATTACATAATTTGTACTTACTTGTAATATATACATTATACATATTATTGTGTCTTCACTATAATATTTTTCTCCTATAGTATTAAAAATACCTACTTTTACACCAAGGATTAAAAGTGTAGCTTAGCAACACACACATTTTATAAAATAGTAAGAAAAAGGCCAACTTTAATACCAAAAAACAGTATTAAAACAAGAGGCTTTTAAGACGTTGGGAGAAAAAGTATTTTACTAAACGGTTGCCTATTTATTTTATCTTAAAGACATCTATGGAACAATGATTGGATTTGGAAGATGCATTAACTGTAGAAAAATATTTCTTCGAAAAGTTCGAAATTACCTCGAAAAACAGATTAACAAATTTATATTACTCCTTTTTGTTAAAATGACTCCCACACAATGCTTCAATCGACTTCAAATTTTGTGAAAAGGTAGATAACGAATTGTCAAATTTATCATCAACATGTTTGGCAGTTTTCTCTTCCACTACAAGCCCCTCTATTTTAGACTCAAACGGACCTAAAAGTTAACACAAACTGCTTATTACTAAAATCTATCTTTGTACAAAATTTCGACAAAAACTATCAATATTTGTGAGAATGGAAGGCAAAAAAGAATTAATAAAAATGTGTGACTGGAAGGACGGAAGAACGGACACAACATTTTTCCAATAGATTTTTTAGAGTACCGATTTTTTTCGAGATTACTTTATTATATTGGGAAAAGGCAAAACAAGATGCATACAAATTAAGTGGTACCGGTCATTGGGTGTCTCTTAAATGTCCTTTTTGGGGCGGGAGGTGGCAAGTGCTACGCCCTGTTTGTTAGGGTCCTATGGCCATCTATTGTAATTTTAAGTTTTTATTTTATTTACGGATGAATCCGTAAATCATCGGATTTCTCCCGAATACTTTCTGGCTGATAGGTCACACTCCAGCTTAGTGGTTGGCCCGGGTCCAAATTTTCTTTTGTTTTCATTTTGGTTATGTTTTCAACCAGTTTTTTTATGACTTTTTTTTCAAGATTCTAAGAGGAGCTAAATCCGCGACCGACATAACCTCTACTTGACTGAGCATCGAGATTAAGTCGTGGTAGTACCACCGCTTTTAGGATACATTTTTGTAATGGTGTGTCTCAGGTCCAAAATAAGTCTTGTTCTGAACGTTATACTTCTGGAGTTTTTATCTGTATCTTAAAGTTGTTTGGGTTTCTGGATCGAAGTGAAGGATAATGCTGTTCATGGGAAAAAACTAGATCATTTAAGTTCAAAATGAATGATTTGGCATTTAAAGTTGAGTATGGAGTGATTTGAAGCAAACGGTGTGAGAACTTAAACTTTTGATCTAAGTATGGGACAGGTGGGAGACCCCAGACTGAGCAGCTGGTCCAGCAGCGGTTGATGAATGGTTTGGTCGGTGTTGCTCATTTTTCTGACAAATTTCCCTAGTGCTGGTTTTATGTGCGTATTTATTACGTGCTACTCAGTTTTTCAAAATCAACCTTATTGTGCTTCGACAATTGATTATCCAATAATTATCTCTTAACAGATAATTGGTAAGAAGTGGGGATCAGCGTGTACATGTTTAGAATGTATTTGCCATATCCGTTTTTTTAGTAAACACATGATTTGACCGCAAAATGATTGAATGTTTGCTGTCACATTCGCAGTCTGCGCTAAAAAGACGATCGCCAACTATAATCATTTCGGTGCCGTCTAAGAAAGGTGCTAAAGATAGCAACTTGGATTCTTTGCTCGCACCTTTTGATTTCGTCGCAGATTTTTGATATCGTCATGGAAAAAGTCTCCATTGAACCCATTTGATACAAATTATTTTAAACTCCTCAGTCCTCAATCCCGCTTATCTTTAATTTGCCGCAATGTCCGGTTGAAGCGATCCACGTGACAGAGGATTCGGAATATCTTCTTGAGTTTTGAAATTCTGTCGAATATTTTGTTTAGCCAAGTATATATACTTGGCTATAGTTATAACTTCATTAACATAGTGAGTATTGCGTTAATTTGAGTAATATGCAAAAAATATTCCAATTTTCTTAGCCGAGAACCTAGCAGATTTACAAGTTGTTTTTGATATACTCCTCTAGAAACATGATCTGCGGCATTTTCGGAAGATTTCACATGTCCCCAATGTTCCCTAGGAAATTTCTCTAATATCTGAATTGTTCTATTGGACACGAAGGTTTTTTGTTTCGCAGGATACGTTGACAACCATACTAAAACAATGGATGACGATGAATAATGTTTTGAGGTAGGTTTGATTGTTTGTTTGACGGTAAACATTAATTTTGATAATAAATGGGCAGCACACAGCTCCAGGATTTTTAACCAGAGCAATTTTAATTTTGGAGGTGAACAAATTTATGACTGTTTCTCGCTTTACGTCCGTTACTCTGTGCTGTACACCACTTCACTTGCATCCGCAAAGCCGTGAAACGAGATGTTTTTGTACCCATCTTCCAAATGCTTGAGTAATTTGTCATGCCAATCAATTTTTAGAAACCAAATATTTTGAAATAGTATTTTTAGCAAAATTATTGATGGAGGTAAAAAACCTAATATATCAAAAACTGGTGATGATTCAGATATAAGTTTGCGCTTCGTAATAGGACCATCGTGCTCTAAGCTAACGTTAAAAGTTAGAAAATCGTCGGCCGGATATCACTGCAGTCCCGGAATTTTCACTGATAAAGTACGATCGCTACATAAATCAGTTGTAGAATAATCATTTACTTCATCATACATAAACCAGAAATGTTTGACTTCTACTTTCTACTTACGGTTTTACCGCCCGCTCGTAACACACTAATAATCTTTTGTTTTAATTGATTCGCACTTTGCACATCTAAAAATCGTTTATTATACCGGATGATTTTTTTAACCTGATACACTCAAATATCTCGGAAAATAAGCACTCTACGAAAAAATAGTAAATACATTAGTGTTAAAATTAGTATCCTCCCCTCCTCCTTGTAGATGGGGCAGGGGGTAACTTTGAAACTAAAATATGAACCCCTATTTTTTATTGTAGATTCGGATTCTATGGCTAAAAATACGTAGGATTTGACTGAAACATTTTTTTCGATTCATGATAGATGGCGCTGTAATTGACGATATTCAATTTTTTTTTTCGATTTCTCCTACTGAGAACCTACGCAAACGATTCTGCAATACGTCTGCAATAAAAATACGACGGTTTCATTGTAAATACTCGAAATTAGTCTTACAATTTGTATTTCTTAAATTTTCAATTACTGAAAATGGCTTCTCATTATCGTAACCCTATCGTCATAGTGACGAATATCGTCAATTACAGCGCCATCTATCATGAATCGAAAAAAATGTTTCAGTCAAATCTTACGTATTTTTAGCCGTAGAATCCGAATCTGCAATAAAAAATAGGAGTTCATATTTTAGTTTCAAAGTTACCCTCCGCCCCATCTACAAGGAGGGGGGGGGCGGAGGGTACTAATTTTAACACTAATGTATTTCCCCCACGGAATAATTAAATTTTGATCTGTACCATTTTTTCGTAGAGTCCTTACTCGTATTTTCCGAGATATCAGAAAAAAAAAGTTCAAATCTCACTCTGGTTAATTTATAATGTCAAATTTGCTAATCAGAGCTCTCTTGCCACTGTATTCGTTGATAATTATAATCATCTGATGCTACTATAACCTGTCGTTACATATTTTCTATGTCGGCAGTTAGTGCGATTTTATTGCCTCGGAAGCGCAATAATGTAACCCAAAGCCTGTGTTGAATGGTCGGTCCTTTCATAAATATGTCGTTTAAAGAAGTTCTCTTCTTAAAGAAGTGGTTAGGCTGTCTTCTTTTATCACTGGCTGATAAGGCAAATAGAACACAGTTTTGTTTTTTAATCTTTCTTGCGTTTAAAGAATTTCCGTCATTTGCTAAATGCACAGTTTTTTAATGATGGGTTGTTTGGTAGTTTTCGCTCAAGGGGAAAGAAGCGTTGTTTTTGATTTGCAACGATCAAAAAATTTCCTATTTCTAGTGATGAATGGTTGAATAGAAGTTTCACTGCATATTTTCCATTTTGTTGTCTTTTATTAGTTTCCGTAAAGAATTTTTCACATTTTGCGAGGTGATTTTCATCTCCCAAAATCTACGTAAATTATTATCCACTTCCATATTCATGCTTAAATTTAACATGAGCGTCATGAAGGTGGCCCAGTTACCACCTTGTTTTGTAGAATGTTGGCCGGACGCTATCCAACCAAATATGTTTTTTTTGGCACGTCTATCGGACCGGACTTGTCATAATCAGGATCCGCCAAGTGTATATTCTGGAGCCACCATTTTTCATCGAACTGAATGTTCTGCTAGGGTAGTCTGGATGGTAGATTATTGAGAATTAAACCACTAACTTCCAGTTGGATTCCGGAATCTTTTATTGGTTGTAATGATAGTTCCACTTTTCCCTTTGAAGATACCGATCCACATGTTATACCACTTTGGTTTATTGGCTTCAATTGTTGAGTTAATTGAATTTTGTAAAGATGCATATTTAAATTAACGTGTAAAATACGATGGAACTGTTTCACGACTACGAATTGGACGATGGTGTTCATATGCTTTACAACATTCAACTGATCCAGTTTCTTCAAAATGTCTAACAATTTTGCGAATTCCAGGCTGTGTAGGAAGTCTATGTCGACCAAAATCATCACGTAATTTAACTAAGTATATTTTTTACAGAACGACCATTTTCGTAATAAGTTTGGATAACCAAAACACGTTTTTGACTTTTCATTTGTCAAAAAGTTTTCGGGTTGCCACCGCACAATAAATTTTTTTTTTTAGGTTAAAAAAGAACCAACTGATAGAACACCCTTTTTTTTATTATTGTTGTCTCGTTATGTGCAGACTTTTCTATTTTGCAATTAATAAATAAAGATAAATTATGAAAATTATTTGTAATCGTTAAACAGCGAAGCTACAAATAAGATTCTGAGAAATAAACTCTTTAAGCGCTCTTTGGATCGCATCAAATTAGAGCCAGTTACTACAGAAACTGTGTCAGAATACCGTAATCAAAAGGGATTTAGCGACTGGTATAAAATTTAAAATCAATTTTGTCCCTTATTCGACATAAATTATATCGATTAAGATAATTTCAGAATAAGCAGTTGATCCCGAAATTACTTTAAATTATACCGAAGTTGATGAAATACTGATAGTTTGGAGAATGTAGAACTTTAACTGTACAAAGTCTAGAAAATATGGTGACATACAATTGCCTGGAGAATAATTTCGGATTTTAGAGTATAAATGTGTGATGAGCTTTGAAAGGTTAAAGCCTGTACTCCATGAGAAAAATTGACTGACAGTCAAAAAAAACGAAAAGAGAAAAACAATCTGATGCCCTTACAAGAGACAAGGACAACGTTTTTTATTTTATTTTTTATTTTACAGCAAAATGGTTTTTCCATAAAATAAAACACGTTGCCTTTTGTAGTGTTTTTTTATTCGCTCGGGATAGCTGCTATCGAGAGCCGTCATATGAAAAGTGGCTCCGGATAGCGCTCCGTATAAATAGGTAGAGCCAAATATTTTTTATATCAAGTTTTCACTAAACAATTGAATTAAAAATGATAGTTTGATGTTAAATAAGTTTAGTTTACCAATAAATAGCGCGTCAAATTTAAATTTAGGCGTATAAAAATGACGGCTCTCGATAGCAGCTATCCGGAGCGAATAAAAAAACACTACATTTGTCTCTTATTTAGGGCATCAGATAATTTTTCTCTTTTCATTTTTTTTTTTGACTGTCAGTCAATTTTTCTCATGGAATACAGGCTTAAGTATGCTAGTCTGATAATTTGAAATATAGTTTCAACCAATTGACCCCTTTAAAACAGTTACTATATAACAAACCCACGGTTACATTTGTTTTAAAAAAAATCTAGAACACATATGTATGTAACTTCAAAAAAACTAATTCAAATCCAACAAATAATTACATTTCGGAAATTATATTGATAACGGTAATAAACCTAGTATTACAAATACGAGTACGTACATACATATGTATGTCTTGAAAAGATAAAATGTAACCTTAAAAATTTCAATTAAAATTTACAAGATTTGTTTTGTTGATTATCAAAAATTACCTAAACCATAATTAAAAATCTAACTTTTTACTATAAATCAAAGGTAGCTAGTAGATAGCGAAATTTATGTGTATCTATAAGAAATTATAAAAAACAAACCTCGTGATTGCAGTTAATAAAATTGAAGTGCGACTAAAACACGAATTTCTTTTACGAACGGAACATTATGAGAAATTTTGTTCAATCACGTGTTTGAGCATGATTAAAAATTGCAAGTTTGTTGACGAGTCAACATACTTGTTGTAATCGTTTCTAGTATTCAAGTGCAGTAATTTAATTAGATAATAACGCTAATCAAATAAGTGCTTAGTCTTACAAACAATGAGTCAACATGGAAGGCCACTACAAAGAACAATGCATGAGGTTCGAGCAATTGCAGAATATAAAGTCTAACTGCATCAAGGATGGCGAATGCAGGAGAACAACTCTATACCTGCAAAACAAACTAGCAAGGCTGGATGAAATTTGGTGAAATTTCATCAGTGCGGACTCTGATTTAAAGATAAATTCTTCGATGCCAACCAAATCCATTACTACTGAGGGGAGTCAGTTTTTTAATTTTTTACAAAATTCAAACAAGATTTGGAAACAAAATTAACAACAATGTCGGTGAGAGATACCCCATGAAGAGGGATTCGTCTCCCATCATCAGAATGCCATGTCCATAATCGTCAGGTTCTTCAAAAATAGAAGTACGTGTGTCGATCAAAAGTAGTTTCTCAGGCCAGAACAAATGCGTAGGTACAAATGACAAATGACACACAAGAGCTACTGGAGACCGCAGACAATCGAGAACAACATACAATCCAAGCAATCATGCTTTACTGAAGATTATTAGTAGACCTTAGTGAATAGCTTAAAGCGAATCGAAATTTCGCATTTCTATGGCGAGCCCCAAAAGGGCAGCCTTAGAAGGATCTATTTAGAAGAATGGTGTGATCTACTATGTCGTCCATGTTGAATTTTTAAGTGAAACCTGTTTTGAAGAAATGTAGAATTGACGACGATTTTAAGAAAAGAAAATTACATATGCATCCATGTATCTATGTGCATGAAAAATATACATATATATATATATATATATATATATATATATATATATATATAATATATATATATATATATATATATATATACTCCAAATTGTCCGCATGATGTCACGAGTTGGTATACAAATGCTGAATTAGTATTGTGGTTTTGATCCTTGATAACGCTGAATTTATTTGATGATGTTGCTACTCGCCGTATAATGTCGCTAGTGAATTATTTTGTGAATTATTGGTGATGCGTATTTTTGGTATTTATATATATATATATATATATATATATATATATTTATATATATATATATATATATATTTATATATATATATATATATATATATATATATATATATATAAATATATAAATATATATATATATTATATATATATATATATATATATATAATATATATATATATATATATATATATATATATATATATATATATATATATATATATATATATATATATATATATATATATATATATATATATATATATATATATATATATATATATATATATATATATATATATATATATATATATATATATATATTATATATATATATATATATATATATATATATATATATATATATATATATATATATATATATATATATATATATATATATATATATATATATATATATATATATATATATATATATATATATATATATATATATATATATATATATATATATATATATATATATATATATATATATATATATATATATATATATATATATATATATATATATATATATATATATATATATGTATATATATATATATATATGTTTATATAATATTGCGTATTAATATTTATGATAGAAAATACCAAAAATACGCATCACCAAATAATTCACAAAATAATTCACTAGCGACATTATACGGCGAGTAGCAACATCATCAAATAAATTCAGCGTTATCAAGGATCAAAACCACAATACTAATTCAGCATTTGTATACCAACTCGTGACATCATGCGGACAATTTGGAGATGATGGAATTATTTTCATAATTTTAAACACATGGGGGCCTATTCTCGAATTTCACGTCCATTTTCCACATGTGGACATCTGTCAAAGTTGTCAAAAAATGGTTAGAAAATTGTAATTCGTATATAAAACACATGCGGCATTGACATTTTCCTATATGGGGAATTTTTCCACATGCTTATACCCATTCGGAAATATTCCCTTAGTACCGATAAAATTCAATTTTTATGATTTTTGACAGATGTCCACATGTGGAAAATGGATGTGGAATTCGAGAATAGGCCCCATGGTTTGTTTATTTTATATTTGTGCGTAACTTTTGATTTTAATTTATTACAATTTATTTATTATATATTTGTTCCTTGGATATACTTTGTGACATTTTTAAAGTTTTGTAATTTTTAAATTTTTTTTTGGTAGTCACAATAATAAGTAATTTTGTTATCAAATTGTATTTCGTAGTTTAAATACGAAATTGATTGTAAATTTTGTTCTATTCTTATTGCTATTTTTATTGTGATTTTTGTTTCATTTTACAAGGTAATGAAAATATTAGCTCAATATAAGTACCGTAATTCACATAATACGAGATTACGGAAAAAGAAGGAAGGTACTATACCGCTTGATGTGACAGCTGAGAATAAAAAGCTTAACAGTAAAATTCAAATTAAAGTTTCCAAAATGGGCCTTAATATTGATCAAGTGCTAAAAATTGTCCCAGAATTTTCAGGTAATGGTGACGATCTTCATAGGTTTTTATCTGCGTGTGATTTAGTTAGTACTCCATTGAAAAACGACGCTTACAAAACGACGCTTTTGAATTTATTTAAAACGCGCCTTAACGGCAAAGCGTATAATTCAATAAAATATAAAACGATCAATACTCTTGATGCTTTGAAAATAGAATTAAAAAGCCAATTTGGGCAAGCGTGTTCAATTGAACAGTTGCAGACCACGTTGTGTCTTATTAAGCAAGGCGCAAACGAAGAAGTTCAAACGTATGCGAATCGAGTTGAGGAAACTCTTTTTAAATTAAACGACGAATGTGTTTCTGAGCAAGGAGAGGCACATCAAGAGGTCATTGTGGCCTTGAATTCCAAGACGGCATTGAAAGCTTTTGTGGATGGATTACGAAATCCCATAAGAATTTTTATTAAGGCGTGTCGATACAATAAACTATCAGACGCCATTGCTAAAGCCGTCGAGGAAGAAGTAGCGTTGAAAGGTAGAAATTCTATTACACGAGCAACAAATTCGGTATCACAATATAATGTCTCAACGTCTTCTAACGGACGAAATAATTCAAATAATCAAGGATTCAGTATTAAATGTCAGATTTGTAATATAACAGGCCATACGTCAAAAACATGTTTCTTTCGTTACAACCAGACTGAGAAAAAATCAGTGAATCAAATTTCGATTCAGTGCAGTTATTGCAAAAATATCGGGCATCACATTCATGATTGTCGCAAACGGCAATATGTATAATGAAAAAGAAAAAAACAATGAACAATTTTCACAGAATAAATTTCAGAATCGTGATTTTAGACCATCCGCTAAAGATTTAAAGAGCAAAAAACATGTCAGAGCTCGTCGATGCCAATCAACAGGACACTCTTCGAGTTCTCGATATTTAAAGTGTCCTGATATCATTATAAACCAATTTCGCCAATTATTCTCTAAATTTATGTCAATATTTCTAGTGTTCCACATTATTCTAAATTTTATTTCACTGTCGATAAACGATATAAAAATTTATGTTACAAATTTTTAAATTTCAAAAAACATTATTTTTAGATACACTGATGATATTTGTTTCCTGCTATATTCTACAATATTCCTATATTCTAAAAAATTACCAATTTTTTATTCATTAATATTTTCTGAAACAAAGCTCGCAATACTTGAACCGAAAACACATTTCCTACATTATAAAACCGATTTGTCGACAAATACTAATAATCATAAGTATATCAAACTAAAATTGAATATTTTAAAAAATGGATCCTCCTATTTTTTAGTGGATACTGGAGCAGATGTTTGCGTTTTGAAGAAGAACCTAGTGATTCCTGAAACAATTTGCTTTCCGGCGCAAAGTTGTGAAATATCTGGAATTACTAACCAAGGATTCAGAACTCTAGCAGCCTGTCCAGCAAACATTTTATTACCAAATTCCGAAATCATTCAACTTAAATTTCAGCTTGTCAAAGTTATACCCATTCCATGTGGCGGTATTATCGGTAAAGATTTCCTTTCAAAATATCAGTGTAGAATCGACTACCGTAGAAATAATCTTGAAATTCGATCAGAAAAACCAAGTATACTACCATTAGAATCTACAATATCTGAAACAGTCATTCCAGGTCGATCTGAAAAAGTTTGTAAAATTCCAGTAAATAGTTTACGTGACCGAGATTTCATTTGTAAATCGCAGGAAATTTACCCAGGACTTTTCGTAGCAAATTCAATTTCTAGAGTAGAAGGTGGCTTAGCTAGTTTTAGTATAGTAAATACCAGTGAAATTTCAGCCGATATTAGACATTGTGAAATCAAAACCGAAGATATAGAAAACTATAATATATTTGTCTTATCAAAAAACGAAAATGAACTGTCAAACAGATTACAAACATTGGAATCCATACTAGATGTTTCTACATTAAACGAGGAAGAAAAACAATCAATCATCGCGATTTGTCGTGAATACAACGAATTATTTCACCTTCCCGGTGACAAATTATCTTGTACCAATATATTGTCTCATAAAATTCCAGTTTTGCCAAATTCACAACCTGTACATATTCGACCTTACAGATTACCTCAAGCGACAAAAACTGAAATGGATAACCAAATTTCAGAAATGATGGTCGATGGAAGCATTCAGGAAAGTCGTAGTCCTTGGAACTCACCAGTGTTAATCGTTCCGAAAAAATCAAATTCCGATGAAAAGAAATTTCGCCTCGTCATAGATTATCGAAAGTTGAATGATTTGTCAATCGCTGAAGTGTACCCTCTTCCTAATATTGTCGAAATACTTGACCAACTTGGGAAATCCAATTATTTTAGTACATTGGATCTTGCCAATGGATACCACCAGGTACCAGTTGACGAAGCAGATAGAGAAAAGACAGCTTTTTCTACATCTAATGGTCATTTTGAATTTGTAAGAATGCCGTTTGGCTTGAAAGGAGCACCGGCAACATTTCAACGCATTATGAATACCGCATTGTCAGGTCTCACTGGTTTGAAATGTTTTGTATACTTAGATGACTGTTGAAGATCACAATAAAAAACTGAAAGATGTCTTTAACCGACTAAAAACATTTCATCTCAAATTACAGCCGACAAAATGTTTGTTCCTTCGAAAAGAAATAGATTATTTAGGCCATATTATTACAAAAGACGGTGTAAAGCCTGACCCATCGAAAATATCAGCGATCGAAAATTATCCCACACCGACAAATCAAAAAGAGCTAAAGTCGTTTTTAGGGTTGGCGGGATACTACCGCCGGTTTATTGATAAATTTGCCTGTGTTGCACATCCTCTCAGCAAAATGACAAGTTCAAAAGTAAAATTTTCATGGAATGCGCGAAGAAGCGTTTATCAAACTAAAGTATGCATTATGCACCCCCCCTCCAGTCCTAATTTATCCTGATTTTGCTAAACAGTTTGTATTAACAACCGACACCAGTAACACGGCAATTGGCTCTGTATTATCCCAAATTCAGGAAAGTGGTAGTGATCTACCAATCGCTTACGCCAGTCGAATATTGAACGAAGCTGAAGTAAATTATTCAACTACTGAAAAGGAGTTTGCTGGCTATCGTCTGGTCTGTTAAGAGGTTTCGTCCCTATTTATATGGTGTTAAATTTCAAATCGTGACAGATCATAAGCCCCTAGTGTGGTTATGCAAGTTATTAAATCCAACATCCCGACTTATTCGATGGCGAATCTTACTGGACGAATATGAGTACGAAGTAGTTTACAAGCCAGTAAGGTTTAACCACAATGCTGATGCCCTAAGCCGAGTGAATATTACCACAGATACCAACATTTTCGCCGTAACTCTGTCTATTTTGAAAAAATCACAATGTTTTACAAACGATGCTGATAGTCCAGAATTTACTACAACTTTAGTTTCCGAACCAATATCTCAATCACAAATTTCGCATTCTCCTACTTCCTCACCATCAAACAAATTTCATACATTAAAACAACCGATTCAGATTGTTCAGGATAATATGGAAATTACCAGAATTATTCGCGAATTCCATGATAGCCCAATCGGTGCTCATCAGGGAATTGCTAGGACGCTGAAACGCATGTCGCAATACTATAAATTCGATGGTATGTTGAATAAAGTAAAAAAATACATTAAAAATTGCGAGCAGTGTCAGAAAAACAAGTGTGGTCGTTCAACCAAAATGCCAATGACGTTAACTACAACATCGTCTCATCCGTTTGAAAAAATCTTTCTAGATATTGTAGTTCTCCCAACCTCATATCAAAACAACAAATATATCTTAACAGGTCAGGACGATTTGACAAAATATTCATTAGCCATGCCCATGCCAAACCAAGAAGCAGAAACAATCGCTAAAGTTTTATGTGAACAATTTATCTGTAGCACAATTGTTGTTGTTTGTTATCTTGTGAACAATTTATTTGGCACCGCTGAAATTATTCTGATGGATCAAGGAGCGAATTTAATAGGAGAAGTGTTTAAACAAATGTGCCAAATACTGAAAATCAAAAAGATAAAAACAACTGCGTATCATCCGCAGTCAACGGAGCGCTAGAAAGGTCGCACCGAACTTTAGGTGAATACCTGAGAAATTTTACGAATAACGATCCTAATAACTGGGATTCGTGGCTTCCATACGCAATGTTCGCATATAACTCGACTCCGCACTCGTCAACCAACTTAATGCCGTTCGAATTGTTACATGGTTTCAAACCACAATTACCAACCTCGATTTTATGAAAAACGCCAATTTACGATTTTGATGATTATTTATCGCAATTGAAGCATAAATTAAGAACATCATATGAAATAGCTCGAGAAAACCTCCTCAAACAAAAGCTAAAATCGAAATTAAACTATGATAAAACACTAAATCCGACTACTTTCAATATTGGGGATTTGGTTCTTTTGAAAAATTCAAAGTCAAAAAACAAATTGGTTATTCACGGGTCCATTCAGAGTGGTAGAAATTATTTCCAACGTAAATACCCGTATTAAGATTGACAAAGGTACTCGAGTTGTACAAAATAACCGTTTGAAGCAATTCAATGATTCTTGATTGTGAAATGAAACAAAATAAAAATTAACTAAATAACATAATATTATTAAATAAACTAAGTACATATATAATAAAAAAAAAAATAAAAAAAAAAAAATCATGTATAATTCATATACATAATTCATTAGTTCATTAGTATCCAAAATATCTGGAAATGAATTTTATAAATTTAAATAATTTTTTGAAATTGACTTATTAAATTAAATTATACAAAAAAAAAAATTAAAAAAAAAAATTTTTTTGAATAGAAAAAAAAAAACTCATTTTTAGCATAGAGTTTAAATTCAAGAAGGGAGGTGTTGTGAATACACATCAGGCAACCCTAATTCTTTTCCATTTATTCATGCTTAGTTCTAAAACAAAAAATAAAAATGAAATGTATAAAAAACAAAGCGAAGAGCAAGAGACACGATGAAAAAAAATTATGAACGAAGTTCAGTTGATCGTGGTCCTTCAATAAGTTACATAAGTCAAGTGTACACACATATTAATAGAAAAAAATGAATATGTAATAAAGAACGATTGAATAATTAAGTAAAAAAAAAAAATAATAAACTGTTTCATTTCCTCACCAAATTAATTACAAAAGTAACTAAAAAGGAAATTATAACAATATATCACATCACATTCCTTCACAAAAAATGGTTAACTGGACCGAGTCATAGAAGTATATCCCGGCATCGACCAAAGGGTCCGAGTGGAGCTAAGCACACTGGTTCGACTGATATTATTGATCATAGGAATCGTATAAGTGATATTTGCCCCGGTTTCATCATTAATCACAACAGAACCATTGTCAACTTAATGTCATTATCATTACATTGGAAAATAATCATAAACTAAAATTTAACCGGATATTGGGAAGACATCAGATCTTTAGAACACTATATCAAGTAAGTAGATGAGGTCTGTCAATATGAATGGCAAGTAGATACCTAACCGGTTGAAAATGTGTGATGTCGTTATACAACAACTGAATGAAGAAATGCGGGAAATTACTTCAAAAAGTAGTCTTTTTACATCAACCAGCAAAGTTCATGCACTAAGAAAGTGGGACATTTGGAATACAATAGGATACATCTTTGGTGACCCATTTGGCATTATGAATGCAGATAGAAAAAGCAGAAACTAATGAAGAACATTTATTAGACAACCACAAACATATTCGAAGATTAAATGGAATTAAACGACAAAAAAACCAAACTGTTGCTGTGGCCCGGCGCCAAAAATTCTTAGAATTACCGGGAAATCTTGATAAATGCTTTGACTGGTGCTTTTTTCGAAGGAAGACGGTAGTCGTATTATTATTATTATTTATTTATTTATCTGATACCTACAGTAACTAGAATCGGTACAAACAATTACGGCTAACTACAATTGTTAAAAAACTTAAATAAAACATTCTTGAACAAATCTCTCGACAAGTGAAAATCGAAAACTTGAGAAACTGAATTGAACACCCGTGACATTCTCAGGATCGGTTCCGAAAGACCATAGTTTGTTGGTACCAGGTCAATGAATAAAAGCCCATCACGTTGATGCATTCGGCGTTCGGGAGCTTATATTTTTAGACGTGCGAGTAACACGGTACAATCGATACGGGAATTAATGATATCGCGCACGTACAGTGCGGAAGCCACGTTCCGGCGATAGTCTAGACGTTGCAGTTTCAAAAGACTACATCGATCTTGATAAGGTGGGAGGACATATTCTACAGCAGAAATTCTGAATCCTCTCGGAATGACAGTGGTAGGATGGCGCCCAAACTGGAGATGCATACTCCAAAATAGACCGAACGAACGAGACAAACAGTGATGTCAACTTTATCGGGTCCCTAAAATCCCTACAGTTTCGTTTAATAAAGCCCACTATAATATACGACTTTGAAATAATGGTGCTAACATGTCTGGTAAATGTTGCGTCAGCTGCAAAAATCACACCAAGATCGGAAATGAACTCGACTCGGTCAATGTCTTCATTGTACAGCTGATATTGGTGAAGAATGGGTGAGCGGATACGATTAAAAGAAAGCGTCTTACATTTGCTCACGTTTAGAGCCAGTCTATTATTAATTGACCAACTAGAAAATCTGTTTAAGTCCTCCTGCAACTTTACACAATCAGACAAACTAGAAACCCGGGCGAAAATTTTCATGTCATCTGCGGCAGTTAGCAAACTCAAAGCATTGCACTACATCATTGATAAACAATGAAAACAGCAATGTTCCAATGTGACTACCTTGAGGCACGCCAGATGGCACATGAAATAATTGGGAGTGAGAACCCAAGATCCTAACGGAATGCCAACGATCAGTGAGGTAGGAATGCAACCATTTAATAGGAATAAACTGTCAATTTAGACTCCCTAACTTAATAAGAAGAATAGAGTGGTCAATCATATTAAAAGCCTTGGCAAAGTCTGTATAAACAACGTCAAGCTGATATCTGGAATTTAAACTATCAAATAAGTCGCCACAAAACTAAATCAAGTTAGTTACTGTAGACCTACCGGGAGAAGAAGGACCGGGGAAAAAACCGCGACGAAGGCTTTCATTTAATATGAAGGTAATAGGAGGGGTCAAACTCTCAGCACAACACCTACACAGAATCGGCGGGAGGCCATCATAACCCGCTCCCTTTCCAACTTCGAGCTGGATCAAGCAATCATGTACTTCTTCCTCGGTAAACTTGAAAATATTAAATTAATCGAAGGTGAGCAAAGCTGGAGATACGATAGCGGATGACAGAACAGGTTTATAAACAAACGCAAAAAAAATTGGCAAACAGATTACAGATATCCAAGGGCTGACTAGTGACGGAGCTCTGGTACGACATAGAAGACGGAAAGCCAGCCACTTTTTTCTTGCTGTTAATGAAATTACAGAACTCCTTCAAGCCGTGTACATACGTCGGATGAAAATCCGGGATTTTTACATTTTGCCGTTTTTCCAATCAAATGCAAGAAATAGTACAAAATACACGCCCTTTTCATCCCAAAAAGTTGAAAAAATCTCAACTTTAAGCAAAAATCCTGCAGAGCAACCAACCTAAAAAAATAAAACTGTAATTTTTGAGCAATATTTTGTAGATCATTATACTTTTCCTAATGACATTTGCATTTTTGTTTGTGTTGTAAACGTACTTCAAAAATTTTTGTGTTTCGTAAATAATTAATTAATTAAAAAAAAAATAGATAGATACTCGTAATAAAAAAGGAAATAAAATTGAAACGGTATGTTCCAAATAATTTTATTTAATACAAAAATATATATTATATTAATTACTATGAACATTGTATTTTTTAGAAATGTCGCGAGAAATAGACGAGAGGATTTTAGAAGAAATTAAAAAACCCGGACGGGAACCATTATTCGATTTAAGGCTGTTTTTCAATTGGTAGTACTGATGTATTTCGGCCAGGATATGGTCGCATTAAATTAGGGAGCAGCGGGAATGCTTCATCTCCTATAAATACATAAGGGCATTTCAAATTGTCTGCTAGGTTCTCTGCAGATGGCACGTTTAGACGAGAATTACCGCATATTACTGCTCTCCCAAAAGTACTTCGCCGAAATATATTGCTATTGCCTGTGTGGCCTGGTGCTCCAATATCGACAACAATAAATTTATAGTCTGCATCGGCTATTGCGAAAAGTACAACACTGTGACTATGTTTATAGTTTCGGTTGATCGAACCGGAATGTGAAAAAGCCTATAAATGAAAAATATGTGTTTGCTACAATAATATAAATTAAAAAAATTTTATTCTAATGTGCTCTTACTTGAATTATAACATGTTTTCCATCCATCGACCCTAAACAATGTGGGAAGTTCCATTGTTGCTGGAATTGATTGCTAATTTTACGCCGCATTGCCTCACTGGGCTTCGGAAATACAATTTCTTTTAAAATTGTCCACAACGTTTCACAGGTTTCCCTTATGATCACCGATGTCGTGGTTTTTCCTATTCGATAGGAGTATTTCCCGATAGACACCATGCTGTCTCCACTTGCGAGGTATCTGAGAAAAAATGTATATACACGTGTAAACGAATATTAAATATAAAATAAGTTTTATAATAATTACCGTAGAGTTAAAGACAACCGTTGACCTGCTGATATCGAATTCTCGCCAATGTCATTTTTCTGGATCAGGGGCCCACCATTGTGAGCAATTCATCAAACGCGACCGGTGTCATACGATGAAAATTCGCAAACGATTCTGTATCGGTTAATCGCATTTCATAAAAAAGATTTTGATAAAAGCCCTGCTGGTTTCTGTTGCGATTGACCGGGTTAACACTAAGTCGGACGACGCCTGTTTTCGAACTCGTATTTTAAATACAACGATAACACGGCATTTAAAATTAACATATCTCCATTCAATACATTTATTATATCTTGTCTTGAAAAAGACATTTTTAAAATGAAATTTAAAATGAAAAACTAAAACGTAAAACGGAAAACGAATGTGATTTTATAGTTAAAAGGAAAACAAAATTATTAATTACTACAAAAATACGAAAAATACGAAAATTAATGAAGAATTAAGCCAAGCAAAACCAAAACCAAAATAAAAAAAATTGACAGCTATGTCACAAGTAAAATAGAGCAAAAAACCGATATGTTACTAACTTCTCGGTTGAGATGTAAAAAATCCCGGATTTTCATCCGACGTATGTACACGGCTTCACTGATAAAAATAATTCGTTGGCTTAAGGTTAAATTAACTATGTTTTGTTTATTGTGATAGATTAACATATGCCTTAAATAACTTACTCATAACAAAATCCAAATCTCGATCCAGCCAGCAAAAATTTGTTTTCTGCAATCAAAGACTGTTAGTAGTAACAAAATCCTAGAATTACGAATGCGCTTGTAGTCGCTATTTAATAATATGGTTGCGGCAACCGACGTCATAAACTTATTTAACAAATAATTCGAGAAACACAATCAAACTTCAGTTGTCACAACCAAATTAAAATTCAATCAGTTGCTTCAACAATAAATCATTTTTGGCAATTCTCTTTCGTTTATCGGATACACACAAGTTCATGAAAACGGAAAACGAATGTTTTAAACTCATTCGTGTCCATATTGAGTTACCGTGTAGTCTAGTATTTGGTAATTATTAAATTATGTCTACACATAACTTGAGCTAATATATTAATTTTTCTGCTTCAATGCTCCAGGCTGGTCTTTGGGAGCTATTGATATTAAACAAGGTTAAGATTTTAATTTATTTCTTGCATGAATTTAAATTTTTGTTGCGATTGTCCCAATAAAGGGTGAAACACAATTTTTCTTACTGATTCTAAAACAAGTTTTTTGTACATTTTAAATCCCTTTCAGATGAAATTTTTAACTCTACAGCAACGGACTACGAGCCTCATCATTTTTACAAGTAGAATCATCGGAACAAACCACCACGTCGCGCATCATCGATATCTCGGAGTTTATTAAGTCGGGGACTATTAAGTTAATACAATCAACTACTTTAAATATTACCGTAAAAATTAAAATTTTAAATGTTTAAAATAAATAAATATAAATATTTGAAGTTTAAGTGTTTTATTTTAACTAAAACAAAATAACAAAAACTTTCTGATTAGTCATTTGAGACGAAGATAAAATACTATAATGGTGTTTGCCCGAACAGAAACCAACAAAAGCAACAAATACATATGTACGCATTTAACCTAAACTTAAGACAGTAGAATCAAACACTATTTACCATTATTACAAATGACTTTTCATTGTGCAAGCAGAAAATCATAATCATTCGGTTGTGATAACTAATTTTCAGCAGACAGAAATAAATTTTGTGGTAATTCTGTACACAAGAACGATTTTCTAGTTCAGACGATCGATTTTTCAGTTGGAGATACTAATATTAAGGTTACAGAAACTTTTTATTAGTTAGTACAACCAAAAATGGGTTTATAACAATCATTAATCAATTTATATCAACCTCAAATCATTGATATCGCAACAACATTATCTCATTTACTACAACCGCTTAATTCGGTAGGCAAAAAATTCGGTTGCCGCTAACAAAGTGTTCTCTCTGTGTTAGGATTAGATGTTAATTCTTGCTCAATTCGCACTACATAGTTGTTGTAAAGGAACCAGTTTAGGCACTTAAATTCCTTGCGGGCTCTATCAAAATCTGGATAATATTTAACACCATGCAATCTATACGTGCTTTTCGATACCACACCTGAGAAGATAGTTGAAACTTAACACCATACAGTTCAAATCACAGAAATACTGAGAAATTCATTCAAGGATGTGAAGTCTGCTGAATGAAAAAGATTTATAGTAATCGGTACGTGGTAGATGCTCCCACAACCAGTGAAGTTCGGACACGCATAAATCTCGGCATGTATAACATCATTAGCAAATAACAGATCAAGGAATTTGCCCCGACTGTTACTTATTCTGTTAAGCTGTGTAGTTGAGATGCCAGCAAAATAATCGATGATAGCTAATGCCTTCTCATTGGTAGAAGATGCAGAAAATACGCCGTCCACAGCGTCCCAAGATATATCGGGTAAATTAAAGTCGCCCACAATGAGAAGTTGGTCACTAGGGTCTAGGGCGAACTAGAAGCATAACAGCTGAGTCGATGAAGTTGATAAACGTGTTGTAGTAATCCAAGTCCGACCTGTAAGGTAAATACACGGCGACTACAACAATCGAAGTATTAATGGCCAATCTGACTCGAACAGCAATCACGTTTAGGCTAGGATGACAGGCAATCACATCATTAGGTACCGAATTCTTTACCGCAATCAAAACACCACCACCCTTGAACGATGTAATCAGATGGGAAGTATTCTTCAGAGAACATATTTATCGTAATCAGATCTCGCTGATTATTATGACGTCATAATCGTTGTCAAGTACGCTTAAACGAAAAACCTTAGCTTTACCTCGAATACTGGAAGCGTTGTGGTAGTAGATCGAGGTGAAATCGTTGATAGTGTTAGTTGCATCAGCAGTTATCGGTGTTATTGGAACGTTATAGCAGCTCTGTTTTTTTTTTTTTGGTTGTCGTGAATGATTTACAAATGGACGAATTAACAAACCACGAGGTCACATATATCAGAACTGTTTAGCTTGAGCATCCTTTAATCCAATTTTAAAGTAAATGAAGGTAATGGAATTGTCAATTACCCGGCCCTTTACATTTCAGGTGAAACGGATGGGTCGATTCCGCTTATATACAAATATTTTTATTATTGGCAGGAATAACGGCAGGTTTAATTGAATCAACGGGATCACCTGTACCAATAACACTTTGAGTATGGTTCCGTGAATTAATGACAGTACCAGCACCCGAGTTCATTTCAGACACGTTTGCATATGATGGTTCGAAGGGAGTGACACTCCCAGAGTTGTTTAACAGTTTTTCAGCTCGATCTTCTTCAGGTCAATATTTTCCGCGGCTCTTTCAGTAATTACATCAATTTTATGTAAGAGCTTGGTGAAGTCGTTGTTCATAATCAAAACTTTGCAACAGTTGCAAAAATAGCAAACATTCGAATATTTTTTATCGAAACCACTGCATTCGCAGTGAAATTGCTTCATGCAATAATTGCAAGATTATAGATAGTTCGAGTTGTAAAATTATCGAGAAAAGGAATGCAAGTTATATGAAAAATTGAAGAGACCGAAAGAAATATCGAGACAGAGAAAAAATCGAATTAGAGAAGATCGAGATATAGAGAGTTGACTATAGTAAGTTTTATGTTTATGGATTAAAAAACGCTTTAATGCTTTAAGCCTCTCTTTTATCGAATCACCGAAGTGATAAGACCATCAAACTAACCAACAAAATTCGCTGACAAAAATAAAAATAAATTTATAACGTTTTTGAATAACGAATGGTTTTATTGAATATTTTCTAAGACTGTTTTGAATGACCTTCAATTTGGTTTTTGTTTTAAGTTTTCAGCTAGTACAGTTCAAAAGGTATTCGCAACAAAAAAAATTTTTTTTTTTTAGGGTAGCCCGTTTTCTGTGCCGGTGAGTATATAAATGACCAAATTCTGTACCAAAAAAACTAAATTTGCAATTGTGCTCCGATTACGGTTCTTGATACTTCTAACGATAGGTTTCGGGTACTGTAATTTTTGTACTGTATAAATCCATACATTTTAAAGAAAATTCGATTTTTTTCAAAATCAACTCAGCAAAAATCATCACATCAGCAAAGTTTGAACCCAAAATTTCAAAATCTGCAATTGTGCTCCGGTTGCGGTTCTTGATACCTCTAAAGATAGGTTTCCGGACCTGTAATTATTGTACAAACATGCACTGAGACTGTTTGATTATTTCTATAAATTTCATAAAAAATTCGTTTTTTTTTGAAAAATCAGCAACTTCAGAGCCAAAAAATCCTAAATCTGGAATTATGCTTCGATTGCGGTTCTTAATATCTCTGTAGATATGTTTTGGTACCTGTAATTGTTGTGCCAACGCATATTTAGTTTGTTTGGTTATTTCCATATATTTCATAGAAAATTCGATGTATTGGAAAATCTTACTACATATAATAAATCACAAAATTCTAAGACAAAAAAATCCCAAATCAGAAATTGTGCTACAATTGCGGTTCTTGACACCTCTAAAGGGTAGTTCCGAACCCCGAATTTGTTGTGCCAACGTGCATTTAGATTGTCTGATTATTTCCAAACATTTCATCGAAAATTTGATTTTTTATGAAAAATGCCTTACTATAAAATCACCGAATTCTGAAAAAAATCCAAAATCTGAAATTGTGCTCTGATTGTGGTTCTTGTTAATTATTAGAAGATGCAAATTAATGCGGTCAAATATAAGTTTCAAACAAGATTTTCTGGTTGATTCATGCAAGTTTGTGTAATTTCGAAAAATGTGTGTAAAATATTAATTCGTGTTTTGTAAAATAATTTCTATAATGGTTTTTAGAGGACCTTAGTCCTTAGCAGGCAGTGGCCATAATGTAATGCCTTACCAAAGCTGTAATGTTTCATTATTTCCTCAAACCCTTTTACTCTAGTCCAGTATCTACAGATGATGTATTATTGATACATAAATGTCTTCCTTTCTGAAAATAAAAGTTAAATCTACAGAAACGTCAACAAGTTGCAACAATTTTTCGACAAATGCTATGACTATATATTAAATAATTCCAAACAATTAAATACTTTAAAAAGTCAAAGGAACAAAAAAGTAGAATTAATAAAACAGACTGAAACGTCTACAAAAAATACTTTTAGAACGAAATACAATTTTTAATAAATTAATCTTTAAATTTGGACGTGCACATTATTTTTGTGATTTCCAATCTAATGCGCCACTGCTCTCCAGGTTCCATTTATGTCTTTAGCCAATGACATACAATAGTAATCAACCGAATCAAGCTGCTGTACTGACTATTTCAAAATTTTGATTAAATCCGAAATATGAGGTGTTTTATCTGAAAAGAGCATTTATTTGTCTTTATAAATTCAAATTATATATTAAAACAACCTCACTTTTTTCTAGACGAGTTTTTTTGGGGGTTGATTTCACAACTTCTGCAGGCGATATTACTGTATCGTCACGATATTCGTTTGGTGTTGATACCACAACTTTTGGATCATCTAACTCCACAATTTGAATATAGCGGTTTTTATGTTCAATTTGAATATCATCAAGCTTATCAGGATCGGTCCCGGAAAAAAACTCTCTTAAAGAAATACTCGAATTTGTGGTATCTTCATCAGTTTCGCGTTGAATAAAACTACTAGAAATAAAGCTAACAATACTTTCATTATTAATAAATAAATCAAATACAGAGAAGGTGAATATTGACGTACCTTGGATTATCCTTTACAAACGCTTTAAGGAATCCCATAAATTTTAATAACGGCGAATATTTATTTGGCTTAGTTGCGCTTCCACTTTTTTTTCTGTTTAATTCGGAAAACCGTTCTCTCAATCGTTTCCATTTTTTTGGCATACATCAACTAAAAATTGAAAACATTTGTTAATTATCTTAATATACATATGTAGAAGTATGTATATAAACTCACCTGGAATTCGAATTTCTGTATGCCTTTTCTCCGCCGCCCTAACCATTTTTTCGTCGGCAATATTATCCATATTAATTCTTTGTATATCACTTACAAGCACAGATGTAGCAATTGAATTAATATTTTATATTTGATTTTAGTTGGAAAATCAGGAATTGTCAGGAATTTGTATGACAAATGAACGAAACGAAATGACAGAAACAACAAAATATATGTACATATAAAAAATATTGCCGCCATATTTTATACTAAATTTTTATGTGTATGTGTAAACCGTCACGGAAAAGATAAAGTTGGTTCATGTCTCGACGTGTGGCGTGTGCCATGTGACGAATGTCCAAATATTCGTTTCTAATTGGCTAGAAACTCCCGTCACACGACGCTCGTCGCATATGTAAATCAACCTTGAAGCACTCCTTATGTCGCTTCCTTGCTTAAAGTTTTTACTGATTCACTGGTTAGTCCTTTACAGATATAACTTTACTTTATCTGACCGCTTGGTTTATTAGTTATCTAACAAGGAGAGTGCATTAAAGTGTACATTTAACACAAGCTGCTAAACCTTCTCCAATTAAACTGATGAACAATAATTTTATCCTTAAAGAGTCTAATTAATGGACAAAGGTCCGATATATATTATTTTTGTATATACCACTTCAGTATCTAAAGAGATGAAACAGAGTTATTATTTAAATTTATTTATGTTTTTAAACCGACCAACTGTCGAACATTCTCAAGTTACATCAATTATCATTATCCTAATGTCTTAATCATGTTGTCTCTCTAAACACATAAATATATTATATTCAATTAACCACATTATGCTTGGAATCCTTTTTAATGTCACTCACCATTCCGACACCATATCAGTATATAGTATACCATGTCCTCATATAAATATTCAACATTATTCCACTCGAAAGAAAGCGGCAAACACACACACACACACACACACACACACACACACACACACACACACACACACACACATACACACACACACACACACACACACACACACACACACACACACACACACACACACACACACACACACACACACACACACACACACACACACACACACACACACACACACACACACACACACACACACACACACACACACACACACACACACACACACACACACACACACACATACACACACAGCCACTATAAAACACTATGCTAAATAAGGAACTAAACACTCGTACATGTATAAAATATACAAATAATAATGTTAAGACGAGAGAATAGCAACATAAAATTTAATTATGTTGAAGGTATATTACATAGATTAACATTTATAACAACGACGGTTTACAGCAACAACAACAATATTATTTAATGGTATTAATAACGATGGTAAATCTTTGTTAAAAAAAAAATTATGAACAGACAAGAATCATCATCATCATCATCAACATTTTGAATAAACATTTTTTGAAATACCTACCCATTTTCATCTTGTTGAAGTTGCCATATATACGTAGCATGTAGCTGGTACCTATATTTGTTGTTTGTTAAGATAACAGAATTACAATTAATAAATTTTTATAATTTTCCTATTTTTAAAGAGAAGGATTTTCTGTTTTCTTTTTACTCTTGCATATTTTCATTTTTCAGGTAACATAATAATCATTTAATTGTGAAAATTCCTGATTTTTTTTTTTCTTTTTTAGCTGTGTGTTTGTTTAAAATATTCTATATTTATTATTTAGTTGTAAAGAGTGCGTCTACTCCTCTTCCTCGCTCAGTACAGATATTTTGTGTACGACGTCTCTAATGTTTAGGAAGTTAGAAAGATTTATTTGACGTTGAAGGTATGTAACTATATACATGCAAATAAACAATTTACATGTTAATTTTAGATGAAAAACTGACAGATTTATGTATTGCATAAAATTTACATTTGTGAAATTTATTTTGTTTAATAAAAATTTTATGTGTAACTAGTTTTATGTGGAAAATGTTGTGTAGTTGAAAGAAAATCTGCATATAAATTGAACGATGTGTTTTGCATACTCAGCATATTAATATGCATATCTCAGCCAATATACATATTACATATTATCTGAGATTTACTAACGCGTAATAATACACGTTTTGGTGTAATTTAATATTCAATAACATTTAAATGCTAGCTCATTACTTTCATTGCGGATAAGGCATGATTGGCCGTTTTCTTGGCATCATTTCGTAATTCATGGAGCTGATTTTTAATTATTCCTGCGATTACATCTAGATTAGAATTTATATTGCCCTCAGAAAACACGATTTTGGAAAATTGGATCTCTTGATTATAGTCTATCAAACGAAGTCAAGGCCGGCATTTGAACGATATTATTTTACATTTGTATACGTTAAATAAATCATTTTACGTTTAAACACTTTTGGCAAAAAAATAAGGATTTGGCTTCGTTTCAGAGATATTTTAAAGCTCTCTAAAGTCAATCCGACAAGATTAAAACAAACGCTCGACTACTTCTCCTTTGCGGTTCTTATTGGTATCTGAAAATACTTCATAAAAATAAGTTTCTGTGAGAATTGAAGTATGTTGCTAAATTATAGAAAATAATAGTTGAATAAAATATGATTGAAATGTGTTTTTGAACGGAAATTTAGTTTTTGATAGCCGTTCTGAACAGGTAGTCGTTCAGGTTTTTCTCCAAAATTTTTCCTTAAAAAAAGCGAAATTTTTGTCTAATCTTAAAGGATACAGAATGTTATCGACCCATAACAACTTTTTAATTTTGATTTTCTTATTTTATACTAAAATTTGAATTTAAGAATTCATAATTTAGCCATATACCTTCCTTGGGGTTTAATGCTAATAGCTGCTTGATTTATAATACAGGCAGCTGCGCTGGGCCATATTGAGCTGACGAATGACGTACTCCAATGATAGGTTGAAGAGAGTATGAGCTATTGGATCTCCTTGCCACAATCCAGATGTTATCTCGAATGCATCTGCAATTTTGTCTTCTATTAGCACCTTCCATATTGAGCCATTCATTAAAAGTTGGCACATTGGGAACAATTTAGGCGGTATGTCCAGTTAGGAAAATACGTTCCATAACGTATTCCTCTTAATGCTGTCATACGCCTGTTGGAAGTCTTTGAACGTACTGTAGGCAGGGATGTCCTTTTCATAGAATTTCTCCAGCACCATCCTCAGCGTAAAAGTTTAATCGGTCGTTATCTATTTGGATGAAAACCACATTCATCTCGCCATAAGTTGACAGATAAGAGCCGTCTTTCGTTCTACTGGGATTTCCTCTCTAGAACAAATTATTGATATTACCTCAAACAAGCGAGATAATCACCATCATATTTAAACATTTCGTTGCAGATACCATCATCATCGGGTTCTGTAACTTTTCATCTGCGATACATCATATGATGGAAGCTTGGTGGGGTCGTCTCGACGTTAATATAGCGTTGAAGCAAGAGAGGTGGTTGTTCGGAACGTGGTACCTGTCTATTTAGAAATGAGGAGAAATAATTCCGCCACACTTCAACGAAGGTTTTAGTATCCATTTTCAATTCACCGGATTCGTTACGAATAGCGCTGCTATGTGGTTGAGAGTCCATATAATTATTTGTCTTATGCAACGATATATATCTCTCAAGCTAGACTTTTGGATTTTGCGTGCCTGTTCCTCATGCCATTCTCGTTTCTTTCGTTTGTATAGCTGATTGGAGATTCTTCTACCAGTCATGTAGGCGTTATGCAATTGGTTTGTTTTTTGCGATCGATTTCGTTGTTGTCCGTTCACTAGTCTTTAACGAAGTCAGGAAGTAGTTTATTTTCTAAGATTTCTAATACAGTAATCCCGAATGTGGTCCGGGTAACTTGATTGTTTAATGCCGCAGTGTTCTCGTTGACGGAATTTCTCGCAGACTTGTAACGATGATTACATGTGGTGGATAGACGAATTTTAATTCAGCAACTACCAGGCAGTAATATGAATCGATTAGGATAGGTCCGGGAGGATAGGAAAACGACTTTTAGACAAGAGAAAGTACTCAATTTGGTTGACCGTTGCTCGTCTTTTGACGCTTTTTTGGGAAGTATGTGGTGGCCACCACTAAGTTGTGGAGGAGGAGCTGTAGAGTAAAGCTAGTTCGATAGTGCGCATCTCGTTGTTGTTTGTGTAACAGTGTGTAACATTTACCCTGTGGCGCCTCCACATGGTCGACACCACAATCATCAGCATCTAAATTAAATGGAATGCACCTATTGAGGCAGTACCAAAATATCGTTTGGCGTACGAATAAAAAATAAAATATTTTTATGTAATAGCAGTCATACAAGAAGATCGGTACGAGTTACAAGCGCACCTATACAAAATAACAACACACAAAAATAAAATTAAATGCAATAAATAAATAGATAATAAATTTATAAAATAATATATAAACAATAATACTGTAACATAAATGTTATTAACTGTGTAATTAATAAAAACATTATTTATTGTAATTTGTTGTGTACACATTTATTTTGTGACATATAACACAGTGCGCATAATAATAGTTGGACATACAATAATGCAGTCAACGCCGTAAGTATTCATACGTCCGGATATAATCAGCGGGTGAATACAAAATTGAATTAAATATTGGCAAATGCAATTGGGCGTCGGCCAGACAAAATACCTTTACAAGTGGTGACCTTTCGACATTGAACACGGTAGTTCTGAAGTAACAGTTTTTCAAAAGAAAAGTGAAAAATGTGTTTGAAGTTCAAAGTACTTTAATGGAATTAAAGTTAACTTAATACAAATACAGCTGTGAACACATAGAACTGTGATAATTCAAAGAAAATTTTGTATTTGTGACTGAGTCTGTGATTTGTGCAACTAAAATTTATTTGTGATAAACTATAAGCTATTCTGTGATAAACTGTGTGACAAACCATTAATAAAAATTGAAATAAACCGATCAGCATATTCTGTAATAAACGGTTAAATTGTGCGTTAAAAGAAACTGTAGGAAATTCTTACAATTAACAGGCTGTGATAAACCGTTCAGTAGAAGTGATAAACGGTTAAGTTAATATCTAAATTGAAATTTATGTGATAGATATTAACATCTGTGATAAACTGTTAAAGTATTACAATTGATATGTTTATTAACCGTTTAAAAATCTGTGATAACCTAAAATAAAGTTTAATATTATCTGTAGACATAGACAGTAAAGTGCGGTTTTCTAGTTTTGTTGAAAATAAGTAACGTTTCCGTGCACGCCATAAAAGCACTATACCACATAAACGAATTTAATAAAAAATCGTTACTTATTCTATTCAAATATAAAGATATAAATAATATCAACCAACCTGAGTCTGAAAATCATCATAAAAACCGACCGGGACATCAACCATTTTGGAATACATTGCAGCACAACACGATTGTAATGAACAGCTGAGTCATTTTCATTTTATTATATTATTAGTATACATAATTTTTCTGAAGTTTTCTTTTTGCTTATTTTTATTGTTATTCTTAATGTTCCTACTGTCAGAAAACATTTAATATTTAAAATATTGAGTTCATTTTGACAAGTTAAAATTTAAATTAAATCTAAAGTTAAATTAAATTTAAAATGAAAAAAAAAAATAATTTAAATTAAGTTTAAAATTAACAACAACTCAGAATCATACCATAGTTTAAATCAAAATTCAATTTTAAATTAAAATCAAATTAAAATTAAATTTACAATTTCGGTAATGCTCTTACTTACGAATATAATTATAGTTATTTACCATTAAACTTAGAAATAACAAATGATAGAAAAACAAAAATTATTCAAAATTAACACAATATTGGGATTGATTTGGTTTCTATTAAATTATTTGAAAACGCGTATTTATTATTGCTTTAAGTTTAAATAATTTTTTCCTACAATCGCCGTGAAAAGCAGGCTTTTTTTCTCTGTTTTCAAAGCCCAAAGTGTCTGTTTTTTTGACAGTTAATAAACAAATTACTTTGTCACACGTTTCTCTTAGAAACGTGTGACAAAACTTGAAACCGCACGCTAAATTTGAACATATGAAAAGAAGAGTAAGAGTAAACCAAATTTTTGTTTTTCTTTATGAAAAATAAAAAAAATCTTTGACTACTCGATTGAACAAAATGTCGGTCCTAAAATAAAATCGTATTGTCAGTATAGTAAATTTTACTACAAAATTATCTTTTTATTATATTTTTTAAAATGATTGTAGGAAAAATAAAGTGTGAAACACGTCCGCAAAGTTGTTTGTCACGCTCGAAAGGTTGCTGGCCTCCGTCCCGTCGGCCAGCAATTTCCTTTCTCGCGTGACAAACTGGCACTTTGCGCTCTTGATACACAAATAACTATTGTTGTAAGTTTCATTTTATTTCTCTTTTGCTTTTTAAGTTGATTTTATATTTGTTTGTTGTTCTTTTGGTGTTAGTTTAAGTTCGGTTTAAAACATAAATTATAAAAATATAAAATTCAAATGCCTAACGAAGAGGATGGAAAAGATACTATCCCAGAGGGTGATTCAAAGCATACGCCAGCAGTGGAATCTTCACGAATCAAACTTCCCGATTTTTGGACCGATAACCCTAATGTTTGGTTCGCGCAAGCTGAAGCACAATCCATTGGCGCCCTTCCACGGGAAGTATGCGCGAGTGTGTTGGAGATTGTTAAAAATCCTCCACCCAAAAATAATTATGAAACACTAAAGCGAGCACTGACAAACCGGCACACTCCGTCAGCGGGACGTCGTCTCGAAATATTAGTTGATGGAGTGGAATTGGGTGACAGAAAACCCTCAGAGGCTTACTGGTCCATGCGAAACCTGGCGGGTGAATCATATGATGAAGAACTGGTGCGAACGTTTTGGCTTCGTAGACTCCCCACGTTGACAGCAATTGGCGATAAGTCAATTGATGATATTTTGGAAATTGCAGATCGAATTTACGAGGCAACCGGACCCATCGTGTCCTCAGTACAAACTTCTCCTTCGACTAGTTCCCAGCGTCCTGTTGAAACAACCTTGAGTAGACTGGAAGCTAGACTCGCTAGTATGGAGTCAAAACTTGAGCAAATGTCAATAGGACCCAGCCGCTCACCTGACCCACGAGGAGGATCTCCTCGTTTTTCAAGAAGACCGCGGAGCGGAAGCAGACGTCGTTTCATCGACACTGAAGGTTTCTGCTATTACCATCACAAATTCGGCAATGATGCAAGGAAATGCTATTTACCTTGCAAGCGTAATCATCGCTATGTATTTTCAAACCAGCCTAAATCAAAAAACCCTTGAATCCGATTGAGAGCGCGGCAAACAACCGGATACAATATAATCGCCGCCTCTTTATCAAAGATGAAAAAAACGATACCCTTTTTCTTGTAGATACTGGTGCCGATATTTCTGTTCTCCCCGTAAAATGTTTCCGCGGAAACACATCAAAGAAAAACCCAAGCTTGATACTCTCTGCCGCCAATGGTTCAGTAATCAGCACGTACGGGACTAAATTACTGAATGTAGATGTTGGCTTACGGCGACAATTCCCTCATATCTTCACGATCGCGTCAGTATGTCGTTTGCGGCGCGTTGCAAAGCCCAAACGGCATCACTGTAAATTGATACAAGGGACGACCAGGTACCGTAAATGCGGTTTTATCTCGGGACTCTGGAGTCAGCGGGATCTGCCAAAAGGCATCTTTTAAATCAATACTGGAAATATATTTGGTTTGATCCAGCCGACTCAAAAGTCCCTCGATAATTGGCCAAGGATACGCATCCTTGATCGTTCCTTCGTTCAATTTACGTGCGTCTAAGCATAAACGATTTTTGCCGTTGGGCTTGCGTACTAATGTCACCGGGGAGCTCCATGCACTTTGAGATTCTTCAATGACACCTCAATCTAGCATTCTATTGATTTCCTTATCTATTTCAACTTATGGATGGCAGGTGATACCGGATAATATCTCTGCTTTATTGTTGGAATGGTAACTTCGATTTTATGACTGATTAACATGGTTTTACCAAGTCCAAGATTGGCACAAGATGGAAATTCCGCAATCACATGATTTAGTTCGTTACGCTGTTGCTCTGAGATATTGTGTTGGTTATCTAACGAGTGAAATTGATCTAAATCAGAATTAATATTTATTTCAGATATAATGTTTGGTGCAATTTGGAATTCTCTCCAGAAATCAACTCCAAGTATCAACTTCTGTTTGATACTAGGAACTAAATGAATTCGTAAAGACCTTGTAATATTATTATATTGAACTTTCGCCCAAATTTAACCAATAGATCGTTGAATATCACCATCCGCTGACTCAATAGTTCCAGGCAAATAAAAAATTTTATACTTCGGGTCTGATAAAATCAAATCACAACCATATCCCATTACAGTGATTGAGGCACCGCTATCGAGTAACCCTTTGTAAGGTATATCATTCACAACGACGTTCACATATGGCCTGTTATCAAAATTATTACTAGAAACACAAGTTTCAGATATTAGAGCTTTAAGGGAGCGCTTATTAATTAACCCAATAATTACGAACACGATATTTGGATGATTTGGAAATGCGCTGATTGCGCCGTTTACTACAATTACGATTTAAATTATTTTTTGAAGGATGATTTTCTGAAGGTAATTCCGAATAATTTTGATAAAAAGTCAAATCAGGTGTGATCGTAGAACAATTAATATTTACTTGTTCATTGTTAATTCGTGATCCGTGTTGGATGCACTTTCGATTGTTTGCGAGCCAGGAAGTTGAGGTTTCGGTCTCGCAGCAATCTGAAACCTCGGCGTTGCGTTTCCCTGCCCACAACGAAAACATTGATCAATAATTATTCCACTACGACCACAACCATAGCAAAACTTGTTACGAGGCTTGAAACATTGATTAAAATTGTGCCCCACATCATGACAATTCCAACATAATTCTAAATTATTTGATGCTTGACGCTGATTAAATTTATTTGTTTGCGCATATTTAGGATGTTGTTCAAAAGTGTTAACATTAGATCTAACTGCTTGAGTAGTACTTGTCTACCATCAAACGATTTCACAGCATTTATGTTGTACTCATGGTTGTTGCCTTTCATACCACTTTGGGACGAAGGTATAACATTCAAGGGTTCATTTAAATTCATTTGATCGAACATTTCACACTGGAAGTCACCACCTAACTCACTGACGAATCTACGCTGACACATCACTTATAACGCGTTCTTTCGAATGTCTCCTCAATATCAAGACATTTATCAGTTAAAATGTCTAAACTGTTAATTATTTGACCAGCTAGTGGAATTTGTAGTTTCGGACGAATATTTTCACGCACGATTCTTAAAAAATCACCGATGGGAATAGGTTGCTTGAAACGACTTGCCATTGATTTCATAATTGAAATGAATTTTGCAAAGGGTTCACCCGACTGTTGCTTACGTGCTTCCAGTATACGTATTAAGTGTATATTACCTCTACGGTCTTGAAATTCGTTTTCAAATGCAACGCGTAATTGTTCCCAAGTAGCGCTTCGATTTCGGGACAAGTAGCACCAATACATACTCTGACGCATGTCCTTTCAATATATAGTGGAATCCAGCCCTAACTTCGTTTTCACTGGTTTGATATAAATTGGCTAAAAACTCGACTTGAAATAAAAATACAGATACCGGAGGGCCATTTGGAGTACCGTCAAAACTAATTTTCCAGTGGTATAATGAGTTACTATTTATTTGATTAAATGATCGCGTCGTATTGCGACCAGGATCTTTTGAACTAATTGGTGATGAACTAGTAGCGGGAGTGTTTTGTTCGTTATTTTCTGGGAATCGGCGATTATCATGATCACTATCACTGTTGTTTAATCCACCAGTATGAATATTATCATTATGAATTGTAGATGATAATGGCTCTTTGTCAAATGGATTTCCCAAAAACGCTAATTTAGTAGAAGTTGGCTGATTTAAAGCAGTAGCTCGGGTCGTTTTAGAAATAATCTGGCGTTTTATCTTTGGCGCTACATCTTCGTCATCAGATGAAGATAATTCTAATTCGCTCAAATTTACGTGTTCCTTAACTTCTTCTATAGTGTTATTTAAATTGGGTTCACCAGCAACAACATGTTCAATGGCCTTTAACACTTTATCACAAGCTTTAATTACTTCTTGACAAGGTGCTTTATATTTTCGACTTGATTCATATAAACGTCCAAGGCGATCGACAATATGTGTAATCCTACCAATTCTAATTGGTAATTCCTCAGCCGGAACTAAATTTGTATCGATAGTGGTCAACCACAACTTATGTTCGACTAATTTATTTTGACATTTGTAATTCTCACGCTTGGGATTTTTACGGGCCGCTAAATGAGCTTTAAACGGCTTTAGTACTGGATTTGCCAACTCATTAGTTAAATGTGTTTTAAGCGCTAGCAATTTAACCAGTGGGTCGCCCTTTAATTCACGTACCAGGCACTCAACCTCAAATTCATCTGGTGTTAAATGATTTGCAAGCATTTTGCAATAATATTATCAATGTAAATAAATTCAAAAAAAAGTTGGTAATATTATTAATTTGGGGTTAGTCCGCTAACAATCGTTAGTCAAATTCAAAAAGGTTTTATAATAATGTAATAAAATTTTAATATTAAAAAAAAATATTAATAAAATCAATAGAGAAAAAAAATTATAAGAAAATTTTTATAATTTCGAAAATAGTTTACCCGCACCAAATACCAATATGTTTTTGTGTTTAATCTCAATTTCAAATTTGCTAATTATATATACTATATATAAAAAAAAAATACGTAATTGGCAAGACATTGTGACGTGACTTGGGGACAGAGAAAGGCAAAGTATAAGAAAATTATAACAAAAAAAAATTAATATACTACTGAACCATGTTCAAGATACTTCAACTTCCGACAACTATTCAACTCAAATAATTAATAGAGGTAGTTCAGGTAATCTCCGTTGAAATAACTCAGACATTGCTACCAAAACTTTACACACATTACCGCAAGCAACAAAAAAAATTAAGAATCAATCGACACAAAAAAAAAAAATATGAAAAAAAATGATTTTACTTGAATAACAGGATTCTAATAATTAATTGAATTTTTCCTTTAAAACTCAATATCGTACAGTCGTGACACAAGAATAAAAAAAATCGATTGAAATAACGTTACATGTTATTCAATCCAACGCAAATGGAGTAACATAATCGAAAATTTCAAGTTTAAATTCGTACATCATAACCATCCGATACTGAAATTCAAATTTATGACAAAATCCTGTTTTGTCTCACGTTTGGGCGCCATTCTGTAACAATTTTGGTTTGATGACCAAAATTGCCACAAAAAAAAATGATCAACCGCTACTCTACTTTGCCCAGCTCAGTCTGGTAGAGGGAACAAACAAAAAAAAAATGTCGTGGGTCAACAAAAAATATTTCGCGGTGTCATGAAAACTGCTAAAAATAAACTACGGATTACCGATACTTTCCGTCATCACGTCTCAATGCCCCGCCTGAAAATTTGTTTAACACATTATGGGTAGTAATAAAATATCACCCGCAAAAAAAACACGATGGTGAACACCAAAACAAAAAAAAATATTATAATAAAGTGGCCCAAAATATAGTACCTTAACCTGATTTATGTATGTATGTAGATCATGTGTGCATGTATATATATCACGTCGATTTACAAAGCATAAAAAAAATTTAATCCAAATAAAAATCAATGTGGAAAATTAAGTAATATTTATAAGAGAGCAACACACAAAAAAAATGAATTTTCCGCCAAAAAAAAATTACATTATAATCATAAACAAAAATAAAAATAGTTAACGTTCCGCTTCCTCCACACGCGATCACCCGATATTCTCTCCAAAATCTGCTCGTCCTTGCGCCTCTCCTCTGCTTTCTTTTCTTTTACGGAATTCCAACCCAAATGGCAAAGTGAAGAAATAAAAACTTGTCATTCAATGACAATATCCAAAACAGTATATTTATTTATAAATTCGGCATTAAGAAACAACCTAACATTTAGGTGATTATTAATTATTGTTAATGGTTATTAACATTTAAGTATTTGTTTTTTTTTTTTTTTTAAATTTTTATTGTTCACAAAAATTAATTTTTAACAATTTTTATTTTTATTTTTTTTAATGGCGGTTACAATAATGCCTCATGAATTGTTCGATTTAATTTTAATTTATTTTATTAGTTAATTAATTATGTTTTCCACTATTTAAATATATCGTCTGTGGTTACACATATACACATTTAATCTTTAATTGTTTTTTGTTTATTTTAATCTTATAACTTTTTACTAATTTTTATAAATTTAACTTTTATTTCGTTTTTGTTTCACCATAATTTATACATATTTTTTATTACCTTTTTTTTCATAAACACCTTTACACATTGGTATCAATCACCAGACTGTCCCTCTCCGATCTCATTACCAAAAAAAAAAACATCCGCAACAAAAACAATTAAAACAAAATTAAATTGAATTTGACTAACGCTGTAATCAGTATCATTTGAGGAGGCTGCCGTACATAGAAGATGCAAATGATTCAAATCAATGAAACAATGCAAAGGTTAATTTGAACATTGTTTCAAGTAGACACACCAATACTTGGTGCTGACTTCCTGACGAAGTATGGTCTTCTCGTCGACCTGCGTGGAAGACGACTTCTTGATTCCAAGACAAATCTAGTTGTAAACGCAATGACAGCTAAGGTCAAAACACCTACGCCAACCCTGCCGACCGTTGAAAATGGATATGGTGAAATTTTGAAGATGTTTCCCTCTTTAACTGAAGAACCAAACTACAACCGTCCAGCAAAGCACAGTGTAGTTCATCACATCTATACAAAAGGCCGCCTGCCTTTTTCGAGACCACGCCGTCTGGACCCGGTCAAACACAAGACAGCGCTTGCCGAGTTCGAGCACATGGTCCATTTGGGTATATGCCACCGTCATCTTCTGCGGTATCATCACCTTTACACATGGTTCAGAAGAAAAATGGTACAGATTGGAGGCCATGTGGAGACTATCGAGGCCTAAATGCCGTCACCGAACCTGATCGCTATCCGATCCCACACATTCATAATTTTTCTATGCACCTGGAAAGATGCAGAGTTTTCTCAAAAATTGACTTGGTAAGAGCTTATCATCTAATCCCCATTGCGCCCGAAGACGTGCCTAAAACGGCAATTACCACACCATTTGGGTTATTTGAGTTTATGAGAATGCCCTTTGGTCTTCGGAATGCTGCGCAGACCTTTCAGCGCTTCATGAATGAAGTGGTCAAAGGTTTAGACTTTGTATATGTTTACAGGGTGGCTGATGAAAGCCGCTACCAAAAAAAAATTGAATAACTTTTTTTCTATTCAATGAATCTAGTTAATTTTTTTTTTATTTTGCAGATTGACTTTTACATTTAACAAAAATGGATAACTGGGACACTGAAACAAGAATTTGGATTGTCCGCCGCTATCACGCTCTGGAGTCCGTAGTTTCGGTTCAAAGAGAGTACAGGCGCACGTTTGGCGGCAATCCTCCGAGCAGATGGACCATAATGAGACTTGTAAACAATTTTGCCGAGCATGGGACAGTCAACAGAAGACCTTACCATCGAAACCCTTCAGTTCGAACGGAGGAAACAATCGCTGCTGTAGCTGCTGCCATACAAAACAATCCACGTGTTTCGACAAGAAGCTTATCTGCTCAAATGGGTATAAGCAGACAGTCATTACAGTCAATTATGCACAAAGATTTGGACTTATTCCCATATAAAATTCAATTGGCCAACAAACTGAACGCTGCAGACTTGCCGATTCGCTTGGAATTTTGCCAGAAGATGCTTCAAATGGTGGAAGAGGATGGAAACATGTTGAACTGTCTTTTCATGTCTGACGAGGCCCATTTCGATTTAAACGGCAACATAAACAAACAAAATTGTCGAATATGGAGTGCTTCCAACCCACAGTTACTCCATGAGACGGAATTGCATCCACTTCGTGTCACAGTGTGGTGTGCAGTTTCATCACGCTGCATTGTCGGGCCCTACTTCTTCGAAGAAAACGGTCACACCGTTACGGTTACTGGAGACCGTTACTTGAGCATGTTGAGAGAGTTTTTCTATCCAGAATTACGCCGAAGGAGAATTTCTTTCAACTCTGTGTGGTTTCAGCAAGATGGTGCAGCTCCTCACATAGCCCAACCTGTTATGACAGAATTGCGACGAAAATTTCCCAATAAACTGATAATCAGAAACTCCACATTCCGTTGGCCACCCAGGTCGCCTGACCTTACTGCACCTGACTTTTTCTTGTGGGGTTATTGCAAACAGGAAGTCTACAAAGCAAAACCAACAAATTTGAATGAACTAAGGCAATCCATTCGAGAAACAATTGCGGCTATTCCTGTCTCAACTCTCCAAGCAGTAATGAACAACTTTTTGGTAAGATGCCGCACATGCATCAACGAGCAGGGGGGGTATTTAAATTCCATTATTTTTAAAACTAATTAAGCTATATTTAATAAAATTGAATGAGCTTTAACATGAATAAAAGAAAAATGAATTCCATACACTGAAAAAAAAATTATTTGAGTTTCTTAATGTAGCAAAATTCATCAGCCACCCTGTATATAGACGATATACTTGTGACTAGTAAAAGCGAGGAAGAGCACAAACTTCATCTCAAACAGTTGTTTGAGAGGTTAGTCGAATTTGGAATAAACATCCAAGTTTCAAAGTGTGAATTCGGTATATTCGCTCTAGAGTTCCTCAGCCATTTCTGCAGATGGCATATTACCTTCGCCAAGGCGAGTCGAAGCCATACAAGAGTTTCCTCTCCAACAAAATGCCAAAGAACGCCAAAAATTTCACGTGGCCTGACGACTGTAATGAATCGTTTGTCCAAATTAAAAGTGCACTTGCTAACGTAACTATGTTAGCCCATCCCCTAAGCAACTCTCGATTTAGTATTGCCACAGACGCTTCTAACATTGCCGTGGGAGCAGTCTTGCAACAAATGAACGAAGGATGTTGGCAACCTTTAGGGTTCTTTTCCCGCAAATTATCCACAGCAGAAAGTAAATATTCAGCCTTTGACAGAGAACTGCTCGCTATCTATCTAGCGATTAAACATTTCAGGTATTTCGTAGAAGGTAGGCAATTTACCATCTACACGGATCAAAAACCTCTTACCACGGCAATTACCTCGCTGAGCGAGAAGAGTCCACGGCAGACTCGACAATTAGACTTCATCGCTCAGTTTACGACGGACGTGCAACATATCCCAGGCAAGCACAATGTGGTCGCTGACACTCTGTCATGACCGTGTGACCACATTGATCGAATTGACAACATTTCTAGGCTATCTTTTAATGATTTCGCTAAGGCTCAAGAGTCTGATGATGAATTAATAGAGCTTCTTGATAATTCATCTCGTCCTGCGGGTTCTAAGTTCAAGATAGAGCTCACCGTCCTTTCCGATTTGCAGATTTATTGTGAAACATCAACAGGGGTTCATCGACCATTTGTTCCAGTGTCACAAAGACAAGTAGTTTTCAGCGCACTACATGGTCTTTCTCATCCAAGCATGCGCGCTACACGAAGATTAATTTCCAGTAAGTATTTTTGGCCGAATATGAACAGTGACGTAACGAATTGGGTCCGTAGTTGTATTGGATGCCAACTAAGTAAAGTTCAGAAACATACGAAATTGCAACCAGGAAACTTCGATCTACCATCACCTAGGTTCGAACATATTCATATGGATGTAGTGGGGCCGCTCCCACCATCCGAAGGTTATGTATATATTCTTACCATAGTTGATAGATTCACTCGATGGCCGGAGGCATATCCTATTCGAGAAAGTACCGCTGCCACTATTGCTAAGACTTTTGTCGAGCAGTACATTTCAAGGTTTGGAATACCCCTTGAAATAACGACTGATCAGAGTAGCCCATTCGAGTCAAAACTCTTCTTTGATTCTTTGAGCTCACGCGTTTACTAGGCGCACACCGAATTCGTACCACTGCCTACCATCCACAGGCAAACGGTATGGTCGAACGTTTTCATTGACAATTGAAAGCATCGCTCAAAGCTCGAGGGAATGTTATTCATTGGAGCATTGAGCTACCCCTTATTTTGTTGGGAATACGAGCAGCAGTCAAAGACGTACTGAAATGTTCCCCAGCCGAACTAGTTTATGGACAAGTCCTCAAGCTACCAGGTGAACTTTTCGTGACCAGCTCTCAGGATCCAAGTCCCGATCCATCAGACTTTGTGGGCAAACTTCGTGCGAATATGCGCAATGTTATTCCTGTTGACACCCGCAAGTCAATTTCCACGCCCGTTTTTATCCCTAAAACTTTAGATAGTTGCGAGTACGTTTTTGTTCGTATCGACAAGGTACGAACCGGCCTTTCAAATCCATACGAAGGACCGTATAGAGTCATTCGTCGTTTTAGGAAACAATTCATTATAGATCAAAACAGTCGAAATGTAAATGTTTCCATTGACAGACTAAAGCCGGCGCATGGTATTCTCAGCTTAGCAAATACCAACCAGACATATCCAAGAAAAAGAGTCCGATTTCAGTGCCCTGAATAACCTCCTTATCCTCAGCTTCCGTTTTATTTAATATATTTTTTTTTTCAGAATCATTTGTTTCGTGAGGAATCTACTTGCAGGGGGTACTGTGGCGCCTCCACATGGTCGACACCACAATCATCAGCATCTAAATTAAATGGAATGCACCAATTGAGGCAGTACCAAAATATCGTTTGGCGTACGAATAAAAAATAAAATATTTTTATGTAATAGCAGTCATACAAGAAGATCGGTACGAGTTACAAGCGCTCCTATACAAAATTACAACACACAAAAATAAAATTACATGCAATAAATAAATAGATAATAAATTTATAAAATAATATATAAACAATAATACTGTAACATAAATGTTATTAACTGTGTAATTAATAAAAACATTATTTATTGTAATTTGTTGTGTACACATTTATTTTGTGACATATAACACAGTGCGCATAATAATAGTTGGACATACAATAATGCAGTCAACGCCGTAAGTATTCATACGTCCGGATATAATCAGCGAGTGAATACAAAATTGAATTAAATATTGGCAAATCCAATTGGGCGTCGGCCAGACAAAATATCTTTACAACCCATGATATTGAGGGAATAATTTGTTTTGCTATTAGAAGGGAGGGGAAGGTAGTGACTTTTCAAATTGGAAATAATCATTTCCAAAATGGAAATAATGAATATCAATTTGGAAAAATCATTTTTAAGAGGTAATGTAGGGCTTATTCATCACGAAGTAAGAAGAGGAGCATTTAAAACCCCGCAAGCGAATGAGTTCATACTCAATTGTTTACGCAATGCTCTAACCAAATATCAATAACCAGTTGTAATGGTAATTGATAATACTCTGTGTAGATTAGAATTTATATTGCCCTCAGAAAACACGGTCTTGGAAAATTGGATCCCTTCTTTGCTTCGTTTCAGAGATATTTTAAAGCTCTCTAAAGTCAATCCGACAAGATTAAAACAAACACTCTAATAAATTTTATTTCAGCTTCTCTCTCTCTCTCTCTTTCCATTTTCTTTCTGCTATTCACAATTATGTACATTAGAGTCGGGATATTTTTTTTTGATTTTCGTTTTGATTGCAATTAATTATGAATAAATGAGTGAACTCCAAGGAGGATAGTTCGTGAGAATGTAGGTAGGTCGAAGGCAAATGTGATATTTTAGTTTAAGTTTTTTTTTTACTTATTTCCGTATCGAGTGGTTCCGAGCAATACACCCAAGACTAAGGTACCTCTCCAGATTGAGCTCAGACTAAGATCATTTTTTTTTTGTTGTGTTGTTCCGAACCATTCAAAACACGCAAATGTTTTATGTTGCCGGTTGCGGCGAGCACAGCCATGCAGTTATGGCACATGAAGCGAGTCTTGTGTTTGTCCCCCTGTTGACACAGCAGCCTGACACCATTATTACAATATGCGGTTGAATAAAATGATTAAAAAAAAAAAAAATAATAAAAATGGGTTAAGTTGGCAACATTGACTGGCACTTGGACAAGTTATCCGAAAATGTATGCGAAACCCTATATCTCTAGGATGGGCGGTTGGACATTTTTAAATCATCTAAAATTACAAAACTTTTAAATTTTGTAAAGTGTAGTAAAATTCGTCACAGTTGGATCAAGTTGGTAACAAAGACAGGCACTTGGCCAATTTATCCGAAAATATGGGCAAGGCCTGTGGGAAAACTGAGTTTCTTAATCAACTGGAAGTTGGCACACATTTTTGAGTGTTCGCTGCAGCTCATTTCGTTGCGTTTTTATAGTAACTACTCTAATGAGTCGATCTAATCTAATGTAATTTTGATTTCCTTTATGATAGTGACCTTGATTGTAAACTAATGCTTTGTTGGATTGCAGAATAATCCGAGCGTTTTAATACAGTTTAAATTATCTTCAATTTCGAAGTGTTTAATTTCTCTGTGCTCTTCAGTAATGCTCTGTAATATGAATAGAGAATTTGAGTACCTTTTTCGCCAACCGAACCCACCTCATTGCTTGTATGTAACTGCTTCATCTTCACTGGATCATAACATCATATCATCGACGTAAAAGTGGGAATTTTTGAATATTGACATTTTCTGTTATAAGAAATTTGTGAAGAACACGAGTTGCTTCGCCAGTGTGGTTCGCCAACCTGTTGATATGCAAGACTCGCCAAAGTATATTTATTGGAGGACAAATAAGTTTTGAGTTTTTTTTTTTGTAACTTCGAACTGTTATTCAGAGAAATTAGTACAATATATTTTATTCAAAGTATTGTCCATCGTTAGCTACGACTTTTTCTCATCTTTCAGGCAGCACACGGATTCCGCGTCGAAAAAAATCCTCGTCTTTTGAGGCGATCCAAAAATCGACCCAATTTTTGGCTTCTTCGTAAGCAGTAAAGTGCTGCTTGGCCAGGCCATGAAAGGAGTCTAGTCTGGTGAAATATCTGGTGAATACGGCTGAATGACTGGTGACTTAGAGATGCACAGCATTATCTTCTTGCTGTGAATATTCGATGTGGACGTTGAAGGTGATGCATGACCGGACTTACCGCACGATTTTCTGCGCTTTGGGTTGTCGTAGTGGATCCACTTTTCGTCCCCCGTCACGATTCGATGCAAAAAAACCTTCCGATTTTGTATTTGGAGTATTTTCCCTCTTTCATAAATTTGGAATATTATACTTTGAAAATTTTATTCGTTTTGAGCCGTTTTTCCATTAAAAGGAGAAATAATACGAAAACGAAAATTTACCTTCATAATTGCGTTGGTTCCAAGCAAATGAGCTTCTCCCTTTTTTCTTTGTCTGTGAATAATTTTATATACTTGGAAGTTCTTCAACTTCCCACAAGCGTTGCAGTGATTCGTGAATTTTTCGCTTATAATTCAATAAGGACGCAAAAGTGTTTAAATAGTTGGTTCGAATGAATTTTACCTGCCAACCAACACCCAACGAAGAATTGAAAATTGTGCGACAGCCTTCTATGTTAATAAAATAAGATGGCAGTTGATTTGCTACTCTGCTTGGAATGAAAGCTTCGACTTGAATCCTGAATGAATTAACAAATCGTGAAGCGAGTTTGAGATTCTATCGAAAAGAGCGCGGCATCTAATAACAACGGAGATTTGGGCAAGTTACCCGAAAATGTAGGCAAGATCCTGTGGACATTTCTAGGATGGACTATATGAAATTTTTTAAATTATTAATTACAAAACTTATAAATTCAAAAGTCTGCTAAAGTTCCCCACAATTGGATCAATGGATCAATTAGATCACATTGACTGACAAAAAATTATCCAAAAATTATAAAACTTTCAAAAGGTTTAGAATTAGCAAAAGTATTCGAAAATTTGGAGAAGTTACTCTGGACATTTTGTGGACATCTTTAAATCCGTCATTATACATCTTCAAAATAATTCAAAATTACTATATTTTCAAATTCTGTGAAATATTGTAAACAGTAATAAGATCCAGCTACCATAAAAATCGGGTGGGGCACCTTTGGACATCAAATCATCTAAAATCAGTTAACGTTTAAATTCTGTGAAACAAGGTGAGGTTCAACACAATTGGATATACTTGCTCAACGGGGTAAATAGATAATCCTGCTGTCCAAAAATGATAGTAAGAACTAGATTCAAAATTATAAATAATTCAACTTTTATTTAATCTAAGTTCCAATTGGAAAAATCACTAATTTAACAGTTTAATTTTTTGTTAGCATCAATTTCATAATCATTATTTGATTAGGTATGTAAATAGGGCCAACAAGTGAACGCGATAACATTTTTAAAAAATAACGGCTTCATGGTCTGGGGAATAATTGTCGCTTTGGGTGCAAAATGCGCCGGCTTTATATCTCGTCTTCATGTTTGATGGTTTGACAGCTTTATAGAAAATTCAAGGTAAACAATTCATAAAATAATAAAGATAACGTTTTGAATTAATTCTTCTATAATACAGAATTAGTAAATTACGATTAGATAATTGATTACAAATTTTTGGATTTTATAAAATAATGCCTAAATTCTTTTTCTTACACTAGAAACATTTAAAAATCGTATTCTTGGCAGTCAGTATGTTAATAAAATTTTGGATTATTGTTTGTTCTGATATCAATGGTGATAACTCACAATATGGTGGCTCAATGGTCTAGGGGTATGATTCTCGCTTTGGGTGCGAGAGGTCCCGGGTTCAAATCCCGGTTGAGCCCAATGTTTTGTTCTAAGAACCTACTAATCTTAAAAATTGAGTTTTTTCAAAGTTATTGCAAGATGGCGCAATAAGGATGGGCTTGAGTTTTTTCAATGTTATTGCAAGATGGCGCAATAAGGATGGGCTTGAGTTTTTTCAAAGTTATTGCAAGATGGCGCAATAAGGATGGGATGTTTGCGGCTTTTTCTTCGTGGTGATCGATTTTTGTGGATCGATGCTGCTTGGTTCACTCTCTGGATTATATCAATAAACACTTTATTTGTTAGCTGGAATATTTGGTATTCCGCTACAAAATTACATTTTATTTTATATTTACAATAACTTTTTAATTTAATTTTTGGTGTTGAATTCACTACTTTTCTTTTATCTCCTTTCCTTTTTGCTGTCAAATTCTTTTTTTTTTTTTTATAGCACGAACACATCCATACAACAGGGTTTGCTACATGGTTTAATATGTGGCAACATTCTCCAACCAGGTAAGTTGGCTCACCTCCCTAGATGATGTCGGCTTGCCCACCTTTTCTGGTTGCACATCCAATACAGCCAGTTTCACGGCCGGCCTTTCGTAGACGCCACTAGAGGTTTGTACGACAGCACTTCTCACCTGCCCATCCTTGACAAGGTTTGTTTCAATTACGAATCCCTTCGGCCACGAATTTCGTGGTAAGTTGTTATCAACGATAATGACCACGTTGCCTATTTTAATCGGTTTTACAGGCATGAACCATTTCGATCGCTTCGTCAGAATGGGTAGATATTCGGTTAACTATCGCTTCCAAAATATGTTCGCTAAATGTTGCGACTTCCGCCAATTCTTTCTGATTATTATGTCGTTATCATTGAATTCGCCTGGGGGTTTAGTGCCGCTTGATGATCCCAGCAAAAAATGGGTTGGTGTCAGGGCTTTAGAATCGGCGCTCTCAATGGAAACGAACGTTAGCGGACTAGAATTGATAATGTACTCAACCTCTATTAACAAGTTTCGAAGCAATTTGTCTCCTGGGTTTCGCTGAGGCATAATCTGGTATAAAGTGTTTTTGATTGGGCGTACCAGACGTTCCCAGCAGCCACCCATGTGTGGTGACGCTGGCGGGTTAAACAGCCATTTGGAACGCGGGGTTGCAAATTCTGCATGAAGTCGACTCTGATCGATTTCAGTTATGACGCGACGCAACTCGGCTTCCGCTCTGTGTAAATTCGTTCCATTGTCACTGCGTATTTCGATTGGCGCGCCTCGTCTTGAGATGAAATTGCGAATACACATTATGCATGAACCGGTGGTTAAACTATGCGCTGTTTCAATATGTATTGCCCGTATCGTCAAGCAAGTGAACAAGACTCCCCACCTCTTCTCCGTACGACGTCCAACCGAGACGTTCATCGGCCCAAAGTAGGTTATGCCGACATAAGAGAATGGTCGAGTGAAAGATGCAAGCCGAGCTGTTGGTAAATTCGCCATTTGTGGCTCACGAGGGAGGGTCCTCTGATTCTTACATCTCTGGCAGGAAGATCGTACTATTTTCAATAACTCTCTTACGCCTGGAATTACGTATTGCTGACGGAGTTCGTTAACAACGGTTTCATGGTTATGGTGGTGGTATTTTCGATGGCATGACATGACTAACAGATAAGTCACCCTGTGACCTTTCGGCAGCAATATTGGTCGCTTTTGATTCCTACCTACATCTTCCGAAGCATCAATCCTTCCTTTCATCCTTAAAATGCCAATGTCGTCTAAATATGGCGAACTCCTATAAATGGGGCTGCTTTCCGGAATGTTCACTTGCTCATCTATTGGAAGCGATTTGTTGCGTAGCAGGATTTCTACCTCCTTTTGATAAGCATCAAACTGGGCTCGACGATAGAGCTCATTGTTTCCTTTAACAAGCTAGGTTTGAGTGATAGGTCCTACGTACGCTAACGGCCATATTATGGATGCTGCATCTTAAGATATTTACATACCTCAACACATATGCTTGCACACGAAGAAGGCGTTGCCAGCTGGAAAATCGCTCTACCTTGATTAGCCTCGTGGACGTCTTGGGTTTGCTTGGGCCACCATGGTTCAGCTAATCGAAGAAATTCAGGCCCGTTCAGCCATCGACTCGATGAATTCAAATCTGGCAGTTTCTTCCATTTTGTGCCATCATCCGCTACATTATTTTTGGTGGGAATCCACCTCCATTCCTTTAATTTCGTGGTTTCCATTATTTCACCAATACGATGTGCCACGAACTGGTGATATTTACGATGGTCGGATTGTAGCCAGCAGAGGACCATTCTTGAATCGGACCAGAATATACGCTCTTGAATGTGGATGGAATGGGAATCACCAATGCTGTTAGCAAGTCGGGCCGTGTAAGTGGTGCGACTTTAGTTTTAGCCGCAACCAGGGTGCAGTGGATATCGTCGCCACTTACGATGCGGAAGTAGGCAATTGCTGCAAATGCGTATTCACTAGCATCGACAAATATATTCAGTTGTATTGTTTCTGTGTCTCCTCGTACTCCATACCATCGAGGAATCCGTATCTGCGCTATCTGTGGTAACAACTGGATTCAAGTTTTCCACTTGTCGAATTGTTCGTTATTCAACTTTTCGTCCCAGCCAAGTAAAAAGCCAAGAGGCCCAGAGGATCGAATACGGACATTAGAGTCCTTAAAAACTCACGCTTGGTGGGTCGCTTCTCACCCGACAAGAGATCACTACCCTGTTGTCGATGAGATAATGAGTAACTAAATGTGTCGGTCTCGGTGTTCTATTGCCGAGCTGATGTTTAGGTCTTTCTTTGCCTCTAATGTGGTACTGACACTATCCAATGCTGATCGTATTTTCGTAGCATTAGATCTCCAATCTCTTATTTCAAACCCTGCATGTTTGTGTATTTCTTTGACCCGTTTTGCTAGTTCGATGGCTTCATCCGGGGGGTCGATGGTTGTCCAACCAGTCGTCCACATAGTGGTTGTTTTTTATTGCGTCAGAAGCTCGTGGATACTTTTCTGCAAAACTTAGTGCGTTCACGTTTTTTACATACTGCGCCGAACTGGGGGAGCAAGTCGCCCCAAAAGTCGTAACCTGCATCACATAAACGTCAGGTTCTTTACTTTGTTCCCCGTCTCCCCATAGGAACCGTTGTGATTGTTGATCGGCCTCTCGAATGCGTATCTTGCGAAACATTTCCTTTATGTCACCACAGATGGCCACTCTTCTCTCCATAAATCTTTGAATCATTCCTGGCAAAGCTGCAAGTTGATCTGGCCCCTTCATGAGAACTGAATTCAACGATATTCCGTTGACTTTGCAGGCTGCGTCTCATACAAGGCGAACTTTATTCGGTTTATTCGGATTATTCACCGCAAATATGGGTAGATACCATATTCTTGGAGATGGCTCAATCAACTCATGTGGTAACAACTTAAGCGCTTAACCCTTGGCGAGATAATCACGTATTTTCTCCTTTAGGATTTCGGCCAAATCATGGTTTCGTTGCATCTTCTTTTCGAGACACACTAATCGTTTTTGCGCTATAGGTAAACTATCTGGGAGCCGTACTCCATCATATTTCCAGAGCAGACCTGTTTCAAACCGTTGCTCTCTGCGGATCGTGGTTGTCTCTAATACCTAGCGTGCACGTTTTTCCATGCTAGTTTCCAAAATGATGTCAGGCTTCTTCACGCCGAAGCTTTCTAACGAGAAAGCTCTTTAACCATAGTCACCATCCGCTGATCACTGTTGCAATCACACATATGTACACTGTAATGGTAATGCGGCGACGACAAATTAGAATCGGCTGCTTTGTTTTGATCGAAAAAACCGTGTACAGCCCACCCTAATCTTGTTTTGGTAGCCGCCGGTTACTGTCAGGTTCCCTCCCTCGCCTGTAATGGTATCCCTAGCTTCCAGTTATTAATCCCAATAATAATACGAGGGACGGCTTGGTAGTAATCCTGGATCGGAACTCCCCGTAGATGATGGTACTTAGCGGACATTTCTTGCGTTGCCACGGATTGCACTGGTAGATTTAGACTACTGACAGTTCTGACGTTATTGATGCGGTATTTTTGACTCCCTTGATAGTTTCCCGATATTTGCAGCAAAACTATCTTAGAATCCTTTTCTTCTCGAACAGTGTCTGCCGTCCATCTCGGGCACAAGCTCTCAGGTGTTCCTTCTAAATCGAGCTCTTTCGCTAATTCTTTATCTAAGAGCGTTAAAGATGAGCCTTCATCAAGGAAAGCAAACGTATTTGCTGGTGCTTTTTCCCCGCGGAGAGTGACCGGAATGATTCGGAAAAGGGGTGATTATGGCGCACGATGTTGTGTATTACAATGTAAAGCACAATTAGCTACTGCTTTCACGCCTTCTTTAACTTCGGGTCGTACTTCGCCATGAAGCAGTGGGTGGTGTAACGCTTTGTGGTGAGCAATGGTGTGCTACATTGCTTGGCATATTTGCAACGAAAGTGGTTGTGCAGTCCGAGACACTTTCGGCACAGCCGGTATGCTTTTACAGTGTTCCAACGTTCATTGCGATTCATGTTGTTGAAACTCTCACAGCATTTTAGAATATGACCGGATTTCATACGCAGGTGGCATTTCATTAATTGTTTGATTATTTTTGGTATCTCCCGCGTGCGTATGCAGATAGCCTTTCTCGCTATATTGTCGCTTTTCCTACCTGGCGTTAATAGTGACAGAAACGGGAGAAGGTATGATAACTGCACTTGCTGCTTGCACGATTTCAAAAAGCCAGTTCCCAAACGTGGGTAACGTGACGTCTGGCACAGACTGTTGATATACGGTCCAGTTTAATTTTATGTGAGGCGGTAAACGGTCTGTTAACTCCTGTAACAACGATGGATTATTCATATGTGTCAGTAGTCCGGCAGCTTCGATCGTGGCGCATAGGTTTTGCACCGACAGCGCAAATGAAATTAGGGTGCTTTCGGAGCCGGTTCGCCTCTGATATTCTGAAGTAGTGTGTGGATGATCAATTTTGGGCGGCCGTACAACATTCTCAGGGTTGTTATCACATCCGATACTGACGATGGTAACAGTAGACGGCATTTCACAGCCTCTAGTGCTTTCCCTTTTAAACACCGTTGCAGACGTAATAGATTTTCAGCATTGCTTAACCCACATGTCTCTGTTGAACTTTCGTAACTGATTATGAACATCGGCCATTCCAATGGTTGCCCGCTGAAGTGAGCAAGCTCCTTGGAAACTACATGTCTTGCGGAGAGCTGATCGGCTCTCAAAATGGGTGCCGTTGCAGCATTTGGTACAGGTGGTTGTTGGACACCCATAGACGCTGCTGGTTGAATATAAGACGGCTGATTCGTGTTGTTCAAACCGACCGGAATGGCGCCACGGGCATGTGAGACTGGCATCTGTCTATTTGAAATTTGTAGCGTATTTGACTTCACACGGGGTACCGATTGTTGTCGATATGGCTGTTGACCAGTTCTCGTTATCGATACGTTCGCCATTTGGTTAATGATATGCATTTCAACAAATGTCGCCATGGCAGCCACATCAGCTGCTTGAGGTGGAACTTGTTTAATTGCTGGCTTTCCCAACTGACTTTGGTGTTGTTCAACCCACTGACTGACATCCGCATGGTTTGACTTAAGCCCATCGTCTTGATCAGATTCGGATTCATCGTCAATTTGCTGATCAAGGATTTCGAACTTCGTTACGTCTGATTTCTTTTAACTTGCGAATTTCCTCCAGCTTCTGAAGTTCCAACTGTATCCTCTTGCCTGAGAATTTTGTAGATCGGGCACTTACGGATCTATTTAAGTTCTTCTTGCTCGACGACTTCAGCACAGGGTGGGTGCTTATGGTGTCTTCGACAATAGCCAGGCCGGAGCACGTGCTACAAACATAATCCTCGTCATGGATTGCTTGCGTGACACCAACGCGTTGAAAATGAAACCACTTATCTCACTGCTCCATATCGTTGGTGCCAACGCGTTCGCAGTTACTGCAGTTCGATTTGTTTAGCAAGTGTTGTGGTGGCGATCGAACTGTTATAGATGATTTCTGGAAATTGTTCACACCGTTCATTGTGTATATTGATTTATATTATGATGAACTTCACGAGTGGTATTATTCCAATCAAACCAACCCAATCCAGGAAAAGTAAAAGGTTATTTTGTAGATTATTGCAAGATGGCACAATAAGGATGGGATGTTTGCGGCTTTTTCTTCGTGGTGATCGATTTTTGTGGATCGATGCTGCTTGGTTCACTCTCTGGATTATATCAATAAACACTTTATTTGTTAGCTGGACTATTTGGTATTCCGCTACAAAATTACATTTTATTTTATATTTACAATAACTTTTTAATTTAATTTTTGGTGTTGACTTCACTACTTTTCTTTTATCTCCTTTCCTTTTTGCTGACAAATTCTTTTTTTTTTTATAGGATGAACGCATCCATACAACAGGGCTTGCTACATGGTTTAATATGTGGCAACAAAAGTAAAGTATATTTTACATAAAACGTGAAAGATCGAACATTTAGCACATGTGATACTTTCTCACATTAATATGGTTTATTAGATAGACGGATTTAGTCTGCTTAGCAGCACTGCTTTGAGACCGTGGTACACCGATAAATCTAATTAGAACGAACTACTACAATTAAACTTTAGATCGATCAAATTACACAGAACAAAATTTCATTATCCAGTCATGTATGAATAAAAAATGACCAATTTATTTTAATTTTTTTTTGTCTGCAATTCTGCATCCAATTTGTCACCGTCACAATGAATATTTCCATCAACAAATCCATATTGCGTTCATCTGCTATTTATTTTGTAATTGACCCTTCAACAATAATAATTGCTATATGTTTTTTAAAGTTTCGTATTTAATAAAAACGTACATTTACATTGATTATTCCGCTACGAGAGAATTACCGTTTTACAGTTAAATAGTTTTTGTGTCTGTGTTATAGTTAATTTATAATTACAGTCACAAATTGTTACTTGCCAATGTTTAACACATTCGGGATGATTGCAGAAACCTTTATATCAAAATGTATTCTGAATATAGAATATTTGATAAAAATCGTTTGGGATGACAGTCTGGCTGAAAGGGTTAAAACTATATACAATGTATATAATAAAATAAATAACAAACGATACGAGGGCAAATATGTAATTTTTAATATTCATGTATGATTTATTAATCAGAATAGGTTAATTAAAATTCTACAATAATTATTATTGTTTTATTAACTCTATATACATATACAATAAATGTACAGTGTACACTTGTACATACGACGAATTAAAACTATTAAAATATACTCGTAAATACAAATTTATACTTTTAATTAGAATATATTTGTATTTACCGATATATTCCATTCGTGGAATATAGCTATATTTACATATTTGTAAAAGGTATATGTATCTTCCAATCCAATAAGCCAAAATTATTAATAAATTGTTGCGTTTTTTAATTTATTCCAAATTCTCAGATTGAATCAGACAATGGTTTTATGAAAATTTAAAATTCTATACAACATATGGGTTTGTATGTAAATTATTTATTGTATAGTGGGATAGGTCGCTTATTGTAAAGTAATAGAAAATTAAAATTCACTGTGCCGTGTTTATAGTTATCGGATGGTGGTGAAGAAATATGAATTTATTTCGGCCGGGCTTTCTTTGTCAATTGAGGAAGCAAGAAAATTTACTGAGCTCTTTTTGATTTGAACAATCTTACCCCCCCCCCAATGTTGTTGAATATTTTGTTGTGTATCCACCATTCAATCAAGTTTACCATTTACATGGATGGCGTGAAATTGATGGCTGTAAATATATTAAACTTATGTAAAAGTAAAAACCGGCTCATATTGCGATTTAAGCAGTTTTCTGGGACCTTTTCATTCAAAAATTTTTACAAATTTATAATCGTAAGTCTTTCTCAAATATTTAGTTGGTTATTTTGTAGGACGTTTTTTTGTTGTTTTACACATGTGTATGTTTATCAAATTAGAAGCGTTTTTTTCTCGTTAGGCCTGATTGTATTCGAGTAACCAAAATATGTGATCACCAAATGGTTCCATCAACTTATAATAAAAACGTCCGTTTTTCTTGTCATACGCAAATGTCGAGAAATTTATGAATAAAAATGTTGAAAATTTGTCGATCAGTTGATTATTATGTGAAACAAAAATTTTTAATGATGAATTGTTGGCAAAAAAGTTTGGAAATTTTGCCGAACTGATTTTTTCACAAATTTTTAATAATTTTTAAACGAAAAACAGACATTTTGTCGAGCTATATTATTAACAGATTTTTGACCAAGCAAGGAGACTCCGTTGAGACTTTGTCGATTACATGGTTATTTATTGCGTTAAATACAAATTTTTGATGACATTAGGTTTTGGTTCTCACCAGCATAGTGAGCGTTGTGAATAAGATATTTGGGAAGTTATCCGTAATTGTCTTTTTACGTGTAAAAACAACTAATTGTGGCACATGAATTAATTCGCGATATAATTATTATAAATACACCACACGATATAGAACCACGTGTCTATAAAACAGCTGCCCTACTTTAGATAAAGTGTTGGAAATTGCTATCGCTTCTGAAACTACTGTTAAAACATGTGAAAATCGACATGGTGATGTGAAATATGATTTATTTTCAAATCAAAATTTTTATAAATCCTGCCCCAAGACGAACATGCAAGATCAAATTGTCAATATATTTTTATGTCAGCTGATATATTTCCAGAATCGATGAATTATTTTATAAGTTACATGGTGGCGTCTACTTCACCAAAAATCGATTTACAGGATGCATATTTGCCAGTAGAATTATCTGATAGATCAAAGAAATTTATGGTGATTAATATTCCGTTCGGATTATATGAATACCAACGACTACCGTTCAAAATTTCAAGTCCACCAGGTATTTTACAACGACTAATGGTACAGCTAGCTGTTAACATCAAGTTTTGTGCAGTATATCTCCACGATGCCCTAATTTCTGGCAAAACAAACTCCAAACACATAAACAGTCTGAAATTATTCTTCATAAGATTGGAAGAAAGTTGATTTTGATGGCGATTAGATAAATATGGGTTCGCAAAAACTAACATTGAATATCTAGGTGACATCGTCAATAAAGGCGGTATTCGAAGAATTCCGCGTGGGTAAGAGGCTCTTAAAAATCTACCTCGCCCTCAAGGTGTAAAAGAAGTGGAATCGTTTGTAGGAAAAGTAAATTATTTTTACAAATTTATTCCAAATTTCTCACAGCTAGCAGAGGATGCATCAGCCGCATTGGAGTGGTACCAAGATGGTTTGGAGTACCCGATCGCTTTTGCTTCAAAAACTCTTGACAAAACGCAACAGCGATATTCACTAATTGAGAAGGAGGCCCCCTCAATTATTTATGGAGTGACCAAATTTAATCAATACTTGCAAGGGCACAAATTTGAGTTATTGATGGACCACAAGCCACTTATTTCCTTGTTGCACCCAAGCATATACCTCCCGGCACACTATATATTAACATGTTACAACAATGGGCTATTATTTTGATGGAATATGAGTACAAAATCATTTACAAATCCAAATATCATAACGGAATTGCTGCGAAGGCTTGTTATAGCGTGGACGACGAGTATACATCATTGTTTGATGATTATCCAACCAATTCCGATATTATCGGAAAATATACGAAGTTTAATCGAATTCTCTGCAAAATTTATGGGTTTATACAAAATATTTGGCCAGATTTGACCGGTTAGAATAAGGTTCTACCACCAGATGACACAACAAAGGATGAATTCTACGAGCAATTACATGCCGCCATATCAAGTGCACACCGAAATGACATCAAGGTTATCCAAGGAGATTTCAACGCAAAAATTGGAATTGACAACACCGGAATGGCTACAATCATGGGTAAACAGGCACTAGATTCTGCTAAGAATAACAATGCAGACAGACTCATCGACTATTGTATCACAAATCAGCTATTCATAGGCGGTAGCAAATTCCCACACAAGAATATTCATAAATACACCTGGACATCACCAGATGCCAGAACGAGAAATCAAATTGATCATGTACTGGTAAATAAGAAGTTTATATCCTTCTTACAAGATGTCAGAGCAATGAGAGGAGCAGATGTACGCAGCGATCACCAATTGGTAATAGCAACCTTCAAAATCAAACCAGCTGCTGTGAAAAATGCATGAACTAATCGGAGGAAATTCAACATAGATAGATTGAGAAACACTGATATAAGAAACACTTTCAATGAAACGCTCCAAATCAATCTACCAAATAACGAAATCAGCGCTGTAGATCAAAAATGGGAAGAACTAAAAGAAGCCTACGTAAAAACTGCTACAAGTGTGCTTGGCTACAAAGACCACACAAGAAAACGTCGAGAACACGAGGAACGCCGCCAACTTAAAATACAACTATGCAATCAAAATACGGCGGAAATTTGAAGAAAATATGAGGACACAGCTAGACAAGTGAATAAAATGGCAAGGAATGATCGCAGAAAATATACGGAAGCCATTCTCAGCACTGCCGAATCAGCGGCAGCAAATAGAAATATGCGCGCATTACATCAATGTGTAAGAAAGGTTACCGGAAAATTTACAAATATACCACCTATAAAGGATTCAAACAACTAAATAGATGGAAAGAGTTCTTTGAGAACAACTGCATAGATAGCGAACCAGTTGAGGTGCTTCCAGTTGGCAACTACAACAAAGCCATTAATACCCATCCACCAACGGAGCGGGAAGTTACAAGTGCCATAAAGAAGCTGAAAAATAGCAAAGCCGCTGGAACCGACAACATACCAGCTGAATTACTCAATGGTGATGGATTTACAACTGCAGGAGCACTAACACCACTATTAGTAGAAGTGTGGAATACCGGAAAAATTCCGCAAAAATTGAAAGATGGCTTAACCATAACGATTCCAAAGAAAGGCGACTTAAGAGAATGCAAAAACTGGCGAGGCATCTCCCTCCTTAACAGTATAATGAAAGTACTAGCAATGATCATCCTTGAACGAATATCACCAACTGTTAACCAACATATAAGAAACGAACAAACTGGTTTCAGACCAGGAAGAAGCTGTACAGACTACATTAGCACAGTCCGAATTATCATCGAACAATCCAACGAATGGAACCCACCACTATATCCACTCTTCGTCGACTTCGAACGCGCATTCGATTCCATCAAAAGAAGCGCAATCTGGAAAGCACTCTGCGAAATAGGCATTCCGAGGAAAATAACCGAACTCAACCGAGAAATGTACCGGGATGCTGGAAATAGAGTTCAACACAAAGGGAGGCAGAATGACACATTCTACAACACACAAGGAGTCAGACAAGGATGTGGAATCCAGTGTGATCCAACTAGAAGACTCAATGATCTCGACTATGCAGATGATATCTGCCTGCTAACACACAAATACACAAACATGCAGCAAAAGCTACAGCAGTTATCAGAAATACCACAAGATGTCGGGCTCAAGATAAATATAAGAAAGACAAAGGCCCTGAGACTAAACACAAGCATTAGTACACCACTTCGCATCAACCAAGACACAATAGAAGATGTCGAAAAATTCGTATAACTCGGCTGTACTGTGTCGAGATCAGGTGGAACGGAAGAAGACATTAAGATCTGGAATGCATCCGTCCTGTCAAGAAACACCAAGATACGAATGTTCAATGCCTCTGTAAAATCAGTACTGCTGTATGGCTGTGAAAAGTGGAAACATACGCAGAAAATAACAAGAAGGCTGCAAGTATTTGTGAATAAATGCCTTAGGCGATTGATCAAATGCTTCTGGCCGAATACAATCACAAATGAAGAACTGCTGCGACAAACTAACCAAGTGGACATTGAGAATGAGATCAGGAAACGGAAATGGAGATGGATAGGACACACGCTGAGAAAGACACCAAGTGAAATAACCAGGATGTCATTGGAATGGAACCCGCAAGGAAAGAGAAAAGTTGGAAGACCAGCAATGACCTGAAGGAGAACGGTGCTAACCGAAGCAAAACATCTCGGGAAAATATGGGGGGAGCTAAAGACAACAGCACCAAATAGTAGACGCCCTATGCTCCTAAATGGAGATAAAGGAAGATAAAAGAAAAAAAACTAATTCACGAAGGACATTGGGGTACAACCAGAATGAAGCAGATTGCACGTTAATACTGTTGGTGGCTATAGATCGATCACGATATTGAGGCAAAAAACAAAAATTGTGAAAGTTGCCAATGCAACGCGTGCGCACTAGAAAAAGAATATACCAGTTGGCCAACTCCAAATGGACTTTGAAAACGTCACTATTGTTAGAGTTTAGGGACAATGGCCAGCAATTCACTTCAAGTGAGTTTCTTATGTTCTGTAAACGAAATTCAAAAGAACATGTGACGTTGATTTAAATGGGGAAGCTGAACGATTCGTTTGTACTTAAAAAAAAAAATTGTTTTGACAACACTTTCTGTGATACTGCAGCATCATGCTCTCGTAAAATTTTTGTCAACTTGCTCTGTAAGAGCAACACTTTTATCGTGTATGGACAAATCACCAGCCCAATTACTATATGGACACCAACCGAGGACGTTGGTAACTACCATATTATCTACAATAGAGCGAGAACAATTCGAAGTGTCAACTAAATTCAAAGCAAATGATGTAGTATAAACAAAAAACTATTAATTAAGAAGTAAGATGTGGCGAAATGCGTTTATAAAAACGTGTCTAGGAATAAGGTTTTATCTCGCAGAAACGAATTTTATGGAAAAGACACCAACACCAGCTTCGCCCAAGAATTTTCGAGTTCGATGCTCAATTTTCGGCCAAATCGCGGTTTAACCTGTATGCATCAGACGGGCAATGCAGAGTTTGGTGTGCAACGGGAGAACAGTTAAATCTTGATTACGTGTTTCGGTGATGGTATGTACAGGAATATCGTGGAATTATAGGACTGATTTGGTATTAATAACATGCCCGCGTTTACCATCAAGATGGTGCAAAGAGAAATCGGACGTGGATTTTTATCGTGGATCCGGCCAGATTCACCAATAATCACACGGCAATTTTTAAATCTAATGAAGCATCTATAGGATAAGTTATAGGCTAACCTTCAAACTTGCGAGAAGTCAAAGATGCTTTGCAAGAAGAACGGAAAAGATTGCTCAGCCACAAATACGCAATATTTTGAATATGCCACAGCGTATTGGTGAAGTAATGCGAGCTCGAGGCGGAAACACCCGCCTTTGAAAATTTCATTTTGGTAATAGGTTTTATGAATTACGGTTGATTAAAGTTTAAAATGTTATTCTGTTATAAAACACCGTTTTATTTTTTGTTATTTTAAAAACTTATGTTTTCCTTGTGCGACCAACATTGTCTCATTCTCATGGTTTCTAAATCTCTACAAAATGGCTTATTTGGATTCGTAAATAAAATACCAGGAAATTTCGTTGACAGTCTTGAAGTTTGCTTTTTTTTCGCGTATAAATATTTTTGTTTTACTAAAAAAAGTTCTAAAAAACAAACAAAATGTAAAAACGAATTCCAGCATCGGAAAATAGACTAAATTTCCTTCATTTAAAACTAAAAAAAAAAAAAAAATTTAAACCGACATTTCACCAAGATACAAGCATTTAAAAACAGTGTGTTTTTTCTAGGGCTGATTTTTATTCAAAATAATAAGAAATTTCACCCAAAATTGCCAAATAACTATTTCACGATCTATTGACAATTTGTCCACAAAATAACAAATTTTACGCAAAATTTGTCACAAAATATCATCAAATTAGTCAAATTATTTTTTTTTAATATTCAACAATTTTTCAACTAAAACTTTCCAAATTTTTTCGGAAAATTTGTCATGAAGTGAATAAAATTTGAATAAAAGTTGAAAATTTTTGTCATTTTTTTGCGAAGCATGGTTACTGTGATATGAACACGGATAAATAATAAATAACCTTCGATTTATCGTCATTTGCATTATGTGGGTGACGTTAAAGAAGAAAAATATAAAGAGCGCTACACACGATCCAACTTGTTGGACGGTCGGCCCGACCAAATTGGATGTTTTATACAGGGGCCCTATTCTCGAATTCCACATCCATTTTCCACATGTGGACATTTGTCAAAATTCATAAAAATTGAAGTTTTTCGGTACTAAGGGAATATTTCCGAATGGGTACCGTACAAGCAGGTGGAAAAAATTCCCCATATAGGAAAATGTCCATGCCGCATGTGTTTTTTATACGAATACAATTTTCGAACGTTTTTGTGTGAACTTTGACAGATGTCCACATGTGGAAAGTGGATGTGGAATTCGAGAATAGGCCCCCAGATGATCCAATTTACCATCCTATTTTTTGATTTGTGTTTTGTTATTTTCGTTTTAAAATTTATTTGTGAGTCTTTTTTCTTTAAGTTGTGCGTTTTAAAAAGGAAATTTTAATTATTTAATATTTTAGTTGGAATAGATTTACATAAAACACACAAAACTTTCTCATTCATAAATATACCAGACGGAATTCGAAGTCATTTAGATGTTTACCATATCAAATTCATAACATAAATGATGAAATATCGTCAGGTAACAATACTTAGTTGGTTGGTTGGTCGGTTGGATGGAATTTCGATCCGATACATCCGTCTTAATTTTATCGGACCGACATGCACACGCACGATCCAATTTTACATCCAATCCAACCACATCGGACTAACCAACCAACCAAATTGGATCGTGCGTAGCGCTCTTAACATAAGTGAAATTCTTGAATGCAGATGAATTTTTCCTCTCAGATTTTTTTGATCTATGCCCGTTCATACATTCGGACGAAACGTTAACACAAAATAAAAATAAAATTAACAGAATAAAATAAAATTACCAGAGATCGTTTGTTTTTCAATAAAAATAAATCCAAAAAATTCTTATGTATATGTACCACCTCTGTTTAGCGATGTATTTATAGGGTCGTTCGTCGGTTTATTCGTTTGTTGTGGCATGTTTCAGTATGGAACATTTTAAAACGGCATATTTCAATACCTACGGCGTAAAAAAATATCATGAGAAAGATTTAAAAAAAAACCGGGCGTAGGATAAGACAAAATTCGTCAAGTGCGGTGGAAATAGAATTCTAAAGTGCGGTGGAAATAGAATTATAAAATAAAATAAACAAAACATGCCGCAGAGTGCCTTATACCGTAAGTACTGAACCATATGCGGTACTGAAATAAGCTTTATTGTCATATTCCTTAATGAAATATGCCATAATGACCGGACCAGCAATTTTAAATGAAATTTGATAAGAAAGAACCACCATTCATATTGAAATGGAAAGCGATAAAAAGTAAAAGAAATCCTGAAATTTGGAAGAAAAATAAATTTATTTAAAACTTAATTTATTCTAATTGCAAATTAATTAAAACTTTCCCAAAAATATTTTGCCATAATTTTGCTACGAATTTCACATTTTTTTTCTCTACGTTTAACACAAATTGCATTCAATTAAACTGATTCAATCAATATATTGCAAACTAATGAGGCAACATGAAGTTTTATTTACATGTATCCGGAAAGAATGTCAATTACAAATTACACCAATACCCCGCTTTACGATATTATTATTTTCCGAAAAATTGGGCGTAAATCGAAATTTCTTGTCGTTTTATTGGAAAATTTCGAAAATAGAGGGATTGGTGACATGTACACTAATCCCTCGATTTAGGAAATTTTCCAATAAAACGACAAGAAATTTCGATTTACGCCCAATTTTTCGGAAAATAATAATATCGTAAAGCGGGGTATTGGTGTAAAGCAATTGCCTATGTGATTAAATTTAATTAGTTATATTAAATGGTTATTTACCAGCTCAAAATATCATTAATTGAATACATAATAAAATGTGTAATTAAATTAAATTTAAATCAATTTTATCAAAATACAACAAAAACCACGTCAATTCATGACAACTCGTCATACAAAGTAAAAAACAAAATATTGACGCTGATATACATATTTCACATAAAAATAATAAACATTGTACATGCGTCTATTTAAAATACGTTATAAAGGAAAATGTTTTTTGTTACAGGTATGAAGAAGCATGTGAAGCATTTTTAAATATAGATTTAAAGTATTCTCGTGCCAAAGGGATACACACGAATATTCATTTCGTGTGTTGTATGAATTTAGATACTCACCTTAATAATTGCCTAAATTCATACTAAATATTAACTCCTGTACAGAGTACTTTAAACATAACTATGGTATGTTCTTATTACATACATAAAAAAGTATTTATTATTATATAATAAAACCATATAATTGTAATTGTATTTTATAATATAAGAAAATCAATATATTCAATAATAAAGATCATTATTATATCAGCAATCGACAAGAGCGTTTCATTTAAAATATTATCTACCTATTGGAAATACAACTTAGCGCTTTGGTACACGATAAATATATATTATACATAACATTGGTGACAGAGAATAAAATAATTAGTGTATAAAAAGTTAAAGTGATCAAAGTTTAAGTGTAACTGTAAAGTATTTCTAAATCAAAAGTTATTTGAACATATTTCAATTATTTTAATTATTATTTAACAATAAGGTGATAAAGATTTAATTACCATCAAATCAGTATGGTATCAATAAAAAGTAGAAAAATAAAATAAAAATATTCTAATGTTCAAATTAGTAAAAAGCTACAGTAGTTGTTTTCAACAAACATCGATATTATTATAAACCATCAGCTGTAAATTATCGGTTTTTATGGCACTATGTACTGTAAAATCGTAAAATCACTTATTGTATATGTACCATTTCCATTTGAAGCCGCATTATATCGTATAAATTTCATAAACGAACATATGCGTACAAAACCAACAAATTAATACAAAATTACATGGTTAATACAACGGAGAAGCAAATACATAAATATCAAAACCATTATCAACCTGATTTACTGCAAATTTCCACATTTTTCAATCGCTTGGGTTTGGACAACGATCCCATCAAACGCGACTAATCGCCATCTTGAATAAAATAAAAAAAATAAAAAAAATCACCTGTTCATGCGTAATAAAACCAACGGAATGGAATAATTACTTTCCGGCACATGGTCATCAATATTATTCAACTGCAGAAAAATCAACGTTCATCATCAACATAATAGAACAACGGACAGCGGATCGACAGCTATCAAATTGATTCATCGGCTTTATTTCATCATTACTGCCGATTAAATTTAAGTATCTCAATTTTAGTTTCATATTGTAATCTTGCCTAAAAGTTATTTTTGTGTTTTTATTTTAATAATTCAATTTTTATTAATCACTCTATTTTAGAAAATTGAATAATTAAATAGAAATTATTGATGCAGCAAGAAGATCACGATAAAGAAAAGGACGAATTTGTAAAATTAAGGAGCAGGAGTGTAACAAGATCGGATCAAAAAGATTCAAAGGAAATAACCCAGAGGAAGCAAAATCCAACCGTGAGTATTAATAAAAATATATCAAAATCTGTGCCTGATAGTCCACGTGTCGTATTACAAGCATTGCCCATTATTCCGGTAATTCCCACGAAAAATACACATGAATTACAGATTTCTCAAATATTTCCATTAGATTTTGCTTCTGCCCCTAGCACTAAAATAAATAATAAGTCAGACGTTTATTCTGAATTTACAACACAAACAGCAAATACTACTAAACACGATATTTTAAAAATAAAAAAGCAACAAGTCAGTATGTCGTTAAATACTGAAACATTCATTAAACTTGTGCCAGAATTCGATGGTACTTCTTCCGATTTACACAAATTTCTATGTTGTGTTGATTTCATGTATAAATCAATCGATACTAAAGGTACAGAAGAAACCTTATTTTTAGAATTAGTTAAAACAAAATTGAGTAAAAATGCGTACGAAGTAGTTAAATATCAGGATTTCGAAAAATGGGAAAATTTAAAAAATGAGTTAAATGCCCAGTTTGCCATTTCGAGACCTTTAGAACAAATTCAATTAGAACTAGTCACAGTTAGACAAAATAGAAATGAACCTGCAAAAGAATTTGCAAACCGCGTAGAAAAATTATTAGCTGATTTGAACGAAGCCTGTATAAATAGGGAAGGAACAGAATCTGCGAAAATAGTACAAAAGCTAAACACATCAACGGCCTTTCGAGCTTTTCAAGACGGTCTCCAAAATCCCGTCAAATTGGTAGTAAAAGCCTGTCGGTTCACTTCATTAAAAAGTGCAATCACAAAAGCTATTGAGGAAGAAGCCTCAATGTCATATTTAAATTCTACTCGAACTGTGGGTAATAATAACATATCTTTTAATCCACTGTCTTTCAAAGCAAACGATAGATTTAAAATTCAATGTCAGATATGTCATAAAACTGGACATTCAGCGGATAAATGTTATTCAATAAATCCCAAACCATCCGCGAGTACGTCTAATTTTGTGCGGCCACAAGTGAATCAAACATTCATTCCTCAACATGGCAGTTCATTTAGTTTCAACCCGCATCCAAAACCAACAATAAAATCAAACCAAACAGTCAACTCAATTCCAAACAGAACGGTCCTAAAAATTTGCAATTATTGTCACAAAGTCGGCCATACTCTGCCAGAATGTAATAAAAGGGCGAAAAACATAGCTAAGAAATTAGCAAAAACTAATTCCCTTGATCAAAAAGAGGAGAATTCGGGAAACTTCGATACACTCAAACAAGATTAGATGAACACCATTGTTTGAGTGAAACCTTAATTCGGTGTTCACAGCAAAATAATTTAGAACCTCTTAATCGGTCACATAATGAAAAACACGATGATAAGAACTTGGCAATTATTCCAATTCGTGATTATGACGTCACTCAGCCAAAAAAATCATCAGACAAAAATCCAGCGCAAACTAACAATTACGCCAAACAAGTAAAACCTAATGTTCATATTTGTTCAAATAGTTTGAAGTACATACCATTACAGATTCCCCAACTAAAACATACACCATCGTTTTTCGTATGCGATAGTGGGGCTGAAATAAGTATTATCAAATTGAATGTATTAAATCAACCTGAAAATATAAATATTTTAAATAAATGTAATGTAAATGGCATTACAAAAGAGAAAATTCAGTCAAAGGGAACTATTAAGCTCGCCCTACAATTTCCAAAAGGTATCCTACAACATGAATTTCATGCTATGTCCGACAATTTTCATCTTGATTGTGATGGTATTCTCGGTAAGGATTTCTTACAAAATAATTTGTGCAAACTTGACTATGAAAATGAAATTTTACAAATTGGATCGATAAACCATTCTACTCGATTTTGTAATCATCCAAGTTTAGGCAATACCATACCACCACGATCTGAAATGGTTTTGTTACTGCAATTCAATCAATCCGATGGAGATTATTTTTGTGAAGCAGATGAAATTGATTCAAATGTATTTATCGCACATTCTATCTTAAGAATCGAAAATAAAATGTCCACGGCAACGATTTTAAACTTAAATGAAGAGACTGTTAAAATACCTAATCTAAATGTAGCCTTGAAACCTCTTTGTGATTATAATATTTATTGTTATAATAGTATAACTAATTCTTCAAAAATAGAAGATCGCTTAAAGAAATTAGAAGAAATAATAAACTTAAATCATTTAAACGACGAGGAGAAAAGTTCTATTTTAAATATTTGTCGAGAATTTAACGATGTGTTTCATTTGCCCGGTGATAAATTAGGTACCACAGCTGCAATAACACATGAAATTCCTCTCGCTTCAGGATCTAGACCAATTTATACAAAACCGTATAGATTACCACACTCAGCAAAGGAAGAGATACATCGACAAGTAGAAAATATGTTAGACGAAGGTGTAATTGAGCAAAGCATGAGCCCATGGAATTCGCCATTATTAATAGTCCCGAAGAAATCAAACACAAATGAAAAAAAATGGTAGAGTGGTGGTAGATTTTCGTCGCCTGAATAAATGTACTTTAAACGAGGTTTATCCCCTTCCTAACATCTTAGACATTTTTGATCAATTGGGCAAAGCTACATATTTTTCGACTCTAGATCTTGAAAGCGGTTATCATCAAGTTTTATTACATTCCGATGACAAACATAAAACGGCCTTTAGCACCGAAGCAGGTCATTTCCAATTTACACGTATGCCGTTTGGTTTAAAAGGAGCTCCTCTCACCTTTCAAAAATTAATGAATTGTGTACTCGCCGGATTAACGGGAGTAAAATGTTTTGCATATATGGATGACGTAGTTACGTATGGTTATGATCTAAACGACCATAATTCCAAACTATCAGACGTTCTTAAGTGCTTACAAAGTTTTAATTTAAAATTAAATCCTAAAAAATGCCATTTTTTATGTCGAGAGATAAATTATCTAGGCCATATAATCTCTGAAAAAGGCATCATGGCTGATCCATCAAAAATTTCGGCAATGGTAAATTTCCCAAGACCAAATAATCAAAAGGAATTGAAAAGCTTTATTGGCCTTTGTAGCTACTATCGTCGATTTATTAATAGTTTTGCTGATATTATCGTGCCACTTAATAATTTGTTAAAAAAAAATGTTGAATTTAAGTGGACAGCTTTTTGTGATGAGAGCTTTAATTTTTTAAAAACCGCATTAACTACCCCACCAGTATTACAACATCCAATCTTTAATCGTGAGTTTATTGTCACAACGGATGCTAGCAAGTACGCGATAGGGGCGGTTCTATCCCAAGAAAAGGATAGCAATGATCTACCGATTTGTTTCATAAGCAGAGTATTAAACGAAACCGAGCAACGTTATTCGACAACTGAGAGAGAACTGCTAAGCATTGTTTGGGCACTAAAACGGTTTAGACCCTATTTATACGGCAATCATTTTCTTGTGAGAACGGATCATAAACCATTAACTTATTTAGTCACTAGTAATGATCCAACATCCAAACTGATAAGATGGAGATTGGAAATCGAAGATTATAATTTTGATATTGCCTTCAAGCCCGTAAAATGTAACTTAAACGCAGATGCCCTTAGTCGCATTAGTTTTGATGAATTTAAATTATCTATTGCTAAAGTTAATATTACTACACGTGCACAAACTAAGGCACAATCTAAGTTGCAACCTCGAAATCAACAATTGTCTCAAACTGCTGCTTCTACTAGTACAACCTTGAAGAATTCCCAATCAAATGATTTATCAACCCAGACATATCAAAAATCAGTCAATTCAACAAATATAAGAGAATTAGTTAACGAAGGCGATATTTCAAAAACAATCTCAGAATTTCACATCACTCCATTAGGTGGCCATCAGGGTGTTGCAAGAACATATCGTAGAATAAAACAATATTATAATTTTCCCAGAATGATGAAACGTATCTCAAACTTTATCAAAAAATGTAAACAATGTCAACTTCATAAGTTTGGTAGGAACACAAAACTTTCTATGAAAATCACTACCACATCATCTGAACCGTTCGAAAAAATATTTTTGGATATAGTAGGCCCATTACCTCTAACTTACAATGGCAATCGCTACATTATTACAATGCAAGATGATTTATCCAAATTTTCTGTTAGTGTACCTATTCCAAATCAAGAGGCGTCAACCGTAGCGGAAGCATTTGTGCGAGAATTTATATGTAAATTTGGTGCTCTAAAAGCAATTCTTACCGATCAGGGATCAAACTTCATGGGCTCGCTATTCTCTAAAGTTTGCAAAATTTTGCATATTAAAAAATTTTTTGCAACGGCTTATCATCCTGAAACGAATGGTTCATTGGAGCGAAGTCATCGTACTCTTGGAGAATATTTCCGTATTTATTGTGATAAAGATACTTTCAATTGGGATTTATGGATAGTATTTGCAAATTTTTCGTACAATACAAGTCCACATTCATCTACAAATTTCACGCCATTTGAGCTTGTGTATGGATTTAAGCCAAATTTGCCTACTTCTCTAAAACGCGAACCAACCCCGCTTTACAATTACGAAGATTTTACTGAGGAATTGAAATGTCGGTTAAGAACATCTTGGAATATTGCTAGACAAAATCTACTACAACGTAAAAACGAATCAAAACTTTATTATGATAAGAAATCAACAAACACAAAATTTAACGTAAATGATCATGTTCTTTTAAAAAATGAAGCAAGGAAATCAAAATTAGATCCTATTTGGACAGGTCCATATCAAATTACTGAAATAAATTCTCCTGAGAATTCTGTAATTAGAATAAAAAATAAGAATGTTATCGTGCATAATAATAGATTGAAATTATTTTATTCATAAGATGCACAGTTGTTTATATATTTATATTATAACGTATAATTATTTTTTTTAAATAAAAAAAAAAAATTTGATCTGTTGTACTCCTGAAGCCTTGATTCATTATAAACAATTTATTAGTATAACTTTCGAACAACCATGATTCAAGATCTTCTTGTTACAATGTATTAATCTAGTATTGCTTTTAAATTAATAGTATCTAATAATTATATAAGAGAAAAGTTAAAATTAATTATAATTAAATATTAATTATTCAATATTTTTGAATTTATGTATTTTCCTGAATTAGAAAATTTTGGTTTGAATTAACATATTAAATTTTATAAATTATTATTAAAAATATTGTAAGAAAAAAAAAATGATAATAATTTTTGATTGTAAACATAATAGAAGATTACATTTATTACATTTTTATAATGATTCATTTCTTCTAAATGAATCATTCTTTTAGGGGGTGAGGTGTTGTATGAATTTAGATACTCACCTTAATAATTGCCTAAATTCATACTAAATATTAACTCCTGTACAGAGTACTTTAAGCATAACTATGGTATGTTCTTATTACATACATAAAAAAGTATTTATTATTATATAATAAAACCATATAATTGTAATTGTATTTTATAATATAAGAAAATCAATATATTCAATAATAAAGATCATTATTATATCAGCAATCGACAAGAGCGTTTCATTTTAAAATATTATCTACCTATTGGAAATACAACTTAGCGCTTTGGTACACGGTAAATATATATGTATTATACATAACACGTGTGCAAATAAATCAAATTAATGTTTATTTAAAATGATAAGTCTAATGACAAATAAATTAAGTTAATTGTCGAATAAATTGCTATTTCTAAAGATCTGGTATTTTCTAATTCGATTTGTAATTTTTAGGAATAGTTAAAAATCGATTTTGAAATATGCGATAGCCAAATTTTAGAAGACAAATGGTCAACTGTCACGACACTCGCTTATTACTATAATTTGAAATTAGACGAATCGACCAGCTATCTGTTTTATTTATTATGAATTGTATAATGATATTTTGAGCCAAAAAAAAAACACCCAAATTGTTCGTATCTGTAATGGCCAAATATTGCCCAGCTGGTGACATTATTAATAAACTAAAAGGCGACGCCGTTCGAAAATGTTCAAACAAATGGCGTAGGAATGTCCTGTACTTTAGTACTACAATCTATTGATTCAGATATTAACCAGCGACGGTCTAGTAGCCAACCAATATAGAATAATCATTATAGCTTGTTCAGTCAAGTTTACTTGTTATCTGGATTACCTTTTCTGCCGTTCACACTGTACGAGAAAATCACGATTAAAAATGGCGCTGTACCTTGTGATTTTACCGAAAACTGTCAAAACCCTATTCTTTATTAGGGCGTTTCCCATAAAATAATTTATGGAACATCAATTTATTTCAAATGTTTTATTATTAAATATTAAATAACACCGCATCCTCAATGAAATACTTTTTAGAGAATTTTTTTTTCGTTATATTGGAAATTCATACAAACCTGTAAGGTAAAAGCAAAAAGTATTTCATAGGGGATGCGGTGTCAGTCTGCTTAATGTTAATTGAAATTGCTAATGTCTCAATATTTTAAGCGCTGTACGAATTAATTGAGATTACTCAATAATCTATAATTGGAACGAGATTAACTTAATATCCGTCGTTCACACTATGGGAAAACCTAGATTTGCTATAGTTAATCGAGATTACTAATGCCTTGTTTGAACATAACATAATGTGTTAAACAAATAAAACACTTGTTGTTTCCACAATAAAATCGTTTTTAGGACTGTTATTAACATACTGCGGCGAAGCAAATTATAGTTGACCCAATTTTACATTTATTAAAATACCACGTTTTAATCATTACAAGCCCGGAGCACATATTGCAAAATACTTTATAATGCTGGTATAAAGGGTGTTACAAATACAAAGGGACACATTTCTGGAGGTGATCGGTCATGAAAAAACGAACTTCTCAGTTCACCTCCCGAAAGTTTTTCCTTTAAGTTTGAAATACACTGCATACCTATAGAGTAAACGGCTGGCGGCAAAAGGGTAAAGTCGGATGATTTCGCGCAGAGGGAGATATAGTGCAGTGTCCATTTTTGATACTCGTATATGTATACGAATAATCTCTTTAAATTTGTACATGACCAAAAAGCTTAGTTATTCACCAGACCTTTATCGGTATACATCTCATCGTGCTGCGTAAAATATTTTATTTTGTTTAACCGATAAAAGAAAAAGAAGTAAATTTGGTAGGAATTTTTTTTGTGTTTTTTGTTTGTGAGAGTTTTGGTAAGTATATGGCGTATTTATTCTGCTGATTTGCCAAAATTAGAAGGACGGTATTTATTAGGGTGTCCCAAGACCTAAGGGAGACATTTTTTTCGCAAAATCAAAAACGCATACTCTCATTTTTATTCTATTTGACCTTATAATATCTCAAACATAAGACATAAAAATTTGAATTGGTTAGTATAGAAGGATTCTAGAACTTAAAGTTTATTTAGTAAATAAAACACAAATATACCCAAATCGTATAACTAATTACATTAAATAAACATTATTGTTCATATCTTCTTTTCAAAGTTTGCTTTTTCCAGTCAGGATAAATCTTCCGGTGCTCTTGTACGCAACGTAATAAAAATTACTTTTGTTCCTCTTCCACCGTAATTAAACTATGCAAGTCCTGCGTCAACTTCACCGCTCTTTTAGCAGTAGGTATCGTTTACTGCCCTCAGCGTTAAAACCTTCTTTTTGGCTTCTTGAAACAAAACATTATTTGACCACAAAATAGGAAATTCGTGGAAAAGCTATCATCCATTGTAAGACGCTTAAACAACGACCTATATGCTTTTGATTGAAATAAAGTCGTAGAAATTTTTTTCTTAAAATAAAAAAGAGAAAAACCGTTAACAAAATTCTGAAATAAAAGGCAAAGGAAAACTAAAGGCACAATTTCTAGATTAACTTATCAAACTTACCATACTATGGATCACAAAGTTCTTTTTTCGATGAGATTTAATATTTACTGTGGGTTAATAAATTCTGTTTTTTGGTTCACATCATCGTCAAATAGTGACAATACAGATACTTCATCAGTCAAATACCATAAATGCTGGCTAAACTTGCGCTAAACGTGCCGCTTTATTCTTGTTCGTAATTTTCAATTGAGCTCTAAGTAGTGATATTTTCAGATAATAAATGGCTTCCGCCATCCATCGGGCTGGGTACATGGCACATGGAAGTCGAATTTTAAAGTTTCTGACTGTATCTCCACCTAAAATTATCACAGAAAGCTCAATCAACTCGCGATAGTTATCGCTGATTATTCCTTTGGTCAGTTCAGTTCGGTAAAACTCAATCAAATTATCAATTCCGGAAACAGTCAGATGCAATGGGAGCTTTTCTCTATAGCACTGTATTTTAGCGGGATCGACACTTTTCCAGTTATATCGGAACTTTTTAAAGTGTGGAATATCAGGACTTGTAGTTACTTAACTAATTTTTACTTCAAACGTAGTTTTTAACATCAATTCATAGAAGTGATGGCGGAAAGCAAAAATAAACATTTCCATATTTATTTTTGTTCAATAAATATACAAGTACCATTAATACGACCTGTGTTTGAAGCTATAGTATCACAATAAAGAATTTGTTCTTTGTTTTCCAGATTCCAGTTTACAATCGCATTCCAAACGGCCTTCGCCTGTTCACTTCCTGAATAGCTTTCTAACCTTGGCACAGCAATCAGTTGTTGTTTATTTCTATATGAAGTAACTATCGGAAGACGTACTTCTTTTGATTTCCGAGTATCTAAAGCAGGGAATAGTTTGTTGTCGCAGTGAACAATCACCACATCTGGTACTTCGTTTTGAAAATTAACTTTTATGGCTTCCGCGCGCTTTTTCCGATTTTCCGTTCGAATTCTTTGAATTGAGGACTTACTTATCGAAAATTCACAGTAGTATATCTAAGTGCCTCAGTAGCTTCAAGAATAAACACAGAATCTCTTATACTACTGTGATGAAATCTTTTCGCATAGGTGTTTTACTCGTTATGAGTTGTGTGCTCTCGATTTAGGTTGGCAAATATTCTTGTAAATCTATGTTTTCATTAGAATCAGAAGGTGATTCATTTTGTAAAGGATCATAAGATGATGTCGAAGGAGTTGAATATGGTGAAGAAATATTGAGAAAGTTGCTTTTCTTCCTCATAATCTCTGAGGTGCGACCTTTCCTAAGCTCCCTCGGTCGCTGCAAAAAATTCTATCTTCATTGATTTTAATTAATTGAAGCGCATCGGCGTGGCCAATGTCAAATAAATTATGTAACGATTGGACAAACTCTTGTCGACTCTTTTTAAATACGTCTTGTGTTTTCTGTGCATTTTTTTGCAAGCCGCTCCAAACTTGATATAAGTTCACAAAATTTCTCCACACAGTTAGGTAAAGATTTGGTAGATATACACGCCTTTTCCCACTAGATAATACACTCGTGAATAGTGAGATTTCATTTACAGTTAAATTCAATTCACGGATTTTATAAAATACTGCCAGAACTTGTTCATTAGAGGGAAGTTTTGAGCCCGTTATTTGATGTTTCACGTCCACTATTAAAATACCCTATATTCCCTTTTTAGAACTGCATAATGACTGTAAAATATCCGATTATTTTATTTTATTAGAAAAAATTTTACTCGAATACAAATAAACCGGGGCATATCTTTAACATGGATGAAACCGGATGTCAGTTAAATAATCCGCCTGATTTTTTAATAGCCAAAAGAGGTCTAAAAATATACCAGCAGTAACATCTGCTGAAAAGGGAGAAATCATTTCAGTTATTGCTCGCTGCAATGCAGAGGGAAATTTTTTGTCTCCAGCCTGTGTTTTTAAAGGTTTTGAATTGAAATAATTCTACTGTGTTGGCCGCCACATACAAAAAAATTTTTACAGCCATAAAAACAATCCAAATAGGAAAATTTCTTGTTTTCAATTTGGAAAATTATTAACGTCCACTTGCAACATGTCTGCAACTCCAAAAAATAGTATCTCAGAATTTTCAGCTACCGGTATTTTCCCATTTGATACTGAAGCCATTCCGGCTCACATCTAGTAGAAACCCAGCATTTGGGGATATCTTCAGAAGCTTCTATATGAAGTAGCGAATTGGCACCGACAGTTGGAAATTTAGCTGAAAATGCAATAGCCTGATTTGGAAACGATTGATAATATGAATATCAGCGACAAAACTCCTGGAAAAATATTAGACATAATATCACCGATACCGTCAACTTCCAAGGGTATAATAATTAATTTCAGAAAGCGGAAAACTCGTCTGTTGACTGTGGTAGATAATATCAAACAACTCAAATTAAAATCAATTAAACGGAAAATAGAAAACACAAATAGAAACGGAAGAAAATTGTACATGATTCTTAACTGAAGGCGAGGAGATTAGTATACCATTAGATGAAGAATCAGATGGCTTGGAGGACTTTGAAAAGAATATTTGCACTGAACGTGGAGACGATTATAATTCAACTTCTAAGTAGGACGACTGAATTTAGTGCATATTATGTTATTTTTGGTCGCATGGTACTTGCATCTTTTTTGTAAATACATGCAACAAATGCGGCAAGCAAAATGTATGCGTCATATCACCTTAAGCGGTGTACCGTAACACTTGTACCCGAGAGCGAAAAGATATTTCAGAATGAATTTTTATTTTTATTTTTAAAGACTGAAGTTTTATTTTTTAAAGTTCATTTGTAATAGAGAACACGGATTATTTTCTCCACGGATTCACCTGAAATACACGAAGTACATCTCTTGCATCCATAAATTCATATTCAGTTTCTTCCTCAAGCATACAACCCCTTTTCGCAAGCATATCAGCTCTTTCATTACCCCCAATCTGTAGATGCGAAGGTATATATTGAATGATCACCTCGCGCCCACAAGATTGAAGGTATTCCTATATCATTTCAACATATACATTGCCTTGAGTACCCCCACCCCTGTTAATTAAATCCAATCCACTCTGGGAGTCGGAGAGTAGAACTACTCTCCTCCCCCCTTCTGTCATTGCCAACTTAATTCCTTCCATAGTCCCAATCAACTCTGCATTCATTATACAGATGTTACCATTAATTCTCAGCATTTTCTCTTTTTTCGTAGTTGGAATAAATATTCCTACACCTACCCGATCCTCATTTAAACTAGCATCTGTATACACTTCCACATGTGCAAAAAAATTTAATTGCATTTTTCTAAATTCTCTCTTAACCGATAACTCATTCATCATCGCTGTTTTTGTGTCTCCAAAATTCAAACACACCGTAAGACCGTTCGGAGGAACTCTCGGACACACTTGTCGGATTTTGGACAATAAAATAATTTTTCCAAAATTATCTTCGCCCTTTGTGTCTTCCGGAAAACCGTTCCTCCTTGCAACCTTACTTTCATCTCATTTACTAACACGTTGTCTTTGTTCAACATTTGCACAGTCTCTCGCACGGTGATCCATTCTCTCTTATAATTGAGAGGTGAATCACCCAATTCAGACCATAGAGTTTGTATTGAGGTTGAATTAATCGCCCCCAATACCACTCTAGCACATACATTCTCAACTTTCATTAGCTTTTCAAACCCGACCTTGGGCCCGTCACCATACACGCTTATCCCATATGCAATCTTGGAAGACACTAGCGCCTTTCGCAACAAGTCAGTCACACTAGGATGAGCTCCCCATTTTGGTTTACTCACCCTTTTGTTCAAATTCAATCTGCTCTTGCAATTATCGGCCAACTTGCCATATGCACCTTAAAACTCAATCGCTTATCAATCCAGATTCGCAAATACCTAGTCAAAGTCACATATTCAATACTCTCGTTATATATTTTCACATCAATTCTTCGTTTTGAACGAAAAGCCATACTGTAACATTTTCTCGTATTTACACGCAAATTCAATTCCGTTAAACATTGTGTTACCTGATTCACACATTCCTGAGCCCGATTCAGTGCCTCGTCGATGTTTCTTCCCTTGCCTATCAAGACAAAGTCATCTGCAAATTGCAGAATTAACTTATCCGCGGAATTAATTGCATGAATCGAGCTCGTATACAGATTGAAGAGAGTCGGAGAGATTTTACTCCCTTGTGGAAGGCCGATATTCACGGCTCCCTCCAACCTGTACCCTCTTCCACACAAAACTAACTTACGCTCACTCATAAACTCATATACCCACTTACAAATTTTCCAAGGGAAACCCAAGTTTAAAGGAACCTGATATAGTTTCCCTGGAACCACATAATCATACGCCCTCTCGATATCCAGAGAAACCGCCACAACATTCTTATTTTCCTTTCGTACTTCCCACACAAACTTTTCCACGCATTCATTAGCAGAGTGATTGCGCGGGAATCCAAAGGTGGTTTCTGGCAACAAATTACCCTCATTCACGAATTTATCCAATCTTCCTTTCATCATTCCATTCACCATCTTAATAAAAACATTCAACATACATACTCCTCTGAAATTTGTTGCCAGATTCCTATCCCTATCCTTCTTAGGAATTGGAGCCACTCTGCTCTCCTCCCATTTTTCCGGTATCTGGATACTCATCCACACCTTATTTAGAATTTGCAACAACGTTCCCTTTGCCTCAAATTCCAAATCAACAATCATTCTATAACTCACTCTATTAGTTCCAGGGGTAGTGGATTTTGATGAATCCAGAACCCCACAGAGCTCTTCCCATTCAAATTCAACACACATTTCATTTACAGCTTCACTGTTATTTTCAGGTAACACGCATTCATTACTTTCACCTAAATTATTCCGTACATCCGTCATCATTTGTAGGAATTGATTTCCATTCTCTTTGTCATCTAAAACGGCATTTCTGCCTTGTGTTTTATGACCTCTCACTCTATTAAATTTATCCCATACATCCTTCGTTGTAGTTCTATGTGTCATATGAGACACATACTCCCGCCAACTTTTCCTTTTCGCTCTACGAATAGCTTTTTTTAGCCTTGCATTCGCCCTTCCATACCTTATCCTACACTGGTGGCATATACACCTATTAAATTCACTCAAGCTTATCCGTTTCCGTTCATACCAATACTGGATTTCATTGTTCCACCAACCATGTACCTTAATTTCATTCTCTCTTATTTGCGTACTGCACATATCATTCACTCTCTGTATTTCATCCTCAAGTTGGTTGACCTCATTTATTTCTTTCGTCATGAGAATTTCATTCATACATCTGACCCATTTTTTGCTATTTATAATGCTCTTTTGCTCAATATTTACATTTACACCACCTATACAAGCGTGAATTAAATAATGATCACTACCCAAATTCTCATCAGTAACATTCCAAGTGACTTGGGCCGCCAGCCCGCTAGACACTAAGGTAATGTCTATCGCGCTGGCTGTGGCTCCTACATATGCCATCCTTGTCGGTCTTCCATCATTCAGTATTACAAGATCGGAATCCAGAATGAGGTCCGCCAACAAGTTTCCCCATGCATTATTCCTTTCACACCCCCATACCCCCGAATGTGCATTCATATCACCCCCCACAATTATGTCGCTTTTTCCTCGCACCCAGTCAAAAAATTTCTTAATATCCCTCAGGCCTTTTTCTCTATCACCCGCAGATTCAATTGTGGTTGCATATACACTTACAATTAACAAATCTCTAACCAGATTCCGAGTTTTGACAGCGACCACTTCAATGTGTTCAAAATCAGGGACCTGCACTGTTTGCAGCGTGATATTGGATCGCGCCAATATCGCTACTCCCTCGTAACCATCGGCCCTCGGTCTGGATAGAAAATTGTAACCATTCACTCGAATCGTCTTGTTCTCACGTTCCCATGTCTCACTTAATAGCATTACATTCACATAATTATTGGTCAGATAAGTCCGCATCATATCGCCGTTGGCATACATGCTGCGGATGTTAATCTGACCAATACACATACATTCATTGGATCTTACCATTCGCTCCGTCATGCGGTTTTATCCATTCATCTTTTCATCCTCTTCTACATCTACATATATTATGATATTGAGCTCGTTTGGACTCAAAAATTTATATTTATTTTGGGATGCTGCTGCTCTTCCATCTGTAGTTTTAATTGTTGTTTCCTTTGTTGTTTGTTTTTGTATTTCAGCTGCTGCTGAAAAACTACTTGTTGTCTCTTGTCTTATTGTTGTTGGATTGATTTCGGTGTGTTTTGTTTTATTGGTTCCTGTTTGTTGATTTGTGTTGTTATTATTTGTATTATTGTTTATTTTACTTTGATTATTGTTGTTTTGATTTCGATTATTGTTGATATCTTTACTTTTGTTGTTATTAGTGTTATTTGTATTATATTATTATTGTTAATTTGATTATTATTGTTTGTTTCGTTTGACTTTTGATTTGTACTTTCGGTATTTGTTAGCTTCGTTTTTAATATGTCACTGAATAGAGGTTTCATTTGTGCTGCCGTAGATGCTGGTGTTGTGTTTGCGTAATAAATTTCCTTAGCTCTGAAATACGTTATTCTGTCCATAGTTTTTATTATTTTCATTATTTCCTTTTCCATGATGAAAGTAGTACAGTCCTTATCAAAAGTGGTGTGTTCATTTTGACAATTGTCACATTTGATGGGATCACATTCAATCGTCTCATGTCCCTTTGGAATTTGCTTTGCACATTTGGGACAAACCGGCACTCGGGTACATTTGATTTTTGTGTGTCCGTATTTCTGGCAATTATGACATCTCATTGGATTTGGAATGTATATCCTTACATTTAATTTCAAAAACCCTGCTTTGACATCATTTGGTAGCTCTGTCGTGTTAAATGTGAATAAATGCAAGGGCGTGTCTTTAAGCTCCACGTTGATTTTCCTCTTGATCCTCTCGACTTTTGTAACCTTCTGACTTTGTAACTCTTTCTCAATTTCATCAGGGTCTACATACATTAGGTCGTGGCTATATATCACTCCTTTGCTGGTATTCAAAAATGTATGCTCTTCCACTGACACTGGCATCTCGGCGATCTTGGTTGCTTTCATCAAAGCTAAATAACCTTCCTCTTTACTGGTAAGCACTAGTAGGTCCCCACTACGCAATCTTTGTGTTTCATGTATGTGGCATGTTACCATTGCTAGCCCTTTTTCGATTAAAAACGGTGAAATGCCTTTAAAACTGTGTTCCCCATCTGTTTTTTTTTATTACAACATATTTCTGACTTCCTTTGTTATCAAAAAATAATCTCCTTCTTTTTTGGTTGTTTGTATCTGGTAATATAGGATTATCATGTCCCTTCATTTTCATTAGGGTGCTAAACCTATTTTTTGTAGGTATCGGCATCCTGCCCGTAGGCAGATACCGTTAAAGATTCACGGACATTTGTTTCTTTTTGGTTTTTCGTCACTCACTTAATGAAATTTGCACTTTTTTCACTTTGTTTGTATTAAGTTGTTTGTAATAAAACTGTTTATATGCTTGCTGTATTAGCTGTGTACTCACTTAAATCACCAATTCAAAACGCTAAATTAATAAATAATTACAATAAATATAACTTAAAACAAAAAAATTTTATTTCTAAATTGATGAGCTGTCAAAATTTGTGTTTCTCGCATGAAATCGCAAACAAGACTGCCCTAACAGAGATGTCACCATATCGACATATTATAGACACATTGGTTTTGATTGCATAAAACAAACAAATATATATTAAATTGTTTATGATGAGATAGCTGAGGTAGTAAGGTGGTGGAGTGGAATGAAGAAGGTGTGGAGTTCGAATCTAAACAAAGTCAACGAAAAAATTTGTTTTTAGATGAAAAATGTTGAATTGGGAAAAATCCGAGAAGATTAATCGGGATCGAGAGATCGCTACAAAATAAAATTGGTCAAATTCGTGGAAATAAAAAAAAAAAAATCAAATTTTTGCTTAAAAAAATAAGTCTGAAGTTTGAAGAATCGAACTCCAAACCTTTCGCACACTATTCCTTCATCTTAACCCCCAACTACTCATCTCTATATAATTTTTACTCAGTTTTTCGTTTAAATACTGAAAGGCGAAAAATCGCATAAAATTTTTGGTTATTTTACCAGGCGAACAGAATTTAAAAAACAACATAATTGTCAGCAACGTGACATTATTTTGTATCAAAGCCTGCCACTTCAAGTTATGTGACACTTGAACATACAAAATAAAGTCATATTGCTGACAATTCTACCTTCTTGTAATTTCTGTTCGCCTGTTAAAATGACAAAATTTTTGGCGGTTTTTGATGAAAAAAACTTATTTTTTTTTTAATTTCTGCTCACCTGGTAAATAAAAATTAACTTTTTTTAATTAAAAAGGCAATCATAAAGTAAAATTTGGAGCTTTTTATTACAAAAAAGAAATCCTTCAGCCGCGAGGATCGAACTCTTACCATAAGAGAGCAGATTAAAACCATAGAGGTCTCGAGTTCGATCCCCGCACCTGAAGGAATTTTTTTTTGTAAAAAAATCTCTAAATTTTCTATTTGGGTGGTTGCTAGAGTTATATGGAGATTGCTTTTTTAATTAAAAAAAGTTAATTTTTATTTACCAGGTGAGCAGAAATTTAAATTTCGCAAAAAATTTTTGTCATTTTAACAGGCGAACAGAAATTACAAGAAGGTAGAATTGTCAGCAATATGACTTTATTTTGTATGTTCAAGTGTCACATAGCTTGAAGTGGCACGTTTTGATACAAAATAATGTCACGTTGCTGACAATTATGTTGTTTTTTAAATTCTGTTCGCCTGGTAAAATAACAAAAATTTTATGCGATTTTTCACCAAGTCCGAATTTATCAGTATTTAAACGAAAAACTGAGTAGAAATTATATAGAGATGAGTAGTTGGGTGGTGAGGTGAAGGAGTGGTGTGCGAAAGGTTTGGAGTTCGATTCTTCAAACTTCCGACATAATTTTTTTTAAGCAAAAATTTGGTTTTGTTATATTTCCACGAATTTTACCAAATTTTTTTTTGTAGCGATCTCGATCCCGATTAATCTTCTCGGATTATTCCCAATTCAAAATTTTTCATCTAAAAACAAAGTTTTTTATTGGTTTTGCTTAGATTCGAACTCCAGACCATCTTCACTCCACTCCATCACCTTACTACCTCGGCTTACTCATCATATACAAGTTACTATACATTTGTTTGTTTTATGCAATCAAAACAAATGTATCTATAATATGTCGATATGGTGACATCTGTGTTAGGGCATATGTACTACATTTACTACATAGTGTTTCTGCTAAGTGGTGAAATGTTTGGTTTCGCTTAAAAGAGGGCGTGTGTTTTACTTTGGTAAAAAATGTCTGAGGCTCGATTTTTTAAATAATTAATTAATTACGTAACATTATTATTGCATTAAAATTTTGTTTTTAAACATTATTGTTTGTTGTTAAACATTATTATTGCATTAAAATAATATTGATTAGTTGTACTAAATATTCTGGTAACGAAGTCGCCATAAATTCGAAAGCAAACTACTCACAAAATTTAGCAAGAGTAGCTGCGTGCAGTCAGAAGTACTTTTGTGTACTTTGCCACGTTAAATGGAACGCAGCAATTATAAAATATCGCAAAATCACTTCAGTACAACATTATTTCACTTACCATTAAAACTAACCATTATTTTACACCAATTAATTTTTTTAATTATAAATCTCAAAATCGCAACGATTCCAGTTAAATCGTAATAATACTGTTCAATAAAAATTGTATTTCCGCCCCCCCTCCCCATACACGATAAAATAAATTTAATAAACTTGCCACTATCGCAGAAATTAAAAATTTTCCAAGCCATAAAACAATTTCACAAACTCCAAAAAAAAAAAAATGGCAAAAAACTTTGGCAAATATATTTATATGGATACTCACCCTCCTATACATGGGCGTAGATTCATCCGAAACCAACAATGTAAAAAATATTTTTATGGAAATTGTACATTTTGGGAAAAAATAAGTTATCATTGAAACGTGATAATTAATAATAAAATCAATTATTTACAATTTACGCGAAAAATTAAAAACAATATTTATAATAATTTTATTTATATATTTATTTACGTTTCTCTTTTTTAATTTATTTACAATATTATTAAAAATTATATTTTTAGTAACAGCCTCTAAAAAAATATTTTATTTTTAAAAATTTTTAATTTTTTATAAATCTTTTTTTTTTTTTTTTTCTTGTTTTATTTAATTTAATTTTTATTTTTTCAGTCATCATCAGTATATATTATGTATAAATATATATAATAATTTTAAATTATTTATATTTTAATTTTTAATTGAAAAAATATATAAATTAATGCCCATACGTATTATTATTTAATTTAAAATATAACAAACATAATTAAAATATATAATAATAATAATAATGTAACGTAGAAACAAATATTTAATGTTTATAAAAAAATAATATTTAATAACAATGTTTTTTATTTAATTAAATTTGGATTAACTGGAGCTTTTTTCAATTTTATATATTTATTTAATTAAATTAATTTAATTAGGCACTTATTAAATAGACAATTAATTATTATTATTTTTTTTTTTAATTTTATTAATTTATTATTTGGGAGTGAGAGGAATCAACAAATTTTTTGAGAGAAATTATTATAAAATGTTTTAAAAGAAGTTTTAACCCGTAGCTGCGCAGCTTACAAAATATTAGAAACAAAATAAGAAAGCTTTAAGCTTTACACGTATAAAATAAATAAAATAAAGAAAACAATTATTTATATAAATTTTAAAATAATTAAATTATTTAATATTATTATTATCTTTGGAAAATTAATTAATTTTTTATTTTTTTTTTTTATTGTTAATAAAAATATTATTTTATTATTTATTTACAAATTAAAAAGTAAATAAAAATAATTTGACTGCGTTAAATATTTATTTATTTATTTTCGTAAATGTTTTTTGTTTATTGTGTTTATACAAATAATTAAGTTTCTTTTTGTAGTTTTGGCACCAAAATTAATTAAATTATTTTAGAATTTTAAAATACAAAATTACTTATAATTTAATTTCTAATATTTTTAAATTTTAAATTGTCGTCGTCTCAATTTTTTGCCGCTATGAAAAGCTAGCATCGTCACTGATGACTACATCATTGATTGCGTTCTTTTTGAGGCAATCTCTGATACCCTGCAGAATTATGGTAACACGTCGATCGAGTGCTTTTAAATGAGGTTCCCAGAGGACTGGTGCTATTGGGTCGGTGGACATCGAATCGCGCATCGATTCAGAGAGAGGTTTTTGTCCATTGTGGAATCTGGAAAGAGAGAAAAAAAAACATATTCTATTAATATAAAGTGGGCTAACTTGAGAAAATATTGATTAAACCATCAATTTTGCCTTCCTATTTGCCAACAAAATGCAATTTGACCCTAACAAAAATTATAAGTATTTCTTTGACCTTCTGCCGCTTTTATTACATCAACATTGCACGAAACCAACTTCTTCGCTATTTCCTATATTATAATCTTCTCTATTTGTTATTTTTATTTTTTAGTCTCTCGTTTATTGCATTTTAATCCACCCAAACAATAAAAAAAAAACAAACCAACATACAAACAACAAGAACACTGTAAACAATTTGTATTATGTCTTACGTGCTTGATTAGTATTCTGTGCCACGTTTTATTATTATTTGTTATTTTTTTACTCTGTATTCTATAATACTGTAGTGTTTAGTGTTCAATTTTTGTTGTGTGTTATGTACGTATTATGCGATGAAGAAAATTGAAAGAAAAAATAAACGAGAAGGAAAAATGAGGAAAAACAATAAATAAGCTTAGAACACAAATACACAAAAAAAAAAAGTTTAGAGAATTTTTTTTATATTTGTTCCAAGTTAAAATTTATGTTAATTTTTATTTTTTTATTTTTTTTCATTTTTCGTCTTCTTGTTACATTATTCATTACTTAAGTGTAAATTAAATTAGGTCACGACAGTTAAAATTGACTCCCGTCTGTATTAAATGCGAGCATATAGAAGCTAAGTGAAAAAAAATGAACGGAAATAAATATTGATTTAACATTTAAGAAGTTCTTGTATACATAAAGCAAAAAATGGGAATCAATTTAAAATTCATTAAAAGGAAATTTGTTTTATTGATATGGGGTTTTATTTTAATAGGCCCCGGAGTACAAAAACACATAACTTTAAATTGGATGACAGACACGGTTATTTCGATGAAATTTGCTTGAAGCATATTGGTGTATAAATTGTTTGAGCAAAGCAAGACATTATAGAAGATAATTGGTATCAAAAGAGGTCCCGGTTACTATGGCATATTTTATTACGGAATATGAAACGAAGGCATGTTGCAGTACGGCATATGGTGGACCTAACGCTATTCCAATTATAAAATCTCTATCCTATATTTTGGCGACTCAACCGGAATGGTTATTGGTTAAACAAAAAGAAAAATTTGGATTCTGAATGGAATTAATTAATAAACAAAAAAAAAAATATTAATTAATTGCGAGATACATATAGTTACAAAATACAAACCAAAGTTATCTTACCAAAAATAAAAATATATTATGTAAATTAATTAAATAATAAAAACTGGGATCCGCGCCACTAACCTAAAACTTAAGTCCCTATTATGGTTCTCACCTAAGAGTCACTTGGCGACTTCAAGTCACCCAAATCAAATTTTGGTATTATGGTTCTCGCCGTGATTGAGAGTAATGACAAAATTGCTCGCCTAATATTTCTCGGTGACTAGTGGAATTTTTTGTAAATAATAAAGAAATAATGGGATAAAAAACTCTACAGTTTTTTTACAGGCAAAATACATATTTTAATTAATATTTCCTAATTAAATATAAAATCGTATTTAAAAATATTTTCATTGTATATGTTAACAACAAAATGCGTATGTAAGTTGTCAAACATTTTTGTTTCCTCCATATCATTGTACATTGTATTTTGCTGTTTGCACTATTTATTAAGAATTTTTTAACCGTTAAAATAAGTACAAAAAACTGCTAACCTATACGTCAAAAAATATAAAACTACTGTGCTGGCAAACTTCAAAACCAATGGAAATGGTCATAATTAATAAAAGCAAAAATATCAGCCGCGCACAACTCTCCCCAAAATAAATGTGAGAACCGTAGTACTAAAATTGAACCCACACGACTTTTCGAGTCACGGCGACTCGTCGGTGAGGTGAGAACCATAATAGGGGGAAAACACCAATTCTATCTGAAAATTATCCATCCTGGACACAGTTTATGCAAAAGTTGTTTGGAAAAAAGTGATTCTTAGCTCAATTATCGCGCACGCGTTAAGAATGGTAATTCAGAGTTTCGTACAATTTATACCTAAATACTATTACTTAACCGTTAACGACAACTTTCGACATATACGACGGACATAGGATTACAAAATGGTTTTTGATAAAGTTCTGGAATATTGCCAATTAGGATGAAGATTGGCTACTTAACAGATTTTGATAAAATTCGAAATATGGAATGGAAATGGGATTTTTAAATGATTTTTTGATGAACTACTGGACTTTGGGCAATTTGGATGGAACTTCGATATGATATTACTCAAACGATTCAGACGAAAATCGTTATTTACGATGTAAATGGGATTCTAGGCTATTTCTTAACCGATTTTGATAAAATTCGACCTGTGGGATGGAAAATGAAATTTTGCGATATGGCCAATTAGGATAGAACTTGGCTTGGCTATTACTGAACCGTTTATGACGAAATTCGACAATTGCGATGCAAATGGGATTTTAAAACAATTTTTTATGAAGTTCTGGAATTTGGACAATAAGGATGGAACTTAGTTATTACTCAACCGTTTTTGACGAAATTCGACATTTGCGGTGCAAATGGGATTCTAAAGCGTTTTTTTGTGTAGTTCCGGAATTTGGCCAATTATGATGGGACTTGGCTACTTATTAACCAATTTTGATAAAACTCAATATGTGGGATGGAAATGGGATTATTTAATGATTTTTCAGATGAAATTTTGAAATTTGGACAATTAGGATGGAACTTGGACATTTCTCAATTGAATATGATAATCTTAACCGATTTTGATAAAATTCTACATTACAATGGAAATGAGATTCTCAAATGATTTTTAAAATGAAGTTATGGAGTATGGCCAATTAGGAACTTAGCTATTTTTAACCGAATAGATTAAATTGGTCAGTTACAACGAAAATCGGATTATAAAATGATGAAGATCTGGAATATGCTCAATTTGGATACAATTCGGCTTCTTAACCGAATTTGGTAAAATTCGAATGAAGTTCTGGAATATCGCTAGTTAGGTTGGAACTGGTTATTACTCACTCGATTATGATGACATTCGGTATTTACGATATAAATGGGATTCTAAAACGATTTTTTGTGAAGTTCTGGAATTTGGTTACTTCTTAACCGATTTTAGTAAAATCAATATGTGGGATGGAAATGGGATTCTTAAATGATTTTTTGATGAAGTTCTAGAATTTGCCCAATTTGGATGGAATGATTAAGACAAAATTCGATATTTGCGATGTAAATGGGATTAATAATTAATTTTTTGATTTAGTTCTGGAATATCGCCGTTAAAAATGAAACTTGGCTACTTCTTAACCGATTATGATGGAAATGGGATTATAAAATGACTTTCTGATGAAGTTCTGGAATATAGGCCGAATGTATGTAGTACCTTTTGCTCTGTTGAGTAATATACAATCAATTAAGCTGTAATTCGATATTTACGATGTAAATGGGATTCTTACACGATTTATTGATGAAATTCTGAAACAAAGCCAGTTGGAAGGGAACTTGGCTATTTCTTAACCAATTATTATGCCTTTCGACATATACAATGGAACTCGGATTATAAAACATGTTATTAAAGTTCTATAATATGGCCAGTTAGGGCCAACTTGGCTATTTCCTACCCATTATTATGATTCGAAATGTAGGATGAATATGTAATTCTTTAATTATTTTCATATAAGTTCTAGAATTTGGCCAATTAGCATGCCACTTGGTCCTTAACTGATTATGAAACTTTAAATAAAATACGATTGAATTGTTTGATTATTATGATAATGGCCTTCCAAAAAGGAAGGCACGTACAGAATGTATGGTAACAGCGAGAAAGTGTTTGATTTAATTTTTTAAAAAAATGTAAACAATTAAAAATTAAATTTAATTTAAATTTAATAATATGTAATTAAACTCATTTTAATTTTTAAATAAATTACATTTAAAAAAATTGTTCTAACAAAAAAAGTAGCTCTATAAAATATTTAGAAACATGAAAGATATTGAATGAGCTGCTATTAGAAGAGTTTCGTATAATGCTTTGTATCAGTTTAACAAATTGCAAGACGCTAAAATTTTCAACAGGATAGATTTGAAAAATGTTTTTTTTTCATGTCCCAATGCACCGAGATCGCTACAAGTATACATCGTTCATAGTTCACGATGGTCAATACGAATTTTTGAAGCTACCATTCGGACTATGTACTTCACCTGCCATCTTTCAAAGATTTATAAATCGATGTATTCAGAATATCCATTCAATAAGGCATTGGGCGCATTCAGGTAAGCCAACTGTTGGAAATATATTGGGTCAAATCAACACGCTGACAACTGAATGCACATGATACATTCAAAATTTCTTCCCAATGTGATAGTTTAAATGTCATTTTTTCCATCGGTAAATTTTTGATGCCAACATGTTGGGAGACCTGAATGCGCCCATTGTACTACTATACTTGATTATATAAGGAAAGGATGAAGCTGATTGTTTTAAACATTTAAAAATCGTCATAAAAATAGCCGCAGAAATCAGACTGAACATTAATTGGGATACATGCCAGTTTCTTAAAATGAAAATTACGTATGCAGGGCATACTATAGAAAATGAAAGAATCCTACTAGGCGAACATAAAATCATGGCCGTTCAAAGATTTCCTGTGCCAACTACTGTGAAATAGATTCAGCAGTTTTTGGGACTTACCGAAATAAATCTCCTGCCGTTTTGTGCTTGTTGCGGAATTCGTCTTCGTGTGCGTCATTATAAATTCTTGGTAATTTTGGTTCGCAAAAGTGTTTCTCCTACAAGAACATAAATATATTTTTCATCTACCTTAATGCCATAGTGTCATATTAGTGAACCTTATGTCGAAGTGCTGTATTAAAACAGTGCATGGACAGCACATTAATAGATTTTTCACAGAGAGTTAGACTGGTAGACACTACTGCCAAACATTCAATAATTTAGTTTCATTTTTAACTTGCAAAATTTTAAATTTAGGGAATATATAGTTTTGTATTATTTAAATGTGAAAAATTTCAAGATATGATACGAGTATTAAAATACATACAGGACCAAATTTGGAAGGCCGCCGATAATGTGATAAGATGTAAAAGCCACTTGGTAGGACCATACAGTTAACATCAAGATAATTTAGATCAAGGCTATCAAATTGTTTATTGGCGACAAATTATAGAATACTGAAAAATCGGATTCACTCTGAAATTTATTTTATTTTGAACTTTGGAAACTGCAAAAGTTGTTGTTTTATGTCATTTAATAAACTATGAAAAAGCGGTACTCGGTAAAGGTTTCTGGAATGTTAAACAGACCTCAACATGAACTCCTAAATGATGTTGATTTGAAATTAATTGGAAAGGGAACCCTCGATTTATCAAAAATCAGAACCCTCACGAAATCTCGAAAAACATAAAGTAGAGTGTAAGAAGAACCCAACAATTTTTGTTAACCCTCATACGACCTTTGGGTGAAACTTCACCCATTTTAAATTTTAATGCCCTATAATTTTTTTACTATGTATTGAGACTATACCCAAACTTCTTGTATTTGTTTAATAAGCCTGGACAGCTCTATAAAATGTTGAGGATTTAAATACCAAGACAACATATTATTTGAAATATGGGTGAAATGTCACCCATATGGTACATATATGGTATATTGCAAATATGTGGGTGAAATTTCACCCAAGGGTCATTTGTGCAACTTTTTTTGAGAATCGTACGAGGGTTAACTTTGATCAACTACATCATGAAAACAAAAGTGTGCTTCATATTTTCTTGTCATTCTTTCGAACAGAGGACCAATCCTAAGTGGCTTTTAGCGATTCTTAATTTAATTATGTGAAGCAGAAGCGTTATAAACATTTTTGACAAAATTGTGACATTTTGAAAGCAGTGTTTTAGATGAAATTAGACGTATGCTGATATCCATATTAGAAAATAGAAATTTCATTTTGTGGCTCTAAACGAAATATTATTGTGTGCTAGAAAATGGTTTGTCTTTTGCCGTGAAAACTATTTAAAAAACTCAATTAATATTCGGCTCCCTCAAAACAACTATACGGCTCCCTAGGGCCCGCTAGTTTGAGAAGCACTACTCCAAGTAATAAAACGAATTAAAATGAAAATATTTTTGTGGTTTTTGTTTGTCAAATCGAGGGTAACCCTTGGAAGGGGTTCGGGAACCGGCCACATGGCAAAAATTTAAATTAAAAAAATCCAAAAAATATAAAGTAAAGTATCCAGTTAAAAATTATATTCTTAAGGTTTTAAATTTTATTTTGGAATTTTAGATTCTTCTGAGTTATGTGTGCGAGTGTATATGGAGTGCGATTACGTAAGCATTACGAGTTTCGAGTTACGAGAAATTGTGACAAAACGCGATTATGTGTTAGACATTACGAGTTCTCGTAATTGCGACTTGTTGTTGTTGTTTTACTCGTACAACTTTTTATCGCTGTGTGTGGTAGTTTTTTTTTTCGAATTTTTTATTATATCCGAATAATCACAGATTACTGTTTTTCGATCTGACATTTTTTCAGATAGTATAGAGAAATTACAGTTTGACGATCAAAATGGTAGACGCAATAGACTGAGATAATGAACAATGAAACAACAGGAATGAAACGTTTAATTTTATTTTTTTGTATTAGTTACGCAAAGTTCATCAATTTTCTTGCTCATATTGTGTTACAAAACAGTGGTTAGCCAATTTATAGTGATTCTAGTTTCCAAATTCAAACAATGCTGTAGCTCTGATAATTTAATAAATATAATTAAATTAAAAAGCATTACCCATATAACATTTTGTATCATTTTGGCCCTGTACTGGGGTAAAATGATACGATCAACAGGCAAAATAATTCACCAGTTTTATTTCAAATAATTCCCTTTAAGCCTCGATACATCTGGTTTGTTCATCAGCAATAAAGCTACTCAAAACAACACTTCCACTTAATTTAATCATTACTTGATTTCCTTTGATTATGGAAACCAGACATCTTCTTGCGATTCAACAGTTCCATTTTATTTCTTCATCCCAACTAATTCAAACATTTTTTTGCCTTATTGTTTTACTGCATAATTTTTTTTATTCTCCAAATATTGGCTAGCTATTTTGTAGAGGGCTTCTTAGAATTTTGCTAGTACCGCATAGATTCCCTTTTGGTTCCCTGTTAAATAATTCTGGCTAAGAAACAAGTGTTATATACTCATGCTTAATGGTGTATCATTTTTTCCCGTTGAATGCTTCAAACGTTTTTATAAATATTTAATAAATAAAATAATTATCGCAAACGTTGTTTAATTTTTGCACTTGTACACTACAAGATTCCATTATTTAAAATGTCACGGGATACTAACATAATCTGAAAACTAAAATTTCAAAGTAAAGCTCCTCATTAAAAAGGAATACCCCATTAAAATTTTGGGATATCATCATATTCCCGAAAATAAAAATCCCCAAAAAAATTTAAAATAATGTGCTGTGTTGAAGCAGACATTGGAGCCGTTCATTGAAAAATTATTTTTAGGCCGACATGAGCTAGTAATTTACCGGCAAGATAATATTCCCTGGTTAAACAGCATGAACTAGCCGAGGGTATTTTTGGTTAAAATAAAATAAATTTGTTGGAATGGCCGGCCCGGAATTCCCACATAAACATAAACGCAATTGAAAATTTATGGGATATTCTGATTGCCTATTCGAATGCAGAATTACCAGAAGAATGGAAAGCTTTAAGTCCATTGGTCTCAAAGCGACTTGTGGAAAATTAAATAGGATGAATTACAGAAGTAATCGAAAATCAAGGCGGGCTATCAAAATATTAAGCAGCTAAAGGCACCAAGTTATCACCTCTTTGGCACAATTTACGATTCTTTTGCGATCTCAATAAGTATTTTTTTTCGTACTTTTTTCTTACTGTGGTCAGTCCCAGTATAACAGCTCTGTAAATAGGACAAGTGGCATCCGGCACATTGTTCATATTTTCTTGACACTTTGGGTATGCATATGGTAATAATCTTATTACTATATTTCTGGATATAGGAATGCGGCAAATAACGCAATTGTCTTAAAACTCCATTAAAAAAAATGTGGGATTAAACGATTTAAGTTCAGAAGAAATAATAACATTTTTTTTTTTAAACATAAAACTTGACACCATATGTTTGGTTGCTATGTTTACACATATCTTTATTTTTTTTCTATGTAATGCAGTAAAACTAAGTACATAATTGTAATTCAAATAATTGCCTCAATGAGTTGAATGTTAAAATTTTCCGAGTTACAATCGATACTTTCTGAATTACAATTGAAAAAGGTGTAGTACCAAGATAGCCTGAACACCTCATTTTCATATCTTGGTACTAGTATGGCCTTAAATTTGAAATATAAAATAATTGTTTTGTCACTACCTAACTGCAATTATGTAATAAAATTAGTTTGAGCAAAATAAAATTTTCAAATAAAGTTTTCTCCACTTGTGAATTTTTTCTTTAATCAACTAAACTTTACATCTACTTTTTTTCGGAATGGTGTTCTGGATAGCAACATTTAGTCAAGAAACGAACCTACGACATTGATAAAATATCATACAAAGGACAAAGTAAAATCCAAAATTAGTAGACTAAGTAGATTATGGTTATCTCTCAAGGTATTAAAAAATAAATTTTCAGAACAATGAATCAGAGTTGGCTTTGACTTTGAAGTCAGTATTGTCTGAATAAAATTAATTTTAAAAATTCTGAGTTGCGTAAAATGGGAACGTGCGACAGCCAAGGATCACTGCAGTGTCGTTTCATCCTGCAAATAATGTCGTAAATCCAAGTCTTGGCTGAATTATCAGGACATAGCTGTTAGATCTTTTACTATAAAGATACTCATGCCTAATTTTGCGCAATCTGCTATAAATAAGCTTTAGCTCAAAGTGGATTGTTTAAGTGGGATTGGTATACTAATTAAATTTGTTTGTGACTAGTAAATAAATAAAATCAGCAGACGGGAATATATAGACTGACCGACAAAGAAAAAAGAGAAGGGTTGAACAAGTTTGTAGAAAAATGCAAGTTACTACAGGCCAGCATTCACTAACAAATACGAAGTTTAATTATTTATTTGTTTTAATTTATACACGGTAAATAAGACCCTTAGTAAATAGTTGTCTATATAATCTCTAATAAATAATCTAACCGTTATTTTTTAAAAACAAAATTATGCCTGCATAGGCCACATCACATTAATAAAAATCCAGTTTATGTATAATTATAGTAAATGGAATTTCTTTTCAAACCACATTCCACATTAAAATCTTAATTTGCAATATCGGAAGAAACACGTAGGTATTTACCTAATCCACAAACAAAATCCAACTAAATTATTTAAATTTTAATTATAATATATTATTCACTGTATACAAATAATTTATTTCAAAATAAAAAATTATATAAATTATCAAGATATTTAAAATTTTACTTATTTTTCAACTTAAAAATAATTTTAATAAAATCAAGACATATAAACAATTTTACTAGAACGTGATACGAAATTTAAAAATTTATTTAAAAATTATAATAAAAAGGAAAATAATAATAATAATAATAAAAGTTTTTTTTCCCTAAGAAAATATAAGAGCTTTTTTATACGTTTTCCTTTTGTTTTTCTTTTTTCGTTTGTTTATTTTACTATTAAGAAAATGTTCCTTTTGCTTTTTCACGTTTAGTGTTGTTGCTGTTGCTTCATTTTCTAGTTTTAAATTATTAAAAGTTATTATATTTCAATGAATAATAATGACTTCGTGAAAAATATTAAATTTTTAAGTTTATCAGTTGGGTGTAATCTTATCGTATATACCTACACGATTTAAAATTATAAAATATAACATCACATCAATTAATGAAAACTACTTACTTTACTAATAAAACTATGTATATTAACAAATTTAAATTATCATATCATCTCATCATCGCAAATAATAAAAACAACAAAAATATTAAAATCAATAATTTCATATTTATACAAGTTAGTTTTGCAATGAGTCTCATTTTTTTTTTTCATATTACACTAACTAAAAAAAATTAACGGAAAAAACTTTTGCGTTTGTGCTTATAACGAAAACGCAAGAAAAATAACTTTATGTATATTTTGATATTTTTCGCCAAATTAATTTAAATTTAAATTTTTGTTTTTTTTTCGTTGTTAAATAACAAGAAATATAAAACTTTTAAAAGTAAATTTAACACGAAAAAAAAACTAATTGCATAACAACGGATATGTAATGAGGTTCGTGTTCAGTGTAAAATTGTGTCGGTGGTGTATAATTATATTGTTGTTTATAATTGTAAATTGCAAGCAGGTATGGTATGCAAGTTGGTAAAAGCTTATTGTATCGAGATTATAATAACATTTTAATGTTACGTAAAATTACAGTGGCAAACAATAAAACCGATTTTCAAAATCGCCGGAATGTGTCAGTCATTTTAGCATGCGAAATAAATTATTTAAGTTTCACAAGGATAGTTTTTGTAAGAATTGGAAAGTTTGTTGGTAAAACCTATAAAAATAAATGGGTAAGGCAATTACCAGCGATTACCAGATACACTCAAACATGCTAAAAATTATTGTCCGGGAAAATGTTTTACGTTGTCCTGTTAATGGAATGGGATAATTTATAGAAATTCATGAAAGTTGATCAAAATATTTCAGACAACCACAATCTATTGAACTTTATTGTTAAACCCAGTGAGTAAAGAAAGGCATCAATGTCAATTGTGTTTCAATTGTCTTAATCTATTTTTTGTTATACCCTGAAGAGTTAGAAGTTTAATAAATCCGATTTAGCTAAACAACCCGTTCAAGTAATCTATGCAAAAAAAACAAGTTTAGCTAAAAACGAGGTTGACTTACTAGGACTGAGCTTGCAAAATTCACTAAATCCGATTTATTAAATAACAAAAAAATTTGGTGATGTCATATGTTTGGTTACATAAGGAAAAACAAAATTCGCAAATCTATAATTCACAGTCTTAAATGGAATTTCATTGAAATTTGGTAGAATAACCAATCCGATTTCACCGAAAATCGATTTATTAACCAGTGTTGTATCGTCGCCCCAAACCAATTTGTTTCTTGTAACCTTGTAATCTCCTTTTCTTCTTGTAACCTTTTCTAGGCCTCAAGGCACTCCCAACTCTTTCGCAGTTCACTTTTAACGTCCTACCTTAAGCAGTAGCCAAATCGAGGATATTCGGCTAAAGGGTCGTTTTGCGTAGACCATGTAGAGCACGTTGCATTGCTTTATGACAGCCTTTAGTACTGATATGAAAGGTGGGTGGGCCACAAATTCTGCAATCTCAACAGGGGTTTTTAGTTGTGGTCGTCAGGCATCAGGTACCTCCCCATCCAAATGCCGCAGCTTCAACCACTGTACCGTTTGGTCGGTCAAACCAATTTTGTAAAGCAATTTTTTAAGTTGAACTATTCTGATTTTTCTAACTTTTTCAGACTTTGTCCAGGTTTAGTCATTTTTGACCCCAATTACAGCCGAGAAATATATGTGAAAATCCCAAGTAAGGAAGTTCATGTTTTATAAATCTGCAAGTCCAGATTTTATGCATTGAGTTATGGCAAATTCCAATCGTGCAATGCTGTAAGTAACGAGTTTCGGTCGTGAGATACGTCAGAAACCAATATTTTCAAATGTTTTTTTTGTGGTTTTTAGGCCTCCTTAACATAATAATTACGCAGTAAGATAATTTCAGCAGTAATTTAATCTTGACAGACAGGTCAGATTTGAAGAAGTCTGGATTTTATGCATACCAAGGAAAAATACCTAGAATCAAAACCAATATTATTTTACTATTCATTGTCATGCAGTATAATTTTTACGTCCAAAGGGTCTTAATAGAAAGAAGAAGCCAAATACACGATTTGAGAATATTGATTTCAAGGCGTATTTCACGATTGAAATTTGCTTCAGTGCACTGCTTAAAATCCAGACTGCCATAAATCTTTTGTGCTTAAATGACTGTAAAAATTATTTATAACTGAGACCTTGTTAGTTATAAATAATTTCTACAGTCATCTAAGATTGTAAGATAAAAGAGATTTAAGGCAGTCTGGATTTAAAATCCATTATGGCGATGCAATAAACCAAATCTAAATCGTTAAATATACGCCTTGAAATCAATATTCTCAAATCGTTTATTTGGCTTATTGTTTATATTAAGACGTTTTTAACATACAAATTATACAAATACACAATGAATATTTAAAAAAAAAATTTAGTTTCTTTTAATCTAAACATTAAGCGAAAACCAAGATTTGAGAATATTGTTTTTAAAGCCTATTGCAATACTTAAACTTACAGCACCACTGTTTGATGCCTGGCAACGTTAAATGATTGCAGCAATTGTCTACAGCATAAGAAATTCAATCTTCTATAAATCTGTTTTGCATAATTGTTATGTCCGGAAGGTCTTAATCTAAACATTAAGGTAAAAGAAGTTTTGAGAATATTGATTTCAAAGTGTATTGCACCTGAAACTTCCTGTATCGCATTTTTTGAGCTTTAAGGTAAAGGGAAAAAATTATAAACGAACCTTGAGAATATGACGTAAGCACACATTCAGCTATTTCCTAGGCTATTTATAAAGGAAATAAGTGTATAATTAGCAATTCAGTCGCTATTATGGCATTCAATTTATTTCCGAAATTGGCTAAAAGGTAATTCCAGAATTTTCGAATTTGAATGTTTTCGATTCCGGAATTCCGGAATCAATTCCGGGATTTTTTCTTTTAAGCAAAAGTTAAAAATCAAAATTTTATATGTATGCATGATACTGGTAAGGATATACACAAATTTTTGAATTAAAAAAGTTTATAGAATTTATAAAGTTTACGGAATTTGTAGTAATTACATATATAAATTCTTCATATTTTAAAATTCTTTAAACGCTATAAATTCAACAATACTATAAATTCAGTAAATTCTGCAAATTCTAAGTCTAAAAATCCAATAACTTTCTTAAGTTCTATAGATTCTGTAAATTCTATAAATCCTATAACTTCTGTAAATTTTATAAGTTTTAATATGTCTATAAACTCTATAAAATTTTGTTAAATTTTGTGAATTATATCAATTCTACAAATTCTACAAAATTTACAAATTCAATAATTTCTGTAAATTCTATAAGTTGTCTAAATTTTAAAAGTTCTATAAATTCTATAAATAACAACTGAAAATTCAGTAAGTGCTTTAAATTCTACAAATCTCATAAATTCTTTAGTTCTTAGAAATTCCTTAAAGTCGATAAATTTTATAAATTCTCTTAATTTTACAAAGTCTATAAATATTAAAAATTCTAATATGTTTATAAATTCTATAAATTTTATAAATTACATCAATTCTATAAATTATATAAACTCCACAAAATCCATAAATTTTGTAAATGCTTTAAATTTTATAGATTCTTTGGGTCCTATAAATTGTTTCAAGTCCGTCAGTACTATAAATTCTACAAACTCTACAATTCTTCTACAATTCTTGAATTCTACAAATTTTATAAATTGAAAATTTTTGGTAAATCTATGAATCTATGGATAAAGTTTTAAAATTCAGTAAATTCTTTAAATCCTATAAATCTCATAAATTCTTTAGTTCTTATCAGTTCTGTAAATTCTATAAATATTATAAGACTAAATTGAAATTTTTAATTTTGGAACAAACTGGTATAAATACTTGCAACAACAATTACTAAGTAATATTAGCATGTTCGTTAAATCTGAATTATTCTGTATCTTTGTATTATTCCCTTTTTCAGTAAATAAATGAAAATAATTGATAAAAGATCCATCAGTCTTGTGTTGGCCATCGTGCCTACTTCAAACTAATAATAATAAAATTGTACAAGCAAATATAATGTGTGAATTAATATAATAATAAGATAAAATGTTTGTACATGTTAAAAAGTGTAGTTAAATTATTTTTTGTGTAGCCTACTAGCTATTTTACGAGCCCCTAAAAGTTCAATAAAGTTTATAAATTTTATAAGTTCTACAAAGTCTGTAAAAATCTGTAAAATGCTTTAAATTTTGTATATTCTATAAATTGCTTCAAGTCTATTAGTTTTATAAATTCTGCAAACCCAAATTTTACTCCTTCTAAAAATAAACTTCCATAATTTGTATAAATTCTATAAATTTTATAAATTCTTTGAATTCTACAAATTTTATAAATTCAAAAATTTTTGTAAATCCTATAAATATTAATAATTCTATAAATTCAATAATTTCTTAAAATTTTATAAATTTAATTAATCCTATAAATTCTTTAGTTTTTAAAATGTAAATTTGTTAAATTCTATAAATCTTGAAAGTCCAATAAATTGTAGAGTATAAATTTTATAAGTTATTCAAAGGCTGTAATTATTATAAATTTTAATACGCTTATAAAACCTATAAATTCTTTAAGTATTAAGGATTTTATAAATTTCATCAATTATATAAACTCGAAAAATTTTATAAATTGTAAAAATTCTTGAAATTTTATACATTCAATGGGTTCTATTTCAAGTCTATCAATTCTATAAATTCTAGAAAATCAAATTTGACATATTTTAAAAATTCCATAATTTCTTTAAATTCTACAAATTTTAGTATTTCTTCATTTTTGTTAATTTTTATAAATTTTATAAATTCATTACATTCTTTGAATTTTATAAATGGAATAAATTTTGTAAATCCTATAAATTCTATTAATTCTACAAAGCCTAAATCTTTAGTATTTTAGGTTAGTCTGAGTGGCATATAATTTATCCCCTTCACCCTTACTGGAACCATTTAGTGCTACTTAGGTAGCAAAGAGCATCTCGCACTTTACTGTTTTCGAAATCCGACAGGTTGTCCATTTTGAACTTACCTAGTATTTGTGCCTTCTGCATGCTAATGCCGGACATGAGCACAGAAAGTGAACCAAAGTCCCTTCCTCTTCTCGTTCTTAATTCACGAGAGCTTAATGTTTTGGTGCGCCCCAAGTCTAGTTTTCGCCAGACTTGTCTTCGCTACAAGTGAGGGTGTCAGTCCACCCTTCCAGTTTAAGCGCTGTGATAGGACTCCCCAAACTTGCTCTTTCCAGTTGCAGCTGGTGGTTCAAAAACTTTGTTAATTCAATAAATTGAATTCTGAAAATTTTATAAAATCGATGAATTCTATAAATTTCATTATGTCTACAAATTTTTGAAACTCTGTAGATAAATTCTATCTATAATTTCTATAAATTTTTTAATTCATTTTGATGAAAACATTAACTTGATAAAAATTAGTCACGATTAAGACATACAATTTTTGACCTGCAAGGTACTCCGGAATTTCCAAATTTGAATGTGCTCATGTTTTACAAAAAACATCATATTTTTATAATTAGTGATTGAAATCAAGTGTTTCCTGTTTTTCTGATTTTTCTCATTAAACTTGGAGCATCGAGGCTTGTGTCGTTTAGGCTAGAATTTTGGTGGCGATATTTCCTGCTGCTAAATACGCTCTTTTAGCGTCGAAGGCCACTTGCAATTAAAGTCCTTTGATGATGAAAAACCGTGTAAAAACGTTTTGAACGTTTTGCTGTCACAAATTTAATTAAAAAAACTAGCAATCGCTAATTTTTTTAGCATTAAATCAATAAATCGATTTTAAGAAATTTTTGATGATTTTGCATCGTCACCAGCTACTTTCCGTTTTTGAAGAACTGATCAAATCATACATTTTTTATTGAAGCAAGCTTCCTGCCGTCCGAGCTTGAATTGTAGTTATCAAATTTATAACCGGCATTGGACGAAGAGAAGCTTCTGAATTTGTTTGTTTGAGTCCGAAAACAGATATACATACCATATGTATTATGTGTATAGTTATTATGTACTAAGCACCTTTTTCCCATTTAAAAATTAAGAAACAACACAATACGTATTTCGAAAGTGTATTTTGGAGAGCGATAAAATTAAATACGTAAATGCATAAGGTAATTTTCAGAGATGAGCATTCATCGTTACGTAATCCGTTTATTAGGTGTCATGTCGTGATGAATGCAAAACAGAAATACTCCAAAACTTTCAAAAGTAAACCTCCCGATTTTGACTAGCTCCCTAAATCAGCGTCTGAAATATTACGTATAATTTTTTGTTAAAAATGAAGAACATTTTTCTGTTTTAGCCTGTCTTTAAATTTTCAAATTATTAGAGTTTTCATTCCTAACCCTAACTACCTTTAACCCTAAATTAGTGTGAAAAACAAAATTCATTAATTTCGGAATTAGTGGTGCCGGTATTGCGGAATACCGGAATTCCGAATTCCAGAAAGTCACCGGTGACCTCTCGATTGAATTTGGCTCTAGAATTCTTTTTTATTTAAGGCACCGGCGACTTTTTTGATTGAACTCAAGAATACGGAAGCTGGCTATGATCTGGAAGAATCTAATATAAAAAATTGAATGCAGAGAAAAGATGACTTTTAGTTGGCCCTGTAATAAACCTCTCATTCCTGTTTTAAACATTATTGGAATCAATAGAATGTTAAATAAATTTTAGATGAGGAAATTCAACAATCTATTAGGATTGGTATGTACTTAGAGAACCGTACAACTTATAACACACATAACTATGGTAGTAAGCTTCTTTTATTAAAAATTGGCTTTTTCGATATACATTTTGATGTACTCGTAAATTAATGTTTCGATTTGATTATCTCATTAAGTTACTCGTCTGGTTTAAGGAGCCTTTAAGGTCAAACGGGCTTCGGGAGCTCCAGTCAAAAACATTTCAGTCCAAAAACAAAGGGCATGTCAGTAATAAAATTTCACATAAAAATATTATTACTAAAACTCCTTTTAAAAAGGAATTTCAGCCCAAAAAATAAGGTATTTCGGTCAGAAAACAGTTTGACTGAAATGCCCTTTGCCTTTTTGGACTGAACAACCTTCTTGAAAGGTATTTTAGTCACGAATTTTTTGACTGGATACCTTTTATTTGATTGGTTTTATTGACTGAAATGCCTTCGTAAACCTATATGTTGGCTCCGGGGCCCCAGTCAAAAGCATTTCAGTCAATAAAAGAAAGGTGTCTCAGTCAAAAATTAAAAGGCAACTCAGTCAAAATAATTTTAGACTGAAATGCCTTTTCACAAGGAAGTTCAATCAAAAAACGAAAGAGGCATTCAAGTCAAAACTTTTTTTGATTGGAATACCTTTTGCATTTATGACTGAAGGAGGTTCAGTCAAACACCTAGAAAGGAAATCTGGGCAAAATTATTGAAAAGTGATGAAGTAACGTCAGTTTATATTTTATTTTATATTTTTAATATTACATATTGACGATTGTAAAAGTAGGAAAAGCGCCTCTTACGGAAGATAGAAAATTAGAAGCGGATACATACAAATTGCAACACAACCATAGTAAACGTGCTATCAGCGCTCCTGCGGAAAATAGAAAAAATGAAGTAGATACATAAAAATCGAGACCCTCCAATCGCCAATAGGGTTTTATTATACCAGTGAGGTAGTTTATATCGCGATATTTAGTCCCGGACTATTCACAGACTATATTTGACCTAAACTGCATAGGTCGCGTGGTGTAAACGTTTGTTACAAAAATTAGGTCAAGTAAGTGTTTGGCCTGATGCAAAATAGGTCAACTAGAATATGGCGTAAACGGTTCGGCCTAAGAAATTCGAATTTTTCAATAGATACCATTTGTTAATTATCATTTTCACAGAAAAAATAATGAATAAAAAAAATATTAAAATTAAAATAAATAAATGCCAAAATAATATTATGTTAAAATAATAAAAGATAATGTTATGTTGACGTTTCAAATACCAAAATTATAATTACAATAAAAATGGTGAGAACCCATATTTTATTTGATGATGGATGAAAATCCGAAACCGGTCTTTCATTTTTAAATTAATAATTATTACATAAAGGAGATATTTTTAACAATTAATAATTTTTTTTGCTCATATTTAGATATACATTTTACTCTAGGGGCCTAGAGAAGCTAAAACAAAAACTTCGCAACGAGTTTTTTCGAACGTAGTTGACGAATTTTGTATACGACTGATCGCATTTATCAAGCTGTGTTAATAATTATTAGTTTTTGTGTAAACAAATATATTCTAAATTATTTTTAAAAATAATAACTAGGTGTTCAAATAATAATAATTAATTAGATGTTCAAATAATAATTATTGAATGAAGTTTAAACAATTTTTTGAGAATTTATTTAAGAAATACAGAAATTACGTTTCTTATATTGACTTTATAATAAAAATTTCGATGTAAATTTTATTCTAATTATTTATGTTTAAATTGATTAAGAAATATATAACACAACTAATAAACTTTTTTAATTCAAATTTGTTTGTCAGGACGACGAACGCCAATCAATTTAATGTGCTAGTCTCTTTCATGGAGAAAAATGATGGGATAACAAAATTTTTTTTAAATTCCCCTCAATTTAAAAAAACTAGTAACAAATTATGGGAAGATTTGACAAAAGATCTAAATGACGAACGCCCTTCAACAAAAACAGTAATTGGTTGAAAAGTATGGATTTCATGAATTGTTCAAATGTTCCACACAAATCAAAGAGAATATTTTTTTTATTTTAATTACTATTTTTAATTAACTTTATTAATCACAAACTATAACGCAAAAACCTTTCTATTATGGTTAATATGGGACTTATCGAATTTTTTCGATATCGAAAAAAATTCGAAAACTAACTTTCATAATAGGACAAACCCGCATCGAATTGAATTTTTTCGATATCGAAAAACATCGAAATCGAATTATTTCATAATAGGCCTCCTGTTTAAAGTTTATTAAAAGTTTTGTAAATTGTGTTAATTGTGAAAAAATATAAATAAAACTTTCGATAGTTTTTTAATAACCAAAATTATATGTCAAGTAAATGTCGTTCGTTCCCCGTGTGGGGTTATGCTAGTTCCCCCATCGGGCGCCTCCCCGGGTGGCGGATAGGGGAAGCCCGCCAGATATGGCAGGTGCCGGGGAAATCAAATACCTGGGGCGGACCAAAAACTAGCTCACCCAAGCTAAGGTGGCACTGCATATGCCGAAAGCTGCATGGCTAAGGGGAAGCTTAGTCGCTAATATGCGAACTCCAAATTAGGCGCTATTTGGTTTTAAACCCGTAGCCTTCCTATGATAATGCAGAGCTCTGTTATAGGTGACCGTTATTTCTCGTGCAACTCGTGGGAATAAAAATGGATACTAAACAAAATATACCAACAAATAATGATGGTGGTGCTCCTCTAGCATCACAAAATAGCGGAAAAGCCATTGCGGCTCCCAAACCCCAGGCGGATGGAAGCGGCACTAACGTACCGGTAGAAGGAGGTAAACACATGTCCAGTTTTGATGGTAATTGGACAGTGTTTTATAAAAATAGGATGGCTATACTGCAGGATAGTGCACAAAACTGTAGTTATAAGGTGTTATGCTTGCTTTGGCTTTGGTCATCACCAGGCGACCTGCAAAGGACCCAACAGGAAGGAGCAGGGCATATGTATCCAATGTGGGGAGAAAGGCCATATCAAGAAGAACTGTCAGTCAGACCCAAAGTGTTTTCGCTGCGCCGAGCATCCAATTGGGCCCGAACAACTAAAACACGTACCCAAGTCAGGGGCTTGCAAAATCTTTAGGCATACCCTTGATAAAGCAAGAAACAGAAGCTTGAAGTGAAGGTTCTTCAGGGTAACCTTCATAGAAGTAAGACAGTGGATGTCTTGCTGGATCAACTGAGGCTAGACATAGGTGCAGACCTGCTGATTGTTAGTGAGCAATATCGTAATAGAGCGGAACCCGAATGGTACTCTGATAACCTTGGTACAGCTGCCGTCTGGACCCCGTACCCGATAACGGTCGACGATCATGGAGCCGAGGATGGTTTCGTGTGGGTTAAAATCCAATATGTTATATACGTGAGTTGCTATTTTACCCCAAACGAGCCGATGGACGATTTCCGAGCTAAAATTGATGTATTAGAGGATAAAGCAAGTGAACTGAATGGTGCGCTCGTTATAGCCGGAGACTTCAATGCAAGAGCATTGGATTGGGGCATGAACACTACGAACCAAAGAGGACGGTATATTCTGGATATGGCGGCTAGGGTAGGACTCACAGTGATGAACGAAGGTGGCGTATCGACGTTCAGAAGGCCGGGCTATGCTGAAACGATTCCCAATATCACTCTGGTATCTGACATGATGGCACAAAACGTCACGGGATGGAGGGTAATAGAGGATTACACTGGTAGCGACCACCAATATATCGTCTATAATGTACGGGGCGGATTGCGACAACCCGTTAGTCGCAATGGCCGAGCGATAGGATGGAATGTGTCAAAACTGTGCGAAGAAAATCTCTTGGCAACCATCGAAGCCGGAAAAGTAGCAATATTACGGAAAAACGGATCTCCCGAAAAAATTGCGAGGACCACCATGAAGCTAATAAATCAAGCGTGTGATGCGTCTATGCCAAAAAGACGAGGCACAAGGGGGAAAAAGACCGCGGTTTATTGGTGGTCTGACGAGATAGCGAATCTCAGGAAGCACTGTCTACGTCTTAAACGCCTAGTCACTAGAGCAAGAAGAAGAGACCGATTCGCGGCAGAACAGGAACATGAGGATTATCGAATGGCGAGAAGAGCGCTTAAATTCGTAATAAATATAAGTAAGCGCCTGAAATGGGAGAGCCTGAAACGGGACGTGGACAAGGACCCCTGGGGCTTGGGTTACAAAATTGTGATGCGCAAACTTGGATCTCAGGCTCCCAGCCTTGTAATGGAGACACCACAAATGTGGCATATTGTAAACTCCCTTTTCCCGAGTCACACAAACGACGATCGGCCACATTGCCCCGATAAACCAGAGGAAATACCAGCGTTCACGGTGGAAGAGATTCAGCAAGCCGCCGCCTCACTCCGCAATAAGAAAGCGCCGGGCCCAGAGGGGGCCCCATGGTAGTACTGAAGGTAATCGCTCGATCAGAACCTGAGATACTTTTAAACATGTATAACCACTGTCTTGAAGAAGGGGTTTTCCCTAAGGCATGGAAAAGCCAGCGGTTGGTGATCATTAGCAAAAGGAAAGGCAACCCGAACTCCCCATCAGCATATAGACCCTTGTGCATGCTTGATGTAGCAGAAAAATTATTGGAACGCTTACTTAAGTCGCGGAGCTCAGCAGCAATTCAAGCCGCAGGAGATCTCTCTGATAAACAGTATGGCTTCAGGAAGGGTCGGTCAACTATTGGCGCTGTAAAGGAAGTGGTGAGAGCTTTCCATATGGCGCAACAAGGGAATCACCATTCGAGGAAAATAGTGTTGCTTGCCACGTTGGATGTGAAGAATGCGTTTAACTCCGCGAGATGGGCGGACATGTTGTCGGCGTTAACAAGCGACTTCCATATGCCTTCTGCGAATAATGCATAGCTACCTTCTTATATTTGAAGGCTTATATTTGAAACCATGGAGGGGAAATTTAGCAAAGAGATCACGGGAGGTGCTGCTCAAGGATCCATTCTAGGTCCCGATTTGTGGAACGTATCTTACGACGGCATATAGCGTATGGAAATGCCAGATGACCCTTTCATGGTGGGATATGCAGATGATATAGCGGCAGTAATGATCGCTCGAAACATAGAGAATGTACAGCGTAAGCTTAACCAGGTTATGCGCAGAGCAAACTCGTGGTTAAGCAGCCGTGGTTTAGCCCGGAACGGAAAAAAACAGAGCTTGTGCTGCTTACGAGACGACACATGGCGACCGATGTACTGTTCGAGGTGGAAAACCAGCAGTTACGGTCTAACACAGCAATTAAGTACCTGGGGGTCTACCTGGACACAAAAGTAAAGTTTGGAGAACAAATCAGGCATTCTGCAGAGAAAGCAAACAAAGTCTCTTTTGCTCTGAGTAGGCTGATGACGAATGTCGGAGGTCCAACGGCAGCGAAACGGAAACTACTGATGTCGGTCATAAATTCTATACTTTTATACGGGTGTGAAATATGGGGGACACACTAAAGACGGATAAATATAGGAAAGTAATGGCCACTGTAAAGTGTCGTGGGGCACTCAGAATCTGTAATTCCTACAGAACGGTATCGGAACCGACTGTTATGGTCATTGCGGGTGTTATCCCTATCGACCTAATGGCTGAGGAAAGGAAAAAGATCTATGATATCAAGGACGACCTTGACAGTGAAGAAGCAAGAAGTGTGGCCAGAGAATATACCATGCTGTGCTGGCAAGAGAGGTGGCAAACAGAGGACCGTGGAAGGTGGACTGCAAGGCTGATAAGAAACCTGGCCGAGTGGATAGAGAGGAAACACGGTGAAACAAATTATTTCCTCACCCAATTCCTCACAGGCCATGGGTATTTCTGCAAATATTTGTTCATGATGGGGAAGGTGGAAACCCCGTCATGCATTTATGGGGATGCAGGCCTTGATGACGCGCAACACACATTCTTTACATGCGAGAAGTGGAAACGGGAGAGAGAAGAACTTGATATACTGAACTTTTGGATGCGCTCGTTGTTTAGCACAACAACTATTTGAATAATTTGTATCTTTTGCATAAAGGTATAAGACTATAGAGCTGAAACAATGTTTTTTCTCATATAAAATCTTCTATTTCAAGCGCAGACAGTTGGAGAGAGATGGTTATATATGGTTACCCTTGCTTTTATGTAAACAAACTATTTAGTTTTTATTGTTTTTAAAAGTGGTTGAACGTAGTTTCATGAAAATTCAAAATTATCAAATAAAACAAAACATATAATTAATTATTATTTGTGAAAAACTATTAGAAAAAAAATTATGAAAAATGAAGTGCTTAGTCAGAAAATGTCGTAACAATACTCGCAACAAATTACCTGAAATTTCTTTTCAACGATAAGTTTTATTCTGATTTATATATAACGAAATTAAAATTGTGATGTAAATACTGTAATTTGTGATAAAAAAAGTCCACTTCGAAAATAAATTTATTACATAAAAATTGTTGTTGTTGGGTGCTTAGGAAATTTACGATTTGTTTGCAACTATTTGTACCATGTCTGCACTAAAAGTGTAACGTATAATATAACTACTGTGCGAAAATATATTTAAATTATCTTCTCGGTTTCCTTCCGCTATAGGCGCACAGTGCAAGTAGTCACTTATGAACATTCTTTATTTATGTTTCGTAAACGGTGCACTTCGTTTATTGGGATGGGTTATTTACATATATGAACAACAAATATGCCATCTTAATTTGCTCACTGGAATAGTAATTGGTATAAAAATAAAAATGCAAATTATGGTCAAAATAAAACCCGAAAATAGTTTTCTTTTTTATTTTATCAATTAGCATTAAAAATTAAATTAAAAGACATAACAAAATTTCAAAAATATAGAATAATTCATTCCGAAATGAAAATACACGGGATTGTTATTGTAAAATTTCCAAAGTAAGACGGCATATGTTGCTATTATAATATCCACAGTGTAAAATCGGTATGTACTGCTATAATAAAACCCTACGGACAATATTAAAAATATAAAATAAAAAGTAAATTGACCTTAAACCAACAATTTTGGTGGCTAATAAAACAAACCAAACAAACGGTATTCCAGCCTAAAAATTTGTGACTAAAATACCTTTCAAGAAATTTGTTCAGTCCAAATACACAAAGGGCATTTCAGTCAAACTGTTTTCTGACCGAAATACCTTTTTTTTTGGGCTGAAATTCCTTTTAAAGGAGTTTTAGTCATAATATTTGTACGGGAAATTTTATGACTGAAATATCTTTTGTTTTTTGACTGAATTGATTTTGAAATCATGGAGAACAATTTTGCCTGGAATTCCTTTTTAATTGTTTGAACTGAATCACCTTTTCAAAAGTTATTTTAGTTATAAATGCAACTAAAACTATTTTGACTAAGTTGCCTTATAATTTTTGGTCTGAAATTCCTTTTTTTTTTGTCTGAAATGTTTTTGACTGAAACTCCCGGAGCCGTCAAACGTGGCCAACCATTTTGTGTTTGCCTACCAAAAAATAAATTATTTTAAAGGAGATACATACATTACTTTTACATGGAGGTCAATTTCTAGTGTCTTATTTAATAAAATCTTTTGACATTTTATAGCATCACCTTGGTTAAAAACTCACGAAATTCTAAAATACAGTTTCCCAAATTCTATTCGTTTTTCTCAGTTCCCAAGTTTTAGTGGGGATAATAGTCGTAGAATTAAAATTATAAATTTCGTAGTTCTTAAACTTTTGTTGGTTTTAAAAATGAACAGAAGTTTCAAAAAAATCCTAATGTTTTTCATGCGCTTCCTTAAATTGAACAGAGTTCGTTAAAATTCAACAACTCAAGTGGTTCAACTTTCGAAGAAATTTCCAACCACAACTGTCTCTAATTCTTTTGAAATAGAACGAAAAAATTGAATTTACATAAATTAGGTCTTGAAACCGCCACATACCTCGAATATTTTTGTTCAAAATATGAATATTGTTTATAAAATTCAAAATATTGTACATATGGCCACATATTTAAAAAATAAACCGGCCTAGCTCTTCTCTGTTTCACTTTGAATTTCAATGCAAGTGATTATTACAAGTTTCAAAATTTTCGATATCATTTTTTAGTACTGATAAGACTTAGTTTAGTGGTAGAACTAAATAATTTTTGCCTGTTCGTCCAGTATAAAAAATTTACAAATTTTGTATCAAAGTTTTCTAGCCAACTAATTTACAAAATAAGCACACTATAATTCTGCTGACAGCTTAGACCGCTTCCAATATAATAAAAACGAAAACATAAAAACGTATACATAAAGTTGTTACACAGTTTTTTTTTGTTTTGTTTATTTCTTTAATGTTTATAATAAGCATAATTATTAAAAGCACCCCCTTCTCCTCCGGGTGAACGGGAAATTTAATTTTTATAATTTTCTTTTTTGCAAAATATTTTTCTTACGAACACACGACAAAGATAACAATAATAAATAGGAAAACAAAAATATTTTGTAACACAACAATAAGGCAAAAAAATTAAAATAACAACAACGAACGACTAACTAGGAGTAAAAATTGGAAAACTTTTCATTTTCTGTGCTGTGTTTTCCGCGAGACAAAAACAAAATTTGAGACTTGGTGTGGTATATACATAGAAACAGACAGATAGATATGTCGAGCAACATAGACATTCTTCAGTATGTATAGCTAAAGGGGGGAATCTGTAAGATGTGTAATTAATGATATTTAAGCGTTTAAAATTGGCTGATTATAACACAACAAAAATATAATTTGCTCACTTCCCATTTCAACACGCATATCTACATAGAAGAGTATGAGCGTTTTTGAAAAGTGAAAAAAGTTTTTTTTTTTTGAAGAACTCGCGGCGGTTTTTTTTTTTGAGATTTTTCAAATTACATTTTGTTTTTACTTTTTTGAATATAGGTTGAAATTATTATGATAATGTTGTTTCGTGAAATGTATAAAGCGCGATCACAATGAAGGGGATTTTCTTATTTCGAAAGGAAAAAAAAGAACAACTTGCAAACACAAAAAATTTGGAAATGTTGATGGCAAAGCTTAAATATTATATATTTGTTTATTGCTATGAATATAATTATTATAAGCTCTTAAATAAACTATATGGAAAACTATTTTTACTTGCTATATATAGTGTTATGCATGTTTTTTACTCTTGACTGATTATGAGGTTACGAAATTATGACAGATTGTTGCAAATTTGGGGGAATTTATGGCGGAACGACACATTTTGTTTAATCCAAGCTTAGGCAAAAATTTCAAGTAATTTTCAAAATTATTTACGATTTAACCGGAATTTTCATGTACAAAAGAACGTTTTCAATTTCAGAGCGAGGGTATAACTATATCTAGAATCACGCCACAAAAATCTGTTACGACCAATATTCTCGCTGTGGATATTTTTTAAACCTTCGAAGGTTATCCTGGTTTAGACATTAGAATGCAAGAACCAAAGATAATAGTAATTACCTGATACAAATACTATTTATGTACGCTAAATGGCTAATCAAGGGCCTCTCAAAATTTATACCGATCAAAGCCCAACAACTTTCACATTTCGATTCCCAATTGCTTAATATGCGTGATGGATAACATGCTTGACAACTTTAAGCGAGACAAGTATCAACACTTAATCATTCATACAAAACTGTTATTATTTAATATTACCAAACTTTATACTTCACTATAATAAAAAAAAAATGTCATCAAAAACTATTCTGACAATATCACATTCATACTCTCTACTTGCGTTGTATGTTCAAGTATACAGAAAGTCGGGGGGAAGTATATCGTATGACATAGTTTTTCCATATTTTGGTTTTTTATTCCTTCAAGTGGTAAAGTCTTGCGAAAGTTTTTCATATAAACAAAAAATAAAACTACAAACACTTGTATATAATATTATAAAGTTATGTCTTGATAAAATTAAATTAAAAATTATTTATAATTTTATTTATTTATAACTTTTCTGAATAACGACAAAAATGCAAAAACGACGATAAAATTTTTTTTACAAAAAAAATGTCCAACTTGTTGAAATACTCGTAAAACATAATATAATAAAAAAAGCTTTTTTGAACCTGTATATATGTTTGCCTTACATAAAAACTGAAAAATATTTCGCGGAAGTTATAATTAGTATTGAAAATTAATTATTTAACATGAAATTAATTTTATTGGGGCCCATAATAGATTTTTTTGTGCGATTTGTCAATTTGTTTGAATTTCATTTATACCTTGTGTAATAAAAGTGATTTCTACCTTTTATAATTTGGTTTCGAAAATTTTAATTAGGAATTATTTTTTGACGAATTAATGACTCATTTAAAATGCGAGACTAAAAAGAGTAATTTTAAATTGTAAAAGGTTTTATTATTATTTTCCATGAAAATGTTGATAAATTAATTAGAATTTAATTGAAATAAATTAAGCTTTTTACGTCATTTGAAACATAAAGAAGATTTAATTTTTGTCGTAATTTATAATCGGTAGAATTATTTTGCATTTCAAGATGATTTATGTGTATGAATTGTTTGTTTGTTTTGAACTAAAACACTAAATAACATTAAGAGGATTATTAATGTAATATTTACAAGTGCTGATGAACATTCAATTATTAGCTCTTTTACGATGTTTACACAAATATAAAATGTTTTGCTTTATTTTATCGATTGTTATTGATTGATTGTATTAGGTTTGTAAATATCGATGATTAATATTTAAATTGGTTTAATGTTAGAAAGGGATGTATGTACATGCTAAATTGTTTAGTGATTGATGGGATTATTCTATGTATTCCATATGTCAAACTTTCGATACAATCAAACAAACTGTTGAAAGATTACAATCACATATTATTCTTTTATAGTTTATAGTAGTATTCTAATAAGCACACATGGAAATAAATTAATCGGAACAAAAAAAAACTTATGAAGTTGCTTCCATTATGTATAAAAATATACTAAACTTTTTTAAACAGTTTCCACCTCATGCTTACACATTCTATTTTGAGCAGCAGCTCATTTACAATATAATGTACAGCACGAGGTGAAATAATATTAAAAATTAGCAATAATAACAATGGTAATAAAAATAAATTAAAAAACTACATCACTCCAAAAATTTTGATTTAAATAATTTGACCGATCCTAACCTCTTAATTTCCAATGGAATTGAATTCCAAAGTGAAACTAAAATGCTTAGATCCGATTGAATTTAATTTTTAACAACTATCTCGAAAGCTTTCGAGAGAGAACTTAAAATGCTAATTGGCCGAAAATGCGATAGCTCTGAAGGATTACTGATTTTTGGGATGGGGATTATTTTACTTATCTTCAGATAGGATTAGGACGTGAGAATAAAATTGAAGACCTGTAACAAGTATTTTGTTACGAAAGAGAAAACTCGCTTATCGAATTTTAAATTGACTTTATCCAGGCTAGAAGATTCCGATTTAACCCTCCAAATAGCAGATTGTAAATCCTCGAGAGAAATATTTGAAAACAAAAACGAATTAGAGGAAACGTAAAGGACAAATCGACGGTACTATACCCCGATATTAAACTAGAGCCAAAATAACTATTAATGTCATTGGGGTTGAAAACCCCACTGGAGGAACTACTTTTCCATCTGCATAGGCTTAAATTACGAGCATTATGCCAGAAAACGTTGTGTGGAAGACAAAAGTCTAACTTGCCCTTGAAAAAATTACGTTTACCAATCCTAATTAACCCTATACAACTGTATTACGAGCATGCTTATAATCTAAATGAGACTGACTGTTAGGATACTTTCCATAAACGATATTTACTAACTATCATACTTAAGGCATTCAAAATTTCCTGAGACAACCAAGGCGGAGATTTCGCTTTGAAAGTAACCTTTTTAAGCGAAATGCAACTATCAAATACCAAACCAAGTCTAACGAACCAAGTTACAAACTAAGTAAAGGCGGGAATTATTTATACTACAAAAATCTCTAAAGGTAAAATTATTAGGTTTAGATGGAGAGTAATATTTCACAGAAAAAACTAAAAGATCATGATGAGATGCCATACCGAGAGACAACTGATTGAAAAAACAAATAGAGTTATTAGTAAAAGAGATGATATGGTCAATAAGGGAATAAGAGGTTGGACAACAAAACGATGGTGTCACAGTGTTACTTACGGATAAATTAAAATTATTTCGAATCTACAAGAGAAATAACTAAATAAACTTTCTAACTCTCCAAGGGACCGCTTGCTAGTTTTTGAAGGATTATAAACGGTACCGAATTAAATTTTACGACATTTATGAACAGGTTGACAAATAAAAACTGTAAATCCGATACTAACATGGTATGGTAACTAATCTAGCTTTAATGTGATCACCTACAAACATACATAAGCCACCATAATTAAGGGGTGGTATCGCCCCATCTTTCCTAAATATATTAAAACCTTTGATGGCCAAATCTGAACTAGGGATATTTGGGTTTAAAAAGGTCTCTGAGAAACAACACACACGTCGACTGGAGCACCATTAAAAATGTCACGAATCTCGTCAATATTTGGGACTAGACTTTGCACGTTTAAACTAGCTACATTTAATAATGACCTATCGACTAACATAGATTTTAAAATTATATTGGGGTTGTTAAATGACATAATTAAAATCAAAATCAAAGTTTAGGCGCAAACACGATGTGGGCTTTATTTTTATTGAAAGCGCGAATGGGGTTTAATGAGCAATGTCAGAGCATCATGTATTTTATAAAGTTATAATAAAAAAATCTGAGCTTTTATAAGAGAATTAGAAACGAGGAAAAAGCGAAACTTTTCATAGTTAAACCAGAGCACCCTGTATTTTATAGAGCCATAATCAAAAAATCTGAGCTTTTATAAGGGAATTAGAAACGAGGAAAAAACGAAACTTTTCATAGCAAAACACACAAAACATATGGGAAATCACTTTTTTTCCTAAGACAAATTTTTAAATGAAAACGTTACAAATACTTAATTATGATTTCTGAAATACTTTCATAAATGTTTGAGTTTCAACATATATGAATATCGTTTAAGTAAATCGTTTTCATTTTCTTGCAATAATTGATTTATTTAAACCAAAATATAAAAAAAAAATCATAGCAACAGCATTCTGGTCAAATTGAAATAAAAGCTTACTACGATTCGTTTGGTCATTAAGTCAATATACATTACATAGATGGCAGTGATGGCCGTACAAATTTGGAAAAATCGTACCAAAAATTACCACCTGGGGAAATTTCAAGTTCAAAAATTGTATAAAAAGCAAAACAAATTCACAAAATATAGGAACTTGTGATAATTTTGCGATTAAATAATTTTTTTTCATATTTTTCTGTAACCATTTTAGACATCTTACGTACACTAGTAAAACTGAAGATAAATTTAGCAAGTATTATTTTAATTTGTCAGAGCCAACTTTGATGTATTTTTCAAAATGAAAGTTTGAAAAAATATATTTTAGAAATAATTTAATTTTAATATTTCTGCAATTAATATTTACTTAATACCAATATGGCCTTCTTGTATATTGTTCTTAAAGATATGTATGTAGAAAACCTTTATATAAACATTTTATAATATTTTTGGTTTTTTCATTGAAAAACTTGAAGCTAAAAAACACCATTTTTACTATTGATTCCTATGGAAATCAGTGAAAAGTTATACCACTAAAAAAGCTTCTAAAAAATATGTCATTTTGATTATGGCTCTATACTCTAGAAGGCTCTGGAAATGTTCGTTTTTAAGTTAAGCTTTTTTCCTAGGAATGTATTAATAAAAATAGACTCAACAATAAAATAAATTAATAAAAATTAATTAAATTTAATTTTAAAAATTGGCAATGGGATGGGAATTTTATTGAAAGATGATCCTAGTTCGAAATAACATTCTAGAACACCATTGAATTTTGTGGGGCTCTCAATTTCTGACCAAATATTTAATTTTCAACTATTTCTCTAAACTAAAGAAATTTGAAAATTCGATTTCAAAAATATTGTTACGGTGACACCTACAATAGAATAGAATAAGTTAAATTAATAGGGCAAACTGTTATAAATGTTTCTAGACTATTCTTACTGGAAAAGTCATGAAGTTTCTAGAAGTTTTGGTTTGAGTTTATAAAAAGCGAACTAGATCCAATTAGATTTTAGGTATTTGGTAAGTGATATTGTAAAAATTAAAATGTAATTAAAAAGTAATTTAAAAAGTGTTGTAGTGCAATTTAAAAATTATAAGTGATCAGTAAAATTTATGCAAATATTATAAAAAGCGAATTTGGAATTATTGCTAATAAATTGTGTTATATTGATTTATGTGTTCAATAAATAAATTCATTTATGTTAAATTGAAGTTTTTTGTTTTATTCACAGTTCAGCGATTCGAACATTGATTGACAAGGCATATTATACAATTCAGTGTATTATATTTTTTGTCACCCTCAGTGAGAACAGGTGAGGTACAGAAAGCAAAGTGCTCAGTTTGATTCTTGTGCGGGACCTGGTTCGATTCCCGGTGATGGCAAGAAGCAATTTGTCATGACTGGGTGTTCTGTTTGCAACACAGTGTTTGCTCTTCCAAACAAAGGAAGTTTCATACAGTATGTTCAAAAAATACGTGTCCTGTTTTATTTCTACTATTTTCAAAACAAGCGCAAATTATTATTTTCATTCTATTGCCAATTGTGCGTTATAATTAACAAAACATTAATTTAAAATGAGTGTAGTATATAAAAAGCGCTTTGAAGTAATTTAGCCTAGTGAATCATTAAAAGGATCCAAAATGAGTGTAAAAAGTGTAGCAACATTTACTAAAACGTCTATTACGTTTGTTAAGGGGTTCATTGAAAGATTCAAAGATTGCGGCAATGTTGAAGATGAGCGTGGTAGAGGGCGTAAAAGGGCCACATCTAAACGGGACGTTAAAATGATTTGTGAATTGTTTACTAAAAATCCAACATTAAACATCAGAGAGGACAACATAAACTAAAAGGAGTTCGAATATCTCTTGATACAATCAGAAGCAAGCTCCAAGAAATCGGCATGAAAAGCAAAAGTACAATTACCAAACCTTATTGACTGAAAAGCATATTGAAAAAAGGCTGATTTGGGTATATACAAATCTGAACCGCGACTTGAGTAATATAATCTTCATCGATGAATTATCCTTTGTGGTTTGTAATTACTACAAGAGGGCATGGTCACAAAAAGATGACCAAATCTTGCTACATATCGTATTTTTGCTACATATCCCGCAAAGATCCATATTTAAGGATCTCTTTTCTAAGGGATTTGGACGGTTAATCATATTTAGCAAAAACCTGGACGCCAATTTAATGGGCCAGTTGTATAAAAAAGGTTTATTGAAATCCGTTGAAAAATTATATGGCCTAACAGTCACGGTTGGATTTTTCAAAAGAATAATGATCCCAAACACCGAAGTCATCTCTGTAGCAGCTGGAAGGAACAAAATGGTATAACAACATTAGATTGACCGTCTCAGAGCCCAGGGGCAAATCCCAATGAAAATTTTGGTGGCTTAACAAGACAAAGCTTAAAGGTATAAAAATACATACAACAAAGCAGCTTACTTTGGCGCTGAAACGGATTTAGAGTGATCTTAACTTGGGGTATGCGTAAAAATTCAGCGAAAGTTGCATACGAAGATGCCAGGCGATAATAGATAACAACGGCGACTGGACGCCTTAATAATATAATTTGCAAAAACTGTTGATTAGAGTACCTTAATAAAATAATTTGATCTTCGTTATCTAAGGCGTTTGCATTGGTTTTTGTTTAGACACCTATTTTTCGAACATACTGTAACATTTAAAAAAAACCTAAATAGTAATAAACTAGGTAAAGGGACATAGTAATTACAGAAAAGTTAAACATTCAGATTTCTAAAATCAGAAAACATTCATTTTCTACAATAAGTTTAAATCTTAGAATTTCAATTGAAAATGTTTGATTATTAATTTAAAAATATTGAGCAGAACTTAATAATTATAATTTTCTCGACCTTTGTTATGATTGTTGAATTGAATTTAGGTTAACTCTCGTTTACTATATATTAGTTTTGCATAGAATTATTTCTTATATTCTAATTTTGCCCAGTCGCTCTTAGTAGAAAGCGAGAAGAACACTTGCTTTACCATTTGGTGGTCCAGGTAGCATTAAGTGCACAAGTTCCTTAGATAGATAGAAATCTCACCATTTATGTTTAACTCAGATTTAAATACTGAGAAATTACTAGAAATACTGAAATCATGTTTCATAAAACGTTAAAGAAACGCAATTATTTAACCACATCAAAACTACTTTAGCTTTTGTTTTTGCTTTCAATGTAAGGATTGAACGGTTCCAGGAAATTCGTTAAAATGTTGTAATATAAAAATTCAAACAATTTTAAATAAATTTTAGGTCCGGAAATGGAAAGGGAAAAATTAAGTAAAACTTAAAATAACTGAAAAAACGTCAATCGGTGTATTCCTTTCTCCCATTATGAAAAATCCGCCGGCGAAAGAAATGTTGAAGGAGCAAAATGCGTCCAATGACGATTTAGTTTTCGCTAGAAACCCACCTGCCAATCTAAAATTCCTCTTATTTGGCTCGTTTTTAAATTAGACGCTTTTCTATATATGGCTTAAATTTAGCCCCTACTTTTCCTTGTGCCAGGGTTTTGGGTACGCACACAGTGTGGTAGTTTGGTTTAATTCCGTAGATGCAAAGGCAACAATTTTAAATTTGTAAACAGTAATGCTGAAATCGTTTCAGCTTCGGATATATCAATGTCTTAATTTCTTAACGCATCCAAAGATACATTCAGCGGTTTAAGAACTTTTTATGTGTAGCTGGACAGAATTGCCCAATATTCGTTCATCCCACATTTCCCATATTTTCAGTTTCCGAAGTGTTATTCTTACTAAGGAACTGTATTAAAGTAGGGTGACCAGATATTTTTGGAGTGAACGTGGTACAGGTAGAATAGGAATAAATAATAATTTGAATTCTAAGGGCAGTGCGCAAGCACAACAAATATTCTAGTAAAGTTTTAAGAAAACCCCATTTAAAAATATCATTGATGAAAAATTGTAACTCTGACGCTGAAGCTGCGGAGTTTCTGATTATTTTCGTGTTTTTAAGGTATCCGGAGTCGGAGCCGGGGCCCTGAAGAATCGGCAGGCTCCGACTCCTTTTTTTTTGTATTGTTTTCCTATTCCACAAAATTGTGAAATGGATATTGTGTTTTATAGTTTTTCACATAGCCTTGAATTATAATTTGAAAATAAATTACCGATATCACCGAAAAAATAAATTATGAAATTTCCAAATCCAGGATCATAAAACAGTTAAAACCCAGAAAGAAAGTTCAATTTTGTAAGCATTTTTAGATTTTGTTAAAATTTAAACATGTCTGGTCCATAAGCGAGTCACTGCGAGTTTACGTAAATAATTTTCGGAAACATTTTCTGCAATTTAAAACAATTTTAATCGGAAGGGGAAATTTGTTTACGAAATATACTACGTCGATTGGTTGCCTGCTGAAAATTTTTTCCGCAGAATATTTACGAAAACTCGAACTCAATCGATACAATTCCTTGGATCTGTTGAGGAAGCGATTTTTAGGATCATAAATATTTAGAACTAATAAAAATAATACTTAAAATTAAGAACGAAAAATCTAATTTTATAGAACTTTAGAAATTTTAATTTTGGCTTGGACTGATAATTGTGTTTCTGGATTCTCTTTTTTTGGATTTTCCTTTCAAGATTTCAGGTTTCTGTATTTACGCCTAGATAAGGATAGTCAACCCTGTATTTATACTGGTGTCTGAGTCGGAGGCAACATTTTTTCTCAGGCTTGACAGCGCTGAAAAATTGGCTCGACTGTTTTTTCAAATGCTTAAAACAAAACAGGTTTGATAATATTGTTGATCGCGAGACCTGTACTGAAATTGATGGAACCATCACTTCAGTCATTAATTTTGTTAAACTACATTTTGACTACTAATGGCAGAAGAGTGTTTTTTCCATTAGTTCAAATTGAACTTTTAACGCCACAGTACTAGACGTCACAGTTAGAAATTTCATGCGCCGTTTTACAGTCTACTTCAACCTTAATTCTGAGGTATGATAGTTAAAAAATTCTACTAAAGGGGTAACCAGCGAATAAGTAAGAATCCTTACAGAATTTGACGAAGTAATTTACTTACAGAATATTTGACAAATCGGCCACCGAATCCGTAACAACTGACAAATACAGTATTAAAATTGTAATGTGAATAGCAAAAATTATTATTTTTAAGAAAAAGTGTGCTATGAAAATTTTTGATATATTCTGACATATCCTTCAGTTTGCGCGTTAATTTTCGCTCAATTAAGTGACAGCTGAAATGAACGAATATTTCTTAAAAATTCGCTGGTCACATGCACTTTCTCTACGTTTATCGCGTTCTTACTTAAAGTTGCTACTGACTCGCTGATTCACCCATAACTTTGGACATACTTTGGACTAGCGAAAGCCAACTAGTTTTGTGGAAATCTAAAACTTTTAATATTCAACATCAGTTTTATTAAGAAATTCTTGAAGTACAAGTACTCGAATGGTATATCTTTAGGAATAACCACATATAGCTGCTTATTATTTTGAATTGGAAACAACCCAAAGACGACCAGATGCAGGTTAAATTGCTTTGAGTGTAATACGGGCACGTCAGACACTGAAACCCACTTACAACGACATTGAAAATCCGTTGTTATAACCGAGTTCTGTGGACAATTTATGTGTGAAATGTGGTACATCCGATACTCGTGTGGTACAAAGTATTGTACAGTGGGCAATGTGGTACGTTAGTCCAAAATGTGGTATAATACCACACAATGTGGTACGTATGGTTACTCTCTAAAGTACTTCAGCGGATGTGCCTATCTAACATAATATTTATAACATTATTTTCATATAAGATGCGTATTTGATTTAAATAAGAAATGAACGAATCTGATTCAATTCAAATAAGAATCTAATACCTACTTCGAATACGTTCGAATCGAATTCACAAATACCATCTCTGTTTAGTGTAACTCTATAAAGCGCCTCTATTTTTTATTGCGTTAAGTTAATAAACAACATAGAGGTATCTTAAATTTTGTCCTCCCGGGAAATTCACAACATTCTCGAGAAACGGAAATACTTTCAATTTCGTGAATTCCCGAAAATTCTATTCCGAAATTGCAAAAAAAGAAGACATCACGGTATTGGTATCGATAATTCTAAAAGAAACCGACAGACATATTGACCCATTTAAAACGATTTCAGCGCACATTTGTATGTACTCAGTTAAGCGATTTTGCAGTTCTTCCGGGAGCAAAAAATTTCGTCTTTTGTTTTTTTTTGATCATCATTCATCTTTAAATGAGATTGCAGCACCCGTTTGGGCAGTGTTTTTCATATCCAACTTTTCAACTTTTAAAGTAGAGAATGTTGTGCCCATCAGTTAAAATGCCCCTCCCATATTCATTTCTAAGATCCGCTCATGAGCCCTAATAAAAATAATAATACCATGAGCCACCACCATCGACAGTAACCTCTGCAGCCTTTATAGTTAAGTATATGCAAATTACCGACGAGGTACAAATCCGGTATTTTCAGATCCAAACGACATAAATTTGTACACTGTGCTGTTCCGCATAAATTAAAATTCATGCTCATTTTATTCAGATAGCAATAACATTCGGTGACGTTCGATTGACGTTCGAACCAGGTACACTTATAAACCTTGTCGCCATCTATGAATGACTGGTTTGAATTGACCAACTATCTAGAAAAGTCGAAAATTAGCCAAAAAAAAAACGACCTAAGGCACATACCATTGGACTTAAAATCAAGTTTAAGTCGGCCTGAGTTTGTTGAAAAATCTGAGCTGGAGTCCATAAAAAGTTATTAAATTTGACTACGATTTAAGGTTCGATTTTACAAAATTAAATATTTACTTGTCTAATAATTACCAACAGCATTATTTCTTAAATCATTTTTCATCGACAAAGACTTATTGTATGAGTGTTAAATTTCTTAAGTTAGTCTACGTTTTTACATTGATCTAGAATAATATTTGTTTGCATGTTAAGAATTATAATATGGTTAATATTATTTCAGTTTTACAAATAATATTTGAATTAAAGCTTCACTAAAATCTTACGAATTCTTCGAATTTTAGCGACAAATAGAAATCATGGGTTCAGGTGCCTTTAACTTGTTTGTTTGGGATTCAGGGGTTTAATCCCTTCCAACTGTATCTCTTTTTTTAACGGTCCTACCTTATGTGGTAGCCAAATATTTCTATTTTATTATGAAATATTAAATTTATTTTAAAATTTTATTTGTCAAAGCTAAAATTTCTAATAAGAAATGCAATAGGCGATAATCACTTTTCATAATACACACATATGAAGTGAATCGCATCCACAAAATTGCAAAAAATGCTAAATGTGATCCATTTCATAAATACCAATTACCAATTCTTTAGGCCTGTCTCGAGAAACAATGATTTTATTTCAAGGTTTTAAGAGTGTGATTAGACACGCGTAAGGCCCCGCTAAAATCAAGAACAGTTGACGAATTTAAAGGAAGCGTTATTCGATTTATTGGCGCGAAAGAAACCCAGAGCTTAACCATGAGGTTTAAATCAATCTTCGTACAGCCCACGATATTAATTAATGACCACCCATGGGGATACTGACATAATATTTAAGTATTAAATTAATCAAAATCAATTTAATTTATTTCCATTCCAGAATTTTGGTACCAACCCAAATTTAAATAAATCAATCAAGCAGTAAATGGAAATTAAAACGAAAAATCTTTTTCTAAATCTGCAAAATGTAATTCCAACTAATTTAAAATATCTCTCTAAAGGGAATTTCAATACATTAATTAATTATCTCCATCTATATAATTTAAATAAACCTTTCATTAAATCGAAATTCTCCCAAATAAAATATATATATTTATAAACAGCTCATTATTACCCCCCTTCCTCATCCTTTACATTAATATAAATATATCGTTCGTCATCAGTATCATATAACTTTAATTAAAAAAAAAAAAAAATAAGAAGATAAATATTTATAATTTATAAACCTAAATCTATAATTTAATTAATTATTTTGCGACGATAAAATAAAATTTATTTTCTCCATTTTTGTTGTTATGCTGTTTATGGGGATACATACAAACTACTTTATTTAATTTTTATAATTAGCTTACAATTAGATTAAAATAAATAAATAAACAAAAAAAACTAAAAATTTTTTTTAGTAATAATCATCGTAAAAGCTCTACAAAAATTGAAACAATTTAATCCTATTATTACTGGTATCTGTTGTTGTTTCTAAAATGTAATAGTTTTATGTTTTGTAGGAATTATTTTGGCATTTTCAATATTGTAATAGTAGATTAGGAATGGTATCGAGAAAATATTTTGAAATTTGTTTTATCCGAAATAATTTATTTAAATAGGTCGATGAGTTGTTAGACATAATAAAAGAATTAGTGACGCCTAATATCTAGGTACTTACTTTAATAATGTCTCGAGCGTTGTCGATCGGATCAAGCAACACTGTAGAATTGGTGCCAATATCGTCAGCTCATCATGAAATGGTTTACCAAAAGCTCGTCCCTGATCCAAATGCAATGGAAACGTATGATTTCCAAAAACTCTGTAAACAGAAAAAAAACAAGATAAAGTTTAGTTACAATTTACAACAATTTACCTTCATTACATAAAAAAAAACGACGGAAAAGCACAAAAAATATGCCCACTAAATTAATGACGGTTGTAAAATATTTAAAAAGTAATTTAAAATTTATAAAACGAGAATGAAAAAAAAAATTGGTGTATCCTATTTTTTACGCTCATTTAATTTATATGTGAAATCATGGAAATAATTTTCGTTTTTTTTTTTGTTCGTGTTGTGTAGTGTATAGAATTTATATACGAGTGGGAGAGATAAAGGATGCGAACTCATAAATGGTTAACAAATTAACTGGTTGGATGTTTAAGAGAGTGTTGAAAATTTATGGGGCGAATAAAATATTTAAAAAAATTCATTGTGTAAATTAGATTTTTTACTAATATATGAAAACCGAGGATTACTCATGCTTGACATCTTTATCTGTAGGCAGATGTGACTGAAAATTGGTCATTATCACAATTTTTTATCGGAAGCCCAAAGGACGTTTAAAAATTAAATATTGTGACAATATTTTGACTATCTTTCAAACTGCGATAAAATTTGTGAACTATTTTAAATAAAATTTAATTTTAAGCTTTTCCAACAAAATATTTTCAGGTAAATAAACATTTTTTTTGCACCTTACCACGAAAATCTTCAAAAAGAGACAAACAAACAAAAATTGTTTTTATAATTAAAAATTAGTCTTATTGAAGTGGAAATATGTATTTCCAAATCACTGTATTAAGTAACAAAAAATATTTAAATTTTCTAATTAATAGAATTTTAGATGACTTTTCCTCCTTCGATTTCACAGTAAAAAATACTGCCACAGAAAGGGTCCAACTGTAAACTTGTATCTTAAAATGGCTTTAAAAGTGAAACCATCTTTAAAATTTCGTATTTTTCCACTGCGATTCGAATCATTGTATTTGCCTGTTAAATATGAATTTAAAATGTCCGAATATTTAATTTCTCATCTTGATGCTGTAGCCAAGTTGTCATCACAAACAAGCTTTTCCATTGTAACATTCCAATTTTTATAAGGAATGTCCAATTTCATCTCGTTATTTTGGTATGGCATCAAGTTTAGATATGTCAACAATTAAGTGTCGTGCAGCGGCCAAATTGGAAATTGCTGCGGTTAATATTATTGGTTGGGTGATTCACAAGAATCCGATTTTTTCAAGAAACCCTTATTAAAAATTCAACCGAATTTTTTTCCGCTGCAGTTTGTGGTAAAGGTTATCTAGCAATTGGTGGTGATGTGTTTCTGGATTAACCCTGCCTAATAGGCCGAAATGGAGTCCTTAGTATTATGCATTTAAGATTGTGGAAGAACTCTAGCCGAATTTAATAATTGGCTTTGCTCTTCATCGGTTGGATTTTGTTTCGCAATATGAGTCACACCTTCTGAACCGAGTAAACATTGAAGTGATAAGAAAATATTACGTTTAACACCATGTTCTCCATTTACGGAAGTTGATATGTGGAACAGTTGGCCCGTATTTTGTAAAATTGCACTACAGATTTTTACCACACAAAATGCACTGGCTTTTAGTTGAATTACCTAACCAACTGATTTTATAACATCGCGCTGAATTTCTCCCCATTTTTCTGCTTCAGTTTGTCAATAATCGATGCACCAACTGCTGATGCACAAATACCTAATCGTTGCTGAAATGCTAAATTTAAACGCGTTTCGCCTTTGGCCTGGCGTACATCCATAATTTAGATTCAGCACTAATCGCATAATCACTGCTCACCTCAATTTTTGTGTTATTGATAAAATAAATTCAGTCACTGATGAAATCGGTTACTGACAAAGAGTATAAGGTAACAGCGCTAAACAATGACGTTTGGAAAATTAATACTCTTAAATGTTCTAAAATACTAGATGCTGTGAATATTGTTGAAAAAGAGAGAATAGAAAATCAGGAAGGAAACCAAACTTTCAGTAAACGGAGACTCCCTCTTTTTATGCTGACATTTGATAACAAAGAGAATGTTCAAAACATTTATGGTATAAAAGGAATTATTCACATGAAGGTAAAAATTTAACCAATGAAGCGAACCACTACCCGCATACCTAAATGCAAGAAATGTCAGGGATTTAATAACACTCAAAGATATTGCAGCCGGGATCCGAGATGTGTAAAATGCTCAGGTAAACATGTTACCCAGGTATATATAATAGGGAGAGATGCGCCAGGTTAGTGTATACATTGTAAGGGTCAACATCCGGCTAATTATCGATGCTGTTGCTAAACAAATACAAAAATATAAAGAGATAAAACACGAAATCAATCGCAAAATCACGAAATTCGAAGGATTCAAACTTCAAATCAGATAGATCAAAATCCACAACCAAGAAACACAGGGCAAAACAGAACATTTGCTCAGGTAGTGAAAGGTTCGGGTTCAACTAAATATATGGGCTCTAAAAATAACCGAATTATGGAAAACATTATGAACAGCATCGAACTCCCACAAAGCAATCCGACAAAAAATGTTAAGTAACGACAGAACTTTCTAATAGCAATGTCGAATGCGAATGGGCTTATGTAACTTATTCCAGAAATAGAAATATTTTTAAATACAGAAAAAATCGACATTTTCCTAGTATCCGAAAGCCATTTTGGTAAAACATCATGTAGAAACAAAATTCGAAGAAGAAGCAATGCAAGTCACTACTATAAGAATTCATATTAAACAGAGATAAATTACTGTCTCTGCAATATACTGTCCTCCCCGGCATAACTTGAAAAGGGAGGACTACATTAAACTATTTAAACCACTAGGACGTGATTTTATTATTGGAGGTAGACTTACGACGTCAAAGGGTAAAGAATTGTTTCAAGCATGATAGACATCAAAATGTGAATTTTACTCTGGTGGTTGCCCAAGCTAAGATACCGGACCTAATAGACTTTTATGTATCAAGAGGTATATCTCAGTCCTACATTCACATTGAAAACAGCAATTCTCCAGTATCAGATCAAAACGGCAATTCAAAGTGAAGGTTCACCCACATTAGCAAATTCAAAAACCAAGCTGGGCTCTTTTTCGTGAATTAGAGGAGGAAAAAATCAAATTCCAGGTACTGATAAGAAATTCTCGCCAGTTGGAAGATGCACGGGAACAACTCAATGAAATAAGTCATTATGCTGCGTTGGCAAGCACCGCCATTATACAAAATAAGAAGACGCTTAACATATCCTACTCAATGGAAGTTAGGGGGTTGTTAAGAGAAAAAACGACGCGCGCGTAGAACCTGGCAAACTAATCGAACCCCCGGAGAACAAAACAATTCTTAACAATTTTATGTAACAGTTTCAAATCCCTTCTTAAAGAAGCTAAAAATCAACAGATATCTAGTTAGCCTAACTGATGAAAAATATTCTGATTACTCACTGTGGAAGGTGACGAAGGGACTCTGCCTCCACTTGAAAAGGATGAAGGGACCTGGGCAAGAGGTCACAAAGCGAAGGCTTATCTGTTTGCGGAATATCTCTAGGAAACCTTCCAACTACCAAGACAAAACTGTCAATGAAAATATAATGTCAATTCACAAGCTATAGATGGTTTTGACATACGGAGAGTAACTCTCAAAGAATTAAAAGAAGAAGTGAAAAGTAACATGACTGTTAAAAAAGCCCCAGGATATGACTTGATTACTTGACAAATTATCAAGGCTCTACCTGACAAAGGATTTCGTAAGCTATTACACATAATTATTGCGACCCTTCGGTTAAAATATGTTTCGCATCAATGGAAAGTAGCAGAAGTAATCATGATAGCAAAACCTGATAAATCACCTAACCTCTTTGCTGCCAATTATGTCAAAACTATTTGAAAAATTATTACTAAAGAGACTTTCCTCCTCCGTAGAACTTTAGTTAGACAAAGGATAGAAAAAGTAATTTCACCGTATGGTAAATTGAAATGTCTGTGTGCTGTTTATCACTGAACCACCCACTATACTGCAAGAACTGTAATATATTGTAACTAATAATTTTGTATCCGGATCCGGATCAGACCAAAATTTACATTGAAAGTAACAACAAAAATTGAACAATTTTTTGTTTTTGGATCAACAATTTGATTCGAGCAGCTCTTAGCATTTTAATGTCGTTTCATGGCCGGTCTCCACTTAAATATTTTCCTCTTTACGGAAAAATTAATTGACGTCATGAGATTTTTTGTATAACTACTAGCATAAAGAATATACATATAGTATTTTGTTCACATTTTTCAAAGTTGACAAATGTTAATTTTTTTTTTTCAAACTACTTGTTGATTACTCCGGATCACTTTTTTCACGTTAGTTTAGTTGATATATCGAGCTCGATCGATTAACAGCTCAGAAGTGGGTATTGGTTGGAATCTGACGAAATTATTCATTTAGAACCACCGCTGGAACGCAAGAAGATGTGTGGGATATTTATTTTCCACAAAATCTTACATTTAACCTTTGGAATTGCCGTAAATAATAAACACAAGTCTACAACTATTCAAAATCCACATAATTACATCCATCATGTTAGGTCTTAAAATTCCGTTTTTTTCTCTTTTACTTGAATTCTAGGCATTTACTGTATGTTTTATTACCCGATGGTAGTAAGTCTATTATTTTAAAAGTTATAACGGTTTTCACTGTTCTCTTTTTCGCGTTTCATCGCAAAGTTCGAAATGCACGTAGTGTTTCTCGTAGGTTAGTAATTTATCGACAATTCTCCACCGGTGTGAAGTTTTTGGACACTTTTTTTTGGGACAAAAATTTAAGCGAATCTACTGTTAAGTTTTTGGAGAAAATTGAGATTTTAGAAAAATTAAGTTTTTGGACATATATTTATGCGCGTGTACATCTTCTAACAGTATATTTAACAGAAATAAAGTTATTCAAATAAAATAGGCCTCAATTAATTTCTAATATTCATTTTCAATTTTCTTTTCAACAAATCAACGAATTAAGCGCCATTTTGAAATTTTGATATGAGACACAGGGCTCTTGCAAAAAAATTTAGCAAATTAACAAATCGACGAATTTCGATTTTAACAAGGACAATGTTCTCTATTATACCAAATAGTGCGAATCGCAGAGATTGGCTCATGTAATGACTATAAAGGTTGTGACGGGTATACATTGCTAAATTGAAATCCCTTAGTGCCATTTTGATGTGGAGGGCTCTTGCAAAAAATTTACAAAAATTAACAAATCGACGAATTTTGTTTGGAACACGGACGTTGTTGTTCCAAATGAAATTCGTCGATTTGTTAATTTTATAAATTTTTTGCAAGAGTCCTACGACTCATATCAAAATACCAAAGTGGCGCTAAGATCTTTGATATGTTGAAAAGAATATTGGAAATGAATGTTAGAAATTATTTGAGGCTTGTTTTATTTGAATAACTTTATTTTTGTTAAATACAGTGTTAAAAGAAGTACACTCGCATAAATATATACCCTAAAACTTAATTTTTCTACAATCTGAATTTTGTTCAAAAACTTCAAATGTATACTCGCATAAATTTGTGTCCAAAAACTTTACACTTCAGCATAACCGTTTTGGTGAGGTTCTACATAAATATATGTAGAGCAATCTGCCATTAAACAAATTGCAAGGTATCGTTTTGGAGGCCTTAAATCGATGAATCAGCCAATCAAAATAGTAACTTGGGGCCTTAATATGTGGACTGATAATGGTCGATTTAACTATTTAAGGCATCCAAACAGAATATTTGCCGCGACAAATCCTGACTTATTCGTCTGACGTATATTTGTTTTATTTAATTTTTAATTTTATTAGCTTTGTTAAGATCGATTTCAACTGCCGCTTTTCATAAATGCTTCAATAATAACTTGACGGAAAAATTCCCAGGAACTATTGGAAACATTAATAAACTTTATCTTTTTTGTTGTATATAAAGCCTGCTGTAGACCGAAGGGACATTGCTCGAACAGCTCTTGGCTTTCCGATTCAATACTTTATATTTTACTTATGAAACGAAACTTTTAAACATTGTGGGCAGTTTAGTTTATTCCCCCTTATTAATGTGCTTTAATTTTTGTTCAGTGTTAAATGAGATTTCGGTAATAAATGCTTGCTTATTTTTTGTCTAACAAATTTCTGGTGCAAAATAAAATAAACATATTTACAATTCGCCCAATAATTATATTCTGGGACACTGGTTACCAACTTATGGTGCAAATTTTATAATTCATGGCGGTATGGCCATTCAGCAGTATGGCCGCTCCAACCTTTAGTTTATAATTATACAAATCGAATCTGAAGTCAAAAGCAATTAATTTGAAATGGTCGATCCAATATGGCCACCAATTTAAAGTAATTTATTTTTAATTTATTACAATTTTGTGCATAATTTTAGTGAAATAAGCATTTTGATCATAAATTCGTAATTAGAGACCACACACCAAAAACCCTTTTCCATATATTAAAATGAAAAAATACAAAAAATTACAAAACATTTTTATCCTTATCGGATCCACCATAATTAGCGTCTCAAGAACCCCTGTTTATATAAAAAAAAAAAAAAAAAAATTATGAAATACTTGAAAAAGTATCCACCTTTATAGATTTCAAAGCGCCCATATTTCCAAGCCTAAATTTGGAATCGTTTGCTTATTTGAAAACCATTAACCTCAAAATTGTAAAAAAAAAAATAATTAAACAGTTTTTGTTTACTTTCAAGCGCAGTCAATTTTTTGAATGGTTATGAAACAGTTCTTACCTGAAGGTTGCCGCGGCCAAATAATTACATATTAGGCGAATTGAAAATTTATTATTTTATTTTGCAATAAATCCGTAATTTGTTAATAAAAAATTAATAAAAAGCAAGCAAGCCTTTTCAGGTGGTATAAACTTTGTTCAATAAGATTCTTTCGGCTTTCTACAGACAAAATACACACAATAATGGCATTCACAACATTTTTCAATTAATTAGTCAGAAAAAATAAAGAGGCCAATCATTTATAATATATTAACCAAAAAAGAAGAAATAACAATCCCTCCCGTACTTTACCCCAAGAGTTATACAAAGTGTATAACCCTGAACAAAAAATGAGAAATTTCCTTGAGCTCTTTGCGGTGGTAGTTTGGTTTCGTACTGAAAAAGTTGGTCTACTCGTCAGGTAGCTGCGACCAAACTACAAAAATACAGTTCCTACTTAATACGGATAGTGTCAAGTACGGACGTACTGATTTAGCGAATTATATTTACTAAATCGAAAAATTCAAGGAAAATCCTCATTTCTGTGTGTTTTATGCCCACACAAATAATTAAGAGGAAGAGAAGTTTGTCTCTTCATTTTTTCTGAGTAACCAATCGAAAAATGTAGTGGATGCCATTATTATTAATATATTTTGTCTAAGAAAAGCTGAAAGAATCTAATTGATTTAATACACAGACAAACTTCTCTTTCTCTTAATAAACTTTGTTATAAATCACATTTAAAACCGAGCAGAAAAAATTTCATCAAAATCCATTTAGAAGCTCCGGAGTATGATGTTTTCTAATTTTTTTTTCATTATCTGTAGTTACTAAACTAAATGTGGATTCTTTGAAGATCGGATAAATTAAAGTCATAAAACTATGAAGTTGATTTCACACAATCAATGAGCTTTCGTATTTTGAATCATTTTTTTTTGGATATTCTTTGAATATTACAATTACTAGAAAAATACATTTTGGCTACGAATATTTTTTTTAGTAGCAAAGAATTGTACACACAAAAATAAAAATTCGAAACATCGACAGTGTTAATATTTTTTGGGGAACAAGTGAATAAAAAACATTTATGCAACATCCGTTTTTCTGGTAAACTCGTATTGAATGTTGAACATAAATTGTACAGAGCTACATATCCTTGTTCTGTGTGTGTGTATACAGTATTATTATTATTATTACATTGTAAACTTTTTATAAACTCGCGCGTTTTAAACATGAATTTTAATTTTAATATTTTTGTGGGTGTAATAATATTCAGAGAAATCAGTAAAATCTACACCACAGTAGACTCTTTCGAGTACTTGTAAAAAAGATATACTCTCAGTGATTTTTTTTTTGTCGGTACTGCTATTCTATTGTTGATACATATTTTTTTTTGTGTTGAAATTTTATTTAATATAATTTGTGTGTACGTTTTTTTTATTTATTTCCTCTCAGAATTGAATAAAATAATTTTAATCTGTTAAAATTAAACAAAATCGAACATGGATTGAAATATGCTATTTTATGATCAAATATTTTATTTTTGTGCCATGTTATATTTATTAAAATATTAACCACCAATTTTTATTAAATTGATAAAAAAAAAATATTTAATTTAAAATAAATAAAAAAAATAATTAAAAAAGTTTATGAAAATAATATTGTATGAATAAATAAAATCAAAATCCTTTTTAAAACAATGTGGTTCAATTTTAAAATATCTCGTATTAAAATGCCATTTTATGTTTGATTGGTTTGGTTTGGTTTATACGGCAAATGTACATAAATATAGGTTTTTTTATTTTTTGGCCACCACGTTTTTTTTTTGAATTATTTTGTTGTACATGGAGTATTATCCGAAGTTTTGTGTATGCATATTTGTGTGTGTTTGTGTGGTATTAAAGTTAAGCTAACCAGATTAAAACAGTAAACGTAAATTGGAAAGAAGTCCATTAAAATATTGTAAAGGTCGCTGTTTTAATAATCACAAATAATTATTCAGGATACATAAAGTTTCAAAAACTTGAAATCTGGTGATTGGTTACACGCCGAATTTTGTTCTCTGAAGATAAACCAAAATTAGGTTGTACAAGTTTCTACCTTTAGAAAACAATGTTTACTCAAATTCGCTTTTATAACTTGCTTTATATAAAAAGCTAATTAATTACGCACTTAGCTATAGTTTAGCAACAGTGTAAGGGGTAACAACTAACTATGTATGCTTTGCTTCTAGATATCAATTATCACAGGACTTTTACAAAGTAGGATGATTTTAAAAAAAAAATACAATAGAAGATTAGTTTAAAGCTAACATCAAAGGATCTAGTAGTAATTTATTATTTGATTCCCTTAAAAGAACAAGGTCGAAGTTAATAGCAGGTAATAAATAATGAAAACCGATGATTTTACCTCAATATTAAGGATTTTTTTTTATGTTATATTCTAGATACATATCAAATTGCAACATGTTCATTTTAGCGACATTGGTTCCACCGGTGCTGAAAAAATCACAAAAAGGCTTTCATAAAACCAAACATTGCTGTTGCTGTTGCCCTAGTATTTAATTAAATAAATAGAATTATGTCTATTAGTCGGTTTCGTTGAATTACTGTTCGTAAATACTAATATACTTCTCGTGTTAATCGAAACACAATTAAAATGGTCTAACCACCGGTAGCATATTAGATATTACATGAATTAATTAACATTCAACATTAATTAACATTGATAAAAAGTAAAAAAAAAAAAAAAATACTTGAACGTCTCTAACTTCAAACCAACTACTACATGCGATGATATAAAAAACCACATTTATTCCATATTACAAATTCCTACTGGAAATGTTGAATGTCACGAACTTGTTGCAAGGGGTGGATAAAAGCCGTCTGAACTTTATCTCTTTTAAAATTGGCCTGGATTCTGATAGTTTTGATAAAGTTTTTGATGGGAGCATTTGGCTTTTAGAATGTGCGATTAAACCGTTCATCAACTTTCGCCGCTCAAGTAAGGATCGTATTACGGCATCATTACCAGCATAATAATAATAATAATAACAATATTAATAATAGTAATAATAATAATAATAGCAATAATAATAATAATCGTAATAACTACCTACATAATAACCACTTTAGCACCAGTATTACTCCGTCGAATATCCAACAAGATTTCAATTGTGACAACCGCAACAGTATTATCATGGGTCACTTGATTTATTACCACAATGCACCCAGCATTCGGGGCAAAGCTAAAGCCTTTCGGCTTGGGGTTCTTGACAATGATTACGATATTATAACTATTGGTGAGGCCTGGCTTACATCCAGTTTTAATTCCGAGGAATATTTTCCATCCAACTATGTCGTCCATAGGAAAGGCCGTTATAACTTCCTAACCAGCCTGAAAGGTGGAGGAGTGCTGATTGCTGTGAAGTGTTCGATTTTGAACGAGATGATTGCTTGTCATTCTCAACTAGATATTATGGCAGCCCGTGTAAAGGTCGCCCATTCCTCCGTGATCGTGGTCGCTGTATATATTCCTAGTGGCTCAAACTTGAATTATTATGTGGAGATTACTAATTTTGTTGATTCAATTGTGTAACCTTTGGTAGGAGCTGGCGAACACCTTATGTTTGTTGGCGAATTTAATCTTCGGGATGCTATTTGGTTCGATGTTGATGGAGTTTATACTTCGTCTTCTACAGACGAAAGGGTGTTACATACGATAGAATATTTTGCGGGCATTGCTACCACTCAACAGAACAGAGTGTCCAACAGCTGCAGCAAGTTTTTGGACCTGGTTTTCGCTACTGATGTTTTACATTCGGAGATTTCATCTTGTGAGGATTTCACTGGCTGTGCAAGCATTTACCATACTCTTATTTTGATAAATATATTTCATCAATATTACTTACAATAATGGTTCTCATTTTAATTTTAGATGGGCAGATTATGTCTCTTTAAACGAGTTTCTAGCCAATTCGGACTGGAGCTTTCTTCAACGAGGAGTGGACTTGAAAAAGATTGCCGGTCTGCTGGACGAGCGGATCATGGCTGGCATCGAAATGTTATGGTATAATGAAAAACTTGTGCTTCTCGAGAAGCGTCGTAATAAACTTATGCGTCGTAATACATTTTTATCTTTCTGCTTAGTTATGTGAACATTAAAATTGGAAGTTGGTTAACATAATAGTGTTTAAATAATTTAGAATTATTAACTTAAAACCTAAGTTAGGTCAAATAACTAGCAAAGTTTACAATAACCGGCCAATTACTATATCATTTCGTTTGAATTTACCTGTGCTGAGTTATAATTTGATAAATAACCTAGCCAATTTAGTATCAATAAGCAAGCGCTAGATCTATTGAAAAACAATCATAGTGCATCGTTAATTTAACCATTTTTTTTTGTTTGTAATTACCCAGTTTTTTCTTTCAGTGTAGCCTCAAATTGGCTTTTCTACCACTGAACACAACTTCGGTGCTCCAACCGATTGACCAAGGTATAGTAAAATTACTTTAATTTAATTACAGGAAATTGTTGGTGCTAAAAAGATACAGCATTGTGAATCAAATGAATCTACGAGTAGTTTTACAATTAATCTGGCCTCCGCAATGCGTCCTTTTCTATTTTTACCATAATTTTCAATATTACCCGCATTTCTTGACGTTTGATCTGATCCAAATCAGATTATGTCTGATGAAATGACACAAAAATGCGTAAAACAAATAAACACCAAAATTCAATTTTTGTGTCTCGTTTCGTTTTGAATCTGCCTCTTCATACTCGTAGTGTATTCATTATATTGTTTACCGCTTTACAAAATATTGTTCAACTACAAAATATTGTTCAACTATTTTTAGATCACCATTTGTGATCCAAAATGAATGTTGGATCAAATGTTGTTGTTGCTTCACATGTTTATTTTGATCTGATCCGGATCACTATGCGTCAAGAAATGCAGTGATTATTGATAAAGGATCCATAATGGTTTTCCCTGTACTAATTTTTTCCACTATTTGATGATTTCAGAATCCTCCCTCCTTCAAAACTTCTTCGATCTTTGTTTTTTCGCCCTCTGAAGGTATCTTTCTTTTACCCAATTTCCTAAAATCTTATTGTTTTATTGATAACAAAGTTATCAAACTAATTAACAAAGTTTTTTTACCGTACCATTCGTAAGCTCCAACTATTCACTACTGTTCGAATCTTCGATGTATTAGATTCCTATTTGAATTGAATCCATTCGTTTCTGACTTAAATCACATATGAATCTTATACATTGAAGACTCGATCGCGTTCGAATCGAATTCCCAAATAGCGCTGGTGGTCATAATCAAGCGACGCATTTTAACTGCATGTTTTTGTTTTGACTAGATTAAGAATAACGAACAAAACAGAGGTGACACTCACACTAAGCACAGTTTTTCTCTATTTGATTGATTTAGTTCTTTAATTTGAATATTAAAATTGCCAAAAACAATGTTGAAAATTTCAAAAATTTGATAATAATTAAGCGCCATGTTTTATCTTAAACAGAACAAACACAAAATAACGATGAAGCGCTAGCATTGAACACTATTTTATTGTAAATACTTTGTTTGGAAAATTTTTCCATATAACTATAGTGAAAATAATATCTCAACGAAACTCATGCTTTCATCGTTCAATTATGTTTATCATAAAGGTATCTGAAATGGGATTAACATTAAAAATCAACATCCAACCGCAAATCATTACAATACAATGCGTAAGAATGGCCGAGAGGAATTATTAGAAATTGTTGATGGATCAAATGTGTTTATCACCACACCCATGTTGCCATCGTTTAAAAATACCACCACCAGCATCAACCATTTCTTCACTGATATGAAGATTGCGATTATACCAAAAACACATGGTAACAATTATATTGATTGTTGATAGTGATGATAATTTTAAATTTAAATTTTTGTTTTCCAGGAAAAATATTTTTATTAATTCCGGTGCGTGACCCCTATAACTACTGTTCTTTCTAGTAGTATATTCTGAAAAAGAGCCTGTTTAAAAATATTTTGGAAATGGGGGAATTGTCTGTTCGTTTTCTAAATCCATATTAAGGAAAAAGGGCATATATTCTGAAATTAGGGTGCATTTACGGCTATTATGGTTATATAATTTTCCGAGTAAAGAAATAACCAAATTACCTCCAGATTTTATATATTCGAGACCTTTACCTAAAAATCGTAACTGTCAAATTTCATTATAATCGGTTGAGAAATAGCCAAATTGCAAGCAAATTCGCCATTTCCCAAAAACAAAATTATCCAAAAATCACATTCCATCGTGCCTGTAGCATTTCATCAAAATCGGTTAAGAAATAGCCAAGTTCCAAGAATTCCATTTACATTGTATATGTCAAATTTTATCATAATCAGTTAAGACATCGCCAAGTTACTGGCTGATTGGCCATTTTCCAAAACAATATCTAAAAATCATTTATGAATCACATTTCCACCGTACACAATTGATCCGAAAATAATTTAAGAATCCCATTTCCGTCGACCTGTCGAATTCCATCATTATTGGTAAAGAAATAGCCAACCTGCAGACTAATTAGGCAAGGGGTCCGTAAGTTTGAACGCAGAATAAACTAAAACCAAGGATTTATCCAGCCATTACTATGAACAAACAATATATGGATTAATCCTCATTGTTAAGAAATGTCCAAGTTACAGGCTAATTGGCCATATTCCAAAAATTTATCCAAAAATCATTTTAGATTTTGAGAATATTTTCGACTTCCGTAGTATACGAAAAATAACGCATTACTTACTTATAAAAGTAATGCATTACCTGCAGTTTACAATAGCTGTCTTCATTATCACAGTAGTAAAGTACTCGCGAGTACTTGTAGCTACTCATAACTACTCATTCTCATATAATGGTGTAGGAAACAGAAGTATTTGCTGCGTTCCTTTTGATGTGGCAAAGTACATATAAGTACTTGGGAGTGGATGGTAAATGGAACGCCGAAAATTAGTTGCGAAAATAAAATTTAATTAAAAAAAATTTACGTGAAATATGGAAAGTTGGAAAATTAATTATAATTTGAAAACTGATCAGCCATTTCTTAACGATTAGTTGTACTAAATATTCTGGTAACGAAGTCGCTATAAATTCAAAAAAGCAAACTACTCATAACATTTAGCAAGAATAGCTGCGTGAAGTCAGAAGTACTTGTGTGTACTTTGCCACGTTAAATGGAACCCAGCAATTAACACAACAAATTCGCGCAAGTAGTTGACTTTTAGAATTTTTTCGATATTTTTCGAGTTTTTTATTATGTTCGAGTTTGTTTGTTTTCTTAGGGTTTACATAATTGTTTTTTTCGTTGTGAATTCTGTTGTTTTCACATTTTTAGTAGTTGTTGTTGTTTTTTGACCATAGAAACACACCAACTCCACAGAAAATTATCATCGACATTAGTCAAGTTTTCTACAAATGAAATGTATTTTTGTAAATTTGTAAAGCCACTGTATTGCAAAAAAACGACCAAAATATGTGTGTGGTAGATTTTTTTTTTTTTTTATGGTTTTAATCTATGCAATCTGTTCTGGGGCTCAAGGCACGCCCAACTCTTTCGCTGTTTACTTTTACCGTCCTACTTTACGCAGTAGCAGCCAAATCGAAGACGTACGGTTATAGACCCGTTTTGTATAAACCACCTGCACATTGTATTGCTTCATGCAAACCTATAGTGCTGACATGAAAGGTGGGTCGGCCCATGGATTCTGCACTCTCAACAGGGAGTCATAGATGTGTTCATTTTCATAAACGATCGTAATCAGTTGATGTATTTTTGGTTGTTTTTTTTTAACTTATCGATTTATATCGACATCGAAATTTATTTTGACATTAGAAACTACTTTTGAATAATTTACTTCACGCAAATAAAATTGGTTCACTTATAATATTTAAATATTATGATTTAATTAAATTTATTCGGGATATTTATACGTAAAATATTTATTAAATCATAAATTTCAAAAAACGATGAACTGAACAAAACGTTCAGTTTGCAAAAATTAATTAAGAAATTTAGTTTTTGTTATTGTTTCATGATATTAAAAAACAACAGAAAAAGAAATATTCATGTAAATGCGGTAAATATCAATGCTTTTTTTATTGGCTAACATAACCTCCAATCAATTTATTGGAAAAGTGACATTTTTATTTAGTTCATAAAACTACCACATTTAAAATTATTAGATTGTTTAGTTTAAAAAATAACAGTTGGAAATGCAGCAGTGGTTTAATTCAAAATATTTCTACCGTTACAAAAATGGTCGCTGCAGTTAAATGATTAGCGCTACTAAATCTTACCCCAATTATTCGCTTTACGAGTTAGTTATATTAGGCTGTTTTAGAAATATTTTAATCTTGGAAAAATTGTTGTTTGGTTTGCGCCTTTGATCATTTTTAAGTCAACATTTAACCACAGATGAACGATTCTCGCTTTCACTATATGGTGCTGAATACTAGCGCGACTAATATTAGGTTCAAATTTTTGATAAATGGAACTAAGAATTTAAAAAAACCATAAGCAGGAAATTTACAAATTTTGATATTTAACAAGTTAAGTATTTTACGATATCCTTGGTATAAGAGTGTTAGAAGAAATGTGGGCCAAACCTTCTCTGCATTATACAAATTTACAAAATTTTAAGGTTTTAGAATATAATGATCATTTTTAAATATGATACATCGAGTATTACCTTTTGATGTTTTTTTATTGATTTAGACATTTCCAATTTAATAATTCAGAGTGGTGAATTTGTTGCAGAAGTTTAAATATTTAAAATCTTGAACTACTTATGCTTGTAGGTAAAAGGAAAAGATTGGTGAATGCTGCTATTTGTCATCCCGATAATTGACATTATTTGACGGTATAATTAAGGTGTGTAACTGCACTAATTTTGTTCCCCATCCATTTTTGAAATTTGTAAAATATTAGAAGTTAAAATTATTTTTAAGAATTAAACCGTTACAAATTTAATGTTTCGGTAATTTAACAAATTAATTTCTTTAAAGTACGTTGAAGTTAAAGAAATTTGATTAAACATCCATTTGACTTAAGCATTATAAAAAATGATAAAAGTAAAACAACGAAAATGATTAGTATGTATATAAAACTTTTAAAAAGCTTTAAATCTTCAAACTTTCAACAGAACTAAAAGGGTAACAATAAGAAACAACCATTAAATAATTAAGCAATAACACTTCATGTCACCCGCACATGTTAGAAATGCTTTTAATTGTGAAGGAGTGCAGGTATTTGTATAAAAGTGAGTATGATCTTAGTGTAATAACCAAAAAGATAAAATGTAATACATTTTTAATAGTTTTCCCAGTTTTTCCATACATGAAATTATTATAGATTTATGTATAAACAAACAAACAAGTAAAAGATGTTAAAAGACAAAACATTTTTTTGAGATACTCAATGAAAAATATTCTCATTGATTTTATTCGCTCCGTCTCCATAATTTGATTGGTGAGGAAGCTTTTGTAATAAATGTCTTTCTATGCTATAAAATAAACAATCAGATAGACACATCCCTCCTTATAAAATTGAAAATAGTAAATTTATGTCCATCAATGTCAGTGTAATTTAGTTATAAGATTTGTGCTAAGTATTAATGTGCAAGTCATTTATATTTGATTATGTACATACATATGTATATAAATAAATAAAATCATTATAAACACATTTTGTAATTGATGAGTTGGCAAATAATACAAAATCACTCGATATAATTTTAAATCGAGATTAAATTGATTAGAAGTAATAAATAATTAACTCGTTTAGATTATTTTTTATCGGAGTGGTATGATTTTAAGTGATTGATTATATAAATCCTATCAATCCCCAACAATCCTTACAAAATATAAAAATAGTAAATACATTATACATTACAGAATTTATGTCCCACAAGTATTTTTTATTAATACATACTTTTATTTACAATCTTTTCAGTAGAGTACACATAAAACTAGCTCTTGAGCTAGTGTTACCTGTATAAAATAATCATAGAAAAAATATTCATATAATGATCATCACACTTCGTATTTTTTCTAATTAAATGAAAATGTGACTACAAAAACAACAACATCACAAGTAAAATTTAATTTAATTTTTAAACTTTTTTCGAATACGTTTTGTATGTGAAAATAATATAAAATTATTACATTCAGTCGAGTTCATTAAAAAAAACTAAAAAAAAAAAAAACAGAAAACATGGGAAAGCAGCACCAACCGGAAAATATATGTATGTAGGACTAGACAAGGAAATTTCTACATTTCTTATTTAATTTAATATTATTTGTTATATATACGTATAATCAAATAATAATAAGAATATTTTCATTCCTTTGCTTCCGTTGTTTTCTTTTTCTTTTTTTTTTTCAATTATTGTTACTTGAGACGTTTTTTATTTGTAATTCCACGTTTTCCCGTTGAGCACAAGCAGAAAGCAACAAAAACAGTAAAAAAAAAGTTTCAAAGTGTTCGTGTCTTACTTTCAATTATCATAAAATTAAATTAAAATAAAACGTTAACTAAAAAAATTTGCAGAACAACCTGAATCGTCGATTAACATTTTTTTTTTTGCTCTCCATTTTTTTCAACTAGACTACTAGGTATATATAGTACTTGACTAGGCCATTTCAGCATTGTGCAGAGTAGAGAATTTTTTTTTCCATTTTTATTAAAATTAAATTGTCATTATCCGTATATACCTTTATTAGATTATAACTGCAAATGGCTAATGAGATTTCAATTTTTTCTCTAACGTTTATTTTGTTGTCTATGTCAAAATGCAGCGTTTCATTTTTACCATTAAGGAAAGATTGTATAGAAATTGGTGATATATTATAAAATAGGGGAAATCTTCTGCTTAACATTGTTTTAATACTGAATCGTTATAGACTTTGCCGGCTTTCGTTGCTGATTCGTTCTTACAATTTCTGTACCACATAAAACGCAAAGCGAAAGTAAGAACACTGAAAGGCATAGATCGCAAGAATCGAACGCACTTTTTCGCGACAACAAAGCTTTTGAAAATTGTTTAAAACTAAAACGTAATTGAATTGTATCAATAATTGTAAGTTCAGTAAACCAGAATTCGCTTGAAATATTAAAGCGAATAATAACGAACGTCGAAGGAGACGATGGTAAGGGCCCAGATTACTCAAGTAATATCGTTTATGGGAATTCTATATTATTATGCTAGCTTCCTTCCGGTGATTATATAATTTAGAAAAGATTTTAAGAAAACTTCATTTGGTTCTATTTTTTGTTCTGCTTTGTAAATTTACTTTTAGTTTGACTCCTCTGCATTTTTTACTACAGCGAAGATGGCTACGTAGAAGAATAAAAAAAAATTCAGGCACAAAGATGTAAGGTTGTTCTAACTCGTGGAAAAAGAAGGGATGTAGGGCTGGGGCGGGGTTGATGGAAGACATAAATGCTTGTGAAGCACATAATAAAAAAATAAAAAGATAAACGGGAGGATAAATATAAAAAATAGGCACATCTGTGAGCCATGCATTTATTGCGCTTATAGTTTATCATTAAGTACCAGGAAGGAAACATCTGTGTTACTAAACCTGAAAAGCAACGATTTCGAAATTTTCAAATTCAAATATTAAGTACCAGCGGCGTAACTACAGAAGAGGAAACCCTCGCAAAGTGGGAAGGCCTTCCTTCGGATTTTAGGGCATCAAAATTTCGGCCTTATCCAGAGCAGCTGCCTATCAGTGAAAAAAACAATAAATAAATCAAAATTGTCGATTTCTAATAATGCTCAAACATATTAGCGCAGAGTGGTCATAAAATTGACATTTTAAAAAGTTTGCTTAAATCACTTGATTAACCAGCAATCAATTAACCTTCCGCAGTCGTACTTAGACGATTTCATCCCAAGCGAAATTTCACTTGGGAATTCCCAAAAAATGGAACAGGGGCAGAGCCGGACTTCCCTCTCTAAGAAAACTTAGTATAGGAATGGTCCTGCAAGCGTCGTTTGCTCGCTCACCGCCAGTTAGTTCCTGAGCAAAATCGGCACAAAGTGGTCGACCGGATGAATACGTCCCAGTGCGACCGGCTTGAAAGTTTAAATTCAAATTCCAGAGTGGTGTGATTTTTTGTCAAAACCTGCTAAAATTCTCTTTAGAAAGCTTGCTTGTTTGCTGATACACAGATACATATAATATCAACATTTAGGGGTATTAGTCACTACGAAAAAGCATATAAAACAAATTAAAATTTAATCGTTTATCAGTCCACCACTCAATGTTATACTGTTAAAGTTGGCCGAAAGTTGCCTGTCGAAAGTGAAAAGTCGATAATGTAGCTTTTGTCAGTAAAAAAATGGCAATGCAGATTGTGTAATCCCAACCGAAGGTAAAACGTCGATAATGCAGATTATGTTATTAACATTCCAGCGGAAAATAAAAAATTTAGTAATTATCAGCCGACAGTAAACAGTCTTACGTGGAAAACTTTGTTTAACCTAGTCGTGGAAAATACCGCAAAAACCGAAGAATCCACAAAATTGGAATAAAATCAACCGCTAGTGTTATCTGAAGTTGAATTGTTTTTATATGATTTGTCAATAGCTATCGAATAAAATAGTTCTGTTCAAGTTTCCCGTGGGAAATCTCGGAAAATTCGTTTTTCCAAAAATCATTAGAAAATTTGTATAAAATCAGCCACTAGAGTGTTATTTCTGGAGATGAATTGCATTGATGTGACTTGAAATTTCCCACGGAAAAATTGAAATGAAGTTTTTATCTGCGATAGCTATTGACAAGTCACATCAATGCAATTTATCTCCAGACATAACACACTAGAGGCTGACTTTATACAAATTTTCTAATGATTTTTGGAAAATCGAATTTTCCGAGATTTCCCACGGGAAACCTGAACTGAATTTTTCTCCTGCGACAGCTATTGATAAGTCACATCAATGCAATACATCTCCAGACATAACACTCAAGAGGCTGACTTTATACAAATTTTCTAATGATTTTTGGAAAATCGAATTTTCCAAGATTTCCCACGGGAAACTTAAACTGAATTTTTCTCCTGCGACAGCTATTGATAAGTCACATCAATGCAATTCACCTCCAGACATAACACTATAGAGGCTAATTTTATACAAATTTTCTAATGATTTTTGGAAAATCGAATTTTCCGAGATTTCCCACGGGAAACCTGAACTGAATTTTTCTCCTGCGACAGCTATTGATAAGTCACATCAATGCAATACATCTCCAGACATAACACTCAAGAGGCTGACTTTATACAAATTTTCTAATGATTTTTGGAAAATCGAATTTTCCGAGATTTCCCACGGGAAACTTAAACTGAATTTTTCTCCTGCGACAGCTATTGATAAGTCACATCAATGCAATTCATCTCCAGACATAACACTCTAGAGGCTAATTTTATACAAATTTTCTAATGATTTTTGGAAAATCGAATTTTCCGAGATTTCCCACGGGAAACTTGACCTGAATTTTTTTTTTGTGCAATAGCTATTGACAAATCACATAAAAACGATTCAACTTCAGATACACACTCTAGAGGCTGATTTTATTCTAATTTGGTGAATTCTTCGGATTTTCCGATATTTTCCACGACTAGGTTAAGTAAAGTTTTCCACGTAAGACTATTTACAAAAGTTTTTATTGCAATCCTTGTATCCTATTTAATTTTGGCTGTCAACCACCAAATTGTTTATTTTCCGCTGGAATGTTAATACTATAATCTGCATTATCGACTTTTTACTTTCGGCTAACTTTATTAGGGTCTCAATGTGTATATCATACAAACTAGTAACGCCGATTGATATTTGAGCATTTTCACTATCTATTCTTTGTTCTAATTTATATACAAATTTTTCATAATGACATTTTTGCAGAGAAAATCATCTTCGGTATATTTGTCATAAACATCCTCGATTTCCCTCTCGTTTAAATTATGCATTTGCAAGTGGTCAAATAATTATAATTTTTCCGGTTGAAATGGTAAAACCTTAGTTTTTCTTGAAGATTAGGGTGTCCATTATGAGAATCCATGGTAATTTATTTTTACCAAGGCGCATTTTTTAATTGTTGAAATTTAGGCCAAGACACGTTTGCTTAGCGTTTTCGCTCAGATACCGAATTATTGCAAAAAACTGCTTCCTACAATTGAAGAGCCATTATTATTTTCAGGTGAAAATAAATTTAAGACCTTAAAAAATGCCTATCTTCAAATGGAAGTAACATGGGAAGATTGGTACGTCTGTCGGTCTGATTGGTTACTAAGGCCAATTTTGCTAAATCTAATTCGATTCTTGATCCTATTAATAACCTCAGTAAAAAAGTTGTCAAATTTATCTGGGATGGTGAATGACAACTTTATTCTAGTAGTGAGTATTTTTATTAGAAAAACCAATTCTTAAACGTTGTCTGCAACTCAGGAAAAATATACTCAAATCCCCAAAGAGACATAAAAGCAATAATTTTTAGAATATTTTTCAGTTTTTACCTGTAACGGCCAATTACGATTATAATGGATTTAAATTTGGCTGTTTATAAAGTGGGGCAAATACACAACTCGCTTCTAGTATCGTAACTACATACAACATCAGCAAGTTCTCACACTGACTCTTACAAGGAGGGTACTCCAGCAGCGTGTTCATCACAAAGCGTTCATAAAGTTACATTGTAATTTTCTACGCTGCTAAATGGATTCTCATAATGCACACCCCAATGTTCAAGAAAAACCATTTTCTGTCGGAAAAATTATAATTATTTGACCACTTGAAAATGCTTAAAATAAATGAGAGGGAAATCGAGGATGTTGTTGACAAATATACCGAAGATCATTTTCTCTGCAAAAATGTCATATTGTCGGACACGATGTAAGGAGAACGATTTTAAATTTGGAACTTGAAACGTCCTTAGCTTAAATCGCCCAGAGAGCCTCCATTACCTCTTCCAAGAAACATTTAAATAAAAACTCAACCTTTTAGCGCTGTAGGAAATCGGCAATGACATAGCCGATTACAGTCGCTTTTGGTGGTTTGCTCGGATACCGTTATGGCGGAAATGTACGGTCCTTGTAAAATTTCATTGAAATGAGCTTGACTTAAAGTTACCATTGCTAGTCGTTAATAGTGACCTGGGAAATAATATATTTAGTCGCTTAGATTGGTTCGATTCCTTATAAGGATTCACATTAGTTCATCATTTAACCTGTAATCATCAGTACGCCAAAGCGAGGTATCCCAGGATGAGTAAGCATCACAGGCGACGATCGCGAGTTATGCAAGCCATGTGAAGCCCATTTTCAATAAAATATTTTAAGTCTCGCCCCATTCCTTTCTCGCAAATGCCCGCGTTGAAAACCAAAATAGAAAGGCTAATTTAGTTAGGAATTCTCAAAGCTATTCACTAAACAGTGGGCTGCACCCATCGTCATTGTTAAGAAGAAAAATGGTACACTTAGGATTTGTGGTGATTTTAAGGTCAACTCAAGGTGAATAGTTATCCGATTCCCTGAGTAGAGGATTTTCTTAAACTTCATGTAGGACGGTTGTTCACAAAAATATTTTCACCAGGGGCACAGTTACTGGATTGGTCTCTTGCTCATAACGTCTATCGAGGAATCGAGTAAAAGCTATCGAGTATTTACCACGCCCGGAAAATCTTAAATGTTCAAAATTAAAGAATTGAAAGCTTTTAAAATTAACTCCTGTAACCATTATACACAACATATTTATCAATTATAGCAGTTCGATTGAATCATTTAAGAAGCAGGAACGAGCTTTTAAACAAGCGTAAGCACACACAATTAGTGCAATTTAGAGAGAATTGGAAAATTATCTTTGTTAACCATAGGTGGAGTAAAACCTCAAATTGACATGGACGGTTCCGAACGGCCTATTGCATTTGTACTGAAGTCTCTAACAAACATTGCAAAAAAATTATGATCAAATCGACCAGGAAGTTCTGTCAAGATTTTGATGAAAAGACTCGCTTGGAAATTGAACAAATGTACACTTCAATATTGTAAAAGTGTTGCTCTCTCTCGATTAGTACTAAGGTAAGCAAACTATCCAACCCGAGAATATACAAGTTGGTCGACTCCAGTTTCTGTCCGGTCTCGAATTCATGTGCACTATTTACATAATTCGATTTTCATCAAAGATGTGGCCGCCACTATAGTAGATGCACTTTCAACTGTCCATTTGTTATAAAGATATCGTCATCAACTTCAGAAGCAACCAATAATGTTTTGCGACAAAACGTTCTGTCTGAGAATTGACCGTCATGAATTTCAAGATTGCCATTTGACTGCGGCACCATTTCACCCCGCCTCAAAGGAAGAAATCGAACGGGTATTTCGGGCATTTAATACAGCATTAGTGCTGAATATTTCCATGGAAGGCCATAACATTGTTGTTATGCAACCGAGCAACAAAATACTATGAAATTGGAACAATACAGACAAAATTGGAAGCCGGTTGAATAATAATCGCGCGGCAATAACTGAAAAAAAAAATTGGATCGATGGAAGTATTATTAAAACATCAGCGAAGCCACACGCGTTTTATTAATAGACATGTTGGTATGAAAACGAACTATTGCATCGCCTTTCGGGAACCGTTCTGTTTGTGAAGATTCGGTTATCGCTAGTCAAAATCAACACCGTTACAAGCAAAAGGCAAGTAGAAGGGATGTACATTTTAATCGTTTTTTTTTTGCCCACCTAACTATCCGCCACAAGGAAGGAATTTCTTAATTAATCTGCACCTCAGACATGGACATATATGAGTAATTTCACGCATCTCAGACATGGACATATATGAGTAATTTCATTTTTGGACAGCAATGACTGAACTTCATGATTTTTAATTTGTTTAGTTTTTGGTGTACGTGTAGTAGTTAAAAAAATAAAACAAACATATATTTGAATTTTTTGTTATAGGGTGTGTATTGCGCACAGGATGGTCCCAAAGTTTTGCAAAAATAGTGAAAAACGCCATTTGGAGTAAATTTCAAAGGCAAATTTATGAATTAAAAAGTTAATTGATTTTAAATTTTTTTTTGTGTTAATTACTGTGAATATCGAAATTATAAATTCTTATAAAATTATAATCAAAATTAAATTTTTTGGATCCGATATATAACGGTAAAATATTAAATGAGATGTTAAACATTACTTTTTTTTATTTTTTTTTTGCTCAAAACATAGCTTAACTAATTAGCTTTTACATACTCAAATATGGATCTTGCGTTATTGTTTGTTTTTAAACTACACTAATTTAAATATCTCTCGAAATACAATTTATAATTTAATTTCTCATTTCTTTGCTTCACTGAATTTATTTAACCCTAAAACTACCTTGCCTAAAACGTAATATGTCCCATAAGAATAAGAAATTTAAGAGGGTACTCCTAGGTTCCAGCCTATTATCAAATTAATTAATGACTAATGAGTAATGTCCTATGACTATGACCGTAGACCAAATTAATGGTATAGACCAATAGTCAGGGTAAACAAAATAAATTGGAGAAATAAACGCATTTACCTGGCACAAGGAGAGGATTAATGGATCATAAAAGGTAAATATTTGTGTTTAGGTTATTAATTTCCTATTATTATACGAACCGAGAAGGCGTTACCCCAGCCTAAAAGACATTTAAACATTAATTTTTAATTGCACTAATGTTGCCAAATACGACTTTCTGTCCAACGCTATTTAAGTAGTATTGTGCTTATAATGCAAAACATTCTATAGCCGTGTATAATTGAAGTTGCAAAGGTTGCAAAAAATATTAGTTGTGAATATCTGACAAAATTGTTTCTGAATTTTTATTATTATTTTAACTTAGAGGAGTGTATTCTTGATAATGTCTTCATATTATCATTGCTGTAAATCATTTGTTAGTGCAAAGTGCAATAATAAGTTGAGAGCTGTTAGTGAGTAAGCTAGAGAAAGGAATGTATATTTCAATCCAGCTCGAGAATTAAACAATAAATTGTACATTTGTACTGCGTGTTACTTAAACCTAGGAAAAAAAAATCGATTCAACAAACACTGCAAATAAAAACGAAGAAACGATCGAATATTCGATTGCTGGAATCAGCTCAGCAGATTTTAATTTAGTAGAATCAGAATTAAGGAAAGTAGAACGGCTTGAATTAATTGAAAGTATCAACCAACATGTGCGACCTCATATGATGGAGCAGTTCTCACCAATAAAAAGAAAATTATGTGAGAAAACCGGATATCTTAAACGAGAATCAAGTGAAATTTCGACAGCGGTTTATAAGCAGTTAAATTGCGACGAGGAACCAACGTGCTCCGAAAAGGAAAAGAAGATTTCATATTATGAATAGATTATGAATAATTTCAAATACCAGTTCGATGAAGGAGATTATGAAGACAAGAAGAAATTATTAATATTACTACCAAATCAGATGAAACATCACGAAATTCAAGATTATTTTAAAAAAGGTGCTACCCGTTATTTAATTGGTCACTGCAAGGATCTTCAAAGACATAATTGTACGTTCTCTTTAATAACTAAAAGCAATATCCCTAAAAATAAGATATCAGATACTGCACAGAGCTTAGTAGAAACCTTTTTTGAAGATAATGAAATAAGTCGAATGATGCCGGGGAGGCAGGATGTTCTTCAGAATACTCAGAAGAGGGTATTACTATGTTCTCTAAATGAGACCTACGTCGAGTTTAAATCTCGTCACACTGGTGTTAAAATAGGATTTAGAAAGTTTACACAACTACGTCCAAACCACTGGATAAAATTGTGTTCTAGCAGTCAACATAATGTTTGTGTTTGCCTTATGTACCAAAACATGAAGCTGATGATCGAAGGCACTATAAAAGGGACAATAGTCAATTCCCGTTTAAAGATTAGAAAGATTTAATTTCATTCGTTATGTATGGTGATGAACAAATACAAGAATGTTACATTAAAAAGTGTAAAGTGTGCTCTAAAAATTTGGAAGAACTTGAAGAATTGTTGCGTAAATACTTCAATATCAGTGATGTCAAATATTAAGTATAAACAATGGATTACCGTTCAGAGATGCAGTTTGGTTATATTAGAAGACCAAATAACAAAGTTTATATACAAATTTATTCATAATTTAACCTCATCCTTTAAGTCCTCATCATTTTATATCGAAAGATCAATCAAAATTTCTTAAACAAAAAAAAAAAAACAATCTTTACAAGATGGGGATCTGCTTGTACAATGTGATTTCGCGGAAAATTATGCTTCTATCGTACAAGATTCAGTGCAAAGTTATCACTGGAATAATGCACCATTAAGTTATCACTGGAATAATGAAACATGCTACTTGCATTATTATTTAAAATTGTATGGAACCCGATAGCATCGCAGTACATCTCTTCAAAACTAAAATGATTCAATTTATATGTCTGACGGAGCTATAACACAAGATAAAAATATAAAAAATAATTTAATTAATCAAAGTCATCATGAAGAAGATTTTAACATCGGAGCTGAGTGGCATCTTCATGCTACCAGTCACGGCAAAGGGGCGTGTGATGGTATTGGTGGAACGTTTAAAAAGAGGTGTCTATCGCTTTAGTTTAACAAAGGGATCAATTCAAACTCCACAACAGCTATACGAATGAAGTAGATCATGCAAATCAACAATGCATTTTGAATATGGAACGAAAACAGAGTATGATGAAGTCAAAATACAATTGAAAAGTCGTTATCAAAGCGCAATTACTATAAAGGGAACTCACGATTATCATTGTCTTATACCTAAGGCAAAAAATAAATTTGTAACTAAATCATTTTCAAATTCGAAAATCAAAAACTTTCCTGAACTTTCTTATTTTACTAACGTTGAGTATTTATTAAATTAAAAAAAATAAAAACGAGAAATATAAAAGTGTACCATATGATTAGAATGCCTTACGATTGAATTAGTGTAGTTTAAAAACAGAAAAATAACACAAGATCCATATTTGAGTATTTAAAAAGCTAACTAGTTAAGCTTTGTTTTGAGCAAAAAAAAAAAAATAAAAAGAAATAATGGGGTATTTAGTTTAATATCTCATTTAATATTTTACCGTTATGTATCGGATCCAAAAAATTTAATTTTGATTATAATTTTATAAGAATTTATAATTTCGATATTCACTCTAGTTAACACAACAAAAATTTTTAAAATCGATTAACTTTTTAATTCCTAAATTCGCCTTTGAAATTTACTCCAAATGGCGTTTTTCACTATTTTTGCAAAAGTTTGGGACCATCCTGTGCGCAATACACACCCTATAACAAAAAATTCAAATATATGTTTGTTTTATTTTTTTAAATACTACACGTACACCAAAAGTTAAACAAATCAAAAATCATGAAGTTCAAATTTCCAAAATTTTTGCTGTTTTAAAATGAAATTACTTATTCATATATATATATATGCTTGTATTATATATATTCAGTTAAAAGTGCCGTTGCACTACTCGGAAACTGAACCTACATCATTTCAAAGAATTCAGGCAGATTTACCTGGTCCGCTTATGGGCAGTTTTTGTGTTCCAAAATTTGGCCTCTCATAAAATGATTAAAGTCGTTTAATACTTTTTGGTGACAAACCGTGCTGGACAGTTTAGTGATCGCGAGTGGTAATTATAGAGAGGGTTTACCCATTGACCAATCGACTGCGTAGGTTGCTTTATGACAGCAGTTTTTGGATCGTAACTGTGATAGAAAATAATAATTTGACATAATTAACGATTTAAAAATTGGTGAACCTTCGACAAAGCTATTTTTGAATTAATTAGACTTTAAGGAAAGAAAAGTATCATCTCAGATTTAAACTGTTATTTCGATAAACAAATTTCATTTCAGTTTCAAGTATTAGCAGAAAACAAACAAAGCGACGACAACTTTTAATAGGTGTAATGAATAAATTTTCATCTATACAAAAAAATAGGTCCCCAAAGCAATGGCCCCAAAGTCATGACCCCAATCATCAATGAAATTGTAAATCATTATCTCTGGCCTATAGAAACCCGTACAGATCTTATACAAAAAGTCATGAGAAAACAACAACAACAAAAAAAAATATTAATTTCCTTTTCCCAAGAAAACAATCCGAAGGAGAACGTATAGTATCTATTCCTAAAAAAAAACCTAACCTCATCCCAAAATTTCCGTTAACAAAATGAAACATTTCACATTATGTATTTCTATGTTGTATTAAATGTGTTCTTCTATTCCAAATAAAAAAAAATTATCTCACCAGAGAATATCAAAAATCCTGAAACAAAAAAAAAAAAAAAAATTCCTTTTATTTTCCTTTCAACTTTGACAATATTTCCGTGACGTGATGCTCCCTCTCTCTCTCTGTTGTACATAAAAAGAAAATTTAAAACATTTTTCTATTTTTCCGGGAATAAAGGAAAACCAGTCAGTAGTATATGTATGTATGTATATAATATTCCGTCCATGAATTTTAATAATTACGTGTTTATACTGTTGTTCGTATTATTTTAAAGTTCAAAATTACTATTTTAAAGTTGTTTGTTTTTTTTTTGTTTGGAAACAACAGTAAAAGCTTTCCCTCTATCTAATTTAATTTTATTATAAACTAAAAAAAAACTTTAAAATTTTTTTTATAGAATTTTACAGTACTATTGTAGTATACTATATAGTATCAGTAAAATGCTTAAAAACACAAACGTTACGATATACAGTATTTATGAGCTTTTTGTTTTAGTTTAGTAATATATGTTATTAACTTACAAAAAAACAAACACAAAGTGTACATATTTACAGTAGTTTATTTAGAGCTTTTTATTAAAAATATTTTCGTTTTTTTTAATTTGTAAAATAATATGAAATGTTTATAATATATTATAATTATGTAATATAATGTGAGTTTGTTTTATTAATTTTTGATATATTTAATTTTAAAATTATGTAAATTGGTCAAACAATTCTGACAAACTTTATACATGTATCAAATGAAAAGTTTACTTTATAAGAATAAACAGAGTGGGACTTGTTTCACAAACAAATTATTTAGTTGTGTACTAAACTTAGTAAGCTCTGGTCCTCGAATTAAGCAACACAAAATGTTTAATTTAAAAAATTAAAATTTGGTATAAAATATTGCGCTTTACGAGGTTTACCTTTAAAATATTTCAAATACTATAAACACAATATATAACAATAATATACAGAAATTGATGATGGAAGTAAGTTTTGTAAAAAATAAAAACGGAAAACTTAAGTTTATTTGGTTGTTATTTAATGAAAGTAATAATAAAGAGAAACCGCTTTGACCTCTTTAAATTTTAAAATATTGTTTAATGAAAAATAAAAAAATGTGAGCTTTCTGTACTTTATAGTGGTGGTACAGTGTACATATTGCACAAATAAACTTTCATTTCATTATTTATTTTAATAGCAATATATTAAAAAATTCTAAAACTATATGATTGTTCAGTCTTCCGAAACCACTACCAAACTTTTTGTTGGCTGTTGCTTGTTATCAGAAATGTATACACAATCAATAGAATTTTAAATTGTGTTTCATGCTTTTGTTTTTAGTTGATTGTGCATTGTTAGGTTTCTTTTTGTTTTTGTTGGTTTTCAATGAATAAAAATATAACTATTATTTAAATACTTTTGTTGCAAAGACCGGAAAGTGAGTTTGTAAAGATTATATTTGAAACTAAAATGTATTTTTACAAAAATAGTAACCTTTTCAAAAATTTCTTAATAATAGATGATGGAATTTCTTGATAAGATACCCCGATTTAACAGACTTCGGATTTCACGGACCAAATTTTTTCCTTTTATTTATTTCTCATTTTTGTGTTATTTCCTACACAGCGATTTTGGTCGCAAAATGAGAAATGAGTTGAGAATTACCGGAACGCAATAGTATTTGGTAAATTGTATTGGTGTCGAATAAGAGAGATAAACCGAAAGGTAAACCGAATAAAAAAACATCCAAGCTTAAACCGTGGATGAATAATTTCCTTCTTTATAAAATCAATAACAAAAATAAGCTTAGTAGAAAACTTAAAAAAAAAATCCCAGTACTTTGGACTTATTAAACTATCTTCGTCAGATGTCAAAACAATTAAAAAGGAAATATTTAAGTATTAAACATTTTTTCAAAAAAAAAAAAATTTTTTTTTGAAGCGGAGTGACGTAAGTGATCTTTTTATAATTAATATTATTTTGTACAATCACAAAACACCAACAGTTTTCACTTACTTAAAAATAAAAAAACCAAACTTTTTATTTTTGAATTTATTTACTTTTATTTATTTAAAATTACAACTAGTTTCGATCTTGTAAAGATCATCTACAGGTAATTTTTTGCAATAGATAAATATTTAAGGCTAAATCAAAGTATTATTTGGGTCGATTTCAAAAGGTCACCGGTAATGTTAATCAACAATGTTCATTAATTAATGAAATTCTCAATAAGGATACCACCAGTGACAAAATATTTGAAATAGTTGATTATTGTAATAGTGGATATTATATCAAAGGCTCGTAAGGAGCTTCCCGACTGCTCGCAACTAACCGATGTTACTGTAAGTTTAGATAATTCATCTAGCAGCAGTTTTTTTTCCCGGCATTGGTCATCTACAGAGATATTTCACATTATAAACTCACTTGAAGATAAACACTCTGCAGAATTGTTTGGTTTTAGTAATTGGTTATTTAAAAAAATTATCGTTGACATTTTATGCATTCTCTTTAATCGAAGTATCACTGAAGGCATTTTCGCTGAGGCACTTAAAGTTGCCGCAGTAATCCCGCTATTTAAGAAGGGCGATCGCTTGCAAATTGCGAAATATCGACCAATTTATTTACTTTCTGTGATATCAAAAATCTTTGAAAAAGGATTCAAAACGAGGGTAGTTAATTTTTTGGATGGATCAAACTTTTTTAGTAAGTGTCAATTTGGTTTTAGGTGTAATTTAGAGATTGAAGATGCTCTGATCGAACTGCTAAATCCACTTTATGAGAGTCTTAATAATTCTAAAATGGTAGCTGCTTTATTTGTCGATATTACAAAAGCATTTGATATGGTGGATCATAACGTTCTTTTGAATAAATTGTGGAATATCGGTTTTCGTTGTTGTGTTTATAATTGGCTGAAATCATTTATTATTATTCATTAGCAAAGTGTTCGTTGTGATGTTTGTGTTAGTAGTATTGGTTCTGGAAGCCGGTGTCCCACAGGGTTCAGTACTTGGTTCGATTTTACTTTTGATTTATATTAATTCGGTTTTCACTCAAAATTTTAAGGGTGAAGTGGTGGCTTTTGCTGACAATATGGCTTTTGTGTACAATACTGGTATTAAGAAAATCTATCTTTTGCGTTCTAACTGTTCTTTTTCGGTTCTAAAATTTTTTTATCATGCTTTAATTGAGCGCAGATTGCGCTATGGTATTTGCTGCTGGGGTGGTACATACTATTCCGGCCTTTGCTAATTGCTCAAAAGTTTATACTCAGAATGATATTTTTCAAGAATAAATTGTGCGTGATTCTATCACTTAAACATCGTTATGTTTACAACGTCATGAATGTATTTTTGAGAGATGCAGAAATCGTTTCTTGAGTTGTCAAAGTTACACTTTGCGAAAGAATAAAATGCATTTTCGTACGGTTCCTCAATTTTTAAAAACCCACTATTTTAATTACTTTTTAGTTACCGCTCCTACAATTTTTAATAAGCTTCCCAGAGATATACGTTGCTTAAAGGTGCTATTCCATGAGAAAATCAAAATCAAACACCATAAATAGACAAAGACAAAGTGAATTTTATTTTTTTAGAGCAAAAGTTTTAAAAAACTTAACCAATAATTGCTAAAAAAAATTAAGTATTTAGTAATTTAGTATTTATTCGATTATTTTTTCGTCTCAAAATTATCTAAAAAATTAAATATTATTAATACTCATATTTTTTCGAACAATTTCCGTCACAGAATAAAAAATTAAAAAAATCTCTACCATAAAATCGTCATCCTATTAAAATTACTAGTGTGTGCGAGAATTATTTTTCATCATATAAAAATTTTATGTACGTGTGTGTTAGTGACACTCCTATAAAAAGTTCTCGATTTGATACTTTTTATAGGAGTGTCACAGCTACAGACACAAATATCTTATTACTGATTCGGGTTTTTGTTTCATTCCCCCATCTAGCAAATATATATTTTTGTCTTCCTTTAGTTTTAATATTCAGTAAAATTTTCTATCACTTTCTCATTATTTGGCTATCACTTTTGGCTTCGTAGTAATCGGCTTTATTATTAAAAATATTATATACTTAATTTTAATTTAATATCACCTTTAGTTAATAATATTATTTTAATTATTGTGGCTTTCTATCTATGAATTATTATTTCGATTACTTCCTTATTATTATATTTCTTATTATTTTTATTTCTATTGTTACGGAAAAACACCTATTACTGGTAAATATCGTACCAAAAGGATTTTCCTGTTTTTTTGTATTCTGGCTTCAGGATTTAAATAAATAAATAAATATATTAAAATATTGAACCCTTCGTAGTATATATGCATTAATGGCTTAAATTAAAAAATGAATAAAAATAAAACGCTAGTGAATTTGACTGTGAAACAGAAGTTAGATGTTCTTCAAAAGTTAGATTCAGATATGACAGTAGCACGAGTTTGTGAATATTTTGGCATTAAAAAAACAACCGTCGTAAGAAAAATTAAAATTTTGTTTTAACTAGTGATATCGACACACCTAATTTTAAAAGAAAGCATTTAAAACTTGCACAAGAGACGTTGTTAGAACAGCGATATTAAAATGATACATACAACAGCGATCCTGTCGCGTTAATATGCGCGGCATCGAACTGAGATCTGCAGCAAACACTTTAACAGATCATATGAAAATAAATTTTAAAGCTAGTGATGGTTGGCTTTGGCGTTTTCGCAGACGACATGGCATTTTAAATAAACGAACTTATGGAGTAGCATCATTAAGTGCATCAACTGAGAAAATTGCACCCTTTCAAGAACAAATTTGAAACTTAATGACAGCCGAAAATTTAAGTCGCTTTCAAATTAATAATGCAGATGAAACTGGCCTTTTTGGCATTTGCTTCCGCAAAATTCTCAAGCTTTTCGTCATGAATCTTCAATGCCAGGGAGGAAAATTAGTAAAGATCGAATATCGGCTCTGCTTTGCGCCAATGCAGATAGCTGACGTCGGCTATCAAACAAGACCGATAGGCTACCAAATCCGAACTCATTCGGCTAATCACCACCAACTAGCCGGTTAAATCAAGAGTTTAGTATACACACATTAATAATTTAGCTATAAAATATGAACTGGTAAACTTTGTGTAAGTGAAACATTTAATTTAAAACTTTCTATGCCAGGGTAGAACGTATGAAACCAGTACGTTTCCTAACTATAAAAATATAACAAATCTCTTTCACATTTGTAATCCATCACCTTCGGGCCAAATAATTATTTTTATTTCAAATATAACAAAAAAAAAAAAAAAACAGAACAGAAAAATTATATCCAAGCTGGAAATTTACTCATACTGTTTTGAAATGTGTATTACCGTACTGCCACCCCACATCATCCACACTTTTCAAATATCTCAAACAAAACAATAAGATTTAAGAATTAAAAATAATAATAATAGTAATAATAGCAATAATAATATAAAAGAAAAGCTGGAAATACCAATGACAATTATTTTTGATCCCCAATTTAATTTGGATTACAATTTTATTAGAAAATTAAACGACCATTAAAGCAGATCCTTTTTATTATTATTTTCCTTCTATACATTTTTATTTTCGTCTGTATACGTTTCATTGAATTTTTCTCATGATTTTCCCTTTTTGTTGGGAAGCTTTCATCTACAGGGTACAATATACGAGTACCATTCAATTCATTAAAAATTTTCCTTTTTTTTTTTCGTTTTATTATTTTTTAATTTCCCGACACTAACTTAAAGTATCAGTATTCTTATACATAGTACCTACACAAATATACAAAGAGTTTAGTAACAGTTGTTACAAATCAAATTTCCGTGATTCATTCCAGGCTTATATTTAAAATAATTGTCGCAATTTAATAACTAATTAAAAAGTGTTAAAAGTAGATGAGATTTTTTTTAGAATGGCCAGTTTTTAGTTTGTCGCTGACCTATTTTTCTAAATTTCAGACGGATTTGACATCAAACGATGTATTACAAATGCCCACTGCATCGTATGAAGTTTTTAAAATATGTCTTCGCTAAATGCGCATTTTTGCATTTCGGAAACACCCAATTATTATAATACAGTTTGTAACAATGTGCTCGGTTCGGCGGCTATCAGACTATGATTTTATTTCCTCTGAAACTTGGCGTGTTTTATTTAATAAGTTGTATGTCATTCCTCTTCCATTAACCATAGTAATTCCATTAACCAAACACACAACTTGTGCGTTGCGTAATTCAAAATAACTTTTTAAAGCAGTGCATGTGTTGAGGGATAAATGGCCTTAGGTCGATTCATGGTTTATTCAACAAACATTGTTTTTTTTTTGCTAATAGGGCACACGAATAAGCATGAAGGGTGTATTTTTATTTAGACTTGCTGCTGGGTTTTTTTTCTGGTTTTGGGGATTGGTGATCGAAACGTCAAAAGAAGTGGACGTACAATAACAAAGTGAAAATAAACTTTAAATAACACGAAATAAAACTTATTCTAGAATTTATGGATGATAGACAAAAAATAAGAAAAATCAAAAATAAATTAATTCACTGTACTAAAATTAAAAAGAAGATTCTCATCATCGTTTAAAAAGAGCAAAAGAAAAACAGCTTATTGACCGTTTTTGTCGATCGTATCGGAACATATGCCGCTTACTCGGGCTAATATCTCCCTTTCATCGTTTGCCTCTACGGCTAATGGTTCCAATGAACGAATACTCGGTCATGTCATTGTCCAAGTTCAATTCAATGGAATTTATAAACAAATGCGTCTTCATCTGGCTTCAAATTTCCAACAATTGTACCTAGGTATTGATTTTTTTTCGACTATTTGGCTAAAATATTAAAATTCATGAACTAAAGGTCTCTGTAAAATCGGATGGGGCTCTACAGTAGAGGTTTCCAATGCTATGATCTTTCAATGAGCTTTCTCTAATAAATTGTTTAGCTCTTGATCAAATCAACGCTCAAGATGATGCCAAATGTAAAACCGCTTTTACAGTCGCGAGTAGCCCTCTTGACTTGTTCACTGTCATGCCTTTCGACTGTCATGCCGACTCATGCATCGAATAATACTCCCGTCAACATCATGATAAGATATTTGTATATTTGAATGATTTGTTGGTAGCGTCAAGCATCTTTGAGGAGCACTAGTCGCTTACAAATTGAAATCAGCCAATCTAACCTTAAAAGTCGAAGAGCCGATTCACTCTCAAGAAATTGAAATACTTGGGGCACATCATTGGCGAGAATCAAGATAAGGATGGAGTACATCAGGACAAGGATGAAGTGGATTCAGATAAGGTGGAGGTCATGACGGTTGTTGCCCAGTTTTCATCTGTGTCTTCGCTGCTAACAGATCTCCTCAAAAACAAAAACAAATTTGCCTGGAACCAGTCGGCTCAATTTTCCTTTGAATCCCTAAAAAAGTGTTAACCTCGGCATTAATTTTAGTGCATCCAGTATAATACATAAATACCATTTTTCATCCATGTAGGTGTATCTTATACAGGAGCAGGTGGGGTAATATTTCAGAGAGACGGCGAGTCATAGTACTCCGACCATTCTAATCTCTCAAGTTAAATGATGCCCAACGCAAATATAGCGTAACGAAGTGCTATGCAGCTGTGCTCTATATAAAAACAATTCGTCCCTATGTCGAGGGCTTCGAATTTACTATGATTATCGATGATGCGGTCCTTCGATGAACCAGTCGGACCTCTCTGGTCGTCTTGCGTGATGGAATCTTAAGAGCATCGGAAGGGGAGTCAAACATCGTGCCCGATGCTTTGTCTTGCGTCTTCTGGGAGGAATTATCCACATACACATAGATTTAAATTCACCCACCCGCCTTTTTAGATCCTGAATACGTCGCCAGAACGATAGTTCGAACCCAAGTCATGCCCAATGTGGACTCTAATCGCTTAATCAGAGATCACTCAACAAGTTCTTGTGCCTTCATCGTCAGCTCATATGGGTGTCTACAGAACGTTGAGCCGACTCCAAAGAAAATTTTTTTGGAAAGGAATGGGAAACGACGTTACACAATTTTACCAAGCAGAGCCAAATCTACAAAACAACGAAGGCCGTTAATTACTCTCTACGACCGAACATTAGTCAAACCGGGCAGCTCAACGTTCATTTCAATGTTTATATTTGGACTTTCCGGGAAAGTACCCTCGTTCAAAACGAGGTATTACTTGCATTTTAATTATTTTCGATTCTAGTCAGAGATAATGGAAAACCATTTCAGTTTCAACTTTTTGATCAGTTGCTGACGAAATATGGCGTTAAACATATTAACACACCGTATCACGCTCTACAGCGTAACGCTTCCGAACGGGTTAATCAGACCATACTAGCCACTATAAGAGATACGTCACAGATACACATACTCGATTGGAATTTTCTTTTGCCAGAGGTTGCTGCCACACTGCGCAATACCGTCCATAACAGCAACTCGCATGCATGGATCCGATTATGCATTATGGGATCCTTCAAATTTTGGCCCCGAGAATGAAATTTTAGTTGCATACAAAGCAACTAGGGTAAACATGATTCGTGACAAGGTACAAAGTCACCTTAAAGATGCCCATAGAAGACACGAACGGACCTTTAATTTGTGGGAGAATTCTCGAATTTTATCTGTCGGCCAACCGATTTTTATGTGAACTTACGTCCAAAGCGATCCATCTAGGCGGTTTTCTGCTAAATTCGCACCAAAATCCGTTCCCGCCATATTCACAGGCAATATAGGAATGGTCGCGTGTTTTTTTGTGTTCTTTTCATTACAGTTATTTACTGGGAAGAAAGAGCTCAATGCATCCACCAGATAGTTACTTACATCGTTCGCGGGACTGAAAAATACACATCCGTTACATAGATACCGTTCGTGCCGATAAAAAAAATTGCTTTACCAGGTGAAACCGGAATTTGTTAGTAAAAAGTACACGATCATCGTATGATAATGGTTAAGAGTGTTTTATTCAAAGTATTGCCCATTATTAGTTATAAATTTTTTCCATCTTTCTCGCAATGCGTGGATGCCAAGCCAAAAAACCTGTTCTTCTTTTGAGGCAAACCAGTTATCGAGCCATTTTCGTACACTTTCGTTGGCAGTGAAGTCCCAAGGGCCAAGTGAACGGCCAAGTCTGATGAGTAAACCGCATGTGAAAGTATTTCCCAATTAAGTGCTTCCAACGTTTCCTTGACCGATTTTGCTTTGTGTGATGGTGAATTATCAAGAAGCAAAATCGCTTTGTGTTGCCTTTTATCATATTCTGGTCATTTTTCAGGCAAAGCTCGATTGAAAATGATCATTTGTTGTTGGTAGCGTTTAGCATTTACGGTTTCACCAGGTTTTTTAGCAGCTCAAAATAAATCTTATCCCACCAAATACAGAGCATTGTTTTCCGTTCGAAGCGATTTGGCTTCGCAGTTGACGCCGATGGTTGTTCTGGATTAACCAAAGATTTTTGCGCTTTGGATTCCCAAAATAGATTCATTTTTCATTGCCAATCACAATTCGATGGAGAAATGACTTTTTTGGCAAGTGGTTTTTCTATTTTCCTGTTGTCTTTCATTCAGTTTATGCGGAACCCATTTTCCCAGCTTTTGGATCTTTGCCATGGCTTTGAAACGTATGGAGACGGCTTCTCGTGACACATTCAATTGATCCGCGAGTTGTTTTTGCGTATAAGCGTCATCCTCATCCAACAATGCTTGGAATTCACTTTCAAATTCAAACTTTTTGGTGGTCTTCCACGTTCTTCGTTTCTCACGTCAAAATCATCAGTGATTCTGCAACAGTTGCAACAGTGAAGTGATTCTGCAACAGTTTTCTCCAAATGATAACACAAAATCAATGATGTCCGCAAATCGTAAAATGTAGCGTTATTGTATGAAATTTGTATGGTTATGAATTGAATGTTATTGACAGATGTTAAAAGAAAACATTGGTAAATTCCGGTTTATATAAACACACCTGGGGGCCTATTCTCGAATTCCACATCCATTTTCCACATGTGGACATCTGTCAAAGTTCACACAAAAATGTTCGAAAATTGTAATTCGTATATAAAACACATGCGGCATGGACATTTTCCTATATGGGGAATTTTTTCCACATGCTTATACCCACTCGGGTATGTGGGTAATTTTGATGAATTTTGACAGATGTCCACATGTGGAAAAAGGATGTGGAATTCGAGAATAGGGCCCCTGGTATATAGTATAGTCAGCAACATTTTTTTGGTTGTACCAATAAAATTTTGTGAATTATTAGTTGGTTGTACCATATATAAATATGAAGCGTTAATTAGTGTGTTTAGGGGAGTGACCGTGCGGATGGTGTGTGCGCCTGTGTATAAAATGATTTAAAAGCAGCTATCAATACTCTGAATTGACACCACCACCAACCCACGATAGACTGTGCGATAGCTGGAGCGAATGCTGCAGGTGGTGTTGTTGGGGTATATTCAGGGAGCAACCACAGGTTGTTACAAGTTGTTTTATGGAATCGATATTTTTGCTTTATCTATAATAAACGAATTCAATTGATTATTGTGCGGAAGAAGCAGTTAGTTTTAATAGGTCCATAATCCATAAAGTGTTCCTTTGAAGTTAAAAAAAAATAACGTTATTAAAGATCTTTTTAATTTATCATAATCCGGGTCCTTATTAATCCAAATCTTTAGTTTTAATTATTACTAATTTTAATTCAGTTTCAGATTCCTAAATTGCTTTATGCTAAATTTTTCTTAACGCATCTGATTTCTACAAAATGGGAAATTTTTAAATTCGTATATGTGGAATTTGTAGAAAAATTCTCGAAATCCAAAACCACAAATTTCGTTCCTTTGTTTCTAAGATTTTGTAGATTTAAAATATCACAATTTCCTAAATTTCTTTAATTTTGTTGTAATTTAAGGCATGTTAGTTTCCCGAAAAATTCGGAATTTTGATTTTAATCCGAGATTGTTAAGTTCTTATTTGTATAACCAAGGCTGAAATATTTTAATTTTTCCCTAAGCGGTACACAGTTTTACATTTTATCTATTTGTTAATCCTAAAATGATTAAAATTTAAAATTTTTAGGTTAAATAAATAAATATTTCGGTTATGGTTTATTCAAACAGCTGCATCAATAAAATTCACATTCTATCTTTCTATTCTTTGGGCAGTTCTCTATCTTAGTATGTGAATAATTATTAAAAAAACAAGTAATTTTGCAAAAATGCTGCAATCTGTAAGAATGCTTCAATCTCTATGATTAAAAAAAATTCTTAGCACCCCTCGAAGAGAGGAAGGAGGGAAAAATCGGCTTTTTGATGAGATTTATCGGTTATTTATGTTCTTCGCTAATATTTCTAAAATTATTAAGTATTGATAAAAACTGGTTTGTCCAAATGAAAAAGGATACAATTTCTCAAAAAAAGTTGCACAAAGTTTTTTTTTTCAAAGTGGTCATAAGGCTTAGAATAACGGGAAATACTTATAACAATAAAAAATATGGTGAAATCTTTTATTAAGGTATGCTCCGGAACCTAACACATAACCGAAAACAGTAAAACATCAATTTCCAGGTAACTAATTCGAACAATACTGTTTATGTCAACGGAGTCGTTCAAAGGAGCGGTATTTGGCTTGGTTGTAGTAAATCTAAGCTATCGATTATTATATTGAATCCAACTTTAACGAAAGATTAATACCCCTATTCATAATGGAAATTCGCTGTGTTCATAAAATGAAACTTGGCTCTATAACCGTAAGTTATGCTATGTAAGTTTGTTATTATTATGTACCAATACCCCGCTTTACGAATTTATTAGTTTCCGAAAAATTGGGCATTAATCGAAATTTCTTGTCGTTTTATTGGGAAATTTCGTAAATTGGGGAAATTTCGTAAATTGGGGAAATTTCGTAAATTGGGGAAATTACGATTTACGCCCAATTTTTCAGAAACTAATAAATTCGTATAGCGCGGTATTGGTGTATCTGTTGTCTGGAAATGTTCATGAATTTTTTTTTCTTCAGAATTCGAACAAATTTTGGGAAACGGCCAATTCATTTAACAGTTCATTGTGGGATGCCGTAATAATAAGCAAGGCCTTGCCACTTGGAATCGTGATTCGCATCCTCTACGTTCTCAATTAAAGTCTAAATAAATACTCATACAATATATCGACAAGTTGAAGGTGTAAAGGGTTTTGTTGATCACCCCATTTATAGTAATTGGGTGTAAAACTTGAGTACCAAAGATGGCTGATTACTTTCGAGAGAAAAATCTTTTGCGAATGCTTAAAAATCGATAATGATTGCACTTACTGAGTTCGTTTGAATCATAAAGTAAAATTGAATGCAGATTCTTCTTATTTTCGATCGAAAAATAATTTACTAACCTCATAGTAAATAACCTCATACAATCTCCTACATTCATTTTTCAAGCCGACTTGTTATGATTTAAGTTTTGGCATTTCTTTTTTGTCAAAGGCTATTATTTTTCTTACAGCGGCGAAATTAAATTTTTTTATTTACAATGGCGAAGAATATCAATTTTTAGTACTCTCAAGTTTTAGCTGTGTAAGCAATTTCTGTAAAGTTAGAGCTAAATAATTTTTACATTTTTTGAGTCGGAGCATAAATTACGAAATGAGTATTTTACAGATATTTAACGAATGCTTAAATCAGGTAAGAGAAAGTAATGCAATTAGATGATTGCAGAAAAGATTAATTACGCATATATCCGGTCTGATGAACGATTTGTATGGATTATTATTGTACTATTGACGTTGATTACCACAAAACAAATATACCATTTATGACCCGTCTATAAAAATTTATTAGATTTTATGACGAAGGAGATGGAGATGTCAACAATTTTGATTGATTCTTTTAAGATTTATTTGCACTGTGTGATAAAACCCTGTGGAAATTCGCTGTGTATTGTGAAATTATCTCCGCGACATTCGGTCTCTATAAACCCGCCTTTTCACTAGATTGGGGTTGGCTCAGTTTAGTTTTGGAAAGAATTTTGCCTTGTTCTTACGAAAAGAAATTGTTTGTGTTTCAAAAAGTATACATTCGGGCGAATTTATTATACAAGTAAATTTAATCCAAATTTGAAACTTATGCTAAATTCAAAAAATGCAAACACACAAAATTTATCAAGAGTTAAACTATTTGGGCTTTCACAAAGCCAATCCCGTTAAATTTAATAATGCCTTAAAAGTTAACCTTTAAAACCGACACTATATGAAAAAATAAAAATTTAATGTTACCCGTGTCTTAAAAAATCGATATCTCAAAACTTTCTTTTATCGGCAAACATCTCATTATGATTTTATCTAACACCTATGTGTATACTTTAATCATGCTCATCCCCTAAAATTTCTCATTGCGTTTACCTATCTAAATATTGATATCGAGGCGTATTACCAAAATATTTCCCGATACGACAAAGTTCATCTCTTAGACATAGATAAGATCCAATTTTTAAAATTTTAGAATAATCGATTTTTAAATAGGTAAACCCAATATCTCAATAAGGTTACATAATTGCCGATAGAAGAAAAGTTTGAAATATCGATTTTCTCAACATAGAAGAAGGAATAGAATTCTAAAAAAAAAAAATGAATTAAAAATCTAAGAAGTTCGAAGAAGTTCAAAGTTTCCTCGGATTGCTAGATTATTTTTCAAAACTTTTCAAAGTTATCATATCAAAAGGGCTAGCGTTTTTAGCAAAGATTGTAGGTAGGACTGTAGGCCACTTTCTAAATATACAATTCCGTTGGAAAATTGCGAAGAATTAAAAATATGACAATGTCTATCCGAATCCTTGAACGACATTTTCCTCACAAATACATATCAAAAACCAACCATTTACATTTTGTAAAGAATTCCCGTAATTTTGAGCATCGTGATTAAAAGATGTTACGGGTTTTGTTAAATTTGGAGACTCCTTCCCCAATACCACAATTGCTCATAACAATATAAACTTCTACTCTCAATCCGCCACATCAGAGGCCTTTAAAAATTAGATCCAGTTATACGTCTCTAGTATACTGTTGAAAATCCTTGAGAATTCTCGATTCAAAGAGCACCAACAATGTTCAAAATTTCTTTTCTTAAAAGTTGTACCGTTTATTCAGATCGCAACATTATGTGAGCAACGTGAGAATTGGTAGATATAATTCTTTACTCATTGCTACAGTCTGGACGGAGCCTCGCTGTATACCATTCAAAATGCATACAAAAATTAAACACAAGCAATAATACAAAGCCAGAATTAAAGTCAATTATATTTTTTTGACCTATATCCCAACTCCTTGTCACATAGCATATTATTTTTTATATCTCCACTGCCTATCTCCTCAACCTCCTCCGCCCTAAAAGCGTGATATTATTTTAAAGGCCTCCCTTAGTAATTTGCCATTAACATTAATTTATATACGACTTTTAATATCAAAAGAATTTATTACTCAGAAATAATACCTTTAAATGCGATTTTGTTAAAGCAAATTACAAATAATGTATCGATCAACATGGCTTTGACATTTTAATCAATAAAATGTCAATGAAACGTCACAGAACCAATTTATATTTCAAAGCTTACTAGATATTATTTGCCACCAGTAAAGTATTTTAGGTAAATTGACGATTGGAAACAGAGAGAAAGCACTACCTATCGGAATAAAATAAAGCTGTAACACCGTACAAAAATTAGCATCAGCGCTCGCAGAACGACTGAAATATGGTATGTATAGTGGACATTTTTTGAAGTTGTGAAGCCGACAAATATTTTGTCTAAAATCACGGTTCCAATCGTCAATTTAGAAATATAAATTCAATGTAACACGGTTACCTATTCATTTTACCTTAAAGACACCTATGGAACAATTGTGGGAATTTTGAAAATTCTTAAAAGTAGAAAAGTATTTCTATGAAAACTATAACCTCGGAAAACAAGTTTCAACAAGTTTTGAGATTCACAAATTTTGGGAGCTCAGCCGTTATCGTTGCGATCTAATAAGGATGGGTTCTCGTTTTGATAATTTCGAGAATTATTACAATAAGTAAAAAGTTTTGTTACGGCTTACGGTAAGTGATTTCGATCCATTTTTGTTTGTGCTAATGAAATCTTATGATAGTTGTGCATTGTGATTAGAATAAGTAATAATGTGACACGAAATGATGACATAAAACACAACTAGTCCAAAGGCAAAACGAGTTAAAGGCGAATTTAAAGATCGTCAACTGGATAGTAAAACAAGGGAAATTGAAAGGCTTCAAGTAGAGAACGAACAACTAAAAGGTTATCTTAATAACGGAGAAGTGAACCAACGCAATGTTTCCTTACACAGTGATAAGGTAACTGTGAGTGATGCTGGTAATCAAGGTTTTAGTTGGATGAATCTTAAAGATATTTTAGACGCAATGCAAATATTTGCTAACATTAAAAAACTGGCTTGAACAATTTGATGGTATGGCGATTATTATGAGATGGAACAATTTGGAAAAATTCGTATGTTGCAAAAGGCTATTTTTTGGAGCCGCAATAGATTTCTATAAAAAAATAGTCCAGTTTTTGAATAAGTGTTTATACCAACGCTGAAATCCACTCTAAGATAAGAGCGCGAATAAAACAACCTAAAGAGACATTACAAGAATATTTCTTAGCTATGAGAGAGCTGGTTGGGTTACTAAATATGGCTGACATTGATGCCATTCAATGAACGATTGATGGGATTATTGATAAAGAAGTAAACAAAACAATATTATATGGCACAACTTCAGTAAGAAAGTTCAAGAATAACAAAAAAATTCAAATCCAAACAAACCACTGAAGTTAACGCATTCCACCAGGGATGGGAAAATCCAAATCAATCTTCGAGGAGAAATTTAAGTGTTTTAACTGGGGCATAATAGTGGGCGGCAATTTTAGGAAAGGCATAAAATGTTTCAAATGCAATGAATTTGCTCATATTGTCCCAAATTATAGTAAAATGAATCAAAATAACACCAAGCCCGAGAATATCTCAATATCGAATACACGATCTGCTGCGGCAATGTCGAATCAGGAAACGGAATTTATCAATGGAAGGAATATCAAATATTTAACGATAAACAACTTCGATGTAAAAGCCTTGATTGTTACAGGGAATGATATCACTTCTTTTGGTAAGAGTATTTATGATGACATGTTCCTGTTTATATTTTACCAGAAGAAAATATGCCAGGGCTTAGAGTTATTGTGGGAAATGATATTCTTGATGGTAGAAAAATAGAATTAAGAGAAAGTGAAATGAAAATCAGCAAGATGTTCGACAATTATTCGTTTCGTTACTGCGCTTTTAAAGAAAATATTTTGAACATCGGAAACCTGAATTATTACACTGAAATTAACGATTTGGTAAATGGTTATGTGCCATTAAAAGTTAAAGAATGCCCTCTACAAATGCGCCTAGTCTTAATGGATCATTCTCCCATCTACCAAACACCTAGGAGATTGCCGCCTGCCGAAAAGTAACTCAGATTTTGCAAGTCTAGTCGTACTTGCAAAAAAAAAAGGTTGGAGCAAACGATTGTGTGTCGACTATCATCGGCTGAATATAAGGATTTTAATGGATCGATACCATTTACTGATTATTGAACATCAAATTGACCATTTGATTGAAATTGACCAGCAATATTTAGTTGATTTGTTCACGTTGTTTTCAAACCATTAATCGAGCAAAATCTCATCGAAGTTCTCAGCGATTTCGAAACGAATATAAATGTTCTAAAGGAAGTCCTCAAGACGGCTGCAGAATATGGGCTCAGAATTAAATGGAAAAAATGTTCATTTTTGTCGACGTGTATCGAGTACTTAGGCTACGACATTACAGATGGCACAATAAAACCTCCGGTAGCCAGAACCAAATCAATTATGAATTAACCAGTTACTTTCGCAAACTTATTGAAGGTTTATCTGAAATTTCCCGTATTATATCAAATGCTGAAAAAAGGCGAAAAGGTCGATTTTGGTCTGAAACAAGAACAACAGAAGTTCATACAGATGCTTCAAAATTTCTTTCGGAGATATATTATGACAATTTAAAAGTGAAGATCACAAAAGCCGAAAAAACTATAGTAGCTACGAGTTCCGGGTGTACCTGCTAGGTATCCCGTATAAGATAGTTACAGATTGTGCTGCGTTTAAAGCTACAATGGAGAAGAGAGATTTTTCTACCACGAATTGCTGGTTCGGTAATGTTTCTTCAAGATTTTGATTGTACCATTGAACATAAGTGCTACCAATATGAGATATTCAGACGCATTGGGTCGATATCCAATAATACCTGTTGTTCAAAGTTGTTCAGCAGACCGATGAGCACCTATGCCTTTTAAAGAAATGTCTAGTGGTAACCTGTTGTGTATCCCTAAAGGAATGCAAGACGAGATTATTAAAGATACACACGAAAGAGGTCACAAAAAAACAATATGGATATATTTTAGTCATGATTGATGGATTCACAAATTTTGTGTGGATGTACCCTGTGAAACCATTAACAACAAACCAATTAATCTAGAACCTTGAAGTTCAAAAAACAAATTTTGGAGGAACCATCTTTACCCCAAATGACTTTATAAGATATTCCTCAGATGAGAACATATCGCACGTGTTGATTACAACCTGCGTTCCAAGAGGGAACGGCCAAGTAGGAAGAGTACACCATATAATAATACCAATTCTAGTTGGCAACGTGCCATACGAATGAGGCTTTCCATTAATTTTTTGGAGTCGCGTTGTGAATGAAAGAAGATCTTAAGCTTAACGAATCTATTAAAGATGCAATAGCCCACAGTTTTAATAAGGAGCGAACCAGTTTGCGGAAAGAAGCATCCAGGCAAATATAGCGCGTACAATTGGATAACATGAGGAATTTTAACAAGAAAACGAAAAATGCGACCGTATACAAATTGAATGATTTCATAGCTATCATGAAAACGCAATATGGAGCTGTAAAGGTGAACGATCTATATGATTTCTAGAAAATTGGTGATTCTCCTGGCCCGCAAAAAACCACAACAAGAGTGCAGACAATATGAAAATACGTAGAACAGCGCTGAGAGAAATTGAAATCGACCATAGAAGACAATCTATAAATAAAGGCAACGTTTGAAGAAGAATTTTGTATAGCCTTAAATGTATACTTAATTATTTACCCAGTTCAAAGCGATAAAGACGATCTATATTATCAAAATAAAATATGAATAAAGTGAAAATAAAGACGTTAATCAAAGATGTTTAAATAGATCGAGGCGATGTTAACGAGAATGAAACCACCTATTCCAAACGGAATACAAAAGACTGGTTTTCTATATTCAATAGGGAGAAATATAAACAACACAGCAAAAAATAATGTCAATCATTGTTTGGAAGCCGAAAGAGTCTTACTATTTTAATAAATAAAATAAAAGCTATTTCATTAGATTCTTTAGTTTTGCATTGCTTCAATCGATTTCACATTTTGTGAATAGGTAGATGATGGATTTCCCAATTTATTATCAAGCAGTTTTCGCTTCCACTGCAACCTCCTCTATTATACACTCGAACAAACCTGACAGCTAACGCAGACTGCTTATTATTAAAATCATTCTTTGTACAAAATTTCGACCAAAACTACCAATAGTTGGTAGAATGGGAGGCAAAAACAAAATAATAAAAATGTGTGACTGGAAGGACGGAAGGACGAGCACGACATTTTCCTAATCGATGTTTTGGGGGATTCGCGGACTTTTGGTCCAAAATAATTTATCTAAACCAATTTGACTAAAGCAATTTACCTAAAATCAATTTATCTAAAAACAGTTCATCTGAAAACAATTCGTCTAAAGCAACCGAAAACAATTCGTCTAAAAACAACGTTACGTTTTTGCCTTATCAATTAAGGTTCGTATCACTGGATTGTGAATAATACAAAATCAATTTAATTTATCACCAACGAATTTATTTATTTAGCACAAGAATTATTACAACACAGTTTATTAATAAAAATTCATAAAATCACTTTATATAAATTATTCTCAAATTTTACTGTACACTTATGATTTTTATTTCCACTAAAACACTTTTTAAATCACATTTTAATTCCTTTTTAATCTTCACACTATCGCTTACCAAATACTACTAATATTCTTACAAGTTTACACTATCGCGTTCCAAATACTAATAATCCAATTCGATCTTGTTCGCCTTTTTGTACACACAAACCAAATTTCTCGAAAGTTCATGACTTTTCCAGTTAGAATAGCGTAGAAACATTTAGAACAATTTTATTATGGAAAATTCCATTTTAGTACAGTAAAAAGATTGAGCTATTAATTTAACTTATTCTATTACACACTAGGTGTCACCATCACAATATATAATTTTTTGCGCAATTTTTATGAGTTGCATTCCAGTACCAACCGCTATTACCCGCTAGTAGACAAGTTATTGTCTTTGCTAAATTATCTAGTCATAACAACCATTGCTACTTTTTCATGGGTATACACACTATAGTTAGAAGTAGTTGCGCTGAATTTCGCCGCTAGATGGATAACTGTAGAACCGGTCATGTTTTGCTTAAGAAATTTATTAATTTCAATCGTTTAGGTTATTTAATCAAAGAGAAATATTTTTATTTATAATACGCACTAAAACTGTTTAAAAAAAAAATCCGCAATAAAAATTACGACTGTATGTATCGATTTAAAATCACAGAAAAAAAATAATTTTAGGTTATGTTTTACTATTTTGTGAGTTCACATAGCAAAGACAAAAACCTTACTACTAGCGGTTAGTTGATTGGAAAGCAACTATTGATATAATTTAAAGAATATGTCAGTAATTATTTATATTTAAAAAAGTTTATATAAATTGAGATGAATTGTTTTAGACGAATTTATCTTTATCTAAAGAATTTTTTTTAGGCAAATTGTTTTTAGGAGAATTGGTTTTAGGGGACTCGTTTTAGACGAGTTGTTTTTAGATGAATTGTGTTTAGACAAATTGTTTTTAGTTGAATTGGTTTTAGTTAAATTGTTGTTAGATAAATTGTTTTAGATAAAAAATCCGTTTAGCAGGACTAACCTAATTCGTGGAGAAATGAGAAAATCTGAAATACAATTTTGTTCGCGATTACAATACTTAGCTAATTTAAATTCGTTATAGTGGGAAAAGTAAATAAAATGGGCTGTGTTTATTAAAGGTGACTTTCAAACACTGCTACACAAGACGTCTACCGCAAATTCCAGTATTGTTCTAAATTATTGACTAGTCCTCACCGGAATTTAATTTTACATTTACCTTAACCAATTTTGAGAATAATTATTTCCCTATACAAACGGATTTTATGGAAACATTTGCTTATGACTTAAGGAGAAACAAAAATAAAAAAGTTGTCCGCGGACCTCATTCTAAAAGAGAAATAGCATTATTCTGGGAAGTAATTACCATTTAAAAATAAAAAAATAAAATAAATAAACCCAAGATTTTTATATTTTATTTTCATCACAATTAATTTTCCATCTCTAGCAGCATGAAAAATAAAACGCTTCACAATTATGTTAACTTAACAGCAATTACGTGCAAATGAGTACAAAAGTAACCTGATAAAAAAAAACTTGTTTCCGGGCGTTATATTATTTTTTGATGAACAATTATAGAAAATACTTTTCCTATTTTTTTTTTGTTTTTATCGCACCGGTTATACACAAATTATAATTAATTTGCCCATTAAAATTCGCATAACAACAACAGTGCTTCAGTGTATACACACGTACACACATACTTAGGTATAATGCTGGTGACGTAAGATTTAAGAACCTAAAAAATGGCTGCTGCACGGTTAAAAAGGGAAATGAAATAGAATTTTATTCATTTTGTACTTAAAGTTTTTGCGTTGTGTGTGTATGTATGAGAAGTAACGGAACGGGTTTTGTATATAATAGGAAAGCTCGTTTTAAGTGTTTGGAGTAGACAAAGCGATACCGGGGAGGAAAATTATATAACTATGAAAGGAAAATTGGATAAATTTTTCTTAAGTGATATTTTTAATTGTGTCATTTAAGAATTCGAATTTTTTCGTCCTTGTTGCTATTGTGTTATGGTGACGGTGACGACAAAAGGAAAATATATAATCTTTTGATTTCACTTTCCCTATATATCCATTCATTGCGGGATAACAATAACAATAATATCGGTTTAAATTGTTCGACAATTATTACCGTAGCGACTACAAACAAACAAAAATTCGTTTTATATATTTTATTGTTTTTTGACGGTGATTTTCGTTTTATTAGCAAGCAGCGGGCGGTGGGAAAATCATAGTCGAATAAAAAAAAAAATTTAATGATGATTTTATTACTGTTCAGGGAATTTAACAATAAAATTAACGCGTTTAGATGTCTTAATGTAAATCAATTAATATTTAATTGATATGTCATTTGTTATTTGTATATAGCGCGCGAGTGTCACATCGCAAATAAGCGAGGGTGATTAAAATCAAATAAAACTAAATAAATTAACAATTACACTTACCTAAACGTTTCGTAATGATGACGATCCATGTTACCGGTTAGAAAATCAAATACCGACATATCCATTAGGTCTAATAAACGACGTCCTTCGTCATATGGTGGTATATCACGTACCTGTGGGTATAAATGAGAAGCAAAAATATGTACAAATTTTAGCTGGCAAGATTTCAAGTTTATGTTAAATTTTTTTTTTTTTGTTTGTTTGGATTGTACTCTATACAAACAGTAATATATACCTACATATATCTACAATATAAAAATGGTAATTTCAGAGTTAAATTTATCGGAAATTTATGGCAGTTGTAACAAATTTATTATAAAAGATTAATTTTTATTGCTACGTGTTAAGCTAATTATGTTGTAAATTCATTGCGGAGAGAAGTTATTTGAAGAGTATATGTGCGGTATCATTAATTTTGGGTGGTAGCATGTTTTGATAACTTTATTGTTTCAAACAAAATATCTAATAAGTAGCTGTACAAGGTGATAAAATTGAGTTTATTGCAAAAGGGACTATTAATTTAACACAACATATATAAGAGCTATTACAAAGGTGTGCTGACCAATGTTCGATTTGGTTGAATTCAATTAAATTCCACCCCTTTCAAAACGATTGTCATAATTTTTACCAAAACTCGTTACATTATTACAATATGTTCAACGTCGATATTTCTGTTATAAATACGTGAGCTTTTGGAAGGATGGAACTTATAAGGAACGCTAATGCTCTTTTTAGATACGCTGGAAGCATTATTTTAGCTTTTATCCTAATTTTGGGAAATTAATAAGTCTATTGATTTTGGAAAGCCTAATTACTCGTAAGCTAAATTTTCAATCCGGTCATTATAGGATAAAGTGTAACCCATTGGGAAATATAAGGTCAAATTCGACCCCTTTAAACCATCCTTCACTTTGCTGTTTGAATTCCGATTTACTCAATACTAAGAGAATCTAAATGGTGGTGTATAATAGTGGTGCAGCCAGTAAATATTTTTATCTTGCTCTTCTGTCGAGTTGTAATATTTTTCACTTTGCCTTCCTTCCTATTGAAATCGCTACATGATCCCGTTTTTCCTCAATGAGTTCTATTTTTAGAATGCCGTATTCTTTGTCCAAAATTATTATTGGTAGTGGTGATTTAAACTCTACTCTGCGTACTGTTGAGCCACTATGGTGGATTTTTATTTTTCGACTTATGTATCATTTAAAATCGGTATTCCTGTAAGCAAATTTGACCAAATGCTGGATACATCGGCGTGGCCTCGTAGATACGTATTATGTGAGACCTGGTTTCATTCAAAAGTTTTAAGTTCCGAATTTTTTACGGATAATTATGTAGTACACAGATGTGAGTGACCGATCAACTCTAACAAGTGCTCAATCTGGTGGTGGTTGTATGCTGGTATTTATATGTGGCGTACATTCCACCTCATAGTGCTAGTGAGATTTATAGTTTACACTATGATATAACATTCATCATTTTGTTGCGGATTTTAATATAAATGACATAATATTTGCTTTGGAAGATTTCAATACTCCTGGAATAATATGGCGCACCGATGATGGCAATCCGTCCCATGCCTTCACGACCAATCTTTTTAACCGTGTTGAACACATTTTTATTGACTCTATGTCATCGCTAGATTTGTATCAAATTTGTAAAGTCAGTAATTTAAATGGCCGGGTTCTTGATTTAGTATTTATGAATGATCGCCATTTGTTCCTGAGAGATTACACCATTATAGATTGGAAATCGATTTTGATTGTTTGGAGTTTCTTGTAAACCGGACTTTGATGAAATTTTTAATCATACATGGAGTGATTTTGATGCTTTAGTTGATGCATTATATTGTGCTTTATCCACCGTGGTTTAATAATAACCGTGGTTTAATAATTTGATCAATTTAAGAAATAGGGAGAATAAAGCTCACGAGCTTGTTAAGTTAAATTCCGGAAGTTATGTCGGGATTTTGATAATTAACATCGGCTCGCTTACAGGAGCTATATTTTTACTTTTTTATCAATGTTTTTGTTGAATGTTAATTAATTCATGTAATTTCTAATATGCTACTGGTGGTTAGACCATTTTAATTGTGTTTCGATTAACACGAGAAGTATATTAGTATTTACGAACAGTAATTCAACGAAACCGACTAATAGACATAATTCTATTTATTTAATTAAATGATTTTAATATGTTTCGAAGATTGTAAGAGAATCCAATCCAGTTTCGAACTGATGAGCTTATGATTATGAAAAAATCAATCTTCTCATCAGGCCGCGGCGACTGGACTGATTATACCACAATTTACATTCTATATATACAGAATGTGCTGTGATTTAAGTACTAGCGAATCGTACTAATACAGATGAATTCTCTTACAATTGTAAGAGAATTCATTTGTATTACAAAATTGTAAGAGAATTCATCTGTATTAGTACGATTCGCTAGTACTTAAATCACAGCACATTCTGTATATACAGAATGTAAATTGTGGTATAATCAGTCCAGTCACCGCGGCCTGATGAGAAGATAAATTTTTACATAATCATAAGCTCATCAGTTCGAAACTGGATTGGATTCTCTTACAATCTTCGAAACATATTAAAATGATTTAGAAGCTATATCTCAAATCTTGAAGATAATTTGAAGTTGGATCCTAAGACGAAGCTGTCCACAAGAAACGTCTTGGTGATTGGTTTAGTTCCGCTATACACCTAATCGGACAATATCATCATAATCTAATAGGAGTGCCGTGTATTTCTGTGACTGATGTCATTCAAGGTATATTCAAAATGAAATATGGATGTGGTTTTGATAATATACCAACAATTATTCTTAAAGATCTCAGTAAGTCATTATCATGGCCTTTATCTTTGGTTTTCAATGCCTCACAGAAGAAGGGAATATTTCCTGCGAAATGGAAGAAGTCAATCATTATCCCAATCTTCAAATCTGGTAAACATTATGACATCAAAGGTCATCCATATTTGAACTAATTATAACTAATTATCTATATTTTAATGTCAAATCTTCATTAGCAATTCAACAACATAGGTTCATCCGACAACATTCTACCACTATAAATCTGTTAAGCTTGGCATCGAAAGTATTCGATGCTTTTGCTTCTAGAAGTCAGTTATAGGTGTCATTTTTACTGAGTTTTCGAAGGCATTTGACACGACGCAGTTCGACATTCTTCTTGGAAAATTAGACAGATTTGGAGTATGCAAATTATTTTTGGATTGGATTGGCTCGTATCTGCAAAACGTAAAGCAAGTGGTTAGAATAAATGGTATTACATCTAAAACCATTGATTTGAACCATTGTTCACTCAGACGTGCTTCAGGGTTCTCACCTTGGACCTGTGCTATGTATTATATTCATCGATGAAATTGCATCTATGAAATATTGCGGCTATGAACAATCTATGGAACGGCAGAGTGGTCTAGGTTTATTATACAAAAGGACCATTACGAATAAATTATACCTAAAGCTGGATAAATGTAAGATTATGAGTTTCTTCAGGGAAGGAAAGATGATTACCCATACTTATCACAATAACAATCATCCGCTCGAAACAGTGACGACATTTAAGGATTTGGGAGTCATATTGGACCATCAGTAGTCCCGCGATAATATTAACTTGATTGTATAGCTAAGTCTGTACTTGGCTTCGTTCATCGTTCCACTAAGGATTTTCGTAATCCATTTTCCACTAAGTATTTATACTGTTCCCTTGTACGGTCCAAACTGGAGTATGCATAGACTATTTGGAATGCGAAGTACAAGATTGATATCGATCGAATTGAAATAATTAATTCTGTACTTGCTTCACAAAATGAAGTGGCCGTTTGATCTTAAACTTCGAATGTATCAGAATAAAAGGAATTTACCACTTTATGCCGAACGCTGTAAAATTGTAAATTTAGAATCAGTGATTGGCGCGAGCGTAAGGTTGCGGCTTCTATTTTCATCGCTGATGTTTTAAATAATATAGTTGATTTCTGTCAATATAAATATTCATATGACCCGTAAATTAGTTCGGGTTAAACATTTAATTTATTTACCGATTTTTAAGTCCAATTATGCATATATTGCTGCTATTCCGTCTATGTGTCGGCAATTTAATGCTAATTTTAATTAGTTTGATTTCAACTTATCCAAATGTTTCTTATTCCAAATTCTATAAGATTTTTATAGGCAAAATATATTAACAATAAAGGCATTCACAACATTTTTCGATTGGTTAAATCTACAAAAAAAAAAAAAGAAATATCAATTCCCTCCCCCGTACTTTACCCCAAGAATTATACAAAGTGTATAACCCTAAACAGAAAATGAGAACTTTCCTTGACCTCATTGTGTTGGTAGTTTGCTTTCATATTGAAAAAGTTGGTCTACCCATCAGGTAGCTGCTACAAAAATACAATTCCTGCTAAACACAGATAGTGTCAAGTACGAACGTACTGATTTAGCGAATTATATTCACTAAATCAAAAATCTCAAGGAAAACACTAATTTCTATGTGTTTTTTGCCCACATAAATAATTAAGAGAAAGAGAAGTTTGTCTGTGTATTAAATCAATAAGATTCTTTCGGCTTTATTTTCGCCATTTTATTTTGATAGTACTACAATTGTAATAATCTAGATGATATTTCTTAATTTTCTTCCATATATGTATCAGAATTAGTTCATTTCTTAGCAGATTGGATGGGAGTGTTTGTGAGTATATTTACTTCGTATCGTTAGTTGTTCTTCAATCTTTTGATGTTAAATTTTCTCCGTCTGTTTTGAATTTATTTTGCGCTATTACCGTTGTGATGGCCATATGTGTTTATTTTTATGTGGGAACTTACATTCACATTCAAGTAGCAGTTTCGTGAGACCTTAATCGATGAATCTCTCTTCTGTGCTGTTGCGCACAGACTAAAGTTGGACAAGTATATTCCGGTTTTCTTTTGAGAGTGTCAATGTATCAAAATGAAATAATCTTGGAACTTTATTGAATACTATAAAGAGCCGCTTCAGTTCGCCCTTTCCAAAATACATAATAAATAACTTTATAAGGTTAAGTATTATTTTAGAAAACCACCTTCTCGTTTCGATCGAAAATATTATCGGTTAAAAGAAAAGCACATCTCCAATTCCCATCTAGAAACATTATTTTTCAAAAGCAGCCCAACTTCCATTGTATTGGCTAAATTCCCAAATTTTATGAAAAAATCGTTAAGAAGTAGCCTAGTACTACTTTAATCCAATTGGCCATATTCTAGAACTTCGCTAGTACTCGACAATTAATAGCATTATAATCCGTTAAGAAATAGCCAGCTGTATTCTTACTGGCCATATTATGAAAAACTGTCTATTTCCATTTCAGCTAGCTGTATTCCAGAACTTTATTAATTAATGTTTATAAAAACTCATTTCCGTCACACATGTCACATTTTCAAAATTATCGATAACAAATAGCCAAGTTCTATTCTAATTGACCGATTCCAATTGGCCAACATTTTGCAAAATTTATCAAACAAATATTTAAATTTTGGTATTGTCGGTTACAAAATGGGTAAATTGACCCAATCACCGAAATCTGATTTTTGAACACGCGCTTAAGTGACTGGAACTTTGGTATTTTTCTAGAAAGAAATTTTTAACAATTTTTCACTTATTCAAATCAATTTTAGCCTTTTGCAAAAGAAATTTAATCTGTCGTCAATCACATTCAATTTTTTGCAAATCAAATTCAAACTATTCTTTTCAAAACTTGATTTGTGAAAGGTTGAACTTGAAGTGCGAAAGAGGTAAATTTGTATCTTTGTAAACATATGTATATTACAAATAAATCAACCCAGCAAACACTAAAATTGTTATGATTTGATGTCGAAAGTTTTAATTTCAAAAAAGTTAAGCAAATTTTCTTCTGAATCTAAATATCTGTAAGAACCTAAAGCTATTTTTACTGAGGTATTATTTTAATTTTGCTGAGGTATTATTTATTTATTTATTTATTATTAACTGATTAATTTAATTTGTTTTTGGCAAACTCTATTTTGAGCAAAAGCTCATTTACAAAAGAGTGCACCAAAACAAACAAACTCCAAAAATATAATACAAAAACGTGAACTATTCCTCTACGATTGTGGTGAAGCGCAAGTTTTCATTTCTGCACTCGTAACTGCAGTTGCTCCGTTGAAAATGTAGGCTAATGTGCGGGCTGTGGAAACAGCATATTTTGGACTGTTTTACCTTATATTAGTCAATATCATAGCGTATAATTGCTCAACTCTGGTAGCCTTCAATTCGAATAAAATACCCTACTTTTCCAGCATCTGGATGTATCTGTAATATTTACACACATCAGCGATGACGGGTTCACAAGTTACAACAATTTTGGAATCATAATCGTTTTGTATAATAACAAAAATACGATTTTAATAAAATAATTAGTTTTTTTCATTTTTATTTCTATGGAGTCAGATTATGTGTAGTTACTCTGATATTCACTTCACTTCAGCAACCGAGAAGAAATTGTTGGGCATGTCTTAAATTTCCCGTTCTACAATTTTGAAAAGGTGGTCTATATTAACCTTAATCTGAGCTACCATATCTAACCTTAACTTTTAACTAATATTCGAACGACGCTTGGCAAATATCGTGGGACAAATCACCGTGACCCCCCCCCCCCCCCTTAGTGGGAAAGTTACCGACCAGTGGTGGGACTTTATATTTTTAGTTCAACACAGCCCTCATTAGTTAGTTGGACCACACTGAATTTTCTCTTCGACTTTTTGCTCTTAAATTCATTTTATGTTTTTAGCCATGAATAAGATTTAGTAATACCAACAATAAATATTTAAGAACCCGTAACTCAGCCAATCGCTTTAATTGTTGAAATTTTAGTAAGGCCATTGCTATACGCGACAGTTCTCAGTACTAATAGTAACGACATTTTGAGATGAAAATGAATGGATAATCAATTTTTTAATTTAAATTTGAGTTAAATTACTTTGAAACTTGAAATTAAAATGACTTGACTAACCTCATCGACCTCTGATACTATATTTTAACCAGCAATATTTCCTTAAAACCATTCCAGTCAGAAACCATAATAATTTTTTTAGAAGCACGTTTAACATTTGGCCCAAGAAGAAATTCAGAAGCTAAACAAAAATTTCGTCAGTAGCGCGCAGCCGCAAGTAAAATACAGTTAAACAGAGTTAAGTTTTTGTGAAACCCAGTATTAGAATTCTTTAGTCCAGACCTAATGACCATCACCTAATGACCATCATCTTGATTGTGTGGTTTCGAGTTTACTGGGTAAGAGATTACTCACCATTGTACAATAATCAGCATCGGTCTCCCATTGAGCTTTCCTCCGTTTGTGATAAGACCGCCTCCATGGGTGCCTCCAAACCTGCAACAAAATATTTAAACTATATTACATAACTAAAATAAAATTAAAACATTAATAAAACATTTGCCGTTACGATATCATTTTACGTAAGATGTTCTTTATCTCATTCAAATGCACAACAAAAAACCACAATAAAGTATTCTCGCAAAAAAATGATTTTTTTTTATTATTACATTACGTATTTTTAATTAACAATAATAATAAAATTACAAAAAAAAAAAAAATTAAAATAAATTAATTTATGTGAGAGAATAGCAACAAGCGCAACAGCCACCAGCAAAAATTCCATTTCAAATTCACTTGTTTTCGGTGTATTATTTTATCATAGGAAGTTGTAAATTTTTTTTTTTATGTATTTCCAGGTCTTCGGAAGCGAAATGAAAATATCTGTTCTGTATGTATTACGTACATAATTGTTAATTATTATTTTCTTATTATTTAAATTTTTCTTTGTTTTTGCTTTATTCAAAACAATTCGAAAATGAAATAAAAACAGTTATGTACATAAAAGATAAATAAACATGTGGCGGCTAATAAACACGCGGCTAGTGATGAAAGAATGCAAAATAGTAAGACAATGATTGATTTATGTAAGTCTTGCTTGTTCTGTTCTCATTGTTGGTGTAAGGTTTATACTTCCATTTTGATTTAGTACGTGCGAACTAGGTTAACCGTCTTGTTAGTTAATAAAAGTTTTATAAACTCGTGGGGCTTATAGATGAACAAAAGATTACACGCGATTTTCAGTAAAACTCTCTCTTTCAAACAATTGAATGCTGATGAAAATTTCTTTTATTTGGCTTGCGTTTAAGACAAGGTGCTCTTAAGTCAATCTTAATCGGCTGAAGTAATCAAACTTTAGAATTAATTAATTGGAATAAAATTTGAGTGTGGTTTGAATGACAGAATTTGATTGGATTTGTAGCTTTTTGAATGAAAAAATATTGCAGCCGAACATTAATGACAAAATATTTGTTTCAAAGGAAAGTCATAGGTCATTTAAGGAATGTTCGTTCAAATTTTAATTAAATTTACCGAAATTGATTTCTTAACTTGTTGAAATCCGAGTCTTTACAGGTTTTTGAATAATTGAATGTAGAATTTTCATTCTGTATAAACAAGTATTATTGAAAATGTTGGGTATTTAGCAGTACCTCGGTATTAGAAAGAAACTTTGTTTCACGGTATATACATTTTTGAATCAAAAACAAGTGGCAAATCAGCAATTTCAGTCGAATTAAGAAATTCTGGCGTGAATTCAATACCTCATTCCTGTTTATCCTTCACAGAATCATGACTTTTATACGATTTGAATTCTCCTGGGAGACGATCGACGATCTCAGCATTAATATTACTGAAATTATATCCTCAGGTACCAGCCAAACGGCGCAGTGGTTAAAGCTGCGGCGCTTGGATCGGGAGGTACCGGGTTCGAATCTCGTCAGGGGCGGGATGCAAAAGGGATTTTTCATCATCGGATTACGATGGGTGATGAAGATGAACACATCTGTAACCCCCACCTACTATTCACATGCGATGCTATCCTCCACATAATCCAGTGGCCTAAACGCCGACCCACTCGATGTGCATCAGGTAGCGGCGTTTATTAGGGATATAGACCTATATCTCACGTAAGGAAATCTCTAGGGATGCACAATAGGCCTCAATGGTCGCAGTGCTCTGGGCAACAAACAGCCACCCTTAAAAAAATAAAAAAATAAAAAAAAAAATATATCCTCAGGTAATTCGATTTCATTGAAGTAATTTTTTGGAAGATTTCCATTTCCCAGTTTCAGGATATACTTTGCGAATGCTTCCTGTTTAGCATCGACACGCATATTTTTTTTTAACGAAAATTTTTTGAAATGCTGCCAGCGATGACTTTTTTTGATCGACAAATCGAGTGTTTCACTACAGTTGCTTCGGAGTTGAACAGGTAAGCACTGACGGAAATCACCTCCAGGGACTAAAATTTTCGCTCCAAATGGCAAGTTTGGATTTGCAATAGACCGCAACTACTGATCCATATTTTGTAAACCATATTTTGGTAATATCGGTGCCTCATCCATAAGGAAAACATCAACTTGAGCGAGTTCTGTAGCTTTGACTGAACCAGGTTTAATGCTGTAAATTGAATCTGACGAAAGCGGAGCTTTCAGACCAAATGTCTTGTGTGATGTTTGTTCAGCAGGCAATAGAGTTGATGCGATTTCAGTAAATGCCATACATTTTACTTTGCGATTTTGGCCACAAAGTAAGTGATACAAGGTCTTATACAGGAAGGTTTTACCGGTACCGCCTGGTCCATCTATGAAAAAACATTATGTTTCAACATAGTTAGAGTCATTTGCTGCACGTAAAATACTGTCCACAATTTCAATCTGTTTTCCTTGCAGAAGCTGATACATGCCAGTAGCAGCTGACTCATCAGAATTTAGAACGTCGATGTTTTGGACATCTTCGTAACTGTCAATATCGTCCATACCATATCGTTCCACCCAGAAACGAAAATTTCGACCTTCTGTTGCTGTCGTATTTAACATGAATGCAATAATACGATAAGCACGTTTGATTGCAGCATCCTCAGCAACTGAATTTTGAATCTTTCCCAGAGACCTTTTAGATCTTCGGGACATCCAAAAATAAGAATCTGAACGAAGAGTATTCGCGTTACCGAATGCATTTTGGACAGTGCTGATTCTTCTAGACCATCTATCTACTGTTTATCGTCGAAGGCGAGGCCATAAGCTAGGCAAGCTTGTTTGTATGTAGCATAACGAATGTCATTCACAGTAAGGAAGATCATCAAAGTTTGTTGCGTCCTTCACATGATAGAGAAGTACTCGCAAATGGAAGCATTCTGGTTGAGCAACATAATTTACGGTGTGTATTCGACCAATGACACGCAATCGACGAATATTCGCAGTTCCCATGTACTCGTTTTTCCATCCCATTTAAAATGTTCGGGCATTTGCCAATAGTAGTAGTAATTCTGGTTTGTTTGCATTTGCTTCAACGCCTGGTTATGTCGAAAATACGCTTATAATAACGAACCTTTTTATCCAATATCTGCCAGATCTTCTTGGGCTTGGTCAATGGAACTTGGGAACGATATGACTCTTTTTTTTTTGATTTCGTGGCCAAATAATCGCCAGCATGCTTCAGGTGGCGTAATGCAGCGACCTTCCACATATGTTTCTGCTTCATTATAAATCAAACTCCGTTGATTTTCAATAACTTTTGTTGAAGCGCAATCGTGTCCTTTGTAGATGTATTTATATAAATATTTTACCGGACCTATCCTTCCAACATTTTCAACATTGATGTGACATTGGAATTTTTTCAGCAAATAAGCATTATAGGTGGCCACATGACGATTATCTCGTGTAACGGGATTCATAACGGGTCATAACGACGACGATACTTTGGTTTTTCATCATCCGCTAGAGATGTTATTTCTTTGATTGCATTGGAAAACCGAAGCGGTACTGCAATTTTCCATTTTTATTGACCATACATGTAGCATCTGGATTTAACTCCACTCCGCACGGATTATGAATCATCCACTTTAATACTAATTCTCGCAATTCAGGGTCGTCGGTATTTGGAATTTCAGCTGAAATTAGATCATCAATTTCTTCTGGATTATGGATTCGATCTTCAGGATTCATGATCAACAGCAAAGATAGGATATGTGGTATCCACGTTTTTGAAATTCGATTGTATACACATATGCGGCCACCTTTCCAAATATCTGTTTTTTATCCAAATCATTGATAATTTCATTAAATTTTTGTTTTGCAATTTGAGCGACGAGATCGAGACGATCTTGAGCGAACTGCTGTATGATAACTAAATTATCAGATATAATACGCGCTGCTTCTTTAATTTCTGGCCAATCGATATTAGAAGTAATGGTGATGAATAAATCTGGCGATCCAAGACGACGAACAATAGCCATTGCATCTTCGAAATGTTTAGTATAGTAACGCCTTGATCCGGTGAATGGTGATGGTAGTATTATTTTTTCACCAATAACTGCATTCTGTTTCGCAGCTAAGTCGTTGATAAGTCGGGTAACGCCTGCTTACTGATCGGCTAAATTAGTTTTTTGATTAAACTTGATCCATTGGATGCGATCACGTTCAACTCGAATGAAAGTATCGACGAGATATTGTTGAAAACGTCGTCCACCAAAATTTAAAGCGTTGAAAACTGTCGGGTGTTAAATTAGTTTGCAAAGAAAGGCTTTTGGCGTGTTCAGGTCGAAAAGCTATACGACATGGCGCTAGTTCAAGTACGGTATATTCTGACGTTCCGGATGGATAAAACAATGGGTAGGTAAAGGGCTCCACATGATGGTCGATATTTCAAAATGACAACATCTTTGCCACGTTGTTTTACAACCATTTCATTTAACGGGAAACTTTGATCGGCGTTAAGCGTAAGAACAACACATACTTCATTACATGCTGGAGGGTTGAACCGTCTGTAATCCATTCCATCTGGCACTGTAAAAATGAGCTGCACATTTGGAGGTTGTAGTTCCAGTGCAGCAGCATGTTGATTTTATCATCCTCCACTTCTCGCATCCTCATGTAAGTTTGGGCATAAATGTTTTGTTCTTGCAGTAGTTCCCTCCAACAGATTCACTAATTCACGACTGATTCCATAATTTAGAGGATGTGCAAGGCGTTCGTCACCAGCATCATCGGAGTCTAAAAAGTACATTTGGCCATATGAAGGTGGTTCAAAATCACTTTGATTGGTTTGTGTCGGATGTGCCGCCATATTCATTTTGTGATAAACTTATCCAGCTGCTTTGAAGATAAAAATGTTACGCTGGTTCGATCATCGCTTACGTTAAATGAAGCTAAAGTGAAACATGAGTTTAAATTTCGGATTCGTTTGTGGAACTCATTAGCGAGCGAAACTGTGGAGGTGGCAACACAATTCGACCATGCAAGCAGCAATCTCCAAATGAATCACCTTTATTTGCTACTCTTTCTTCGGGGAAATGGAGGGCTCCGCAGTTAATACATACAACATTGAAGGGTCCCAATGATTTATAATTAACGCTGGCGAAGTTTACGGCATCTTTGTAAGTTCGTACTGGATTCTGTGCCATAGCTCGTTGCCGTCGAACATTGCGACGGCGTTGTTCTTCTAATCGCAAGTTTCGCTATGCATCATTTTTGTTTGCGATTCGTTGTGATGCTCGTTGTCGCATGTTTTCTAACCGCTGATTTCGTTGTGTTTTGTGTACATTTTCGTTTGCTTTAGCTGTTCGGATTGGTTTTGCCGCGTTGGATGGTCCAGCTTATAGGACGAAAATTTCTTCGATTCGATTTTGTACATTGAGATTGAATTCGATATCATTCATTACATTTGATTGTCCAGGTTGTTGTTCTTCCAACACGATCTAAACAAGTTTTCAATATTCCCGTAGATAGAGAAAATGGCGAAATATACATTAAACCTATCAACATTCAAGAAGGTTTAGCTATTGCCGAAGGAATCTATAACGCATATAATGGACTTTCACCTATCGAAGTAATTAATTTCTCTAATCAATCGAAGTAATTCGTAATAGAATAACCTTTACTAACCGAATCTTTGAATAACTACTAAAATGTTGCAGAAGTGTTTTGGGGACTCTACTCTATCGAGAACGCAAGTATTTGAGTTCCATAAATCATTGAGGTCGTAGAAAACTAACGACGATAACATCGAAAAAGTGAAGAAAATTGTCCTCGAAAATCGTAGTGTTGGCATTAGAGAGATATCAGAGGTTCTCAACATCTCTTATAGATTGACTCAACACATTTTGCTTGATATTTTAGCTTGACTAGTGCCGAATGACCTGAATTTTTTGCAAAAAGAACGTTGAGTAGAGGTCGCAAAAGAGATTCTTGCCAACTTATTGCTGGCCAAAAATGAGCCAAATCCGAAAAACCACGTCAAAGTTGGTCGAAAATCAAGGTAATGTTCATCGTTTTCTTCGATTATTGTAGTGTGGTTCATCATGAATTCATTCCAGAGATTTCATTTCCATCTACGTGAAGCAATTCGTCGTAAACGGCCGAATTTGTGGGCAAACAATTCATAGATTTTTCACCACAATAATGCGCCGTCACATTCCAGCCTGATTGTGACTGAATTTTTGGGCAAATACGAAACAAAAGTCATCGCTCAGCCACCGTATTCGCCAGATTTGGCTTCCTGTGACTTTTTGCTTTTTCCGAAACTCAAATATCCGCTCCGCCATAAAAAGAAATTCGCTGAAGGAACTAAATGCCATCCCGGCCGAGGTCTATAAGATGTGTATGGAGAAATGCATTAACCGTTGGCATGCTTGTATTGGCTGAAAAAATGGCGCCAATATAGTTGATGAAGTAAACAAATCAATGAGAAGGGTGAGAAGCTGAACATGAGAATCATTTAACCAAATTTTACTGTTGTTTTCTCGATGGCACTCTGCGTCCAGCTCGCGTAATCCAGTAGAGCGTTGCGATGCAGGCTGGGCGTTAGAAAAGGGAGCCACGCTCGAGATTTGGGTGTTCTCTCAGGTGGGTCCGCGATAAATCATGATATAAGACATCGGGAGGAGGGTTGAAGACCCCTCCTGATGATTTTCTTATCTCTCGGAAAGCTGGATTCTTGAGGGGTGGCTAGTACACTTTTGCGGCTCACTTAACAAACTGTGTTTGTCCTGGTACGTGTTCTGATCATGCTTCAGGAGTGTATTAGCGTCCGTAATCTCCCCCCCTCAACGGGTCGGTTTACTATCATTCTAGTTCTTCCAGTTTGCTATTTTAATTGCCTATCTAGGCAATTCAAATCTCTTGTTTGTATGGATGGCTCCAAGTCATAAATATATGCGGTCTATTCAAGCATTGGCCATTGATTCTCCGATTATAATTTATTATGGTCAGTTAACAAATTTGAAGTTCGGCACCATAATCTTAAATAGTGTAGTAACATGAAGTAAGTACTAAAACCGAAAAAATTGTGAAAATTAGATAAATTTAAAAAAGCAAGTTTAATATGGGCAGCAAAGTGCAAAATTGGCAAATCCAAATTTCAAACCATTGTTGAATTTTCAAACTAACAATTCGAATTTAAATTGAAAGTAAGAACTTCTATATTCTATGATAGGTGGAAAAGTGGAATAAATAAAATGTTTGAAGTACTTTATTGGAATCTATAGTCCAATCTATAGATTGGAGTAGAAAACTTTAATCGCAATATCTAAAATCGGAAAAGAATTACGGTCGAACGCAGAATCAAAACTATATAAATGGCTATTGCTTGAAAAGAAATAAAACGGAAGTCAAGCTTTTCAAAAATTTCTGGCAGGAAAATCGTTAACTCAAAATAGAGCACTCGGCAATAATATTTCAGAAGAATGCATTTCAAATACCAATGGATCAGTTCTAGAACTGATAACAAACCCAAGGAATTATTTGAAACAACTTTCAAGTTGACACGTTCGTCATTTAAAGGCAATCATTATGTAGATAATTTCTACTAAAAACAATAATAACGAATATTATATATTGCATTCTGGCAATATGCGTTTTAAGACCGGTATTCACGTACAATTAAATTGAGTACTATACTCGTGTGACGTCAGAACATTGCACAATATACTCAAATTTTATTCAATATTTTTGAATTTTATTGTGCAATGTTAATGTCACACAATTATATTAAGCCAAAGACAGCAAAAGAAAAAAATTACCTGGGAAGATAAAATTAAAAAAAAAAACTGGTGGAAATTCGGCGGGCGGCGACTTAACGCCAACAATGATTTTAATTATCTCAGTGGCGACAAATTAGTTTCTCCAATATCCCAATTTCGTCTTACCTGAGAAGCGAATTTACCGAAGCAACCAGGGATCTGAGACTCTTCAGGCTTGTGCCGCACATCGGACACTTTCGTGGGAAAGTTGAAGAGGATATTTATACTGGTGGCGTGACTCGAACATCTGCTTTTGAATTTAGTCGAAAATTCAAATTTAAATTTGGGAGGCATTTCAAAATATCTAAACTTTCCAAAAATGCTTTCTAGCATATCATTTTAATCCTTTTGGACAATCGCTAAACGATTACAGGTGATTTTTAGTTAAAAATTTGTGATTCGGACAAATGTAGAGATTATTCAAAAACAATCTGATAAATAATGATTAAATATTCATATAAATTAATCTGGATCCTTACTTATTTCCCTTTTTTTGTACAAAGTCGATAAACAAACACTAATCCTATCATTATCCCATTAAATCAATTGAAAACAAAAATTCTAATGGATCGATTAAATATTTTCTATGATTATAACGGATTTAGCAAAAAAAAAAAAAATTTTGTCAAATTGAAAAAAAAAAGAAAAAAATTCTATTAAATACGAAAATCTAATCAATCGTTTTTAATTCCTCTCCCCCCGTTAACTTGATGTGGAAACTAATTTAACGCAAATTATTCATTCACCAAATCCCTTATACCGATTTTTTCATTTTAAGCAACCAGGCAACACCCTCTTTAGATTATCGTTCGATTTTCCGGAATAAAAAAAAACCCACCCCAACCTCTTTACCCACTTTATAATTGATTACTCATTTCATCAATTTTATTCATCAGTATTTATCACTTCATAATAAAAAATTGAAATTAGAAAAATGTCTAATGTACAAAATACAAAATTACCTTACTGATAATCTTGAGAGATAAATTTATAGAAAATTTATTCTTCTTGTATTACGAGAGCTAAACAAAAATTATTCCGGAAATTAATTATGATTTTTATGTTTTAAATACAGAAATTAAGTGTTGTTGTTGTTGTTGTTGTTTATCTAATCCTTGCCTAACAACTATAATAATTTAAATAATTTCTGTTATTTGTGTATGTATAATTAAAATAATAGCAATAACAAAATTACCATCAATAAAAAGCAGACAATCATTAATTTAAATTTTACATTTCTTATTGTTAATTAAGATATTTTTCTAGCCTATTGTTATATCTTGTGTGTGTTTTGTATTTAATATGTTGTTTTGTTCTCTCGTTAACAAATTTGTTGTTTTTAAGGGTACACATTACATTATCTAATAAATCTGTGGCTAATTGTTTTAAAATTGCATAAACTCGTACATACTTTATACATAAAATTACTCACCTTTCTTTGTGCTTGCGAATATGTTGGCAAAAATGCGGCAAACGAACCTTCTAACGTGTCCGGGCTACCACAAATTGCATGCGACGTATCACAATAATAGGAACATTTTCCGTGGAAACATAAATTATTTGATGGTGAAATGAAAAATGTTTTTAACAATTCATCATCAGCAACTTGATAAATTTCCGTCGTAATATTTAGTAAACGCCCTGACACGGGCATAGCACGTCTAAAACCGAGCAGCCGATCTAAATGGAAGGCTGCAATTTCAGCGTTGTGTCGCTCAAAATCGGTAAAGTAGAAATGATTTGGCAATGTTTCTTGTTCGCGTGGAAATCTGTTAAGTAGAGTAAAAAAAAAAAAAAAAAAATTAATTAATAATTTAATTTTAATTAGTAAATAAAAAAAATATCATAAAAATTATTGATGTGTATAGGTATGTATATACATAACCGTTACGTACAGAGATTCAATAAATACAGGGATTTCACAGTAAATTAAACAAAATATAATTATCCTTTATAAATTTGTGTGTACAGTATAGTACATTACAATGAATATTGCATATTATGTACGAGTATACGAGTATTATAATTTAATTAATTTGTTTGATTGAAAATTGAATTTTTTTTTTTTTTTTTTGTATGCAAATTAAATATTTAAACTTTTTTGTGTTAAACGGGATTATTTTAATTACGTTGAAGGCGATATTTCATTTTTTGTCACTGTTAATTAATTACGAAATAAATTTTAATTTTTTTTTAAACATACTGATAAGTTAACATGGGACGACCGTAATGATTTTTGATTTAACTAAATTATTGAAATGTCTGACATTGTATTGTATAATTATTTAAATTTATTTTACATTATTCCTAGAATTTTTTAATATTATACAGGGAGACTTTTTACCAAAAATGAAATTAAATTTGTATTATGAATGAATCTATGATGGGAGATGGTTCATTAAATTCTGAAATTGAGATTTTACACCGCTTAAATTGTAGCCCAACCAGAGCTCAGTGTTCGAAAACCAGTAAACTTTTTGAAAAAATTGAAATAATTTTGAGTTTAAACTTGTTAATATTTGGCATAAATTGTTAATTTAGTAAACCATGCGTAAGAAATTTGTGCTAACCTCTTCTAAAAACGAAATCCAAAAATTAGTTTAGTTATTGAGCAGCCTGATAATATAAATAAATATCGTTGATGTCAATACATATTTACGTATCTAAAAACGTTTATAATTGGTCGTACATGACCAATGTCGATGTAATGTCGAATTCTTTGGAAAAATAAAAAATAAATCAATAAATTGATCTTTTTTGACCTTTTGACATTACGTATTCTTTCGAAGAAAATAAATTGATTTTTTTTTTGATCCGAATCATTTATCACAAATCCGGATTTTTTGGTAGATTTAAGGAGGCCGCATTTATGCAGATAATTTACGGATAAATATTTAGCCGCGTTTTCAACCAAACAAATCACTGAAAAACGAAAAAGAATTTCCCCTCCCAAGTTAAAAAAATTTTATCTTTGTGCGGATATATTGCTCAAAGATAACTTGGGAGGGAAAATTCTCTTTCGTTTTCAGTGATTTGTTTGGTTGAAAACGCGGATAAATATTAATCCGAAAATTATCTGCATACATGCGGCCGGCCGCCTTAAATACATAAAAATGTAAACGTCAAAATTAAATAAACAAAAATAAGACGCTATCTTCGAGTTTGGTTCCGGCTCTCGTCTAAATAAGTGCTCTTAAACAATAAATTAAAAAAAAAAAAAAAAAAAAAACAAAAACAAAAAAGAAGGATTATAATAAGAACAGTTTCAAAATACTTATACCATATATATTAAAACATTTTGTGTAGTGATTAATTTTAGTGATTAGTGCAAATTTAAATAAACTATCTTATTAAGTGGAAATATCGATAGTTCGGCTCCTGCTTGCAGGATGCCTCACTTTGAACATCCAAACAGATTCGGGCCTCTCTTATCTGAAGCAGATTTTGTTGAGTTGCCTGAACCTTCACCAGTAAAACGACGATATGGTAGTTTTCACCAAAGTAATATTGATAACGAAAAGTATCTATTAATCACTAGTGCATGTGAAAAAACAAAAAACCTTGGATCATTATCAGTTTTTGCCGTTGATAAAGCACTTGCCATGATCACTGAAACCGGTATTAAAAATGCCAAATTATTAAAAACAGGTCAGTTATTAATTCTAACAAAAAATAATACCGCTACCAAAAAATTACTCGCTTCTAAAACTCTCGGTGGGTTAGTTAACATCGCTGTAACGGAGCATCCTTTTCTTAATAACTCTGAGGGTTTCATTTATTGCAAAGAGCTACTTAATCTTACAGAAAAAGAAATAGTTGATGGACTCACAAGCGAGAAAGTAATTAGTGCCAGACGAATGAAAAAACGCAGAGATGGGAAATTGGAAGATACTCCTGGAATAATATTAACATTTTCTTCACCTTCAATCCCTTTGAAAATCAAACCTGGGTAACTAATATTAGACGTTCGTCTGTTTATACGAAACCCCCTTAGATGTACAAACTGTCAGAAATATGGCCACAGTAAAAATCGATGCACAGTGGATCCTATTTGTGGTTTGTGCTCATTAATTTTGGATGAAAGACATATGAGTCCATGTAGTCTAAAATGTGTAAACTGTGGTGGTGAACATGCTAGTTTTAATAATTCATGCCCAGTATTTCAAAGAGAAAAAGAAATTACCAATATCAAAACCATCAACCGTATACCGTTTATTGAAGCAAGGAAAAAATATTTCCGTAACTTTGCAAACACTACACCGGCTTTAAGTACAACCCATCAATCAAATACAACATATGCTGACATTACAAAAACGAGAATTACCGAAAGTAAAAAATCTAAAACTAATGAACAAAAACAAATTGTACAAAGAGGACCTTCAAAAATTATACCAATAAACAGTTTAAAAAATAACATTCAACCTTGTGAAAATATCACCATCGGACCACCCATTAATTCTAACAAACAAATCTCTGAAAAACCAAATAAAAAAATTAAAACCGTAAACGATAGTAATAATCAAAATAATAACCACACTAACACTAATGAAATAGAAAACAATTACAGTAATATTAATTCAAATTTTCCTTTTAACCCAAATAATACAACTAACACAAATACTACTAACGATAACATAGAAAATAATAATACTGATAATAATATTTATGACAAAAATTGCAACCGTACTCTTACAAGTATTGATGCAAACCCGAATCTGATCAATGAGAGTAAATATGAAACAAATGTTTTTGGTAACCCTATTACTGAATCATATAATTCCTTGTATGGAAATGGGAATATCGATTATGATGATACATATATCTCTTTCTTAAATTATATAATTATGTGTGACTTTAACTCAAATAGCATAATTCAATGGAATCCTAACGGAATCACAAACAAAATTGAGGAGTTACATCTAATGATAAATCAAACCAAACCATTGGCCATTTGCCTCCAAGAAACTCATTTAAAATTTGGAAATAAATTTTCTCTAAAAAATTATCAAGTCTATAGAAACGATGTTATTACGGATCATGATGAAAGAGCAAAAGGTGGAGTAGCAATACTAATACAGAATAATTACAATAGTGTTGAAATTGAGATTGATACCGATCTACAAGCCGTGGCAGTCGAAATTTATTACCCAATTAAAATCACGTTGATCTCACTTTATTTACCAAATGATAATAATATAACCATAAGTGATATTGAACATCTTATCAATCAACTAACAACTCCATTCATAATCTTGGGTGACTTTAATGCCCATCATCCGCTTTGGGATAGATTTGCAACTCGCCCCGACAAACGTGGCACCAACATTGTAAATCTAATTGATAAATATACAATTTAAATATTTTAACTAATGGAGAACCAACACATTACACTTATTCTAATGGGACTGTTTCAGCGATTGATATTACAATAGCATCACCAATTGTATCTATGTATTTTGATTGGCACATATATCCCAACCTTTGTTCAAGTGGCCACTTTCCCATTATACTATCCACAGAAATACCAACCAATGCAGCATCTCCACCTCCTCGACCGAGATGAAGAATAAATCAAGCAAACTGGCAAAAATATAATCTACAACTCAATTTAAAAAATGATTACCATTTCCACGATTCAGATATTGCAAATCAATATATTGCTGATGAAATACGACATGCAGCAAATTCTATACCTATATCATCAACTAATTGTCATAAACCTCCAGTACCATGGTGGTCTCGGGATATTTCTGAAGTGCTGAATGCTCGATGGAAAGCACGGAGGAACGCTATCCGCAATCCTAGCCCATCAAATTTACACCTTTTTAGGAAATGTCGAGCTCTTGTTAGGAAACGTATTCGTATCGATAAAAGACTATCATGGCAAAAATTTGTAAATAATCTTGGACAAAATGAAGATCCACAAAAAATTTGGAAATTCCATTAATAAACTTTGTATTTGGACAGAAAACTATGGATTTGAGTTTAATGTTGGAAAAACAAAAGGTGTTGTTTTTGGTCGAACAAATCGCCCCATCCCAAGTCCGAATATCCATTTAAAAGGTCAACCAATTTCATTTAATAATAATCATAAATACCTTGGGGTAATACTGGACCAAAAATTATCATTTAAACTACACCTTGCATCATTGAAAACACAATGCCTTAAAACTCTTAATGTAATTAAACTATTATCAAATATTCATTGGGGGTCTGATAGAAAATCTACTACTAAGAGTACATAATGCCTTGATTTTATCTAGGCTTGATTATGCCAGTGTCATATACCAAAATGCATCTACCACTAATTTAAAAATATTAGATATGTACAATTCTCACTCAGGGTCTAAGATTATCGATTGGTGCTTATAGGAGCAGCCCAGTCGAGAGCATCATCTGTGATTCTGGGTCAACCCCTCTCTCTTATCGTCGTGCCATAACTGCAATAAGCTTCATAACAAAAATATCTACTTATTCAGATCATCCCCTCCAAACAAAAGCACTCCCTGCACTACAAGGATCATTATTTGCCGATCCTATATTTAAAACCATTTTGTTTCAAATCCAAAATTATAACCTCATACTACCAAACCTTATGGCGCTCCATCCACGTAAAATTCCTCCCTGGGAACTAAAACTACCTATCGTAGTTAAAAAATTATTAAAATTTCCAAAGAATATGACCAACAATTACATTTACCATACAGAATTCAAACAGATTCAGGATCAATATAAAAATTTCCAATTTATTTATGTTGATGGTTCAAAAACTAACGACAGGGTTGGAGTAGGAATCTACCATGAAATACAACAGGAAAAATATAAACTTTCAAATATCATGTCTATATACTCAGCTGAAGCTGTAGGACTTCAAATTGCTTTATCCAAGGCGTGCAGATCAAATTTCACCCGGTTTGTTATATTATCAGATTCCTATTCAAGTTTAGTATCTCTCCAAAATTCCCAAATAAATAACCCTATTATCCAAGACATACAAGAAAAATTACATTCACTATATGATAAGAACATCATATTCTTGTGGGTTCCTAGCCACTCAGGAATCTTCGGTAATGAACAAGCCGACTCTTTGTCTAAATCAGCTGTAAATCTACATGAAATAATACAAGATCATGTTCCTTTTAATGATCTAAAAAAACATGTGACGAATAGTTTAATGGAAAAGTGGAACGGCCGATGGAATGAATGCATTGACCATAAACTATATGAGATTAAAACAACAACAGCACCATGGGAAACATCATTAAGAGAATCACGTTATGAAAGTGTTATTGTATGTAGACTCAGAATTGGCCACAATCGATACACACATGATTATTTGATGAAAAAATGTAATCCACCTCAATGTGACATATGTCACTGTCCCATAACTATTCATCATATACTTATAAATTGCCCAAAGTATAATCACTAAAGAAGGAAAACAAAAATCTCTCCAAACCTTAAAGGAGCCTTGGAGATAATGAGAAATTCTTACGATGCACTCTGAAATTTATAAAAGCTATATATAGGGTTTATCAGTCACATATAATTACTATAAAATATTAAAATATAAACAATAAACAAATAAATTAATTAATTATTAAATATCAGTATTATTCATACCAATAATCTTATTAATTTACTAAAACACTCTCTATTTTTACTATTAAATTTTAAGTACTTAAACTTTTATATAAATAAAAATCTCAACAAATAAATAAATATTAATATTAAACCATTAACCTTATTATATAAAACATTAACATTAAAATATACCAAATATATTATAACAAATATGTAAATGAACAGTTATAAAATTATAAATTGATATCAGTATAAAAAATTGACTTGTATAAAAAAATATTAATATTAAAATTAACAAATATGTTTCAAATAAAATGTGTAGATATAAAATTATTAACTTAATTTATATTAAATATTGATAATAATATATGTAAATCTGTAACATACGTTGTATATATTATCATAAAAAAAAAAAAAAAAAAAAAAATTATGTAAAATTAATAGGAGATTAAAAACCTAAATTGTGTTAAAGCTCAAATAAATATTTAAAAAAAAAAAAAAAAAAAAAAAAAAAATGACGCTATTTTCATAAATTATTTGTGGTTACATTTTGATGCGAATAGTTGCGTTTTATATGTAAAATGCTGTAAAATGAGTAAACATAACCTCGTTTTTTTATTTGTTTTTTTTTTCACCAATACAACTACAAATAAATTAATTTTTATTTTTCATATTTTTTGGCAAATAAAATCGAAAGAATTTAACATAAGTGATCAATAGTAGTAAAGCTACGCGTAATAAGTTATTAGGTATTATTGGTCACTTTCATCGACATTGGTCATCAACTCAGGTAAGAAACTTTTATTAAATTTTTTTTACGAAATAAATTAATTAAGTTCAAGTTAAAATTTTTCACAACAAACGCACGCATTACAAGATAGACGTGAACATGTCTGTGAAGTTAGCACGAAAAATTAATCCCGAAAAAGTTTTTTTTAAATTATTGGTTTGTTTCCTTGCTAAATGAGATATCAGCCCGAAAATCAATAGAAATATAGAAGAAAATTGCAATTGATCCCGAATTTTTTATTTTTTATTTAATGAAACACTTAATATTTTGCAATACAAATAATGTTTCAAAAACATATTTAAGTTAAAGGTGTTCGTTCGAAAAAGATTATTAAGAAATCACGGGATTCACTTAGTGAACGGACCGTTATTTTCTAATAATTCCATACATTTCAAATGAATAACATTTGTTACCTTTTAAAATTACATAGCGCTTTTCTCAGAGGGAATGATATCAAAGGGCCGAATGGGTCGAAAGGCCGAATGGGTCGACCCATTCGGCCCTTTGATATCATTCCCTCTGAGAAAAGTGCTGTGTAATTTTAAAAGGTAACAAATGTTATTATAAAGGTAACCAATTTTATTCATTTGAAATGTATGGAATTGTTAGGGAATAACGGTGCGTTCACTAAGTGAACCTCGTGATTTCTTAATAATCTTTTTCGAACGAACACCTTTTATTAAAACATGTTTAAAGCATTATTTGTATTGCAAAATATTAAGTTGATCAATTGCAATTTTCTTCTATATTTCTCTTGATTTTCGAGCTGCTATCTAATTTAGCAAGGAAACAAACCAATAAATAAAAAAAACCTTTTCGGGATGAATTTTTCGTTCTAACTTCACAGACCAGGAGCCCTATTCTCGAATTCCACATCCATTTTCCACATGTGGACATCTGTCAAAACTCATAAAAATTGAATTTTTTCGGTACAAAGGGAATATTTCCGAATGGGTAGAAGCATGTGGGAAAATTCCCCATATAGGAAAATGTCAATGCCGCATGTGTTTTATATACGAATTACAATTTTCGAACCATTTTTTGACAACTTTGACAGATGTCCACATGTGGAAAATGGATGTGAAATTCGAGAATAGGCCCCCTGGCGTGAACCTGTTTTCCGACATCTGTCAGTAGTGTATTTGTGCCGGTTCTACCGAATTTGGGAGTGGGAGCTGTGACGTAAACGTATATTAGCCATTTTATAGTACACATTCAGGAGCAAATACATACATTCAGTGGTAATATCATACATTCAGGCGCTATTGCATGCATTCAAGTGGTAAGTTAGATTTCCAGCATACTTTCAGGCGTGCACGCATACATTCAGGTAATAGCGTACATTCGGATGGCGTTGTACGCATTCAGGTGGTAAGTTATCTTACAGGCATATTTTCAGGGGAATTTAGGTGTAAAGTGCATATATTAAGGGTAAATTTATAAGCATACTTTCAGGGGGATTGTGTAATTCAGGCGGAAATTGCATACGTTCCGTGTATATTATTTTTTGACATACATTCAGGGTTGAATTCCAACATAAATGTATTTGGTCTTGACAAAAAACAAATAGTGGGACCACTATATTTCACAAATTTTCAAATAGAGAACATAAACTTTGTATTTGTGATGGTTGTCTCAACATTTTTTCGTAGCGAGACTGTTTTAAACCATCATTTAACAAACGGGTGTAATAAGATAAAATGTATTCTCCCAAATGAAAGTAATTATATAATAAAATTTAAAAATTTTCAACGCAAAGAACGAGTTCCCTTTGTAATTTTTGTTACTTTGAAGCAATTTTAAAGCCTATTGATACGTGTACATCAAATCCTGAAATTTCTTTTACAACTGATATTCAGGAACATGTTCCATGTAGTTTTGCATATTATATTAAATGTGCGTATGATGATAGTTTATCTAAATTTGAAATATGTCGAGGTGTGGATTGCGGTCGTGTTTTTATCAGTCGAATTACTAACGACATAGAAAAAAATAGTAATATTTTGAAAACGATGATTCCAATGAAAACACTTACTAAGGAAGGAAATAAAAAAATAAAATAGTGATAAAAAATGTCATGTATGTGGAGAATCATTTACAGAATCTAATTATAAAGTAAGGGATCATTGCCACAATTGATGGGGCAATTCAGAGGAGCTGCACACACTAAATGTAATTTAAAAAATAAAATTAAAAGTTTCGTTCCGATTTACCAAACATTTTAAATTTGGTGAGAATGATTTTATTAAATTAAGTTTTCTCGATTCATTTAAGTTTATGCCTTCGAGCATTGATAAATTATGTAAAAATCTTTCAGATAATCAATTTTTTGAAACACAAAATTTTTTTACAAACCTAGAAGAGCAAAATCTAGTCAAACAAAAGGGGACCTTTCCTTATGATTACCTCGATCCTTTTCAAAAATTCAATGATACATGTTTACCACCAAGAAATAAATTTTATAATAAATTAACAAAATCTGATATTAGTGATAATGATTTTATTCATGCTAATAGTATATGGAAAGTATTTAAAAATCAAAACCATGCCATGGCCAAGCTCTAAATGTAAACATACGGTTGATTTCTCTGTCCATTACTGTGAACAAAGTTCTAACTAAAAGCTTTTATATAGGAATTCACTATACAAATACACTTCATTTGAATAAATACATTCGACAATGAGTCGTAAACAGATAATTAATGAATTACATAAACCAACTCGTAAAAATATTACACGTCGTCGTGTTAAAATCCAGGCCATCGATGATATATGGTAGGCGGCACATCTTCTGACTGTAATTGATAACTGCTCTAAATTTGCCTGGGCCATATGAGTGAAGAATAAATCATCATCAGTTTCGATTGCTGATGCTTTTAATAAAATTTTAGTTGATAGTAAAAGAACACCAAGAAATCTACAAACAGATATGGGGACTGAGTTTTATAATAAACATTTCAAAGAACTGATGAAACAACGAAATATTAATCATTAATCTAAAACTTGAAACAATGTGTGCTAGACAGTTTAAAAATAAAGAAGATACATCGAGTTCTTCAATTTAGTCAAAAAATTTGGTTAAAACCATATATAGATTTGAATACAGATCCTAGTAAAAAAGCACTTAATTCATTTGATAAAGATTTTTACAAATTAATGATGCAATACCGCCTGAATGTATGATATTACCCCTGAATGTATGAATTTGCCGCTCAATGTATACTAATTTGTTTTTTTTTTGCAAACCCACGCACTACTAGATAGACGTGATCCTGCTGTTTATTTGCCCACTACAAGATAGATGTAGATATATCTGTGGTCTATAATTAAAAGGGCGTAATTCGAGTTATGCCCTGTTTTACTTTATTAAATATTTGCGTAAATTTCATTTTAATGTATATTTCAATCCAACCGTTATATTTTTATGACCAATAATTCACGAAATAAACGTAGTGAAAAAAAGGGCTTAATTCATTTTGGACAAGTCATGCAAGAATAAAAAGGGCATAACAAAAAAAAAAAAATCAAATTTTTTATTAAAAATCAAAAAATTGATGTACCAGTGAGAATAAAACGTGAGTGATAATTTAGTTTTTGTGTTTAAAAGTAAATTAATAAAAGGGTGTAAGTCTATGTTAAGCCTTTTGTAATTACAGTGAAGTTGATAATTGTTAAAGTTAAGTCGAAATAAGCCGTTTTTGTAATTTGCCAAAGTATAAATTGCTTACTATTTTACTCTTTTAGTGTTGTTAAGCCCTTTTTATTATTTTCCGTTATTATATTTAGAAATAAATATTAAGTGAAGTTATTTCCTTTTGTTCCATGCAACGTTTCTTCTATTTTAAAGGTAAGCCATTTTGTGCAAATTAATCAAATTGTAATTATGTACTAAATTTATGCAAATTGCTTCGTTAAACTGTATAGTTTAGTTTTTAGTTGCATTATATTTCTGAACAATACCATATCGGTTTGATCGAAGGCAATGGTTGAAATGGCGAAAAAAAGGGTTATACGCTCTAGCCAACTTGAAGTCAGCCAATTAGTCACAGAAAGGCCACCAGTTTCACAAAATCAAGGACTACTTGATTCTCATAATAATGAACCTCCGATTAAAGGTATGTTTTTTACGAATTTTTAGTTTTTTATGCATCTGATTCTCATTTTGTTTATCATTATGTAGAACGAATCTCAATGGATCATGAACAGTTTCCTACGGCTGGAACCGAACAAACAAAATTGGAATTAGAAGTTAACCGACATGAAGTCAACCAATTAGTAAAAGAAGGGCCGCCAGTTTTACAAAATCAAGCGCTAATTAATTTTCAGAATAATGAACGTCTTTCACAAGGTATACAAGTATTTTAAGAATTTTTAATTGGTTGGTCATCTGATTCTAATTTTGTGTTATCCTTTATATAGAATGAATCTTAATGGAACATATGGAGAGCAAACAAGTTGTACAAGTTGTAGTACTCATAATTATCAAATATATGCTCAAAACTTAGTTGATCGGAATCAAATGGATTACCTCAATGATAGTGACAATGATGACTGTTTTGATGATAGTGATTTAGATCCAACATATGAGAATGAAAACGAAATTCAGGAATCGTCATTTAATTCTGACAAAGAACTATTGCTTAATCAAATGAGTGCGCAAATTGAACAAAATTTGTTAGAATCTGAAATGGAAAATTCGGCAAACACCGAAAAACAAAACCAAAGGTTTAGGAAACTTAAATGAAATGCAGGAGAATTCTATACAACTGCAAAAGGAATTTCAAAAGAAAGTAGATAATGTAAACCACTCCAAAATTGTCGCAAAAAATGTGCTTCCAAAATAAATTTTATACATCAAAAGATAATATTTAAAGAGTACTGGGGACTAAAAAAATATAATTTACGTGCCAGTTTTGTTGGGGGCTTGATCGATATTATCGATACAAAAACCACAACGACTAGTTCGCGAAAATCCCGTAGATTCTCTTGTAAATAATTTTTAAAGAAAGACGGATAAAGGAAAGGTTAACCTTAGGGGAAACCGAAAAATTTCTTCGAGTGGTAGCACAAAAACTGTTTAACTCATCAGGTTCTGTTTCATTAAAAGATTTGCGTGAGAAACACTCAGGTGAACACCGAAAGCTTCCGGAAACTACTATTGCTGCTGTTAAAGCACACATTAATAGCTTTCCACGTACGAGTCACACTATACTCGACGTGATACCAACAAAAAATATTTACATGTAGACTTAAACATTTCTCTCATGTATAAACTGTATCGTGAGAATCACGAAAACCAAATATTTATTTGGAAATATACTCAAATATTTAACGAAATGAACCTTAAATTTAAAAAACTCAAAACAGATACATGCCATACATGTGATATATTGAAAAAAAAATTGAATTGTCTGATGGGTCTGAAAAGGAACTTCACTTTTCGGAACAAAAACTACATCACGAACTTGCAGATGCTTCTTATAAATTAAAAGAAAATGACAAACATGCTGCAAAATTAGATGATTCCAGTCGTTTTTATATATCTAATCTTCAAAAATGCTTGCCAACGCCAAATATTTTATAAAAGGCTCCTATGGACCTTCAACTTGACGATACATGATGGTGCTACGAACCAGCCATATAATTACATGTGGCATGAAGCACTGGCGAAAAGAGGCGGTATTGAAATAGCATCATGCATTTATCGGCATCTCAAAATGTTGCCTCCGTCTGTAAAACACGTTACGTTTTATAGCGACTCATGCGTAGGACAGCGGGGAACATAATATTAAATATATAGACCATACATTTTTGGTAGTGGGCCACGCCCATATGGAGTGTTATTTCACGCTACAATTGAAAAGCAAAAAAAATAAATAACGTTTAACAAAACAATTTTTGGTCTTTGAATGACGCAGAATGATGTATATGACTTCAGTCAAATAGCGAAAACAAAGTTTCAATGGAGAACCGTTGATAAGGAAAATAATAAATTTTCATGGCAAAGTGAAAAGTGGCTGAGATTCACTACGAATTTAGGAGAAGTGTATTATAAAAATTTGCTTAATGAAAGTGAACCATTCAAAATAATTAATTTTGCATGTCGTGGTATTTCTTCTGTGAATGAAAAACAATTATTACGTTGTTTTAGCTCCCCAGTACCGATTAATTCAAACAAAAAAACAGATTTACTTTCCTTAATGCCGCTAATTTCTCCTGAATTTCATCAGTTTTATCAAAATTTACAAACAGAAGAGAGTCCAGACTTCCACACCCAGATCTCACTGAAGAATCGGAAGATTAAGTGAGCAAGCAACAGCATTTAAACGGTTCATGTAACCAAACAAAGTTGAATTTATTATTATTATTTTTATTAATATATTGAATTTGTAAGTTAAAAATATTTGCACTTTAAAATGAAATATAGCATTATATAATTTCAAATTTGGTTTGTCATACTCGTATACAAAATTTACTGTTTTATTTGTGAATCCCATTCCAAATAATTCTTATTAGGGAAAACTACTTCATAATGCCATAGAGACTTGACAATTGTTTGTTGTATTAAAAAGACATAACTTGAGTTATGTAGATTATAAATCAAAAAAATCGTTTTATAAAAGGGCTTAACTGAGTTAAGATTAAAAATATAAAAAATTAAATAGAGTAAAAAAGGCTTAACTAACTTTAAATTATATAACTGACAAGGTAGTAAGGCTGACAAGGTGACTTATCGATTTCCCACAGTAATTTTAGCTTATTTTCGCTCCCCTGAGAATTTCCAATATTATACTTCCGCCCTTTTAATTAACCACAGGTATAATAACAAAATTTTCCTCTCCCTATCTTAATTCACCCCTTCATTGTGTATGACAACCAGTCGAAATTTACGATAGAAGTCCGAATATTGATAGAAAGAATTAGCAATGGAAGAACTGGCAACACAATTAAATGTGATCGTGGGACAGCTGAAAAAGCTTAGCGATACACAAGTGTATCAAGAGCAAAAACTAAATCTAATATCCCATAAAGTGGAAGAAAAACCTCAGGAAAATACTGAGATGACACCCGACAGAATAGTCGAAATCGTTTCAGCGGTAGATTTATTTACTATCCCGGATCCAATTAACTCCGTACCATATTTTGATGGTAACAGGAAGCAACTGCCGGCCTAGCTGAAAACAGCCGAGGATACCCTGCTAGTATTCCAACCAGTGGTCGCAATCCAGTATTCCAGTGTGTACATACAAGCCGTTTTAAAGAAAATTGAGGGGAAAGCTAAAAATATCTCATGTCTGGCTGGGAACCCTCAAAATTTCAGCTTTAGGCCAACAAACAAAGCGAAACAATATACAAGCCTACTTTAAAAAAATTAAAAAGACGGTACAGAGCATTAAATCACTGTCTAGACAAAACAAACTGTAAAGTGATTCATGGCTAGCGATCAGTGTGTTTAAGAGGAAGATGCGTGCCCGCATTCATATCTGGCTAGAGGAGGCCGTATTTTTATTATGCCCAAGCGGCTAAACCTGAAAGACATTGAAGAGGCTTACGCGTTTCTGTCTAAGTTTTCAGATAGTTCCAAGAAATTGAATGAATACAATAAAGAACAATGAATTCTTCCGACAAATCATCGGAAACAAACGTATTCGATAAAAGAAGCGCCAATTCCAATGCAATTTGATCAGTCAGTGAGATCAAGAATGAGATCGCGCAAGAAATTGAAGATAATTTGTCACAAGACCCAAATGAAAATAACCCCGACGAAAATGAGTAATTTAAAAAAAAAGGGACATTTTTCTAGAGTAAAAAATTAAGTAACCTTTCTTAAGTAGAAATTAAAAAACACTAATAATTAATTTTATATTTTATTTCGCATAAATATCAATAGAAAATCTTTTAATTACTCAACGTACAAAATTCAAATTTCAATTTTAATGTAACTAACCGTAAATTAAATAAAAAATCGCTAAATATTCAGTTCTGTATTTATTATTTGGTTATACATCACATATGTCTTTGTATTTTATGGACGAACGAACCGCGTAAAGTGCTTCTTTGTTTTCTTTAGCAGAATTATAGACATATTTTTATTTATAATGAGCCAATTCATTATATTTAAATAAATTATTTTTTGGTAAAGGGCTCAGGGCTCCTTATTTTTGCAGATTTAACCTTGAGCTTTCAATCCCAGTATGCGGGGGACTACTGCCCCTGTCCAGTATGCGTAGCGTTGCAACTACAACGAACTTGGTAAATCTTCGTCTTTCGTCTTTAATTTTGAAAAAAATATTTCCATTTACACTTGTGGCTCCACATCCCACAATTTTGAAATTATAATTTTGGAACAGACGTTTTATTTTTTCATAAAGGTTTTTTTATATATGGAATGGCCAAAAGTTTGTGATTTCATTTTCTGGTCTAGATATCGTATTTCTATGAAAATTTCTTGTTTTCCAAATTACATTTTTTTGTTAATTTTTCGGGATATTGGTTAAGCACTAATGTATCTTTTAGAATTTTTAAATTTTGTTTGTGAAATTATACTAATACTAATCGGACTGATACTAATCGGAAAGCTTTATAATTTTTTTTGTTAAAATTTGTATAGTGATAATTTTATAAGTGATGGGGAGCCAAGAATGAAAATTTATATATCTGCCTGACCAGGTATCTTTATGATACCAAATTACAAGAAATTTTGCCATTTGGTTCGTGAATTAACAAAATGTCCAAAAAAGAAATTTTGTTATCCACTTCTTTTTCTAAAGTAAATTTTATTCTATTATTTGCTGAATTAAACGCTTCTAAAAAATAATCGATTTTATTTATCGGTACCACAATAATTATGTCGTCCATATATCTAAAGTAGAATAAAGGTTGAAAGTCTAAAGAGTTAACCACTGAATTTTCTAAATTTTCCATTACTAAATTTGCTAATAATATTTCGTACAATTTGGCTACATTTGTAAATAAGGATTTAACATCTAAAGAAATTAGCATGGAATTTGGCGGGATCGTAACAATATTCATTTTGTTTTTGAAATCTTCAGAATTTAGAATAAATGAATTTGTTTTTCCTAAATTTGGTTTAATAATATTGCCTAAAAATGATGATAACGAGTATGTCGGGCTATTTATCGAACTTATAATTGGTCTGTATGGTACATTGGGTTTATGAATTTTTGGTAACCCATATAATTTTGAAATCACTGCTGTTTAATTTGTAAGTTTCTTCTTTGTCACCAAATCGATATTGCCAAATTCCTCCCATTCTTTTACTACTGAGTTAATTTTTGTCTGTATTGGCGTAGAATTGCCTTTATAGATTTGTACGTACGTCGAGGTGTCATGGAGTAAGTCATACATGTTTTCCGTGTAGTTCGTCCATAATGTCAAAACCGTTACGTTTCCTTTGTCTGCTTTTGTCACTAAAATGTCCGGATTGTCTTTCAAATACGTCTTCGTTTGTTTTACGTATCATAATTTTTTTTTCTTTTGGTGTCAAATTTTGAATCTTTGTGCTGTTTTTGTAATTTGTCAAAATATTTATAAAATTGTTTCGAATATGATGAATACGATCGTTGTCTTCTAAATAATTTTGAAAAAAGGCACCGTACCAATGGTAGGTGGGTAAAAAGTATTTCTTAAACTTAATATGAATTTTACATGTGTAGGTAGATCGATGTTGGAAATATTGACTAGCCATTTATCACTAGTACAAAATAAACCGTTTGTTATTTCATTTAAATTTTCTCCCATAATCTTATAAAATTTTATTTTTTGTCTCACCTCAATTTTATCGACATTTTAATTGAACGTTAAAACTGCTCTGCGATGAAATTCTTCAAAATATTGCTGGGTAGACTATCTTGAAGAGCACGGTTTAGTGACATCAGATTCGTTTTCGTGAATCGAATATCTTTTATTGTAGCTGCAATTTCTTCATTGATCAGTACAAATTCGATTAATATTGTGGAAGATTACGCTTATACTGGCAACTCTTATGATGTATTTATATAAGTTTTTTGTCTCGTACTCATTTTATTTTTATTTAATTGTACAGCCTTTCGGCATGAAATCGCTTTAGCCACGATTTTTTTTTTTTTTTTTCGAAAAAATTGTCTAGGCTTCGCGTTTCCGTGAAAAATCGGTTTTTAGTGGCTGCGTTCCATTTAACGTGGCAAAGTACACACAAGTACTTCTGACTGCAGGCAGCTACTCTTGCTAAATATTATGAGTAGTTTGCTTTTTGAATTTATGGCGACTTCCTTACCAGAATATTTAGTACAACTAATCGGTAAGAAATGGCTGATCAGTTTTCAAATTAATAATTAATTTTTCAACTTTCCATGTTGCATGTAAATTTTTTTAAATTAAATTTTATTTTCGCAACTAATTTTCTGCGTTCCATTTACCATCTACTCTCAAGTAATTATTTGTACTTTGCCACGTCAAATGGAACGCAGCAAGTAACAAATATTTGATTGTTTTATGTCGAATTTTTATATAAAATGGAACTCATTTTGAAAATAATTTTCATTATAAATAATTTGTTTAAAGAATTATAGAAGTTAGCACACTCTAATATTAAATTAAATTTTACTAATAATATATTTTTAATAGCTAGTTAAACGGTTTCTATTATTAGTCCACTGTTGCTCCATCATGCTGAATAACCGCTCCACTGTAGCATAATGTGCACGAATACAAACGAAAAATTCACATATTTTCAAAAATTCGGAAATTTGTTCCAAATTTTGAATTCTTGTAAAAAACAATTTCCATTTGTCATGAGCCAGTAAAGCATTGAATTCATCATTAGTAGCCACCGTGTCATAAAAATTCAATATATTCGTGAATTGCGAAATCAATAGAGTATCATCAATTTCTACGCCAATTCGGAATAAAAATTGAAGAGAATTGGTAATTTGCTCCCAAGTCGGTTTTTCGCAAAGATTTGTCCACTCAAAAATCTTAAATGGTTCAAAATTGTTCGTCCATTATTGCAGACAATAGAGGCAATGTTCATAAATCTGTAAAGCCCTAGACTTGAATACAAAACATTCGTTGCTCATTTCATCATAAATTCTTAAAATTCTTAACACTGCCATCGATAGAAATTTATTCGAAATCCTTTGTTTAAGTTCGACTTCAACGTTTTTTAAAATACGCATGATTTCTAATAAAGAGTTTTCTTCTTTCTCCATCTGCTCAATTTTTCGATGAAAGATATGTGTTAAGGAATGGAGCAAGAACAAATAAGCTTAACTTAACGGGTTCTCAAAGAACATTTTTAATACTACAGGTGCTTTGGCAATTGATAGAAAATACGATTTTAATGTTCAAACATTTTAATGATTTGTTCTATAGCTGGGAATAGTGTTAGCCATCGAGTTTTCGATGAACTTATTAAGAGTTTGAAATCGACTTCTGTAAATGCACAAAAGTCTTTGAGGCTTTCCGTTCGTACCGTAAAGGTTGAGAAATAGTTGTGCAATTTCGATATAATGGTTTCTATATCAGTTGGCCACCAAATCTGTTCCATGTCTGGTACACTTCATTCAGCGGAACCAATATTTTTTCAGAATGGGTATGATGTAATAAGTCTAATCGTCCTTTGATGCCCATATATATTTTTTTATTATTACAGGTACCTAATGCATTCCACTATACTGTCCTTCTCGATTTTCTTGAACATAGGAAATTCCTTGTGTAGTGTTTGATTAAAAATACATTTCTTCTATCATTTTGTGCAGGGTTATCCAATTTTCTTTTTAATTGAGACTTGCCAGATTTCATTAATATGGGGAATTTTTAATTTTATTTTCAAATATGTCGGAAAAAAATAAATTTTTGGAAATTTAAAAACTCATCGAAAGAAAAAGAGGAAAGAGGACAAAAAAAAGACGGTGCGAAAAAAGAGGACTGAATAATTTTTTAAGTAAAATAGAAAAGAGGATAAAAGTGCAACCGTAAAATAGAGGACATGTCCTCTAAAAAGAGGATGAATTGTAACCCTGATAAAGAACCACCCTCAATCCCTCCTAAAGAGTAAACAAAAGCTTAACTCCACATTAAATCTCAAAAGTTTCGTCCAAAGACATATGGAAATAGAGGAGTTTCAGGACAATTGCATCAAACCACTAATAATGGGGACGAAAAGCAACTGCAACTTAATATCGGAGACGGAAACGAAACTATAGTTTATTTCAGAAAATAAACTTACTATAAACAACGCAATGAAGGAAAAATTATCTTCGGATTGTGGACTCAGCAATCGGACACTATCCGGAAACCTTATAATAACATTCTGGAAACTGTACTATATTATTTTTTAAATTAACAAACGAAGTGCAAGAGACAACGGGGTGCGCTCTACAACTTGCAAGCGACTCGACGACAATTAATGAAAACACTCGAGGACGATCAGGAGAACATACAAAATTGGAAATAAATCAAAAACATATACCTCGAACAAATCAGCCACAAAAATTGAATATGGACGCTGGCACGAGACGTTTAACTATCATCTCATCAATCACCATAATAGTCTTAATCATTTACATTGCTCTCCGTAATTAGCAAACTGCTACAATAAAAATAACAAAACCTATCATCTTAGAGCCACGGGAAACCAGCCAAATACAGCAATTATCAAATCTCTCATGACGCCCCTTCTACACCCCCTCCCTCCCCCCTCGAAGGAAGAGTTATATTCCAACAAAGTACATAATTGCATTTCACATTCCAACAGTTGCATTTAATACAAACTTAAAAATTGTTGAAGAAAATTAGACCTCACGTGTTTGGAACTCATTGTTTTCGTTCAATGAACACTAACTCAACTCGATGTTTTAAAAATATTCTTTAAATCAACTTTTTCCACAATTTTTATGTGCGCAGTACAATAAACAAAGTCTTATTTAAAAAATGTTGGGATAATTTAAAAAATTTTCTCAATTTTATTGATACTGAAATAATATTTGTGTAAAGTCAGAATAATTATATCGCGCGATCGCACCTCAAAGTTGAGTTAGATTATTTGATAACATTGAGCGACTACATCAGGCCAACGTCAATTTTTACAAAAAGCAATGCTTGTTTCAGTGTGGATCTTAAAGTGCTCATTCTAATTTTTAATTCTGAATCATTACAATTTTTGATTCGCGGCTGAGATGCACAACTACCTAAGATAAGGCCTCTTAGGGAAGCAAAACCAAATAAAGGTTCCCTAAATAATAATGGATCAAGAAAAATTGGTGCATTCTAATAGGACACACAAGTATTGGAATGACTTAAATTTAAATATCCAAAACTAAGTAGGTAAAATAAATTTAAGGAAAACGTATCTTTAAGCTCGTCTAATTTCAGCGCTATTGGCAATAATATCGCTAAAGGACTTATTACAGCCGATCTAGCTACTTAAAATAGTAAGATCAGTAGCGTTTTGAATGAACTCATTAACTTCATCAGCACACGCGATTAATTAGTTGAACACTTTGATCTTCCTAGCTGTCCTTATCTCATTCAGTTTGGAGCATACCAAGAAGAATTCCGAATGTAATACTGAAACGAGATCTACATAGGCCTATTTAATGTAAATAACGTATCCCTCGAGTAACTTTCAGAGGAAAATACATACGCAAAGTTGTTGAAATGCTAGTGGAAGAACAATAGGTATATTTATTTATCTAATCGTTTATTTGGGGACGGATAAACGAAAAGAAAATGAGTGAGTGTATAGTAATCGCCCTATATCTTTAACCGCATAGTCTAATTATTGACGTATAAGGCTTACACAAGATTATATTTATTAAATCACCAGCTGACATACGTATAAAATTCATATTTATTATCATTAAATTATACAAAAGAAAAAATACACCCGCAAGTAACATTCCATCGTATTAAACAACAATCCACCCAAAAAAAAATTTCCCTTGAACATACATTAAATACCGCACCAAACCAAACCAAACGAAATAAAATCCATTTTCCACCTCATGAATCAAAAACAGTAAATTATAAAATATTATTAATTCCAAAAAATTATAAAAATAAAAATTTAAATAGTTTTTGTGTCGCACACACAAAAGGTTCCGAAAGTCGCACAGCGGGTATTTTAAAATTTTTTAATACAATTTTCTGAATCCCTTCTGAATCCCAGAATATTAATAATAATAATCGTTATATAATCATAATAATAGTAATAATATTAGTTTCATAGCTAAAAAGCTTTATTGTGCTTTTATTACAATTTTTTTGCTGCTGCCTAATTCTAATTTGTGAGATTTATATAAAATATACAAATACAATCTAATATAAGCCTTTATGTATATATAAAGTAGCTATAAAGAGAGAAAATTTTCTTAAAATACATAATTAAAATTAATATTTTCGGAATTATTAAATTAAAATAAATTTATTATTCGGGATTATAACCGAATCTACATATTATAGTTTATGTACATACATACATATACTATACACACTCGTCGTATATGGGAGAAAGTTGAGCATGATAATTTAATTTTTTGGAATATTTCGGGGAGGCAAAAAAAAGTTGTATTTTATAGTTTCGATGTGGGGGAGGGGGTGTGGAAAATAGGATTGAGGTGATGGTGGATGAAACGGTTTAATCAGATGAATAATAATCACGTATATGTATATAAATTATTTTGACTATAAAGTTTTAATCATATAAACGAATCTGTCGTGAATAAATGCGAGGATATAATTTTAATAATGGTGACAGAGATTTTGGTGAGCTTTTCGCTAGAATACAAAGTTGTTTTGTTGTATAGTTTTTGTTGTGATATTTTAAGCTGATAAGCTTTTAATATGGTGCTAATTTTGACGAATTAAAAGCATTCAAAAACATTCAAGTGTTTTATTTTGCGAGGGATTTGACGCTTTTTTTTTTTTTTTGAATACATTTATTTCGTTATTATTTTAGCTAACAAAAATGCTTTTACACATGACCTAAGGAAAATTTCAACCGCACATACATTAAATACCAGACATATTATTACCAAAACCTTATTTACACATGATGCATTTATAAAAATATAAATTTTTGGAATTCCAAACAAACCAAATAAATCGAATAATTCGAATTTATACACACCACAAGATATTTTTTATGTAAATAAATTTATAAACATGAGCATGTATTCAAAATATAATTTGTATTTGTATATGTATACAAAAGGAAACTCTATCCATAAAGGTGGTGTCTTTCAGAAAATTCAAAAACAACAGGACTATTATTTTCTGAAAATCAATTTGTAGTACACATCCTAGAGGTATTCAGTATATAAATTCATCCCGGACATCTGTGTGCAATGGATTTCAATTTTAACACGAACGTATATACGTACATATTAAATCGAGAGATGTTTTTATTTCTTCCGATTTACATTTAAACAGCAGCATATAACAGTACATGTACCACAATATGTGAGGCTACCTACATTATAAGGAAAAACAAATAATATTCGTTCGTCTAGTGAATGCATAAAACTATGGCATTTTCTTATTTTTCATGAAACATATTTATTATGATTATTAATATTCTAGTATTTTCCATCTAACTATTATATGTACAGATATCACAAACATAACCAATTTCCTTTTTTGGTTTTGCTCTGTCTCCGTTCCATCTGGTGTACAGATTAATGTTATTAACGTTGACCTAAATTTTCTGTTAAAGTTTTATAGTAAAAATACGTTGTCACATGCTACACTAATACGCTCAAGAAATACGTTAAATATGATAATAAGTAGCAAATCGTAAAAGTAGTTTTGTTAATTAAGCTTTAAGGTCATCCGCTTAGTTGAAAACAGAAAGCCAATTTAAATCATTATTAAGTTTGTTAAATTCTAGAGAATACCTGAAAAACTGAAAGAGAATATAGCAAAACCTAGTTTATTTATTAATAACCAAGGCCACCTAAATAACAGAGTTTACATGTTTATAACTTTTCACTTAACAATAATTTTTCGGGCATAAATACAGTTTACTACATTTTGTCTTATAATCGAAGTTGATAATACACTACGGGTAAATTTAAATATTCAGGCGACTGGGCAGATAACAGCTCTGCGTTCAGAAATTAAATTTGACAAAATTGACATTTGAAAATCAAATTGACGAATGCAGCGACTCAGTCTCTGCAGTCTTTTAATTCCGCCTACATTGATGCAATTTGGCTGGAAGGATGACGAAGCGATTCCTAAGATCTTGATTAAATTTTGAAGAAATTTCTAAAATTTTAACAATAGCGCCGGCCTAAATCTAAGAGAAGTCAAACTTGAGTCGAGTTAGGAGAAAGGGTATACTACTTAATAAATATAAAAATAATACATTTAGGTACTAATATATTAGGTTGTGGAAACGTATTGAGAGATTTTTCTCACTAGATGGTGTTTGGTGTCATATATCGGGCAAGACTAATCAGTTTGCGTCATACTTGTTTGAAAACTGACATTTCAGTCTACAATTTCCATAAAAATAGTTGACAAACTTTTGAATAAGGCTCGATACACAAAGAAGATCGATGTTTGGGTGCCTCTTGAATTGTCGATGAAAAGTTTCATGGACCGAATTTCGATCAGCGAATCGCTACAGAAACGCAACGAAATCGACCCATTTTTGAAGCAAATCTTGATGAAAGATGGGTAAAATACGAGAATGTTATTCGAAAAAGATCACGGTAAAAGAAAGGTGAACCACCACAAATGACTTTAAAGCCAGGATTGACGCTCCATAAAGTTATGCTGTGTGTTTGGTGGAATTGGAGGGGAATCGTACATTACGATTGATTATAATCTTTACTAACAGCAATTAACCAGACTGCAACAAGCAAATAAAAAAATCAGGCCAGAATTGATCAATAGAAAGAGTGTTGTTTCATGACAACACCAGACCACACACATTATTGACGACCCGGCAAAAATTGAGAGAGTTTGGCTGGGAAGTTGTGATATATCCATCGAATAGCCAGGACCTTGCACACCCTAACTTCCATTTGTGTCGATGTGTGCAAAATTCCCTTGATGGTCTAAGGTTGGCTTCGAAAAGGGACTATGAAAATCACTTGGCCAAGTTTTTTGCCGATAAACCACAAAAGCTCTACACCGATGGAATTACGAAACTTCCCTAAAAATGGCGAAAGGTCATATAATAATGTCCAATTTGTACTTAAATAAAATTCGTTTTGAATAAAACAAAAATGACAAAAAATCTCTCAATACTTTTTCCCCAAACCTAATCTATTTTGATTTTGATTTTTCGAATGAAATCAAAAATGTGGAATTGTGATAACTTCAAAACAAGCAACATTTTGGAAATTTTACATGAGAAAGAAAAACGATTTACTGATTCATATCGCTTGGAGCTGTTGTAGGAATATTTTTATAGAAAATAGCGGTTTTTAAAAAAAAAAAAAAAAAACTAGAAATTTCTCTCGGCAGTCGCATATGAAAAATGGAAATTTGAAAAATTGCCACTTGTGTTGTTTGATCAGAGTATCGTCTATTTAATTATCATGTACCTACAGTATCGCTAAAAAGTCACCGGAAGAATGGTCTTTGTGTTATAAATTTTTTGAATCAAAATATTTTTCTCAGCTTTTTTAGATATTTCAAATCCTTTCTTTTGTTGACTGGGTGGCGACCGTACTAAATTCCATCAGAAGATAACATATTCAATTTATTCTTGTCACTCCATAAGATTTTTGACCACTGTTCCGATCATCAATTTAAATGCACTTTCGCAAACTTCAAACAGGCTGCGCGTTTGGAGATCATCGGTTATTTTTGGAGATCAGCGGTTTTTTGCTTGACGCCTTCCATGAAGTCCAACATTAGTCAGACGATATTTTATGGTACAAATGGAAAGATTCCTACTATAATTGACTTTGAAATCATTTATTATCGCTGGAGCATGACTGTCTTACAATGACGGAATCTTCTCTTTTTGTGGTCTTGCGAGGTCGTCCAATTCAAAGCTTGCGTTCTAAGGTCCAACCACTCTTTTACAGTTGAGTTTGGTATATCAAACTGACGGCTAACTGCCAATTGACTGCTCCCATCGGCAACACATTTTAAAACTGCCTATTTTATCTCTAGAGAATATTATTTTCTTTTCACCATAAATACGCCATATGGTGACATTATTTACAAAAAATTGTGAAACAACATTTTAAAGGTAGCAAATATTTAGAAAAAAACTGCATCTTCCGGTGACTTTTTAGCGTAATGTATACATCTTTTTCATAGATCTTTAAGATCTTAGAGGAATCTCCAGATTTTATCGTGCTAATTGAGTATGTAGTTGAAATCTTTCTTGAATCGAAATCATCACTGTATAAATATATTGGAAAATTCGTGATTTGAAATTTTTTTTCGGCGTTATAATGGGGTCTTAAATATATAAATTGGTGCTATTCGGGCTCAGGTCGAAAACTATGAAACAATTAGACTTCGAAAAAATTTAATAAGCTGGGCAATGCGGTAATTATTTAAATATCGAGAGTCACAAAATTTAGTACTCTGTAAGGGCCACTGAAATAGTTATTACATCTTGAAGCATGCGGCTCGCGGGACAGAGAAGCTGCCTTTTGTGGCGCTGGAACCGCTTTGTTCGGCTAATTTTTTTTTTGGAAGTTCTATTGCTCTATTTATTTTGAAAATGTGTCGAAAACATTCGTATGGCTTCGACACTACTCAAAACTGTTCTGTTTCCATTTTGCATAAAATTAAGACAACCTTTGATTTTAATATAGCAATTTTGCAAACATCAATTTCTTGAATTTAATTTATGATTAGGTCCTCAAAGCTTTTTAAAGCAGGAAATAATTTAGCAGATTTCCGGTTCGGTCAGACTTTAAATTTGTTTAGCTAGTAAATATGTTATCAGCAAACCCAAAAACGTTTCAGCAGTTCACCGAGGATCTTCGTTCCTTATTAGTCACCAATAATCAGTTAAGCTAAGTTGACAAATGACAGTTGACATATACAATCAATAATGGTGTCAGTAAAGTCAAATTAATTAAAAGTTCTCATCGCCATTAGAATTTGTAAAGGGCTAGCTAGTTATATACACGAAAAGGAAACGGAACGAAAGACGAACGCGTAGTAGTTATACAGCTTAATTGTTAAAATAGTTTTGCCATTTTGACGTTTGCTTTTATTTTATTTCAAAAGTAACATAGAGTGTTGAAATCGAATATCAATTAACTGCATATAATTGATAATTCAATATTTATTATGCCTTCAGATCCTTCCTCGTATGAATATTCCTTGTATTTTTAATTTCGGTAATAACAAAGCCGATAGTGTATAACCGCAAAAACGAAACGAAAGAAATTAAATTGAATCAAATCTTACGTTCGTTTCCAATTCGTTTTATGACATAATTTATTTAGTAAAGTAAGTTCGTCATTTCCTTTTTTCAACCGGCTCCGGCCTCAGGATGTATTGCACTATCCATTCAAAACCGTAGGGTGTGTTCAAAATAGGGTGGCAAGATAAAATTTTAGAAAAAAAGTACATTTCTGGAATAAAACGTTATGAGGGGTACTTACATATACATATTATAGTGACCGGACGTCCTAGTTTCTCCGGACCTGTTCTGGCTTTTCAAACTTCTGCGGGAACTCGATCCCAAATGACATGGTCCAAAAAACCTTCAGGACGTAATTTAATTTATTTAAAATTGGTAACCTTTTATAGAAGACTTTTCATACTCACTATCTACAATACATCGACAAATGGGTGTTCACTTTATGCGGAGAAATGGTCTGGTTTGGCTATTTAAGGGAAACCACAATTGTGAATCTAATTTTTGATTTATGGCATCGAACATAATACTATTGGTAGGAATAGTGTTCCAAAATATTTGTCGCCGTTTGGCGATGTTTGATTTTAAAAATGTTGATCCCCGTCCACCTTTATGTTTGATAATTGAAATATTTTATAAAATTTACAAAATATTTCGGATCGTCAGAGGTTTACAATTTCGTTTGAAGGCATGTAATTCCCAAACAAACTTAGTTTAATACCAAATTTTGTGGATGTGATCCTATTTTATTATGCCAATTGGCCACATATATAATGAAGTAGCTAAAAACTATCCTAATATCAAAAAAATACTTCCCTTATTTTTGCGGATCGTCACAGGCTTACAGATTCGTTTGGTACCATATCGTTCTAAACAACAATTAGTAATTAAAAAATTCTGTTGATTTGATCCTAGGGATTTTGCCAATTGGTCACATACATAATGAAAAGTGCGCCTTGAGTAGTATCGACGTTTGTTTAAATATAATGAAAATAAAAATATGGATTGCGGTCAATGCAACTTGAAATATTCCACTATGGTTGTGCTGAAGTGGACCGTGTGGCATATAACCAACCGCAGAAATGCTCAAACATTACGTGGTTCTGTTGTGACTGCAGAGACCTTATGAAGAATCAATCATTCCTTAAGGGGCTGCAATTTTAGTGCCAATACTGCTCAGCAGCCCTTTGTTGAGAAGCTGCTTGATGAGATTACGTGCCTCGAACAACAACTTGGCATAATCCTCGATCGTCTATCTGAGTTGTCATCCACGACTACCACATCGCTTATGCCTTTAAGTTCCCCTGGAAGAGCAACTCAAGATTCAACTTCACGCATTATATCCGATGAAGAAAATAATGCAGCTTCTCTGATTACGTCCGATAAAAGCGTAAAAGGTATACCAAGTTCTGAATTGCTTGCTGTTATGCCTATTAATCCTGCGGTCATACAACCAGCCATGCAAAATCCTCCGGCCTCTACTGGAACCTTTTCTGACATGGTGACTTCTTCACAATGAGTCCCGCTGTTGTCGTGCCTATAGTTGGGAACAAGTATCTTCAAAATCTGGGAACAAAAACTATTTGTGGTACCAGACAATTTTCGAAAAATTTTGGGGTAAAGGCTACACGTCTGAAAGTTTGATCCGGGTACTTCTGAATATGAAATTGTATCCATGGCTAAAACTTGTTTGGAGATTGAAGACTGTAAGGCATTCAAAGTAGTCCCTAAACAACAGAGTATCGAATCTCTGGAGTTTGTTTGCTTCAAGTTTGGCATAAAAGCTGATATACGTATTAAGGCTCTAGACTCTAATATTTGGCCAACTGCTGTACACATTCGGGAGGTTTACGATAAAAATTTTCGGACAACATTACCTCCACTAAAATGATAAGAGCTTACTAAGTAGTAAATTCGAAGCAAGTAATAACCTACAGTGTGAAATTTCGAATACAAACTGTACCAGTCAACTCTCCCGTAATTTATGTGATGTCGTTTCGGACAAAACACTTTTACCTCAAAGTACTACCATAATGCCTCTAGCATTCGAGGTAAAGCTAAATTATTCTTGCTTGGCGTGCTTGACAACGATTACGACGTGACCATTATCTCGCAAACATGGCTTACTAAAAGTTTCAATTCAAAACTTTAAAAGAAAAAGTTTAAAACTTTAAACGTGTTCCTTTACAATAACTAAATTTTGCAAATCGAAGATGAATTAACTTTCTATCGTAAGAAATTCTGGAATTTCATAAATGGTAAAAAGAAGGTTGCTGGGTTTTCTACCCCAATGACTTTTCAGAACTCTTTTGCCAGTTAGCCCTCTGATATATCTAATTTGTTTGCCAATTTTTTCAAGTCCATCTTTCAAGAACCTGCGGTATCATGTAAAAAGCCTTTAACTAACCGCAGTCTTTCTGATTTTATCTTTCTAAAATTTACGAAAGCAAAAGTCTATATTGGGTTATCTCAACTTGAAGTTGATAAGGGGGCAGACAAGAGGCCTTCCTACCCATCCCTAATAAAAATTGTGCAGAGAGTGTAGCCCCTTAACTGACTATTATCATTAATAATAGTCTATATGTACTGGGATTTTTCAGCAACTATCGCGGAATCGCTATTCTTTCTGCTATAACAAAACTATTCGAATCCATGATACAGAAATTTTTGTTTTTTCATGTAAACAGGTTTATTTCTCCTGCTCAACAGGGATTTTACCCTGGTACGCGTTTCTTGGGCTTTTACTTATGAATAAGTAAAGCTTTTATTTCACATAAAAATTTGCTTTACGTCCTTTTTTAACTAAAACTCGAGAGGAGGATTTAAGAAATTGCGCAAATTTTAATGTTAACAAGTTCATGTTTAGACCCTGCAGACTGTTAGTGTGCGAACAAAATTTCAACTAATGCAGTGAAAGATGGTTTCTTTACCGGTAAAACCCTTAACCATTCATCGATAAACTTTGCGATTTTCCATTTGCCTGAAGATTTTACCAGTAATTAAAATTAATCAAAATGTGGCTTAAATTCGTTATTGAATAGAGAAAAAAAAACGTGATACTCAAACCAGCTACGAAGCAAATAATTGCAATAATTTCAAAATAATCTCAAAAATATCTGATTTACTCAGATGACATGAAAATATTTGCTGGTCGTTTAATAACAAATTGTTGCTGAATGTGGGTGGATGCCGTATTTTTTCATTCTCTCGGATGCGCTCCCCAATGTTCCAGCAAAATTTTTTATATAATATTGCTGTTGATAGAGTTGAGTTCATGTCCGACTTAGGCATAACCTTTTCTTGTGATCTAACTTTTACTAAATACATTGCGATTGTATCATTACAAAAGTTTATGCCAGGTTTCATTAAGCGCAATTGTAAAGACTTTTACGACCCGTTCACACTGAAAATTTTGTATATATCCTTTGTTCTAGAACACGCTTCTCAGATCTGGTCCCCATTTTATAAGTTGCCACAACGGAAAAAAAGAAGTTAAAGGAAGTTGTAAGCCCCTGACGATCTGCAAAAATAGGGAAGCTGTTTTTTAATACTTACTAAAATAGCTTCTAATTACTTTATTATGTATGTGGCCAATTAGCAAAATCTCTAGGATCTTATCCACAGAATGTTTTATTTAACCAATTGTTATTAAGAGCGATATGGACCCCTTACGATACGCAGATTTAAGAGAGGTATTTTATGATTTTGGGTGATAAAATAGTATTCACAAAATGTAACTTGACTTTGAAAACGTAAATTATGGCCTGTAAGTTTACAGTGCCAAATTTGTTGATGCAAATCTACATCTTGATTTTAAGGACACATACAACCTGCAAGAATTTAAGTTAATGTTTGAAGATTCTTAATTTTCGAGATTTTATTACAAAAAAAAATTCTGTATGTGTCTTTATAATCTGTCAAATCGTGAACATGTTAAACAGAATCCCCTAAATGTTGATATAATGATATGTGAATTAAATTCGCGGTAGGTAAATACATGTAAAGATGTATTCTGAATTAAATAATAAATAAAAATGTATTAAGTGATACTTATCACAGCTAAATGGCTTAAGGAATGGTCAATAAAACCTGTCATCCTTATTATGGTTCATTTGTACCATTTTTCTCACTGCGGCAAAATTCTTACAGTCTGTAATACAAATTTTTAGTACCAGTTTTGTAAAAAGGGGCATCAATTGTGTTTGTGAACTAATAATCAACTTAATCTTGTGGTAGCTTTAAAACACGTTTCGCTCTGTGCGACCGCGCAACTCGCACATGGTGATCTTGCTATAAAGATTTCCTGTGGAAATATTTCTAAGATAAGTATTGCATTTCTTAGGGTACGTGTTTTTGATTTCCCTTTCGGCTAATTTATGCTGGTTAAACCTGATTTTACAGAAATTGACCCGCGAATTCGTAAATTTATTTCATATATAAATCATAAACGTGATCCTTTGATTTTTTTGTGAACTTTTGAATAAAGGAGCGCTCTAATTAATTTGGTTGGTACTGAACTACTCACCCAATTCGTCACACCCCTTTTTAAATGTTTTTTATGGTAACGAACGGTTCTAATTAGATCTTTTTCTCTTGAAAAGTATGTACCAGAAGCTAGAGTTGGTAACCAAAGAATGTTTGAAGTTGTTTCGGTTTTGGTTTGAGAAAATTAAACGTCAATACGACACCCATGTATTTATGCGCTAGCAAAATTGTCTTTTTATTGGTTCGGTTTTTAGTCCGGTTTTAATTTTAATTTGAGAAAATGTTTTGGTTAACAATCTCGATTCGCGCAATGGTTTGGTTTGCGGCTGGGTTCTAGTTCATCAAAATTTCATTGGATTCGTTAGTTTTTCTGGTATCAATTATTATACTTTTCAAAAATGCTAATGCTGGAAAGCTTATACTTAGCACTGTGTCCACCGAAGATGCTTTAAAAAAATTACTTTAAGGCGATCAGTCTTCCACTTTTAATTAGCTTGATTGGCTTTAACTGTAAGGAAACAAGCTACAAAATTTTGTTGAAATTATTTCTTTTAGAAGGACTGGTTTTGATGACCCGAATGTTGCCTTATTAGACTGAGAAACGAAACGAAAATAATATTAGCAAAATTATGAAAAAAAAAAATAAAAAAATTTTCAGCTCCTAAATAATTTGTATCAGTCATACACATTTTAGAATTAACAACATTTTATCATTCAAAGTTTCGTTTTTCATACAGTCAGGTTCTTTTATGCTCCTTAACAGAAATAAATGTACAAACCAACAGACCGAACTGAACATTGTGACCGACATTTTATTATTTACAAATGGCAGCCGCATTTTTTCATACAAAGTGATCCGGAACAGACAGATCAAGTTTACACTGAAAGCAACAATGCAGCTTGAACTAATTTTGGTTGTTTTTGAAACAAAATTTTGATTAGAAAATTTGTTTGGATTGTTTTGTGTTTTCATGAAACGTGATGTGATCAAATGAAACATCAAAGAATGCTGCTATTATCGTGTGATCTCTATTTTTTCATTCGTAGTAGTTTTTTTTTGCATTGCCCCAATTCTTCAAATTTACTTATAGCCAAATACACTATAGCTATTTAAAAGTGTTAAACATTTGTTCTTAAGTTGTCATTAAAAATATCGTTCGAATTGTCGAATTGATTTAACCATTACATTAGCTGGACGTAGGGCCAGCCAGTAGCGTAACTACAAATTTCGACCCCCCCCCCCCCGCCTCCTGCAAAATGTTTCTTGGGCTTTTACTTATGAACAAGTAAAGCTTTTATTTGACATAAAAATTTGCTTTACGTCCTTTTTTAACTAAAACTCGAGAGGAGGATTTAAGAAATTGCGCAAATTTTAATGTTAACAAGTTCATGTTTAGACCCTGCAGACTGTTAGTGTGCGAACAAAATTTCAACTAATGCAGTGAAATATGGTTTCTTTACCGGTAAAACCCTTAACCATTCATCGATAAACTTTGCGATTTTCCATTTGCCTGAAGATTTTACCAGTAATTAAAATTAATCAAAATGTGGCTTAAATTCGTTATTGAATAGAGAAAAAAAAATGTGATACTCAAACCAGCTACGAAGCAAATAATTGCAATAATTTCAAAATAATCTCAAAAATATCGAATTTTTAAAAAGTATCTTGAATATTCTAGAAAGTTCTCAAACGTCGAATTATCCCTAATTATGTAAAACCAAACGAAATCCTATACGCGATAATCAAGGCCTTGTGAAATGTAAATAACCTGAAAATTCCTGAATAATTTCGAAATTTTTTTACTATCTCGAGAAATCTACTAATTATCACGATTTATACGAGGGCGGATTGAAAATGAAGCTACCTAGCGCTAGATGGCAGCACAAACACAACAATTTTTTGTTTTTTAGAAATTGCGATCTGTCAAACGTCAGCTGTTAAAATTTCACCCAAATTCATCGATTAGTTTATTTGTTGTAGTCGTTTGAAGTAAGCAACTTTTGTGTTTCTTGAAAAATGGAAAAAAAAGAATTTCGTGCAGTCATTAAACACTATTATTTGAAAGGGAAAACGGCGAAAGAGACAAAAGAAAAGCTCGATAAACATTACGGTGAGTCTGCTCCGTCAGATTACATGGTAAAATATTGGATTGCTGAATTTAAACGCGGCCGAAGAAGCTCTGCAACAATACCATCAACAGGAAGGCCAAAAGAGGTGGTTACTGAAGAAAATATCAAGAAAATCCTCGATATCGTTATGAATGATCGCCGAGTCAAGTTGCGTGAGATTGTTGAAATGGTAAACATATCATATGAACGTGTGTTCAACATTTTGCATGAACATTTGCATATGAAAAAGCTATCGGCAAGATGGGTGCCGCGTTTGCTCAGTGTCGAACAAAAACGAGTTCGACAGACCACTTCACAGCGGTGTTTGGACATGATAAAGCGTAATACTGTTGATTTTTGGCGTCGATTAATTACTGTTGGTGAAACGTGGGTCCACCACTATACACCTGAAACCAAAGCTGGTGGAAGTGCTCCGAAGAAGGCAAAGGCAGTGAAATCGGCTGGCAAGGTTATGGCCACTATATTTTGGGATGCACACGGAATATTGCTCATCGATTATCTTGAAAAAGGATCCACAATCACAGGAAAGTATTATCGTGCATTATTGGATCAATTGGTTAATGCAATCAAGGAAAAACGACCACATTTAAAGAAGAAAAAAGTGCTCTTTCTTCAAGACAACGCACCGGTTCACACAGCATTAGATACGATGCTAAAATTACGTGAAATACACTTCGAATTGGTTGATCATCCACCTTATAGTCCAGATTTAGCTCCTAGTGACTTTTTCCTGTTTCCAAACTTGAAAATATGGCTCGCAGGACAAAGATTCTTCTCAAACGAAGAAGTGATTATCGAAATTAACGCGTATTTTGAGGGGTTCCCGAAATCGTATTATTCAGATGGTATAAAAAAGTTGGAATATCGTCTTACTAAGTGTGTCGATTTAAATGGAGACTATGTTGAGAAATAAATGGTTTTTGGCAAAAAAAATTTTGTTTTCCTACTTAGGTAGCTTCATTTTCAATCCGCCCTCGTATGTATGCGAAAATCTCGAATAATCATAAAATTGTCGAGAAACTTAACAAATCTACAACATAGATTTTTTTATGAATATCGGTTGATCTCGAACAATTTCAATAATACGGAAAAGTCTGGATATGAATGACTAATTTCGGTAAGCCTGTTAGTAAACCCAAGAATATTTCAAAAAATTTGTCAAGTAGCTTAATGTTATCAATCCTATTAAGCAAAATGCTACTAAGCAAGATAAGGCTAAGCTCAACCAAACGTAGTAGTATTGGATAATCATATTCTTAGAACAGGCTCTAACATTCTCGAGTAACTTCGAACAATCAAATATATTCGACAATCTCATACATTCTCGAATAATTTCGAAAATCTCGAATAACTTGATTGTTTCGAAATACCAAATCACCAATTAAGCCTCGAACATTATACATCTCATCTAGATTTGAAAGGAGATATGAAATCGGGAAGCGACGAGAATTTTCAAAATCAGGAGAATCTCAACGTGAACAAACAAAAAATAAATACCAACCGGTTTACAGTTAGTTCAATTTCTATTTCCCGTTTACCGGTAATCAAAAAGAGCCGGTAAACGAGATATGTTATTTGACAGATGACAAGTACAAACATTCCGGTTAGTTAAAATGGATTGTGTTTTCATTATTAAAACTTATTTTAAACATGGTGAAAGTTATTCAGAAGTTGGAAGAAAATTTCGTTCAAAATAGGGTAGAGAAAATATACCGTGCTATTAAACCTATCATTGATAAATTTGAAGAAACTGGTTCAGTTCAAGATGAGAGAAGCAGAATTTATTTTCGTAGTGGTCGTTCAAGTGAAAATATTGCAGCTGTTGATAATCAAAATGGCAATGCAACTACTGTGAATGGAGCTCGATATCGAGAGATGATTAGAAACTTTTTATGTACAACAATTTAATCAATCGATCTTTTGAAAGAGAAGTTTAATAATCGAACAATTTCTCGAGTAACAAACGTGAATTTGCTACCAAGATCATGCGATTTAACGCCATTGGACTTCGTTTTTATGGGGTTTCTTGAAGAGTAAAGTTTATGCGGTTAATCCTGAAACTGATCAACACCTCAAAGACAACATCATCGAGCAAACATCATAATTTAACCATCATTACGCGAAAAAAATATTAAAAATTTTAGTAAAAGATTGACAGCCTGCCGAGCTAGCAGAGGAGGTCACTTGAACGACGTTCTTTTTCATTATTAACCGGAACCAATGTACGTTAATTTCCAATAAAAATAAATAAAGATTTTAATTTATAAGCCGATTGAACGCTAATTCATTAAAGAGACTGACTAGTTTGGCTCAAATATTCATTGATTCCTTCTCTTAAATGAAAGCTAAGAAAATTTAAAATTTAGAATTAATTAGAATTTGGGTAAAACGATGGTAGGTACATATTTAATTTTTTTGAGTTAAGTTATGATTGGAATGAATGTCTAAAGTTCTGTGATGTAACCAAATTGTTTAGCAAATCCTATGAAAAATTAAAATAAATTACATTAAATAATTTTACGTTTTGGGACGAATATATCTTGAGTTTGAGTGATTGCTTGAGGAAAATTAAATAAGTTTTTTTTTTTTCAAAATTGTTTGAGCCAAAAAAGATTTAGTGAAATTTTCAATAAGAAGTTTGAGTGAAATTTGAAAGTATTTTTGTGAGTATCAGAGGAAAATGAAAAACAATTGATGATGAGAATTTGAGTGAAATTTGAATAATAAATGGATCGATTTTATAAAACTATGAAGATAGGCTTTTTATTGCTTTGCTTACAAGCTACAAAGACAGAAACTAAATTTGGATTATCTGATCTTAAATAAATTTAGTTAATTTGGTTCGAGTGCAATTTGAAAGCCCAATTTGAATGCAAGTTTAATTTGAAATTACTATCGTCATATGTTTGAAGATATTCAACATTAAATATTTTTTCAAAGTCATTTGAGCCAAAAAATATTTTGTGAAATTTTCAATTATAAGTTTGAGTGAAATTTGAAAGTGTTTTCGGTGAAATATTATTTAATATGAGACGAACGAATTATTAGGTTTAAAATCAAATTAATTTATTTTAAACGAAAATTGCAAAGAATATCAGAGAAAAACGTAAAACAATTAATGATGGGAATTTCAGTAAAATTTGAATAGGACACTTACATAAATTTAGTTAATTAAGTTTGAGTGTAATTTGAAACGACACATCTTAATGCAATTTTAATTTGAAATTATTACGGCCATATGTTTAAAGTTATTCAAAAAGTATATTTATTCTAAATCATTTGAGCAAAAATTTTGGTAAAATTTCAATAATTAGTTTGAGTGAAATTTAAATGTATTTTCTGTGAAAAAAAGTATTAAGAGACGAAATCCAATATTATAAAGATTAGAACCAGATTAACTTATTTTAAACAAAAATTGTAAAATAATATCAGAGCAAATTAATAAGAATTAATGATGGGAGTCTGAATGGGATTTGAATAGTAATTGGAATCATTTTAACAGATCTGGAACATATTGTAGTGTGAGTTTTGCATACAACTTACAAAGGCAGCAACTTATTTTGAATTATTTAAAAAATTATTTAATAAATAATTATTTACTAAATAAATTTAGTAAATGTGGTGCGGTTATTCAGTTTTGAATTGAACGAGTATTTGAAATGAATTTGAGTAAAAATTGTAGATCAGATCATATTTTTCCAAATTCTGTCTTGCTAAATTAATTTTGTGAAAATTTCAATAGTATATAGAGTGAAGTTTGAAATTGTATTTTACAAAATATTAATTAAAAAATTGCAGATAAAGTCAGATGAGAGTCTGAGTGAATCATTTTAACAAACCTTAAACATAATATGAGTAGAGTTACTTATAATTTACAAAGAGACCATATTATTATTGATAAATTATTGCATAAATTTAGTTAATTAATTTAAAATTCATGAAAGGAATTGTAATGAAATTTTAATGAAACAATCTAGATATGAAATTACTCAATGAAAAGTTTAATAAACTTTTACAAGTGTCTGAAATCGCTAAGTAACGTTTGAGTGCAGATTTTATGGTTAAATAATATTATTATATATTGATTTTTGAATTGAACTTGCTTAAAATTTGAAATGAATTTGAGTACAGATTTGAGAGTATCGATCAAACTTCAAATTTGAAAATAATTCAAACTACGTTTGAGTGAATAATGAGAGAATTCCACTTAGCTCGAATACAACCAAACAAATGCTCTAAGATAATCGTTTGAGTGAAATTTTCATTAATAGTTCTGAGTGAAATTTAGAAGTATCTCACAGCAAACCAAAGTGTTAAAATTTTGAGTGAAATTAGATTATATTGGGGATCTTTTTAACACACCATGGACCCAATTGAATTGATTTATTTACAACTTAAAAAGCAGCAAATAAATACACATTTTCTGATCTTCATGAATTTAGATAATTAAGTTTGAGTGAAATTTGAATAAACCGGTTTGAATGAAATTTTTATTTTGGAATTAATAACATTTGTTTACCGCATTAGTGGATCTATGAAAAATGCGAAATTGGACGATGAACATTTAAGTAGTTTTGTTGTGTTGAAACAAGAATACGATCTAATTTTTCATACACTGGAATTGAAATGAATTTAAGTAAGTATTATTGAGTTTGATTGAATATTATAATCAAGTATGATAAAAAGCAAAGCAAGTAATAAGCGAAATGGTTTTCAGTAGTGGTTAGATATTTTCACTTTCAATAATTTATTTCTTCTTGATTTTTATGAACATCACAATGATTCTTCGCTAACTGCTTAGCAGCAATTAGCTCTCTTTTGCAAATTAGATTCATCCTTTTTGAAATCATATTCAACATTTTCTAATCAAAACATAATTTAGTTAGTCTAAAACTTATTTTAACCTATTAAACTAAGCATTATCATTTGATGTCGAAAGCATTGATTTAAAACGAGTTTAAAATAGCCGATTCTATTAAGAATTTTCGGTTTGCCTAACGATCTGTCGTCGGTCCATAGATTTCACAACCTAGTCGCACATCTCTCAACTTCTCCACCTTTAAAGTGTTTTGTTATTTTCACAAAACCCTCGAGGTTAATCCCCTTGTAATGATGATAGAATGATCTAAAGATTTTACACTCTATTCCCAGTTTTGTATAACAAAAAACAACCGATATACTTTTTCTAGAACCGTTCATCGTTAGCTGGCTACCAATCAATCAATTTATTGTTTTCATAACCTCTGTAAATCAAAAAAAAGTTTCTGTATATGGCACAAAAAAAAAAAATTTTTTTTTGTGTTGAGTAGAACGACGAGGAAAAATAAATTGTTGGAGCTTTTTTTAGGGACATACCATATACCTATAGCTTGTGTGTTTTTGCTTAATGGCATCACATCTATTCTGTTTATATAGAAGAATCTATCAAAAAAAATGTTTATCGCATCGCTTAAAGTGCAGAGTTTGAATGGACGTTTAATTTTGTTCATTTAGTTTTTGTTGTTGTTTTAAACAAATTGAGACATACAAAGTTTCTAATCAAATTTTACGGTCGGTGCATCAGTTACAGGAGAACAAAACATAGTGACGTACATATATAGTTTTTTTTTTGTGTAAGATAAAATCAACAATTTTTGGCCAAAATCAAATTAAACAAAAATCGCAAGACTTTATATGGAACACTATAACAACGTTTTGTAGGTATATGTATAATGAATGAGCTTTTATCCGTTTGCAAGGAGACATGATAAAAATCATATTAAGTCTCTTGTACCATATACAGAAGACATCATTCATTCATCTATCTATGTTCATCCATCCATTCGTAGGGTACATAATGTCGTGTATATATTTTGACGAGTTGTTTGCTTTTCTTGATTCCGTATTTTTTTATTTGTTTTGTTACATCCTAGAGCGGATTTTTTTGTTTTGATCTATCACTTTATTTTCCGTTTACCCGAAATTTTTGTGTTTTTTTTTTGGGTGAAAAGTCATCATCAATCACAAATCGATAGACAAGATTCTCGTTTGTAAAACCGCTTGATTTTTTTTTTGCTTCACGTATATGATTATGTTGTTATGTTGTAGTGTTATGTGTATTCTGTGCGTATCTGCTTTTTGTTAGATGTACGACGAGTCGGATTCCGATATTTCGCAATGTGACAATATAATAAGACAATTTAACTTGATTATTATTGTTATATACAAGATTAGATGTTTAAGACAACAATGGGATTTTTTTTTTTTTTTTTTTGGTATACATTTTCATAAATAGATAATCCTTGAAGGCAATTTAGGATACAATTTGTTCCTTGTTGTGTTTTTGTTCTGCGTATGTATAAGAGAAATTTCCAATTTATGGATTTACAATATTGTGTATATCTACGTGTTTTCCGCTCGTGTCACTGTTTTTGCTTGTTTGGTATAATATTTTGGGGTTTAGGTTCAACAAAATTTGTTGTTTTTCGATTTTGATGAATTATTTTTGATGGTATCAAATTGTTTTACGTTAAGTGATTGAAAATATGTAATATGAACGTTCAATTGTAGATTTTAAATAAAAGCTTTCTTAAAAAGTTGTAACTTGTGACCGACATATTTTTTTTTAAATTAAACTGAACAACTTCCAACTTTATTATTTTGTTTCCAAAATCGTAACTGAAGAATGTACAGTCGCTCCACAGGAAAAGCTAAATCCTTATACAGTAACAAGTGTTTTATGTCTCTGAACTGTTTGTTTTTGTTTTTCTAGAGGCCACAAACCACCTTGTTACAGTTAGCCGAAAGTTTTCTGCAGAAAGATATAAAATGTCGGTAATGCAGATAGTGTCTTGGCTATATCAGCCGAAAGTTAGCAGTCGACATATTTCAGCCGAAACAAATTTTAAGTAAAATGAAAAATTAACAAAACAACTTAGAAACTGGAATTTTCATGAAGTGATTTTACGGTTGAATAAAGGCTAATTTTGGTTTGACACTGCTTACCATGGGCATTATACTTTAGGTTTGATCAGAAAAGCTAAACATAAAATTAAAAAATTTGTATAAATTCAACCTTTAAAGTGTCATGTCTGAAAGGTATTTTACTTAAAAGATATCCACTATCTGCATTACCGACATTTTATATCTTTCGACTGAAAACTTTTGGCTAACTTTAATAGTATCCACAAACCACTGTATTATATTTCGATTAAATAATTACTTTGTAGTCCATAAACTTGAAAGGCTGATCTTCGCTTCAAGATTTCACGTATCAAATGTCCTCAGACGATGTCCTTAAGATGCTTAAAATCACTTTTATAAAATGGGTTTGAGCATTATTTTCATGATGAGGCACTTATTATATTTTACAAGGTGGGTTCTAAATTTCACTAACAAGGAAACTAACCTAGGTGTAAATCATAGATTGTTTCGAAGTTTTGCAATTTTTGAAGAACACAAAAAATACGAGTCACATATTTTTCTTTAGTGCTAAATCGCTAAACAGATTTTTATAAATATCTCGTATACAATTCAAAATATTTAATAAAATAAGACAAAACCCGACATGTCAAGAAAAAACGATTTTTAAATTGCCAACATGTCGAATGTTTAGTTTGGCCTGCAGACTGTTATACTCTAAAATAGTATAGATTAAAACAAAGAGTCCAATATCGATCTCTGGAATCTTCTCGGATTAGGCGAAAGAAAGCGAAAACGTTTAGTTTTTTGCAATTAAGTTATTTCGGAATTGTGATTCAGAACATATCTGGATCTAAACGGATAAAAATAAAATAAATGTAACGACATTTTAATTTTTTGTGTGGAGTGGATGGAATGTGAAACGTGGAAATAACCGAACAATTCTTCGTTGGCAGTTGCACGCGCACATTGTACACAGTAGTCTTAGTTGTGCATTTAATTAAAGAAAGTGTTTGAAATGCCGAATAACCCGTAACAGAAAATAAACGGCTTAATATGATTGGAAAATTAGAGGAATACGAACCTGGTGAGGATTTTAAAATATACACTTTCAATTCAATAGCGTATCGGAGGAAGAAGAAAAAGCTTGCGTTTCTAAATGCATCAGGAAAAGAAACATTAAAGTTGTGAAGTAATTAGTGTTACCGGACAAACCAGATAGAAAAACGTTTAAACAATTCTCGGAAATGTTACCAAGGCATTTTGCACCAAAAGTCAATAAAAGAGCAGAGAGGCATAAGTTCAATCTAACGGTACAAAATGAAGGAAAAAGCTTTGTAGTCTTGTAGTTTTGGAGATTTTTGGAAGTAACGTTGCAAAATTATGCTAAAATTAAGAGCCGCTTAATCAACGAAATGCTGACGGAAAGATTTATAGTTGGTCTTTAAAGTCCAGCAATTAAAAAGGAGTTGTTAAACAAAGAACAATACGATCTCGAGCAATGTTGTAATATAGAAGAAGACGAAGTTATTCATAAAATTTCAGCTTTAAAAATAAACCAAAGTCGTTCAGCAAGTTACTACAATAGATGTTTTAGATGTGATCCTTTTTAATGATGGAAATAATTGTCAACAACAAGGTCAACAACGAAGGTCATCAATTCAGTCAACATACAACACTCATGGCCAGCCTCATTAGAAATTGGAGTGGAAGAAGAGAGTATTGAGTTTGAAACTGATACTGGAGCTCTTTCGACTATAATTAACAAAGATTTGTATTGTTCCAAAATAGATCATACGAAGTTAAAACGATGTAATTCTCCGTTTTTTTCCATTACAGGTGAGGAGGTTTTGGTTGATGGAAAGCTGCAGGTTCGAATATTTTTCAAAAATCATCGTTACTGTCTAGAAATGGTGGTTATCGATTCGAAGCGTCCAGTTAAACCGTGACTGATAAGAGATTGGACAGATTGGTTGGAGGTGCTGATTACGAATTAGAAAATAATTTATTACTAGACCTTAATTCAGTTAAGTATATTTTAGTACCAGTCATGGAAAATTTAAATTTCTTATTATTATGGATAACATTTTAAATTTACCTAATGCCCGATAATGTAACACCAGTGTTCCACAAACCATATTCAGTACCTTTTAAACTTAGAGAGAAGGTGGAAAGGGAACTAGAAAGATTGTGTCAAAAAACATTTTAGCACCGGTAAAAACTAGTAAATGGACTAGTCCAATTGTGGTAGTATCAAAACCAAATTAACAAATTTTGTTTTACTGAACATTATACGATTCCGAATATTGAGGATATTTTTGCAGGCTTGTCCAATTGTGTCGGGAGCCTATCAACAGGTCTTATTATCCTAATTATGTCGGCAATATTTAACAATAAACATTCATACAGGCTTTTTAAGAATATTCGATTACCTTTCGGGCTATCCAGAGCACCGTCAATTTTTCAGTCCATAACGAAATGAATTTTGCTGGGTCTAGAAAAGTAAATTGCTATTTAGATGATATTATAGTAGATGGTTCGTCAAGAAATGATTAAGCAAATATAATGTTAAAATTAATCTGTCCTTATGCAGTTAATTTAAGCCAACTTCAATCATATCTGGGTCTTATAAATTATTATAGACGCTTTATTTCAAATTTATCTGATGAATTAAAGTGTTTATTTGATTTATTAAAAAAAAAAAAAAATGTGGTATTCTTGTGGGGCGCAGAGTGTCAACAAAGCTTTGAACACAACAAATAATTGTTAGTAGAAATTCAGATGTTCATCAAAGCTATCGATGCTAGGCCATACGGAGTCGGAGCTGTAATGTCGCATTTGGTAGATAGCGAAGAAAAGCCGGTTATGTTCGCGCCAAACACTTTATATCCAGCTGAGCAAAAATATTCACAGCTTCTTCGAGAAGCTTTGACCATAATATTTACTGTGAAAAAATTCCATAAATACATTTATGGACAAAAATTTACAATTTTATCGAATCATGAGCCTTTAAGACATATTTTTAAACCAAATAAAGGTATGCCTTCAGTCGCCGCCTAGCGATTGCATAGGTGGCCGATATTGTTTCCAATGTACGATTATACTATTAAGTATATCGAAAAGGGAAAAACATTGGTAATGCTGATGTTCTCAGGAGAGCAGACGCAGAAAGATTCCATATTGAGTAAGGTATATGTGTATATTCTGATTGGCTGGCCTTGCAATATAAAAGGATATAAATGTGGGTTGGCAGGCGATCGTATCGTTATTCCTTCAGTTTATGATGAACAAATTTTGAAACTATTGCATAACAATCACATTGGAATTTTTAAAATGAAGATACAAGCGAGGTCCTAAGTATGGTGGGAAAAATAGACAAGGATATTGAGTCATTTGCGACAAAACGTGTTGCGCGTCAGCAAACTGCAAATAAACTGAAAATTGAAGTTTTCAGGTTGGCGGGAAACAAGTTTTTCTTTTGTGGTAATCGATTCATTTAGTAAATACTTAGATATTTATTTAATGCCAAATACTACGGCGAGTAAAGTCATATCGAATCTAAAAAGTTTATTTACAGCTTTTGGATTTCCAAAAGTAATTTTCATTGAAAAACTTGAAGCTAAAAAACTCCATTTTTACAATGGATTCCTATGGAAATCAGTGAAAAGTTATACCACTAAAAAACTTTTAAAAAATACGTTATTATGATTATGGCTCTATACTGTAGAAGGCTCTGCTGAAACACGACATCGATTTGTATATTTTAAAACAACTTTAATCTGTTTTGTTGACCTTAAAGTAAAAGTTTTTTCAAATTTGTTTTATGTTACTTTAATAATTTTACATCGATATGACATTTCATATTTCAATTTTACAGCCGTTACCATTTTTAAACCAAAATGAAGTTTCCACATTTTCAAGGGTTGTACAAAAAAAAAAACTTTTTCAAATTTCTCTTTGATCCCGATAGCAGCTCTGCGTAAATAGGTAGAGCTAAATATTTTTTTTAAAGATTTTTAGTTAAAATGTTTAATGAAAAATTATATATTAGTTTTAAATAAATTAATTATATGCATAAATAGCTTGTCAAACATTTGTTTTATCATAGACAATTATGTGCTCCGGTTCAATCTATCCGGAGCTAATAAAAAAACGCGGCTAATAATAATAATAATGATCCGCTCTCACGGTCAAATGTAAGTCTCTGTTTTTTTTTTATTTTCTTTATATTATCAGTTTGTCACTCACATACTGTTGTTTCATTATTCGTATTCATTCCTCTTTCAATTCAAAGTACATATATAACAAAAGTACATAAAGATTATACTGCGTCACAACACTATTTCTAGTAGTACGTTTTTTTTTTGTTGAAACCAACCTTTTCAAAAGATGAACAATTCTGAAACACTGTGACAAAGAGGACCCTCAAAGGACAATGGTGACGACAAGTTCTAGTGAGTTAGTTAAAAATGTTATTCCAATTTGAATATTGGAAGAAAGAGCTATAGAGGCTAAAACTACGGACGGTCAATCAGTATATCTAAGGGCACGGCATTTTTTGGATTACGCTCTAATTTAGCATACATTTATGTTTAAATTGATCACCAATCTTTGTAGTATATTTTGAACTTTAACCTCCTCGATTCAAGTACATGAAACAAAAAAGTTTTCAAAGCTTCACAAATCAATTACTTTATATTTTATTTTACACCTTACAGAAGGAGACTCCATTGGGAAAGTATTAAATGAGTTTTCATCTGATGATTCTGTGACATAACTATGTATCATCGTGGGGAATCGGTACATAATTCTGTTTTCAAAAATTCTGTATTTTTAAACATAATATTGGTCACTAACTTATTCATCAATTATCTACTCAGATTAAATATTTACTGTTCCGTGCTGAGTCCATTGTTATAGAATATTTTGTATGTAGGCTTAGACTGCAGGTGGAAAACTCTAAGATCAGGTTTAAGGATCCAGGTGTATAATTCTAAGATCAGGTTTAAGAGAAATGTAGATCAGCATACCGACGGTGGTGTGCGCTAAGATTGATCCGTATATTTCGCTCGGGGGAATGCGAGAAATTGTGCATGGCTGTTTGAGTGCCCGGACTGTAAGGGAGAGAATTAGAAGTTGTGTTTTCCTCTGCCCTTGATTCGAGGAAGCTAGACAAAAATTCTCAAGTAGGCTTAGCCAGCACCCGACTCCGGGGAACATCATCTTAAAGTATGGTGGGCTCAAATGATTACTGGCCTGCTATTTGCAGGTTCGCAGCAGAAACTTTGGTTAAGTTACAGTGCCTTGAGCGCGTGAGGAAAAACCAGTAGTGGTTCATAACATTATAAATGGATGAAGACTTGAATAGATACCTTCCAAAGAAGTAACTAACCGGTAAAAACCCGGCACCACTAATTACACGGGCATAAGGTGTATTTAGAAGATTTTCAACCACCTACAGGTTAAAAGACACACACCCACACAAACCTTCACACACTCTCTTACACACAAACCAAAACTTACAGGCCCACACACACACACACACACACACACACACACACACACACACACACACACACACACACACACACACACACACACACACACACACACACACACACACACACACACACACACACACACACACACACACACACACACACACACACACACACACACACACACACACACACACACACACACACACACACACACACACACACACACACACCTATAAACACAAACATACACTTACACATAAACACATAGACATATACACACAAACACATACATAAACAGATACACTCAAGAGGTCAAGCCCTTCTGGAGGCTTTTTCAGTTCTGAATGTTGTCCTGTGCAACACCGGGTCCAAATATACTTTCAGCAGGGGTAATGCTGGTTCTATTATAGACCTAACGTTTGTTAGTGAATCTCTCTGGAAGAGAGGAATAACTTGGGAGGTTTGTGACTTTTACACGCACAGTGACCACCAGGCCATCCTGTGTGAACTCCATGGAATACACCCAAGTAATAGTATACAAATTGCGGGATGGAAGAAAAACGATTTCGATGAAGATATCTTCAGGTTTATGCTCCGTGACTCTAACCTGATGGATACCCCTAACACCAAGGCATCCCAGTTAATAGGCAGCATTACCAGTGCATGTAAAGCTACAATGCCTAAAAGAAGGTTAAACCCAAGACGCCCACCGGCCTACTGGTGGAATGAGGAAATTGCATTGCTCCGGCTAAAGTGCAATCGTGCTAGGCGCGTTTCCCAGCGGGGTAGAAACATCAGCTCCTCTTTCAGTTTACAACAAATATACAGGGAAGCACGGGGTGCGCTGAAGGTGGCCATTAAACAAAGTAAGCGACGATGCTGGAAATCCCTCTGTGATGAGGTTGAGGATGACCCATGGGGTAGGCCCTATAAGATGGTAATGTCCAAGCTTAAATTTGCAAGAGGTATTTTGATGGATAATATAGTATCTTCCTTGTTTCCTCGCAAACCAGTGACTATTCACTCGAGTGCCATTGAAGCGGACGACGTACCACTATTCACGATTGATGAATTAATGTCCGCCTCTAGGAGAATTCCCAACAAGAAGGCGCCAGGACCGTACTATATATCAAATGTTGCCTTAAAGACTGCGATCCTAGAAAAACCCGAAGAGTTCCGGGAGGTGTATAACTCTTGCCTAAGAGAAGGAACATTCCCAGATATTTGGAAGAAACAGATGCTGATACTGATCCCAAAGGGTAAAGTACATTCGGAAGATCCTTCATCATTTCGCCCAATCTGTCTGTTAGATGGAGCGGGGAAATTACTTGAAAGGCTGCTCGGTAATCGGTTAGAAGAAGCTGTCGTATCATCTGGAGACCTTGCTCATAACCAATATGGGTTCCGCAAAGCGTGCTCAACTATTGATGCTATTCAGCTCGTTACCAGGCTGGCAGAAAACACCATCAGCGGCAGCAGATGGAAATGAGGCCGTAAAAAATACTGCGCTATTGTTACGCTAGATATTAAAAATGCGTTTAATACAGCAAAATGGGAACATATTATGAAAGCCCTCAATATCAGGAATGTGCCTTGTTACATCAAGCCGGTAATCTCAAGCTATTTTAAAAACTGCACTTTGCAGTACCGCACGAATGAAGGGTGCAAGGAGTACACAGTTACATGCGGGGTCCCCCAATGCTTTGAAATATTATGTATGACGATGTGTTCACACTCCAGGTCCCAGAGGAGGCGACAGTAGTTGGGTTTGCCGATGATATCGCCATCGTAGCAGTTTCAAAGTACAAGGAAGAGCTGGAAAACATTCGCAGGGATACGGTGGATATAATCCAACAATGGCTTCACTCAGTTGGGTTGCAACTGGCGGGACAAAAAACGGAAGCGGTGCTTATAACCAGCAGAAAGGTTCTGGAAACAATTTCCATTAGAATCGGAGCACATACGATTTTCTCGCAACCCTCGATAAGGTACCTAGGGGTACAAATCGATGCAAGGTTGTCATTCAAGGAGCACATTAAGTAGGTCAGTGAGAAATCAGCCAGAGCTAGCAAGGCTCTCTCTCGTATAATGCCGAATGTCGGCGGCCAAGCCAAGGACGACGAAGATTATTAGTCGGTGTCGTAACATCTATAATGCTCTATGCATCCCCTACAAGCGCTGCAGGTGCCATCCTATCGTCGTAGTTCTAGCTCTGCTGCGCACTTAGAGTGATTAGTGCGTTTAGAACTCTTTCGGACGAGGCAGCCTGCGTCATTGCGGGAATGTGTCCAATTGATCTGCTGGCAACGGAACGGCAAAACTCATACAATAATAGCCATGGAGGTTTACCGGATAGACCAATGGTGCGAGCGAACAACACAAGAATGTACAGGGGGGATATTCTTATCGATTGGCAACAGCGTTGGAACCGTTCGGAGAAGGGTCATTTGACTCGACGACTAATTCCTGAAATAGGCCCGTGGATAAATCGTAAGCATGGCGAGGTTGATTTTTACCTAACACAAATCTTAACAGGTCACGGATGATTTCGATCATACCTTAATCGTTTTGGGCATGATGATTCAACGTATTGTCCATCCTGTAGAGATTCCGCAGAAGATGCTGAACACGTGTTTTTTGTATGCGCACGGTTCCAGGAAATAGAGAAGTGCTTGCTGGAGTCCTCGATCAATTTGATCGATCCCAGAGAACATAGTTGAAGTGATGCTATCGTCCCCAGAAGCATGGAGTGCTGTAGCAAATTTTGCAACAACAACGATTAAGGTGTTGCGACGGTTGGAACACCAACGTCGCCAAGCAAGGTAACTCGCACCCTTCAGTTGCGTGGGAGATGTGATCGTACAGTTAGTACAGACTCCTTCCCTTTCGAAGTAATACCTATTGGTCGTTCCGGGGGGAAAGGATGCAGGAGGTGGTTTTAGTGAGTAGGAGTCTCACACCGTTGTGGTGGATAGCTACGTTATCCCCTGCATCGTCCATGATGGATTTTCTCCCTCCTTAAAAAAGTAGTAAATGCTCCAATGTGAAAAAGGAAAAGAATAAACCGAGAAAGAGGCGAAAACAAGACAGGGGAAAATAATTCCAGCGAAGAATTTCAGGTTACTGATAAATGTTGTCGTATATTGATGTTATGATGGAAATTAATGAAGAACAACAAAAAGCTTTTCATGAACTATTTTATGAATGTTCGAAAACGGAACAAAATCAGATTTTAGCAGGAGATATCACTATATCTAAAACGAAATGTGAAAGGAAATGTCGGGGCAAAACCGGTCTCAATCACGACCGGTAAATCGCTAGATAAATAGTTGGACGTGTTGAATCGGTCTGTAAAATTAAGTTTCAATCAGTTTATAAAGCCATGAAATTCAAAATTTATTATTTGGTAGAGAAACTGAAACAATCGTCAGTACCAGTTGCTGTGCTAGAGGATCAAAGAGGACGCCATGAGTTAAAACACAAGAAAAATGATGAGCGTAAGGCTATGTTAGAGCATATATAGAAATCCTCTACACAATTTAACTATCAGAGATTGTGTCCCAGGAGGTGGTAAAAGTAATCAGAAAAAGGGGCTCTAAGGAAATTGCTTCATGCGTTTGGAAAAAACTTGAAAGTCTTCATGTTGTGACCTATTCAGATACATGCGGAGGACAAAATAGGAATATCAACATAGCCTGCATGTTTTCATTGTTTGTCAGTAGAAGCAGCCACATTAATTATGTAGATAAAAAATTTCTGTTACCAGGCCATACCCATCCTGATCATGATGTACGCCCGAGACTGCGGATACGGATGGCAATAAAGTCAATTGGCTTGAAATTAAATGGATAAGATATGAACAAAATGTTGGACTGATTCATTTTATAAACTAACTCGATGACAATAGCTTTCGAGTTATTGATTTACGGCGGATTAACTGTTATAATGTTATACTTCCTATTAATCCTCTAAAGGAGAATGGTTTATTAAGCTTACTCCATCTAGACTATCATAGTTTTTATTTTAACCTAAAACATCACCTGAGTGTGCCAGAGCTTGAATGTGATGATAACATGGAAGAAATGGGGTAATTATTTTGTTTCTGTATTTAATTAATAAAGTTGATATTTACTAAATGTTTAAATTATTTTTACTTCCTTAGTAAGCTTTTCATGCTACATAAGCAAAATTTCGTAAGAAAAAAAAAATCGGTGGCTCAATCAGTCGAGCTAATATGACAACCACAAGCAGGTATACACCGATATACTCGTATGTTGTGTAAGTGGAAATTCATGAAGAAACTTGACAAAACCAAAAGCTGATGTACTCAATACCATTTACAAATTTATTATCGTCTCTCTATTTTCTCGATATGGTAGTAATTAACATATTGGGTTCTGCCTTAGCATCATAGAAATAATCCAGGGTTAATCGGACCTTAAGGGGGTGTTCTTCCTTACATTGTAAAGGGCGGGTATAGTTTCGGAGGTAATTTTTACCCCTTATATTAGCGAGTTAGCACTAATAAAAATGTGTGATTCATCCTTTTTTGTGTTCTTTAACATTGCAAAACTTCGCAACAATCGATGAAGTTGGGCTACCTTCCCCCATCGAATTTAGCTAAACTCATTCAGATACTCTAAGCAATTAAACACGAAAAGCAAAAATTGAGGTTACCAAAAAACGACTGAACTCGAAAAAATCACTAATTCCTTTTTACTTTGTCGGCCTTTTAATTTATTAGTAGCAATTTAACGAATTAGTTCTGAAATTTATGAACACTAGATAATGGGACTTTAAAATGATCGAATAATTTATAATCTAAACACCTTTGCTGGAGTAGCAACACTTGTTAGTGCTTTAAAATTTAGGCACAAAAATTGCCTTAACAGTTTAACATTTGATCTGGCTGAAATAGCAATTTGTCATCCACTTGTACCATAAAACTCCTTTCCCACCATTAAAAAATTATTAATCGAAAAATTACTTCGCCGTACGTATATCGTAAATGTTACGTAATCAAATTAATCTTCATTTCGAAATCAAAAAAGCTTTCGTCCACCCTCCTGGGTGTACAAAATTATCAACTTTAAAATATTCGTTGTTTTTAATCAATATTTTGTTTGTGCAAAAAATAGCAATTAAAGCTAATTGATTTTTTTTTTGATTTTTTATTATTAATTAACAAAAAAACATTTTTTTTTTCATTATCGCAAAAAACATGTTGGCCTCGCGGTCACCAATAATTGATGAATCAGATTGACAACAACAAAAAAAGAACGTAAACGTAACATATGTATTTTCAATAGATCGCCAATTAATTATCAAAATATGATGGTGGCTCAATGTGCAAAAAATTGACCAATAAATTATTGAATATACGCGTGCAATTTGTGGTGTTAATCATAAATTTTTAGTCTCTATAGGTAACAAATATTTTTTTAACAACCATAAACGACAAGGAGATTTTGACGTACACAAAACAATAGCTTGGAACTACAAAATTTAAAAACACACACATATTCATTCTCTGCAAAAAAAATAAACTACCATGCAAAATATGTTGTTGACATCCCTTTAATGACTCCCACAACGTATATAAAATATTCATCCAAAGTCATTTAGTTTTAGAGTACGTCATACAGAAAAAAAAAATTCTCGTCTATTTTTCAAGAACAATAATACATTTGCGCAAAATATTTGCAAAAAATGGTTGAAGTTTAATTTATTCAACGTTTTTTAATTTTTTTTATTGCACATGAAAGCGTGATTTTTTGTGTTTTGTGCAAAACTAGAAGGAACAATTTTATTTTATGCACCACTGCTTGTATGATTTTTGATGTGGTATTAGTATTTGTAAAATTTCGCAAAAATCCGCAATGTATCCGTATAATTTTTGGGTACGTAATCCCACAAAATAAGAAAGTTCAAACGAAATAAATACACCTGCTACATATATTTAGGGCTAATTGTGCATTAGTAAACACTCCAAAGGTAAAAAATGAGCAACTGAAAAAAATTTTACAAGCAAAGGAACCTGAGGAACAGTGTGCTACAGAGTGCCACACTGCCGAAGAAGAATTAATAGAAGAAACTGACTGGATCCTAAAAAAGAACAGGAAGGAAAGTCTTGCAAAAATAAGAAAGTAGAATCTTCTCCAGAAATTGTAGCTTCAAACCAAACTTGAAAATCAGGTGTATTAAATAAAAATCTGTAAAATATACCCGATCAGGAAAACCAACCTACCAAAATTAACGAAAAGGCACCACCACCAATCAACATTATTGGCGTAACTGAATATGGTATAATCCAATCAATAATGATATCGGTGTTTACAAAATAGAGCCTTGGCTGCAAAGCTGATCAAAGTGATTGCCAGATGTCTTCAACCAACCTGTACAAAGCAGGAAATAATCATAGACCGTGAAAAAAAAACCGTAACTGGCCATGGGATCAACATTTATAAAAGGGAGCTGCTTCCATTGTTTATGCTTAGTATTATAAATAGCAAAGAAAAAGTGGAAAAAATTGTCAATATTAGGGCGGCCCTTAACATGAGAGTTAGAATAGAAGCGTTGAGAAAATCCACTGGCTTGATACCTCAGTGTAAGAAATGCCAAGGATATAGTTTACAAAACTATAGAGGATGTGAAGTAGCCAGAAAAATGCGAAATGTGAGAAACAAAAAACTACAAGGCCCGCTAAACCATGGGATGCCCAGTAATAGGACAATGTCCAAAAACTCAGTGGTAGAACTACCACTAACAAGTGCAATAGTAGGCTGAAAGCATACTCACAGATTGTGCAACTGCGGGAACCAGTAAGGAACAAGGAAGATGGCCAAAGCCTAGTTCTTCAAAAAATTCTCAAGAATATAGAAGCCATAAACTTAAGGCTACTAAAACAACTAAGAAGCCTGGACGCTAGAAATAAGCGGTTAAATAAGCAAGAAACAGTTAATGAAGTCACTTCCATGATGTACTAAATCTATGAAGATGAATAACCCATTCAGAATCGCCAATTGGAATGCAAATGTGCTGTTGGAACAAATTCCAGAGTTGGAAATTTTTCAAAATTTGGAAAAGACAGATATATGGTATGCCTAATTTTGAAATCTCATCTGATAAAAGTTTCATTCATTAGAATTCGAGGATACCAGTGCTACCACGCCATCCACCCATTATCAAAAAAAATAAAAAATTGCCTAGGTTAACAAATAATAAAACAAATAGGAATCTCTTCCGGAGCCTAGTCGCAGACAATACTTAATTAAAACTCAGGCACAACTTGATGTTCAATTAGAGCTGCTGAACAATCTATCTATTCTATATACTCGTAAGTATATAAAAATCAATTTCTAACAGTATGTTTGTTCCCAAAAATCTCAAAGACTATACGGCCGATGGACACGAAACTTTCACACAATGTGTATCTCGGCAAGAGGAAGGTCGTGAGCATAGTCCGATTTTTTTTACAATAGGTGGCGCACGAGTCACACTACCAAATCTCGCGAACCGCTCAACCGATCGTCATAAAATTTTTACCATGTATAAGTTGCATGCCCAGAACCAAACTTACGATATTTTTGAAGGGGTTGGACCCCGGGGTCTAGGGGCCGTGGTACAAACTTACCTAAACTTAAAGAATGAGTTTAGGAAAGAGCTTTTATGAAATTAGTGACATGCTTGAATCCGAGAGGTCTGTTCCCCGGGTCAAGAGAACCCTCCTTAAGTTTCCATACCATTCATCCATTAGGTTTCAAACTTTGGATACTGATTTTATACCAATGAGCAGGGTTTCATAATATTTTTGAAGTGATCGGGCCCCTGGGTTGTACGTGTAAAATTGGTTTAGTTTGAAAAATATCTTTTGTTTTTCGTAATGTAATTTTCACGACACGACTATATCGTCGTCGATTATTTTAATATTTGGGAACGATGGTCATACTACTAGCCACATTTACAGGCAGCCCCCGCCACATCCACGAGTATGCGCAAGACGCCATGACATATGTACGTACATTGGTCGCCCTGATCTGTTCATAACGTTCACATGTAATCCCACATGGGATGAGATTAAAGAACAATTATGTTATTGGCCAATCAAACAAAAGTTAAAATCACTGATGGATTTCATAGTAAAATATCTCGTATTTGGAGAGACACGTTGCTGGATGTACTCGATAGAATAGCAAAAACGTGGATTACTGCACAAAATAACACTAAATCAAATAGATCAAGTGATTGTAGCTGAAATACCCGATCAACAACTCGATCCAGACTTATTTGAAGTAGTCACCAAAAATATGATCCATGGACCATGCGGAATCATCAATCCAACATCTCCGTGCATGGTAGATGGAAAATGCAGCAAAAAATACCCAAAGGTATTATTTAAAGAAACCATCACTGGCAACGATTGTTATCCACTCTATCGACATCGCTCAATTGACGATGGCGGACATTCGTTAATAATAAAAGTACGAAACAACGACATCGATATCGATAATCGCTGGGTGGTACCGTATTCGCCATTGCTCTCCAAAATATACAAAGCGCATATTAATGTGGAATATTGCAATTCGGTCAAATCGATTAAATATATCTGCAAATAAGTCAACAAAGGATCGGACATGGCTGTCTTTGCAGTGACCAACAGAAACGATGAAATAGCGAGATACCAAATGGGGCGCTAAATAAGTAGTAATGAGGCAATTTGGCGAATTTTGGCCTTCCCCATACAGGAACGCCATCCAACGGTTGTTCATTTGGCTCTTCATCTGGAAAATGGACAGCGCGTGTATTTCACTGCAGATAACGCACGACATCGACCAGATACACCACCAGCCACAACATTGACAGCATTCTTCGCATTAAACCAAGAAGATGAATTCGCTAGGACCTTGCTATACTCAGAGGTGCCAATATACTCCACATGGAATGCTACATCAAAAAAATTTCAAAGACGCAAACAGAAAAAACTGTAGAAGGATTCAAAAATTTAAATTCAACCGATGCATTGAGTAGATTGTCTACTGTTCATCCCAACATTGCAGAATGCTTTTACTTGCGATTATTGTTAGTTAATGTACGTGGACCCGCATCACTTGCCAACCGCACCAGATTCGCACATTATTTTCCATCATTTTGACAACTTGCTTCCCGTGCAATCCGAAAGATTTGTGGGAAAAATACAAAGATCAAATGAGTGAAGATAGCACAACTCAAGCATACAATTGTCACCGGAAATATAAAACGAAGCGCTAATCATGATTGAGGACAAATGTTTATCAATCGTCAACAAAACGCTCATTCAATTAGGAATGGTTACATCGAATCGATTAGCAGACGATGTATACGATCGAGACTTGCGCAGGGAACAACAATTCAATGTAAATAGCTGCAGACATTAATTCAAACAAATCTATGGTGGTTTGTTTTTTCTCGATGCACCCGGTGGGTGAGCCAAAACATTTCTCTTATTATTGATTTTGGCGACCATTCGTTCACAAAATAACATTTCACTGGCCGTCGCATCTTCTGGCATTGCAGCAACTCTTTTGGATGGAGGTAGAACAGCGCATTCTGCATTCAAATTGCCATTGAACAAGCAATTTACTAAGACACCCACTTGCAAGATAAAAAAGAATTCAGGAATGGGAAAAGTTTTGCAAACATGTAAACTAATAGTATGGGATGAATGCACAATGGCCCACAAAAAATCATTGGAAGCACTCAATCGGACGCTACAAGATTTAAGAAGTAATACAGATCCATTCGGAGGTGTACTCATTTTGCTGGCTGGTGATTTTCGTCAGACGCTACCAGTTATACCACGTTCCAAGCCAACCGAGAAACTAAACGCATATCTCAAATCATCTGTTCTATGGCATAATGTTCAGAAAATTATATTGACTACCAACATGCGTGTCAAACTGCAACAAGACGAATCCGCTGCTCGATTCGCCAAACAACTTTTAGATCTTGGAAACGGAAAGATGCCAATCGATGACACCATAAATTGCATTACCATTCCACCAGATTTTTGTAACTTTACACAGACAATTGACGAATTGATCAACAGCGTATTTCCAAATATCAATTTAAATTACAAAAATCACCAACGGCTAAGCGAACGTGCAATATTGGCGGCCAAAAACAATGATGTTAATGCTATTAACACAGTCATTCAAAATTAAATATTTGGCAATTCTACAACGTATAAGTCAGTTGATTGCGTCATGAATCAAGACGCAGTTGTCAATTATCCGGTCGAATTTCTGAATTCACTTGATTTACCAGGATTGCCACTACACGAATTGATATTGAAAATTGATGCACCCATCATTATGCTTCGAAATATCGATCCGCTACGATTGTGCAACGGGACAAGGTTTGCAGTCAAAAAATTGATGAATAACATTATCGAAGCAACAATATTGAATGGCAAATTCAAAGGAGAACATAATATCTTATTACCGCGAATACCAATGATACCGAGCGATATGCCATTCGAATTTCAAAGATTGCAATTTCCAGTGCGACTCGCATTTGCAGTAACCATTAATAAAGCACAAGGACAGTCGCTTCAAGTTTGTGGATTGAATCTACAAAATTCATGCTTCTGTGGGCAGCTATACGTGGCCTGTTATTTACGTATGCACCAAATGGCAAAACCAAAAATATTGTTTACCGACGAGCATTACAATAAATAAATATCAATCAAAACATAAAAAAAAATATTTCATTTCAGTCAACTGCGATTCAGCGCAAGCCGGATATCAGCTATATGTTGCATATATAAATACCACTTGCTTAAAATGGCGTTGCGCGAGTTAAAGTTTAAGGCAGTCGTGGTGGGTTTTTTTTATAAAACACTTTTTATTTTATTCTTTAACAAATTTTTATTTAGTTCCTTTCTATTTAAAAGTTACAATAATTCTGATTCTTATATTCGTTGAACCATCATATATATTATATCGTTATACTAAACAAAAATGTAAAAATGTAAATGCAGTACTAGAATTATAATCATATTGTTTGTTCTCTATTTATTCATTACATTGTATGATTATAATTCTAAGAAATGGTTTATCTAAATGTAATATTATAAATGTGTGAAAGTAAAAATATGTACGTAGAATCATTTCTTTTGGTTTTATTTATTTATCTTATTCTATGTCTTCATTTAATTTAATTTCTCTATGTTATGATATTTGATAATTTACTGTTACAATGTTGTAGTTACATTTTTATTGATGTTGTTGTTGATAATTTGGTGTTACAATCTTGTCTACTGCTACATTGTTGTTTGGTCAATATGATGTTGGGATGTTGGGTTCGTGTGGAGTGACAATACGTAACTCGCGCACGCCGGGTATCCGCTAGTAGTTTACTAAAAGTAGCGTGGCAGATTACCTCTCCTACCCGTAACCGTGGTTACGAATCACATCAACTCGCGAAAAATCTTGCAGAGGAACCGAGCACCACAAAGCAAATCACAACTTAATTATATAAGCAACAAATAGAAAATGCTTATCAAAGAAATCAAGAACAAATCGTTTAGCGAATACCTAGCTGGCCTTTCTGGCAATAAAGACACTAATTATTCCCTTTGAAAATCCACTAAAGGTCTTAGAAGGCCTAAAGTACTAATGACTTGAAGTGCCAAAGAAAAGGTGCGCATTGTTTGCAGCCTACCTTGAATACACATTTCCATCTCTTCCAAGGCAAACAGCTGAAGGAAGTATAGAACAGTTAATATGAATTTAACCACAATTTACTAGACTTCACTACCAGAAAAATTATTACGCAAATTACTGTAAGTAACCAACGCAGCGTTTAGACTAAAATACGTTCCATACCAATTGAAGGTGGCAGAGGTGATAATGATTTTAAAACCTAACAAGCCGTCAAACAAGAAAAAATCATACCTGACGAATCAGCGATTTCCTACTTCCTAAAACTTCAAAATTATTTGAAAAGCTACTGCTCAAGAGGTTAAAATCAGTAATAGACGTGAGAAACTCATTCCTCCTCATCAAGTTGGATTTATAGAGAGACATTCTACCTAAAGTTTGCAAACCGGTTAAAACTGATATTACAAAACCGGGTTTTTCAATGCAATTGAAAAACCGAAAAACCGGTTTTTCTGGAAAATAACCGGGTAATTTTTTTGAAACTGCATTTTGTGGTGACCATTGTCACCACAATTTTTGTGACCACAATCGCGCGGTTGGTTGGGCTTTTGGGCGATTACTAAATGTCAAATAAAATAAAATTACCGTTCTCTACTTTTTTCAACAATTGAAGTGTGCGAACGTGTGCCGTGTGTACAACATCAACTTTGTTAAGTCATTTAAAGAGCGAGCATAATACTAACCAAAAGTTGAATGAAAATTAAGAGACTGCCGATGTAGGGCCAAAAACCAGACTTTAAAAAAACTGTCTTCAGTTTAGTATGTGGCAATTCGTATGACGATCAAGATTGGAAGAAAGTGTAACAAGATTAGTTGCTCTAAATGGTTTGTCTATCAGACAAATTACTGGATCCATCTTTATTCGGGAATCAATAAATAGCTTATGAGTGCCATAAATCCGAAAATACTGTGATGAAACTGATCATCAATTTTTTATTAGCGGACAAGCTTACAGGCCACAAGATACCTGCACCTAAATCTTTATAATTTGGATATGGAATTTAAAAATTTGGGCTTAATCCACATACACGGTTGTGATTCATATAAAACGAGAAAATTAATTGATCAACGACTTAACAAATTTGAGCATCAGTAAATGTTAAATTTGGCAAAGATTCGAAAACTTGTTCTGTACTTGGATTGAAATTGTTCTATGTATGAACCGCGGGGGTACATCATTTCGTTACAGACAGTTTATATAAAAAGTCATGCCATTAGTGGAAGCAACAATAGAAACAAATGAAGTCGATGAATCTGATTGTAATATTCTATATGATGATGAACTCGAAAATGAAGAAAATTATTAAGTTGAATATAGTTGAATTTAATTTTAGACTCTAAGACTCGTTGGAATACGTTACTGTTTACGATCCAATGATATTTAAAGCACTGGATGATTTAAAAAAAATTAAATTTGCTCGAAGATATTCGTGATGTTTTGTCACCCTTACAAGTAGCAGTAGAAGCTATAGAACGAAAAAATGCTACAATAATAACGGCCGAACCAAAATTGACCAGCTAAGTAAGGAAATCAACAAAGGTTTATTTAATTAATTGGAAAAGAACTTAGAAGTATTAAATTATTATCTTTGGCGAAGTATTTAAAAATCACTAAAGCGGGTGTTTCTCTACCATATTCGTCAAAAATAGAAATGCTGAATTTTGGCAAGCGATTATTGGAAAGATTGTTTCAAATAGAATCAGAAAGCTTGATGGATAGTGAGGATAGTGAGATTAACATAACAAATGTGAATAATGATGTTGAAATGTTGCTTAATGATGAACTTAACTTGGCTATTGAAAAAGAGTGTGTACAAAGACCACAAGAACTCGTTAATGTTAACACTTTTAGAAAAGAATGTCACTTTTGCGAAGCAACAAGAAAAAGAACAAATAACTTAGAATTGCTTTTCAATGCCTTACTTACAGTTAAACCGACTTCAACCGACTCAAACTGACCTTTACTGTCTCAGGGGATTTTTGCAATAAAATTAGAAGCCGTCTTTGTGATGAACCCTTAAATGCCTTAGTATTTATAAAATACTATTTTCTTTCGAAAAAATTGTAAAATTTTTCATTTAAACTTTTTTTTACCTATCTATACTAATTGTATCCGGTTTTATTAATTTTTATATCTGCATAGAAACCAAGCGGAAATTTTAGCGAAAAAAAAAACTCAATATAAAGTTATTGTAGATGTCCAGAAAAACATACGGTCAACTTTAAAATATTTTTTTTTTACAGCAGAAGCCTGTGCAATTTTTATTCATTTTGCTATGTTTACAAAATACTTTGACGTTTTGAAAAAATTGTTGTGGCATAAAGATTAGATGCTGATATTTTTAGTTTGCACGATTTTAATTCTTTCCAATTAAAAATAAATTCAATGTGCACCAAATATTGTTAACTCCTCTGCGGATATATCGGCATATGCCGTCAAACAAACATGCTGCTATGTATCATTTAAATAAAATAAATCTATAAAATGGAACTTTCCAATGAACTAACAAAAATTGCAACTGAAATTTTGTCTTTACGTCCCAGTCCCAGCAAAACGTCGTTTGACTTTAATTTTGAGTCATTTAAAGTTGCATAGTGTTTCAAATTCTCCAACTTTATTTGAAAATTTAGCGATTGTCTCAGCAGATCCACCAATATTTTTGTTTATCCGCGAAAGATTAGAGATAGATAGATAGATTTCTCTTAAATTACATGGTAAAATATATACCAGCCACTTAAAAATACACTTGGGTGCAAAAAATTCGCACATCGATAAATTTTCACCAGGATTTCAAAAATATCAAAAAAATCCAATGATTATTTAATTTTCTTAAATGCAGATTCAAAGTCTATTTCAACACCTATCCAGTGGTACCATTTTTGTACTTATACTATTGTAATAAGGTGATTTTTGGGGTCAACATCTGAAGTACACGTTTTTTGTGAATTTATCAGCATGAAAATTAGTGGTAAAAATCGAATTAAAACATGGAAATCAGCGAAAAAAACATTTTTATTAATAAGCAGTATTCCCTCCCACAGCCCGAATGACAGCTTCCATTCGAATCTTGAGGTATCGCCTCCCATTCCTCTGCGATCGCGTGTTGCAGCTCCTGGAGACTCGTTGAAACAACATCTCTGACTCGAACCATTTTTTTCAGCTCATCCCATAAATGCGGCTTCAGACGGCGACAGTGATCTGGCCGACCTCGTGCTACAACACAGCATGATGACCGCTTTCTTGTGACTACTTCGTTGCGAAATCGTCGTTTGAATGCGGTTCAACTGGGACAACGGCTCCAAGAATTTCGTTAATCCGAATTCAGTCGGTGGACAGTTAGAAGATGACTTCAAGAAGGTAATCTGACTGCACACAGAACAGCAAACGGGCTGAATTTCGCTCGAGAGCATTTGGATTGAACAGAAGAACAATGGAGAACAGTCATGTTCTCTGACGAGTGCAGAATGTGTTTACATGGCAACGATGGGCGAGGAAGAGTGTATAGAAGACCAGGAGAGCGATTTGCATAATGTTGCATTGAAGAACGAGTCTCATATGGCGGTGGATCATGCATGTTCTGGGGAGGCATGCCATTGGAGGCGAAGACAGATCTTGTCTTCTTTGTCATTTACTTCTCAACGGTACATTGAGGAAGTACTCGAGGACTATGTCGTACCTTTAGTCGGTTTTATTGGTGAAAACTTCTTGTTAATGCAGGATAATGCGAGACCACATACGGCTGGTATAGTTTACCAGTACCTTCAAGAGGTGGATTCCTGTTATGGAGTGGCCAGTTCGAAGCCCGGACCTCAATCTCATCGAACATTTATGGGACGAGCTGAAAAAAAAGAGTTCGAGTCAGAGATGTTGTTTCAACGAGTCTCCAGGAGCTGCAACACGCGATCGCAGAGGAATGGGAGGCGATACCTCAAGATTTGGTGAAAACTTTGGTGAAATCGATGAAACATCGAATGTCATTCGCGTTAGGGGAGGGAGTACTTCTTATTAATAAAAATATTTGTTTGGCTAATTTCCATGTTTTAATTCGATTTTTACTACTAATTTTCATGCAGATAAATTGACAAAAAACGTGTACTTCAGATGTTGACCCCAAAAATCACTTTTTTGACAAGGTATAAGTACAAAAATGGTGCCACTAGATAGGTGTTGAATTAAACTTTGAATCTGCATTCAAGAAAATTAAACAAACACTGGATTTTTTGACATTTTTGAAATTTTTGTGAAAATTTATCAATGTGCGAATTTTTGGCACCCAAGTGTAATTAATAAAACAATTCCGAACATAATATAATCGATAACTTTTTTAGCAAAGGCACACACCCTAATAAAAACTGCAGATAACGTTTAAATCTCTGCCATTTTCGAAAGTTCGCGCGGGAAAACACCTTTTTGCCATTTTTATTAGGAAATGTGCGTTCACCGGAAGTTATCAATTACATTACTATCGGAATTGTTTTATTAACTATTTTTAAGTGACTAGTATATATTTTACCTTGTAATTTAAGAGAAATCAGTGAATCATTTTTACTCGTACGAGTAAAATCGCGATTCATGTGAATAGGCCTTAACACTATAAGTGCGACTTCAAAATCCGGTTTCAACCAGTTATTCGGGTTTTACATTGCAAAAAAATCGTAAAACCGGATTCACAAGAAACATGGTTTTTTGCAAACCCTAATTCTACCATAGATCAAGGGCACAGAATCACAGATTTAATTGATTCATACTTCGACAAAGTATGGCATCGGGGCCTGGAATATAAACTAGATAGAGATCTGCCGAAGCAATTTTACCTGATTTTAAAGCCATATCAAGCTGAACGATACTTTCGTGTAAAACATGAAGAGCAATACTCTAAACTAAAGCAAATATCGGCTGGAGTATACCACAAGAAAGTGTTCTGGGGCCAATACTCTATATACTTTATATGCGAGACGTACCAAGCACAAAAGGAACAAGTATTGCAACATTTGCTTATATTTCTCGAATTTTACTCGTTTTTTATAAAAAAATAAAAATATTAAAAGATTTTTACTAATTTAGTTAATCCCGCAAAAAAATTTAATCTGATGGATTTTACAATACGGGAAATACGGGATTTCAGTTTACCAGATTTCAAGAAAATACGGAATTTTCAGAAACGGTGTTTTAACGACTTACGGGATTTTGGGATATGGTACACACGTACCGATCCACAAATTTTGAATATACCTGTAATATATGTAATACTTTAAATCCGTGAATCTTTTAATGACAGTTTCGCGGAACTAGAGGAATAAACAGCCGTATCAGACTTTTTGTTTAGAAAATTAGGTTAGCGAATTCATATTACTTGAGAGAGAGCTACATATTAAAAAATTCACTGATGCCAATTTTAGAAAGCTGGAAAATTTAAGAGTTTTTGAAAGTTACAAATATTTTATTAATTAAAAATTTGAGATTAGATATTTATGAATTTCGTAATAATTTTTAAAAAATTTAGTAATACATTATTGTTTTACAAAATTTTAAATTTCAAATGTTTAAAATTCCTTAATTCGGACTAAAATTTTAAAGTCCACATAGTTTAAAAAAATTGGTTTTCAAGTTCGAAATTGATATTCGATTCTATTTAAAGGAGGAAACAAGATACAAGAATTCTCAAAACTAACTAATTTAGAGTATTCTTAATTTAAATTAAGACATATAGATGGCAGGTATGCCATCCGTCATCATTACGAATTCGTACAAATTTTAAATAGAAAAAGCTTGGATTTTAAACCAAGCAGAGCTACACCCGATGTACCTAGTAACGTATTAAGTCCTTTATTACTGCCTAATCGAACAATAAATTTTATCTGTGTTGAGCAAACGAAATCGTGATGATCTTTCCTATTTCATTGCTATACCTAGAGATATTATTCAAATATAAATTTAGTTAGAGAGATAAAACTGCTTGAAATCCAAAGAAAAAATAAAACTAGCTCCTGGAAAATTAAAAACAATCAAAGTGTTAACTTTTCCAAAAAAAAACAACTAATTAAGTACTTAATCAAAAGCTTCAATAATAAAAAAAATATAGTTTTGACTCAAATCTGTTTCTTTATATAGCGAAATATCAAAGCTTAAAATAAAAGTTTATATTTTGGTTTTATTATTCATAAAATACAATAAACCAACCAAAAGAAAAAAACTACAGTAATTCATTGCATAACATAAAGAAAATTATTTCCATTTTTCATTCCACCCTAGCTACATAGCACCACTATTAAGCAACTTCTACTACGCGGAAAAAAAAATTTTGCAATTTTGGTGAATATATTCTGTTGGCTCATTCATCCCATCGTAGCATCGGTTATTTTTTATTCGTCAGCGCTCCTCATTTTATTGTAAATTTTAAAATGGAATTGCAATGAACTTATAATGAGAAAATTAAATTAAAAGTTAAAAAAATAAAAATCTTTTTTTAAGAATAAGAAGAAGAAAACATAATTATAAGAATAAAATTATTTTACTTTTGTTTTATTTTCGTATAAATTTATTTTTATTCATTAGAATCGTATAGCTGTAGCTCTATAGAGTTTTAAAAGTTCAAAGTGTTTTTAGTTTTTTTGTGTGTGTGGTTGGTCCTTGGTTACCGTCGTCTTCTGTACGGGGGGATTTTATTATTTATGTATATGAGATTCGTTAATTTATTTTTCGATTGTTTTGGGTGAGTTACGAATTAAATTAAAAATTTTCTAGTTCTTGGATTTCGGGAACAATATCGATATCGTGAACCAACCTACGTTATTTAGCATCCATATTTCTATAGACACGTATATACATCTAATATTATTATGTTATATCACTTTATGCTTCTGTTAGCTTTAATTTTTTTTTTTTTTTTTTATTGGTAAATTATTTACCGAAAACAAACATATTTAATATTCTTGAGTAACATTATGTATTTGTACATATATTTGTGAAACATATTTATGCATGCTTGCTGACTAGAAATAAGGGACTTGTTGTCTTGGGGAAATACAATATTTTCTGCTTCAATGATTCGTTTTAAGGACTTATTATTTTTAAAATATTTATAGATATATGGAGTAAGTAGGAAGAGTGCATAAATAAGAAGATTCTGTGAATTTTATATATTAAACTTATACCATTGACACACTGCGATAAATCGGATTCAGTGAATTTTTCGAGTTAGTTTAGCCCAGTTTAGCTAAATCGGATTTATTAAACCGCAGTCTGGCAATGCTATTACATTCTAGTGATATTTTCCCAAAAAGTTCTTTTTCAAATAGAAGATACAACATTGGACGAAAGACGGAATCTCGAAAAAACCTCAATATGCAAAAAAAAGTTCGTTTGTTCAAAATCTTAAATCTCCGAAGGTTCTATAACGATTGCCTTGAAATTTTGAAACAACGTTGCATTCGAATATGCCCGTATTTGCCGTTCAGCGCAGAAATCGTACCAGCTCAATTCATGCCAACTTTGAAAGTTAAAGGACAAGTTTATCATAAAGCCCGCTCCCTGCTTCCGTCCCAGATGATCAACATAGATTCCTACACATGTATTTTATCGGTGATAGTAATGATAAATTTAATGCATGCTGCGGAATAAGGTCCATCGTTTCCCAACTGCCAGAGCTTCTTCACGAAAAAAGCAATTTACTGGTGTTTGTCCAAAACAGAAATTGACATGATGCCATCTGATACACACAGGATTGTGATTCATGCTGACAAAACACCTGCTGGAGAAAATGTACGAGGATTCCATGCTCCAAGTATAGTCAAAGTGACAATTGTTATAGTCGAATATCAATCCCAACCTAGAGAGATATTGTTCTTCATCCGAGAAACGATCAATTGACAAAAGTAGCAGAAACTCATCGATTGCCCTGCAATATCCAATCATTTGTTGGGATGGTGCCGATGGATATCACTTAACGTTAAGATGATAAATCCAGTCAATGGCGAGGAAATGAATAAGAAATGCAGACCAATGAACTATTATTCATACCGATTAATGATTCGAGAGAATGAAGACAATCACATTTTCAAATGGCGTCAATTGTTTCACCAATACATCATAGACATGTATACAAAAATCAGACCAAGCTTTGCTCTGAAGAATACGTTCATTTCCGAGATGCAGCGGTTACAAATGACGGTAATACAGGCAGTCCACGTTATATGCATGGGTACAGACATATTTATTACATTCAACAGCTCTTACTTCCCGGGCAATCGCCGGTGCATAGGTTTGACATGAAAGCACGTGTTTTCACACAGAAGCTGAAATCGTTGATGGATTTCGTGGTAAAATATATATTGTTTGGATTTCTGCGCTACTGGATGCATACTCATTGGAAAAGCAAGAGAGAGGATTGGCACATGCAAGTTGTGACGAAAAATATGATACATGAACCCTGTACCCTGAATCTAAATTCACCACGCATGATAGACGAAAAATGCTCTAAGCGATATCCTCGAGAATTAGTATCCAACACAATCACAGGAAACGATGGATTTATACAGGAGAAGATCAGCAGAAAATAGCGGTAAATTAGCAACCATAAAAATGTGAAACGGTGACATTGAAGTAGGTAGGTGGGTTGTTTCATATTCGCTTTTGCTTTCAAAATCATAGAAAGCGCACACAAACGTGGAATACTGTAACTCCGTTAAATCGATCAAACATATTACTAAGAACGTGCATAAAAGCAGCAACATGACAGTTTTTGGTGTGCAACCAGAAAGAAGTAAAAGGAATGTATATCAGACCAGAAGATACATAAGCATCAATGAAGCTGTCCGGCGAATTGTTACATTTCCCATACATGAACAAAGTCCAGCTGTTGTTCACTTAGCGTTTCATCTAGAAAATGAATAACGCGTTTATTTCACAGCTGCATATGTACAACAAATAGCCCTGAATCCATCGGCTACAACATTAACTGCTTTTTTCACGTTATATCAAAATGACACGTTTGCGAAAGCACTGCTGTATTCGGAAGTGCTTACGTATGACACATGGAATGCGAGTAGAAAATCATTTGAACGAAGCAAACGAGGAGAGCAAATCGATGGACAACCTGTCATATTAAAAGAAACTACGATAGGCAGACAGTATACACCGTGCATCCCATTGAAGAAGAATGCTTCTTTCTTCGCATGCTGTTGGTAAATAGGTCTGGTTCAACATCTTTCTAGCAATTGAGAATTGTCAACGGCGTCACACCTGCTACTTTTCGCAGAATAAAATATCAGATAACGCAAACTTTACGAAGTGGAGAAACCTTCTTCTTAATGCGCTAGGAGTAACTGGTAAAACGTTCCTAATTAATAGCTGCTTGGAGTAGCTGCAACATTGCTACCAGGTGGAAGAACTACTCATTCCGCATTGAAATTGCAATTGAACAAAAAAATCATTGAAACTCCCACGTGCAACATTTCCAAAGCATCTGGCATGCACAATAGCACACAAAAAATCGCTCAAGAGTCGCTTCATTTAGGAACGCATTAAATATGCGAAGTATTCTACCTTGTGGCGAAACGTAAAGATGTTGAAATTAACTACAAATATGCGTGTCCAAAAAAATTTATGAGCAACGTCGTAGAAGCAACAATCTTGACAGGACCATTCGAAGTTCTCGCATTCCTATGATTCCAATGCATAGACCATTTCAATTTAAGAGATTGAAATTCCCAATTTGATTGGCATTTGCAATCACCATCAACAAATGCTTTCGAAACTACGCAGAGGTAGAAAATTAGAGTTCCGAAACTGACCGACTGAAGCTTTTATAAAGCACTTCTCGGTTCAGAAATGTTTTCGACTCGAACTCCGATATACTCAGCGTTTAAGAATAGGTGTCCTATGAAGCGAATAGAGTCCACTAAGGTGGTCCCTTGGTGGCACGGGCCCCTGGAAAAATTAAGGAAGAAAAACGAGAAAATTTTTAACAAGGCAAAACGCACCAATAAATGGGACGATTACAAGTGTGGTTTGACAGAATATAATCTCGAACTAAGGAGATCTGATAGTGCCACCTATGGAGAAGTTTTGTAAAGGAATTCAAAAATTACCTTCGACAACGTTCTCCGGAAAGTCCTCTCTAGGGATTATCCCAATGGTAAAGGGCTGTTCCAGAGAGGAGCAAAAAGAGTATTTTTAGAGATCCTGTTTCGGAACTCAATAGTGATGGAATCTCAGAAAGAATTTTACGATGATTAATATGAGGTATCTTATATATAATAGGATCTGGAGTTTCTCTGGTAGGATTTTCACTTCCAGTAAGGTAAGTTTGCCGGAGGCGGTGTCATTTTCTCAGTCTTACCGCAGGAAGGTATTGGGGAAATTTTCGCCAGCCAGATTCGGATTTTTTGGTGAAGTTGTGCCTTTAATTGCATTCCAAAACTTTGGAGGACAGTAAATGTAGTCTCTATACCAAAAGTAGGGGCCTTCCAGACACCAACCCCAAGGCATACCGGCCAATTTAGCATCAAATCGTTTCTGCTGAAAACGATGGAAAAAGTTTTGGATGATCAAATAAGAAGTGAGGCCTTTATAGGAAATCCGCTTCATTGGAACCAATGTGCGTATAAAGCTTGTAAATCTTGAATGATGGCCCTCAGTGGCCCTGCCATAAAAATTGAAAAGGCCAAGACTGAAAATGGTGTGGATATTGGAGGGTTTTTGACATTACCTCCTATAATTCGATAGAGAGGGCACCAAGAGAAAATGGGATATCTCCGAGAGGCGTATTTCTTCCTTTATTATGGTCGTTGGTTATTAATGGACTCTTACTCTGGTGCCGTGGGTAAGATATCCAGCCAACGAAACGATTATATATTATTATTGCAGGCTCAATGAGAATATGCCCGACTGCTGCACTTGGGGGTACTTCTAAGACTGGCTTCGTTACAGCTGCACATTAAAAAGGATGCTGCAATAGCTATCCATTAATTAGGAAATCGTTAAATTCCATTTAAAACGTTCAGCGATCAGCTTGTTGGGTGCTGCACCAATACATTGATGGTTTAAAATTTTCAGAACGTTTTCGGAAAAATTTCACAATCATCAAATGTTGGAAATGTTGGAAAAATAATGATGGCGAATAACCAACATTTTTGTCGAAATATGATTAGCGTAATTTAATTTAAAATGTTTAGAATAAATGATAAGTAGAATGAGTAAAATTTGAATCCTCAATCTTAAGTAATATTTTTTATGAAAAATAACGATATTAATTTCATGTCGAAGGTTTAATGGATTTCGAATGTCTATCTTCGCTAGAAAATTGTAGAAAATTAATATAATTAAATTGGTAATTGAAATTTGCAATTTAAAATGGAGTGAAATATACACTAAAAAGTACTCTTACGTTTTTGCCTTGTCAATTATGGTTCGTACACTGGATTGTGAATAAAACAAAATCAATTCAATCTATTACCAACGAATTTATTTAGTTAACACAAGAAGTATTACAACACAGTTTATTAATAAAAATTCACAAAATCACTTTATATAAATTATTCTCAAATTTTACTATACACTTATAATTTTTATTTCCACTAAAACACTTTTTAAATCACTTTTTAATGTCTTTTTAATCTTCACACTATCGCTAACTAAATACGTAGCCGTATTCTAATTACTTTACTAATCCAATTCGACCTCGTTCACCTTTTTATATACACAAATCAAACTTGTAGAAAGCTCATGACTTTTCCAGTTAGAATAGCGTAGAAACATTTAGAACAATTTTTATCATGGAAAATTCCATTTTAGTACAGTTAGGCATTGAGCTTTTAATTTAACTTATTCTATTACAAACTAGGTGTCACCGTCACAGTACATACATATAGTAACGGTGACACCTAGTGTGTAATAGAAGAAGTTAAATTAATAGCTCAATATTTTACTGTACTAAAATGGAATTTTCCATGATAAAATTCTTCTAAATGTTTCTACACTATTCTTACTGGAAAAAGTCATGAACTTTCTAGAAGTTTGATTTGTGTATATAAAAAGGCCAATGAAGTCGAATTGGATTATTAGAATTTGGAACGCGATAGTGTAAAGTTGTAAATTATTAGTATTTGGTAAACGATAGTGTGAAAATTAAAAAGGAATTAAAAAATGATATAAAAAGTGTTTTAGTGCGAAATAAAAAGTAAAAGTGATCAATAAAATTTGTGCGAATAATTTTTATAAAGTAATTTTATGAATTATTATAATAAATTGTATTGAATTTATTTTTGGTGTTAAATAAATAAATCGGTTCGCGATACATTAAATTCTTTTGTTTTTATTCACAATCCCGTGATTCGAACCTTGATTATTATTGACTTTATAGTCTAATTAAGATAAACCTAGATTTATTTGCTATAACTCGGGGGCAATTTTGATTAAAATGCCCTTAACGTTAATTTAAAAATTTGACCTAACATATGCTAAAACCAAAAAAATAATAATTCAAAAACTAATTTTTTCGCTAGAGGCTAAATCATTCCTACTGTATTTAATCAACCGAGGTTATAAGCTCGCATTATGAATTTTATTAACTTGAAGACTGAAATTCCAACGCCTTCTTTTACCTTTGATAGTGCATTTTCTTGTCCACGTATTCAAATAATGCTTATTAAATTTCACTCAAACTTTTTCCAAATAAGTTTCTAGTTTTTATTTTTTGTTTTATTTTTTTTTTAGATTTATTCCATTTCCATTAAGTCGAAATTAAAAAGTTTTGATTTTCTAGTCTAACAATAAAGATTTATTCAGTGAATATTTGGATACTTTGGAACACAATGAATATTTCACTAATTTTGCGTTAACTTAAACCAAATTCTTTCTTCAGTTTGTAAATTTAGAATTATATTCAAAAATTTCAATATAAATTTTCTAATTTTAATAAAATTTCACTCAGAAACTGCTAATTTATAGCTACCGTGTATCTTAGATTCTATTATACTCAACAAATTTTTCATCCATTACAATTTGCCCTCAATTACGTTTATATTGAAAACGTCCTCCGTGTATATCCTATAAATAACTTTTTAATCTGGATTCCACTCAATTTAATTTATTCCCTTATTTCTTCACCACAACATTAGAAAATTTCATTTTACAATCTTACATATCAGTGTTTGCGAATATTTCACTCAATTTTTTAATGAACTCACTTTTCAAACTGGTACTTCTGGGTTCAGAATCAAAATTTAATTTCTAAATTTAAAATCCCCCATTCAAATTCAAATAGGTTTTAACTGAATTATTGAGTGAGAATTAGCTTGGACAGGCAATTTGTAGCAGTGGTTAGTCAAATTTGGTAAATTTATACGTTAACTTGGTTTAAAATAAAAAATGAGTGGAATTCGACTATTGGCTTAATTGATGATCTACAATTCAGGTTTCGAGAAAGACATAGTACAACTTCAGAATTAATTAGAATTATAGATGATTTGAGTAAAACCAGCAAGAATAAGGTTATTTAAAAGCAATTTATGATTGACCATATCGATAGCTTTCGTAATAATCAATCATGCAAAATTTAATAGCTTTTTCGAACACCTTAGAGAAAACAGCCAATAAAGAAATAGGCCTATCATTACCGACATACGACCGATGGCCTTTTTAAGGTAAAGGAATAACTATAGCCGACTTAAGAGAGTCTGGAAATAGGCCACAAGTGATACTTTTGTTAAAAAGAAAACATAAAATATTTACAATAGTATGTTACTCAAATCAAATTCATCGACAGAGCACTTGGCAGGAAGGGAATTGATAATACAGAATATTTCTCGTGAAGGAAGAGAGCGAAAAAAACTAGAGAGTCCAAAGATCCTTCTTGAACTAGCAAACCTACATTCCCAGATGATAAATGCGAGTTGGATTGGCTAACAGCACTCGTGAAATAAAAGTTAAAACCATTAGCAATATCATATGATGACGTTGATTTGACATTGGGATTATCCAAAATTTCATTAAAATAATTAGATTAAATTTTTGAATTTAATATTTAATTTACTATGGCCCATAGCCTTAGCTTTTTTGATGTCACGTTTCACATTCCTAGAATATTTATTGTAATATATCCATAAGCTGATATTCAACGATTGGTTATTCATTCTTCTACCAAGCTTATTTTTTGGTATGCACACGGCGTACCAATGAAGAGTTAATCCATGGTTTAATTTTCAAATATTTCCTAGTAATGGAGGATGAGCTACCACAATAAGAAACAAAATAGGACAATCTAGAAAGAAAAAAATGAAAAAGCCTCCTTTGGATTTTGAATAGAGATAAGGTCAGTCCCTGACTATAAACTATAAACACATATTATTGAAAATCTAAGGCAACCAATGTTGCAATCAACTAGCAAGGTATCAGCACTTTTTAAAGAATAGTCAGTATTTATTACGGCATTAAAATAATTAGGAACAAAAACTGCAATTCCGCCAGTACGATATATCCTATTGCAGTTGCAGATTGTATGCAGATTGTATACCCATTGATTCCATAAAGAGATAATTCTTGATGAAATATTCAAATTTCGGACAAACAAATTAAATTTGGCAAATCCTGTAAAGATTTGAAAATTTGTTTATAAACAATATCAGTAGTACCATAGCTCCTGTAAAGTTCCATATTTTTGCGGACGATTTGCAAATCTATGACTCATTAGTATTTAGCTATATGGATGCTTACGTCCTGAGAATAAATGATACACTTCCAAGAATTTTAATTTGGAACAACGACAATCGTATTAAAATCAATCCCTTAAAATCTAAAGCGATGTTCATAACAAGTAGCATTGTTGTATTATCCATCCTTCGGCATTATAATATCAAAATTGGCAAAGCGAACATTCAAATTGTGGATACGGTTAGGAACTTGGGGTTAGTAACTATTACCCAATTATGCGGTAGAATATATGCTACGTTAATGAACTATGGTCATATGAAAGTTTTACACCACGTATTTAAGTTTCTGTTTCCCTATTTATTCTGGTTGCTTCAAGTCCTCATTCAGGAAATTTTATATCGCTTTTAATTCTTGTGTCTAATACCTTGTTTTTATAATATTTACGGTAATTAGTTTCCAACAAACGGTTTAGTTAAAATTTAAAATAGTTTCCGTTTGTTTTCTGGTTTTTGTGGGTGAAAGCGAAGTCGTTGTTGGTTTTTGTTTTTTTTTATCAAACCTAATTAAGATTATTAAATAAATATGCTATGAATTTTAACAGGAAGTTTTTGTGGCATCATGATACAAATTAACGGCGAAGAACCTGGCATAGCCCACTGATACCTATCCAAAGTAATCAGGTTGGCCGTTAATAGTGATGTGTAACACATCTAACTAGCAGCACTACTTCTATTCTAAAGAATTAAACTGAGCTTTATTCTGGATACCATATTACTTTTATGGCTAACCGTGACAACAGTTTAAAAAAAAAATATTTCCAGTTAAAATCTTTTGTGTGTACAAGTTAGCGAGATTTAGCGCCCAGATCAAACACGTTGCAAAAGCAAAGCGAAATCAGACAACCCAGTTATTTTTCAAACTTTAAGCGCTTTTTCATTACAACAACTTTTTGTTAAATTGTTTAAATTATCTTAATATGAAACAATAATATTTTTAATTAAATTAATTAAATAAAAAAAAGAAAACGAATTTTTCTGTTTTTTAGATACAATAAACAAATTTAAATAAAACAAAAAAAAAATATAAATACGAATTGTGATGATTTGTGATAATGGCGAAAATATTATTACACTTTAAGTCAAACAACAACACATATCCAAACAACAAAAAGCATTTTCCTTTGTGCAGACGACATAAAAAGGGACGAGAAAAATTAAGAAAAATGAAAACAATAAAAAGTTTTGTAAATTTTTTGTTTTTTTTTTTGTTTGTATATCTTTTTAATTTTTATGATTGTCATTACAATGTAATTTTGTTGCTGTTCTTGCCGGCTGTGTGTAACTTTTTACTGTTTAACTGGTATTCCGCTGCTACAGCTCGACTCGACTCGACAATATTCTGGTGTTGTTTGTTGGTTTTATCGTGTTTTTTTTTGTTACTGACTTTCTGTTTTTTATTTCATATTTAATATAACAATGGCAACATTTATTATTAATAATAATAATAATAATAATAATAATAATCATAATAATTGTATGACGTGAAAAATACTCTGGAAAAGCTTTGGAAATGTATAAATTACTTGTTATTACAAAAAATTTATGAATATCTATAGTAATACATATAAAATATGAGAGATACGAGTAATATATAAATTTACTGGAAGGAGTATTGTAACATTGTGTGTGTGTATAGTGTTCTGTTGTCTGTCAGTTTTCATAAGCGTTATACAAACTGCACAACAAAACAAAAACAAAAATCTGACATTTTGTAAAAAGGAACAGTTTTTTTTGTTTGTATATGTGAAATTAAAATATTTATATTTAAAATTTTCCGGATTCTTTGTTATACACAAAGTTGCTGTAAATGGATGGGCAACCGTCAGCTAGTCGTTTAGTACCAGCATCAATTACAATAAACCATCTATTCTAAACTGTTGCATATTAATATATTTTTCTATCTCGTGTACTGTTACTCTATAAATATTCAAATTAAGACATACGGGAAAAATCTTTGGAAAAACAACAATAATGCTGATAACGGAAAACTTTTAGCTTTAATAAGACGATAATTAAGTGTCAAAATTTAAATAAAACATAATTTATAATTGAAATTTTCATTTATTTGTGCCACTAGGGAGAAAAAGTTCGAGCATTAAAAATTTGTAGAAAATTTCAACACACAGTCATTTTCATGTATGTTTATTTTATTTTTTTTTTTGATTTAGGAACTTTTGTATGTGTTCGAGGTTTTGTTATTTAGTTGGGTTATTTAATAATTTTTTAAAAGGACGTCAAGGAGTATAAGAAACTGCGGGTCACATGCCAATAGACCGGCGAATCTATGTATTACGACTATCAGACAGACACATCAAAACATCTACACTCACAAAAGAGTTAACAATCTGGTTACTTTATTTACGTAAAAGCAAACATACAACCACATAGTTTTTGGCCGAAATTCATAAACAAATTACAAAATCCCTAAATTCTCTGAAGGTAATATTTCATTTTATAAATCAGTCACAAAACAGAAACTGCCGTAAAAAATACCTCAACTTCCAGATCCAAAAGCATTGGCTGCATTGGCTGTTTTCGTACTAAATCAATTTTGGAAGAAACGAGGCTATTTAAAGTAGTAAAGATACAAAAAAAAATTTTTGTCTAAACATTTATGTAACAACAAATCAAAATTCTTGAGAATCGTCACTGAAAACTGAACTTGTAGTTTGTTCGGCTGGTAAAGTAAATTAACTAAAACAAAATAATTTACTGCATCTTGTACGCAAAAAAATACATTTTCACATCAGAGTTTATGAGATATACAACAACATATTTAACATCGCGCTAGGTGGTTTAGTATAATGATTTAAAACAATAAAATATGGGTAAGAATATCGACTAACTACGAACTAGAATATATATGTACTACGATTTATGAGCCAAATATATAGTATAGCGCTAATTCACGAAATGATATTTTCGAGTGGCTATTTAGACTGACGATAAGACAAATCGTCTTCTACTTAGTAATCGAAAATCTTCAGGTGGTTCGTTTGCGGATTCACCTGAGTTTCAGTTGGTTTCAGACTACAAATTTTTCTGAAAGATTTTTTGTGATTATGTTTTGTCTCCTCATTACTCACTCCTCAATTTTTTTTGTGTTTTGTCTCCTCATTATAAGTCGAACTTCTTAATTCTTTAATGCTCACATGAATTGTTTTATGTCGTTTGAACAAAAAAAAAATATCCAAAACTCGTTGTTTGCTCGAGAAATTCAAAGGTAGATTCAGTATTTTGTCGAAAAAGAGCTTGGACGAGCAGCATGTAGGTCGTCTCGATCACGTTCGAATCGAATTCCTAAATAGTCTCCCTGATAGCATACGTTTTAACAGGAGGCTACCAACTACGCGAAACAACCATTACAGCACCTCGAGCTACATATATTTTATGGTTGAAGGGAAGAAGTTTCTGTAAAAAACTTAATTATGATATGGGACATGAGAAGAAGATTCGAACGAGTTGTATATATTTCAAAGTCTAAACGTCTACGAAAAATTTAGAGAATGCTTGAAGCGGAACCCAAAGTGTACTTGCCTTAGAAGTGATAGAATTTTTTTGTTTTTGAAAGAAAATTTATTAAAATTAATCAACTCAATTATGGTTCCGCGATAATGATAAATTTAGTTAGATATTGTAGAATTATAGTTATCGCCGTTAATAAGTTACATGCAGGAAGAGAATAAAGTAAAATTCGCTCTAAAACTTCTACTACGACCTAAAAATTATCCAAACGTATTAAGACCCATACGTGGCAATAAGTATGGCTCCCGATAATAATAAATTCGTAAAATACATTAATCCATGGTTAGAAATCTAGAATTGGTCAAGACAGTTAATAAGTTATAAGGAAGAGGAGAATGTGTAATATTAAATTTACTCCACTATGATCCAATAAAAATCGGTGCTGGCAAATTACACCTCAATGCATAAATGCCCTAAAACAAAAATGAAAAATGCTCAAAAAATTTGTTTATAATTGGGATATTTTTTTATTTATTTTGAGGGAATTTTTGAAATGAGGTTTAATTTCATTTTAAATGTTGTAATTTTAAAATTTCAAAAGCCCTATTATATTAATATAAAAGAATGCCCCATTTTAGTTCAAAGTAGAGATGAAAATCGGGCAAGGAAGATTTCATTTTAAAATAATCTATTCCATTGCGATTTCTATTCCAACATTAAAATTAAATCTGCTTATTCCAGAATAATTTAAAATAAACTTTCCTTTTTCAGAATTTTTGGAAAAGAAAGATTTAAGACTTATTTTAACATCTTTTGGAGAATGGAGATTCCTATTGTAAATTTAAAATATTCTGGAACTTGGGAATTGACATTCTAATTTTAAAATTACCAGAATATACATTTTAAGAAAGTTTAAGAAATTTAATTTTAGAATCTTCTGGAAAACGGTGATTTCCATTCAAATGTTAATAATGCTTATTCCAGAATATTTTAAAATAAAATTTCATTATTACTGGAAAAGAAATATTAATTAATTTTAAACTGGAAAACGAAAAGGAAAGTCGGATTTAGTATAATTCCGATATAATTCCAAAATTATTGCTTTATTGTCCTTTAAAATATTCTAGTTCTTAACCAAATGTACCAAACAAGACTATTTTCAATTTAATTTTTTTTTTTTTAAATTTTAATTGGCTGATAAAATGAAAATTAAATTTTTTCGGATTTAAATATTTTATTTCTGACGAAAACATTTAATTTTCATTTTCTCAGCCAATTAAATACGTTTTTGAGTTTTTTAATTTGAAAATAGTATTGTTTGGTACATTTGGTAAAGAACTAGAAGATTTTAAAGAAAACAAAGCAATAATTTTAAAATTACATCGAAAAAACTAAATCTGATTTTTTTTGTCGTTTTTCAGTGGGTAAAGCACTTGAATATTTTAAAGTGAAGAAACCTTCTTTTCGCAGAATTTCTCGAAAAGTAAATTTTGAAAAACGAAGATTTTCATTTTAATGTTAAGTCTGATAATTCCAGAATATTTTAAAATAAAATAAAATATTCTGGAAAATGAAGATTTAATTGGAAGCTTTTAGAGTCAATCACCATTTTTCAGAATATTTTAAAATTATTTTCCAGAATTTCTTGAAAAGGAAGATTTATTTTTAAAATGGGAATGTAACTCCCTATTTTCCCGAATATTTTAAAATTTAATTATCCTTTTAGCAGAATTTCTGAAAGAGGAAGATTTAATTTTAAAGTATTCTGTGAAATCGACATTTCCATTCTAGTTTAAAAATATTCTGGAAAACGGAGATTTATATGTTAATTTTAGGATTAAATTTCCATTTTCCAGAATACCAATATTAAAGTTAAATTTTCCTATTCCGAATTTTTGAAAAATAAGATTTAATTTTATAATCTATTGGAAAGCGGAGATTTCTATTCTAATGTTAAAATTAATTCTGTGAATTCCAGAATATTTTAAGACAAAATCTTCATTTTGCAGAATTTCTGGAAAATTGGATTGGAAACCCTATTTTCCAAAATATTTTAAAATTAAATTTGACTTCTCCAGAAATTCTGCAAAAATAAGATTTTATTTTAAAATATTCTGGTGTAAGCCGATTAAATTTTAAGATTAGAACTTTCTAATTTTAAAGGAATATTTAATTTTAAAACATTTTGGAAAATGGAAGAATATTTTAAAATTATGTCTTCCAGGAAAAGCAAGATTTAATTTTAAAGTCTTCTGGAAAACAGAGGTTCCCATTCTGATTTTAAAATATTCTGAAAATAGGCACTGACATTCTAATTTAAAAATTATACTTCTAATTTTGAGAATATTTTAAAGTTAATTCTTGATTTTCCAGAATTTAATGAAAAGGAAGGTTTAATTATGGAATACAATTTCTGGAGAAGAAAGATTTAATTTTGACATATTCTGGATAATGCAGCTTTAATTGTAAAACTAGGATGTCAATCCACATTTGTCAGAATATTTTAACAGATATTTTACAGAATTTCTGCAAAAAAAAAGATTTAATTTTAAAATATTCTGCTGAAAAGGAATTTCCAAGCTCAAATAAAATATTTTTTTTACAGAATTTCCGGAAAAGGATGATTTAATTTTAAAATATTCTGGAAAGTGGAGATTTAATTTCAAAGTTGGAACTTTCCATTTCCAGAAGATTTAATGTAAAAATATTCTAGGAAATGGAGTTTTGCACTCTAATTTTAAAGTATTTTGAAAAATGGTGATTGCCATTCTAATTTTAAAATACATCTCCAATTTTCAGAATATTTTAAAGTCAAATCTTCCTTTTCCAGAACTTATTGAAAAGAAATTTTAAAATCATTTGGAAAAAGGCGATTTCCGAAGAAAGTGCAGTTGTTACTCACCATTTTCCAGAGTATTTTATTTACAAAAGACATCAAAATTTATCTCAAAATTTGTTAAGTATCCAGGAAGTTTCAAAGTATTTGATAACTTAATTTGTTAAAATTTTTCAATCTAATTGTATAACTTAAATTATTTTTCGGTTAAACTGAGAATCTTATAAATTTCAATTTGAACTTGTTTCAATTTGTTGAATTGTTTGTTTGACTTGTTTCGATTTGAATGACCGAATGTACCGTCGAAATGTCGGGTTTTGTTTTATTAAATAATTAATAAAAAATAAAAATTCCAGAACATTTAAAAATTAAATCTTCATTTTCCAGAATTTATGAAAAATTGAGATTAGAGTTTAAAATTAGAATGTCCACCCCCATTTTCCAGAACATTTTAAGATTAGGTTGGGAATCCTTTTCTAGGAATTCTGGAAAAGGGGATTTACTTTTATAATATTCTGGAAATTCGGATTTCTAATCCAACTTTAAATTTAAATGTCAATTTTCCAGATTATATAAAATTATATTTTAATTACAGAAATTCTGCAATATGAAGATTTCATTTTAAAATATTCTGGAATCCACAGATTAAATTATAATACTATATTACGGAACAGGGAAATTTAACTTTAAAATATTTTGGAAAATGGATATTTGATCTTAAAATTAGAATGTCAATCCCCATTTTCCACAATATTTTAAAACTAGAATGGTAATCTCCATTTCCCAGAATATTTAAAAATTAAATCTTGATCTTTCAGGAGTTCTGGTAAAACGATAATTAAATTATAAAATTTCTAGAGAATATAAATTTCTATTTCTATTTTGAAATTAAATATTCCTTTTCCAGAAATTCTGGAAAAAGAAGGTTTAACTTTAAAACATTCTGGAATTTGGAGATTTATATTCAAAATTAGCGTGTAAAATTGCATCGAAAAATATTTTGTGATAAGCAGATTTAACATTTGAGTGGTAATCTCCGTTTTGAAGAAGATTTTAAAATTAAATCTTCTAAAGGAAAATTTAACCTTCTTATAATTGGAACAGAATGTTTAATTTGAAATTATTCTGAAAAATGGGAATTTCCGTTCCAACTTTAAAATTAAATCCTCATCTTCTAGAAAATTTTCCAATTAAATGTTAATTTTCCAGAAATTCTGAAAAATATTCCGGTATCCACAGATTTAATTTTAATATTATAACAGAGATCTTCTGTTGTTAAAATTAAATCTGTGGATTCCAGAATATTTTAAAGTTAACTCTTCCTTTTCCAAAATTTTTGGAAAATTAAGCTTTAATTGTAAAGTTTTCTGGAAAATGGAGTTTTAGAGTGATAAATTTATTTATTTCAGTTATTTGATTATTTTGTACTATTTTTTTCATCACACGTAAATACTCCAAGTAATTAGAACTTCACTTCATTTGTTTTTGCGGTATTTTTTAATTTATTTTGGGGTATTTTTTTGTTTTGGGGCATTTATATGTTAAGAGATGAAATATTTGTTAGACATGGAAATATCGCCAAGTAAAGAAATTTAACTCTGCTTTTAATTTTAAAACTAAATGTTAATGTATTTGGAAATGAGGGTAAACCTATAAGCAAATCTGAGAGTATTATTGCGTGTGTCAATATGAAACCGCCCATTATCAATTGGTGTCGTTATTTGTACTGCTTACGTAAACTATAAATGCGCAATTCTATAGTACTTGATGTCAGCTATCAAACGCAGTATACGACATTTGGCTGAAGTGTAAACAAATAGTATTTTTAACTCTTTCAAAATATCGAATTTTATTCCAAATAATCATCATTTGCGGGAAGTTTTATTTCATCATTTTATTGCAAAGAAAAGTGCAGCGGAAACTTATCGTTTGCTTGTGGAAATTTACGGTGAGCATGCTTCATCGAATACAACGTGCAAAGGATGGTTTCGACGATTTAAAAATGATGATTTTGGCATTGAAGATAAAGAGCATGGCACACCACCCAAAAAATTTGAAGATGCTGAATTGGAAACGTTATTGGCTGAAGATTCTTCTCAAACACAATCAGAATTGGCTGTAGCATTAAATGTTGATCGAAAAACTGTTGCAAAACGTTTACAAACATCGGAATGGTTTAAAAAGCTAACAACTGGGTTTCACATAAATTAAAAGAAAGAGACCTCGAACGTCGAAAAACCATTTGTGAAATACTGATTCAAAGACAACAAAGAAAAGCTTTTCTGCATCGGATAGTTACTGGAGATGAAAAATGGATTTATTATGAGAATCCCAAATGCCAAAAATCTTGGGTGAAGCGTGGTGAAGCTGTTCCATCGCAACCAAAGCGAGATATTTATTGCAATAAGGTTATGCTCTGTATCTGGTGGGATCAGAAAGGTGTGTTATATTATGAACTGCTGGAATCAGGTGAAACTATCAATGGCGATGTGTACCGATGACAACTTACTAATACGTTTGAAGCGAGCTATAAAGGATAAACGACCAGAATGGGTGCACATGTTGCAAACGTTGTGAAAAATTATTTGCAATGACAGAACTGGGAAATTCTACCCCACCCGCCGTATTCACCAGACATAGCTCCTTCAGATTACTACTTATTCCGGTCGATGCAGTCGTCTCTTTCTAAACAGCGGTTTCTCGCGCAGAGATCGAAAATTGGCTTAATGATTGGATCGCCTCAAAAGACCAAGATTATTTCAGAGAGGTAATCCGTAAACTGCCTGAAAAATGGGAGAAAGTTGTAGCTGCAAATGGAGCATACTTTCAATAAATAATTCTTTCATTTTATAAATAAGCAAAAGTGTTTTATTTTAACAAAAAAGAGTAGAGTCATATTCACACACCCAATAACTGAAAATACCAAAAGCCCTTATTAAATTAATATTAACATAATATAAATGCCCCATTTAAGTTAAAAGTAGAGAAGAAAATCCGGAAGACTCCTTCCAGAATTTCATTCCAATGTTAAAATTAAATCTGCTTATTACAAAATATTTTAAAATTAAATCTTCCTTTTACCATAATTTTTGGAAAAGGAAGATTTAAAATTAAAATATCCTGCAAAATGGAGATTTAATTTTAAAATGGGAATCGAAATCCCTATTTTCCAGGATATTTTGGATATTTTGAAATTAATCCCTTTCTGGAAGTTCTAAAAAATGGTCGACTTATTTAAAAACCTTTTGGGAAATGAAGATTGCCATTTTGATTTTAAAATATTATGTAAATTGGGTATTGACATTCTAGTTTTAAAATTAAATCTCCAATTTTCAGAATATTAATTTTAAGAAAGTTAAATCTTCCTGTACAAAAATTTCTTCAAAAGGAAGACTTAATTTTAAAAACTTATGAAAAACGGATTCAAATGTTAAATTTGCTTATTCCAGAATATTTTAAAATCATATTTCAGCATTTCTGGAAAACCAGATTAAATTTTTGAATATTCTAGAAAATAGAGATTTAATTTTTAAATTGGAATGGAAATCCCCATTTTCCAGAATATTTTAAAATTGAATCTTCTTTTTACAGAATATTTTAAAAACGAACATTTTTTCAAGTTTTAAAATATTATGGAAAATGGAAATTTCCAATTTTCAGGATATTTTAAAGTCGATATTCCCTGAATATCTCGAAAATAAAGATTTGATTTTAAAATCTTCTGGAAAATGTAGATTTCCATTTTAATGTAAACTCTGCTTATTCCAAAATATTTTAAAACAAAATAAAATATTCTGGAAAATGAAGATTAAATTGTAAAATTGAAATGAAAATATTTTAAAATTAAATCTACCTTTTTCGGAATTTCTGGAAAAGGAAAATTTTATTTTAAAATCTTCCGGCCATTCTTATTTTAAAATATTCTGAAAAATAAGAATTTACATTTTAATTTTTAAACTAAATTTCAAATTTCAAGAATATTTTAAAGTTAAGTCTTGCTTTTCCATAATTTATTGAAGGGTAAGATTTAATTTTAAAATCTTCTGGAAAACGGAAAGTTAGTTGTAAAATTAGAATATCAATGACTATTTTCCAATATATTTTAAAATTTTTTTCCAGAATTTCTGAAAGAGGAAAATTAATTTTTTAAATATTCTGTGAAATTGTGATTTACTATATGTATATTAAAATTTTAAAATCAATTTTTTAGAATATTTTTAAGTTAAATTTCCATGTTTCTAATTTCTTGACAAAAAGGATTTAATTTTAAAATCTACTACGAAGCGAAGATTTCTATTCCAAAATATTTTAAAATAAAATCTGCATTTTTGGGAATTTTTGAAAAAGAAAGGTTTTATTTCAAAATTGTCTGGAAAATGAAGGTTCCCATTCTTATTTTAAATTGTTCTGTAAATTGAGGATAGACATTTTAATTTTAAAATTGAATCTCTGTTTATCAGAATATTTTAAAGGTTAATTTTGCTTTTGAATTTATTGAAGAAGACGATTTAATTTTAAAATCTTCAGGAAATCGGATAATTATATGCTAATGTTAAAATTAAATCTGCTTATTCCTGAATATTTAAAAATAATATCTTCTTTAATTGTAAAATTTTCTGGCAAATTGATTGTAATTTTGGAATGTCATTCCCCATTTTCCAGCATATTTCAAAATTAAATGTATTTTTTCTAGAATTTTTTGAAAAAGATGATTTAATTTTAAAATATCCTGGAAAATGCCGATTTATATTTTAATTTTAAAATCAAACGTCCATTTTCCAGAATACTTTAAAGTTAAATTTTCCTTTTCCGAATTTTTTGAGACAATGACTTAAATTTGCGGATTCCAGAATATTTTAAAATCCAATCTTCCTCTAATTTTAAAGTTTAAATGGAAATTTCCGTTTTACAGAATATTTTAAAATTGATTCTCCTGTTTCCAGAAATTGTGGAAAAAAAAAAGATTTAATTTAATAATATTCTAGGAAATGTAGTTTTCCACTCTATTTTTAAAATATGCTAAAAAGTGGGTATTGACATTTTAATTTTAAAATAACATCTCAAATTTTGAGAATATTTTAACGTTAAATCTTGCTTTCCACGAATTTGTTGAAAAGAATTCTTTAATTTTAAAATCTTCTTGAAAACGAAGATTTCCATCTTAATGTTAAATCTGCTTATTTTAGAATGTTTGAGTATTTCTGAAAAAAAAAAATTTGTGACGGTGACACCTAGCGTGTGATAGAATAAGTAAAATTAATAGCTCAATGTTAAACTGTACTAAAATGGAATTTTCCATGATAAAATTGTTCTACAGTATTCTAACTGGAAAAGTCATGAAATTTCGAGAAGCTTGGTTTGTGTATATAAAAAGGCGAACAAGATTGAACTGGATGATTTGTATTTGGAACGCGATAGAGTAAACTTGTAAGATTATTAGTAGTATTTGGAAAGCGACAGTGTGAAAATTAAAAAGTTATTAAAAAGTGATTTAAAAAGTGTTGTAGTGCGAAATAGAAATTATAAGTGAATAGTGAAATTTCAGAATAATTTATATAAAGTGATTTTGTGAATTTTTATTGATAAACTGTGTTATAATAAATTTTGTGTGAAATAAATAAATTCGTTGGAGATAAATTAAATTGATTTTGTATTATTTACAATCCAGTGATACGAACCTTATTTGAAAAGGCAAAAACGTAACACTTTTTAATCTTTACACTATCGCTTACCAAATACTAATAATCTTCTTACAAGTTTACACCATCGCGTTCCAAATTCCGAATAATCCAATTCGATCTTGTTCGCCTTTTTATATACACAAACCAAGCTTCTCGAAATATCATGACTTTTCCAGTACTAATAGTGCACAAACATTTAGAACTGTTTTATCACGGAAAATTCCATTTAGTATGTACAGTAAATCATTGAGCTATTAGTTTTACTTCTTCTATTACACACTAGGTGTCACCGTCACAATATTAAAATATTTAGAAAAATGAAGGTTTAGTTCACCAGAATATTTTAAAATTAAATCTTCCGTTTCCAGAAATTGCGAAAAAAGATTTTATTTTAAAATATTCTGGTATAAGCAGATATCATTTTAACATTAGAATGAAAATCTTTGTTTAAAATATTCCGGATATTTACATTCTAATTTAAAATGTAATTTCCATTTTCCAGAATATCTAAAATTAAATCTTGCTTTTCCATTATTTCTCAAATAGGAAGATTTAATTCTAAAATATTCTGGAAAATACGAGTAAGGAGCTGCATTTAAATTTTTAAATTGAATCTCCATTTTCCAGAATATTTTAAAATTAAATCTACGTTTTTCGGAATTTCTGGAAAAGGAAGATTTTATTTTAAAATATTCTGGAAAATGCAGACTTAGTTGTAAAAATAGAATATCAATCACTATTTTCCAGAATATTTAGAAAATTAAATCATCATTTTCCAGAAATTCCGAAAGAGGTAGATTTAATTAATAAATATTCTGGAAAATGAATATTCCTATTTATATTTCCCTTCTAATTGTATAATACACATATTCAATTTCTGGAAAAGGAAGATTTAATTTTAAAATGTTCTTGGAAACTGGGCTTTATATTTTAATTTTAATATCAAATCTTCATTTTTTAGAATATTTTTAAGTTCAATTTCCCTGTTCCTCATTGCTTGAAAAAAAAAAAAAAGATTTAATTTTAAAATCTTCCGCGACGCGGAGATTTCTATTCTAGTTTTAATATTAAATCTGCATTTTACGTCATTTCTGGAAAAGGAACGTTTTTACCTGTTCTATTTTAAATTATTCTGGAAAATGAGAATTGACATTTTAATTTTAAAATTAAATCTTTGGTTTGCAGAATATTTTAAAGTTAAACCTTGCCTTTGAATTTATTGAAGAGGACGATTTAATTTTAAAATCTTCTGGAAATTGGAGACTTATATGCTAATGTTACAATTAAATCTGCTTATTCCAGAATATTTAAAAATAATACCTTCCTTTTTCATAATTTCTGGAAAATAAAAATATAATTTTAAAATGTTCTGGAAAATACAGATTTAATTGTAATTTTTAAATGTCAATCCCCATTTTCTAGCATATTTTAAAATTAAACGTTTCTTTTCCAGAATTTCTTGAAAAGGATGATCTAATTTTAAAATATTCTGGTAAATCGGGATTTTAATTTTAAAATTAAATCTTCATTCATTTTACAGAATATTTTAAAGTTAAATCTTTCTTTTCCGAATTTAATTATAAAATACTCTGGAAAATGGATTCTAATGTTAAAATTAAATTTGCGCATTCCAGAATATTTTAAAATACATTCTTCCTCTAATTTTAAAGTTGGAATGGAAATTTCCATTTTCCAGAATATTTAATAATTTAAATCTTCTATTTCCAGAAATTTTGAAAAAAAGACGATTTAATTTTAAAATATTCTAGGAAATGTAGTTTTCCACTCTAATTTTGAAATATGCTGAAAAATTGGTATTGACATTCTAACTTTAAAATTACATCTCAAATTTCCAGAATATTTTAAAGTTAAATCTTCCTTTCGCCGAATTTGTTAAAAAGAAGTTTTTAATTTTAAAATTTTCTGGAAACCGAGATTTTTATCCTAATGTTAAATCTGCTTATATCAGAATATTTGAGAATTTCTGGAAAAAAAAGATTTAATATTAAAATATTCAGGAAAATGAAGAATTAGTTCTCCAGAATATTTTAAAACGAAATCTTCCGTTTACAGAATTTTTTATAAAGAAGATTTAATTTAAAAATATTCTGTGACATGGGGACATGAGACAGATTTTAATTCCAATTTTAAAATTTTCTGGAAAATAGCGATGTTTTAAAATCAAATCTCCATTTTCTAGAATATTTTAAAGTTAAATTTTCCCTTTCCGAAATTTTTGAAAATGATGATTTAATTTTAAAACCTGGAAAATTGATATTTCTAATGTTCTCTGCTTTTTCCACAATTTCAAGAAAAGAAAGATTTAATTTTAAAATATTCTGGAAAATGCAGACTTAATTGTAAAATCCCCATTTTCCAGAATATTTTAAAATCAAATCTTCCATTTCCAGAATTTCTTTACAAGGAATATGACTTGTCTGAGAAATGGGGATTCCCGTCTTAGTTTTAAAATATTCTGATTCTTCTAATTTTCAAATTTTTCCCATAATTAGAAGAAAATCCTCATTTTCCAGAATTTCTTGAAAAAGAAGATTTAATTTTAAAATCTACTGGAAATCACAGATTTCTATTCTAATATTAAAATTCAATCTGTGGGTTCTAGAATATTTTAAAATTAACTCTTCCGTTTTTAGAATTTCTTGAAAATTTAGCGTTAATTAGAAAATATTCTGGAAAATATAGATTTAATTTTAGAGTTAGAATGGAAATTTCCGTTTTCCACAATATTTTAAAATTAAATCTCCTTTTTTCGGAATATATATTATACATAGATAAGGAAGAATTAATTTTAATATCTTCTAGAAAACGAAGTTTCCATTCTAATTTTAAAATTACAAATTTATTTATTTCGGTTATTTCGTAGTATTTTATTTGACACGCGTATAAATACGCCAAATAAATGGGGCTTCGTTTCATTTGTTTTTGCGGTATTTTGTCATTTTTGGGGCATTTATTTGTCAAGACACGAAATATTTGTTAGACACTGAAATATCGCTCAAACACAATGATGTTGGTTTCGTTCGCTTTTTATCTGCTCCATCGTGTGATATTTCATATTCTACGAATTAAACTAAGAACAATCGTCAATAAATATTTATAATCATGACGATTGTTCCATGAAATGTGTGTATACCATTATAGGTACAGTTACCACAGTGGTTAGTAATTACCCTGTTCCTACAAAAATAAGTGATTTAGAAAGTGTCTTTAATTCTTGTGCTACAAATGTTAAAAGAGATTTAATTTTATTTTTGGTTAAAGGTGAAAAAATTGAGAATTTTTTGTGAAATTTTGAACTTTAGAACTTAATGTTCTGTGAGTAAACCTACAACCAAATCTGAGAGTCTTAACTGTGTACATCTCCGAAACTCGCACATCAAAACTTAAAATATCCAAAATTCCGATTTATGAAATTCATTTATCGAAAATTTACGGATCCGAAATACCCTGGTTCTCCAAAAACTAGAATTTCGTAGATAAAGGATGAACAATACAAATAGGCATTTTTTTCAGTAGCGCATAAAATAACCTTTTTGCTTATATCATTTTCTCAACATTTATTTATAATTATTGCTCTTAAAGTCAATTAAAAATTTTGACAAAACTGACTTACCTCATCGGCTTAAACAATGCATGAACATCATTCGGATATTCAATGATCAATTTAATTTGAGTTCCCCCATCTTTTTGAACTGAAAATATAAAAAAAATAACGACATATTTATTATAACGAATTTAGCGGATATTTATATAGATTTTTTGGTGTTTTATTAGCATCTACTTGTATAGCTCAAAGCAGAGTGATTTTCCATAGTTATAGACTGGAAAATTCGGCAGTATTAGCGGCACAAAAAAAAAACATAAAAAAATAACAAGGCGATAAAATATTTATGATTAACTCGTAAATTTTATTACACCACGCATATAATATGCTTTTATAAAATTGGGGAGAATGAAAAGAATGAATAGAAGTTAGGAAATATGAACCGCGCTAACTCGTAGTATTTAAAAAAGGATTTACAGCATATTATTTACTAAATGAATTATTTTATTAACATTTAAACTTTATGCAAATTGATAATCTCTGTATATATTTGTATCTATAAACAAGAAGCACTGACCAAGAAATAAAAATCGTTCCATTGTCTCACAAATAAAATAAAAAACCGGCGAAAAATAATAATAACAATAAAATTTATAATAACAACATCGTCTATCTTAATATTTCTTAATGTTCTTCAATAGATCACGTAGCGAGAACAACATTGTTGTGGATTTTATGCCATCTATAAATGGCACACATTTATAAAGAGAAAACATACATAGTGGAAAATCAATATTTGCGATAATATTGTGAATGTGCCATAAAATTTATTTATTTATTTTTTTGTTGCTGCCTAAGAAAGGGTAGTATTGGAAAATATGAAATATGAATTTTCCTTTCGCAACCCTTATATGTACAAACACATAAAGTGACAATGGCATAAATATTCCAGGGTAAATCGATCTTCCTTTTTTTTTTGTTGATTTTATTTTTACATATGTACACACTAACCTCTTGCTTTATACAATAAGATATTTTGCGAACTTGGTACTTTATGATATCGATAAAGATGCGGGATTTAGGGAATTTAGATAACAATGTATGTAGATTAATAATTTCTATTGTTTATAGACTACTCATACAGTATAAGGTTGTGTGCGTAGAATATGTCAATTTTGCTCATAATATTTACTACCATGCTATAATGCGTAAATCAAGCCATACTTGAGGATTTAATATATTATACAAAGCAACTAGAATATTATTTGGCACGAGTTTAAATATAAAATACTGATGAGCCCTCGGGGATCGCTAAATTTAGTTTAATATGGGCTTCGGTCCACAAGGATCTATAGATTATTACTCTATAGGTTTATTTGACGTTTTAAAAGTCACTGTTTCTGAAAAGCAAAAAAAAAAAAAATCTCTGTTGATCTACGTCTGTTTCGATTTAGGATTTGGTTTTCCCCAATATGATTCTATAAGGTTCAGGTGGATAATGGAAAAGCTTTAGGAACCTGTACATCAAGATGAAGAGAGTACCTAACATACGAATTGATCCCAAAACTGGTAATACTACCACGTGATTTTCGATTAATGTTGACTAATTTTTTATGGACAGCGAAGATTTGTATTCGATCGAATTTTCTTTTAAACACATTAGAATTCACTCGTATTGTTTCCGATTTTATTTTTAATATAACCAACTGGCTTTGTAATTGTCGTTGTCGATTTGCTTTTTCCACATTCAAGAAAATTGTCCTGTTTATTACTACTGTTTACGGTTATTTCTATGTGGGTGTGTGGGCGTGTATTTTTGACTTCTTGAAAAATATTATTGAACACGATATTTGAGTTGACAGTTCTAGTGAAAATAACAGTATTTGTTATTGGTATTAGTAAATGAGAGGTAAATCTGACAAAAATCGAGATTTGTAATCGAGCAAACATTTTGTTTGACGGATTGCTCGGAATCGAACAACTTGACAGCAGAAAAATCAATAGATTGCGTCACAGATTGATTTTTTTTTGGTTAATCGAAAATGACATTAGTTCAATAAAAAACAAAATTCCTAATTGTGCAATGATAATAAAATTTTAAACAAGTGAGAAAAATACTTTTGTTTATCGCAGGATTGAGAATTTTCCTAAATAAGGGAATTTTTATATTAGTTACGGATGTGAAGTTTTCAACAAAAAAACAAAATCAACAAAACGTATATGTATACAAAATTTGTTGATTCTACAAAAAAATTATAATAGTGTTAGTGAGACAGTCGGTAAAAGCAATTTAAAAGAAATAGGAAACAGGAATTGTACACCACTATAAAAGCTTTTTACAATTTGTGATATCAATATTGCTTAGATCAACTAATTAGTAAGATTAGATTATGACAACAAAAAGTCTTTGGTGGGTGAATCTGAAAATTGTTGAAATTTTTTGTGAATTATGGATTTTAGTGGTTTGCGAGTTTTTCCCGCGATGTGACATAGGCCATTAGTTAGCTATAGGAGTGTACTGTGATCTAAAATTAGTTATATTCGATAAAGGCTACGCACGTTCCTTGTTAAAAATTTAAAATCGTTGTCGTTTAATCGTTTCATAGGTCATTGTTGTGAATTTAAAAATACCCGTGAGTCATGTTGAGGTTTTTAAGAAGAGTAAGGTTTGATAGATTGGGCTATTAATTCTACGCTAACTCTCTGTGTGAGGACCATAGCCCTCACACTTTAGCCTACTCTTTTACCGGAGCAGTTTTTGGCGGCCGCCGCAAAGAGGCAGTGTGAGGACTTGCCACAGTTGTATGCAGCTAAGGCACAATAGACGAATGTTGTGTTTATCCTTCAATTAATCAAAAAAAATTCAAATACAAAAAAAAAAAAATGTCAACAATTTTCAGATTCGCCCATAAAAGACTTTTTACTGTCATAATCAAATCTTGCTAATTTTAGGTCAAAGTTCACTCCTAAAGCTAACTAATGGCCTATGTTAAACCCGAGAAAAATTCTGTAATTTGAGCAATCTTTAGTACAGCAAACCACTAAAATTCATAACTCAAAAAAAATTTCAACAATTTTCAGATTAATCCACAAAAGACTTTTTGTTGTCATAATCAAATCTTACTAATTATAAATCAAAGCACACTCCTTAAGCTAACTAATGGGCTATGTAACAACTTGGGAAAATTTCTTTGTTTTGGGCAATCTTTAGTATGGCAAACCACTAAAATTCATAAATCACAAAAAATTTCAACAATTTTCAGGTCCACCCACAAAAGACTTTTTACTGTTCTAATCAAATCTTACCAATTTAAGATCAAAGTACACTCCTATAGCTAACTAATGGCATATGTATCACATCTCGGGAAGAACTCTGTGATTTGGAAAATCTTCAGTACAGCGAACCACTAAAATCCATAACTCACAAAAAATTTCAACAATTTTCAGATTAATCCACAAAAGACTTTTTGTTGTCATAATCAAATCTTACTAATTTTAAATCAAAGTACACTCCTTAAGCTAACTAATGGGCTATATTACAACTTGGGAAAAACTCTTTGATTTGGGCAATCTTCAGTACAGCAAACCACTAAAATTCATAAATCACAAAAAATTTTAACAATTTTCATGTCCACCCATAAAAAACTTTTTACTGTCCTAATCAAATCTTACCAATTTAAGATCAAAGTATACTCCTAAAGCTAACTAATGGCATATGTGTCACATCTCGGGAAGAACTCTGTGATTTGGACAATCTTCAGTACAGCAAACCACTAAAATCCATAACTCACAAAAAATTTCAACAATTTTCAAATTCACCCACAAAAGACTTTTTGTTGTCATAATCAAATCTTACTAATTTTAAATCAAAGTACACTCCTTAAGCTAACTAATGGGCTATATTACAACTTGGGAAAAACTCTTTGATTTGGGCAATCTTCAGTACAGCAAACCACTAAAATTCATAAATCACAAAAAATTTCAACAATTTTCAGGTCCACCCACAAAAGAATTTTTATATTTATTTAATATTTTTTTAATCGATTAATCGATACCAAGAAAAATCCGATTCATTTTTATTCGAAATTTAGCCAAATCGATTTGGAGTTGGAGTTCAGTTAGGGTTGAGTTAAAGTTGAGCAGCAGTACGATTGGGAATTTATTTGGGGTCGTGTTGAGGGTTGAGTTGGAAGTTAGCTTGAGTTGTTCTGAGTTGAGTTCATATAAGCTTTTAGTTTTACAAACCGCGTTGATTTGAGTTTGAGGTTTAATAGAGGGTTGAGTTGGATAGAGTTGAGTTCTATACACTTGCAGTTGCCGAACAGAATGTTTCGAACCTTGTTGATTTGATGATTAAGTGGTGCGCTGAGTTTAGGGATGCATTGTGGTCGAGTAGAGTGTTGTATTGGAGTTGGCGGTGGTGTTTAGTTGGAAATTTATTTGCGGGTTAAGTTGAGGGTTTAGGTGGATATTTTTGTTGAACCATGTTAATTTAGCGATTGAGTTGAACGTTGAGTTTAGGGATAAGTTGAGGAGTGGGTTAGAGATTGACTTGGGGTTTAGTTGAAAGTTGAGTTTGAGTAGAGATGAGGGTCATACACGCATTTAGTTTTCGAATAGAGTTGATTTAAAGAATGAGTTGGCCGTAGCGTTTGGAGTTGAGTAGTATATTGAGAGATTACTTGAAGGATTATTTGGGGTTTGATTCGGGGATAAAGTTAGGCGTTGGAATTGATTTGGGGTTAAATGGGGGATTGAGTTTAAGAATTGGGTTGGTGGTTGATTTGGTAATCCTTTGGGGATTGCTTTGTTATTGAGTTTGACGTTGGGTTGGAGATTAAGATGAAGGTTGACCTGAATATTGATTAAGGGATTAAGGAGTTCATTTAGAGTTTGGTTTGGCAATTAAGTTCTAGGTTAGACTGAGTTGACTTGAAGTAAGTTCACGTAAGAACCTAATTTTCCAGACCAAATTCCTAATCACCTCCTGAGATTTAAGCCATTTATATTTTTCTTCATTATAATTTTTCCATCACTTGGCATCTTTATAAATTGACATTGAAATTCTTGCTTGACATTTGAATTAGTTTTTGTAAAACTCAACTCGCCTCATTCGCCCTCGAAGGTTAAGTAATTTAGATCCCAAACTTTTATCAATAGTCATACGTGAAAAACCTTGCTCCACTCACTCAATTCCATGGATTACATTGATTAGATTTGGCAACAGTTATCGCTGAAAAAATTCAGTTCAAGTTTCATGTGGGAGATCACATCAATGCAATTCAGCCAAGTTAAGTTTCTAATGGTCAAATTTTCTCAAATTTAATTATTTTTCAGCGATAGCTTTGAGAAACCACATGAATGCAATCTATCTACACATCCTAGCCTCCAACTTAAATGAGTATATGTATAGGTTAAATTTGAAATAAAATTTCGAAAACAAAATGAAAGTGTGAGTGCTATTACAGTAGTTATTCCATCTTGCGGCATATTTTCCCCTGGCCGAATGCCGCAAGATGCCGCAATTAACTATTGCAGTATCCTTTACAGTGTGGCCTTAGATACATATATACTTACCGCGTTGGCCAGCTGATTCTTTTTTTTCAAAGCTTCATTGCTCTATGTATTTTGAAATTTTGGCCTAAGTCCCAATTTTAGTTTGACACCGCTACTTTACTAGGTGATTTTATAACAATTTTAAAAGTTTTTTTTAGGGTATTATTAATTTCAATAGTTTGCCGTAGAAAATGTTTTCTTTTAGAAAAAAAAAAAAAATTGAAATTCTTGGTCAAATTTTAAAAAATTTCCAATTTCCGCTTACGATTACAAATGCCGTTTTAGCAGAAACCCGAATATTTGGTTGAGAATAGGGAAAGAGAGTTTCAAAGGTAGTAACAGACCTTTACGAAAGCCGGAAAAATGTTGAAGAAATCGAGGTAGTGATCAAATGTTAAGTTTAAATCAGAGACATTGTTGAAGTAATTAACCAGTCGGGCATTCAGAAAGGAGTACGAAATGATGATGGAAGGCAGGAAAAACGATTGAAAGAGCAAAGAATTAAACAAGATAATTTATTGAAGAGATATAGAATACAGTATGAAAGACTGAAACCATGTGATGTATCACACATTTGGGTGTCATAGTAACTAAAATGAAGTGGGCGTTCCATAAACATTCCACAAGACTCCCAAAATAAAACGTTTCTTAACTTGCATAAATATAGTTAAGGGGATAATCTTGAGAATTGAAAACGTCCCTAGAAATGGGGATAAACGACAATTTAAGAAAATATAAACATCTGCTTTAAAGCGTTTTACCATTATAAACCGATAACTTCATCGCCGATACCGATAAGTCGTCATCAGAAGGTACTTCGACAATAACGATAATATCGGTATAACATTTCCATTAGGACGCCCTCACTAATATCGGCGGCGATGAAAAATTACAAAACTGTTCTCTCAGTCGATATGGCATCATGTACTTTTATTTCACGTGTAAATAAATTATATATTTCGCCCTTATTGCATTTAAGGCGAAAAACATTTCTGAAGGAAAATATCTGTTAGAATGTCAAACAGTTATCGGGCCGACTAAAACACGGAATCTTCATGCCTCCGATTTGTCATTCGATAAAAAAATATCAGTGTATCCGCACCGACTAATCGGTGATATATCGTCAAATGGAAAAGCTTTTCATTCACATCTATGCTTTTTGTGATCCGACGATATCGTCGCCAATAAATTGATATCGTGTCGTCAAATGGAGAAGCGCTCTAATTTTCTTAATTGCTTAAAAATGCTAATGACCGAAGAACAGTACCAGTAACAATACGGGCCTGTTATCTGTTTTTTATCCTTTCATTACAAAACGCATAATCAGTTCAGAATAATCTCTATAGTTTTACGGCTTTGGTGCTATTTTCCGTTTTTCATATCAAACGAAAAAGAGGGCAATTGTGAATCGATTGGCAGTGCCGCCTAAAATATCAATAAAAACTCATGTTATCGAAAAAAACTGGGAAAGTAAATTAGATTTTCCATATAGACCGTAGGGAGAGTGAGATTGGTTTCGTTATTTCCTGAAAAAAAGTTGGGTTTTGACTTATGGTATTATGACGACTATCTTTCCGACTAAAAAATCCAAAAGAAGCGAGAGAAGAATATTGAGCAAAATTCTTTTTTCTAGCAGAAAAGTGGGCAATTCTAGTAGAAAAGACTAGAAAATTTTAATGTTTGTTTTGGCATTCCGAATTTTTGTTAGACAGACAGACTACTATAATGTTTCAACTTAGAGAATCGAACAAAGAAAATGTCGAATTGGTGCTGTGCATATCGTTACATGGGGCTGGGTGTGTTTCAATAGGGTAGGCGTTGACCGTTTATAGCCAATTATAAATTGGTTTATACTCCAACGTTGCAACTATGTAGAAACCATCAACTGTCTCTAGTTTACCTCCACGCGGTAGCACCTGGGCAACGTTTGTTTTGCATTTTTAATGTATCACAATGGCTGAACTTCTAGAGGCGAGTGTAATAACACTATAAAAACAAAACGCAATGGATAAAACAAACAAGGAAACTAATACCCTAGGTGGCAGACCTGATGTTCAGGAAAATCCAATTTCTCCGGAGGTCGGTCCCATGGATTCTAGGGGGGACCAAACATTGCTACATAATTCTAATGATACTAAAAATAAGCTAAGCGATATCAACGCTCAAAAGAGTAACGAGGAAGAACTTTCATTCCGAAAGGGCTCCATTACAATCAGATCACCAATACAAAAAATATTTGCAAACAACGAAATCTCCACTGAAAAAGTAACTTCATTATCAGAACAAATGCCGAGTGCATCAACAAATATTATTAACAGCGAGGAGCTGTTAAATAAATTTCAAAAAATGGAGAAACTAATCGTGCAGCTGAGCACTGAAGTTGCTAAACTTAAGAGAGAAAATTCTCCACTAAAAGAAAAGGTTAAAAATAGCATAGCTAAGGATTCAGCACGAGTTAACAATCTTTCTTCCAACCATATTCAGCCATTATCCAGTCAACATGAACATTCAAATAATTCCAACTGGTTGCTGCGGCAATTTCCAGTTTTTCAACAGAATAATAGATTCAGTGCTCTGAGTCAAGAGGATTATTGCACAGATGAGGAAGAACTGGAAAAAGAAGTTTCCAGTGCTGATAACAGAAATGCTAGGAAACGCATGCGCACAAAAACGAAAACTCCTCCAAAAAATACTGCAAAAATTGTGATCAATAACACTGAATAGAAAAACCCAAAAATACCACTGCCTCCACCCATTAACGTGAGCAATATCAAAAATTTCGAAATGTTTCGACAAAAAGTAATAAAAACCACTAGTGAATCAACTAACTTTAAGGTGATTTGAAATAGTGACATTAAAATTACCTTTCAAAATGAAAATGATTACAGAAATGTCAAAAAATTACTGGAAGAATTAAAAAAAGAACCCAGCAACCAATCAGAAAATATAGAATATCACACCTATCAGCTGAAGAGCGAAAAGGCTTATAGAGTAGTTATCAGAGGCTTACCATCTTCCATTAGTCACGATGTAATTAAAGCAGACTTAGAAAAAATGGGACATGAAGTCGCAGGTATTACTAACATATACAAAATGGTCACAACTAATGGTGTAAAAGACAGGAAACATTTTCCACTGTTTTACATCGACTTAAAACAAAAAGACAACAATAAAGAAGTATACAACATCAAGAAACTTGCGTACTGTACAGTTAAAATTGAGCCACCTAACAAGACAAGGGACATTCCACAATGTACGAATTGTCAACAACTTGGACATACCAAGAGTTTTTGCTATCGTTAAACCAAATGCGTTAAATGTGCTGGAGATCATCACACGACAAAATGCAAAAAACAACCAGATATCGCGCCTTCATCTGCTCTTTGTCAACAACAATAACATACTGCAAATTATAAAGGATGCTGTGTATATCAGAACAAATTTAAAACTCAACAGAATAATAGAACAAGAGTAGTACAGCGATTACATACCAAAGTTGCCAAACAACAAACAACAATCACACCATCCACAGTTGGATTATCCTATGCGCAAATCATCAAATTATCTGCTGATGAATCAAACCAAAACAACAAACACATAGAAGTTAATAATGAGTCTAATAACTTTGAAATTATTAAAAAGCTTAGTCAAATTCAACAGACACTTGGTCACTTAACAGAAAGGGTCGCAAAACAAGAAATAATAGTAATTTCTATCCGCCTAGCAAAAAAAGTCAGCATACACACAAATGATTAACTCGTTCCTACGCATTGTAACTTGGAACGCTAATGGGCTCAACCAACGCGCCCAAGAACTGGAAATATTTCTCCTTACAAACAATATAGATATTGTACTTATTCCAGAAATGCACTTCTCCAGCAAAAGCTTTTTCAGAATAAAGGGATTTAATGCCTACTGGACAACCCATTCTAGTGAAAGAACCAGAGGTGGTTCAGCTGTACTAATTAAAAATAAATTCAAACATAATCAACAAAAGGATATTCGAGAATGCTAGGTGCAAGCAACTGTTATCTCAATCCAATATAATGGCGCAGATCTAAATATTGCGGCAGCATACTGTCCTCCACGGCATACACCAACGAAGTTACAATTTGATAACGTCTTTAATAAGCTCGGTCCATGATTTATTATTGGAGGGGACTATAATATTGTTACGTTTTTGCCTTGTCAATTATGGTTCGTATCACTGGATTGTGAATAATACAAAAATCAATTTAATTTATCACCAACGAATTTATTTATTTCACACAAAAATTATTACAACACAGTTTATCAATAAAAATTCACAAAATCACTTTAAATAATTTTTACACAATTTTACTATTCACTTATAATTTTTATTGCGCACAACAACACTTTTTAAATCACTTTTTAATTACTTTTTAATCTTCACACTGTCGCTTTCCAAATACTACTACTAATCTTACAAGTTTACTCTATCGCGTTCCAAATACGAATAATCCAATTCGATCTTGTTCGCCTTTTGATATACACAAACCAAACTTCTCGAAAGTTCATGACTTTTCCAGTTAGAATAGCATAGAAATATAACGTAACAATTTTATCATGGAAAATTCCATTGTAGTACAGTAAACATTGAGCTATTCATTTAACTTATTCTATTACACACTAGGTGTCACCGTCACAATATAAAACATACAGCTTGGGGTTCCAGGCTAATTTCTCCTGGGTAACGAAATGCTTTGTTCAATGCCATTTATGAAAACAAATGTGAATATCTGTCTCCAAGGGGGCCAACGTACTGAAGTATGCACAACCACTTAATTATTAACTTTAAAAACCAAAAGCTAAAGCATCCCTTGAAGAAAAATCCAGCCAGCTACTAACGTGTGTGGCAAAATTGCCTGTCACTGTGTTAGAGGAAACTCGTGGGTTTAATCATTAACAGAGCCCAGCCCACAAAAAAGTCCCTCCAAATTAGCCGTCCTTTTTTTTCGTTCCTTCTAAATTCTTAAAATCCATTTTAAATTGCTCGATTTGACCAAAGGGCACCTTTCTGTAAATAAGTTAAGTTCTGCATTTTTGTCGAACCTACTGTCGAAGTGTTTGGTGATTTTGGCCTTTGTCTGCTTTAAAGATAGAGTAAAAGAGTCGTGGTAAAATGTATACGTAAGAATTCTAATACGAATTAATGTACACATACAATTTTAAGGTGTTATCATAATTCAGTAAATGATGTTGTGAACATTTTTCAAAACCGGTTAACTTTATTAAATTAACCGAGCTTAACAAATTAACCAAACAAATTTAGTCATTCGATTACCGAGTTTGTGAACCCTAATCTGGCCAAATATATTAAAATTAAAAAAAAATTATTAATCGAAAGTACTTGGTATTCCATTACCGTTCAGTTGGTCGAGAACGTCTAAAGCTAAAAAGTTGCTCTAAGTGAACACTGATTTTAACAGTAAATTTTTCTAATTTGTAAACTTTGTTGAAGCGCCGATCCTTCCATGCGATCAAATAGCAAACTAATTGGATAAAGGTGTCTTAGGCTGTTGACTACGATTTCCCTTTAGTACAGATTTATCTCTGAGGCCGTGCGAATTCTAACGTCAATCTAAAGTCAAAATCAGTTTAAAGTGTTAAATTCTGTGTTATCATGATAATAAAATATAATTGATAGTAACGGTAATGCTCAATTACACGAAGTGATACAAGAAGAACACTATTTAAACGTAAATTATTTGGATAATTGCATAGTGCTAGATAATAAAGAACTGTTAGATGATGGAAATGGATAAAATCAGCCACACTTTCAGAACCTTGTTTTATGTTAAAACTGTTAATCAGTGTTTTTTAAATTTTAATAATTTTACCGTTTCAGGCAAAGCCAAAAAAGTTAAAAGGGACGCAAAAAATTGGATTGTAAATCAAGGAAAACGAAAATACCAAGACCATCAAAGGCATTAATAAATTCTTTCTTTTCTTTCAACAAGACCATCATCAGTTGCCTCAGCGCGGAACTATTTTTGAGGAATACTATAAAATTAACCAACACAGCAAATATATCTTTATTGCTTCCACCTCAGAAAAATTATTGAAAAACGAGCAACACGAAAGGTTCACAATCAAGGCGTATATCGGGAAGAAGTGTATCGGAAAGCATTAGAGGCAACAAAAAAACCCAAAAGGTGTCAGATAATTTACGAGGTAAGGTAATAAATAGATCATACATAATCATTTCCTGCCATAGAATCACACTATTGCCGATTAAAGACTAAAAAACCGTATTTAGAAAGTAACCTAAATAAGTCAACATATCACACATGAAGCAACCGCTTTTACCGTCATATATTCAACACAGAATTCAACATAGATTTTCATAAACCCGTATACAACTAATAAGGGTCAGTTGAAAGAGGGCCAGTAAGCAGAACATATTTCGTTAAAACAAACAATGAGGAAATTAACAGAGAACGACCAGAAAAGTAATATTCCGACACTGTGTTTCGACCTTGAAAACGTAATCACCTGTCCCAAATCGGAAATGGGCGAGATATTTTATCATTCGAAGTTGATTTATTAAAATTTGACGGCTCTTCTTTCAACATCAAAAAATGTATATTGTGCAGTATGGATTGAGTATACGGGAAGGATGCAGTATGGATTAAGTATTTGCCTTAATAAAAATTTTAGAAAAGTTTTTTGAAAATAACGACTTTAACAAACTCATTACGTGGAGAGGTTCATGTGTTCCACAGAACAAAAATTCTCATATGGCCTATGCTATTAAATGGTTCTTAGCTCAACGAGCACTTCCCGGGTATTCAGCAATACAAGAAGTAGACCACGTTCACAGTGAAATTGATAAAACTCTACCCAGAAATCGTTTTTTCTCCAAATGGCATCTTGAAAACTTGATTACACAATTCTGCAGATGCGACTGAGGACCATCTGCTTTTTGTAAGTCTCGTTGCCCTGTGCAAAGAAATAACAAAAATTGGTATCCGGGACCCAAGCATTGTGTGGGGGCGAATCGTCAACATACAATTTTTTGAGTGTCTAAAAACCAAATAAAACTTATGGGATCCATTTAACGATGCTCCAAAAAATGTGCTTCTGAGAACAACTTAAAAACAATTTCATTAGATTAGTAGAGATTACTTAAATGAAAAAATAAGATAAGCAGCTGCTACCAAATAGGCCTAATGGCGACCTTATAGGGGGCCTTATGGCGACCTTACACAGTGTTTGTACACCCAATACCGTCTTTTGATAACTCTTTACACATAAAGCAGGTGGTTCTCAGACAAGAACAAAAAAAATTGATAGTTGTTGGTAAATCAAACAGCAAGTCAGTATTTACTTGAAGTATAAGAATTCAGCGAGTCTCAACTCTTCGTTCAGTTTCGTTTAATTTTTGTTTCGTTTAATTTTTTTATCAGTTACAGAACGAAAATTAATAAGCAAACTGAAATACTAATTCATTTGTCAAGTTCTACTAAGGATTCGGTGGCTGATTGGGGCCAAATATTCTTTAAAAGTTCTTACTGCTTTCATGATTAACTTTTTTGCTAAGAAATTGTTTTTGTTTTGCTATAAAACTATTTATATATAACTCCTTAGGGGGCCGACAGTATGAGAAGTACTGCAGTATAAAGAAATATTCCAAAACTTAAAGAAGCAAGGATTTGCAAATTGTTCAAACCATATAAGTTGCTTTGTAAGTCATTTAATTGATTTAATTAATGCGAATTAAATTTGGATTTGATGTAGTGCCACTTATTCATAACAACAAAAGCGACTAAATCTCATGAATGTCCCCCTATAATACTTAAGATTGAAATATTGGACAGGACGAATTAATTGGAATTGCAGCATTCATGCCAAACCAGATATGTTTCTATTGTGTACTGTTTTAACAAAACAAATATATTCTGTGCCACGACCAAATGTTTCGAATGCTTTATAGAAAAATTCAGCGATTAACCCTACAACATTGTTTTAGGCAAAATGCAATTGTTCGTCCGCATCTCAATGAACGGTGTTCTTTATATATAGAAACACATATCCGCATATGTCCCAACATTGTCTTTTTTATATAAAACAAATAATTCTCGCGGTACTCTATTGAGTGCCAATTCAATTATTCTATGTACACGTCGGTTGTCCAATGATACAGTTTTCTAGCTATATACCGTGTACGCAAAACACAAACTATTATTTTACAAGGAGCATGATGGAAAATATTGTAACTTCGAGGTGATTTATAGTTTACGGCATGCGATTTTTATTATTGTTACACCAACGTTGTTATAGTCATACAGACAATAATAGCGAAACTATATACACCAACAACAATAAATAGTGTAAAAAGCAAATAAACATAAAAAAACTAGAAATAAATAAATCATTTTTATGCCAGCAAAATTGTTCCAAAACAATTTTTTGTTTTTTAGTAGTTTTTTTTTATGTTACTTACCAACATGAAGAATTGGTTGCGTTGCCATGTCATGCAGTAATTTATCAATTGTTTTATCATCTTTTGCGTATAATTCACGCTTTGTTATTGATAATTGGAATTTGTCCAAATTTGTTGCATTTTTACTGTAACAAAATAAATAAATCTTAGTATTAATATAAAAAGTTTCGTTGCAAACACACTCACACACAATCACAATCATATAAACTCTTAAAATTTTCCAAAAAATTATTTATTTCAATTTTCCTTATGTATAATACGATATTTATCCAGTTCATAAAAAGGATATGAACTTTTTGAATAATCACGAAAACTTTAATGAAATAAGAAGCTTTTAGTACTATATATGTACTTGGATTATGTTTAAAAGTACAGTTAAGATTTTGCCCCATTTTCTCCTCAGTTTCTTGTCGGCTGACAACATTACTTATACAGAAAGACTTTTACTTGTCAAATTTTCTTCTTCGTCGATTTCTTTCTTGGAAAATTATTACGCGCACCATAATAATATGAAATACATTTGTATGTGTATACGTATACGTCGCCTATATATACAAGAGGAGCGAGGAAAGGAAAAACATTTTTGTATTTTATATTTTTCCGTTACACACAGAAAAACTTTAAGTTTTTCAAAAAAAAAAAAAAACTTTTGCATCTTCTTAAATTTATGTTTTCTTCTCTATTTTCAATATTTTTTTTTTTTACTTAGAGTTTTTCAATGAGTGAAGTTTTGCAGCTGCATCACTTCAAAAACTATACGGTATATAAAACTATAAAGTTTTCGTTTTTATTACTTTTATTTAATATTTCTGAGATTTCTCTTCACCCCTCACCATTAACCTCCTTTAAAAATAAATTTAATGGAAAGTACAAAAAGATTAAGAATCTTTTTTTTTTTTTTGTTCGGGAGATTTTTATATTAATGAAATCCCCAATTCTTCAAGTGCATACAATACAGCGCAGAAAAAAATTTATTATACGATTGAAGATGATTTTTCGTTGTTTAAACTTTTAATGTTCGTTTGCGCGATTTTTCTACTGTGAAGTTTATAATTTTGTGCGATATTTGTATGTAGATTTGTATGCGGAAAATGTAATTTTATACTTTTAGCAATAATTGCAGTTTAAGTTAAACGAAAATATTTTATGGATGCAATGAACTAAACCCAACCGGGTAGCTTCGTATTTTAAAATAAATTTTAAAACGCTTCCCAGAAAAATTAAATTGAACCACCTTGACAGAATACTACTTTCCGAAGTTATCTTGAAAACGAAATGAGGTCTCAGAATTTAATATCGTAAAACATGAAATTAGATTAGGAAAGATTAAATTCCAAAAAAAAAAATAAAATATACTGAAACTGAACTCGGAAAAATTATGAATTTAACTTTATGAATATTTTCCGACTTTAAGTCTACCTTCTCTGGAAATTTATGTTTAAATTCACCTGTTCTGGAAATTAAAGTCGGACATTCGATATAGATTTTGCAAGTAAAATCAATGCAACCTAGATTATACAAAGCTATAGTCTAAAAAACGAAGCTTTTATAAGGGAATAAGAAACGAGGACGAAACCAAACCTTCCACAATAAAACACATAAAACTTATATTTTTATAAATGTTTAGATTTCAACAAATAAGCAGCATTTAGAAAAATCGTTTTCATTTTCTTGTAGTTATTGGTTTATTCATACCAAAATTTATAAAATTTCCATAACAACATCATTCTGCATCCTAATTCTCTAAAATATTAAGATAATGTGTAAACGGATGAACTTGTGGAAAGCAAAGCTTAAGTAATTTTATTAGTTTGCAATTTTTCGGTTTGACTTACTATTGAAATAATACTGGAAAATTTCAAACTCGTAAAAGTAATTTTTGCTTTTCACAAGTTTACCCGTTTACACATTATCCAGGGAATCAGCACCCTCGTCAAATTAAAAGAAAAGCTTACTACGAATCGAGTGGACTCTTAGCAGAGCCTTCTATTTTAAAAGCATTTTTAGTGGTATAACTTTTCACTGATTTCCATAAGAATCCATAGTAAAAATAGTGTTTTTTAGCTTCAAGTTTTATATAAAAGTTTTCTACATATCTTTAACAATAATATACAAGAAGCCTACATATATTGGTATTAAATAAATATTAATCGCAAAAATATTAAAATTAAATTATTTAACGGTGACACCTAGTGTGCAATAGAATAAGTTAAATTAATAGCTCAATTTTTAACTGTACTAAAATGGAATTTTCCATGCTAAAATTGTTCTAAATGTTTCTACACTATTCTTACTGGAAAAGTCAAGAGCTTTCTGGAAGTTTGGTTTGTGTATATTAAAAGGCGAACGAAGTCGATTTGTATTATTAGTATTTGGTAAGCGATAGTGTGAAGATTAAAAAGGAATTAAAAAGGGGAGCAGTCCATAATTCAGACTTTCAATATACCGAGAGGACAAATTCCCGACTTTTCTTAAAAATCCAGACTCGACAATTTCCAAACAGGATAAAATAAGGACATCACAAAGTTCAGACAAAACAAAATACGGATAAGATGAAATCCCGACAGGAAACCCAAATATACAAAAATGTATAAATCACGTACATACTATATATAAATACTAAATAATTTAAAAAAATTTGGGAAATTTTATTTAGTTTGTTCATTTTCATGTTAACTTAAACCTAATTTAAGAACTTAAACGCAAATAACATTAATAATTCAAAAAAATGCCTTTTCGGCGTTGAAAATAATAAATCAATAAGATTCTTTCGACTTTTTATAGACAAAATATATTAAAAATAATGGCATTCACAACAATTTCGACTTGTTAATCAGAAAAAATGAAAAGGCCAATCATTTATAAATATATCTACCAGAAAAGTAGAAATATCAAAATCCCACCCGTACTTCTGATTAACAAGTCGAAATTGTTGTGAATGCCATTATTTTTAATATATTTTGTCTATAAAAAGCCGAAAGAATCTTATTGATTTAATACAGACAAAACATTCTCTTTCTATTATTTGTGTGGGCATAAAACACACAGAAATGAGAGTTTTCCTTGAGTTTTTGATTTGGTGAATTTTATAATTCGCTAAGTCAATGGGTTCTTGCCTCATACATAATGTATGAAGTTAGAATTTTATTTTTGTAATTTGGTCGTAGCTACCTGATGAGTAGACCGAACTTTTTGTTTGTACGAATTTATCAGTACGAAACCAAACTACCACAGAGGAAGCTCACATTGAATTTTCCTATCTTTGTTTCTACCACTATTTGTTCTTTAATTAAATTTGAAATTAAATTGTAAATATTTGTCTGTTTAGACTCTATTAAAGATGATAGCCTTCTATGCCAGGCCTCGATTTTATTTTGTGTACGTGGAAGGTTAAACACGATATTATCATATACTGACCAGAAAGAAGGTGAATACATGGGAAGATGTTTCCTCGTTTTGATTTCTTACCATAAATATAATTATCTTCTAAAAATATTTGCATTTTTAAAAAATCTAGCTGGTACAAAAGCAAGAGCTTTCAGTTTTCTTATCTGTAGTGAAAATTTTTCATTGGTAACATATTTTTTTTCAAGTTTTTCCGTTTGAATTCTGCGCCATATAATTTGACCGAAGTGAAAGAAGCACCCTTTAAATTGTGTTCGTGGAAAATACGATTTAAATATGTTAGTACTTGCTCTTTCGAGATCTGAAATAATATGATTGGGGTTTAAACAGATTTCATTATCACAATCAATTCTCATAGCTTGATATACAAATTCATTATAGCAACGCTCGCTTTTTTCGGACATTAAGCAATAAACAAAAGGAACTATTTCACTATATGCATCTCTTCCTACACGACCGTGTATGCTAAACAGCTGTCGCAGCAATAATGGTACTACTTTGAACGTACCATCCATAATCCAAAACTTGAACTTTCATATCAGGCTTCATATTCTCAATGGTACCCAGAATAATAAAACATTGACCTTCAAATTTTGTAATAGATAGTAAAAGCAATTTCCTATTAATGTATTGCAATTGCTCAGGAATTTTGATGTCGTCAATACATTTGGGCTGCTTCAACTGCAGTTTTTCTCTCTGTCTACATATTTTTTTCTGCTGTGCAGATGAAGAAGGCAAATATTTTCTACAAAGAGGATTACATTCCGCAGTCGCAGATGATACTATTTGACATGGTTTTAATACGGTCGCGGTTGCGTTTTTCTTAATGGAGGTATTAGCTTTAACGATGTGCGCATCCGAAGCGAATGGATCGTAATTGAGCTCAGTAGGGTTTACTTTAATTTTATGTTGTCCATGTTCATCGATTAAAGTCGTAACTCTTTCTTTACAGTAGTGCAATTTCCGTTTTTCACAAATCCAGTGCTCATTTCGCTTTTTATCTACATGATATAGAAATCCATTTAAATTTAGTTTCAATCCACCTTTGTTAGATTTCAATATTTGTATGTCTATATCCATATGCAAATTTATACTGAAATTTAATTTTTTCGTGCATAATTTTGCTCTAATCTATATTGAAATTGCTTACTTGTAATTATGTGCACCAAACCACAAATTTATTAATTATTTTAATGTGTTTTATTTATTATTTTACAACTTAATTTTACGAAATACCCATACATAATATGCAAATATAATACGTAGGTATGATTTATCTTACTAGACCACTATTTGACTATCTCCATTAACATAAAACTCAATTTTCATTTTTGTGCAGCTATCATTACATTTTAATGATTCCCTATTTTATATTGCAATAATCGTAAACGTTTTGAAATAAATGCATTAAAGCCATATCCTCACGTTGCATATGCAGTTTTATTACGACGTTTAAGATTTCTTGGTTTTCTTGATTATATGAGTTACGAACCGAACGGAGGATAGTATAACATATAATCCAGACAGAAAATTCCAGTTTAAAATTTGTCTGAATTTTCTGTCTGGATTATGTCTTGTTTGGATTTTGTCTTGTCGGGATTTGGTCTAGTCTGGATTTTGTCTTATCTGGATTTTGTCGTGCCTGGATTATGACTTTCGGGATTTTGTCAATCGGGATTCTGTCTTTCGGGATTTCATGGTACACCCTTTAAAAAGTGATTTGAAAAATGTTGTAGTGCGCCAAATAAAAAGTAAAAGTAATCAGTAAAATGGTGTGAAAATTATAAAAAGTGATTTTTGGAAATTTTTATTTATAAATTGTGTTGTAATAGTTTTTGCGCTAAACAAATAAATTCGTTGCTGATAAATTAAACTGATTTTGTTTTATTCACATTCCAGTGATACGAACCTTGATTGACAAGGCAAATGCTTATGGCTGTATGATACTCACTCTTTCCCCCTTCCCCCTTTTTTCAGTGATTAGAAAAGACAATCGGAGTGAGAGAAAAACGGAGTTCAAATTTCGGAGCGAACTAGTTTGACAAATATTATGAAAACTAAATAACATAATTAATAATAATTTAAAACGAGTTTAGCTAAATCAGATTTAATAAATCGCAGTCTATCAAGGGTATTAGCTTTTCACAAGTTAATCCGATTACACATTATCCTATTTTTTTAGAGAATCCGCACCCGAGTCAAATTGAAAGAAAAGCTTACTAGGAATCGTGTGGCCTCTAAGTTAAACATTAGGTAAAATCGAACCAAAAATTACCACACGGAGAAAAAAAAATTACTAATTTCCTTCCTACTGTCACTTTACTGTCTAACTGGCATTATAGTAAGCGCAATATAGGAATTACTACTAGGAATACTTACTATATTCCACGGCGAATTCCCGTCCTTCATTTACTTTTATATACTTTATCACTCTTCCCGTTCAATCATTTAGAAACTGTACGTAAAGCAATAGCGCCGTGAAATTATGTGTATTGACTTAATTAGTTTAATAGTTTTGGTTAAAAGTGTCTTTAAAGTGTTATCTATATATAAACTATAATGGTAAGTCGCAGGAATACTAACGTAAACTTGATATAATTGAGTGAATTTATAATTTTAAGCAAATAAAATTACAAAGTTTGATATCTTATGTGCTTATGTTGGGCTTGTGTATTGTGGGTGCACAGTAGTTAATCTTAAACCGAAATATCTCAAGATAATTGTCAATTTTATTTTATTTGTTTCCAAATAACTTTGTACGACACTAACGTTTCCATTTTAATCTGTTGTAAGTGTTAATTTTGGATTTTATATTTTTGTGATATATTTAGGACCACACAAAATGGAGTGTCACGTTTACTTTATTAAAATATTGAATTTAATATATCTCTAAAGCACGGTGGCATTTTTCTTCATATTTGTTGTTTTACTTAGCTATAAGAGTGGTCAAAATTCTATGACACTTTATGACTGATATAATATCAATTTTACTGGATTTCTTTATAGAAGTGTAACGTGTTGCAAATTAAATATCTCGATTCATATTACTTTTGTGAAGTTGGTCCAAAAATTATATCCCAAAAAGTGATGATAGTTAGCGTTGGCAACACCACTTCAAATTTTATGATACAAAGTAAACTATCATAAGAGAAAAATAATAGACCATGTAATGTCACGATAGATTTCTATAATAAATTTCTTTCTCAACTATTAGTTGCGTTGAAAAACGATGATTACGAAAACTACGAATAGATAAAAATATTTTACAGAATCCTCCATATTCTGGCACCATAAAATCCATCTTAAGTTATTTTATTTCATCGCTTCCTATTTGAATTTATATTAAAAAAAAAAATAATACTAATAATAATGATAACACAATTTATAATGTCAGCCCAAAAAAATTTCTATCATGATAGCAACATTTATCAAGATAAACTGTCAGCCCAAAAATAAAACTACCATGGGCACGGAAACATACTAGAATAAATATGGAAAAATTTGTAAATTTTCGCAATTCAACTGAATATTTTCTGAAGTACTGTGTATCAATTGTGAGTACTCTGGTAGTTTTTCAGAATTTTGTGATGGGGATAGCACGGTCAAATATGGCCGGAAAGCTTTGTGAGTCGTATTTAATTTTATTTTGGCAATTTATCTTAGTATTTTCTCAAGTACTATATTATTGGCACCAATCTCGTGATGATTTTTTATTAAGCCTATCAATTATGAGCACTCTGGAACTTTTTCAGAATTAGTTTGATGAACTGAATTACTTTTTATTGATAATTTGGTAATTTAACATTATGGACTACAAAAAATTTTGAACAAAACAAAACAAAATATTACAAAGATTATGATAAATACGACACATGTGGCTTGCGCCAGCAGACGAGTAAATGAGACCATACTCAGTTGAGTTGCGAAAGTCAAATTAAATACGACTCACAAGGCTTTGCGGCCATATTTGGTCATGCTATTTACATCAAAAAATTCTGAAAAAATTCCAGAGTACTCACATTTAATAGACCTAATAAAAAATCGTCGGGAGATTGGCGCCAACAGTACAATACTTGAGAAAATATTCAGTTGAATTGCGAAGACAAGGTGAATACGACCCACGATGCTTTACTATGAAAAAATTAGCACTTTTTCAATGTTTTGTGTTTTTATTTTTTTTTAATCCCCATGAACAAATTTCTGTTTAAATAAAGTACGTAATTATTGTAAAAGGTTGTGTATCTATAAAACGGTTTTCTAACTTAATGATTATTTTTCATTTCAAACCAATTTTCGAACTAAACATCTAAGTATAGAAAATTTGAATAATAAAATTTAAATTTTAAAATTTATGTTACATATTAAATATTACATGAATTTATATATTTTAATATTTCAATAAAAAATTAATCAAAATAAATATTTATTGAGTTTAATTTACAATTTGAAGGAGTAATCTAATGTAGGAAGGAGTACTTAACACTCAGGTAAAATCTGCTATTTCAAATAGCACAATCAGTAGAACAGTATTGGAAAACACACTTTGTCAAATTATATACTTAGCTATATTAATTGGAAACTCTGCTATATTTATGGAAAATATCTTATAAGACATACCATTAAATAAAATAATCTGAACTAATCTATATTGGAAATAGTACTAATATTTAGCATTGATTACATAAACATTCAACATATTGTCCTATATAAGTGATGGTAACCATTCTTTAATATTTTATTAACTGTTACTATGGTCATAGTAATTTTTCCTAATTATTTTTTAGAGCTCTTTCCGATAATAAGTCACTATTTTGTGGGCAGGGGCTCCTATATTTTATTGCAATGGCTCCTTACAATTTTTTTTCAGTGCAAGCAAAACAAATTCACAAAATATGAACGTGTGATAAAATAATTTTTTGGAGTTTTATGTAACAACTTAGACATCTGATTTACACTAGTAAAACTAAAGATAAATTTAGCAAGTAATATTTTACTTCGTCAGTGACAACATTGATATATTTTTCAAAACGAAAGTTCGAAAAATTTATTTTAGACATAATTTAGTTTGAATATCTCTGCAATTATATTTGTTTAATACCAATATGACCTTCCAATCATATTTCCTTCATATTGTCAGCCAATAAATAAAACACTTCAATTAATATGATGTTCCGGTTAATTTATTACCTTCTTCAGGTCTGTTTACAAATACCATTACAATAAAGTTTTAGAAAAAATCATAGAAAATTGTTTCCACCGTATAATTTTGAACCTACCGTTAAATGAAAATAATAGAAGCTTACTATCTATTCTAAGAAAGCTTACTATGGATTCCTACGCGAATATTGAAAAGTTTAGCACTAAAAAAGTTACTAAAAAATGATGACATATGATTATGGCTGAATACTCTAGATGGCTCTGGTTTAGCTCATGGATTAAACCATGTTGCAGAAGATGTGCTTCTTTATTTGTTGTCAGTACAAAAATTGATTTCCTCAGTAAAAGAAAATATTTTCAAAAGCACCTTTAAGAGTGCAACTTTATAAAATGATGCCACAAAATACTCGGTTGCCACCTGAACCAATTATAACCAAACAACTGGAGAAAGTAGGACTACCTTTATCGTATTGCATAGGCTTAATAAATGAGATATTAGTGAATATGAATAGTTTCTCAGGGGAATGCGGATGCAAGCATCAGTAAAATAATTTCGTGCATGAAACCATATTAAAAAACTCGACATATTAGAGAAAATCTTATTAGTACGTTTTGAGGGTACTGATGAAAAATTTTAGAAGGTTTATTTATTTTTAAACCAAAATAAATTATCCTTTATATTTTTTATCAAATATAAGTTATGCGAACAAATTTGCATTTTTATTTCTATTCCAGCTACCAAAGAAGACGCTTATTATTTGGATTATTTGTGATTACATATTTTAAACCAAAAATGCTACGTATGCTAAAGTTTGTTAAATTAATTTAGTCAATTAGTTGAGGAGCATTTTTTGTTTATTAAGGTAACCAGATGTCTCACTTTTCTTTGTGTCTAAGATAATTAATAGGAAAACTGGCAGCCGACAAAAAGAGGGTTTGGAACTTTGTTGCAGAATATTTGAATTACGTTGGACCCTTTACACTTTCGTGGATAAAAAAAAAATATCGAACGTACGTTTTTCCAGCCAACTGCAAGAAATTTATATTAAGGTTTTTTCGCTGACATTTTGCTTGGTTCCTATGCAGAATTAGTGAAAAGCGACATCAGTTCTCTGTATAGATAATTTAGAGAAAATTATTGTGGTTTAAACTATTCTTAGACAATGATTTTTTGTGCCGCAATAAAACTAACAGCAATAAAAACCATTGAGAGTTCAAACACTATTAATTTTCTGACCCAATCCAAGCATTTTATAGCATCATTCAAATAACTTTCATATTTTACAATTTGTATATTAGTGGCAAATATTTTGCTTTTATTCTACATATTACGGGAATATTTTAATAGCATAAATATCAGCAATCTACAAAATAAACCCGCTGCTATAGAATTAAGCTGCTCAAGCCGTGTTCTAATAAGTCTGTACTGGGAGGTCCCAATCTGCAGAGCATGAAATAGGACTGGCAAAAAACGTCTGTGCGGAGCTCGTATAGTTAAGATGAAACACTGTACATAGATAACTTTACATCTGCCATGAAATGTCAGTTTTTCCTGGATAAAAATCCTCATTTGGTTGGAGCCCTAAGGGCTAATAAAGAAACAGTTCCAGTGACGCAGAGAAGTACTTCAAGAGTAAATTTTTTAAATTATTAGGGACGATTTTTTTATAAAATTCGTTGTATTTTGCAAACAGATTTAGACCACTTTTATTTATTTCATAGATTCTTTAAACTGAATTTTCAGCCACAACTAAATATAGCCTTCCGAAAAATTTATCTTCTACTAGCAAATATATACCATTGCAACTATAGCCTAATATTTAGTTTACCATAAACCAGCGCAATGTCAAGATGACATTTTCGATACGATTTGTTGAAACCGGCAGCTGTATTGGCAAACAATAAAGGTACAGCAGGTTTGGTTTTGCCGGCTCAAATGTGATCTATGCCACAACATTTTGGGATAGGTGCTGATTGTAAAAAAAATTGAACTAGAATTGTTGTTAGGAGTGGCAGTAGTCGACTCATTTTTAACAAGTGGAAAATTCAGAGAGAGATTGATTAGTGAGCTGCTCCATATACACGTAAGAAAATGTAATAGATGTTACGCTAACATTTCTAATACGAAATGTCGAAGGGAAGCTAGAAAAGAATCAAAGCAAACGTATACTTACTGTGTTAAATGCCCTGAACGTCATTCAAAATAATTTAAGATACATTTTATGTAAAATAAATCATATTTTATTCATTTTACCAAGCCACGTATATATATAACACATTTATGTATCCAACATTCAAAGGACAAAGTGATGTGTTTGTAACGTCATTCATGGATGTGCATGGATATCATATTTGAATGACATACCCACAAAGGTAATGTCGCTGGCTTTCACAAATTATAGCCCATGGCAGACGATATGTGAAAAAGCTCAAAAATTGAATTTTTTGTCGAAGTTTCAAAAGCGCTAATAGAACTACAGCTTATTGTAAATTATAAGTTTGTTCATCTCTTGGCTTATCGCGAACTGAAAATGAAGGAAGATACATGTTGAAAAAAGCTATGATTACAAAAGCATAATTAAGCTATTGAGTAATATTTATCAGAAACCATTTATTATGCATGACTTTTTAACCAATGCTCTTTTGATTTAAAAGCCCTTTAATTTTTTTTAATCGAATTCACTCCAAAAGCTCTTTTCAGCCTTTGTCTTTATCTTTACTTAACTTTTAAATGAAGAAATCTTATATATAAAGCTTAATTAGTTTTATGAAAGTTGCTTTGTTTAAAAGTTATGGTAAAAATAATCAAGGCTTTTGAAACAGAAAATTTGGATATTTGTTAATGTAGAAAATTGTTTTAAATCAAGCTTTAACAAAATATACATTTTTGAGTATCCCAAACCCATTTTTCAGAAACTGGTTATTATGAGTGCGTTTTATCAATAATATTTTTTATTTAAAAGCTTTTATAATTATTTAATTGAAATCACCCCTAATACATACATATAACTCAAATATTATCAAACTCGAACTTAGAATATAGCCTAAGGCTTAAGGTATTCAAAAAGCTTTGGAAATTTTTAATAATTCTTTAAAGCAAGATTTTTTCAAAAATCCTCATACAGCTTTGAACAAATATATTTAAATTTTATCCGAAAGCCTTTGGCAATTATTTTTAAGCTTTTACGTGAAATAATTATTTTATATGAAAAGGATTGTATACAAAAACTTAAGGTATATTTTTAAAGATTAGCGATATTTTACTACGTTCCTAACTGTAACCAAATTGCCTGTAACGATGTATATGTTACAATTGGATTCGATGAATCTTTAAAGTACTTGGATAACACTGAAGACACTATATCGATGACATTCGTAACTATCTCGTAGCAGTGATTAAACAATTGTACATCGACATATGTACAGCTTATCAGACCGCATTTTTAAGAAATGTATAATTTGCTCTAATGGAGTTAAAATTGGCATACGGTTTGTTCGGGTGGCACTTTACTTACTACACCATTATTTCGCAGAATTTCAGTTCCTGGAAATATTATTATTTACGATATCTATTTGTGTTTAAATTAATGAAATGTTCTTTCGTTACGAACGTGACTAGATATTAATTAACAAACCCTCAGTACGACTATATTCGGCTTCTATAAACATTTAAAATTTTGACGGAATTTTTGTTGGAATTTGAAAAATTTCCAATGAGGCCTAAAATTATATTTATTTTTTTTTTGAATGACCTAGTGCATTTTCACGTGTAACAAGTTCAAATTTTAGCTAATTTATTGTAAAACTTATTGTGGAAATGTAAACTGTCGTCAATCATGAATCTATTGTTACACCTTATAAAATTTTAATATGTTAATCAACGCTGGATTCTAAACATCCACTTGATAAACTTATAAATAAATAAATAATAAAACCACCACGTATTTTCATTTTTAGAACCGATTTAGGCAAGGTGGAAAAACAGTTATCGAAGTGGAGCCTTAGACAATATAATATGATTTAGACAATATAATTTGATGAACGGGTTCTGAAAGGCTTCTGGAAGCAAAATATAGTTAATATCCCCGACATTCGATCTATCCCGTTGTCAGATTTGCCCAACAACTTTTTTGTCTTAAGTTATTTCAAGTGCAAAAGTGCTAAAAACACGCTTTTTGAAACTTTTAGATTTGTATATCTAAAAAAATCGACGTAATAGAGTATTTATGTGGCCTGATTTCAGGTACGATTGTTCAATCAAAAAAAAAAAAATAAAATTTGTTAAACCCTATTTTTGCAGGCCTGTGTAATAATTAATAATTTTTATACATGATGTTTTGAATATTTTGTAATAAGTTCGGGGTTGAATTCAAGGATGAGTTGGGAGTTGATTTGCGGGTTAAGTTGAAGTTGAGTTGAGGCCGACTTAGTGTTTGGGGCTTAAGGTGATTTGGGGTTGAGTTGGGGTCGAATTAAGGTTGAATTTCGGTTTAGTTGAGGTTTAGTCAGTGATTCAGTTGGAAATTTATTTGGGTTTTGTTGAGTATAGAGTTGGAAGTTCGCTTGAGTTAAGTTCATATACCTATGTAGTTTTTCGGATCGTGTTGACTTCTTCAGGATTAAGTTAGGCGTATAGTTTGGGGTTAAGTTGAAGCTTAAGTTGGGGTTTGACTCTGGGGTTGTGTTGAGGGTTAAATTGAGAGTGGAGTTGGACTAGAATTTAGTACGAGTAAGGAGTTCAGTTGGGGATTAATTTGGGGTGATTTTGGGATTGAGTTGTTCGTTTGGTTTGGGGTTGAATTTAGGGTTGAGATTTTGGAATATTTGGGGGTTCAGTCTAGATTTGAGTTGGAATTTAGCTTAAGTTGTTCGGAGATGAAGTTGACTTGGTGTTAAGTGAGGGAATTAGTTTGGGGTCTAGTTGAGGGTTTAGTTGGAGGTTGAATTTCGCGATTGAGTTGGTTGTTATGTTTGAAGTTGAGCAAATGGTTGAGATTTGCCTCGAGTTTAATTGAGTTGAAGTTGAGTTGGTGTTATGTTAGTTTGAGTTTAGATTAAGTTGGGAATTATTTTAGGGTTGAATTGTTGGTTACAGGAGGCGCTGACTTCAGAGTTGAGTTGGAGGTTTAGATTTTGGTCGAGTTAAGGTCGAGTTAGGTTGAATTTTGGTTGAGTGCGGGGTTAAGTTGAGGATTTATTTTGGGTGTAGGTTGGAAGTTAGGTCGAATTGACTTCATGGTCCATGTACTTTTTGGGCCGTGTTGACTTAGGTTATGTTCTTATATTCATAGGCTTAAATTGAGTTGAGTTTATGTATAAATATTTTTTGCCCTTGAGAATTCTTTGGAACTATTTCTTATTTTATGCGTTACTCACACGAATGATAGTTTCATTCTCGATTGATTATTCTTTTAGATAAATTAATGGTTGGAAGCTGTTTTTGATCCGGCTTCCTTTGCATTAGTATTGCATCAAATCGATCAGCAATACCTAGCTTTGCAATGTACAGTTACATCTCCTTTTTCGAAAAAAATTGCTAAAATTCGTTCTGCGTTCAGCCATACACGATCCATATAACCCCTTTGATTTACTACAGATGGCCGACACGTTGATTGTAGAACTGGTTGATGACACGCGCATTGTAGAACGATGTTTGCAATGCAGGTAATGTATTGCGGTTTAGAATGAAACCATTTGGCTACTTTAACACTAAATGTAGGCTCCGGGAACTACGGTCAAACATTTCAGTCAAAAAATGAAAGGCCCGTCAGTCATAAAATTGTCCATTCCAAAAAAAACGGTATTTCGGTCAGAAAACAGTTAGACTGAAATGGTATTTTTGTATTAGGACTGAACAGTCTTCTCGAAAGGCATTTCAGTTACAAATTTTTTGACTGGAATACCTCTTGATTGCTTTATTTTTTTTGGAAACGGCCCAGGGACTCAGTCAAAAAAAGAAAGGAGTTTCAGTCAAAAATTAGAAGGTAATTCAGTAAATATCTTTGGCCTGAAATGCTTTTTCAAAAGGTAGTTCAATCAAAATACTAAAAAGGTATTCAGTCAAATTTTCTGGATAGGTACTAGTTTTGGGTTTTTCATTGAAATCTTTTTTGAAAAGAAGGTTCAGTCAAACAATTAAAAATGTATTCCAGGCAATATTGTTGTAAAATAGAAATTAATGTTATGGTACGTCCAGACTATGGGTAAGTCCGAGAGGGTTTTATAATATTCTGGAAAATGGGTTTTATAATATTCTGATTTCCAGTCTATTCCAGTTCAAAAATTTGTGATTGAACTTTCAAAAATGTTGTTCAGTCCAAATAAACAAAAGAAATTTCTGTCAAACTGTTTTCTGACCGAAACCCATTTTTTTTTCTTCAAACAAATTTATGACTGAAACTACTTGCGTTTTTTGTCTGAATTGTTTTTGACTGTATTCTCGGAGAACAATTTTGTTTGAAATTCCTTTTTAGTTTTTGATTGAACTCACTTCTGAAAAGCCATTCAGTTTACAACTACTTTGACTGAGATACCTTTTCATTTATGACTAAAACGCCTTTCGTTTTTTGCCTGAATTGTTTTTGACTAGAATTCCCGGAGCCTAAATATATTATAACCATCCCCAATCACGCTGGTCTGTGTCAGCTAACAACCGCATTTCTGTAGAAAATCCTTAGTGTTTGACATTTTCGTTACTAAATAGCAAAATTAATATTTTGTCAAAAAACAATAACAGCAAATTTACATGTCTGTAAACGACAATAGCATACAGTTAGGCGTTTTTGCCTCCATGTTTCGTCCAAATTAAATTATCTTAAAGGGTCAAACATAGATTCAATGTTTAAATTTTGGAATAGATCAAAAAAGTCAGGAAATTTTAGAATTTCGGCCACATTTTCACATTTTTGTAAAGGATACGTTTTTTGTCATTTTATTACAAATTTAAATTTAAATTTTGCTTAGTTTGTACGAGTATTAAAATATGTGAAGTTCGATGCACATTTATTATTACAAATCGCAATCCATTTTATCTTTCTCAATTTTGAAAATTTTGTGTCGTGTGACTATTGAATTTCAACAAACCGTAACAGAAAAACGAAATACATCTCAGTTGTGCTATTGAGGCCAAATAAAGTATAGGGTTGCAAGGAAAGAGCCTTAATTGTGTAAAATGTTGAATTCAGATTATTTAACGTTAACTATTTTGTATCCAATTGAATCCCACAGTATAAAATTGCTCATTTTAAATGGGATATCTCTAGAAAGAATAACAGATCGCTTTAATTTTATTTTATACAATTCAAATGAAAATGATCTAGAATTTAGATAATGGGTAATAAATATTTCATTTCCCTACACTCGGTACCAAAACCCAAAACTATATAATGCCAACAAAAACCAAAAAAAAAAATAAAAAATGAATGAAAACAATCTCATATATAAAATCAAATAAAGGTCAGTTAAATTATAATAAATAGAACTATAATTCTTGATATCAAGACACCTTCCATAAACGAGCAAACTATAGAAATATATTATATTGGGGATAAACTAAGATATATTATTTAAAATACATCATGATAATCAAAAAGGCCTAACACATATCTTGGATGGATAATATGAACGAGTTTATATAGGTTATATAAGAAATCTGATCTCTACTTGCTGTGTATACCATTCATATATGTATGTAATAAATTCAAGACAAAAATATTTATGTTCCATTTTCCATCCAATTTCATCTCTTTTATATATTTTCCCAATACTGTACCGTATACGAGTCTATATACATACATATGTATAGACTATGTGTGCTGCCAAACACCAAACCAAAAACCAAACAAAATTTGTGAGAAGGAACATTTTCTTATCAAAAGATTTATTTGATGTAAACAAAACAATAAAGTTAACCATAAAAAGCTCTTTTAAAGCTGCATTAAGCAAAGAGTATATGGAAGAAAAGTTTTGCCATCACCATCAAGAATATAAAGGACTCGTTGGGATTCTGAAGTGGTTGGAGACAAAATATATCAAGAGTAAATCAATTTTCGAATATTTCGGATATTTGGATGTATCGAAAGTTTTATTAAAGCAAATGGTCACTTAATAAAATCAACGCAGAAATATTTTTGGGGGACTAGAAATATTTTTTTTTCCTCAGGTTATAATTTACCTGTATCTGTATCTAATTACCTGTATCTGTAAATTAGTTTTATTTTTCTCATCGAATGCGGCAGTCAACCGGCCTTATTTCCTTAAAGTCGACAGTCAAATTGTTTCCTTTAAGCCCTGAGTTTCACTCACGTTAAAATTTGTCCATTCAGAAATTAACTGTCTCCAACGGTGCCCAGGATCGCTGAAGGTGCCAGTTAGGGAATGACATTAGAAAAAATACCCTAGTATTGGATCGAAGTAACAGCGACTAGTTAGTTTTTGCTCAAAATATTTACGTATTTTGTACGTCGTTTTATCTGTGACATTTTCCTTTACATATTTGAATTTGTGTTTGGCTTTGACTGCGTGTGGCAATTTCTTTTATAGTTTTGTCGTTATTCTGAGATTTTAAAAGTATTTTAGCTTTTTTGTGTCTGGTTTTTCGGTTTTTGTTTCTTTGTTTCGTTTCATTAATTTATTTCAGAGTTTAAAAAGGGATGACATTTCGGTCTTCGCTCTTCATTTTTTTAAAGTGCGATAATAACAACTATTAAAAAACACTTTATAACGAACGATATTGAAAAAAAAATATCGCTCTGAAGAACAGTAGCATTATTTTTATTATAAGGCTCTTGCTCTTCCGATATTGAGTTTGTATTATCATATTTTCGCTCTTTGTTATTGAGCTATATTGGAAAAACAAATACGCTCTGTTCTGATGAATAAAAACGTCATTAATATTATATTGCTCTTGCTCTTGGTATTACAGCAAACGGTTACATTCAAAACTTCCAAAATTCTCTCTTTAGAAAGCCTGATTGTTTTGTTAGCGACACATATAAAAATATCTACTATTCTGCAATAAGGCCAAGGAGGATGGAACTTGGCTATTCCTTAACCGATTGTGATGCAATTCCACATTTGCGTTGGAAACGGCATTCTAAAATGATTTTTGGATGAAGTTCTGGAATATGGCCAAATAGGAAGGAACTCAGTTATTTCCTAACGAACTATTATGAAATTGATAAAAATGGGATCATTAAACGATTTTTAGATGAAATTCTGAGATATGGCCAAGTATATATATAGAATAAATTATGGAATATGACAAATTAGGAAGGAACTCGGTTAGTTGTCAAACGATATTAGTGAAACTCAACATGTCCGATGGAAATGGGATGCTGAGATGATTGTTGAGTGAAGTTTTGAAATGTGGCCAATTAGGATGAAACTCGGTTATTTCTCAATCGATTTTGTTGAAACTCCAAGTTCTGGAATATGAAATGTCCGGAATATCGCCAAGTACGATGAAAATAGGATCAAGTTCTGGAGTATGGCCAATTAATATGGAACAATCAGCCTTTCGCTTTAATCTTTGTGCTAGGTTTTTCGAGTATAATGGCGGGCAGAGCGGCAGTTTAAACACAGTCGATCTTGCCGCTCTGACAGCAATTTTACTCGATTAAAATAACCCAAAGATTAAAGTGAAGGGTTCTACCGCACATGTCGAATTTCATCATAATCTTTTAAGAAGTAACCGAGTTCCTTCCTAATTTGCTTATTCTAAAACATCATCAAATATACATTTAGTATCATTTTAGTATCCCACTTCCTAATGTGGCCATATTCCAGTATCTCATCAAAAAATCAGTTTATAATCACACATTTAGTCAGTATCGTATTCAAATGTATATTTCTGGCTTGCCATAATAAATAACTAATTTTGCAATGAAACCCCATTGTTAATTTCATAAATTCGTTTTATTTGACACAATTGTACCTATCCATCTAGATAATGTTTAACAAAATAATAAATAAACTTATAGCTATTCCCTTTACTCACCTGTGGTCCAATGCATACTAATTACTTTAACAAACGGAACTTTTTCTGAATAAATATTTTTTACCTCGCTCGAAGCAATCTCGCATTAATTGGAGAGTAAATTTAGTAAAAGGGAGAAACGGACTCACAGTATTGTTCGAAATATATTTTCTACACTTAACTAATTTCAATTTTTCTTTATTCGACATGAGACGTCTCTATCAAATGTGGGTCCCATTTGAAACGTGATATTTTAAAACGCGATATTTCAAAACGAGGTATTTAAAACGCGATATGGTACTAAACACTATATGGTACAAAACGCGATATTTCAAAACGCGATACGGTACTAAATGCGATATGGTACAAAACGGGATATGGTACAAAACGCGATATTTTAAAACGCAAATTCTAGTTCCATCGTACATGTTCAATTTTATCAAAGGTGAAGGAAAATTTTAAATGTGAAATGAAGGAAGATTAATAATTTTACAATATCGCGTTTTGTATCATATTGCGCTTTGAAATACATATCTCGTTTTGAAATATTGCTCTTTGCACCATATCGCGTTTTGTATCATATTGCATTTTCAAATATCACGTTTTGAAAAATCGCATTTTGTACTTTATCTCGTTTCGTCATATCGCGTTTTTAAATATCCCATTTCGAGCGGATCCCATGAAATCTACTACAGTTTTTGGTGGTTCCCTTAGGTGGTTTAGTGTAAACCGAGTTCACCGCAATTACCAGCCCAAGTGTTTTACAATAATTCTGTAGGGTTGACTGACACCGAAACATATTTGAACAAATTGAAAACGCGCTCTTAGTCCTACAGAAATAATAATAAATACCAGATGCTTTGCTTCAAAATTTTTAGTGACTGCTGGCGCTGACTTTGAATATTCGGTTGCAATTAAATATTGGGTTTTGTTTATTTTACACATTGCTATAACTACAAGTTCTAAACTATTCTGAATTTGTCCAAGGGTCCTGTGTAAAATTAAAACGGACAAGTCAATTGTCTTGGCCTTAAATAACTTTAATATGTTGCAGTCACTTGTGGAACGTATTACATTGGCTTTACAGATATTTTGACTTATGTTAAATTGTCAGCTAAAACTAATTATATTTCTACAAAATTAAACATTTTTAATCTAGTTAAACTAGTTAACATAATTTAAAAATTATATAAGAGTTTTTATTTTTAAAGCCCAAAGCGTGGTACGAAATGTACTTAAAACTACTCGCTCAAAATATTTCTAATTATTTAATTTTTTTTGGGCTTTGGTTGGTAACCCTGCGCTACTTTTTGCCTAAAGTAACAATTTTTTGAAATCTAGTATGGAATAAGTAGGATGAGCTTAGGTTATTTAAGGTGATTTGGTTGTTGAGAGTTCGTAAATATAAACTTTGGTATTTTTTCCAATGTCATTCTCGATATCATACAAGCACCTTAAGCGAACGCAAATGCAAACGGGGAAAGAATTAATATTAAATGTGTAGAATAAATAATGATGCCGAACCCCAGCGTGAGAATCCGGCAATGATTCAGTAATGAAATAGGTGTCACGTTTAAAATTGATTACAAAACTAATATTCTAGGATAAATCTAGTAATGTCGCCCTTAATCCTATTGTTTCAGTTTTACCCGATTTAATAAAACCGATTTAATGAATTTTTCGAGATAATTCGCAGTGTGTTAACCTCGATTTTAGCTAATCCGTTTGTTTTTGCATATAATATTTAAACTAGTTTAGCTAAATCGGATATATTAAACCACAGTGTGTCTAGAGAATTAGACAGTACAATAGAAAGGGCCTTTTGCCCAAAACATTTCCTCGTATTCAAATAAAATTTTAAAATAGCTTGTATCCAACATCTAGTAGCTGTAAAGTAGCCGATGGACGGATGTTTAGAGAATTCCAATATTTTATTATTTTTTATTTTTAGATTACAGCTTGTTGTTCTTTGTTATGTATAAATTCAAGCATCTAACAATTAGTGTCAGAGATCTCTGATAAAAATTTTTTAGTATTAATTTTTGACATTTATTTGAAAAACGTACCCACCCAAGTGTATACTGCACCCCCCATACAACATAAATTCAAGATTTGATTCATTATGAAATTGATTCTCCTCTCTCGCTGTTATGAGACGCATTTTTTAGCTGGGTGATCATTTTGATTATCTTGCTGTACTTGTTTTGTCGTTTTATTTATTAGTTGTCGTAGAGCATGTTTATGTAATTGGTTAAAAATACAATATACAAATTTTAAAAATGTCTACATACAAATAAAAAAATAAAAATAAAATTAAAGTCCAACAATTGAAATATTAAAATCAAAATATTTCGCTACAACAATGAGATCACGTTGACTACGAATAAGAGTAAACCCCATGATGGGACATATAAAAATTCCCTATGGCGTAGATTTCGTTTGGGAACATAAATGCACCAGGTAGAAGTGAGGTCGGTCCACATAAAGAATCACATCCAAACATAGCCGAGGCAATTTTACGACGTTTCTCTAAAGTGTCAATACAAAGATCATGATACCTATCTACATAAGACGGCAGGTCACATATCTGTTTACCTAGGCTGACTACGATCAGAGAGAAACTCGAGTTTACTTAAAATATAAATGGTAAATCGCCTCTGAACTGACTCTAATCTATCGATGTGTACTGCATGGTAGGGATACCATACAACCACAGCGTACTCAAGATGTGATCTAACCAAAGAGACAAATAGGCTTACACATGAGAATATACCATGAAACTCCTTTGTCATTCGAATAATGAAGCCTAACATAGAATTGGCTTTACGTATTATGTTATCAATATGTAAACAGAAAGTTACATTGGTATCAAATATAACTCCTAAATCTGTTATTGAAGTTAGTCTGCTAAATTGATTATCGTAAATAATGGTTAGAAATTATAGGGTTAAAAGTCCTATAAAACGACATGACACTGCATTTGATTATATTAACATACAACCTATTAGCAGAGCAACATCTAGATAAACTATTTATTTAAGACAGCAGTATATCAACATTAATTAAAAATCGAGTTAGCATAAAAATCTTCAAATCATCGGCAAACAATAGAACATTACAAAATTTAAATATATCGGTAACAGCATTCACAAATAAAAGAAATATAATAGAGCCCAAGTGGGAACCTTAAGGAACACCGGAATGGCAAAACATAAAATTTGATTTAATTTTATTCAATAAAACAAACTGTTTCCTGTCTACTAAGACTTACTAAGGTGTTACTATCAGTGAGGACAAATTTAATGATGTTAAAAAACTTCTATTGGCGCATTTTGGTGAAAACTGGGAGCAAAATGAAGACCTAGAATTTTATAAGAATTTTATTGCACTTTATGAGCAAAACGATGATGACACAATCAATACGAACCATAATAACATTATTGAAGAATTTTGTGAAGGTGATTTTCAAAACTTGTCTGAAATTTCCAGCAATTTGCAAATTTAATTTATTTTTTAATTTTTGATTTATAGTTTTATTGAAATTTTTTATAATTATTTTATTTAAGTATAATGTAAAATGTGAAATTAATTTGGATTAAAAAATAAAGCTTATGTTTCATTGCAGGAAAAATTATTTAGCTTTCCGTTGTTTTTCTAAAACTCGTCTAATCCAAACAAAGTTTTCCGAAACTCGCCTAATCCAATTTGTCGTGCCAAAACTCACCTACTCCAAATTTATTTTGCATTTTAAATCAAATCGGTCAATAGAATTTATAAATGATTCAAATAGATCAAATTTTAAATTCTTTTTCCATCATCTAAACCAAAAACTAAGATACGACTAAAGTAAAGTACCAATAGAATTTGTTTTTTGCGATTTCTGAACAAAATGCAAAATGTCGGAAGGCGAGTTTTGGAATGTACCTCCTCAAGTAAGATGCAATCCATTTTAGAAACCTTGGATCGACCCCAATCGCAGCAACTATTTTTTTTAATAATTCTATGGTCAATTGACTCAAAACCCTTAGCAAAATCTAAATAGATTGCATCAACCTGTGCCTTAGACTCTATTGATTCAATAACGAACTTTGTAAACTGCGAAAGTTTGGTAGAGATGTTGATTTACCACTAGTGAAACGTCAAATGATTAAGTAGTTACTATTAATTCAAAAAGTTTTGGTATTGTAGACAAAATTGAAATACCCCGATGTACCCCGATGATATATATATATATCAGAGCGGTCGCCTGTTTTATAAATTGGAATAATGTGTGCGATTTTCCAAGCAGCTGGGAAATATCCACTCGCCAAAGATTGATTGAACAAATAACATAAAGGAGTAGTTACGTGAGATGCTACCGATTTAAGAATAGATGATGGTATTCCATCCGGTCCGTCGATAATCTCATCCTCCGTTATTATTAAATGAGGGTTGTTATATTGTAAAGCACTAATGACGGGATTATTATCAATTTGAAAATCATACGTTTTATACACTGATTGAAAAAAGTCTGCAAACCCCGCACATATATCAGAAACTGTGTTCAACTGTATGTTATTATATTTCATTGTAGATGGAAATCTACATATAGGTGTGCTGCGCTTATATCGTTCACAAATTTCCAAAACTGTTTAGGATCATTTTTAATTTTAGCTTCAATCGATTTAATGTACTGGCAGTATTTGGTCCCGAAATTGGTACCGAAGAATTATAAAAATTTACTTGTTATGTGCGCAATCATTTTCCCTAAGATTTATTCTTACGGTTGCGCAAATTTATCAGGCTGTCATCAAACCAAGGTCGGCAACTATAATTACGAATCTTGTCGTAAAAGTTAAAACTGAATCGAACACGAGAGAATCATCTGCAGGTCGAGCGTCTGACGGAAACAAATCAAGAGATTCAGGATCGAGTGAACAATTAACATCGCTTAAGTTAAACATTGTTACAAACTAGGACCTTAACACATAAAAACTCAATAGATTCACATCCAGACACAGTAATTTGCTCACTTGTAACAGACGAGTGAGCAGCAAAAACCACACCACCGCCAATCTGTTTTAAACTATTTTGGATGGAGCTATCACATCTACAGAGGATATAGTCAATAGGAAAAAAAACTCGTTGTTAAATATGCCGTTGTGAAATTTACTTTCGGTGATGGCATAAATCTGGAAGTTGGTTGAGTAGATTTCGATGACATTCGCCCAACATTTTGGTAAAATAACTTAGGAGACGTCGCATTGTAACAAATAATTTGTTTTGTCGAACGATTTTGTTGAAGCATAGGAACATTTTTATTATTTTGACTACCCTTCCTGTAGTTTAAAAATTCCTTAACTAAACAACCAGCTGGCCACGAAAATGATTGTAATAAATTATCAAAATTAGCTGCGGCTACATTTATCTTAAACAAAGAAAAAACTCCGATCACCTTCCGTGGTTCGTTGAGATAAAATTCGCCGACAGTTGACATCCTCAATATTGAAATTATCCTTCAGATAGGATTTCAGCTTCAGAGACGTCTTTATGTAGTCTTGTAATAAAAATAGTTTTACGAGTTTCAACCACCTAAGGTGAAAGTTTGAATTTTCAGATGATGAATAACTTGATTTTTGTTGGTTAAGAGCCGCTAATGAAGCCGATTGCTGTTGAACTTTATCTAATATGTCATCAACATTAGATTTAATACAATCAGCCAAGTGAGATAAAGCACCAACATGGTCAATAACTGGTTGATCCAGTCATAAATAGCCTATGAATGTACAGCAATAATATTCACATAGACAACACCAAATTAGGACACTTCTATTTTCTAGATACAGTGGTTACAGCCATCCAGATGTCCAGACATTTAAACAGACGGGCAGACATTTTTTTTTTGCCTTTTCGGTCTCAGGGAACTCGGCAAAATGCCAAGAAAAGTGGTTTTAGACATACGCCATTTTTATAATTGTTTCCAGGATTTCAATAACGACCAGATTGCGCAAAAAAATTAATATTATAAAAAGAAAGGAAAATTAGGATTTAGTATTTGTTCAAAAACCATCCCTAACGTAACAAAAATTAATGGCGAAATTTCTAGGATCTTTTAGGATCTCCGCTGTTCTTGATCGTGTACTATCACTATGTATGTTATCAAAGACATGAATGATTTTTTGACGTTCCAAATGTTAAACGATACCTTCAGGCCGTTTTAATTTAAGTTTTTTAATTTAAGATTTACTTCGGTTCAAAAGGACCAAAATATTGAAATCCTATCAAAAATCACCAACAATTTGTTTAGTCCAAGAAAACTTTTTTCGACATTTTAAAAGTTTCTTAGTCGGAAAAAGCAACAATAAAATTACCGACCGCTTGTAACCATGCGGAATCTCGTGAACGCCCTGTCCGATATGGATTTTTTTTCACCAATCTGTTTCTATGGTCAAGGCGGCGAGTTTAAAATGTTTCATTTGGGGTTGAATGGGATTGAGTTGTAGATTGATTTTTAAATTAAGGTAGAGGTTGAGTTGCAGTGGTGCAATTAGGGATTGCTTTAGTTTTCAGGACCGAGGTTCTGGTCACCTCACGACGTTTCAATCCTTTATATTTTACTTATTTATTCGAAAAAACCAACTATACTTGATTTGAAGGAGGCTGGCACCCAACTAACCCTCTCCAATCGATATGCTGTGCCAGAAAAATGGGAAGGGAATATTACTCCATAGCACAAACGTCTTCGAAGTTAAATATGAAGTTTTATTTTTCTATGAAATTTTAATAGTAAAGAATCAAATCAATAAAATCAAAGTTAGCTTTACAAGTGTATCTTAAAATTTGATTGGCTGTCCACATTGACACGTTGATAATGTTAAACAAGAAAATGAATCAATAAAAATTAATTTAACTGTCAAACAAATGAAAATGAATACAAGTAAAATTTAATTTCCAGTTTTTTAAACTTTAACGTTACACAAAACTAAAAAGTATTTTCGGCAACGATTTATTGTTTAGAATGAAAACTTGAAAACTGTTTTTTATTGTTACACACATAACGACAAATTTCAGTAAATACTTCAAAAATCTGTTATTGTACGAAATTCGAATGCATATATTGGGTGTTATTGTCTACAGAATTCTCGTGTGACGATATTTTAAGCGATGGGACTGTGAATTATAAAATCAGTGTTTCCATTGTATTTCACACAGAACGCTGTTGATATTTTTTTGTTCTTTGTTATCAACGAGTATAACCTTTTTGTGCATAGTTTTTCCCGTCTTTATTTCTATTCTAGTACTTAGACATTATAATATCCTTATAACATTTAAAACTGTAATGATGGGGAAATTTAACGTTCTAACAAAAGTTAAATCCAAACGACGAAGAAATGCAGGAGGAAAACATATACATGTATTATGATGTATAAACGAGATACTTATGATACTCGTAAATGCACAATGTTTCAAAGTGTTTTTTCCAGAAATGAAATTTTAATCTTTCGTTCGCTCATTTTTATTTAACTTAATATGACGAAATTATTGTACGGTTGGGAGTACATCTGAATATGGCAACAAAACAACAAAAAAAAAAAAAAAAAAAAACCTTAAGTACGAGAGTAGAGTAGAGTGATGATACATAAAATAGGAATTTATATGCGATGCTTTACATTTAAGTACAGAAGATTTATGTGAACATGTTTTATGTGTATATACATACATATATGCAATGGTGAAATACTTTATTAGCATGTTATTTCGACTTTCTTAAGTGCCATCCAGATGAATACATATTATAAGTACATAAATGCATATAGGTATATAAGCATACCTAATATAAATGGAAGGAGATGGCGGTGTTGTAGAAGTGAAGCTTTTCCTCATGCTTTTACTCTTCCATATTTCACAAATAAACTACTTCGTTTATAAAACATTTAAAATTATAAAAATACCTGTGAGTAAAGTTACATTTTTATGCAGTATAAATAAAACTTAAAGGTAACGTAATACGGTTTTGGAGAAGTGTAGAAGAAATAAATATTTCCGAACCGCGTTATTTAAATTATCTATGTTTTTATGACAAATTCTAACGACCGATTCTAATGACGATTTAGTGGAAATTAATTGTCATACCGCTTTAGAAGCAATGAACACTTTTATAATGGCTTGCATATTTTAAAAATAATTCGTGCTGGGCTGTTGGCGGTGAGAGAAATGATAGACACAGGTTTATTAAAGGTTTGTTAAAATCAATTTTTTATTATTAACTTCATGGAATGAGGCGATGATACGAGAAGTACGATATAAAGCGCATGTTCTCGGTTGTGTTGGCCTGACGAATGTGAGATCCAGGCAAGTGTATAATTTGTATTTTGTAGTTTGTACCTAAAATTAAAATGTATGCGGGGATTAATTATTTGAATTTAACATAATAAAATTTTAACAACAGAATTGATCCCATCAGATGAGGCGTTCTCTAGCGATAGTGAACTCAAACATTAAAATTCGCTATTTTGAAGAATGAATTTGTATTAAAATTTATGTGGAGATTAATAATTTTAATTCAAAACTCCCTAGTTTAAATTGCTCCGATCAGATCAGGTGTTCTTTAGCTACAGCAGTCTAAAGCATTGTAAATATTTGGAATGACAGTTTCGTGGCACTGACCGACCTTTGCAATCATACAGATGTATATAAATTAAATGTAATGCTTATTCTTGAAGAATCATTGCGTGCGATCCAAGGCCACTTTTCATGCCGCTCAATTTTTCGAACATGAGGGGCTGAGTCCCGAAAAATGCTGGTTATCCAAAATTTTAAACATCAAACAAATACATCACAGATAGCCAAAAATAAATGATATTTTAAAAAACATATTTCTGACGTCACCAGTAGTAAATTTATGCCATGTAAAGAAACCAACCGCCCAAATACCTAATTTGAAACCAAGTTGCAGTGAAATCGATTTGGCTGATAGATATATCAATAAAAAGTCGCACTTGTAAAAAAGTTTTTTGCGGAATTCCGAAACTCGACAGCGTTGGATACGATTAGTCAAACGGATTTGTACGGACCGATGCACAAAACATTTTTTTCCTTTTGAAAGGTGATTACTCAAATTTTAGAATCATTTCCAAAAGATATTGCTGACAACGTGAAGAATTTTGTGTATGGCAAAGGCACCTGGACACAACGTTCGCATATTCAGATCGGGTGAAAAGGAAGGTATTTTTCGATGAAATAGGAAATTACCACAAAATAGCGGGGCTGATCGAGAAACTCGAATGACTAGGGAATCGGCCTGAATAATGTTCGAAAGTAAACTGAAAGCTGAACATTTGCGAATTATTGGTTTCATATATTCGTTCATGTTCGAAAAGGGAGCGACGAATTCTTCATCGAAAGGCGATCGAATGAATATTCGTCTGATACGACTGTGTGAGTTGATCCGAGATGTGATTATTCTCGAAAAATCGAATGTAGCACTCAACATTAGTGAAGACAAGAACGTAGTCGTTGGGACTATGATCTGGATGCAGAAGTGTATGTCGCACCAAATTATTAAAATGGTCGTAGAAATGTTGCTTTTTGCGCTTTGAATAACTAAAATGTAATCGAAATAAGTTTGCGAAGCGTTTAACATATATTTGACAACGGCGGGTCACTTGGGGTTAAGCTGTAATCGGCTGTAATGAGATGCTCATAAACAGTGGGAGAAGGCGATGGATGAAGACCATTAATTTGCATAAGCAGAACCATTCGATTTTCGTCAAAGTATAAGTGATAACCGCTGAGTATAGTAGTTAAAGCCAAATTTAGATAAAAGCATCGATTTCGATTGTTAAAATGCGTGATTGAGCGTAAGAGGATTCATTCAGAAAAATGCCATCGATTATCAAGAAACGTTTAGTCTACTCGTCTAGTTCACATATTCTTGGGGAGGGAGGGGGAGATTAGTGTGACATTTTTCGAATTCTTCGCAGATTTACCCTATACTAACACAACTTCTATAATATTTAAAGCAAAACAATAATTTTCTATCAGACCAAGATTTGTGCCCTTTAACTTTTTTCATCGTACCTTCTAAATTGGTCAATAAGCAGCTACTTGTTGTTATATTGAATGTTTTTTCGGCACGTAAAATCAAGAACGAAAAACATAACCGAAACAGAACGAGAACATTATTGTTCCGGTTTCGGTTTTAATTTTTAGGATAGTTCGAAAGACAGTGATTCATTTCAATGAGGTTGGTGACATATTTCTGAGGCACAAAATCCCGACGGTACAAAATCCTGAGGGGACAAAATTTCGAGGCTACAAAATCCCGTAATCCCGAGAAAATCCCGACGACGACCCCTTCTGGTGAAGGAAAATATTAACTTAAAGTAAAATAAAAATATCCTTTGGATTTTGTATTCCAGGGATTTCTACCCTCGCGATTTTGTACTTTCGGGATTTTATATCCTCGGGATTATGTGTCCTCGGGATTATGTATCCTCGGGATTTTGTACTACAGGGATTTTTTGAAATCCTCGGGATTTTGTACCCTCGGGATTTTGACTCTCGGGATTTTGTCTCTCTCCCATTTCAATGGCCTCAAATATAACGAAACATTTTGCAACTCAATGATATGACGATTTCTAAATATACCGATAAAACATCATAAATTTCGGAATAATCTCAAAAATAGTCGAATTTTCAAAGTACACATCTTGAATACTCTTCTCAAGTATCGAATTTCCCGTAAGTATGTAAAGCCGAAGGAAATCCGGTACGGGCTAATCATCGCCATGCAAAATATAAATAACCTGAATTTTCTGGAATAATTTCGAATAATCTAGGAAATATCATGATTCAGATTTATATGCGTGTAACTCTGCAAATCTTCTTGATTTTTATGAACAACACAAAGGTATTTCGCAAGCTAGTTAGCAGCAAATCGGATTAGTATTATTGGCTCCCTTAATCAAATCAAATTTAACCTTCTACAAAAGAAATTTGATCTGTTGTCAATCAAATTCGATCTTTTGCAAATCATATTCCAGCTTTTCTAATTCAAACTTGATTTGTAACAGGTTGAACTTGTTTAGTTAAATGCTTAATTTAATTAGTAAAAGGTAAAATTCCAAGTACAAAAGGAACACAAGTATGTAACGTTTGATGTCGAAAGCTTTGAATTCAAACGAGTTTAGCAAAATTTCTTCTAAATCTAAATATCTGTCAGAATGTAAAGGCATTTTTATTTCTATGGAGTCAGATTAAGTTCTGGAACAGAGAAGAAATTGTTGAGCCTCTCTTAAGAAAATATTTAATAGCAACAGGAATGACTTCTTCTTTCTATAAAAATTACAACAACCCCCTTTTCTTCAAAATTTCCTCGAAATGTGCCATTTTGCAAATTTGAAAAGCTTAATGTGAGCTACCATCTATCTAATCTGGACTTTGAGCTAACATTTGAATGCGTGATAGATCTCGTGGGCCAAAATAACCGTAGGCGCCCCTGCGGCTGCTGTTGCTGCAGGTACTCAGTTATGCCATTGCGTGTACTAAATATTGACGAAAATACTCGAGCCCCAGTTTTTTAACATTTTTCGTTTAAATATTCCAAAGAATAATCATCGCGAATATTGAGACTTTCAAATTTAATCAATTTCCCGTCAATTCTCTAGCAAAAATTCTCAATCGCATTCTCTAGATATGATGGCAACAGCGGGCGACTCTACAAACCATCAAAGAGTTTGTGTACGGCTTGAAACAAGCATCTACGCTGGAATACTAAATTTACGCCTTGCTAATGCCAAATTCGGTTTGAAACTATTTGCGATGCCAATTGAATCTTAGTATCAAATGCAGTGAAAAAATTTGTGTGGCTCAAACGTTTGTTATCGGAAATATATAAATAACCAAAACGGGATATAGCAGAGAAGAAAGAAGAGGTGAGTTCAGAGTTTAAAAATAACAAAGCATATCGACGTACGATATCATTTTATCTTTGAGAAATTCGAATATGTCATCCTCGAATTATAATATGTGCTAAGCAACGACCAGAACATCAGAGCTTGCAACTGGTAATCATTCAACAACTAGACGTGTCAATCATACCGAATTTATAAGTTATAGCTGCTACAGCAAAGGTGATTTTGACACTTTTGAACAATCGCTTCAGTTCGTCATAAATTCATATAAGTACAACAAATGATTGTCGGAGAGAGGGTAATGGAGATTGATTGAATGGATTCGAAAATAGTTATTTTACGTGCTGACTAGAGAAATTGAAGCCGTGGGTTTAGAGTGCTGGCAGGATTAACGACCATTCTTTCCTTTCAATTTGCTTTTTTTTCCTTCCTCTAAACTATTTTACTGTTGTACTAACGGCACCCAATGTGTCAAACAATGATGACGCAGTCAAAATATTGGAAATGTTAGTAGTGCCCTGCAGGCACAACAAATAAAAAAATTTTGGTATATAGGTGAGCAACCGTGAAAATTATATTTTAATCATTAATCAAAATCTTCTGGTTTGATTTGTTGTCCCTGACGCCTTTCAGTTATCGATGAAACTTTTATGTTTTCGTGTCGGATGAAACTAATTATCGCCACCAAAAAATATACAAGGGATAAAGCTTTACTCAATGTAGTTCAGTAACAAGGTAGTTTATAAAAATCCATCGCAATGTTAAGAAACTATTTGTGGAAGATGTCGAACTGATCTGAAGATTGGTATAGATGATAACACAATCGCGCATCAGTTAAATGACAACCAACGAATGCAAAGATTTTGAGCCAATTTCTGGTATCATTCACTGAAATCTCACATTCAGTGGAACTCGGTAGCTAAACCTATACTGAATGGGCTCATCCGGTTGTTTATGTAAGGAAACCAATCGAGAAAATCAGAATTTGTCTTGACTCCTGCCCTTTGAATAAAGTCAGCCTAAACGGTACTTATCCGTCGCCGTATAGGAAAATGTTGCCCATATTTTCGGTATATGCGCCGATAAGAAAGAAAAACACGATACAATATTTCGGAGAGTCATAAACCGGGAAAAAATATCAATTTAGGGTGACAGAAGTTTAACTCTTAGGCCATATAATTTCTCAGGAAGGAATAGCATGTGATTCTAATCGCATAAAGGCTGTTTCAAATATAGGAAATCCTTCAAATAAGAAAGATTTACAAAAAATTCTTGGTATGACTAATTATGAAAGAAATTACAGACCATAGCTAGTTCCTATTTCAAAGCCGTTACAAGAGCTGCTTAAGAAAAATATTATATATGAGTGGCTTCCGCACCATACCGAATGTTTAAATAAAACTAAACATCTTATAATATGAACACCAATTCTTCTTGAATAAAAAAAAAAATGGACTTCAAACTAATAGCGGTAAAGATGGTGTGGGCTCCCTGTGACTTCTTTCTGTTCAATCGAGTTAAAAAACCATTACGGGGAACGCGTTTCAGCAGCCGAGAGGAAATAATGGAAAAATCGCCCACACACACAGAGTAGATGTACTCTTGACTAAGTAACTTTTGCAAATGTCAAGCAATGACGCTAAGATTTAGAGGGAATATCAACAACAGATGTACCAATTTAACAAAAAAATCAGAACTCAAATCGGAACGATGGGAGCGCCACACGGTGGTTATTCCGAGAATTTATTGATCAAGGTAGTATTTACCAATTTTTTATATATGCTGGTTTGAGGATTGAATTGACAGAGAGTTTGCGGTTGGATTGAGGGTTGAGTTGGGGGCTGTTTGCGGGTTGAATTGGGGTTGAGACGATGTTGGACCAGTGTTTATCGAGTAATTGGGCAATCTATAAAATAAAGTGAGTGTTTGTATGTATGTACAGCATATTATGTGTATCATATTTAAGCAAATCCACACGATTTGACCGATTTGAACCAAACCTTACACAAATATTGTTAAAGACTTAAGAAAAGCCACTGTTAATATCTCAAACCTGGAACTTATCTATTTCTTAACTGATTTTAGTGAAATTTGACTTCGGTGATGGAAATGGGATTCTAAAATGATTTTTGGATGAAGTTCTGGAATATGGCCAAGTATGATAGAACTTGCCTATTTCTCAACCGATTATGATGAAATTTGACATGTGCGTTAGAAATGGGATTCTAAAATTTTTGGAGGTATTTCTAGAATATGGCTTTGTATAATGGAACTTGCCTATTAGATGGAGACACAGTGAAGTGGTACTTCCCACATCTATCGCAATGCGGCCGTTTTCAATACTGAACGTTTATTCCTTCCCTTTTTTTCTATTTTTCTGAACATTTTTGGTAGCAAATGTTGATCCATTTTACTTGCTCTGGTTGTTAAATTAACATCAACCCCCAATGGCCAAAGTTATTTGAAATCCTACGAAAAAGGAGCAAAATTTTTGTTTGTTTGTCCAAAACTACTTTAGTTGAAAATATTCGTTCGGATTTGAAACTATTTTCAAATATAAGTTTCTATACCACGTATTTATTAAGGCATGATATTACAACGAGGATTGAGTTGCGCGTTGAGTTTGAGGGTTTATTTGATGGTTGAGTTAGGGATTTGAATTGGAGTTTAGCTGGGTTTGGATTTGGGTTAAGTGAGCAATTGAATTGGAGATTTATTTGGGGTTGAATTGATTTGAGGATTGAGATGGGTGTTAAGTTTGGAGCTAAATCGAGGGTTCGGTTTGGGTTCGAATGGAAGCCTGAATTAGCGTGCTGATTTTGGAACTTAGTTGGCCATGGAGTTTTTTGTTGAATTGAAGGTTGAATAGGGTGTTGAGTTAGGGTTAAGCGAGGGGTTTAGTTGGGGATTTATTTGGCAGTTAAACCGATGGATCATTTGCATGACAGACTAAGTCGAGGAATGTTGATTAAGGAGTTGAGTTAAGCGTTGAGTTCGGAGTTGGGTTGAGTTAGGGGTCGAGTTGATGTTAAGTAGGGGTTGAATTGAAGTTACGTTGAGGTTGAATTGGTGATAGGATTAAGGGGTTCACATGGGGATTTATTTGGGAGTGCCGTTAGAGATAAGATTGAGTAGACTTGAGATAAGTTTACGCATGCATGTAATTTAGCGGACCAAAGTTCTGATCATCTCATGAGATTTCAGCCCTTTATATTTTGCTTGTTAAAGCCGATTTGGCGAGCAAAAGCACAGACATTGGTGGAAATTATAGAAGACCAAGTAGTTTTGTTATTTGGAGTCCAAAATGTGGTCATCTCAGATAATGGACCACAGTTTAAAAATTTGTTGGGTAGATATCGGGTCGAAAAAACGAAAAATGCAAATTTTCATTGGTAAGGTAATCCGGCGGAACGTTTAAACAGAGTCGTGTTAAGAGTAATTAGGAGCCATCTTACAAAAGGCCAACGGACTTGGTATTTCCCATATTACATACATTTTGGTCGAACTATGGGACATATAGAAAATGAGGACTTAGATGCAAGCGATTCTGGTGATATTAAGGGTCACACCAAAAAATTTGGGGCAAATCGTGAAAATAGTACAATAGATCAGAATATAAGTAAAAAGGGGTATACACATAATTACAACCTGCATAGTGGGGTTAAAATATTTCGGGAAGGCAATAGAGTAACAGCTAAACATTATACGCCGAAATTTCAACAAAGTGTTATAGACAAATGTCGAATAAGAAAGAAATTGGGACAGAATACTTGTGAGATAGAGGATCTAGATGGAATGACATCCAAAAGTCGTAACTGATGACAGGGTGTACGTATCAGGTATGATACAAGAGTATTTACGATAGTACTTTCTCCATGCACCAGAAAGTACTTTTTCAAGTTCGAAAGTGCTCTTTACATAAAAACAAAATATTTTCAGTTTGTTTAAAGAAGAGATCTTTCGACCCCGAATATTTAACTGTTTTAAGCTTCCACATCGAATTTCGAAAACCCGCATATACGAGTATTGCTTAATATTTAAATCGAAGCTGATGGGTGCGGGGCGACCCCAAATAGATCTAATTTTTCAAATTATTTTGCTTTTTTCTTAAAAAAAAAAAAGATTTGATTAATTGGAATAGCCCGAATACTTGAGTTAAGGTTTTAAACTGCCGCACAGCAAAAAGTTTCTAAATCCATCCAGAACCAAGCTTGAGAAAATCAATATGACCCATAAATATTTATTTAATAATGATTTTTTATTAACCGTACTCATTCGATTTATTGAATCCACCCAAGATTTGGAAACGAGATAACCCAAACACAATTATTTATACCCGCGCCTGCATATTGGACAAAGGGAATATCTTAATACATTGATCATCGCTTTACAACCGGACACGAGTAATATCTAGAGATAGACGTTTAATACATTTTGCAGCATTATTATATGAACGTGCTTTAACATTGTCGTTATACGTATTAGGTCCAGGGTTAATATATATAGTGACAAATTTTGCTCCAATCACTTTGCGATATTGTGAGAAAAATGGTTTTACAACAGTTGCTCCCGTTACCGTAGTAATGCAGGACAATACCGGAAATATTTTATATACTAAGGATGATCCAACTGTTGGTGATGGATTTGCTTTGAATTTCATTGATGAATCTACTTTGTCAACATTTTCAGTTGCAGATTTACATGATATTTTTAAGCTCGTTTCGCTAGTTTCATTTTGGTTGTTGTCGTCTGCTAAATTCTTACTCTTCGTTCGTCTCTGGTTCTCATCCAGACTGTTACAATCACTTTTATTGTCAACGTCTGAGGACGTTAAAGATGTGGTCAAGTCGATGGATAAAAACGGATCACCGTCGAAAAGGTTTGGGTCTTTCATTCGGACTATCGACACGGGTGGTTCAACTGCAGTAGCTGTTATAATATCAGTATCAATGTTATGACGAACTATTAAATAAATCCTCAAGTGGTTTTCGATTTGATGACGTTGCCGTGCCTGATCGATTATTTCGATTGGAACACTATATCTGTGCCGCTCACATCATTTTCATCGTCATCACTTCCTTCGCCTGAATCTAAGGAAACTTTTTCACAATAATCACTTATCCCATTATTTATTTTATCATTTGCCTCTGGAATCTCCTTGTACGCCCAATTTCCAGATTTCCACTGAATTGGTCGGCTTGTTGTTCTCGTAATTTCTGAAGAAAATTATTTTGGGTTTGTATTATTTCGTCCACAACATAATCGATGTTATTCAGATGGGCAAATTCGCGGTTCAAATTCGCCGTTCATATTATTTTCGATAGGTAGGAATTCCACCCATCCGTCTTCTAGACGCGCTCTGATTTTTTTATTTCCGTTATATGAATGGTGTCGCTAAACGTTTTCACTCGGGCTTTAATATTTTCAAGGCTCCTCAATGTGCGGTTAATGGCTATAGTTTTCGCAGTTTTGTAGTTAATTCAATGACCGTAATTAATTTCACAAATAAAAAAAAATTCGATACTTCCACAAGTATTGTTCGAAACGTTCTCGAAATTTGGTCACAGTTTTAATGAATTTACCCAAAGATTTATTGAAAAAATGGGCGCTAATCCCGTTCAAAGAACCATAAAGAAAGTGTCGCCAGTAAGTCCGGTCTGAATTTCTGCATAATATTCACTTAAAAAGTACAATTCACTGTTTCCGAAATTCAGTTAAGTCCGGTTTTTAAGCGGTGGTTAGTTTAATCGTGTGTGAATTCTTCGTATCCAAATTAAGCAGCAGGTTGAATGATCGTGATCGTTCTCTCGTTTTCTAGTCTAATGCGAAGGGGGAATAAAACGAATACAACTTGCTTTTCTCGTGTCTAATTACCTCATATTCAAAATGGATTTCCTCTTTATTAAGTACTTTATTGTGGTCTGGGCGTCTGGTGAAGGGGGAAACAAAGCTGTGTAGAAATCTCCAGCTCCGTAACCTTCAGTAGAGTGAGCTCCAGTAGGCTGTTCTGGTCATGTTTTAGGCAGTCCTGTCTGGGGCTCATGACCGCGTGAGGGGTAACCAATCGTGGTTCGCAAGTGTGCGTGCTACCTCCCCGTAGTGACCACCGGAAACTGATTGTTTGTTTACCGAACGACAGGCTAAAGTACGACGCTAAAGGAAGGAATAACCTTGACAAAAAACCCCACATTCAAGTTGAGACACGTGCGCCGAGGGATGAATGGCCATGGGTTATTTGGTATCTAGCACGGAACTCCGGATACCTGGTGACCTCCGGTTTCAATTAGCCTTACCACAGTGAGAGGCGCTGCTGTGGTGGACCTTCTTTTCCTCTCAACAAATCCGAAACTGCATGGATATTTCAGAAATCAAAGAATATGAGGATGGTGCTTCTCTAAACGCACCAATCGCAGAGGAACCCCTACCTCTGAGAATTTTAATATGGAAACCACGCTATCTGATGATAGCAGTGAACACTCAAGCGCGGATACCATTTTCGATGACCGAGTATAAGGCACACAAGTACCATCATTCTCGGACACCTCATCAGTGTTTACAACCGCCAAAATTAAGAGCAGCCTCGAGGACTTGGAACTCGAGGAAAGCAAGAAAAAGAGGAAAGGACTCAGCAGAGCTGCGAAGAAGCGCCTTGCCCATCTTAAACTGGCGGGCATTCCTCACCAGGTCTGGAACACAGTGCCAAATTAAAATAAAAGATCGAAAGGTCACTACCGCTAAACGGAGCCGGTTAGACGACACGACCCCAAAGAACACCCCAGCAAAAAGGGCGAAAAAAGAGCAGCCTTTGCCAACCGAAGGAAAGGGTAGCTCACAAGATATGACAGGTCCGAAGCTAGGAGATGGTGGTAGCTCAGACGAGGTGAAGGTAACGTGCAAGGACGCAGTAAAGGCCAACAAGTTGGAAATAACCGACCAAGGCTTCCCAGAATTCAAACTAGGTATCAGCCAGATCCTGGCTGTACAAGATAGCATATTGGATGCAGTGGTGGAACTACCAATGGACGGCATTAGCCTGACATTTTGAGGATGCCGCACGAGGAATGGATGGTTGACCGTCAACTGTGCTGACAAGGACGCGGCGGAGTGGCTTACTGCCACTGTGCCGATCCTAAAGCCATGGGAAAACGCCAACCTGAGAGCAGTCGTTGAGGACGAATTAAAAAAAATATTCTTCGTATATCTTCCTCGTTGCAAAAACGAGGCAAACGAGAAAATACTTCGCCGCTTGGGAGTCCAGAATAAGGATCTCAGGAACGCGGAGTGGAAAATTCTTGCAAGGAAAGACAGAGAGAATGATCTCCTCGAACTAACCTTGTCGGTGTCGCATAAGACGGCGGAGATTTGAAAGGCCTCCAACTATAAAGTTAACTGGCTATTTGGAGCCGTGTGCTTTCGCCCGAAAAAAAGTGGTGAGAGGAGTAACAGGGCTGAGAGGACACAGGCACCATCAGCAGGTAAAGCAGGGCTAAATCGCTCTGTGGAAAGAGCGGCTGGTTACCCCAGCCAGAAAGATCCCGGGAGCAAAGATGACCCAAACAAGCCAGGAACCTCAGGCACTGCAGGTGGAGGACGCAGACCTGGAAAGGGGAACAAGCCTGATAAAAAACATGGGTTGAACTCACAGAGTTCCACTAAACAATGTGCTAGTAGTATCAGCACACAGTGCGGCTCATTGGAGGGCCCAAAAACAAAAAAATCTATGCACGCGTCTGTAAGATGCGTACAAATCAACCTAAGAATTAAAGGTTTGCCAAGTAAGACAGGTAAGCTAATTTACAACACAGAGGTAGAAAGGACAAGGACAGCGATTCTCTGTCGTTTGTCGTACAATATCTACTCAATTAACCAATTTATTTCCAGAGACATAACTGCAGTCTCATTAGAGATACCTCTATCCAGAGGAGGCATGGTCACAATTAATGTGGCATCAGCCTATTTTCCCAGGGACGGTAACGATCCACGTCCGGAAGAAGTACAGAGCTTTATCAATTACTGTACAGCTCATGGGCAGAAGTTCATCATTGGTTGTGATGCTGATTCACACCACATAGTCTAGGGTAGCACCAACACCAATATAAGAGGTGAGCAACTTTTTCATCAAATAATATTGCTATAAATAATACAGGGAACGAGCCGACCTGTGTGAATGCCATTAGAAGGGAGGTGCTGGACCTTACTATGTCTGACATAGGTACCTCCAGCACAGTCTAGAATTGGCATGTATCGCGGGAAGCATCTTTGTCGGATCATAGGTATATAAGATTTGATATTAGAACCCCCCAAATAACAGAAGCTACGGTAAGAATACCTAAAGGTATGGACTGGGCTGTCTTTACCAATAAACTTCAAGAAAATGTAGTGGGTTTACAGAACTCTATCAGCTCTGTTGCAGAGCTTGATAGAGTTGGTGATAATCTCACCAGGGCAATAATTGATCCCAATCAATCAAGTTCTCCTGAGGTGCGTGTTAGAGGAACTAGGGATGTTTCTTGGTGGATCTCCGCCCTGGAGACTAAAAGAAAAACAGTGTGTAAGCTCTTTAACAGAGCAAAAGTAACAGATGACTGGGCAGCGTATCGAACTGCCCTCACCCAGTATAATAAGACTCTGAGAAAGAGCAAAAGAGAGAGCTGGAGAATTTTTTGCGGGAAGATAGACGAGATTCCGGCAGCTTGCCGACTCCCTTTCCGGAGTGCACAATCATTGTAGGTCGGGAGGACCCTGATATGAGGATGGTGCATCCATATCTAGTCCCAAGGGGGCCTACAAGCGAGCAATGGAAGTCTTCACCCCTGGAGAGTTGCGCTGGGCTATCAATTCATTTGGTCCCTTTAAGTCTCCAAGAGGGGATGGAATCTATCCTATTTTCTTTCAACGAGGCTTGGATATACTGGAGCCCCACCTAATCAAATTATATAGAGCCAGCTTTAGTCTGGAATACATCCCCAGATGCTGGAGGGAGGTAAGAGTCATATTCATACCAAAAAATGGGAATAAACCCCTCGAGGACATTAGGTCCTACAGACCACTACTTAAAACCATGGAAAAAATATTGGGCCTATATATCAGACTCAATACAATCCAAAGATGTCCTCTAAATCCTAGCCAACATCCTTATCAGGTGGGCAAATCAACGGAGACAGCCCTGCATGAATTAACATCGGAAATCGAGGATACACTTCGGAACAAGGAGGCACTATTATGCTCCTTCATTGACATCCAGGGTGCCTTCGATAATACTAATTTCGAGGTGATTCGGGAACAAGCTGTAGCGAGGGGTATCGACTGCTCAACCATCGGGTGGATAATAAACATGATCAGAAGCAGGAGAATTAAAACCTCGATTGCGAAGCAAGCATCTCAATCGCACCTACCAAGGGTTGCCCTCAGGGCGGAGTACTTTCGCCGTTACTGTGGCTCTTGGTAATGGACCACTTGCTCGCTATTTTGAGGAACTCACGAATATCAATCATTGCCTATGCTGATGATCTGGTGCTGATGGTCGGGGCAAATTTGAAAGCACAATAGCTGAGCGTATGCAATATGCTCTAAGATTGGTAAACGAGTGGTGTGTTGAAGCGGGAGGGCCTTAGCGTCAATCCCACAAAAATAACATGTACTCTCTTAACAAATCGGAGGAGAATTTCCTTTTCTCCAATAACTATGAACGGGGAAATACTCAAGATGACGTCTGAAGTTAAATATCTAGGGATCATTTTTGACCAAAAATTAATTTGGAACCCCCACTTGAAATACATCGCAAATAAGGCAAACAAAGCATACTTTGGGTGCCAATGTATGTTTGGTAAAACATGGGGCCTAAGCCCACAAATGATAATCTGGCACTACCAAACCATCATAAGACCAATGATATCTTATGCGGCGTTTATATGGTGGCCAAAGACAAAGCAAATAAATGCTCGTTTAGCTTTGGACAAAATTTGGTTGTGGGGCCCGGTTTCAGGCTCTGTATACCGTTGGGAAAGACCCCTACCATTTTTAAGGCAGAAACCGTGGCCATCGAGACTAGCGTGCTTCAGTGCCTCAAAAAGAAGTACATATATAAGAACGGAGATCTACATAATCTCGGATAGCCAGGCTGTTTTATTAGCCCTGGCAGCTCCGGTGTTCAGCTCTAAACTGACATGGAGCTGCTACAGCAACCTTAGAAGGCTCGGTAGGGACAACAAGGTTACCTTCTTGTGGTCCCCCGGCCACTCTAATATACCAGGAAATGAGGCCGCAGACACCTGTGCAAAAGAGGGTGCGGGTGGCATCTTCTACGGCCCGAGCCTAGCGTTGCCTATTCCAAAGGCCATGTAGCGAGGAGAGTAATCTTCTGGGAGCAGAGATGTTCTGTTTTACTCTAGGAGTCATCTCGGGGAATGAGACAGACAAAGAAGCTCCAAAATTACAAGATTACACACTTACAGAATATAATCATAATGGATCGATCATCTCTGAAATCCATCATATGGTACTTGACAGGACATGGTCCCTTAAACTACCATCTATTCAAAATGGGGAAAACCCCATCAGAGAACTGCAGGTTCTGTAATCTGGGAAGAGAAACATCCGAACACTTGCTGTTCGAGTGCAGTGCGATCGCCCTAAGAAGAATTAAAACACTCAATGCTTACTCCGTTCAGTGGCCTTACGCCGACCCTGTGGATGTGCATGACCTTGTGGCGTTTATCAAGGACCTGGACCTATATTCCACATAGATTGATTTCTTTACTCTTATACGGGGATGCACAATAGATCTTGCTGGTCGAAATGCAAAGGGTTCCTTTTACCAACCCACCCTCTTTTTTTTTTTTTTTTTTTTTTAAATGTACTTTATTGGGTCGAAATTATTTTGGCACTTTTTCAAATTAAAATGAGTCAAAAAAATCCTAATCCACCCAATAAGTTTATCATCTTTGAAGATGATTGGTGAACCAAAGCAATTGTGTCCGTGAGTTCAGTATCTAAGTGGTATTTAGTTTCTCTTGGGCGACAAGTGAGGTGATTTTCTGTGAAGTGAAGAGCCAATATTCCCAGTTCACCAAATGTTAACTGTGGTCAGTGGAGGATATACATACTTAGTCAGTTCATGGCAGAAATATCAAGAGTAAAGGTGTGCTTGCGCACAACCAACTTTTCTGCGGAGTTCTCGCGGAACTGCTAAAAAAGAAACGCGTGTTTTGTTCACTTGCGTAGTTTTGTGTAAACCGGTAGTTTTGTCTAAAGTGTTAAATTATTTGTAGGGATTAAGAAACATCTTTAAGACGTATACACCAAGTGCTTTTTATCGTAAGTGGGTGTCTCGACTTTTTTTTTTTTTGAGAAAGCAAGTTTGAGTTTTCTTTTTGTTTTTAAGAAAAATGGTGTCAACAACACGTAATAATGAAGTTGTTTTTACCTAAACCAAATACCATATGCCCAGGTCAATGTGGTTTTTAGCGTATATGATCGTAGTTTAATGGCTACACAAATGCCATCACAACCAACATTAGGATTCATGACTAAATACATATACAATGTGTGATTATGAAGCAAAGTGAAGGCAAGCCATGGTAAAGCATAGTTTGACTGAGTGTCGTGCTATTATTCTTAACTCAAAGCCGTTGGAGCGTACTACTTGACTGAGCTTAAGCCGGGTACTTTAATCGTTTGTCTCTCAGTAAATCCAGATTGCTTTCAAGAAATTTGGTGGTACCCACCCAGTGTATAAATAACAGTCTGAAACAAGGTCATCTTATTTTTTCCGTTTGCTTTCTCTCATTGTTTTAGGTGCGTTTTTGTGTGGCGATAATTGGCTTCATCTAATACGAAGACATATTAAATTGCATCGATAACTGAAAGACGTCAGGGACAATAAACCGAACCAGAAGATTTTGACTAATCATATATAATATATAATTTTCACGGTTGCTCATCCTCTACTCCATATTTTTCTGTTTTCGGAGTATCCAATTGATTTTATTGAATTTTTTGGATGAGCTGTATAAATTTTGAGTTATATAAAGATAAATAACACAAACAACTGACGTTTAATGCTTAGTTGGCCTCTATTTAAGAAGACTTGCAATTTCATAATTCAGTTAGATGTGATTCATTCCATTTGGTCATAGCGTCGAGACAAGTATGCCACTTTACTGTTGAACTTCCCGCCTCAGTTTCGATTATAAAACGATTTTATTTTATTTTCAAGAGCGCCAGTATTAATAAATCATAACTTTCAGAATCTTTTATTTTTAATTGAATTTTTTTTAACGATAAATTTTATAATTCAAAATTCAGATTTCATTTCAAAAAGTATGACGTTAAGAAAATCCTAATTTTAATTTTAGTTAAGAAATTCTTACCTTTTTTTAATAGATAGTTTCTCGGCAAGCGACGGATTATCATCGTTTCGATTATCCGATTTAATAATAACATTTTCAAATAGCTGCTTAACATTTGATCTCTTTGGTTCAACAACGAGGGTCATCAAATCTTTAAATTTATCATGCGGTGGCACTTCAATCGGGCTTTCATGCCCTGTACCCGACGTACTTGAATGCCCTCGACTGTGAATTATTGTCGACGTCTCTTTGGACCCAGAGCTATTGCTGAAATTACAAAAAAACAGAAAAAAAAAATTATTGTTTATAATAAAAATTAATTAATTTGTTATTTTTATTTATTTATACTTGTATAAACATTCAAGACATTGAACTCTCGATTTTATTTATAAGATGTGTAATAAAAAAAAAAAAAAAAAAAAATTCTACACAGACTCGTTCCCAGGCCCAAAAATATTTGGTTTTTTTGCATGACAATATTAATGATCCTGTTTATATACCGATTGAGATAAAACCACCAACACTACTACAACAACAAATAAAATAATTGTCAATATATTTAATTGTATTTTTAAGTTAAATAAACCCTAATATTTATGTTATGACCGTAAGATAAGCTTTTGGGAGTCATCAGAGCGCGTTAACGCGATATTCGTTTTGCAGTTTTTCGTTCAGCTCAGCCAAATTTTATTTGCTGTGTAGTAACAAAAAAAAAATGTTAATCGATAAACTTACAAGACAAATATAAAAAATGCCTTTAAGTGAATAACAATATCGTCTTGTTGTATACATTGTGAGGGTTCATTGAAATATTCAATTTCAATGACATTTTTTTTGAGGTAAACTTTGAACAGCACAACATAAAAAAAAATAAGTCGTGGTTTGTGTGAAATTTAATATTTTTTTAGAATCATTTTGCAAATTTTAATTTGCAAAGTAAAAGTAAACGTGTGCATTTCATATGCATTTTGATATCTTTGCAATTTTTAATTTGTACTCTTTCGTGGCCATAAATTTGTTTTTTTTTTTTTTGTAGGTATGGATATTAAAAGTTATTTGATTGATTTTTCGGTGTGGATGATAACAGCAAGTTCATAACGATTCAAAGAAATCAAACATTTAGCACTTTCTGATTAGTTCAGTTAAGTGACATATTCATTAGGATATTGACGTCTATTTCATGCCCAAATTTTTACGTACCTTATTTGTACTGTTAATAGACTGACGGTTAGGCATAAATAAATGACTACGCAAATCTGTAATATGATAAATTTCGTGGGACTGTTTAAAACGAACTTCGACATTATCCGTGTGGTTTGTTAAAAAGTAAAAAAGGAACTAAACAAATGTTTGGTTTGAACTTGTCAAAATAGAAAACATTTTTATTTTTTATGTTTCATCAGCTACTTGGAGTGGATTAAATTCAAAGTTTAGTAAATGTTGTCGTTAGGATAGATATTTGCATTATAGGAATATGTACAGATACTTGAATTATAGCAAGGATTCATTTCAAGAAATTATTCAATTGGTACCAAGCAGTAACCTCTTTGGGGTACTCTTTGGTTTTTTGGTATCAAGTTACTCGTGGGTTTTCCAACTCAAAAAAATCATTCGGAGAAAGGTTTTTCTCTAAAATTAGTGGATGGTTTATATAAATTCTATTTGCTCACCCTTCTCCAGTAGTCTAAGTTTCCAATTATTTTCGGTTAATGATTTAAAAATTTAAGTTGATTTATTTGAAAATTTAACAAACTTTCTTCATTGGTTAAGGGCGATAGCTAGATAAGGAACAAAACTGAGCGAAAAAATATTAATTTCTCAACCTTTCACCGGATTCGGAGGTAAAAAAGCTCCTATAGTTTGAATGGTGGAAACCATTGAAAAAAGTAAATTAAAAATCAGGGTGCAAAGAACCCTGCTAGTATAAGAAAAGTGAGACATACACTTCTGAGTGTGGAAGCTCCTGACACTGACAACCAAGGTCATTGTTGAAAGGTTGGAGGTTCTGTTTGTATTGAGGGTAAAAATACAACTAACGAACAAAGAGAGCATATGTATATCAGCTGAACAGACCGTATATAAAATATGATGACAATAATCTTTATTAAGAAGGAGTTACACCTAGAAACTGCAGCGATTCACCCAATTAACCACTACAAACTTGGCGGCACCAATTCCACATCGAATGTGTATTGGGTTGACTTGCCATTCGTGCTTGGCTGGACTAATCACAGCACGACGAACACATACAAATAAACACAAGCCAAAATAATTTTTTTATTTTTCTCATAAGTTTCGTCTCGACTTCTACAAAGACAACACATCGGTCGTGGCGTTGGCCCTCAAATATCATTTTTTAGTGACACAAAATGGTGTTGAAAAAATACAAAAAAATCTCTGTGACAAATAATAAATTATTTTTAACCAAAAAAAATTAATAAATCATACAAAAAAATATTAAATTAAATTGTGCGTGTGTGTTCCTAAAAACCCAACCGCTATTTCTTAAAAACTATTTTATGAAAGCCTGAATGAAGTACCTTAATTTGATCACTTCACAACAGCGATGGAACAATAACACCACATTCAGGGAAAAGCTAGATATTCCTTTGAACGAGTCCCATTTGAAACGTGATATTTTAAAACGCGATTTGACAAAACGCGATATTTCAAAACGCGATAGGGAGGAAACGCGATATGGTACATAAAGCGATATTTCAAAACGTGATATGGTACTAAACGCGATATGGTACAAAACGCAATATTTCAAAACGCATACATATCCTAGTTCCATCGTGCATGTTCAGTTTCATCATAAAGGTGAAGGAAAATTTTAAATGTGAAATTGCATTTTGAAATATCGCGTTTTGAAATACCGCATTTTGTACCATATCGCGTTTTGTACCATATCACATTATGAAATATCGCATTTTGAAATATTGCGTTTTGGACCATATCGCGTTTTGATTTAACACGTTTTGTACTACACCTCAGAAGGTGGAATGGGCCCTTATGTTCGTTAAAACCTGTTAAGCCTCTCATATTTTCCACTTAATACGATTTGTAGCTTTTGATGGTTAAAGCAATTGCTAACCAGAAAGTAGTATACATTGTTAAAGCACTGGGAAATAATTTGCTTATTCTATAGTACGTAGGTAGAAATTCAGCCAACCTAAGCGACGCAAAATAACCGAATATCCAAACTCTCAACTCTGTCAGAAATTCACACCCTAATCAACTTTCAAATCAACCATTAACTTAATCTTAAACTTAACGCCTAGTACGAACAGTATCCCAGCTCCAGGAAAATCTCAAAATTTTATTCAAATCAAAACTTAGTATTGTTTAAACTCAACGACAAACACAATCTCAAAGTCAAATCGATTTGAAAACTAAATCTTTGTAAGAACTCAACTTAACTCAATTGAACCTAACCTCACGCTAAACCCTCAACTCAACTTCAATACAAACCCAATTCAACCTTCCCTCTATATTCAACCCCAAACTTCTCTAAATCAACGTGGTTCCAAAACTGCATATATAGACATGAACTCGATTTAATCTAATCTCAACCTTAACCATTGACTCCCCGAATAAATCTCTGTATCCCAAATAAACGGTTGAATGAATCCCAACTTAACTCCAACTTAATTCCAATTCAACCGTCAGTTTAACCATAAACTCAACGCCCAACTAAATCCTTAAACCAGCATGTATTAAAAATTGGTCAACTAATAACTAAACAGTAATCCAACCACTACTCAACGTCAACTCAACCCCAAGTCAACCCGTAAATCTAGCCCAACTCAACACTCAACTCAATAGCAAACTCAATACCCAACTTAATCATCAAATCAGGTTATACTCTAAAAAAATTTATCAACTTGGTAATATTATCATGTGGTTTTGTGTCACTTCGTATGGCAGATACACGATCGTCACAGGATCCAAACGCTATTCAATTCTCCGCCTTAGCTGTAGACATTGATTGGTGAACAAATCCCAAATCGGACGGACGGACATTTTAAAACATCGAGAAAAGCCAATACATTTGGTCCTTATGGACTGAAAGTGCCGAATTTCGTTCAATATCAGTTTAGAACTTTTTGTAAAGAATGTCAGTCTATTTAAACTTTAGGGGCCTCGAGTAGGAACATTTAACATAAGGAATTCGAGAAAACTTACATATTAATTATACAATTAAAACAATAAAAACAATTTATTATTAAAACACAGTTACATTAATATATATATATATATAAGTATAAAAACTTTCTTAATGTGGAATTTAAAACTTTTGTTAATATTTAACAAGTATCGATTTCGATAATTACCATTATCATCATCAGCTTGTTTCTACTTAAATGAGTATTACAGTGACAATTTGTCATTTATATATCGAAATTTTACAAACTTACGTTAATTTTAAAATTAAATCATAAATTTTATTTGTTGTTGTATTTATTTTATTGTTCAATAGGTATATATTGTTTCTGTTTTTGTAAATTTCAAATTCCTCAATTCGATTCATGAAGTCTCCCTTATTGATTCTGTATAGTACGGTTAGATTAGAGTCGAAGTTGATGTATGTGTGTTTTTTGTCATTTATGTGTAAAGCAAAAAGTGAATCTGTCTTAGGTTTTCCCACGTCTTTTACATGTTCAATGAATCTTTGTTCAAATGAACGGCCGGTTTGCCCTATATAAAATGACGGGCAATCAGAACAAGTAATTTTATAAATGCCTGTGTCATTGTTACTATTATTGGTATAAGTTTTGAGTTTTTGTTCTACTTTCTGGTTCGTTTTGTAAGCTATTTTATAACCATGCTGATGAAAAATATTTCGTATAATATGGCTTGTGCTTTGGCTGTATTCGACGGAAATATGTTTTATAATTTTGGCTTCGTTTTCTGTTATCAATGAGGATTTGTCAAAATATTGCTTTTTACGCTTGTAAGATCTGTTTAATTTGTCAATTAAGGAAATTTGGTAACCGTTATTGGCAGCTATATATTTTATATTGTTAAGTTCTTCGTTATAATCTAAATTTGATAATGGTATTGTGTTCAGTCTATGGATCATGTGACTATATGCAGAAATTTTATGTTGTGTTGGATGGTTAGATTTATTATGTATAGTATGACTTGTTTGTGTTGGTTTTCTGTAGATTTTAAAAAAGTGTTTATGGTTTTCATTTTTAATGGTTAAATCCAAGAAATTAATCTGTTTGTCTTTTTCTAGTTCTAGTGTGAACTTAATTTTCTCGTGAATATTGTTAATGTAATCATGTAATAAATCTAACTGTCTGTGCGTCCCGGTAAATAAAATAAGTACATCATCAACGTATCTGAACCAGTATTTTATATATTTATGAAATTTATTTTTTGCATTGATTATATGTGTGTGTTCTATATAATTTAAGTAGAAATTAGCTAATGTACCGGACAGAGGGCTTCCCATTGGGAGGCCATCTGTTTGTTTATAATATTTATCTAAATGCTTAAAATAATTTTGGTTAGTTATTACCTCTAATAAATTTATTATTTCACTACTTGTTGTTGGATCTATTTCGTTTTGGGTCAGCACGACATAATGTCTTATAAAACTTACATATGTTCCTATATACTTCGATCAGTCAGGAGAGAGAGTTTCATAAAATTAAAGGTGGATTAATTATTTTTAAAATTTTGAAGCTTTAGTAAAATGTTTCGAAGTTTATCTCTAAAAAATCTTGGGTCGTAATACGCTCAAAAAATTGTTTCCACAAATATTTCATTTTGTTGGCCTAAATAGACATTTTAATTCGTGCTAAGTCGCCTACTGGCACTTTCGGTTTGGAATAGTTCGGTATAAATTTCAAAAGTGAACAGAAGAAAGAAACTTCGTTAAACTCATGGTATCTAAAATCAGCATCTCAAAATCGTTCAGTAGCTATTTATAGTTGAGTTTAAAATTTTGGAATTTCTGGAAATGCCGAGTTTTAATAAAAAATTTAAAAGATCATTTAATTCGGTCAACTTTTTAATACGGTCTGAAATGGATTTTATTTAAGGGATTTAGAAACATTGAAACTAATTTTCGGAAATAAAAATTAAATGTTTCAACTGTCCTTCATTATCTACTTATTGGAGAAACTGGCAGATCTTTTGGATAACGACTTAAGGAACGCACAAGAAGTATGGCATGGGAGAAGTAGGGCACAATTCACTTTTGCTCAACACATAAACAATACACAGAATAGTCAGGACATAAATACTAATTTTTAAGTTTTCAACCATTCAGCGAAAGGTGAAGGATAAATAAAGCGCATCAACAAATTTGTTTATACTAATCATGCCTTCTTTCTCAACATCTATCCTGTATTAACAACTAAAAATTGAGAAAGTTCTAACAAATTCTGAACTTATAAAACTTTTTAATTAAAATAAATGAGAAATTTCCTTACGACATTAGTTAAAATTCTGACATTTTAAATAATTTTGAACGCCACTAGAATTGTATTTAAACTAGAAACGTTTTTTTTTAACGCTAAATATTTTAAATTATATGATCAAATCAATACATTTATTTGAACTTAAGTTGTAATTTCTTCAAAAGGAAAGCTTCAAAATACCTACATTTGAAAACAACTTGAAACTTGAAACTGCGTACTTGGTACAATTTTTGTGACAAAATGAACACCACGAAGTTAGCTGTATGAGTTGAATAGTTTCCAACTAGAACAAAAATATTGACCAGGGTTACCAACATAACGTAACCAAAATGGTTCAAAGAGCAACAATTCTGGTTCACAGGCCACAAATTTAACACGCAGGGTTACAAACCTAGCAACCGTTTGGTTAGGTATTTAACTCATGTAGGTAACTTCTTGAAGGGAGAATTAATATGAAGTATATTCTGTAAAAAAGTAACGGGAATTGTTAATTTAAAATGCCCGCACCAAAGGGATTTAGAACAATTTTTTCCCCCGATTAGTATGACTGTCTTTCATTAATGATGCCAACTTTGAGCGCGATCTATTAACCAGTTTGTTTACAGCAGATGGTTAAGTCAGTCGAGCTCATTAGTGCACGGCGAACAAAGAGTTTGCCTTAAATTTTGTGTTGCAAACGAAATTTCTTCTGCTGATGCGAAAAAAGTAACCGTAATTATGGGAAAAATACTCGTAGATTTTACACGATGATTTCGCGCCATAACACAAAGATACGATTGTGAACGAATATAAGGCCAACCACTCAATAAATACCACTACATTCGCCTGATTTAGCACCATGTGAATTTTTTCTGTTTTTCAGACTCAAATGCGAACTGAAAACCCCCCAGGAAAGTTCCTATACAAAATGTTTCAATGATTGGAAAAACGCTAGAGCAATACTTTGAGGGTGACAAAATAAATTTTTATGATTGAACTTAAAATTTGTGTTTTATTTAATACGGGATTATTAACAATTGAACTGAAATTCTATGTTATATTAAATTCAGAAAATGGTTCGTGAATTTCATAAATTTCGGATTTTTAGGGACATCGGATTTTTGAAGATATTTAATTAATTTTTTTTTTTGTATCATGAAATTGTGGAATTTTTTGAAATTTTGATTTTCGTGTTTCAAATATAATGCTGTGGTATTATTATATTCAGGATTTTTTTGGCAGACACAAAAGTTTTATGATTCTGGATAAAATTGAGGAAAGTTTAAATCTGTGGCCAGTGTGTCCACATATGAACAAGCCCGACTTAAGTTTGTGTGGAGACTTTTGTCTTAGTAAAATCCATATGAAGGTGGCCTAGGATAATTAGTAAGTTACTTAAGCAGTGGTTCTTGCTGCTGTCAATACACTTTCTAAAAATCTATATGGCAATTAATTAATAATTTAATTTTAAAAATAAGTTTCATAAAAAAGATTTCGTCAGATTTTAGTACAAATTAGAAAATTAGATTGAAACCTGATTGATTTGTTTTCAAGTATATTTTGATAAAATACATAAAACCAAAAATGGAAACCAAATTATGGGTTATATTTTGTTCACGAACAATATTTTGGTTCTTGTTGAAAATATTTCCTTCTAGTTTTACTCGATTAAAATTCAAATTATGACAGAATGATCTAGTATAAATTATAACTCATCTATTAAAATTGTACAATTTTAATTTGTTCTGAAATCTTTTCGAATATTGCCAAAATTCGGAATTTTAAAAAGTTGAACTAAAACTCTATACTAAAGATGTTGGCCAGAAAACTGGCGTCACATTGAAACCACATAAATATAATTTTTAAACGTCGATTACACTGTTTAAATTTAGAAAAAATATGCTCAGTTTTCTGGCTGCACCAGATTTTTATTTGTCACTGATGTTCTTTCCACCCATTTTTCGATAGATTCAGATAAAAATTGTATACAGACGTCAAAATAAGACGAAATATCACGTAAACAAAACACAAAAAAAGCGAATGTTTATTGTTGAATGCTTCACAATTACTGTCTACAAAAAAAAAAACACTTTTAAATAACATGTAACAATAAAACTTATCGAACGAGTTCGCTGTATAAAACAGACACCCAGACACGCTCAAGCGATCGGGAAAATGGCCGATATTAAGGCGATCGGTTAAATGCACACTTAAACAAGAGCCCGGTATTTAAAACGTTGAAATGATGTAGGCGCGCAAATTTTTTTGCTAACAACTGTAAGTGTACCATTCAATAACAAAAAATCGTTTTTTTGTGTTTTGATAACGTAATAATTCGTCATATTTTGAGGTACGAGTATGTTTAAAATTGGCATGTTACCTACAGTGGTGTTGAAGTGAAATTTTGTGTAAGATTACCAAATTCTATATTTTTCAAGAAATGGGTGGAAAGGCCAAGAAAGCGACAAAGAAAAATCTGCTGCAACCGCTGTCATTGCAACTGGGCCATAATCTTATAGTGCCATATCCAGAAAACTGGGCATATTTTCTTTGAATTTAAACGGTGTAGTCGAATTCTAAAAATAATATTTATGTGGTTTCAATAGGTGTGCAAGTTTTTTTTTTTTTGGCTAAGCACTGTATATTAATTTTAAAACTTTGTTGCTGAATTTAAAAAAAATAAGATTTTTGGGGACATTTTGAATTCCTAAAGTTTCTTTTCAATAAAATATCCGAAATAAAAGTTTTGAAATATCACTAAATTTTTTCAATATTATAATAAATTTTTTTCAATTTTATTCCAATTACAGATTTCTATATTTTGAGTGTTATCGATAATTTTGAAAATTATAATTCAAGTAATTACAGGTTATTTAGATTCTTATCAAATTTGAGATTTTGTCAGACATAAATTTGTCGAAAATACGCATTTTGCTTTAGCATCAGTGGCCTAGGGCAAGAGAAAATTCTAATTCTTTAAATTACTTTCTATCAAATTTTAAAGTTTTTTGAAAATATCAATCAAGAATTTTATAAAACTCCAATTGTTTAGTGGATTTTGAAGAAATTTGTTATTCGCTTTGAAATAATTATCAAATTTTAGAACATCAAAAATCCAAATTTTAAATTTTTTTTTAATAAATTCTGACGTTTTTTTTTGTTTTAATTTTATGGTACTTATAGATTTTTATATTTTGAATGTTAAAAAATTTCAGGTTATTCAAATTTTTACCAAATTTACAATTTCGTCAGATTATGACATTAGAATTAAAACTTTGTAAAAATGGTTCATAAAATTTTTTAGATAATTTTAACTTTAAGCTTGACAGCAGAAATTAGAACATAGGTACATTGGACATAATATGTAGAACATACATAAAACATTGTAGCTTGTAAGTCCTTATGAAATGGCATATAAGTTTTCTAAAGAATTTTTGATAAAATTGTAAAACTTTATAGCAGATCTAAACTATAACGGTACAATTTTACAAAAATCTGATTTTTGAAGGTTGCGTTTCGAGTAAACCCCTGAAATTTTAATATATAGAGAAATTTGTATTTGGATTTTTGATAAAATTTACTTGAAAATCGAAAATTTGAGGTGAGTAAATTTTCAATTTTATTTAATTATTTATTAATTTCTTTAATCTTTACCAATTGGTTTTGTGGTTTGTGCTCGTTTAGCAACGCCTTAACTGACTTCTATTTTAGTAATAAGTTATTCAAATTTGTTTTTTATTCTCTGAAATTGTTGTGCCCGGTAAAATTTGCTTAAATTTATTAGGGCTTAGAACAATATTAAACATACATTAAGATAGGAATATTAAATAGTCGAAGGCAGTGGGGCCAAACAAAATGCGTATAACGAGGTTAATATTTATGCAAAGGGCTGAATTTATTAATCTGGAATATTTATTATTGAAGTCTTAAAATGGAATAACTATACCGGTGATCCTCACACTCATAGCGTGCCAAATTTTGTTGCCCTAGAGGCACCGCACGCCTAGGGAAACAAAATTCTAATTCTCAAAAATCATTTAGGAATCTTAAAAAAATTTAAATGCTTAATGGATTTTTAAGAAATTTTCTGTTTTTATTATTCCCTTTGAAATAATATCAAATTTTGGAAAACCCGAAATTTAAAGTAACTTTACAATTTTCTTAAACATTTTCTTTTCAAAAAATTCTGAAATTTTATCTGATTATGAAATTAACATTACAATTTGTAAATTTTATGCATTCCAAACTTTTATTAAATCTTCGAATTTGGAAAGGAAAGTAGTAAAATACCTAGATTTCAGAGAATCTTGAAACTTGAACGGGGAATTAATATTATGTATACGAATAAAACATTTCCAAATTTGCCATAATATTGGATTATTAAAAATTGAATTGAAATTCTAAATTATATTAAATTCAGAAAATTGTTTTTGATTTTTTTAAAACACCGGCTTTTTGGGAAAATTCTGAACTATTTTTTAAAATTTATTGCACTTACAACAATAATTTTGAAAATTGTAATATAAGAAATTCCAGGTTATTTAAATTTTTATTTTAAGATTTAAACTTCGTAAGCATGGTCCATACAAAATAATTCCCTTTTTGTTTTGGATTATTTTAGCTTTAAGCTTCACAACAAAAATTAGAACATTAGTACATTGTAAATAGGTACATCGTGCATGATATGGTTATGGAAGGAAATTTTAGTTTTCTATAGAATTTTTCATCAAATCCCAAAATTTTAGAATTTGTTTAAACTATGTATAATTAAGAAATTTTATTAAAAAATTCTGATTTTTTAAGTCTAAGTCTCGAACAAACCACTGAAGTTTTACTATATTTTGAAATTCGAAACCTTAAGACCAGTAAATTTTCAGTTTAGTTAATTTCATTAACTAATTGTTTTAATTAAACATTGAAATTTTATGATTACCCAGCTGACTTTTTTTTATCGACTTGACTCGTTGTCTATTTATTTATTTTGAAAATTTGTCGAAAATACACATTTTGCTTGTGCACCAGTGGCCCAGGGCAAGAAGAAACTCTAATTCTCTAAATTAATATCTATTAAATTCTAAAGTTTCGTGAAAATCTCAAATATCATTCAAGATTTTTGTTATTCCTTTTGGAATAACAATAAATTTTTGGAAAATCTAAAATTTAGAATAATTTTACTTTAAACGTTTAAACATTTTCTTAACAAAAATTCTCAAAATTTCTCAATACATCATATTCCTTTTGGACGAAATCCATGTTTTAGGATAAAATTCACTTAAGAACGAGATGTGCGGTAAACACTGGTGAAGGAGGATTTTCATTTTGAAACGGGTTCTGAGCGCCAACATTTAGAAAAAAAATAGTCATACTAAAATCAAAAAAGATGGATTTTAACAAAATGTATTTTGTAAAAATGGATAAAGAAGGGATCCCGGCTTTATATAAATTATAACTCATCGTAAAATTTCCAAAATTCGGAATTATTCATAATTGGACTAAATTTTATTGCACTTATAGATTGTTGTATTTTGAATGTTATGAGTAATTTTGAAAATAGTAATAAAACAAATTTCAGATTATGAAATTAAGATTGAAACTTCGTAAAAATGGTCCACAAAAATGAATTCACATTTTGTTTTAGATAATTGTTACTTTAAGCAGAAATCAGAACATCAGTGCATTGTACATAATATGGACCTACAACGTACATGCTGTGTATGGTTCTGAAAGGGAATTTAATTATCTTTGGAATTTTCATTAAATCCCAAATTTTTTGAAAATATTTAAACTTTCCTATAATCGTGAAATTTTACAAAATTCTGATTTTTTAAGTGTACTTTCGAATGAACATCCGAAGTTTTATTATATTCAGACATTTGTGTTTCAAAGCTTGCTAAATTGATTGAAAACTCTGAAACTCAGGTCTGTAAATTTTTGGGTCTTGGGGATATGTTTTAGATATTTTTCGATAAATATTAAAAATTAAAATAAAGGTAACGAATTTCCAGTTTGACCTATTTACGATAATTCGAGAAAATTACATAATCTATCAGCTTTTTATAGGTACGATAGCGTGAGTGATATTTGTATTTTTGCCTTTGAACATACTCCCAATCAGAACCGAGGAATTGATTATCAATTCTGGTACAATCCAAATGGTTCATATTTGTGTATGGAAAAATATTGTAAAATAACTTTAGAACATAAACGCTTTGGCTTACGTTCATTTTTCACAGCTAAGATCGAAAAGTATTGGCTTTAATAGACTTTTTGTGCAGTTAATAGTATGATTATGTTGCATCTAACTAAACTACAACACGCCTTTCAAAACTGGACGGATATAAACCATCAGTTTTATGTGTATATCAATGGCCTAATTAAACTCATAACTCATATAAATTGTAAAATTTGAAAACATTTTGAAATTTGCCAAAATTCGGGATTGTTGAAAAATGAACTAAAAGTCAGAAATATTAAAATCAAAAGTTTCTTCCTGAATTTTATAAAAAGTTTATTCCACTTTCTAATTAAATATCTTTAAATTTTTTAAATAAATTCGAATATTTTTAAATTTTATTCCACTTATAGATTTGTATACTTCAAATGTTATTAATAATTTTGAATATTGTAATAAAAGAAATGTCAGGTTATTTAAATTATGAAATTAAGATTATGAAATTTCGTAAAAATGATCAATACAAATTAATTCCCATTTTGTTTTGGATAGAGAACATTATTGTATTATGACTTGAAAGTGGTTATGAAAGGGAATTTTAGTTTTCTATGGAAGTTTTTTATCAAATCCTAAAATTTTATAAAATTCTGATTTTATATTCAGAAATTTGTGTTTTAATTATTGTTAAAACTGAGTTAAAAATCATAACCTTAAGGTCAGAAAATTTTCAATTTTGTTAATCTCCTAAATCTTTACAAATTGTTTTAATTAAATGTTGAAGTTTCATGGTTTGTCAAGCGTTTAAAACCGCGTTTGCTAACTTCTATTTTCGTAATACGTTAAATTAGACAAATTTTTTGTTGTTAACTCATTCTCATTTCAACATCAGTCTATATATGATTAAATTTATGAGGCCTTTATGGGGCCTATAATACAAAAATTTAGGTAACAACATTCAATAGTCTTGAGCAAGAGAAAATTCTAATTCTCTAAATCACTTTCTATGAAGTTCTCAAGTTTAAGTAATTCTCAAATTTAATTTAAGAATTTTTTTAAACTCCAATTGCTTAATGGATTTTTAAGAAATTTGACATTTTTGATCAATTTCTCAAAATTAATTAAAATTTGCGACCAAATTCCGAAATTGTGTCTTGAAATTTTGTATTTAAAGTATATTTAATTATTTGGTTTTTATCAAGCTCCAAAGTACTATATTATCAAATCTTGGCATTTGATCTTCATTTGAGAGAAATAAGAAACTTGAAGGGAGAAATAATATTCAGTATATGAATAATGCCCAAATGATCTAATTTAAATCATAACTCTGAAAATATCAAATACCCGAAATAAAAATTTTCTAATTTTTTTAATAAATTCCAAATTTTTTTTCAATTATTGTTAAAAATGAGTTGAAAATCTGAAACTGAATATCAGTAAATTTTGAATTTTATTAATTTCTTAAATCTTTACCAATTGTTTTAATTAAATGTTAAAGTTTTATAGTTTGTCGAGCATTTAAAAACGCATTGGCTAACTTTTATTTTCACGATAAGTTAAATTAAAAAAAAATTGTTCACCCTGATTTTAGAGCCAGTCAAAATTGATTTAAATTAGGCTTAGACTAATACAAAAATTTAGGAAGCAATTCTAATCCTCCAAAACACTTTTTATGAAATGCCTAAGTTTTATAAAATTCTATTGTTTTTACTATTTTTATTATTTGAAATAATCATCAAATTTTAGAAAATTTAAAAATTAAAATAATTTTAGAATTTTCCTTGTTAAAATTGAAAAAAATTTAAATTTTTAGGAAATTTCCAAATTTCTCAAATTTTTAAATCTTTGCCGGCCAATTTAATTATATGATATTTTGTAAATTTTATGATTAATTTCAAACATAAAATTTTGAAGTTTTAGAACGAAAGATGGGTTCTAATTCTTTAAATAACTTTCAATCAAATTCTAAAGTTTTCTGAATTCTAACTACAATAGCATATTTGACAAAGTTTATCAAATACTAATGTTTTTTTGGTTCCGTTTAAATTCTGAATGTGTTTAGAATATTTTAATTAACAAGTTCTGAAATTTAAAAAAAAACGATGTATAAAATTAAATCACTAACCTCTTTTGTAAAAATTTCCGTTTAAAATCCCGGAACACACCATTCCGATCGTCATCCTTAACGTAACGCACTTTTGCATGTTGCGGCACAAAATGTGTCGTCGACACACCTAAATCTAATTGTAAATCCATAACAAGCAATAAAGTTAGTAGAACTAGGGTAGCGCCAAGACCAATGGCCAGGCGCTCTTTTAATTTCATCGATCGTAACCACATTTTTACGATATTCTTGTTACTATTTGACGACGACGGGCTTCTACCACTTTTAGTATTTTTACTACTATCACTATTTGTATTATAAGTATAACATTGATTTTTTATTTTATTTAATAATTTTATAAATAAATTTGGCACAAAATTACTCTTATTATTAGCATTAATTAATAAATTTTTATCACGATACAAAACTTTTTGATTATTTCTTATATTCTTTCGTAACACTAAATTACTATTATTGTAACTATTTTCACTATTATTTATTGAAAAACACTTTGCTGGTAAATTATTATTACTATTATTTATTAAATTATATGAAATAGTGTTCCATGATTTTTTGGGTTTGCGACGAAACCGGTCAGCACAAAAATTTAATTTTTTATAATTATTATTATTTTTGATTAAGAATTCATTTAGCAAATAATAATTATTATTTATATTACTAAATAAATAAAACTTACGAACTATTAATTTTATAGTTTTATTGTTTCTCTTATTATTATTATTATAATTATTATTACTACTATTTAGATGATTATTATACACTCCAACAGACTTTTGGCGGTGATGATGATTAAGATGATTGTTGTAGTTCTTATCCTTATCACTGTCTTTTACTGTGTGTCGTTCGTTGTAAGGTAGAAATTTTTCGTACCTGCAGTGAAGCAAATACCAAAAATAAAAAAGAACAAAAAACAAAATTTCGTTAGTCGTATACTCAAAAATTAATTATATCAATAAAAAGCTCAACTAAATAAAAATTAAAGTTTAAATTAAAAATAAAACACGTTTTTGCTTTATGGTTGGATGCAGACCGATCGTTTTTTATTTCTTATCGTGCGAAATTTTAATTCATTACTGACTATATATTATTTTGTATACTAATAGTTTTTGCGAATTTGCGATATTTTTACATTTTATAATTTTTTTAAATATTAGTTTTGTCCTAAATAAGCAACTTTGTGACAAACAACATAATTTTTGTTTCTGTTTTATATTTTCGAGTCAAGTTCTAAGCTATAAGCTAAATGGAAAATTACGAACATTTGATTATACAAAACAAAAAAAAAAAAAAGAAAGAAAAATGCATAAGTGCAGCATAGGCAATCGTTAGCTGATTATATGGTTTATGTTGACAAAATGATTACGCAAATTTTGCTGTCTTTCTATTTTATACTAATGTGGCGCATGAGTAACTCGTAATATTATTGAGGATCGTAAATTTTATTTTGTAAACAATTCTCAGACTATTTTGTATTTATAATATAAGCGAAAGTACTTGAGCGTGTGACTGTAGGGTGTTACGAGATTGTTGATAAAATTACAAGTTTGTAATGATCACACATACATTTTATTATTTGTGAACTATGCTGTAATTTAATGTAGATTACGTTTTGAAAAAATCGCATTTAAATAGGTTAAATAGAACATCTTCGTATTAATTCGCAACATTGTGATAATGCTCCTAAAAAAAAAAAAATAAACAATTCTCCAATTTGACTTTACATATTTCAAAATTAAACCTTCCTTTTCCAGAATTATGTGGTGTACAACCGGTTATCTAATAATATTCCATTTTTAAACCTAAATTTAACGGCTTCTGTTTGTCTTGGTTAAACCATATTTAAAACTAACCTGCTTTTCTAACTAGAATGTCGGTAATTTGAAGTAAGCATTGTATGTTTAGTTTATTTTAAGTAATTTCAGTAAAGTTTTCTACTTTGTTGATTAAATTGTTCATAGAAAACTATAGTTTATTTCAATTTTAATTTTTTAACCATTATTTAACCAATTCGACGAATTTTAACCAATTATCGGTTATTCATGTATGTATACCCCAGGATTTCATCCCAGTAAATAAAAAAACTTCAATAAAACTTTGAAAGCTTGTGGATTTTATTTTATTGGATATTATGTAATTTCGGTTAATTATCTAATTTTAATAAAATTCTGGGCTGGCCTAAATTGATATAAATAAGGCTTTAATTTTACTAGAGTTGCCTGAGCCAAGTTTTTTTATTTACTGGCATGAAATGCTGGGATAAATTCACGATTTATTGTCAGCCCTTCAACAAACATAAAATGATATAAAAAGTCTTTTATACGGTGTTATTTAAACCAATTTGATTCAAAATGTATTTTCAGTGATAAGAAGCAAAATTCTAAAACACACAAATAAGATTAACAGGTCGTATCAGAAAAGTGATAAAATTGTGACTGTAGCCTGATGAGAGAATATTTTCGAAAATTTCAAATTTTTAAAAATAATTTTCAACAAATTCTAATAATTTCTAAACATTTCGGATCATCTGATCTAGAAGAACGGTCAAATAATTCGGGTCATGTCTTAAACCTTAAATATTATGAAATGTCAGGCAGTCTGTTGCATGCTAAATATCTATGAATCTTAAATTATCGAAATATGATAAATTGGAAAAATATCAAATGTATCAAAATGTCAAATGTGATTAACATAGAAAACAAAACATTTTAAATATCGCCTCGGCATCAAACTAATACACTTGGAAATATCTGATATAAGCTCAACTAAAATATTCTTACGAATTCTTGATGATTTTAAATCGAAATTAGCCAGAAAATTCGTTTTTATAAATCCAAACTGTATTGGAGTACGGGTGGGCGGACGAAATTACAGAATGTAAAAAACTATGTAAATTACATAAATATGTCTAGTATACTACCTTGATCAACAAGTTCTCGGAATAACCACCGTGTGGCGCTCCCATTGTTCCGATTTGAGTTCTGTTTTTTTGTTAAGTTGGTACATCTGTTGTTGATATTGACTCTAAATCTTAGTGTCATAGCTTGACATTTGCAAAACCTACGTAGTCAAGAGTACATCTATCTCTGTGTGTGTTGGCGATTATTTACAATTTTAGAAATGGATTTAAATTTTGACATGATTTGCGAATGGTTTTTGGTGAATGCATTTTATTGGTGAATGCATTTTATTAAGTTCTTGTATAGTTGCACACACAACTCAGAAAAAAATAACAAATGCCAAAATAAAATTTAAAATTAAAAACGTTACGAATGTGGCCGACGAAGAATACATAAATTAAAAACCATTTCTTTAGATTGCTTGTGACGTCATGTTCTACCCTCACTATTTTCGATGTTCGATAGGCTTTGTATCTCTTTTTTCAAGAATAAAATTGTATGCTATTTCGCTTAGTTTATTACGTTTTTTGGATTATGTTCCCGACTTTTCCGAATCGTCATGCTATTTCTTTGATACTTTACCAATTACGATGGAATTGGATTGTATTGAAATTTATACTAATGGACGGAGATCGCTATAGATAAAACGTAATTGAGAAAACAAAATGATGTACAATTTTATTCTCAAAAAAGAGATACAAAGCCTATCGAACATCGAAAGTAATGATGGTAGAACATGTCGCCCTTTGTTTTAGTTAGAAAGAGAAAATGACTCATCGGCTAAATTTGAATCGATTTCTCCCAATTCGCTTAATTTTAATGCTTATCTTCATAAGGAAATACACTAATACAATAAAAATATTTGACGGCACACAATAGTAAAATGTAAATTATACCAAATTCTCAATACTCAATCCTCATTTTGCGACCAAAATCGATATCCAGGTGTACTTTATTAAAGTTATAAAAGAGTGATCAGCAAGTAAAAAAACACTTTGGAAAGTATGCGGAAGTATATAAATTCGAAAGTTCAAGATTTTTTAGATTATCGAATGAAGCAGATTTTTATTAACGGGTAGTGGCTGCGAAATTTCCATAAGTAATATTGAAGATTTTTAACGATTATAACTTTTATTGGTAGTGAATTGGTTATATTCACTAAATTTTGTGAACAAAAATATTTCACAAATGAATTAAGGTTCAAAGAAAATGGTGTTCGAAGTAAACTCCTTTGGACGAAAGAGAATAAAACAAATGTAACAATTGACTCAAATTCGAAGTTCTTGGAGAAGACTGGAAGGCCGAGCCGAAGCAGATACATAATTAACAAAACGGACACCATTGCATAGAATCCACAAGAAATTCATAATAATCTGCTCTTTATTTCCACAGGTAGTGATAATTATTATCCACTGCTAGGGGGACCTTTGGTACGAGTTGCGGTATCAGGAATTATTCGAGTTTATTCGAGTTTCTCAATTCAACCTCAATCCATTTTTTGAATCTGTCCATCATGAACCTGTGAATTTGCCTCCAAGATCGTGTGATTTAATACTTTTGTATTATTTTCTGTGGGGATATGTGAAATCGCTTGTCTACGCCCATAAACCATAGAAGATGGACGAATTGGAAGCCAACATTCGCCGCATTATTGTCGTTATACGGCCCCTGATGCTCCAAAAGGTGGTCGAAAGTTGGACTTCAATAGATTGTGCTTTATTCGAGCCAGCGTTCATGTGCCCGAAATCATATTTAAACACTTATGGCATAAAATTATCTTTCCGATAAAGCCAATACCTAAGATTTTGATGTGTTTTATTTCATTTTAAAGTTCTTTACATCTATAAATTTCTATACATATTTAAATAACCTATGGAATTATCTCATATTCAAGAAGTTCTGTATCTGTACTGTAAAGTATCAACATACTGTAAAACTAATCTTTATACCGATTAGCAGACATTAGCAGACATACAAAAATAGGATTACTTTGAACAACTTAAGACAACTTAGGATAAATTTCACATGTGTTGGGTTATTCGTGTGAAATGCGCATTTGAAATCAACGCAGATGAAGAAAAGTAATGAACTAATCAGTTAAAGTCTCTTGATCAGTATAGCCTCTTCAGGATCTGAAAGTTTTTATTGATTTCTTAAACATTTATTGATCGGGTTGGCCATGGCTTTCAAGTCAAACGGTTGTGTTTTTTTAATTTTTTTTTTCAAATTTTCCTTGAAAATTTATTTTATTCAAAAAACATTAATTAATTGAGAAAAGTTTAAATTTTAATTTAAATTGAAAAGTTTTGATTGAATATGGTTTAGTCGGTAGTGACGTGTTTCATTTGGCTCCTTCATTGATTCAAAAAAAACAAATAGTATTCTCGGCGTCTGGTTCGGGACAGATGGAAATAGTTTTTTCACAGTGGAACGAATTATTGCACTGTTTTGCAATTAAGGAAAGCTTCATAACCTAAAATAAAAAAAGCAAGGAGAAAATAATAAAATACAAAAAATAAAAACCAGAGGATTTAGAGCGTGGAAGGCACATGAAACGAATTTAAATGAAAAGTGAAGTGCCTGTCAATGATGGGAAAGGTGGGGCTCCTTGGTCGTTTGAGGTGACGCTGAAAAGTGTGTGACATTGGAAACGTAAGCAACAACAACCAGGAATCCAAACGGTAAGCGTTCCGATCTCGACGAGGAACTCTGCGAGTTGCACCGAAATAACTGCCGGATCTATCGACTATCCCAGAAAATGGGTAAGTAAAAAATAACTAGAAACTTTAACTAAATGTCGTGGCGGAGGAAACGAAAAAGGTTACATAAGGTCAGTGGTTGTTTTTATTATTAATTTTACATAAAGTGTAGAAGTGTGTAAAATATAGCAAATGTTGTTAATGAGGAAAGCCACATATGTATATATTTGAGGGTAACAAGGGAGGCTAACAAAGTTTTGAAATTAGTGTAGGAAAAGACTGGAAAACAAAAAAAAAATTATATGGGTGTGATAAAATAATATACGAGTGTGGTTGATTACTAGACCAAAGGTGTCAACGTAACACTGCGTGCTTAATCCCGGACGACAGGTATTGCATTTGAACTCCTCCAGTTCAATTGCAACTGATAAAAATTGAATGGAATTGACGATTGGAACATACCAATATTACAGTTGGTCCTGAGGGGCGGTGCAGTTGTGCATTACAGGTGGGCTGTTGCTCACCAGAAAATCTACGAAGACAAATTAATTAATGAAAAGATAGGTGAATAACGAAAATAAACGATGAGAAACACGTTAATGTGGCTTGCGGTGTGTCTTGCGGTTGTACCATGCGCAATAGAGAGACCGAGGGCAAATGGCAATAGGCCCGTTTCGCGTTGCCCACTTTCATGTTGTATAAAACAGTTGCCTGAGTAAAATTGGCTTGCTCGCTCTAGCCGACTCGACAGTACGACGATTGAACCTAAGAAAATTTGATACAACGGATTGAAGGGTTAGTGCTGGATCAATCAAACCAGTTCTTGTGCTGTCGGATACAGACGAAATAAAAGTAAATATGGGCAATAGTATAAAATGATTCACCAAAAAGGCTCATTGCTACGGAGTGGACCTAATAAAATAAAATGTAAAAGGAAATAAACGCAGAATTAAAAAGAATAACCAAATTATGGAAACGCTTAACTAATACCAAACTTGGTCGAGCTTAAATGATAAGAGTAATATTTATTAAGTGCCGCGTCAGAATTAACTTTAAAGATACCGTGGTTGAGTAGCGCTTTATGTGAACTTTAGGTAGCGCGGTGTTAAGTTTATTTAAAAAAACCACAGCGATCTTGTCAAAATGGATAAGGGTGAGAATATCTTACCACACACAAAAACCACAAATGTTTGTTCCGAAGTGTGGAGCTGACGAACAGATCATTCGATATTCCTGAAGAGGTGAGAATTTATTGCAGACGTTACATCAGTAGCGATGTAGAATAAGACATCACATTTTGGCACTGAAAATTTCTTATAGGACGGCTGGAATCCCTTGCCATCGTTCCTCCAGCTTTATTGCCCCTGAGATCATAATTAAATTAGGAATAAATGTTTATCACACAAAAAATAATAACAGGAAGCCTTGAAAAACAAACAAATGTCAAACAATATTAAGAGAGGGTGATCCAAAATTTCCTTAAAGCAAATTGTGTTTTGGTACTAGTGAAAAGTGGTAAATAAAACACAGGTACCATTTAACGAAAACAAGTTGGGGTAACTGTGGGGGACATGGCTATACATTTTTATAGTGGCTGGGCAGTCGGAGGTACAGGCTGACTAATGGATGATGCGGTATGGTTTGAGACGTGAAATCGGAGTACCGAATCGTTCTAGGGATGTCAGCCATAGCAATTATTAGATTTTGGTACATGAATGACAAATTAAATTGTGTTTTTTTCGTCTATAATTCGGGTCAAGCTATCAGTTTTGTTCGGGCGGGTTGCTTTGTTTACAGTTTTGTTTCGATATGTTTGGAAGAGACAACTACTGCCATCTTTGGAAATGGTTCGTCTACGGCTGATTTTTTGACGGCGATGTCCCCTCTCGTATGATAATAATTTATTTGACTTGACGACTAAAGATGGAGGCGGACTTGTCGATGATGCAGTACTATCGATAAGTGAATGGGATACTTTCAGTGAAGTCAGTGTGAGACATCGAAATGTTTTTCCATAGCAAACAGGAGGTCAAGAAATATAAAGCTGTTCGGTAAGGGAGTTTAACTTATTCGGGAAATTGCTACCGACAAACTTTGAGAGAGGTTAGCTTGAAGAGTTTGAATTGAATAACTGAAAAGGGAAACAAAATAAGTGATTCGCTAATTCAATCTGGTTGTCTGTTTATTGTGTTTATGATTCTTTCACATTTAAAAAAAAAAGAAGAAAAAACGTTAAATTTCGCTCTTGCGATCAAAGACACGGGAAGTTTTTGTAGATAATGCAGTTTGACTTTTAGCGACTGGTGGCATTAATTTTAATTCATTACAGGACAGCGTTCATCATGAAAAAGGCCGCAGTGGTCTTGGTGGCTGGTTGCGAAAATACCTCATTAAAATAGCAGTTTGAGCTAAACTGTAGTTACAGGTTGCGGCAGGGGCCAGTATGGCGATAATCATTTGAATAAGCAGCTGATTTTAATCTAATTAAATTTATTCCCAGAGCTGGTGTTATAAGTTTTAATTTAAATTTAAAGTATTAACGACTATAATGTTCAGAAGTGTACAGAACTCTGATCCAGCAAACTAATAAATGTTATTTCCAAAATGCAGGTGTCATCCTAATAAACTACAGAATTAGATTTACATGGATAGTTAATAGTTAGATTTAAATAGTTTTCAAGCATAACAACAAATTTACAGATTACTAATACCAACATTAAAATTACTTTTAGTACTTAAAGATTAATTCGTAATATGTTTATGGAAATTAAGTTAAATTTAAATTAGAAATAAATTAATTAAGAGTATGATTGGCGATTTAAAAATTAATACAGATCTGAATTTTAGGAATTATTAAAAAAAAAAAATAATAAAAAAAAAAATAAAACCTGATTCAGCTTAAGGGGAACGTAAGCAGCAATTGAGCTTGCAGTTGGAAACTGTATTACCTTGTGCTAACTTGTTTACTGTATTTATTGCCAACAGGCTCACTACCTGTCAGTCTGGAACCGGATTGATTCTCTGTTACTGATACAATGTAATTTATCTAATTTATTTATTTACTTTATTTATTCATATAAATGGGTGATTTGTACTGTTTAATAACTTTAATGTATTTTTGGCGTATCAAGGTAGGATACGTCATAATTTGCTTATCAGGTTTTACACCTCGGAGCCAGCCGGGAAAGGGATGGTTAATGAGAGCTGCAGCAGCAAAGTGGTTTATGTTTTAATAAAATTGAAATTTATTTATTCTTTATCTAAATTTATTGGACGGGCGGTGCAGAATATTAATATTAATTTAATTATAGTACATAAACATTAATTTATACAGCTATTAATGATACAGTAACAAGAAATTTCCAGAGGCGGGCACTGGAATCTGAGGCCACCCAGGGAAACGAACACTAATATTAACATTAAGGTTGTGTAGTACTTTAAGATTAATTTGTAATAGTTAAATGATTGAGAATAGGACTAGTTATTTAAAAACCAATCAACCAATCAAAAACGGCCGGAGGAAGTAAGGTGGTGGGAAAATATAAGGGGTAAATGATAACTAATTAATATTTACTTCAGAATGCGAATCGAAATCGAAAGCAGTTCTTAGAAAAAATGTAGTAAAGTAATCCTTAGAAAAAATGTGAGCCCGGCGGCAAAAATTCTTAGAATTACCGGGAGATCTATAGCTAAATGTTTGGTCATACATTCAAAATCAGTCAATCAATTTCCTAAACTTTTATTGATCATAGGAGATAATCAATACAAGCTGAACTCGATTCTTCGTTCTCTTCTACATTTAGCACATTTATACAATTAGTGAACTTTCTTACAAGTCGATACATAGTGTGTCTTACTATCACCTGGATTATCTTAACTTTTTATCACTAATTTTAAAACAATCGTACAACTCTGTTTAATAAAAACTCATTCATTAGCCACGAGTACAAGTATACACATCAATTGAACAAGTCTATAATTAAAATACCTTACTCAGGTTTTTTTTGTTAACAATGCAACTCAGCGGTGTTCACGACTTTACGTTTACAAGGCTTATCTAAATACATAAAAAACAAATTAAAACTATATTCTAATATCGTGTTTTGTGATAAGAATGTGATAACAAATATAACGCGTGTACAGTAGGAGGACAATAAGCAAATAAAATACTTGGCTTATTGGCATATAATTAAATACATTGTTGTGATCCAATAATGGCATTGGTCTTACAAAATGTAATTGCATCATTTACATCTGTATACATTGTACAGCCACGTGTATATAGTGATCGAGTGAATAGAAGTTAATAAAAACTAACAACTCACTTTTTGTTTTTTAATTACACTTAAGGTCATACACATGGGAACAAGGCGAATTGATAAGCGCGAGCGAAATTTGATACACAACAACAAAATAATAGCAGAATCTTGAAATAAAAACTTGAAAAACACATTTTTGTTCGCCTAGTCTCGTAAACATTTCTATTTTGCACTGGAAAGTAATTTCTATATCAGTCGGAGAAAATTAATATTCAAACTAAAATTGCACTTAGAGACAGATATAGAGCGCGCGCAGCAGCAATAACAAACAAATTTCTAGAATTTTATTTATATTTTTGGAATGGAAATTAATGAATTTTTCTTCGTCTTTTTCGAGTCTTCTTCTTCTTCTTCTTTGGAGCAGTAGTATTTTCCGCTATAATTTTTCTTTTGTGCAAAACACTAAAATTGGAATTTATTAATTAATTTTTCAAAAACAAAAAATTATTCCAAGAGCTTTGTTTAACTTGTGCGCTTGTTTTGTAATTTAATTAAAATAATAATGTGCTTCCCAAAAGAAAAATAAAACGCTCAAGCCTTTCTCGTTTCTTGTAATTTAATGTGTAAAAAAATCTTATACTCGTAACATAAAAAAATGTTATTTTTAAGCACGATTTTTTTATTTTTATTGCTGAATTGCAGGTATTTTCAGTTGAAATTTCGCTTTGTTATTTAAATGAACACATTTAGTAACGTTTGTAATATTAGGAATTTATAATGAATTCTTAGAATTGTTAACCAAACTGGATTACAATATTTATGTAATAGATAATTATTTGACAAAGAAATGTATTGATTGCCAAAGATCTATAAGCGCGGGTATACAAAAAATCTTTCTTATCAATATGCAAATTTTTCTTCCTGAAAATAACCAATAATTGTGATAACAATTAACAATTAACCGATTTATTGGCACAAATAATTTATTTTGTTTACTTACGTAAAAAAGGTATATGTATTCCGAGAAATAGTGTCTAACTACAACTATTGAATACAAAATAGATTGTTGACTGCCGCATACATTATACTATAGATTAAGATAAGAACTAAACGACCGACCAGATAAGAATTTTTAAATAATAATTTTATTGCTGATTTGTAAATATTAACTAAATATAGGACAAATAACTAAGCACCGAAAAATCACATGGGATGATCGTGTTTTGTGACAGTAATTGTCTGAATCTGTAAATTATCGGAGCGTCCGCTTTTGAGATTTAAGAGAATAATTCGATTTTTTTTAAATAGCTTGCAATTTCACATAAAACGCATGAAACGAATTATATAACATTTTCCTTTTGCGAAGTGACGTTGTCACCTCCTTAAGGTTTTGTAATGGTCACTAGAATTTCCCAATTTCTCTGTAACATCGAATATTTGATATTTTTTAATATCTCAGTTTTATGTTCGAGGAACTAACATTTGGCCCAAACACGGCAAATTCCTTTTGCCTTTGTAACATCTACTACGCTTGGCCCCAAACAAGTGAAGCGTAGTACTCTAATAAAAAAACGAATCAACTCGAAAAATATTTATCTCAAAACATGTAATGCAAAGATATATACATAACAGACCGACATTGGTTCTAGATAAAATTTAATTTATTTGTGGCTAGGGTTTTTCAAACGGAATGCCAATTTAAAAGCATGACCAGGAAATCCCGGTATTTCTCAGGATTTTCCGGTTTCTAATTTTTCTAGTGTTAGTATTCTTTTAGCTCAAATCTGTATAGACGATTTGGGGATTTTCAAACTGAATTCTGTTTTTTTTTTCCTGTATCAAAAGTATGATCGGTAAATCTCGGAATTACCCGAGGTTTTAACTAACTAATTGGGGATGGCCTGTCTATTATTTTAACTACTATTCCATAGATCCGAATGCAGACAATTTGAATATCTCGTATAGAAGTTTCTCCACATACAGCATTTCAAGTCAAATTCAGGCCAATTGGGAAGGAATTTTGCTATTTCTTAATCTATTATGAGGAAATTCGGAAATTCATGTTTACGATGCAAGAAACGTACGATGAAATAAAACACTTTGCGCAAAAATATTATGACCTAGTGGTTAAATGCATTGATAATTTATAAAAGGAATCGCATAAATTCGAAGAACTTTTACTAACATTAATAAGCACCAAAATGACCAAATTATTTACGTGCAAGGAAAGCCGTTAACAACATAGTTTTAAATGTGATAACAGGATTGAAGGTTGACATTCTTGGTACTGACATCGATTTTGCATAAATAAAAAAAAAAAATTATAAAAAATGGAGATATGACTATTGTTCTTTGCGTCAAATGCCTGAGTCGTAAAACATCTTTAATGTTTAAGAGCCTAAACCAAAAACCAAAAAAAAAAAAAAAAAAAAACGGTGTCCTGATAAGGGCGATTCTTCGGGAATAACAAACTATACATCAATAAGAGTCTAACATGTTCGAGACGCCAACTTTACGGGTATGCCAGAAATATCAAATATAAAGGGCTGAAACCTCATAAGGTGATCAGAACTTCGGTCTTGATTAAATTAACTCCCAAATCTATCCCGAAATGAACCTCTAAAGTCAATCTTTAACTTAACCTCCAACTCAAACTCCAAATAAACTCTTAAACAATTTCCCAACCGAACAACTCATACCCCAATGCAAGCTAACTAAATCCTAATTCTACGTCAACTCAACTTAGTTCGACCCAAATCTCAACCCTCGGCTCAACTCTACTATGAATTCAACTCAATATTACCTTTCACTAAACCCCAAACTCGACCTCAAATTAATCCCTAACGGAACTTCTCTTTTAAATCCAACTCAATTTCAACTCAAACCCTACTCACTATCATAACGGTATACGTACGTTAAACAATCATTCCATCATACCATTATTATATTATGCAATCATACCATCATGACACTATGCCATTAAATCATCATACAATTGTATCATAGTGACGTCGAGCGATCTAACCGACACACATCAATCCACCACACCTTCCTACTATCATATCATCATAAAATTGTACCATCGTATTATGACACAACCATATAATCATACCAACATACCATCACACCACTATACCATCGTACCATCATACCGTCCCTATAATTATACCATCATAACATCATACTGTCAGGCAATGACATCATCATACCATCCGACCGTCATAACATTATACCGTCATACCATCGTACTATCATATCATCACATCATCATTCAAGAATAAATGGCGACATACCATCGAACGTCGTATCATATATACAATCATACCATCACACAATAATATCATTTCATCATACTACTATATCATCGGAAATAACATCCCATAATCATATTATCATATATACCATCTTACCACGATACCGTCATACCATTGTACTATCATACCATCATACCATTATACCATTGTACCAACTTACCATTACCATCATACGATTTTACCATCATACCAACATACTATTATACTATAATGCAGGTTTTATACTTCAAATTGATCCTTTTGTATTTCAAATTGAACCCTTAACAAATTATATAAATTAATTGGCCATTTATATAATTTGTTAAGGGTTCAATTCTAAGAAATAGGGTCTAAGTATAACGGTGGTGCAGGTTTCTCATTCCCAATCTCGAATTTTATTATACTCAATTAAGGAATAGCAAAGTTCCGTCCTACTTTGCCATATTCCAGAACTTTACTTAAAATTCATTTTAAAACCCCGTTACCATCCCACATGTAAAATTCCATTAAAATCCGTTAAAATATGGGCAAGTTCTATCCTAACTGGTCATATTTTAGAATTGAATCTAAGAATAATTTTAGAATCCCAATACTAATCTAGCTATCGAACCTCATCATAATCGCTTGAGAAAGAGGCAAGTTTCATCACATTTGGCCATTTTCCATAATTTCATTCAAAAATCATTTTAAAATCCCATTTCAAATACAAAAGCCGCATTTTAGCATAATCGGCTGATAAATAATCAAGTTCCCTCATACTTGGACATATTCCAGAACTTCATCCAAAAATCATTTAAGAATCTCATTTCCAAAGCGGATGCCAAATTTTAATAAAATCTGTTAAGAAATAAATAAGTTAAATTCTAATTGGCCATTCATATAATTTGCTAAAGTTCAATTTGAAATGTTAAAGGTTTAATTTGAGGTTTGAGCTTTTAACAGTGACCTTTCTTAAGCCTTAAACAATATTTGTGTACAGTTTGGCTAAAATCGGTCAAGACGTGTAGATTTGTTTAAATATGATACACATATGTATGCTGTGCATACATACAAGCACTCACTTATATTAATTGCTGAACTGCACATTAAACACTAATCCAACCCCCAACTCAACCCCAAATCAACCCGCAAATGTCCCGAAGTCAACCCTCGACCCACACGAAAACTCTCTATCAATTCAATCCTCAAACCGGCATATATAAAACATTGTACAAATGCTCACTATATCTTAACCCAACCCTAACTCAACTTCAAGGTTGTTGGAGGAGTAGTTTTAGGAGTCAAAGCTTTCTAGGATATGCGATTCTCACAAGACTTCTTCCTAGTGTAGTTACGCCTCCTCGTGGCGACAACCGGACAATGCATCCTAGAATGTAGCCAAGTAACTTACACGACCGTGCAATGGCGGTAAATCCATTGCCCCAAGCTTTGGTGGGACAACATACGCTGAGAGCTGCGTGGCTAAGGGGGAGCTTAGTCTTTAGTATATGAACTCCGGGTACCAGGCGACCCCCGGTTTAAAGTAGCCTTCCCACAGTATACCGATCTCTGCTGTGGGTGACCTTCATTTCTCGGATACTCGTGGGATTCAAATGGAAACCGAATCTAAAAAAAACATAGAGGGTGATGCCTCTTTAAAAGCATCAACTTCACCAGCTGTTGAGCTGGGTCTCCTAAGTTATGATGGAATGGTAGATGCCACAAGGGCCACCACTCTTGATTATCTTAACGTCCGGACCAAGGAAAAGGTGGAACAGTCCACCTCTTCTACTACGGACACCTTCTGTGATGACAACATAAGTGTAATCTCTCAGTTATCGGGCACCTCAACCATTGGTGTTAATATTGGGAACATGTCCCTCAACGCCGGGGAATGGGTTAAGCTCAACTCCTTCGAAAGAAGGCGTTTTAAAAAGGGGCTCAAGGAAGGCAAAACTAGAGAAGAGGCTCTAGCTGCTGCTAAGTCCGCGACCCCTCTGAAAGCACCCTCGGGGCCTGTTGCTCCTACCCTAGACAAGAGGTCTGGTGGTAAGCGTGAGAGGTCTTTCGAGGTTGCTTCGGAACTAAACAAACCACCTGCCAAAAAAGCAAAAGAAGGGCTTTCTCCGGTAAAGCCCTCTTTCAGCCAGGTAGCAGGCAGTGTTAAGCTGGGCATCTTACCAGGTGATCTCAGTGGCAATCCTCTTAGTATGGAGCAAATGGCAAACATACAGGAGTGTGTCATTGACCTCATTATTGGGATGCAAGGCTCAAACCACAAGCCGCAATTAGTTGGCTGTTTCCGGAGAACAGGTTGGCTATTTTTTATATGTTCCGATCATTCCACAGTGGAATGGATGAGGAACAGTTTTGTAAGCCTAAGGGAAAAAATTGGTCTGAACATAACTTTGGTGGAAGAGGATGATTTTCCTCGGCCAAACATCGTTAGGGGGTTCTTTCCACAGAGCCTTAGCTTAACTAGCGAGAAGATTCTTGCTACCATGGCCGCGCAGAACGATGGTCTCGCGGCCAACTCATGGAAGATACTGCAACGGACGACAACTGGCGCACTCGTCCATTTGGTTATGGCCATAGGCGTCTTCCATGAAGAAACTGCGCGAATCCAACGGGAACATCTCATACCGCTTTGGTAGGATAAAACTCCTTCTCAAGAAAAATTCCCCCTCTACCAACCCAACCACTGGAGTCAGCTCCAGTAAGGAGGGTACTTTACCAGCCCCAGTAGTAGGCACAATCACAGACGAGGAGGCATACAGGAACAGCAGCGCTACTGAGCATTCTGTTCCTGCTGCCTCTTCGTCGGGAGCACGATCAACGGATCTCTCCGCAACTCCAACTGTGGGATCGAGTAAATCAGCACTCACCCCGAAAATTAAGCATATGGGCGCTCGGGGTGTTACTGGGAAAAGTGGCAGAAACATGCCAAATCCCGCAAAGCAGACGGCTGGCAAGCAGCCAGGAGCGTAGAGCTCCTTTACCCTAATCATCCAGTATGGCTGGTACTATTAGGGTACTACAAGCGAATCTGCATCACGCAAAAGGAGCTTCGGATACCTTTTGCAACAGGTTCGCGAAACAACACTTAACCCTTGGCCTTATCCAGGAACCTTGGGTTAATAAAGGAAAAATCAGAGGCCTCCACCTCAAGTCATGTAAGTTGATTTACGATCGAAGGGAGGAAGTTCCCCGAGCACCAATATTTGTTTCATCTAATATTAACGTTCTTCCAATTCCAGAGTTCACCACTAAGGATTTGGTTGCAGTAATCCTGGAGGTTCCGACTAGCAGGGGAATGCAAGAGACAATATGTGCCTCTGCGTACTTCCCTGGTGAGTCGGTTAGTGCTCCACCTGTAGTTGTACAGGATCTGGTGGATTACTGCAACCTAAAAAACAAGCATTTCATCATAGGCTGCGATGCTAATGCACACCATATCATTTGGGGCAGCAGTGATACAAATGGCAGAGGTGAGTCCCTTTAAAATTATCTTATGAGTAGTCACATAGACATTTTAAATAAAGGTTCGAACCCCACTTTTATAAACTCGACTCGGCGAGAGGTGTTGGACCTCACTTTGTCAAGTCAGTTTATCTCCAACTCTGTTGCAAACTGGCATGTTTCAAGCGAAGCTTCTCTGTCGGACCACATGCACATCAGGTTCGATATACCGGGAGTGATCATACAGGCAACAGAGCATCGTATCCCTTGTTTAACAAATTGGAAAACATATAGGGATATTTTATTTATCAAAGCAGACATGCTGCCAACATCTTTGAGTTCAATTAGTGACCTAGAAACCGCAGCTGGTCTGCTTAATGACGTGCTCCTATCTTCCTACGAAAGCAGCTGTGTGGCGCGTAACGTTGTGGTTAATCGCAAAGTTCCATGGTGGAACGAACAGCTGGCTAAACTTCGTAAGAAGGTTAGGAAATTATTTAATAGGGCAAAGCATTCCAATGAGTGGAATGAATATAGGCAAGCCCTAACCAGTTACAACACAGAACTAAGGCGTTCCAAACGCCTCACGTGGAGGAAAAACTGTGGAAATATCGAGGATATATCTAAAGCTGCTCGACTCCATAAAGTTCTAGCTAAAGATCAGTCCAACGGGATTGGGCTTCTTCTGAAATCCGATGGTAGTTATACATCAGGTCGCAAAGAGTCACTCGAAACCCTGCTTCAAGTGCACTTTCCGGGCGGCACTGTTTGCGACACAAATACAATCACTAACTCTATATCTGGTACACACATGGGTGTAAATATGGGTTGGGTTAATAGTTTATCCGGTAAGCTTTTTACTCCGGATAAAGTCAAATGGTCCAATAACTCTTTTCAGCCTTTCAAGGCTCCAGGAGGGGATGGAATCTTCCCAGCCCTCCTCCAAAGGGGCCTGGACTTGATTACCCCTGCTCTGGTAGCCTTGTTTAGAACTAGCTTCAATTGGGGTCACATACCACAGGCTTGGAGTCAAGTAAACGTGGTTTTTATCCCAAAGCCTGGCAATCGGCCATGTGAACTTCCTAAGTCCTTTCGACCTATCAGTCTTACATCGTTTATTCTCAAAACCATGGAACGACTTATAGATCTTCATATCAGAGACTGGTTAACTGCAACCAGACCTCTAAATCCAAATCAATTCGCCTATAGGAAAGGCAAATCCACAGAGGGTGCGCTGCATATACTTGTCACCAAGATTGAAGCAGCCTATCGCTTGAAAGAAATTGCTCTGTGTGCATTTCTGGATATTGAGGGAGCTTTTGACAATACTGGATACGACTCAATTGCTAGGGCAATCAAGCGTAGAGGTATTGACGATCCGACTAACCACTGGATTAGTTCCATGTTGGTTAGTAGGAAGATTACATCTAAATTAGGTAATGAGTCAGTCACGAATACGGCAGCAAGAGGGTGTCCGCAGGGCGGTGTCCTGTCCCCTTTGCTGTGGTCACTCGTGATTGACGAGTTGCTTGATAATTTACATCTACTTGGGTACGATGCCATTGGTTATGCGGACGATTTGGTTATCATAGTCTCTGGAGGGCATGAACGTACGATGTCCGCCAGCATGCAACAGGCTTTGCTTGTTATTTTGAATTGGTGCACTGGGGAGGGCCTTTCGATTAACCCTAGCAAAACAGTCCTGGTGCCCTTCACCAAAAGACGTAATTTGAACCTTGGTTCAATTAGTCTAAATGATATAAATATCGGATACTCCAATGAAGTCAAATATCTGGGTGTTGTCCTAGATAAGAAACTAACTTGGAACTCTCATATTACTTCAACTACCGAACGCGCGGCCAGGGCCATGTGGGCCTGCCGGCGTATGTTCGGCAGGACCTGGGGCCTGAACTCAAAAATGATTTACTGGATGTACATCATGATAGTGAGGCCAATTGTAACATATGGGGCAATAGTTTGGTGGCCTAAGGTACAGCAAAAAGTTATTATGAACAAGCTGACCTCATTACAGAGACTAGCATGTCTCGGAATTACAGTTGCTATGCGCACCTGCCCTACGGCGGCAATGGAAGCTCTCATCGGGCTCACTCCACTTCATATCCACGTCAAAAAATCAGCTGCTACCTGTGCGGCTAGATTGAAGCTAGTGAATCAATACAGTCATGATGACCATATGGGTCACCTGGACATTTTGAATGAACTTCCAGACCTGAATATGTTCTTTAGTGTCCCGGACGTTATACCGAAAGAACTCTGCTTTGGCAGGAATTTCGTGGTAACAATCCCCGATAGAACAGACTGGGATACTGGGTTACCTCAGATGGAACCTAATATACTGATGGATCAAAAATGGATAGTGGAGTCGGCATTGGTGTCTTTGGACCCAATCACAAAATATCGAAATCACTGGGTACTTACCCCAGTGTTTTTCTAGCCGAAATTCACGCCATCGAAATCTGCGCCTCTACTATTATGACCAAAGGTCTTAAAGGCGCATCCATCCACATTTTGTCTGACAGCCAAGCAGCACTGAAAGCATTGGCTTCTAACTGCCTGGATTCCAAGTCGGTTCAAAGTTGTTATAAACTGCTACAATCTCTCTCTTGTCAAAACAAAGTAAGGTTGTGGTGGGTGCCTGGTCACATTGGCATCACTGGAAATGAGATAGCCGACGAACTTGCACGGGCAGGCTCGTCGACTACACTCATTGGCCCTGAGCCTTTTTGTGGTATCCCGTGGGCTTCTGCAACCTACACAATTAGTAAATGGGAAAAAATACAGTGCTTGACTTATTGGAACTGTACCGGCCTTAGACAAGCCAAATCTTTGATCAGACCATTTCACCACAAAAATTTGGCGATCAATTTCAGCAAAGAAAATATTAGGAAACTTGTGAGTTTTCTCTCAGGGCACTGTAACCTGAGATATCATTTGAACAAAATGAACCTGTCCACAGAGACGGAGTGCCGACTCTGTTTGGAAGAGACAGAAACCGCAGAATACATACTATGTGAGTGTGTTGCTCTGTGCACACGGAGGTGGATTCATTTTGAAGAGAGGTATCTGACCCCGGAGAAATGTAAATTGGCCTCTATAAACAGCATTCTCGCCTTTATTAGAGAGGTGGAGAAGCTCCTGGAGTAACAGTACCCAACAGCACAAAAGATCTTTTAGGTCGTAGTGCTAGCCGCTTTTGGGCAGGGTCAAAAAAAAAAAAAAAAAAAAACTCAACTTCAACTCAACTTGAACTCAACCCGTAAATTGACCCCTAACTTAACCTTCAACTCAACCCCAAACTCAATACCCAACTCAATATTCAAACCAGCATATATAAAATATTGGTTAATATTTCTATAACTACGTATTTTGAGTTAATTCGTATGGCACGTAACCGACCCTCTTGTTGCATAGGTTCCAAAAGTTATGCAAATCTCGGCCTTGACCATAGAAACAGATTGGCAAAAAAAATCAAAATCGAACAAGCCGTTCTCGAGATACCATAGGTACAGACCAACAGACATCCAGACAGACGGACGAACTTTTTTTTCTTTTTGCTTTTTTAGACTCAGCGACTTTCAAAACGTCGAGAAAAGTGATTTTAGACCAACCATTCCAATCATTTGGAACCAATCATTTTTGACAGGATTTCGTCTTTTCAGACCGAAGTAAAAATGATAAAGGGTTCAAATTTTTTATGGAAGAAGTCAATTGAACGGTAATTTGTCGTCTCTTCTTCATTAAATACAAATAAAAATACAGTGAGAAGTCTTCGTAAAAATTCTGATATTATTTTTGGTCATTTTAGCTCACCTGATATCTTGTTTTGTACCGAGGTGGTTTGTTGTAATAATAATTACTCCTCGGGCGGTATTAAAGCGTAAAAAATTGGGTACAATTATACGTCAGTTGCTTTATGTGTATGTAACACGAATTTATAGATTTCATTTTTGTTTCACAGAAAAGAACTTGATATTAACCTGTGATTTTGGAATAGGGCCGAAAGGCCGAATGTCGAAAAGCCGAATTTGTCGAAAGGCCGAATATCGAAATGCCGAAAGAATCGAAAGGCCGAATATCGAAATGCCGAAAGAATCGAAAGGCCGAAAGAATCGAAAGGCCGAATGCGTCGAAAGGCCGAATAGGTCGAAAGTCCGAATGTCGAAAGGCGGAATGTCGAAAGGGCGATTGTGTCAAATGGCCGAATGTCGAAAGATATTTTGTGTCGAAATTGATTTAAATTTTTCATCTTTTAGGGAATGAAAATTTTCAAAATTTATATTTTTATGAAAAGCAAAATATATATTTTTATGAAAAGCAAAATTTAAATTTTTATCAAAATTTTTGTATAAAAATGTTTAATAGTAAATCGCCTTAAATATTAAAATCTTCTTAAGATTTTTTTTTGTCATATAATTAAAAATTAATTAATTTTAATAAAATAAAAAAATACATAAAATAAATTTGATCACATTAATATGCTACATACGAGTACAAAGGTTTTATTAGCACGTACAGTGAAATTCATTTATAACGCCCTCGAATATAACGACATTTCTCTTGTAACGTCGGAAATTTGGACTGATTTTTTATGTTACTCGTATAATTAAGTTCCGTATATTATGACATTCGGTTATAACAAAGGATTCTCAATGCCGTTATAAGTGAATTTCACCGTATTTTAAAATTTATTTAAATCATTTTACATTAAGAAATAAATTCAGTAGTTTTAAATATTGATTTAAACCAATTAAGTGAAGAAAAATTTAATGAAAATTTCGACCCAATCGGCCTTTCTACATGTTCGGCCATTCGACCCATTCGGCCTTTGACATTCGGCCCTTCGACACATTCGGCCTTTAGACATTCGGCCTTTCAATACTTTTGGCCTTTTGACCCAATCGGCCATTATACATAAGGCCTTTATACACATTCGGCAAAACGACATTCGGCCTTTCGACATTCGGCCTTCTGACCAATTCGGCCTTTCAGCGTTCGACCTTTCGACATTCGGCCTTCCGACTTTCGGCCTTTCAACATCGAACGGTGATTTTAACTTAAATATTCTGGTTTACAATGCTAGGTATTGATTGAATTCATTAAATCTACATTCTAACTCGTGTTACCGATACTAGCTCTACGTGCATTGATCATGTTTTTGTTCGAATGAAACCACATTCCAAATTTACCATCTCAGCTGATGCATTCGACTGTAAATTATAGCTCCACTATTTAATTACCATTAAACTGAGTGTCTCTCCAGGATGTGAAAACTATAATGTAAAGGCATACACTTTAAAAATAATTAAATTCGTGATTTTAAACGCTCGATTAATTGAGTAACAGTTACTGTTGTAAAATTTCCGATATTTTTAAATTTGGTAATGTTACTGGTAATATTACCGGTAACACGGGTAAAACAGGTAACACAATTTGTACCCAAGAACACTGGTACTATTTTGACGTCTGATCAAAAATAGTAAGATATGTAAATAAAACACAAACGGCTTATTATTCTTTCAAATATATTTCATCTTCTTCAATCTAATCTTCTTCGGAAAGAATACACTTATGCCAACGTTTTTTCCAGTCTTCGAAACAGTTGTTAAAGTCTATTGAACGTTAAAGTGTCAAAACAATGTCCCCGGAGCAGTTTCTTGAGTTTCAGGAATAGCCAAAAGTCAAGCGGAGCTAAATCAGGCGAAAAGTAGTTGCGAAAAAATATGGGTCGAATTTTGGCCAAATATGAGTTTATGATCAATTAAACTTTTTAATCAATGTATGGTTCATCCATGCCGACGCATTTATCATCCTCAACTTCAAAAACATCCATAACCGAATTATTCTTACTTTCCTCCAAGTCATCCACTTCTTCAAGCGAATATGATAAAGGAGCTTCATCCATTAATAATAATTTGTATTTGATTCAGCAGGAATAACTTCATCTTCGTTATCTACACGTTCTACGTTCGATCTCGACCCGTTTAGGTTGTGCAAAATGTACGTTACTTTTCCTGCACGATCAACAGTCAATGGATTACGTTTTGAGCTATCTGTATAAAACCATAGGTACTGAATGTGCTTTCCATTGCAGCTCTTGATGCAGGCATGCTCACAATATCAACCGCCAAGCACTTAAAGGTTTAGTAGAACACACTTCCGCCGACCAAATTTCGTCAGAGAGCTGCTTACTTTCAACCACAAATGGTCGTGAAAAAAATTCAATTCGAACATTGTAATGGGCCAAAGACTCATATTTTTTGTTGCCCTTATATTTTTTGTCTTTATATTTTGTGTGAAGTTCTACGACATTTAAAATAAATTAAGTCGCTTCAAGTTTCTGCGATTCCGAAAGACACTTTCCTCGAATAGCTGGTTCAAGCAAATTTGCGGAAAAATGTAGCAGTTGTAAGCATTTTTCGGTCCGTAAAACAGCAAACTCTCGAAAAAATATGGCCATTTAGCAATCGGAGGCCTTCATAATGGACTTTACTTCGTCTTCGATAGCCAGCGCCTTCAGGGCATGAAATGTAGATCGAATGTAGCATGAAAAATATGCGAGTATTTTTATTTTCGAAACCATCCGTACGACTGACTGAAAATTTCCAACTGTTGATAGACTGAATCTTGAAGATATCGACAATGAGCAAGTTAAGACCATGGCAGATGTACCCATACTCGGTAATATAGGGATAACTTTTGTTAACCATTTTTCGGGCCGCTTTATTGTTCGTTCCATTGTCAGTAATAAGTACAATAAATTTATAAATCTGAACGTCTTTTAACGCCGCTTCAACTTTCTCGAAAAGCAACTTTAAAGCCAAATGTCGATTTCCTTAGTGAGTAGATTTATAGAAAAATGGAGGTGTGGCCAAAACACGACTTTCTTTTACGAACAGAGAATTTTGAAATTTATTTTTTTTTAATTTTTTTTTTATTTGTTTTTAATTTTTGGAAACATTTTGTATTAATTAGTATTTTGTAAACCTTATACTTTTTAAGATATTTGCAAAACAAATTTTCTGGACCAAGGGAGTGGCCACTTCCGGTTAGCCGATTTGGAGTAAAATTCACTGGGACCTCCCAATTTATCAAAAAAGCTTAAATTGGAAGTTTCAGTTCGATTAATTAAACCATATGGGCTGTAGAGAGGACACAGACAGACTGACAGACTGACAGACTGACAGACTGACAGACTGACAGACTGACAGACTGACAGACTGACAGACTGACAGACTGACAGACTGACAGACTGACAGACTGACAGACTGACAGACTGACAGACTGACAGACTGACAGACTGACAGACTGACAGACTGACAGACTGACAGACTGACAGACTGACAGACTGACAGACTGACAGACTGACAGACTGACAGACTGACAGACTGACAGACTGACAGACTGACAGACTGACAGACTGACAGACTGACAGACTGACAGACTGACAGACTGAGAGACTGACAGACAGACAAACAAACACCATTCCGAAACCCACTTTTTCGGACTCAGGGGACCTCAAAACAAATAAATCTCTAGAAATCTCAAGGTCCAAAATTTTCAGGATTACTATACTTTATTTTACGAGAGTAAAAGAAAATAAAAAACCCTAATCCATACGAATCGTTCGTTTAGTAAAAGTTCTGCAAAATTATTTTTTGGAAATCGCACCCAAATCCCAAGGGCCAATATCGGCCATTGTCAACAATGATGACAAAGGTTTCGCTGGCACATGGAATAGGTTCCTTAATTACCTAGTTAGAAAACCCTAATCCATACGGATCCTTTGTTTAGTAAAAGTTCTGCAAAATTATTTTTTGGAAATCGCACGCAACCCCCAAGGGCCAATATCGGCCATTGCCAACAATGATGACAAAGGTTTCGCTAGCACATAGAACAGGTTGCTCAATTACCTAGTTAGAAAACCCTAATCCATACGAATCGTTCGTTTAGTAAAAGTTCTGCAAAATTATTTTTTGGAAATCGCACTCAACCCCCAAGGGCCAATATCGGCCATTGCCAACAATGATGACAAAGGTTTGGCTAGCACATAGAATAGTTAGCTCAATTACCTAGTTAGAAAACCCTAATCTATACGAATCGTTTATTTAATAAAAGTTCTACGAAATTATTTTTTGGAAATCGCACTCAACAATGATGATAAAGATTTCGCTAGCACATGGAATAGGTCCCTTAATTACCTAGTTAAAATTGAGGTGTGGCCAACACACGACTTTCTTTTACGAACAGAGAATTTTGAGAAATTTTATTTTTTTCTTAATTTTTTTTTTAATTTTTAAATTTTTTAATTTTTTTTTTGAATTTTTTATTTTTTATTTTTATTTGTTTTTAATTTTTGGAAACATTTTGTATTCAGTTGTTTTTTGTAAACCTTATACTTTTTAAGATATTTGCAAAACAAATTTTCTGGACCAAGGGTGTGGCCACTTCCGGTTAGCCGATTTGGAGTAAAATTCACTGGGACCACCCAATTTATCAAAAAAGCTTAAATCTGAAGTTTCAGTTCGATTGATTAAACCATATGGGCTGTAGATAGGACACAGACAGACTGACAGACTGACAGACTGACAGACTGACAGACTGACAGACTGACAGACTGACAGACTGACAGACTGACAGACTGACAGACTGACAGACTGACAGACTGACAGACTGACAGACTGACAGACTGACAGACTGACAGACTGACAGACTGACAGACTGACAGACTGACAGACTGACAGACTGACAGACAGACACCATTTCGAAACCCACTTTTTCGGACTCAGGGGACCTCAAAACAAATAAATCTCTAAAAATCTCAAGGTCCAATATTTTCATGAATACTATACTTTATTTTACTAGAGTAAAAGAAAGTAAAATGCTTTGGGTCTATTGTATTGAAGACATAATTTGTTTTGAAGCTCATGCGTATATTGGACCAAGCATTTGTCTGCAACGTCAGATGTGCTGGCAATTTTTGGTACGACTCACCCATCGAAGCGATGGTATTCATGGTCCAACAATTGATTGTAAAATTGCTATCTCGAAGAAAGTTTATATATAATGGTCGCAATTTCTTGAACAAATCAATACAAGCCGACTTTGTGGTTGAGCCTAATGGAGCACCAGAAACGAAAACTGTTTGAGTAATAGCTCATCGTCCATCTGGTGCTACTTTGGTCTCATGTTGTTAACGAAATTCCAGCATACTAGAGCTTTTCATCGACTAAGACGTTGCAGCCATTTTTATAATGATTGGTGCTTTTTTCAGACAGAGCGATGAATCACATTCAAGGTCAGATTCCAGCTCTATTACGTATTTGCCAAATGAATATGTCAATGAAACAGGAAAAACGTGTAGATTATTATATTTTACAGCAAAAATTTGGTGAAGTAGCTTAATCGTACATAAGGAAGTATAATGCAGTAGTGTCACAAATCTCTTTGCATTTAGACTAGTCGAGTTGTTTGGAAAAAACATTTTTAATTTATGTTACCGATATTACCAAGGTAACATCACCAAGAAGTTAGTTACGTGAGTTCAATACATAAATGATTGATTACTAGTTTTGTAATCCTGCGGGTTAAATTTCTGTCCTGTAAACTAAAATGGTTGCCCTGTGAACCATTTTGGTTACGTTATGTTGGTAACCTTGGTCAATATTTTTTTATCCTAGTTGAAAATAATTTAACTCATACATCTAACTTCGTGGTGTAGATTTTTGACCAGAATTGTATCATGTACGCAGCTTGAAGATGACAGAGGTATACACCAAGTTCCTTCCTAATTAGCTATTTTCCGGAAATTCTTGTAATAACCATTTTAGAATCTCATTTTGAATTTGACTTGAAAATGCTATCGATGCATAAACTTCTAAACGGGATATTTAACTTTGTACATCCGGATTGAAGGGGCGAACGGAATGCCGGTACACAGTTAAACGAGTACAAAAAAAATTGAAAATCGAAAACCCGGGATTTCCTGGTCACATTTTTGGGCCAAAAACGGGGATACCGTTTTGAGAACCTATTTGTGGTGTTTGAAATAAGAGAAAATAAAATTATTGGTGTTCTAATTTTCGAGCAGTCGGAGTATGAGACGTAAATATTTTTACCTAGTTGGAAAAGTCGGATTTGGAAGTGTGTATCCACTTTTAGGTAATCTTGAATTCACACAAGATAAGGTCGAAGGATCAATCCTTGGAAAAGGTCATCTTGCTATCATTGTCCAGTTTGGATTTAATGTAATAGAGATCTCATCCACAGAGCTTTCAATTTATGATATTCCATAAGCTTCTGTTGGTATTCAATTTAGTTAAATTTTATTTGTAACAAGTTTAAAATCATTTCTACACAATTTTGTTAATAGTTTGTACCACAGAAAACCCAAAATAATTAAATATTTATAAAAATTTCCAAATATTTATGATATAAAGCTGTTTTGTGTTAACCAGAACTTGTAAATGTCTGTTACAGTCCACATTTAGATCCAAATTTTTTAATTACTAAACTTCGTAACCCACGTTTAAAGGGACATAATAGAGTGCTAAGCAGAATTTCAAATTCGTACGTTATGTCGTATACCATATTTCACATTTTTAAGACCTCAATACTCTATTCCTTGGTTAGGGTTCCAACATTTGAGTGTAACATCTACAACTTGGCTAAAGTAATTTAGTGTTTAGTATCCACCGGAACTTCGACATTTTTATATGGAACATCATTTCAATATCTTCAGACATTTTTCAATATCTCCTCTTTAAATTCAAAAATTCTGGTGACGAAAACCTATCGTTTGCCATGTTAGCGGATTATGGATTTGGGGTAAGGGGTTAGACCAGGGTAAAGTTGGAAAATAATAAAAATTGTTTTCGAATTTTTCTATAAAAAATCGCTTGACCAAATATTTGAAATTTTGAACATTAAATTAGAGTGAGGTTTAAGGAATAGAATTTTTTTTTTAATCAGTTATACGGCCATATCTGAAGACAATTTTAAGCAGTTGACAGCAAAACAAGGGTATGCATTCTTTAAATTAACGTGTCTAGTTATCGTTTGACGCAGCAATTTAAAAAAAAAGTTCTGAATTTCTGATGACTGCCATTTTGTTGTTTGAATTGGTCGCATAACTGATTAAACATTACTTTTTTGTTTTTCTCAATTAATGCAGAAAATTCCAAATTAATTGGTCAAGCGATTTTTTATAGAAAAATTCGAAAACAATTTTTATTATTTTTCCAACTATACCCTAGTCTAACCTCTTAAGGCCTTATTAGACAAACAACACAATACATAGATCATATGTTACGTGGGATCAGGATGAAATAAATCTCATCTCTATCTTATACATTTAAAACGGTCATATTAAAAAATTCAGGCGACTGTAACTGAGGGGGGGGGGGGGGGGGTTTCGATTTTTAAATAATTTCACCTCACATATTGCAGATTTTTTTCTGCTGAAATTTTTTGCTTACTTCAGTAGCATAGACATTTATTGGACAATTATTGTAGCAATTAAAAATAAAGGCAATGACACAACAAACTAAAATAATAAAACTGTTATAACGTATGTAATAAAATATTTAGTAAAACGTGACTATAAAGTTATTTACATGTCATGCAATCTAAAGGCCGCTATTCACCATTAAATTAAATAATATAGCTATTTGTGTAACGTTAATATTGTGCAAAAAAATGGAACTTTTTGATTAAAAAGTGAGTATGTGTATTGTGCAATATACTGACGTCAACTAAGTATAATGCGTAGCTTAATTATACGTGAATGCCACCCTTATTATAAATATGTTTAGGTAAATATATAGAAGAGAAATATTCACCGGCTAGCTAAACAACGTCAGGGACGTCAAACAAGGGGAGAGAATCAGGGCACTGGGGTCTTCATAACACTGCCTTTGTTCAATGAGTTATTAAGTTGGAATTAGATTGCTGCAGGCATTCTAAAAAAAACAAAACAAAAGGTATGTGCTCACCAAGGTCAAATCATCTGGAACAAAGGAAGTTACATCTAGTTTGTTTGGATTTGCTGAAAACGTCACAATATGCCTCTACGTGCCAGCAACAAACCTATCCTTAGTTTCCTTGTCCAGCATGCACAGTGATACAACAGCATCAGGAGGAATGAAGAGCAATCCAAAAATTATAATAAAACCAACACGATTGAGAATATGTTATCCTAGGATTCAACAAAAAGGATAACTGATGTTATATAATATTCTGGACACGACGGAGCTGAACGGTTCTGCTAATAAATCCCGAAGAAGGTAGTTCATCGGAAACTTTGGAGAGGAGGTCTGTTATTGAAAAGATTCAAAACTGCCTACATTACCGGAAGATTTCATATTAGAATAGCAATAGAATACATTTTAGGTATGTACTTATAGTTATTATCCAAAGTCCTCATTTTGAGGCAGACGATATTTCCGAGCGAAACGCTACTGGCCTTATAAAAAATAAGGACAAATGCTCTGCAAAGATGCGACAAGTTTGCATCAGATTTAAAAATAACCCGTATGCGCAGAGCACAACGTTAGCCAAACCAAGTGTGAAAATTTTCATTTGGGCGCAACTACTTCCGGCCGGAAATTGAGAAGTGAATAATTCCAACTTCTTCAAATGTTTCCTATAATTAAATAACAATTTTTTTTTTAGATTACCCGCCCGGGTGGGTATTGATAAAGCAAAGGTTAAGCTTCTATACGTAACTTTGACCATAAATTTATGATTAATAGAAGTTCAGATTGATGACGTTCTGCATTAGTGCAGATTGATTATGTACTGCTAAGTTTACCATAGCTTTAATGGAAATTAGAGGCCTCAGTTTTTGTTTGTAGAGCCTTATTTTGAAAAAGGATCTCCTAATTGAGCTAAATAATGTTGATTTCTATGATATTCGTCGTTCAGCAGTAAATTGTGTGAAAAGATCGTTTAAAACATGAAAAATCCGTGAAAGCTCAGCATCGACCACCCTGAAGAAATGTACGCCGGTGATTCGATGAAAGAAATTTTGAATCAGATCTGAGCAAAAAGCTTGAATAAAACAAATGTTTTCTTAATCTGATAAGTGATAACGAAGAAATCAACGATTTTATTCTAGTTCAAGTATTGGGTTTGTTCAAGTTATTGTTATCAGTTCAACAAGCAAATTAAGTAATTATGACTGTTTAATTCAGTTTGATAACAGCACTTACATTGATATGCATTATCAATAAAATGAAATATACGAAATGATTTCGTGCGAATTTATTTATAAAATCAAGAAGGTGCAAGAGAAAGTAGGGCACATACTTTTCCCTAGTTTCAGTCAAATTTTTCATGGTCCATGGATTATCCATGGTCAGTCCCTCGATTCAGGAAAATGCGATATTTTAACGCAAGCAAACCATCCTCTTTGTGGGATTTCAATACCATCAATGGAAACTTGATCGAATCAGATGGATTTTACGAGACGATTCGGTTGTTGTCAGAGCACAGCGACGTCGATATTTCACATCTTTAATGCGGTTCACAATGACTGTATAATCTTCAGTGGCGGATTTTCGATAAACTACGAACAAGATTCTTCGATCTACGGTGGGCCTTGACGTTTGCAAAAATCCAGCAGATGTTCTGGAAGTTCGCTTTTTGGTTGGCTTGTAAATAATATGGCTTGCTTAAAATATTGAGAAAAACGACATCAATGGATTCAGGGTAGCTCGACCAGTCGCGATCTCACCTTTGGATTACTTTACAAAGCGAATTATGGAAAAGGACACGAGATTCCAGCGCATCGATTATTTCTTTTAAGCACTCTCAGTGTACGGCTGTACGTGCTTATTAGACTTTTGTTATGAACCAACTGATTGCGCAGATCCGGTGCTTGGGATCGCCTCATAATTTTATCACATTTAGCTACAATGATGGGTGAGATGGTGACAATGTTTCGTAAACTGTGGGAACATACGATGAGCAGAAATTCGCTGGGAATCGCGAGCCGCCACTTTGTGATTCGAGTCAAGACCATGATGGTTTTGCTAAAATCGGACAATTTGATTCTCGTGGTATTTCGAATTCCAGATTCTTGGCTCTCCTTATCTTTACATTCTGGTTTGGGTTGAAGGTACATCAGACTTTGATTCACCGGAAGGAACTATCAGAATTAATCCGACGATCCGGAAATGAAAGATCTGAAGACGAATGTCACTTCAACTTTCCATATGTTTCAAGCGAATGGACATTGCTAACACTTCCGACTAGTTCATCAAAAATGGATATCGAACTTGCAATTTGAAACGCAAAAAATGGATGTCGAACGTGATTTTTGAAGATATTTTCCGGTGTGTGTAAAGCTTTCCGAAATATTCGACTAAAAGTCATAAGCACTTCGATAAAGCTTTTCGAAATCCGCATGAAGATTTTGCATGAGAGACAAGTTTCTGCGTGCGAGTGCTGTTATCAACTCTGCCATCACCCACTGAAGTAATCTTCTTGTCGATGTGTCTCCATTAACACGCGCAAGTCTCAACCTCTCTACAAAGTTCTCCACTTTGTGCATGACGACGAAGCCGACTTTTGCACGAACATCATTGAATACTACATGAAGTGTCCACTCGATCTACATCTTGCGTATAAATTTAAACAAAGTACGCTGATGGAGTTCGCAATGCTGTTTGAACCTCATTTCACCAACGTAATTGTTCCTCGAAACTGCCGTTAGTTAACTCTACTGGCATTCCAGTACCATTATTTAGAGTAGCTGATACGAGAATTACTTCTACAGACTTTTTGCCGAATATTTGCCGTTGCGCAATGAGAACAAACTATTGGAAGACTACAAGTCATTTAAGCAAGCACGCTTTGTGTTAGAACAAAGGAAAACAACTTCCAATTAGGGCTAGCGTCCTGGATTTTCCCGGGATGAGGTTCGCTGGAATTTAAAAAATTATAAGTATTCCCGTTTCTCGGGAATTTTTGGAATATTTCCCGGAAATGCAAAATCCAATTTTAAAACTCCTCTATGTCGTTTATTAACTTCATGGAATTAATCAGAAAGTCGCCGGTGAACTATTATACAACGCTCTAAAAAATACCCCTTATAGATTTAGAGGGTAAAGAACAGGATATTATGTTAGATATCAACAGCAGCTGGGGTACTTTGGAGAGTAAACTCTCGCTGAACGGTTCCTTGATAAAAATAGCACGTAGAGATCTAAAAATATTTGAAATGAGGAATGAACGAATATTGATCAATGTCGTTAGGATATAATATTCTTAAACCACTGATGATACCTTCAGATGCGTTATAGCATTATTGCTTTGGAATTTAAAAGAACAGACAACTATTATTGACTGCAGGAACGTTAAATCTTCTAAAAGAAAAATTAGCCATTAGAAGAAATAAAGATGTTGTCTCGTTAATAAAATTCTTCCATGATTTAGAGTTGGGTACAAAAGAAGTTATGGATGATGCATTTAATGAGCTCAAAATCCGAAACGGCCTATTTTGGAAAACAATGTTGAAGTGGAACCGTTGGAAGAAGATAAAGAAATAGAATTCAGCCAAAAGAAGAGCTGGCTTGGTACATAATTTATTTACTGAATTTTACTAAATTATCGCACTGTGTGTGTACCTAAAACTCTTGCATTAGACAATATATTTTTGGTTACTTAATCAAAATGTTAAATTTTAGCCAGAAATGGAAAAAGAACCTTAGCGGGTGGGTTTCTAACGAAAGTTATATCGTTAATAGGTTTAGCTCCGCCAACTATTGGTAATATCTTAAGTAAAGTCAAGGCGTTTAGGTGTCGGAGTCCGGAAGGCGCCTATTGAGTGACTAAATCAGTACATTTTAATTATTTTAAATTTGATTTAATTATTTTTCTTTTCCATTTTTCGACCTAAAATTGGGGTAATAAATTAAAAACTTGTTGTTCCTAGAATCCTGGTGGTTCCCTGGAATCACAAATCACAATTCCGTTTCCAGGGAATGTAACAGGTCTCATGCAAGCCCTATTTCCAATCATCATTGGCTAACATGAATGTAGGTCAAACAAATCTATTCAACCGAGAAGCAGCTGGCCGGATCTTTCGAACGCTTGAGAATGTTGTTGGTGCGCTTCTGCAGTTGTCTATTCAACCAAGAAGCAGCTGGCCGGATCTTTCGAACGCTTAAGAATGTTGTTAGTGCGCTTCTGCAGTTGCAGCTAAACTGATTTCTGGTCTCCAATACCATGCCGAACAAGACAAACAATTGGTCAATTTTTGAGCAACTGACCGCATTTCCGACGATATCAGGGACATCACCATAGTTGATACCGAGAAGTCACCCCAGAATACATCAATAAGACTGGAGGATGGCCAAAGACAATGATACTGTTTGTCGGTGTAAAGGTGAAGTTTCGGTGATGTAACATCGAACCACCAAAGGTCTTGTGAATGGTAAGATGGGAAAAATTATCGAAGTCATTTGGCCAATTTATCGTCGAGCTCAATTGTTCAAGTTGTCGTGGAGCTCAATTTCGGCAATTCAATTTCCTGCTAAATTCTCAGCTGGAACTGCAGAGCGACGAATGCTTTCCCTAACCCTTTGCTGTTGTTTGTTGTTATATTTAAGCAGTTTATTTGAAAATTTAAATTCGAATAATGTGAGAATTCTAAAAAAAATCCTGGGATAATCTTAAAAAAAACAATAAATCACTAAGAATCTCGAATATTCGAAATATCGAAAATATTGAATAATGTGGAAATTTTCGAGTAACTTCGATGCCAATGAACTTCGCGCTATTAAAATTCAAAAATCTGGATAATTCCAAGAATCTATCAAATCCTTAATAATATGTGTACCTCATAAAACTCAGTGACAGAATCTCGATTAGACTCGAATAATCTCGAAAAGCTTGATAACCTTTATATTTTCGAGAAATTCCAAATTTTCACGAAGATCTCGAATAAAATTAGAATTCTAGAATAATATTGAAAAATCAATACATGAGTAACAATCTGTAATAAAAAGACATCTCAAAGCGAAACTTTTCAAAAGCACAAAAAACATCTTTCTCGGAAGAGTAACTGGAAGACATCGCTTAATTTCGAAAATACGGGTAATGGTTCTTGAAAAGTGCATGATCCCTTGCTTTAAATTAAAAAAATTGAATCAGAAATAATTTGTATTGGACACAGCAAATTCTCCAGAAGAAAGAATACGAATAAAGAAAATAACGAAAAGAATACGAACGCATTCGTGTTAATGTTCCTTTTCACATACTTTTATGTTAGTTTCTCAAAATTTCCCGTTCGTAAAAAAAAACTCGTGTATTGGCCACACCTCAATTTTTGACTTTCTCTCACATTAGTAATTTAAAATTTTGGGGTCCCTTGAGTTCAAAAAAAATTATGCTTCGAAGTGGTATCTGTCGTTCTACGAGTATCTGTCTCTCTGTCTGTGTCCTCTCTACAGCACAGATGGTTTTGTCGGAAGTCACGGAATGAATTTTAATGAAATTCGGAAAACCGGAAGTGTTGGCTTCTATGGGCGACAGAAAACTTTGTGATTGTTGTTTTGATTCGTTAACGTATGTGTGCCTTTATCAACAATTAAATAATCCATGATGTGACATTTGTAATGTATGTAAAAGAATTCATCGGAATTTAAATGAATCAAACAAGGGTTAAAATTCCTTAGACTATAAGAACGTAGCCAATGCAATTATACCCCATTTATGAACTTATGAGCAACAGTTTTAATGTTATTCATGTTAAAAATGGGCTCAAACGAAAACCAACTTTTATTTCGAAAAGTTCCAAGTTATTATAAGTTTCAGGGAAATGTTGAATCTAAAATTCATTACAAATTAAATTAAATTAAAATTAAATTTAATTTGATTTGGTGAATTACAAATCGATTTCGAATTACAATTAAAACACGATGTATTTGACTAACATTAGAGGGGAATCTAAAAGTAACAAAATTAGCTTCAATTCTAAATTGGACGTAATGATTGAGAATGAAATTTTAAGTGGAATAATTAGGCAAAATTTTAAGTTTAATCTAGAAATGAAATTAACACAGAATTCAAACATGAACTTTAGTAAAATATTGGGGGCCATTTACGTGCGAAAAGATAACATACGTTTGTGAATTTCAACATATGGAATATAAAATCAGAATTTCGAGCAAAAATCTGAATGAGAATTTGAATTCCCAAACGTAAATGAATAAATTCTTGAGTAGGAACTCAAATTGGATTTATAAAATTGAATTAGAATTACAAACTAGATTTGAACAACATCTTGTGTTTAATATGAATCAAAAGCTAATCGTAGTTTTCAGCAGAACTTTGCTATAAATAGAGTTTGAATTCCAATTGTTGAATAAAAATTCCAACCAGGACATGACTAAATATTGAGTGAATTCAAAAAAAAAACTGCGGTTTAAACAGATACAATTTTATTTTAGTTACAATTCGAACCACGACAACTTTTAATATTTTGAGTTAAATTTAAAATAGAGATTAAGAAAATGTTTTTAGATTAAACTAGCTAAATTTAGATCAGAAATTGATTAGGACATTCTAATTGATTTTGAGTAAAATTTTGAGTGTCAATTTGGTGTTCTAAACTAGATGCAAACACAATTTTAATTGCAATTAGGTAAGAATTGAGTTCCAATAAGAGATTTGGTCTCAAACAACCAACAAAACTTCCTTAGAATTTAGTTTAGAAATTTGTATCGAAAATTTTGAGAGAAAATTGAATTAGGAATTTAAATTTAAACAAATGGTTTTGGCATTCGAAAACAATTAAAATCTTTCACAATAAATTTTCTAAGTGGATCTTCAATTAGAAAACAAAAAATGAGGGCAAATTAGGTGGAGCAAGGTGGTCAAACACCCTCACCTGTAGAGTTGCAAGACAAGTTTGGCCAAAGCTGAACTTGGGGCGCACTAGGGCATTAATATCCTTACGCAGACGTGAATTAAGAACGGTCGTAGGAATTCTCACGGGACACTCCCTTTTTGGAGAACATGCAAGAAGGCTGGGTCTGGAGGCTAATGACTTCTGCAGAAGCTGCTTGGACGAAGAGGAGGAAGAGACGTTGGTCCACTTCCTTTGCTCGTGTCCAGCATTGGCTCTCAGAAGGCACAAACACTTAGGTAAGTTCAGGATGGACTGCCTCTCGGATCTCGAAAACAGTAAAGTGCGGGACGTCTTACGCTACATAAGTAGCTCGAAATGGTTCCAATAGGGGTAAAACGGGATACATCCTGTGGTATCACAATGAACCGTCACCGGTCTAAGTGTGCGTAAGCAGCCACTCCAACCTAACCCTAACCTAGGTGGAGCAAAGAATAGATATGCCGGGAGGGAAAACCAAAATACATATTTTGAAACCAATTTGAATTGGATCAAAAAATTAGACTGGAAAAGAAAATCGTTTTTATGGAGTCGAATAAAACCTTGGATGCATCCAGAATAAAATTATATTACAATTCCATCTGGATTTGAAGCAACTGTAAGGGACATTTTAATCCGAAATTGAGTTAAACTTCCAAACTGTACTTGAATTATTGTTAATTGTAATTTTGATCACGCTCATTGAATTAAATTGAAATGAAAACTTGAGTAAAATGTATACAATAGTTTTAATAAATATTTAGGTATTCTGCTAATTGATTATTGTAATTTTCGTTTTAGTATGTGAACGGTATTCGGTCTAGTAACTTATTTTAAAATCAAAATGAATTCGAAACACAATTAAGATTTTTGATCAGAAATTTAGTTCCAAGGAGTTCTCGAAGTTGAACAAAATGATTAATTTTAAGCATAAATCTAATATAAATAGGTCAACAGCATTCGACAGAGCGGAAATTGATTAAAAGAGAACGAAAAGAGAAAAATTTAAGTAGAAATTGTCTTCGGTATTTTGCATTTGGAAAAACATTTTCAAAAACAATTTAAGCAAAATATTGTATGCACTTTATGTGACTGAGTTTAAATTCTAAATACGATTTCAACAAATTTTTTAGTTCCACTAGAAAATTAGGAATTCAGCAAAAATCTAAAAGATTTATATTTTATAATAAAAGCATATCAATTTTAAACCGTAATTGAATAAAATCTTAAGTAGGAACTTGCATTAGAAATAGAGTTTAACAAACTGCCTTTAATAACAGTTTGAGTGAATTTCAAAAATTTAGTTAATTATTCCAGCAAAATTTTTATTTAAAACGGGGTAAAACAAGATTTGAACAAAGTTTGGACTAAAAGTTTGGACTAAAATTAAGTAAAAATTCGAACCTAGATTTGCCTAAATGTGCTTGATTAGAAATTTGGAATGCAACTTCAGCTATAGTTGCAAGTGCATTTAAGAAATTTATTGTGAATCTATTTGAGTGTTATTAGAAATGCTGAGTTAAAGTTGAATTTAAAACTTTAGTTTGAATCAAAAGGTTTGTTAAATTTGTATCAGAATTTTGAACAGAAATCTGAGTAAGTATCGAAATATTTGAATTTTAAGCCGTAATTTAAAAAAAATGTTGAGTAGAAATGGACTTGAGAGCAAAAATATAACTGTATATGAGCAAAATTTTTTTGTTTAATGAGGGCGAAATTCTGAGAAAACATTGTTTTTGAATTTCAAAAATTTGGTTGCAATCATGCAAAAACAATAAAATTATTTAGTATCAGCACGATGTATAAAAGAATATGAATTCTAAACTGTAATTGAATATAATCTTGATGGTAACTTGAAATTGAAAATTGGGTTTAAATTACAATTTGATTTGAGCAAAAATATGAGCGTAATTTTAGTTTTTCTTACTTTAAAACTAGCTTTAGTAGCGTGAATCCTTTAGCCTCAACCGTAACAGTGTTTTTTTGAAGTAAGTATGGTATGGAAACATTTTTGGACTACTTTTCCAGCACTGAGTAGTCCAGGAGAGCTAGTTTATCGAACTTTGTAGCCAAAAACTTGATAGTTTTTTTGGTAATGAGCGAATTGAAATCCTCTTAAGATAAGGTCTAGGTTTGGTTTTCTTTTCAAAATATGACCACATATCTTGCAAATTTAGTTACATGTTTTAGGAACATATTTTTGATTTTTTAGAACCTAAAAATCCTAAGCCTACACATGAACATTGTACAACCCAAGAGGGATGAATGTATTTATGTATGTGTGTTTAGAGGTTGATAGGGCCCCTATTTCTAAATACGAATACGAACGAAAATTGTACGAATTCCTGTCATTGGTATTCTTGAATATGAATACGTTTAATTCTTGTACGAATTCATGTCAACATGCGATTCGTGACCAAATTTTCCTTATTTCGCAATACGAATTCAAACAGTTTTAATACGTTCAAGAACGGATTTTGGATCGTTGACATATTAGTTAACAACACCAAAATAAACCAGTCCTGGCGCGGACTGTCATTTTATGGATGTTTCGCGTAAAACAAAATTTCCCTTTGCCTACACTACAAAAATTGAAAACTGTATGTTCGTATTCAGAAACACTAAAGCGTTTAAGTTTCGAATTGAATTTTCATTTCGTACACATATTCGTATCGTATTCAGAAATAGGGACCCAGTTCTCTAACTGAACATCAAACATCTTTAGAACTATGAAATTTTGGATTTAGATGTTATATTATGTGAAGATGTCCACCACCTATTTTGGCTAAGATTGAGTTTTTCATAAAAGCTTCAGGCTCTATTTGTCTTTGCTTCCAGGCTTTGGAAAATATAATTTCTCTGGAAATATTCAATTGAAATTGCCGGTGAAATTATAACTTTCAAAAGTTCTTCTATATCGCATCGCGGTTTCATGCAAAAACTAATAAACCGTAAAAAAATTTTGTGTATCGTAAAATTAAAACTCGCGCGTATTTAAAGCTCAAAATAAAAATAGAAAATTTTAATAAAATTAAAAAAAAAAAAAACAAAAGAAAAACATTTTACCTTTTATTTATATTCCACTATTGTAGTAGTTATAACAAAAACAAAAAAAAAAAAAAATAAAAACACAAAACAAAGAAAAATTTAAAACCGGCACGGCAAACTTTTCACATATTGACACAATATTTCCATGGAAAAAAAAACGTCAAATTTCAAGCACTATTTTATTATTGTTTGGTGTATTAAGTTTTGTCGAAAAAAAAGATATATAATTAGCAGCACAACAACAATAATTCAAGAAAAAAAAAAAAACGGAAATTATTTTCATACGATTTATTTATAAATTTCTAGTGAGCAAAACTTTTAAAAACTATGCAAATTTTTTTTGTTCGATTCATTTTTTTTAAATAATTTTACTAGGTAAGCACCAATATTTAACAAAAATTTATAATAATTAGATTAATAAATTATTTACAAGATATCTATTATTTTATTTGAACACTTATTTTTGGCACTTGTAAACAAATTTAATTATTATGTTGTCATGCTTTTTAATATGCTTACAAAAAAAAAAAAAAAAATCACAATTTTTTAATTTTTTAATTTTTAATTTTTAAATTACACACACAGTAACAGCGCAAACACACGAAAAACACGAAAACTTGTGAATCCAGCGATTTAATATAAACAATTTTTTAATTTTTTTTTTTAATGTAATTAATAACACAATATTGATTTAATTTTTTTTTTATTTTTTAAGCGCACACACACACGCACACCACACTCATATTATTATGATCACAAAGTGAAGAACAAACTGATTAATCAAACAATTTAATTTTCTTATTTATCTTTTTTGGATAATCCATATACATAGATTTTCACTTTTCATACATTTTTTTGTTTTTGTTTTGTCGTATTACGCGTTTTATACACACACGTTTTATTTTACAAATTCAATTTCAGAGTGTTTTTTGGATGACGGGGTGACATTAATGATTGTCGTTCGTTAACTGAAAATAGAAAATAAAAATAAAACATAAAATATTATTATTGTTATTGTTATTATTATTATCATACATACAGAGTGAGAGATAAGAAAAATTTACTTTTAAAACGTTTTTTTTTATTTTTTTCATAATAGTATATATTTAGACACAACAACAACAACAACATCAACAAAATGACAACAACAAACAAACAGAGCAACAAAAAAAAAAAAATTTAAACCATCATTGTAAATGAAAAAGAATATTGTAGACCCGAAATTTGTAATAATTAATTTTCTATATATTGCTGTTATCAGCAGCAATATCAAGTAGTGTAGATTAGACGGGATGGTAGGTATCTAAATTCAGGGAAATTGGTTTTGGTTAGAAACAGCTTGATTTATGACTAGCTGTTGGTTTGTACTGTTATTTAATTTATCTTGATAATTTTCCAGTTACCTGTGGAACGCGTCCTTCCGGAGTGGTCCACTTAATTAATATTTGCAATAGACAATATTCAAATCTTCGTAAACAAATGAAATTTTTGTTTATCATAGAGGAAAGAGAAAGTAAATATTTTCTGTTCCTTCTTTTTTTATTTAAAGCCTTTTCGTAAATATCATCAACTATAGGGGTACAGCCAGTCCTACAACGGATACAATTTTATGAATAACTTTAGTTATGTAATGTTTTGCTAAAGATATTACACCTAATGGTGATGTCCAGCGACCGCTGCCACAATCAGCAATTGACCATTTGATATTTTTTTATCCTTTATTTCGTAGCCGTAGTATGAGATTAAATAAACCTTAAATCACAGGGTAAGAAACAAAACTAACATGAGTTGAGCTGAATCGAACCTCAGACCCAGCCGCTCTACTACTAACTTACATCCAAGGCAACAAACTTGATTTAATTTTCATTGTTATTTTTCAAATATAGCATGTAATTTTATTTGATTGTGAAAATCACCTTCAAAAATAAGGTATTTTCGAACTTTAAAATGTTTTTGTTTTTGTAATATACGTCATAAACTCATAACTCATAATTGAGGCGCTTATTTACAAAACTGCTTAAAAGGCATTTTTGAAACAATCACATTATTATAATCATCGCAGATGATCAAGAATATCACAAAATTTTCCAACTCTCTAATTTGTTGATACCGTGTGTTCCAAAACTGTCTGATTTTTTTTCTCGTTTTGTTACAAAACTGCTTAAATTCTATGGCTCAATAACATGTTCCCTTCCAAACTCTCTAAATGTTTCGTTACAACCCGCAACAATGACGATTTAGCAATCGAATAAAATATTTATTTGTTAGTATTCTATTACATATAGACCTATTGAAATGATAAAATTAATAATAAATGTAGGTATTTTCTCTTATATGTACAGTAACCTTGCAATAAACGTTCTTTGGATAAAATACTTTCAAATTACGAGATAAGAATAGGAACCCCAATCAGATAATATAAATTGACCTACTCTCGATTTTCGTTCAGACTATCAAAGTAAAAAGTATATTAAACAGTGAGTTTTCTATGTGGGAATAATATTAATTGGTTAAATTAATGATTGAATGCTACCTTCGGTATACCGAGGGATTACTGTACAGAATATTTTGTCTCACCACTACTAAAATAATAAAGTAGTTTCTATACGTATGAATAACAAATGGTTTTTTCGATTTTAGTTTTAACTTTAAAGCGATTTACACGTTGTGGAGGTGATGTTTTGTTAATAATTTAATAGTGGTTAGAGTATTTTATTGGATTGAAGAGGGTTGGACAAACCAAGGAAAAGAATTTAAGGTGACCTATTAATATTTTTACGTTGTTATTGCATAAAACAATTTGTTGAAAAAATTATTAGGCATGCCGCGAAAATATTACCTTCTGAACCAAATTGTAAACATTCAACGTTATCGAGTTTTGAATGCAGCGATTTATCAATGCAAGATATACGAAAGTTTCATCATAACTTCTATAAAAATTAATTAAAAACGGAACAAGATTATTACATCCCGAAATTTAGCGTGACTCATGTTCATCTGCAAAACCAGTTTCCACCAATTATTTTATTCCATAACTTGAAGGTAAACGACCAAAAAAAAGTTAAGGTATATCCAAAATGTATTTTAGAAATTTTGAAAATATCTCGGTTCCGCCTTCAAAGGATATGCCTAAATTTCCAAACAAAAAGCGAGTTACCCAAAAAAAAACGCGGTAGAAAGCGATTTTCGCAAATTTACAAAGCCAAGCATTACTGTCGTAACTAACGACAAACATAACTAAGCAGTACCTAACCAAACCAATCGACCTATTTTTCAAGCCAACTTTTCAGTATAATTTTACATTATGCAAAGGCTCACCAAAGTCCGAACATTCATAGGATAACACATGTTGCTTCACTTGGTATGAAGCAAAGAGACCAAAAGGTTCAAACGAAACCGCACCTGCAGTTAACCACCAATTGAACTTAAGAAACTTTGGAGAAGCTGTCACATCCGTTAAACTTTTTTGTGATGGATGTGAAGGGCAAAATAAAAACCATTCCATGATTTGTATGGTTACAAAATGGCTAAGCAATGCCGCAAAACATATACAACAATTAACCATAATATTTCCAGCCCCAGAGCACTTCTTTATACCCCCACATACATATTTTTAAAGATCATGGAATGGTTTTTAATTTGGAGGAACTTCTTGTGTACAACTGAAAAGCTGCAGTTGAAAAGGTTTTCAAACCATTAAGTAGCTGGCATTTTAAATTTGCTCCATGCAAAAAATTTATTTTTAATTGATCGCAAGCTAACCAAATTCTAATTCAACGTGAAGTTAATTATAAGATAGAATTAGTTAACTCAACATCTATTTCTAAAAGATTTCAGTCACCGAATGATATTAAGCTAAACGAAGTGTCATTAGGAGCAGTGGTAAACAAGGCCAAGTTTGAAGATGTCAATCGATTCTTAAAAAAACACTTTGGATCAGATTGGAGGAATAATTTATCGAGAGCTATAGTTCCATTGAATTTGATGCTATTCCACTGAACGAAGATGAAATGGTCCAAATGTAGCGGAGCAGGACGGAAGACGGCATGCAAATTTAAGTGATCTTGCCTAAATTATTTTTCACTGTCATAATATTCAAAAAGACAACTAATTGAATTTATATAGTATCATTATACTGTGCCAAAAGAAATGAATAAAGACTGAATGTAAACTAAAACTTATTGCACCTAAACTATCCAAAACCAATTCTTGCTGTTCCAAAACCGTCTATAAACTAACTTTGGTTCCAAAACTCGCTAGTTTTGTTTTTATAACTAGTTTTGAATCTTCTCTTTAATTGCCTCCTTGCAAATTTTAATTCGAATGTCTTTCTATTGTTATTTTGTTAGATTGTTTTGATTTTTTGTTTCATTCACGCTCATTGTATTGATTTAATTTTTTCTGTTTGGCTCTTTTTGATTTATTTTAATTTCGATTGTTCAGCGAAGACGTGTTGTCTTTTTTCTTACCATTGGTTTTAGATGTGGACAAATCATGACGTCATTAAAATGAATTTTCTCTTTTAAATACATATTGTTATTGTTGTAGAATGTTGTTTTAATTTAATTTCCCTTATTTTCTTTTGATTATTGCTGGAAAATAGGGAAATTTGAGAACCGGTGTTTTAAATGTGTAAGACATTGAGTTGTTTTCCAGCGATTTCAGAAAAAAATTATATAACTGGGTTTAACTTTTTATTCATGATTTATCGTCAATCGAAATCGCGTTTTTCATACAAATTCTATGAAAATAATTTATTTTTTATTGTTTCTATGTCCTCTGCCGGATCTTTTTACATCAGAATGGTTCTGCCACAACCGACAATATAAAATTTTTTAAATAAATTATAGTAGTATTGGCATAGATTTAGGCGCATCTTAAAAGCTTACTATCTATTTTTTTAGTGTAATTACTATACTAACTATAAAGAGCAATATTTAATTTCAAGTCAAATATTTCGTTATTACATGAATAATAAAAAAAATAATAAATCTTAAAAAAACTAACTTTAAGGAGCATCGAACCGAAGACTTCTGTAGTTCTAGTCCAGTGCGGTACATACCACTAAAACCCAAATTGTAAAAAAAGCTAATTTTATTTTCTTTCGGTATGTTACAGTCTGACCAACAGAGTTGGTCTTAAGTTTCCATAAGTTTATTGTTATTATTATATATTCCAATCACTTCAGAGAAATCTTTAAGGACTTAAGTAATTCAAAGAAATATTGTCTAGTTGTTTCATACATATATGCTTCATGATTACAAAATAATATGTATTTATGATGTGCCAGTGGCAGTGCCTAAATTAAATTTGGTGGATTGCGGTGGATTAAGCTAGTGTATTTATATTTTAAAGAAACCGTGATATAAAAATAAAAACTACCAACAATGAGCGGAAGAAAGATGTCGAGCTATTGGGAAGAAGGGAAATACGAGCCCTTGAATGAAATCGATAAGAATGGGAGGAAGCGGATAGTTACTTTATGCACACTTTGCAAAGCTATTCTCAAAAATACATCTCAAGGTCTTCTTATCGCTCACAGGTACATACAATTTAATATTTGTTTATGTGTTTTATAAATGTCATTAAAATTTAATTAATTTGTTAGAAAATTGTGCTTGAAAAAATCTCCATCTGTGATGGATATTTCTACAAATGATAAAGAATCATTCTCTGACTATGAAGGGGATACTACCGTCCAAAATGAAAGTGGAAATTTAATAGTTTTTGTACGAACAACGCGCCGATTTCAGCGGTGAAGGCCCATCCGGTGGCATTGAGATTTCTACACCGGATATTAAAGCAAATCTGGATTATGACGATTCCATAATTGAAGCAGAATTGGGAGTGAGTTTTGTTCAAAACTATTAAATAACCTTTTTAACAGATGGGAAATCAGTTCACTTAAAATTAACGTTATTTAATACTTTTTTCAGGCAGTTCTTGCTACCGAACAAAACTCAAATGGTGGACATGAAAGTTCCACCCCAACTTCCGCTTCATCCACGCCATTACGGCCATTTCTAATTTCGTCGGGATTTGGCTCATCATCCGCATCGTCGTCGCCGACGACGTCATCCAACAATCATAAAAGAGCTTTTCGCAGCCCAGAAAAGCGTTCGTTGAAAAAAACTGTCCCATCACAAAGGAAGGTATCCAATTTTATAGACTGCATTACAACCGAACAAAAGTCCAAACTTGACCTTTGTTTGGGCAAATTTTTCTTCGGATGTAATATTCCGTTCCATGTGGTAGATTCTAAATATTTTAAAGAGTTGATATCCGAGTTACGCCCGTCTTATAAATTACCTTGCCGTCAGACATTGTCCACTACTGTTTTGAACACTGTACACACAGAAATTACAGATAATGACAAGAGAAGCATTGGACAAGCACAAGAGACTGTATTATTAATAGATGGTTGGAAGAATTCATCCAATAACTCAAAACAAGTTGTCACCATGTTACAAACTATGGATAACAAATTACGTTTTTTGGATTCTCACGACTTTACTTGCATTTCAGAGACGGGAGTTGAATTAAACAAAATATGTGAAAAATCTATTGAAATAGCAAAGGCGAAATTTGGAACCGAGATATACGGAGTAGTGAGCGACAATGCCAAAAATATGATGACAATGGGGTTGAAAATCTCATTTATGGCACAGTACATGTAGTAGCTATACTGGCAATTTACTCGCAAAGGATATTATTGGTTAAGAAATTGCTGCAAAAGTAAGGAAAGTACTTGCGCAATTTAAAAATCCAGACATGGAACGTCTGGTCATCCAAAATAGGGGATCAAAAATAAAAACGCCTGGAGAAACTCGTTGGTGCAGCTATAGAGATGCATTTTCTTGCTTTGTCAATAATTTATCGATATTTAAAAATATTGCAGAGGAACAAACTAATCATAAATTAAAAACTGAGATAATTCAAATTTTTTACGATGAGGAACTTCCGATCCTGTTTGTATATTAATCAACAAATCACAATCTATATCTTATTCAATTGCAGACGCTGCACAGGATTGGTTAATTTTGAAGGTAATTAAATTATGCCACTCTTTAAAACACGAATCTAGTTAATCTATATGTAATATGTAACTTGATTGGTCTATCGTTCTGCACTAAAACTTATTATTCTCTCAGCTTCCAGAAGAGTATGAAGAGCAGCTTAAGAAAAGAAAATTAATGGCTCAAAGCCAATACGCGTTTACAGCAAATTATTTGCATCCTGTTTATCGAGGGAGGAATATGGATGCGAATCAGTTAGATGTAGTGGACCAGTTTCTTCTGGATATTTTAGATAGTAATGGACTGGACAGCCTTCAACAGTTCAAATTAAATGAAGGTGTATTTGAAACATTGAGAGTCAAACAGGTAACAAAATCGCGAACTTTCTGGAACTTAACAGAGAGACGACACAAGGAGTGTGGCTAACAAACTACTATAGATTCCAGCATCATCAGCCCAGTTGGAGCGTTTGTTTAGCAACTGGGGACATATTCATAGCCTTCGGCGAAATAGACTGCAGTCCACTACATCGCAAAAATTGTTGCATACCTATTATTCATTGAAACTTAATGGTGGATATCGACTTGTTTCAGAATCAGAAGATGCGATTATATCTGATTAATTAACACGACCAAATTTAAGAAGTTACTGAATTTTTAAGAGAAAAAAAAGATAAATAATAAAGAAAGCATTGAATTTTTGAACAAAACTCTGCTTTTTAATTTTAAAATTTCATTTTCTTAGGTAATTCATAAAATCGTACTGACATAGTCAATGATGTAGTTAATAATGTAGTTAATTGAAAAACTTGACTACGTAGTTTTTGATAAACTACGCGTAGTTTTTTGCGTTTTTAACTACTTAACAACTCTGTGTGCCACACTTAATAAAATCTGTCCGAAATAATTTATTAAATTTTAACTTGATAGTAGGAAATGCAAATAATCTAGTTTCTTGGCATGTAATCAGACCAGACATCGAAAATCATTCATTTTTGAGTGTGCATTAAAACACATGAATTTTAAAACTCAACATAATAAAGAACAAAAAAAACTCTCTCTACAAACATTTTGCTCAATTTCTGAATGTGAATAGTCATCAAATTTCAGTTTTCTTTATTCTTCTCACGTAACACACATTCAGTCTGAATGTGTTTGTGAAGAGAATCCGGTGTGTTCTTTATTATGCTGAGTTTCAGAATTCATGTGTTTTAATGCACACTCAAAAATGAATTGAAAAAACTCAAATGAATTTTTTTAGTTTGCTCAAATGAAACTTTTTTAGTAAAGAGTTAATAAAACACACGAATTTTTTAAAACTTGAATAAGAAGAATAAAAAAAAAATCATTCATCGCATTTGGGTATTTTCTTTGAATGTGTCATTTTGTGAATCTACATTTTTAATTTATGCTTCCTTTATTCTTCTAAAAATATTTTCGCACATATGTACATATTAAAAAAGGGAATCGGGTTTCTTAGTTAGCCTTATCTGAAAACCACCGCCCAATTTTACCGAAAGAAGGGGTAAACAATTAAAAACGTGTTATAGGGGTAAAAACATTATCCAAAAAAGAAATCTTTTGTTTTTGTTCCATTAGGTAAATTGTAATTTGTAGTACATATAAAATGTAGCGACATTCAAGCCGATCATAATTTTATTTTAGTAGGGATTATGGAGATTGTTTAAGTTTGCTTCGTTAATCTTTATCTTACACTTTAAATAGCTTAGCGTTTCAATAACTAGTAATAAATTGAAATTTACGGGCGAATTTTGTCTTTCATTCCTTGTCCATGATATTATTCGGAGGCCGAAAATGGTAACGACATTTAAATTACTTAGGACGAAGAGATCAACACTTCAACAATTAATTAAAGCTTCGATCATTGATAAGTCTCTTATTGTGGGTGAAGCATGGTATTATAGCCTATAAAACTCTTCTAGCAATAATAGTGATATGATTTTCGTAGAAAACGATTCCAACAAAGTTATTACAATTAGTGACGACGAAGGTGAATATAACGTAGAACGGATTTTCAATGATATGTAATAAAATTCTACAAATTTAATAGAAAAACGTGTTTTGTTTATTTTCAAAAACATTTAATTTCAATAATTTTTATTTTATTTAGTCTATAAGTAAATCAAAAAACAAAAAAAAATAATAATAATAATAAATATATAAATATGAAAATTTATAAAAATATTAATTTCAATATCACATTTCGGTTCACTTTAAATATTGGGTGAATTTAAAATAATAATACTTATCAACTATTTGCTTTAATACGAGTATCTTAAATTTCAATATTCTATATCAAATTTACCATATTTACATTATTTACATTAATCATCAAATAAATCTTTGTTTAATTTGATAAGGAGTATGCATATATCTCTTCTAAGATATCTCCAGAAAGCCTACTTCTATGTGGTGTTAAGATTAAAGATAGCGCACTAAATCACCTTTCCACGGAAACTTGCGTTGCAGGAATGGTAAGGGCCATAAGGCTAGCTGGTACAGTTCAGGACACTCATATTTATTTCTCTCCCAATATTGTAAAACATTTTCCGTTTCCGACAAATTCGTCGAATTTAAATAATTGAAATGGTTGTCAAAAACATTGCGGTTTTGAAATTGTCTAACGAGAATAACTGTAGTTCTCTAAATTTCATGTCTCTCTTTAAATCGGCAGACATCTGTTTTTCACACAAGTTTAAAGATAATGAGCATTGCAGCCATTCTTTAAAGAAGTCACCATATATCTATATAGTCAACTGTGAAGATTGAAATTTTATTGTTGCTTCATGATTCGTAAGGCAGTAAGAAATGTTCCATACATTTAAATTGGTCCTCAGAAAACCCTATGTTGGGATTACTTTAACCCAGTTGATTGTAAAAATGTTTGTTTTCCCAAATATTCTTAATTATTAGGAACGTTGAACCCCATCTTGTGGCTACGTCGAGAACGGGTAATTTTTCACTGTTTAGCCTAAACAAAGGTTTCTATATTTTATAGTCTTTAATTTTTTTATATTATTTCGGATGGAATTTATTTTTTCAGTTATATCGGGTTGGTTGATTACTGAGTTTGCCACTGATTTTATATAATCAATGAATTGCTGTGAGGTGGGTTTAATGTAGTCAACGATATTAGGGGAATTTAGTTTAAAGCCTAACGCTCTCTCTAAAGGATTTATAATTTCTTGAAATCCTTGGTAATCTATAATTGCCAGTTACTAATTTAACACAAGAACGAATAACTATGTTAGTATCAATTCCTATTTTTACTGATGAGTTTTTTTTTTGTTTTTTTTTCCATTGGTGGATTATGCTCTTTATCCGAGATGCAATCTATTAAATTTAATTTATGGACAATATCCGGATGAAAGCTTATAATGTGTCTTGATAGATTATGTGAATTTTTTCCGCTTAATACTTTCCCGCATGAATTGATAAGGCATATGATCTTGTTAGTTTCGGCACAGTTTTTAAAATGGCGTCTTATTATCACTCCTAAGTAAATAACAAATTTGGAAAATTTATTGTATGCATTTATGTAAATAGCATAGACTAACATAACTAAGTCATTATTTCTACAATTATTTTCTAAAAAGAAGATTTAGAAAAATAAAGCTAAATATCATTTAGTGTTGCAAAAAATCCCGAAGTGTTACAAGTTGTATGCATCGTAATTACAGCTGTGTAACTTCTATTTTGAGTATTATATCAAATTTTAAATTTGAATTTAATGATTAATTTGAACTGTGTAAATGCGGGGAATGTTAAACGATTAACAGTCAGGCGAAAATATATTTGACTGGTCGGTTAATAAATGATTTTAACTACTACTACTTTTCCAAAAAGCAATTCAAAATTTGATTTATCTTGAGACAATTTAGGTGGTCTAATGTTAAATAGCAGAAAAAACATCCGGCGCATCATTATTATAAATAAAAAATTCCTGTCAAAATGGCACTTATATATTATGAATAATTTTGAAATTGTTTAATCGGTATGCTGTGTTTATATTGCTCGTGCTGTAGCTGAGCTTGGTTATTCGTAGTTTATACGAAAGAAAAATTATAAAACTGGTAAATTTATTTGAATGACATTTTCTAAAGATGTGCGCAAGGAAGAAGCCGCAGAGAGTTATGCTACCATCTTTCGAGCTGCTATGATTTTACAGTCATAATATCGCCTATGTCTAATAGAACAGTTTTCTTTGATTTGGTTCAATCTGATCAAATCAGCGCTGTTACTTTGCTTTGTTCACCGGGTTTTCCGTGACCATTCACAAAAGTCTGAATATGGAATCTTCAACAAGAATGCCGTTTATGAGTAATGGTGTACGATGCAGGTTTAGATGATTAACTTGACAGAACTGTGCGTTGGTTAAGCTCACCAAGAAATGGCTATACTGAAATATAGTGGTTTGTATTTCTCGTTGTCAACAAATAAATTATAAATTTCAATTTTTAATTAAATAATTAATGTAAGGTTCCTCCTCCGAACCCAAAACAGAATAACTTATAGAATTTTTAAACCAAAAATGTAAAATTTAAATACTGAGCGAACAGCAGCCGGCTATATCTGCATTGGTTTCTCAGGCCCATAAAAGAGGCTTGAAATGATTCAATAGAAACTAACTCGTTTTCACATAATTCTTTTGCGTGCCCGTTGTTTTTTTATTTTACATTTTTTATAATACTCTTGCTCATGCAGAACAAAAAAAAAATAATTCATTTCATTTTTAATAAAAATCATTGAAAATCATTCATATTTGTGTGTGCATTAAAAACACATGAATTTTAAAACTCAACGTCATGAACGACAAAAAGAATCCTTGTTTCACACATTTAGACTAAATGCTTGTGAATTCATCGAAAGAAGAAAGAAAACTGAAATTTGATGAATATCAACATTCTCAACACAAATTTCATTCTTTATTATGTTGAGAGTGTTTAACTCATGTGTTTTAATACACAATTGCACACTCAAAACTGAATGATTTTCAATGTCTGCTCTTCTACTAAAAGAGCTTCATTGTGCAAGGTAAAAAAATTCATTTGAGTTTTATCAATGTGAATTGAAACATAAAACAGAAAAGAGAATTTGGATATTCAAGAAAAAACGAAAACTTCTCTAACGCGAAACAAAAAACTCTTGATATTCGTATTTTACTTTTTATGTGTGTGTTGAATTTACTCATTCTCAAATAATGGTACAAATGAATAATTCACTCATGAGTTTTTCGATGTCTGAATCAGACAATTATACAAAATAGATCCGGCATCACTTGTCCGGCTGCTACCAAAATTAACACATGTACATATACAACCAAATATGTTTCAAAATATTCTTAATTTCAAGAAGATTTCTAATGCTATTCAGATATTTAGCTCGAACGCGCTTCTGGTGTATGTACTGTTGAAAAATTAAAATTGTTTACGCCCGTTGTAGCATGATGGCCTAACGATGCAGATAGCAGATTTTTTGGAAAGGTTTAATGAAATATTTGAAGTACTAAATAGTAAAGATTGAAAATTGAGAAAATGTTGTAGTAAAATTTGAAAACAACATTGATTATTTATCAAAATTAAAATTTTTAACACACCATTCAAAAAAAGTACAAATTAACTACATCAATAGTTTTGTACAAACCTATTGTTAATTGCTAAACATTTTTTTAAATCAAAAGATTGGAAATATTTATGTACCAATAGGTTTAATCAACACTGCTTGGATAATTTGTTTTCGATCGTGCGGTATAAAAAGCGAAAACCCTCTGTTAAAGAATTTCGGAAAATACTTAAACGAATAATGTCAGTAAAGCTATGCTAATTGTAAGGGTGGTATTAATAACATGCTCATTGACTAGAATGCTGTGTTATGAGATTCTGTTAGCATACAGGAAATAAGTATAGATGAACATCAATTAAATAATGTTTCACATTTGGATATTGAAGAAGACAGTAATGTCGAATTAGATAATAATCAAATTCCAAGTGAAACTTTAAGTGGCAACGCGCTAAAATAAAAGAACAGCCTGGTTTATTGAAGAATTGTGGAAAATGTGTGGATCATTGTACTCTACAAAACTCGCAACAATCTGCGCCTTCCGACTGGCTTACCTTTTTTAAAAATTTTAAAGATGATTCTGATTTTGGAAGTTTGATTATGCCAAATGAGATTTGTACTATACACTCTCTAATTGGCTACTTAATACTACTAATAATTTGTTTGGCTTTATCAGTTTTGGTACAGCCATCAATATTTTTGTTTCTTTCTTATGAATTTCCCACAGGTCATTCTATTGAATGACCGGTACCTACACCTTGAGTTCTGCTCAGGGTTAACAAATTTTTCTTTGTTGAAACCTTTGTCTATTGGTATTCTTGGAATGTGGTAAATTATAGGGATCTTATTTGCGTCTTGAATATATCCTTTTATATCTAAATAGTTGAATGTTTCAGGTGCTGGTATCTTATCGCTTTGTATCGATTGCTTGAGTATCCTTTCCTCTTTCCTCCGTAAAATATGATCCATATATTAGCGAGTTTGTGGTGTTTGCTGTTACGTGCCTTACACGCGCCTTACACCTTCTGCTATTCTATGTCATACTGTACACTGTCTGATGCATTTTCTTTTGAATTTCCGCATACGTTCCATATAGCTGTTGTTACAATTGAACCCAACTGGACAACCGTTAGTTAAAATCGGTCTAATCATTGTTTGTTAACATATTAGTTTGCGGATACAGATAACAGTATTGATCTAAATTAATTCCTAAATATTTTACCGACTTTCTTGTTCCACATTTGAATTATTTATTTTTACGTTTAAATTCTTTCAATTTTTTTGCGTTTTCGTTATTCGCCAACCGAAATGACTTTCTAAATAAGATGGTTTCACATTTTAGTCTTATTAATTCTTATTTTTCATGTATGCTGTGCCTGTATAAAGTGTGTGGCGTTTTGTAATCTTTTTTAAATTATCTGGATTTTTGGATCTGCGCTATAAATTATTAAGCTACCAATTGTATTTCATTAGAATTTAATTTGTCATTACTTATTAGATCTTTAATGTACAAATTAAACAGAATTGGTGCATTAGTTGAGCCTTGTTGTAGGCCATTAAATAATCTAAATGCGTGTGTTGATTCTTCAATTCCATTTGTGAGTTTAAATTTTCTGTTGTATATCATTTCCAAAAATTATTTGAATGAGATCTGGTTCAAAATGCATTTTATGTAACTTGAATAACAATCCATCTAACCAAACCGATTCAACAGCCTAACTTTGGTTATGGCATGAACAGTGAAGTGCTCTTGCCTGACCAAAATTGATTATCTGGGATTTGTTGCTTACTCGTTACATGTTGCTGAATTTTATTATTTCTAATTATTTCATAAAGTTTCCCGATGTATGATAGGAGACTAATCGATCGGTAGTTTTTTGGTGATTCTGACTTTTTTTCTTAAAAATTGGCACTATTCTGGCTGTTTTCCAACAAGAAGGAAACATTTTATTGTTTAATAACTGGTTGAAGATTGAACATAAATCTGCAAAGCTCATTTCAGGTAAATTTTTTCGACCAAACGATTTTTTTGAGTTTCCATATTTGATAATCGCTTTTAACTCCTCAATTTTGATAAAATATTGTTTAGTGTTAACATCTGATACGTCATTTTATCTGTTCGTGTTACTGAAAATACAATTTGCGAAGTGATTTGTGCAAAGTGATTCACGTTTACCTACCTAAGGATTCGGTATTGTATGATTCTCTATGTAATAGAGATGGTTCCGCTTTAGCTTGGACTCCCAAGCTCGATTAAATGCTTGCGCTACATCCAGAAAATCGCTTCAATATATCTTTTTGGTTTCCACCGTACTATCTGTAATATCTGTGATTCTATGAACTTGGTCTACAGTCGATCAATCCTCTTTAATCCAAATTAAATCGGATGAAAATCTTTCCGGAACGGTAGTAGTGCAGTGTTAAGCTGTCTGTAAGGTCTCCAAAGTGACACCAACTATTCGCACAATGGACTGAATTTGTACGAGTAATTTTATTATAATGAATTTTAATTGATTTTGAAATGACAACTGGATTGATGAGAAATAAAGTAATTGAATCGTTAGCTGCCATGGTTGACGATTTGACAAAGTAGAAAATCATATAGTCCGGTGAGTTCATATTGTTCGCTGATTGTGTTCATTTAAAAACGCAATAAAGGTGATACCTAGTCTGGGTCCCAATTAGCATATGATGTCGTTGAGAAATACACCTCTAGAAATTCTTGTCTGGCCTAATTATGCTTAGCCTACCAACTTCTGCTCTCCGAAAATTCTCCTAAGTGGTGGGATATCTTTCTAATAGTTCCGATAGACTTAGATTTGATGTTGTACCGATAGTTTATGGATATCCTATTTTTAGAAATTGGAGTTGTAAGACTTTATGAATGACATGTGCGAAAGAAAAATTGTCCGATAAAAAAGGGTGGGCGTCAAGTATGTTTACCACCGTAAACATGTCTAAATAACGATTTTTGAAAATGTATACACACCCAGCTAATTTTTTGTAGAATCGTTTGGGTAGAATGTATGGGTCCAACGCTTTAAAGTCGTCTATTCCATGATAACCTTTAATTTATTATTACCAATTTAATTGGTTGGACACTACGATTTTTGTTAAACATTTTTTTTTTTCAAAATATCCAAAATGTTGGATATAATCACAGTAAAGCTACCATAACCGATCAACAAGACCTATTAAGCTGTTAATACTCTCACATACATTTATTTACTGCCATTTATGTATAACTAGCCACAATAACAATACCGTCGAACATAAATTGAGCAATTTTTCAAATAGACTTAAAGATCATACTAACAATTCAAAATTATTTGTACATGTAAATCAATCTGAAGTGATAACTATTTTTAAGAAATTGACCTAATAATTATTATTAATTAAGGTGGGTCCTGTGTGGAGTTGCTAGGTTTCCATCAGGCGCGTCCCCAGATTTCGGATAAGCGTAAACCCTAACCGATTTGTCAGCGAGTATATGGGAAATAAAATACCAAAACTAGCTAGGGATGGTTCCCTGAATATAACAACCATTAAAGATGCAAGGAAACGGATACCCACTCCTAGTCGTCAATGTCCAATGACCGCAATGCTTTAAACGTAATCAACTGTGGAAACCCATTTCAGGAAACAGAGGAAGAACAGACCTGCGAAAAACAGGCAGATTTTTTTCCAGAAACTGTAGCTTCAAACCGAAGCTCAAAATCAGGTGTATTAAATCAAAATTAAGAAAAAGGCAACACGACCAATTAACAATATTGGCGTAACCGAATATGGTACTATCCAATCATTAATGAAAAAGGTAACTACAAAAGAATACAGAGTGAAACATATAGCGCCTTGGCTACAAAGCCGGTAAATGAAGGCCAGGAGTGGTACACATATGAGGACAAAAATATCACCCGATCAAAGTGATGGCCAGAGTCTGCACCCAACCTATACAAAGTAGGTTATAATGGAAGATTTTCCTAAAAAGAAGAAAAAAAAAACCGTAACTGATCAAGGGATCAAAATTAATAAAAGTGGCTTCCATTGCTTATGCTTACTTTTCATAACAAAAAAAAAGTGGAACAAATTTTCTATATCAAGGAAATCTTTAACATGAGAGTTGGAATAGAAGCACTAAGAAAATTAACTGGCTTAATACCTCAGTGTAAGAAATGCCAACGATTTAATCACATGCAAAAATATTGCAAACGAGAGCCTAGATGTGTGAAACGTTCAAAATGCGTAAACTGTAGCGGACAGCATCCCGCTAACTGTAGACGATGTGAAATAGCCAGGAAACTGCAAAATTTGAGAAGTACCTAAAAAACGACAGGGCCAGCTAAACCGTGGAATGCCTAGGACAATATTCAAAAATGCAGTGGTAGAACTACCACAAACAAGTGCCATAGTGGGCCGGAAAACATAGTCACAGGTTAATACAATAGCGGGAAACAGTAAGTAATAAGGCAGAAAGCCAAAGCCCAATTTAAAAAAAAAATCCTAAAGAATATTATATAGAGGCAATTAACTTAAGGCTAGTAAAACAAGAAAGAAGCCTGGACGCTTGAAATAAACGGTTAAATAAGCAAGATACAGTGAATGAAATCAGGTTTAGAAGATTTCAGAATCTCATTTGACCAAAGATTTATTAGTTAGAACTCGAGGATACTAGTGCTACATCCAACCAGGAAAAAAATCGAGAATAGGCTCCACCATATTTGTGAAAAAGCAATTATGCAAGTAGCCACGTTCGATTAAATAATCAAAAGACAATCAACATATCTTCCATATATTGTCCTACACGTTATAATCTGACTAAACAAAACTTTGTTACGCTACTCAAACCGCTCGGGTTTAACCTCATAATCGGACGCACTTTCAATGCTAGAAATACAAATTGGGGATCAACACTAATAACCCATAAGGGTAAGGAGCTGTTTGCAGTTGCACGGGCTTTAAACTGCGAGTTCCTGTCTAGAGGTAAACCAACATATTGGCCAGCGGATACAAATAAGACTCCAGGTTTGATAGATTTTTTGTAACAAAATGGATATCTGAAAACTACGTACCACGAAAATCGAAAATAGTGAAGGAATTTCGTCTGACCACATGCCTGTCATTATAACATTCAGTGATACCACTATCATTAAAGAAAATTTGCCTAGGTTAACAAATAATAAACCAAACTAAAAAACTGAATTACAAGTACCATTACCAAAAAACTGAATTACAGAGTACTCCTCCTACTTGTAACCAAACGGAAAATCACATCAACTATCCGGTAGAGGTGAGTGATCTGGTTAGAGAAAAATGGAAAGCGCGCAAAATATGGCAGAGGGCCAGAGCACCACAAAACAAATCACGACTTAATTTTTTAAGCAACCAATTGAAAATGCTTATTAAAGAAATCAAGAACAAATCTTTTAGCGAATTCCTAGCTGACCTTTCTGGCAACAAGGACAATAATTATTCCCTTTGGAAATCAACCCAAGTCTTTCGTGGGAAACTTGGTATAAAATCAGCCTTGAACTGATTTTTTTTTCTGCGATAGGATTTTTTACATTCGGCTGACATTGACAGTATGATTTATAGTAGACGTTCACTTTAACGTAACTTCCTTTTGGTTTACATTTCGTTTCAGGTTTGAACTAATAATTTGATTACTCAAAAATTTGCCAAACCAGGAATGGCCATTTCCAAGTAAAGAGTGGTTCAAATTGATCATATCTGGAAGATGTCTGCTTAAGCGTATTTGCCGGTTCCTTATTTCAAAAACTAAGACCAATAGTATTATGCAATGGGTCTACCTAATAGCTGCATTTCTTGACATTTGATCTCATCCGGATGAAATCATGTGTCATGAAACGACAAAAAAACGCAAAGGAAACACCAAAATATGTTCCATTTGTGTTGTTGCTCTCAATGTAGTGCGTCAAGAAATATGGCTAATAATATACCAATAATTTGATATCATTGAAAACTATGAAGATGTGAGTTTGAAGCATTTTGAAATTCAACTCAAGAATATTTAGATTGGATAGGGTTGCACCAAATGCTTTTAAACTAATTTTAATTTGATGCACTGCTAACGAGTTTAAAACAATTACCCAAATCATTGCTTGCGACTGATAAAACGAAAACAATGGCAATACACTTTAAATGTAATATAACAAACACCAACATTATTTATACCAATACTAATTCGGAGGTGACCCAACTTTAATGTACTCGTACATTTGTTTAAAATATAAATTACTTATGCCGTCTGATATTTGTCTACTACTTATGTATTTGATGTGAGTGTATTTTAATATGCCACTTAAAAATTACTAACCAAAAACTCTAAAACATATTTTCGACATTTCCGTCTACATATTTAATATAATGTACATATATAAACAGAAATTAGTTCAAGGTTATTTTCTGTCTAATTTAAATAATATTTTATCGCATCTTATTTCAACCAAACAATAATCTATTATTTATAAATTATTTCCGGTACCTTCACTAACCAACAAAAACAAAATAAATCGACTTGACGCGAAAACAATAAGAAATATTTCACCGGAAACTATTAATTTACCTGTTCGCTTTAATATAAAATACAAACCTACGAATTTCATGTGGCAGGTCAAATTTAAATCCAAAAATTCTTATTTTTAAAAGTCAATAAAAAAAATTTCTCACAGTCAGCTAATCAATTACCGCTTATCGATTATTAAACTAACAACAATTTATTTATGTATTTACCATATATATCGTAATAGTGACTAAACTCAAATATTTTCTCTGCAATCGGATCGACTGAATTAATATTTTGACATCTGCCTTAGCTTTGAGCCATCTTGAATACAATGCAAATAATAAATTACGAATTTTTTTAATTTTTATTGAGAACGGCATTCAGCCGCTTGTCAATTTTATTTATTGATGTTTATTTGATGACTGTACTCTATTATAAGTCATTTAAATTGACTTATAATACCGATAAGGTGGTAAGGTTCATGAATAAAAAATCTTGTGACGAAAAAAAGACAATGAACTTTTAATTATTTTTAGTTTTCATGTGTCGCGAATAATTAAATTTACATAATCATCTGCCATCTCGATTTTTGTAGTTTTACCTAATTTCTTGTTGTTATTCATTATTAATGAAGTGTTGTTTTTTTTTTCACTTTCATCTTGTTGCCAAAATACTCAAAATACTCTATGGCAGTACAAATAAAAAATTTAGGTAAATTCAAATTGTAAACAAACAAACAAACATTTTCTATTTCGATTTAAAAATATATTTAAATTATTTATCTTAACATTAATGTTTTTGTCGAAATGCAATTTAATTAATTTAGTTGAATAAATATTGGATTTTTATTTTATTTGCTAATTGGCTTGTATGCTAATTTACCGATATTTTTACTTTTTGGTCAAGACAAAAATATACTGGTTTGTTTTCAAATACAATATGACTCACATCACTAAATCATATCATCAAGAAGATTTAAATCGGGAAACGAAGTACTCGAACAGGACGTAAAACTTTTAAGGGCACTAAATTTTAAGCGGGCAAATATTTTGTACCCCGTTCTGATCAATTTATTTCAAAAACATTGAAATTTGTTAGGTGACCGTAGAGCAAGATTATCAGTACAAACACAACCTAATATAGCAACATTATAGACTTAAAATCAAATTAAAGAATATGTTCAATTAAATATTTGGTTAAACGTAACGGTTATTATTATTATTATTATTAACTGGAGGGCCATGTGGGCGATAAGCCACCTCGCACCGCGACCTAAAAGATCTATTGTGCTGGACCCTACTTAATTATCCGTCCAGTCAATATTCAGGCTCTTAATGAATCTGACAATACTACTGGCCGGTACAAGATACATACTATCCGGGCTCATTGTTCTCCCTCCTAGATGTTGCAGTCTTTGCTGGAAAATGGCTGGGCAATGGCACAGAACATGTTCCGCTGATTCCGCTTCCAGACCGCAGAAGCGGCATCCATCTGTCGTACTTAGGCCCATCTTCTTAAGGTGATACCTTAAGGGGACATGACCTGTGAGGAAGCCAGTAAGCAGCCTCAACTCAGGTTTCCTAAGTTCAAGACACTCCTCAACCCTGACAGACGAAGGTGATATAAATTTCTTCGCCTGCCGTAAACCTGGAATTCTGCGCCAGTAGGAGGACTTTTTAACATCCTCCCAGCGTTTTACCGCTGCTCTAAGGTGTCCCTTAGTGACACCGCAGAAGGGTTCTGGTCCAAAAAATGGAGAGGCAGAACCCTCACGGGCGAGGCCATCAGCTGCCTCGTTTCCGTCGATTCCAGTATGACCTGGCACCCACATAAGTGTTACCTTATTTGAGCCTGCCAGATGTTTAATAACCTTCAGACAATCCCATACCAGCCTTGACTCAATGGTACAAGACCTAAGAGCTTTTAAGGCTGATTGGCTGTCTGATACAATATAAATCTTTGCATCGTTTAGGCCTTTTGCTATGCCTATCCTAGCGCAAAGTTCTATAGCATGTACTTCTGCTTGAAAAACGGTAGCATTGGTACCCAAGGATTTCGAGAGGGTAGTGCCACTCCCGTGTATTCCTATCCCCGCCCCATCTTCCGTTTTTGATCCATCTGTAAACCATACCATGGACCCTAGCTCAAATGATGGTCCACCTGCCCTCCACACATCCCGGTCAGGTAACCTAACACAGAATGGTTTGTGGAAGTCCAGTTTAGCTGGCACACAGTCGGAAGGCATTCCTATGGTAGGGTCTGTCTGAAATTCCTGAAGGATTTCCTTATGACCCACCATATTGCCTGGCTTGATATTTTCTTCCGCCTGCATTTTCAGGGCCATACTTGCAGCGTCCTTTTTAATATGCAGGTGTAACGGTGTCAGTCCTAGAAGTGTCTCCTCCCCCGCGGTTGGACATGACTTCATTGAGCCCGTAACACCGATGCAGGCTACACGCTGAACCTTATTCAATAAAGTTTGCGTTGTCTTCTGCTCAGTTTTAGGCCACCATACAACCGATGCGTAGGTGACCATAGGCCTAATGATTGTAAGAAATGACCAGTAGATCATTTTTGGTTGTAGTCCCCAAGTACGCCCATAGAGTCTTTGACAGGCCCAGAGAGCCTTGATGGCTCTATTTTGAATTTTCAACAAATGTTGGATCCAGTTCAGTCTTTGATCTAGGATAACCCCTAGATATTTAACCTCGCTGGAAAAAGGAACAGTAGTACCGTTTAACGAGGGAGCTGTAAGCGCAAGCTTTGTCCTCCTCGTAAAAGGAACAATGACAGAACGTAACGGTTAATTCAAATCAATTTAAAATGAAACGCCTTAACACACAAATATTGCAGACTTCAAATAAAATGTTGATCCCTAATACTCTCGAAAAACTGTGGTAACCCCGAACAGCTTTAGCTATTTTATAAATACAAGTGAACAACTAAAACCTTATATAAGAACCGATCTTGTAACCCAAACTTGTAACTAAACCATTTTAAATTTTTTTAACCAATTTCGTTATTCCCCTCTTTGTTAAACATCAAAATTAAGAGGCGCACCTCGAGAGACAGCACTGGATGGAATTAACAGAAAATTATCGTGTGATTACCGTCCATTACTCAGATCTAAATTAATGTATGAAGGCTTTTTCCATGTTTGTTTACATGAGTTAAAAATGTTGTCTTATAACAGCAGTGTTAAAAGCAGAGTTTAAAGTGGGATTTCGTTTCGCTCTTCGCTCTTCATTTTTTTTCAAGAGCGATACTAAAATCTATTAAAAAGCTCTTTATAAAGAGCGATATTGTAGAAGAAAAAAATGTCGCTCTGAAGAACTGGAGCATTATGTTTATTATAAGGCTGCTCTTACAATATTGCGTTTGTTTTATCATTTTTTCGCTCTTTGTTAATGAATAAAAACGTCATTATTATATTGCTCTTGCTCTTGTTATTACGGCAAAGATTACATTCAAAACCTTCTAAAATTCTCTCTTTAGAAAGCTTCATTGTTTTGTTAGCGAACAGATACACAGGCGTTGGAAATATCATTCTAAAATAATTTTTGAATCAACTTCTGGAATGTGGCCAAGTAGGATGGAAACTAGCTATTCCTTAACTGATTTTAGCGAAGTTTGACACGCGCGATGGAAATGGGATTATAAATTGATTTTTAGATGAAGTTCTGTAATATGGCCAATTATGATGGAACTTGGCTAATTCTTAACCGGGTTTAGTGAAATTGTACATGTGCGTTGGAAATGGGATTCTTATAGAATACGGCGAAATAGGATGAAACTTGGCTATTTCTTAATCAATTTTTGTGAAATTTGACATGCGAAATGGAAATGGGATTCTAAAATTATTTTTAGATGAGTTTCTGAAATATGAAAAATTTAGATGAACTTGTGTTACAAAAAATATCTCCTTAACCGATTGTAATACAATTCAATATATGCGTTGGAGGTGAGATTCTAAAATAGTTTTTAGATAAAGTTCTGGAATATGGCGAAATAGGATGGAAATTACAGATTATTTCTCTACTGATTTTCGATCTGCCTCACAGCAGATAAACCTCGACAGCTGCGTGGATTATGGAAACTGGCACAAACAATAGCTTTTGAGGTTACTCATATTGATATATTTATTATACATCTGCCGGGAAATTTGATTGCAATCAAAGGAAATTAAGAAAAAATGTGTGACAGCACGCTAATGTTAGTGTAGGGTCCCGGAACTAGGAAAATCATTTTAGAATCCCATTTTCAACGAACATGTCAAATTCCATCAAGATCGGTGAAGGAATCGCCAAGTTCCATCCTTGTTGACCATATTTCAGAACTTCATCCAAAGATCATTGTAGAATCCCGTTTTTATCACGCATGTCAAATTTCACTAAAATTTGTTAAGGAATAGTCAAGTTCCATCCCAATTAGCTATATTTCAGAACTTCATCTAATAATCATTGTAGAATCCAATTTCCAACGCGCATGTCAAATTTCTCTAAAATCGTTTAACGAATAAAAAAGTTTCATCACAATTGGCCATATTCCAGAGCTTGATCCAAAAATCATTTTAGAATCCCATTTCCAAAGCATTTGTCATATTTCTCTAAAATCGGTTAAAGAATAGCCAAGTTATTATACAATTGGCCATATTCCAGAGCTTGATCCAAACATCATTTTAGAATTCCAACGCACATGTCAAATTTCTCTAAAATCTAATACGAAATAGCCAAGTTCCATCCTAGTTGGCCATATTCCAGAAATTTATCTAAATATCGTTTATCGAACTTTCTTTATTTAATGATATTCAAAGAGCAATTCGTGTGTTACAAAAAATATCGCTCCCTAATGTATTTTCTTCAATCGATCTGTAGAATTGGTTGAGAGCGATATTTTTGTCTTTTACGCTCCCTGTTTTAAGAGCAAAATTAAAAATAAAAATTTAAATCACTTTGAAAGAGCGAAATAATTTTTTTTTTTTTTTGTTTATCATTAGAGGGTAAGAGCGTAAGAGCAAACTGAACAAAAACTATATTGGGAGCAAGAGCGAAAATTGTTACAAAGAGCTCTAAAAGAGCGAAAAATTTAAACTCTGATTAAAAGTTATCTACTTAGTTTGATAATAATTTGTTTTGTAGTTAAGAATGTCAAAATATTTCTGCCCTTGAAAACCTCGAAAATAAAATAACCCTGGTATATTTTGATTTTGAAGAATAATAAGAAAGCTGGTCCATGTCTGGTCCCCAATGGGTTTTCAAAACCCATTGTTAGTGCTAAGAATCAGAGCCCATGCTCATCTCAATTTTTAGTACAGTTGGAAAATTTAATTGTTTCTACTTCCTATTGTCCGTTTAAATTTGAGGAGATCTTTCATCTACAGGTTTCTTTCTAGCGAATTGTGTTTTATCAATATCAGATTGCAATGAAAGTGAAGTCACGGGTAGGTTATAACAGTGGATTTTGCAATGTGCGGATGGTTGGTAATTATTAATTATGCTAGTAAGCAAGCTTCACATAATTTCTCACAATCTTTCATAATTTTCAACTTTTGATATATGTACATACGAGTACCTGCAAATTGAGGCAATATCCGATGTAAATCCATGAAAATTTATAGGTTAAATTCAAAGCAAAAATTAAAAATTTACGAGTACGCAAATTTATAAAATTGACTACTTAAAATTTAGGAATTTTCTAATTTCAGAAAGTTACTTGAACTCAATTTGAAATTTGGCTTCAAAATTTTCAATTGCTTTATAATGTATTGAATATCCCAAACGAAAAATTCCAAGATTCCAAATAAATTTTCAAATTGATTGATTACATTAAAAATAGGTAGTTGATAAGAACTTAAAAAAAAAATTCTCCAGTTCTAAATTTTGTACAGAAGGGTTGTAATTTTTAAATTCTCAGAATATTTCCAAATTTTTAATATTTCGATAATTCAAAAGAATGTGTTAAAGTAAAATTTTGCTTTTAAATTTGTAAAATTAGAATTTGAGATTATAATTTAAAACTCTTTCAACTCTTTCACAGTTTGATTTTAAAGTCCTACCTTACGCAGTAGCCAAATCAGGGACGTACGACTATAGGTCCGTTTTGCCAACCTATAGTACTGTCGAATCTTTATAAATTTTAAACTTGAAAGAAAGTTTTATTTACATTGCTCAAGTGCATTTTTCTTTTATGTAACATTTAGCGAAACGGTTTTGTAAAATTTTAATTTTCATATACGAATGTTTATGCATTTTACATGGGAAAAATACGAAAGATCGAATTTGTTATATTATTCTGCTCGTCAAATTCTTTCATTTTGATACCCATGTTAAGAGGGTGGTAAAAGAAATTTGGTCAACCATCTTAGCACGTCCGCCATTGTGGGGTAGCCTCCATATTGAATTTAGAATGACGTCACGTATTGTGCTTGGCAAATCCTTTCATTTGATACGCATGCCATGGAGGTGGTTAAGGATATTTAGTTCGCCATCTTTATCGTTAGCTTCCCGTCAAGCTCTTTCGTTTCATACCCATATCAAGCGGGTTGTAAAAAATGTCATTTTGAACATATTAAACATATTAAAATATTGAGAAAGATATTTTATTGTCAGCAGAACCAAACCTGTGTACAATTTCAGTTCAATGGGACTTTTGAAGTGGAATAAATATCGATTATAAAATTTTGCACCTACGAATAACAAACCAACAAGCAGGTGAAGTTAAAAAACGTGCTAAACAAAATTGCCGACCACAATACGTTGTAAAAATTTGTATTGCCGAAAACTGGATAAAAATTTCTTTTAAAAGATAGAAACACAGTAATTTTGCAAATTCGCACCAATCAAACAAATTTGAAAAAATTACGTTGTTTAACTCTTGGTTTAACTCAAACCTCAAACTAGCATTATATAAAAAATTGGTTAAAGTGGACTGAAAATCACGTGGTAATATCACCATCAATACTTTCAGACGTCCAGAAAGATGGACGAACATTTTGGCTTTTTATTGTTTTTTGCCTTAGAGACGTCGAGAAAAGTGGTTTTGGACAAACAGTATTTTTGATAATTTTTGACAGCCTCGTATCTCGTTTTAGAAACAAAATAAGAATTTTATCTGAGCAAGGGCTCAAATGAATCAGATGAATTAACAATTTATGAATTCTACAATCTGCTGATGGAACGCTAGTTTATGCTTGTTGACGAATGAATTTGTTTACATACAGTACCTGGTAATTGAATTAGAGCCACCTTCTAATTTTGGTATTTGTTCAACTTTACCAGGAAGCATACTAAACAGTCCTAATAGTATATGGTTGTTTTTTATAGGAATAGATTCGTATTTAAGTTCTAGAGAAAATTACAATTAATTTAGTTCTTAACAAAATTATTTGTGCACGCAGTTTTTTTGTGCAAAAATTGTTAAAATTATTTTTTTTGTTAATTAAATTGTGATTTAGTCACTTATACTTTATATGCACTTGGTCAATTTTGGTTGCGTCTCGGTAACATCTCGCAAGTGTTTCAAAAATTTGTTGATAAAATCACCTCGAAACTTATTCCACTCGGTTTTTCTTGGCACTCTACTGCAAATTTTTGGTCTTGCTAGATCGTGAATATCTTCCACATTAATTTAAACCTCTACAAGATTAAATCAATACCCAGCCCTGGCCGGGGCCACTAAATTATATTCGAGATTTCTCAATAATTTCATAGCAATGACTCTTCTTATGTATGAGAGCATCATTGTGCTGAACAGCAAATTGAGGCCCGACTAATTTATCGTCAACTGGGAATGTTACCTTATGTAATAAAGTGAATTTAAAAATTGGAGCTGAATAGTTATAGGTAGGTTGCGCAGCCGCATAACCTTTTATGTCTTGCCCAAGAAAAACTATCGGAAACAGTATACACAATAATTAATACTCTATATGCACAGTTGAAAAAATAACTTTAATTTTTAATGCAAGCCTTGCATTACGACTTATGTAATGCAAGTTATTATTAAATTGTAAAGTATGATTCCGTTAAAATGAATTTTAATGCAATTATGAGAATTTTTAAAGCAGTATTTGCATTAAAAAATATTTTTAATACAACTATTAAATATTTTAAAGCAACCTGCTCAAATTTAAAAATTATATCAACATAAAACTCGCTAAAACAAGCGGACTTAAATATATATATGAATAATAAGATCATGCACGAGTTTTGTATTACTGGTATAAAATTCACTAAATCAAAGCGACTACATGACATATAAGCAGCTTAATAAATCTTTAATAATTTAGTTTTCCGGATTCTAAAATATCTATTATGTTTTAACATAAGCTTTTCAGTTCTTAATTTATAAGTTATTATCCCTCTGAGATTTCGATCCTCAACCTCAAGGCACCAAAAACAAAGAACACCCCCGGAAAAATAAAAAAAAATCGATAAAATTACGGAGCTTTTAATGCAACTTGCTTTAAAACTTAATACTTCTAAAATATTTTATTAATGGAGTCTTTGATAAATTTTAATGCAGTTGTTTGACGGTTCTCCTACAATTTGCTTTATATTCTAATGGAATGTTGCCCTAAAATTTAATCTAATTGCTGTATTACAAATCAATGCAAATTGTATCAAACTAATTTTTAATGCAAGATTTGTATCATTTTGTAATATAACCTTACACTGGACCTACATGTAATGCAATTTTCATTACATATGCAATATTTTTTCAACTGTGTGCTTAAGTAATGTAAGACAAAAACAGATTCCAAGGGGTTATGTTTATGGTGCCGTTCACTTTTGGTTTTTTGCCGGTAAATCTTATTCCCTTTGTTTATAAACCTTATTAATTGCCACTGTTCAAGACCAAGGTTCATTTTCAGTTTATTGAATGAGATAACATTCCTAGTTTACGATAAATTAGTTGGTCCTCAATTTGCTGTTCAGTGCAATAGTTCTCCCGTAGATAAGAAGGGCCATTTTCATGAAATTATTGAAATATCTTGAATAAACTACATACAAAACAAAAGTGACTAAATCACTAATTAATTAATAAAAAATAATTTTAAACTTAATTGATTTACTGTTTTGGTTTTAATTTTTTCATATTGCACAAAAAAATTTGGGTACACAAATAATTTTGTTAAAAACTAAATTAACTGTAATTTTTTCTAGAATTAAAATTGAAAACTTTTTTTGATTGCAATATAAATAAGTATGTATTCCTCTAAAACACAACCATTATATTATTAGGATTGTTTAGGATTGTTCCTGATAAATTTGAAAAAATACCAAAATTAGAAGTTGGCTCCAATTGATTTGCCAGGTACTGTACTTGTTGAATTACCCCATTGGAAGTAACGTGCAGTGTTATAACAATAAATGCTGGTTTTGTCTGAATAAATTATGATAAACTAAAATTAAAAAATTATGATAATAATAATTATAAATTAAATGTGTGAGGTACAATATGAATTACGTGTGAATCGTGTGATAGATGCACAAAAAAATGTGGATAACGGTACAGTTCTGGTAACCGTTCAAGAAAAATTCAAACCACTTTCGTTGATTTATCAGTGGTTGTGAATAACTACTAAATAATTTACTATCGGATATGAATTTGTTTTATTTTAACGTTTATATACACCTAAAATTATTTTTGTACGGTAGATACGGTGTAAAAAGAACCGTGTAAAAAAAGGTATGGTAGGAATCAAAAGAATTACGCTTTCACATTAGTACAAATTAAATATTCCAAAGCATAATAGTAGATAATACTCGCAAAAATCAATATTTAAATATCTACCCTTTTTCCTTTTTCGAGAAACATGAAAAAATAGATATTTCAGACGCGTGTCGTCAACGCGTAAGTGTCAACCTATATACCTTTCTTGTCCTCCTACAGTATGAAATATGGCAGTGTAGTATTTTGTTTGGTCATTCAGTCTCATGTGGCAGTAGTTGGTTGTTTATTTCTGTTCATAATAACTTGACAATTAAATAATTAATTTAACGGCCAAATAAGAAAGAAAACACGAAAAAATGAGTTAGGGTACCTAACTAATCCGGAGTTCTATAGAATCAGCAATCCTATTCATGCAAACAATATTTTGAAAAATCTTTCGTGTTTTATCTAATCATGGTGGCTTTTCAGAATTTTTCGCTTAATTTTACTACTGTTTTGTGATGCTGCTATGATTGTTGCGACATACATATTAGAGAGTTATATAATTAACATGCTGCGATTTAATAAAGCGGATTGCTAATCGGATTTTTATTCAAAGAGTACTTAATGGAATATAGCTAGATCCTATTTAATAAACCGCAGTCTGACTAGGGTGCTAGTGGCGTAGTTGAGTTTATTATATTACGTAAGTGTGTTAGTGGTTGTAGGTGAAAAATGTGCATTGCGTTTTGGATGATGGTACTGTTCTAGCATTCTAGGTGGTGGTGTGTTGTGATGGTTGTGTGAGTGAAGAGTATGAGTAGTTGGTGCGGGTATGAGGGTCAGAGTGGTGACTGGGTGATGAGTGTATACGTGGTTATACGTGGATGTTGCATATAATGAAGGAAAACTGTTTGATGGATAATGGGGTAGCAGCTATCTTGATATATATTATTATAATATTATCATTTTGTTTAAGTAGGATTAGGTTAAGTGGTTAGTAGAGGGAGTTAGTACTGTTTTTAAATATCTGAGTCAACATTGGGTTTTCAAAGATATGTCCGGGAGACTGAATCAGCTTGTGAATTTGGAGTGGTGGATACTGTTTGCTATGATGGTAAATAATATCGTCAACATTTAAAAGTGAAATATATCTTTATCGTTACATTATTTGTGAATTTCTTTAATAAATTCTCTTGGTATTAAAGGACGTGCATAAATCGTAATAGCAAATTGATATCCCGCTGCCTACACTATGCAAATCCACTAATATTTTCTATCATGATATAAATTTTGTCAATGTATGTGTGTGTATATTATACGCATTTTGACACTATTAGCAAATTATCAGGAGGCTATTTCAAGAAATTCTATTAGTAAATTATTATGAAATGTCATAAAAAAGTTGCTTTGTTTTGCCATTTGAAATTTTCTCTCAAATTGAAAAAATGTCTTTTAGACTGTGACCGAAATCTGTAATAAATATTTTTTAGTACTAATTTTTGACATTTATTTGAAAAATATTCCGCTACATTCACCAATTTTTTGAAATATTTCCCCATCTGTCATGTTGTTGTTTGATTTTAATGGAAAGCAATCCTTTTATACGCATTGAATTGGCTCTCGTTTTATGTATGTATTGTAGCGTAGGGCTGTATTTGTTAGGGCAATACCATGGTGGTGCAATAATTCTCCCCAAAATTTTGGAAAATAAATTACGATATATGTAGTTGTTTTTATACAGGAAATGGGAAGGTCACGGGTGGTCTCAAATAAGAATTGGAACGTTAAATTAAAAATAACGGAGGCAGCCCTATTGGATTCAAATAAATCGTTAATGATGTAGTCCAAACAGGTTAACATTTTAAATCAATCGATCAATTAATTCTATAATTGTTTCAATAATCTATCAGGCGATAGTGGTATCTCATATTTTTACGTTTCCCTAGATCAATATGCCATTAAATTAAGATTAACTTTAATAGTTGACATACATGATTACACGGACAAATCATCTCAATCATTTTGAAAATTAAGATTTCGGTACGCTCCCAAAAATTACAGGCGGGTCGACATAAAAAATTCTGTTTACAAAAAATAGCGGACGAAAAGACCGTAAATATTGAAAACTTTAGGAAAAATAAGGAATCTTCGAAAACTACAAAATAGAAGCCATAAAAACTGAGTAAAAAAAACTGGAAGCGCTGTTGTTGACGATAAAAAAATTTGGTTATTGTACGACGAAATGAAGTTTTTGGACGAGGTGGTGGTTAAAATTGTACAATTTTCTTTAAACATTTTTTGGACAAATTACTTTTAACCTAACCACAACTGGCAAGTGTTAAAAAAGCACTAATTTTTTTATAGCATTGAAACATATTTTTTTGACATTTGAAGATATTATTTTGATAGTGAAATGCCCAGCTATGATATTTTTTGGACAAATATTTTTCAATACATTGAAAAAAAAAACATATTCAAACATAAAACTGCTGATAAAATATATCAGTGAATTTGCATAGTGTAGACGGCAGGTATGGGATGTTTTAAAGTAATATCACGCTACCAGGACTGTCCAGACTGAAGCATTGAGCACGAATTTTTAGAAAAGAAATTTTGAACATGGTGGTTACTCTCTGAAAAGAGTAATTTAAATTCTTAAGGATTTTCGATAGTATTCTATCGAGATATATAACTGGGGCTAACTTTTGAAGATCGAAGATGAAAAATGCTAAAAGCGATTTTGAGTGTGGTTCAACAAGTGTCAGTTCTAAATAATCTAACGTTAATTGTGAATGTGTAATTTGGTAGAGGATTTATATTATCATCACCAATTGTAATTTTTGGCGAAGGGTTATCCAAATTTACGAAAACCCGTGAAATCTTTTAGGACTGCCTCTGCTCAAAATAACGGAAATTGGAGACGTATAACGAACGCTTTTTGGCAAAAGTGTCATTCGAGGAGTCGGATATACCTAATTTTTTAAGCTGTATTTGTGGTTTAAGATTTTTTTTCAAATCTTGCTTATAACTTGGCTGCACACTAAAATGAATCAATCAAAACACTTTGTGAGTTGCCTTGTCGTAATACATAATTTAGGCACAATATAAATCGTACAACACCTATTTACCATTCTGAAGATTCATTCATGAAGCATTATTCAATTAGTCATCCCCGATTACGATTGGGAAGTTTTCCTAAGTTTCCTAAAAATAACAATTCATTTGAATGTATGTGTACAAATTTTGCAATAAAAAACTACTTTTAACCGAAAAATTCATATTACAAATATATTTTAAAGAATTTCTTTTAACCAAACAAAAATTTTATCTCCCTAAGATATAGCCGCTTATGTAATTTTGTTTAAAACTAATAAAATTAATTATACGTACTTCAAAAAAAATTATTAGGTAAAATAAATCATTTTTAAAGTAAAACTGTTTGCGGCTTTACCTAATTTGCAGCAACTATAACGGAAACCTATATTTAATTACTTATTACAGTCTCAGAGGTAGTTAGGATTGAACATTTCTGAATTCGCTTCCACTATGGTTGTACATCGATTTTCCAAAATTTTCCTGATATTCCTGAAAAGCGCGCATTCTAACGGGAACCAATTTTGAGTACCTTTGGACTGAAATCTAAAAGAAAGCGAGACAGATTTTCGGAAATCTAGGGAAACAAGTAGTTGAACGTTTCTGAATTCACTTCCACTATGGCTCCGCTATGGCTGCTAATCTTGAAAGGTGTACATTCTTACAGATAACTATCATGAGTAACTGTAGACCTACTCTAAAGGAAAACCATACAGATTTTCTGAAATCTTGGAGAACTGGTAGTTAGGACTGAACATTTATGAATTCACTTCCACTACGGTTGTATGTATATCGATTTTTACAAAATGTTCCTGCTATTCCTAAAAAGCGCCCATTCTAACTGAAACCAATTATGAGGTATTGATATCCCTCGATTTCAGAAAATATGTAAGGTTTTCGTTTAGAGTAGACCGACAGTAACTTCTAACAGGTTTCCATTAGAATGCGCGCTTTTCACGAACATCAGTAAAATTTTGGAATATCGATATACAAACATAGTAGAAGCGAATTGAGAAATGTTCAATCCTAACTACATGTTCCGCTAGACTTCAAAATTCTGTATGGTTTTCCTTTTGAATAGGTCTAACAGTGGCTCATAATAGGTTTCTGTCAGAATGCGAAATTTTAGAAATACGATATACAACCATGGCGAAGTGAATTCAGAAATGTTAAATCCTATAGCTATTCCCTAAAATATCAGATTTGCAGTAAGAAGATTTGTCACTTTCTTAATAAGTAGTCACTTTCAAATAACATAAATATCACATTAAAAAAGTGACAAAACCAAAATTTTGTGTTTTATTATATAAAATATTTTTGTTAGTGATATTAGTCCACGAGTAAATAATAGTTTTGTTGTAAATTTGTTCGCTTCTTAGCGAAAGCAAGAAACTATAAAAATGAAATGCCACAATATTGTATAAAAATTTATGTGTTTGTCTTTTGATTTTTTAACTTCTCAGAGCTAAGGAGCCTTATTATCTTTATAGGAAATTATTCTTTATTATATGGTTCATTCCTCTAACTTCCGCCTAATTCTGCCCAAAAATTGTTGTTGGTCGTTAAACAAATCCATTTATGTTAGGGAGTTTCCCTTTGGAATTCAATCCCATTGGAAATTAAAAGTTATTAACAATTAATTTTATTAACTTTGTAATTATTGTTATTTTTTAATTTTATTTCACCTCTTCTGAACATTTTATTGTAAATGAGTTGCTGCTTAAAATAGAATGTGAGATGGAAATTATTTGAAAAAATTTAAGAGGTTTTTTTGCCTAATGGAATTGTATATTATTTACACTAATATACTCGCAAATATTTAGGAATAAAATTCGTCAAGATTTTCCTTCCCGACTTTTTTTTAGGAATAATTTAGCAAATACTTCACGTAAACTCCCCGATTCAGCTGTCATCGAAATTAATAATATCACGTTTTAATATTTCATTAGATGATTTCAAGATGCTTAGAAGGTTCATTTAAATCAGTTTTGCAAATACTTTTGTTCTCACGAAATTTGAATCCGCACTCCATTTAGCAAACCTTAAAAATTAATAAACCATATTGACAGGGGTTAAATTTTTTGCATTTTGACCACCCCACAAATCAATGTGAAACCATCCATATACGAGTACGATTATATGTTTGAAATACTTAAACTCATGTTCAATATTATCAGTTCTGATGATAAATTTGAAAAAATGCTGACTTTGTATTTTTTTTTTTTTTTTGTGATACATTTGGTTATGCTTGGGCAGTCAATAGGAACTAAGTATTATAGCATTATATAGTGAAGTTTATAGGCTAAAATATTTCCATTTATTCGCTTATCTTTAAATGTAAACATTATTAGCGTCTGTTTACTTAATACAACAGGCATCCCCGCCTCGCGTGTTCCGTTAAAATTAAAACTATTCCCACAAAATTAATTCTTATTTACTATAATTGTTTGTAATAATAATAAATGAAAAAAAAAATGTTGATAAAACTCGCAACATAAAACGGAACCATCGCATAAATACAAAATTTTTATGTGTCCAACCAAAAGTTCTATTTTCGCATAACACAAGCACATTACAGCTTATTTCTCTAACTGTGGACTAAAAAAAAAAACTGATTACAGATTTTATGTGGTGCTCGCATACTCATCAGTTTATTGAAATCAAAATAAATGCTATTTGAATGAAAATCGTATTTACATTCAATATTTAATTAAAACTGAAAATTAATATTTTTTATGATTTTTTGTTGCCTATTTATTGATTTAAATACAAAATTGTGAAAATTATACAAATAGATAGAGTGCGCTTTGTCCAAGTTGGTGTGTTTCAGAATCGGCGATTCATTCCATCTACCAAATATTCAATCAGTTAATAAACATACACACACACCCTCACACAAAATCGAAATTAATTTATGTACATTGCAGATGGAAAATTGAATTGGAAAATTATTTAACGTTTTATATTTTTGTGGTAACTCGAGATAAACGGAAATCATATTTTTGTTGATTTTTGAATATTTTTTATTTAAAAATAGCGTTATACATTTATAGTTTGAGTATAATGTGATATCATTTTACAAAATAATACGATATTTGAATATTTCACTGTTTTTATTTTTATTTTTTTGCTAGAATTGCAAACATATTATTTAGACGGGTTTATAATTAAAATGCCATAGTATAAACAAGCGATAATTTAAATTTGAGTTTAAAACTTTCTCGTTTGTCACTTTTTCATTTTATCACTAATCTGATTTGATTAATTAATTTAATTAAGCTCGATAGTTGTTGTTCACTACAATATTTCGATGAAATGCACAAAAAAGCTGATAATATGTATTAATAAGACGTTCGAGACAATAGATTTTTGATTGATTAAACTTACTAATTTCACTTTTCGTATTTTACGATCTCACTTGGAACTTCCAATAAATTTAGAACTGGGTTAAACATTGATGTGGTATTGGATGTATTTTTCACGGTTTTGTGTAGCGAAATACTTTATTTACACGTTAAGTTTGGGTCAATGTTATCCGTAATCAGCTCAAACTAAAGTTACAATATGGATTAGATTTACGTTTAGACTGACGTTTCATCAATTTGCGGTGTAACTGCTTGATTTGAGTGAGGGTGAATATCCAGAGTTGCTTTATCTTATATATGTATTATCGAAAATTTAAAAATAATTGTTGGCCCTAGACGCTAGACGAAAGCCTTAATAATGCTGGATCCGCCCTAATTATTAGGTAACAGAGAAGTTGTAAGCAATAATTGAATTAAATTTTTCTCTGGAGTTTGATGGTTTATGGCAAATATCGGCAGGCAATATTTTCTATAGGGGTTAATAACAACCTCTCCTCATATTTTTACAAATTTTTAAATTCGGAACATTTAATTCTAAGCAAGTTGTTTTAAAAGTTGTAAATTTTCTAATTTTAAAGAATATTTAATTTTGAATATCGAACTGTGATTTTTATTTTGAAATATGGGCGATACAACTATATAATTGGCTTCCACATTTTTTTTTCCTTGCGACTCGAGCTTGTGAGACGGCGGAAATGTTTGCAGCTTTCTATCAGCAGAACGGATCAACGAACCATCCAGGTTATTTGTTGGCGAACATGTTTTTCATTGCGTAACACAGACCCTAGACAGTGCTTGTAACCTTAGTTATAATTACAGGAATGGAGCAGTTTTATGTAAAAAGGCAGTCGTAAACAAAGAATCCTCGAATCGTCGGATGTTAAATGATCCAACAGCCGAGAATTGGGCTGCGTTTAGGCTGGCTAGAAAAATCTATTGAATCGCTGACTAAAGCCAAAAAAGATCATAAAATGCGAAAAATTCAGGAATCATCTAACAGAGGGAGAGCACTTCTTCAGTCATAGTTCATTAATGTCTCGTGGTACTTTTTCGCAAATATTAACCCCAACAAAACCGCTGGTCCTGACGAGGTTTCCCCATATTGTTCTCAAGAGTTGCAATAAATCATTTTCTAAGGTCTTAACCGTATTATTTCATGCGGTATTTTAATGTGTTTCTCTACTGGGTATCATCGAATCTATCTATCAAAGCCTTCCAGGCGATATCTAAGCCACCATCAGAAAAGTCGATTTTATCAATAATCTCTTTGGCTTTTCCAACAACAACCATATCTAAATACCACATTTTTTGTATCTTTGAATTTATTTGATGATTATCTATAATGATTTTCTCCAAAGAATCACGAAATCTTAACCAGTCATCTAATTTTCCATCAAATACGGGTATTATAATCTCTGGCAATTTTGCCTTAGAAAAAAGACCACCTGCACTGTCACCATTCCCTGAAGCCACATCATCACCCAAACCTTATTTATCACCTATATTACTCACTACTTTATTAATACTTAAAATCACTTCAAATTTACCTTTTACATCGTAAAATTCAAGCTCAAATGATTCGAAATTCGTATTAAATTCCTGCTCATTTTTTTCGAACTCGGGATCGTCAACCGTTGAACAAAGCCCAGAATAAATTTCAGAATATTCATTTAACAAAAGCTTTAAATTTTCATATCTAGCACTAAATTTGATTAAATTTCCTATTTCATCAGGATTTTTTATAAACTTTAATTGCAACGTGAGTTTCCTCTTAACGGTTGCACTTTTAACTTTCCATGATTCAATTGTTGCCATTTTTTGCCAAATTATATTATTATACACAAAAGCTCAATATCTATATATCTCAAAACTAAATACCTTTACTTTTGTTGCCAAAAAATATTGAAATTGATGAATCAAACAACAAAATGATCAATTATCCAAAATGCCTATTTTAAATTCCAACTGTTTCCATTGTAGTGGACCAAATATGGACGTCTTCTTTTATAGATGAAACTTTTCTTCTCCAAACCAAATCAAACAAATTCCACGAGATTGCTACTGGCTCGAGCTGGACCATGAATTGTCTTCCACTTTGACAATGTTTTTTAAGGACTATATTTCCACTAAAATCCAATAATCTTTTTTTGCTTTTCTTCTTTTAATAAAAATGCTTCTATTCAGCGTAACTATTCAAACAATAATCCTCAATCCAGTTTATTGCAACACATACTAAATTGAGATTTTTACATAAATAATTTTTAGTACAAAGCATTTTAATATTTCCATGCAACACCACTCGACAGATGGTGCGATCTTCAGCTCACTCATAAAATGTGGGTGTCTCACAAGGATGCGTATACTGTCTCCAACTCCCTTTTTAATCTTTCTTAATGATCTTTCATCATTAACTCTGAATCCTACCCATTCTTATGCATATAACATTACACTCTCTGCTCATCTTACTGTTTCCCGTCTTCGACTACTTAGTTGCTATGCGACCTCGTTTAGAGCAAAATCTTAAAACAATTCTCAAGTGGGCGATTAAGAGGGTTCAATTTAATCGCCGGAAGTTTCAATCCTGCGTGTTCTCGGGTAAACCCGACAACTACTCTCCATCTTTTACGAAATTTTATTTTACTTCAACAGAGCTCCTAACGAAACTGGAGTATAGCTCGCAAATCTGTGCTTTTTTTCTCAAACTAGTAAGTTCAAAAATATCATTTTTAATGAACCATTGCATCGATTCCAATGCAATTCGCCCCAACGAAGAAAAAATAACAGCTATCAGCAACAATCTGGCACCTCAAGACAAAGAGCAACTTCAAGATTTTTTGGGACTTCCTAATTTTTATCATGCTGGATTTGGCGATTATTGCTGGTGTAAAGAAATTTCATAAGTTCGTCTATGGCCGCATAATAATAATTATTACAGATCATTAACCATTACTGGGTCTCTTTAATCCGAAAAAATCAACGCCATAAATCCTGGTACCAAGGATGTTACGTTGCAGTGTTCTTCTAATGGATATCGCAAGGGTAACAGCGAAAGGTAAAACTTTGAAACGAGTTCTGAGTTGGGCATCAAACCGTCAATCCATTTTTTCAATGGTGCAATGAGATATCGACTAAAAAAAACTGTCTACTCTGGGACCAAAGAACAATCATTCCGGAAACTGCACAACCCCAAATTTTATCGTCCTCCACAATGGGCATCCGGACATTAACGTAATGAAGACTCGTAGCTATTTCTGGTGGCCAAAATTATAGATCAAAGCTGTTTGCAGTGTGAACAACCACTATACTTACTTTTTGTTGCTTTTCGATTCATCCATATCATTCGAATGTGTAATACAGTGGTTTCACAGTATCTTCTCAACACACGATCACCTTCTCATATACTATTTTAATTATCAAATCAGAAGCAGTACCACCAAGAAGGTAAGATTCCTGAATTAAACATACCTATACATCTGTCTGGGCTACCTCCCTTATTCAAATGAAGCTGACTTACTGCGATGCAAGTTGATCTGTTTTACGGTGCCGAGAGTATCTTAAAACAGATTCTTACCAGAATAAACTGCGACATAGACCTAATGCACTCTAAGGATTTCTGGTCAACCCTGTTTTTTGTCGTTTGGCGATTCACCTCAGGATTACAACCGACGACCTTCCATTCTTTTGCCCAGAGATTTGGATGGCGGTTGGCCGAAATTCAAACTATATATCGCCATTGTATTATGACTCCTAGAAAGCACGATTCATGTACATAAAATTGTATTGAAACATGAGTGGGAATATTTGCTTACGTGGCTGTGGCCACAGGAATTTCTAAATACATGTTCTAATGCTTAAAGATAGTTTTTTCTATTGTGAGTGCAACCTGTATACAGTCATTGTAAGCAAACACATAAACAAATTTTCCCATTCGTATTTCAGTACAATTTTATATGAATTGTGCTTGGGGACTTGTAGCCAACTCATATTGCAATAGTGGTATATAGGTTGCACTCAGGCTAGACACGGGCTGAAACTAAAAAATGCGTTTATTCTAGGAAAATTTCAGGCCAGCCCGAAATTTATATTAAATTTAGCCGAGACACAATCCTAAAGAGGTTTCAAGCTAACTTCACATACATGCCTTTTTGTATGACTAACAAATGGTTAGTTCAAATAAAACTTACGCCAAATCAAATGGACAGGGTTCAACGCCGCGCTATCCGAATATTACGGAATCCCAGACTTACCCAAGAACTAGACAGCTTACAGCATCGCAGAGATGTTGCAGAACTCTGCGTCTTCTACAGATGCTTACATGGTAAATGTTCTGCAGAACTATCGGAGAAAATACCACCATTCGTTACAACAACAAGAGTAACAAGAGGAACAACCAATGCACATAGGTTTACGGTGAAGCTCCCGAAACCTCGAACTGAAGAAATTAGGCGCGAATTTGTATATCGAACATCAAAAAAGTGGAATTCGCTAATACACTTCAAATTTCCGGAGGAATACAAAATGAATAAATTTAAGGTAGCTATTAATCTTTACTTGAAGGATCGCACATTGGGTGCAGAAGCTCTGACAGTTACAAGGAGCTAGGACCGTTAATAAGTCCGCTCTGCACCCAATTAAAATATGTATATAAAAAAAAAAAAAAAAAAAAAAAAAAAATCACATACATAACCTTCAACATATTTATGTTAGACAAATTAATAAATTAAAATATAACCTAACTCAATACAATAATTACAAACAATTAAGTACCAAAATCTTATCTCGTCCACATACCGGATGAATTAATTAAACGACAAAATTTTGATGAGCACAACACAGATTATATGAATCTAGACTAACACACTCGTTCGCACTATTTTCAATTTGGAAATACTAAAAATAAAATATTTTTTCAAAAACACAACAATAATCTAATAAATTAAACTTAAGACGCGAATCTTACTGTAGATTAGAAATATTATGTCGCGTAATATACCGCGTATTCAAAATAACATCATTGAATCATCTGCCCACGTCTTGATAAAGTAATTTTTATATAAATTGCAATTATTTTTTTATTTAGTTAGTTCGTGTTGCTCAATAATTTGTCAGTTTTCTATTTCTTATTCAACAAAATTTGTTTATCACACTGGTAGTTTAATTTCAAGGTTATTCATCGTGTCGACAAGTGGGTAATGTGTACACATACCGACATACGCAACACTATTATTCTTAATGAAAAATATTAAGACGTGTAGGTCGAGAATTTGTCATAACATTCAAAATATTTAAGAATTGGTAGAGTTTGGTAATTTTTTGTTTCGTTGTTCTATAGAGAGGTTTATGACCGGAAACCACTGCATCACTAATGTTATTCCGCGTGACTTTTTATATGTTTTTTTATTAATTAACTTATACTTGTAAACCCATTAACAAACAAAAATAAAAATAAAAGGTTTAAGTCATTAACCGGTTGGGTTTTGGCACAAAATTTATTTATAGCAAAATATTTAATTTCAGTTTCGATAAACCCATAGTGTCACTTTCATTGTATTTAAATAAATAAACGGAGAGATACAAAATGTTTGACATACAACGAATTACCTCACTACCAATATGTGCAAATAATGAAGAAATTCAAGTTTTTTGTGTAAACAAACGTTACAGTGTTGGAAATATATATAAGACTGGAGTGAATCATTGTTATTTTAACTGTGAACTTGGAAAGCCGAAAGAGTCAGTTTCTGATCGAGTATAGCGACCTACCTTACATGTTTAACACTGAAAACACAACTATGGTCACTCATGTGTTCATTCGAGATCTAATTAATTAATGTAGAAACGGAAGACAATGGACGGTAGAAGTTTCAGAATAAACATTTTCCTGTGAATTGGTTGATCGAATATATTCAAAATCTATGGATTACTGAAAATCCAGATGTATGTATATTCAACGTTCAACAACGATTAACTGATCAATCATAATTTTAATTAAAAAAGCTCCAAATTTTCTTTTAAAATGGCGAGGATTATTTACAATGGCCTAGTTCAGTACTAAACAATACCAGACCAATGGTTATTTAGTTTATCGCCATTTAGGAAAGCGATATGCGTCATATCAGAGCACGCTATATTTTACAGAGCCATAATCAAAAAATCTGAGCTTTTATAAGGGAATAAGAAACGAAGAAAACACGAAACTTTTCATAGTAAAACACACAAAACATATGGGAAATCACTTTTTTTCCTAAGACAAATTTTTAAATGAAAACGTTACAAATTCTTAATTATGATTTCTGAGATACTTTCATAAATGTTTGAATTTCAACATATAAGAATATCGTTTAGTTAAATACTTTTCATTTTGTTGTAATAATTGATTTATTTAAACCCAAATATTAAAAAAAATTCATAACAACAGCATTCTGGTCACATTGAAATAAAAGCTTACTACGATTCGTTTTGTCATTAAGTAAATATGCCATACATAGATGGCAGTGATAGCCATAAAAATTTGGAAAAATTATACCAAAAATCACCACCTGGTGAAATTTAAAGTTCAAAAATTGTAGGAAAAGCAAAATAAATTCACAAAATATAGGAACATGTGAGAATTTTGCGATTAAATAATTTTTTTTCGTATTATTCTGTAACCATTTTAGACATCTTACGTACACTAGTAAAACTAAATATAAATTTAGGAAGTATTATTTTATTTTGTCAGAGCCAACTTTGATGTATTTTTCAAAATGAAACTTGGAAAAAATATATTTTTGAAATAATTTAATATTAATATTTCTGCAATTAATACTTACTTAATACCAATATGGCCTTCTTGTGTATTGTTCTTAAAGATATGTAGAAAACTTTTATATAAACATTTTTTAATATTTTTGCTTTTTTCATTGAAAAACTTCAAGCTAAAAAACACCATTTTTACTATGGATTCCTACGGAAATCAGTGAAAAGTCATACCACTAAAAAAGCTTCTAAAAAATACGTCATTAAGATTATGGCTCTATACTCTAGAAGATTCTGGTTATATCAGAGCACCCTGTATTTTATAGAGCCATAATCAAAAAATCTGAGCTTTTATAAGGGAATTAGAAACGAGGAAAAAACGAAACTTTTCATAGTATAACACACAAAACATATGGGAAATCACTTTTTTTCCTACGACAAATTTTTAAATGAAAACGTTACAAATTCTTAATTATGATTTCTGAAATACTTTCATAAATGTTTGAGTTTCAACATACATGAATATCGTTTAAGTAAATCGTTTTCATTTTCTTGTAATAATTGATTTATTTAAACCAAAATATTAAAAAAAATCCATAACAACAGCATTCTGGTCAAATTGAAATAAAAGCTTACTACGATTCGTTTTGTTATTAAGTCAATATACATTACATAGATGGCAGTGATGGCCGTTAAAATTTGGAAAAATCGTACCAAAAATTACCACCTGGGGAAATTTCAAGTTAAAAAATTGTAGGAAAAGCAAAACAAATTCACAAAATATAGGAACGTGTGATAATTTCGCGATTAAACAGTTTTTTTTCGTATTTTTCTGTGACCATTTTAGACATCTTACGTACACTAGGAAAACTAAATATAAATTTAGGAAGTATTATTTTATTTTGTCAAAGCCAACTTTGATGTATTTTTCAAAATGAAAGTTCGAAAAAATATATTTTAGAAATAATTTAATTTTAATATTTCTGCAATTAATATTTACTTAATACCAATATGGCCTTATTGTATATTGTTCTTAAAGATATGTAGAAAACTTTTATATAAACATTTTATGACATTTTTGCTTTTTTCATTGAAAAACTTGAAGTTAAACAACACCATTTTTACTATGGATTCCTATGGAAATCAGTGAAAAGTTATACCACTAAAAAAGCTTTTAAAAAATACGTCATTAAGATTATGGCTCTATACTCTAGAAGGCTCTGGTTATATTCAACGTTCAGCAACGTGTTGCTTTGGTTGTACCAGAGCCTACTCTATAAATAAGAGCCTCCACATTGACTGTATTTTTTACTAAGCTTAAAATAAAGTACATAAATTTTTTTCTTTACTATGAAACTATATGGGAAAACGATTGTTTTCATTTACATTTTTAGTCTATAAGAATTATGAGCTTTTACATTATTTTTATACGAAAATGTTCATAAAACATGTAATTTTATTTGATTGAAAAATCAAATCATGAAAGAGTTTATTTCTTAGTGAAAATCCTCTTGGAATATAAACTATTGCTAAACTTTTATGGAATGTTGTTGTTGTAAACTACGTCATAACATAAAATTTATAAACAATTATAACCATCTCTTTTTAGTCTCCTTCTAAAAGCATTACCACATGACAAAATTCTGTCCGAATACAGATTCATATCATGTGGCAATGCTTTATTAACGACATTTTGTTTAAACCATAGATGTCGCATACAATAAGTGTATTTCCTTGACAAATTTACAACAACAATTGCATAGGATAAATCCCTGCAAGAATAACATTAACCCAAAAAAAAATTGGGTTTAATTAAACATAATTCTAATTCTTGGTTATGATACCTGCCACCAGAGTCAGATTACATATTAAATTTATATTTTATTTCGAAAGGTTGGCTTTTGTCAATTAAATCAAATCGGCTATTTTCTTGGAAAAAAAATAAACCCAAAATTATTCGAATTAAATGTTGGTCAACAAAATACGCTTAATGAAAAACTTATAAAAAGAATCAAATAGGTGATCGAACCGGTCGGATTCTAAAATCGGTCTGATTTTTGATTTGGTTAAACATATTTTGGTGGCTTCCCTCTATAGTAATAATTAAATTGTAATAATAATTAATTTAATATAATTTTTTTATAAATTTACTAACATTAAACCATTGCTATGAAAGAAATTATGTTAATTTTACGTAAAAAGTTTTCTTTCAAATCGTTTACTCAGCCCGAATCCCTGTTGTTTTTAATTGTGTGTTAAGTGACATCTAGGAATGGGAATAATAAGTAAGAGCTATTTTATTTTATACACCGCTCTCTAATGTTATGACAATTCAAATATTCTAAACAAAAACTTATTTTGAATGTGTCATTAATTTTTGGGAATAAAAATCGATGCCAAATATTAATCATGTTGTATTTATTTTCAGCTGTGTCTTAATTTAAATACAATAATATTTTTAATACTTGAGAAATAAATAAGGCATTTATATTACAGTTAATGTTTGTTGGTTATGTCGTTTAGTTGTGATGCATAACAATCTGGGTTGATTTGATTTTTTTGATTTCTTCGCGCTCAATGCATATTATTATAATTTTTTCTCTTTGACTCTCTTTGATTTATTTTAATTTTGGCTGTTCAACGTATTGTCTTTTTTTTACCATTGATTTTAGTTGTGAATAAGTGATGACGTCATTAAATAGAATATTCTCTTTTTTATACATATTGTTGTTGTTGTAGAACGTTTTTTAATTTAATTCCCTTATTTTCTTTTGATTATATCTGGAAAATGGGGAAGCTTGAGAATCTGTGCTTTAACTGAGTTAGTCATTGAGTTATTTATTAGTGATTTCAGAAAAAATTATTTATCTAGGTTTAATTTTTAATTCATATTTTTTCGTCAATCGAAATCGCGTTTTTTCATACAAACTCTATGAAAATAAATTATTTTTTAGTGTTTCTATGTCCTTTATTTTAAGTTCATTTTTTACATGCCGGCTCTATTCATATCAAGATGGTTCTGGTTGTACTCAATCCTAATTTAAAGCATGAAAGCCCCAAACATTTTTTTTTCACAGTAACCAGGATTATTGGAAATGGCCTAGTGCAATAGAAATTCTTTACTAGCCCTACGGTTATTGTGGTTGTCACCGTTTAGGAAAGCGAAATGTGTTCTTTATTCAACGTTCAACAACGATTTACTGCTCAATACTAATTTTAAGTAAGAAAGCTCCAATTTTTTTTTTTAGAATGGCTAGGATTATTGACAATAGACTAGTTCAATAGTACACCAAACCAGACCAATGGTCATTGAGTTTATCAGCGTTTAGGAAAGCAATATGTGTTCTATTCAACGTTCAGCAACGGGTGCTTCGGTTCTACTCAATCCTAATATTAAGTATGAAAGCTCCAATTTTTTTTTTTTTTGAAAGTGGCCAGGGTTTTTGGAAATGGCCTAGTCCAATAGAAAATTTTCACTAGTTCTGTGGGTATTGAGGTTATCACCGGGTAGGAAAGCGAAATGTGTTCTATATTCAACGTTCAAGAACTAATTTTAAGTAAGAAAGCTCAAAATTTTCTTTTAAAATTACCAAGATATTTGGAAATGGCCTAGTAATTTAGAAAATAACCAACATACTGATAGTCATTGAGGTTATTACCGTTTATGTAAGCGATATTTTTTTACAATGACTTTCTATCCAATTTTAATTTTAAAATTAATGTAGAAACGGAAGACAATGGACGGTAGAAGTTTCAGAATAAACATTTTCCTGTGAATTGGTTGATCGAATATATTCAAAATCTATGGATTACTGAAAATCCAGATTAAACCAACTATTTCGGCGAGTTGTCTGTGTCTTTAAAATCTTTAATTATAACGATTAGAGCGACATTGATTATAGGGAACAGCCTACGAATCCACAGTTTTCTACTTAAATTTTCATTAAAAGTGCCAGATGTTCCAGGTAATTGATTTAAATGTCTTTAGAGATTCGACGGATTTTTATCTCCTAACTCTACATTTGGTAACAACTCCTCTAATTGATTCTCTTCTTTTCACGAAAGTATCTCTATAAGCTTTTCTTTAAGTCTCTTATAAATAAAGGGTGATTCAAAAAGAGGAATAGTGCCGAAGTTGGTTCTGTAATTATTTATCATTTTACAAGTAAAAAGTAAACGGTTAATACAAATGGACGTTTCACGCTTCCACAACGCATAAAAATTGTGAAAATTATGCTGAGATAATTCTTAAAGTTCGGTCGGCATTTGATTGAATAATAGTGTGCGTTATCACGAGCAGTTGTTGCCTTAGGCAATATTTATCCAAATTTATCATTTTCCTTTAGGTTTTGAATAAAATCGAGATCTGAAGAAACTCGGGCTAATATAACCTGCGACCAAAATAGTGGCAATTTAACAGAGAAAGCATCAATTTCTCCTTTAGACAAATGGCGTTTATATTATCATCAACCGGGGGGTCACCCCCGAATTTAAAAATTTACTCACAAAAATATGCACATTTAAAAGCGGTAGCATAAATACACACCAACAAATAGTAATTATTAAAAAACCCAGAAAATTTGCTTCTTGTGTTTTACAAAGATGACCTTGACAATTTGACAACTTGATTTTCTTGTTCTGCTTGCGGTATTCCGTTGAAAATTCACCAAATTCTCGTAGTGTTGAATAATGCACAATTAAAGCGGTGATTTTGGGGTAACATGATGAATTTTATTTCGTATTCTCATTGTTCGCGTAATCTTCTTCTAGCGTTATTTGGTTGGTTACTGGCCGGCCCGATTTTTTTGAATTTAGTTCCAGTGCAGGAAACTCGAAAATTTAATCGTAATCCAAAAGATCCAGTAAAAATAATATTGTATTGGCCAACTTTTTTTGAAATGGCTCTTTTTTGATAACAGACGATTAGGTTTAGCCGAAACAATCCTATTTGACAACCTCATTATAATCCAAGGCCAAAAAATAAAACGGAAATTCAGAATTTCGACTAAAATGAATAATCAAAATTCTTAGAATGTATCGAAATATTGATACAATCTTCTATGTTAAAATTGGGTAACAAAAGTTCAAATTTCGTAAATTTCATAAAAATATTTAATCATAACTTTAAAAAGCTTTCCAAATATCTCACATTAACATAAAAAATTTGACACTTTCTTGTAATCTTTTATCAAAGAATTCTGATGAAAACTCAACAAAAGAGTCATATTCACCATTCCACACACCAAGAACAGCAAGAATAAATTTTCTGTTTGCAGAATATTTCAGAATTGGTAATCCCAAACACTTCAATCAAAATTAAGAATAATTTTTAGACCTTTAATTAAGGCACTTGTATTAATAATCTTTCATAATATAGAGTAGGGTTTATCAGAATTCATTATAAAATTCGGGCTTTTTTGATAAATATGGTTGATTGAATATTTATAGGAAACTTAAAAAAAATCGGCAATCGAAATGAACTTTTTAAGAAATATCAACATTTTTTGATCACATAACATGAAATTCGAAATTTTTACAAGTCTCAACGGATCCAGTTTGTACGGCAGATTCAATTGTATCTGGAACCCATTTCTCGTCACATGAGTAATTTCGAGCTCAAACGGTTCTGTCGATTTTTAACGACTTGATTGATTTACTGGTTGGTTTTGGCTCGGTTGAATGAACTGAAACAGCATCGGGATGACGTTTATCCAAGTATGTTGCTATTTTTCGGTTAAACAATTAATGAGCGGGTAGTGATTTGAGATGATGTCGTGTATTGGTGTAATAGAAACCGTGCCAAATGTAAGCGATGGTCCCTATGGTTTTCTTTACGAATTATTTTGTTGTAAGAACCATACGCTCCGCTGGTCCATTAGACGAAGGATGAAACGGAGCTGTGAATAATAACCTGGTATACTGTGGAGTAAGCAATAACGGATGTCCCTTGTAACGCAAATGCCAGTTACTTGGGTCGAAAAATTCAGCTCGGCAGCTCACAGTTGTATCTCTTTTATCATTATTGTTAAAAGGCCACCGTTTAAACCATACCGTAATAAGAAATTGTTACACCGAGGGAATTTCGGTTTGCTAAAAACATTGAATTGCAAGGTTTTTTACTTAAGAAGGAAATTTCGCCTGTAGATAGGCTTAATAAAGCGGTTTTCCATCAGCGTGGGAGCCTATTCTCCTTTGCACCGTACACAACTTGTGAACTTGGATGAAACTTTACCTGCTGAATTAATCTTTCTCACATTAGTGTACATATGCTTCATCTTTTCCAAGCAAGGCTTGCGTTTGTCATTGTTCCATAATGCTGGAGCAGAACTAGAGTGGTTTTTATCTCGAAGGCTTGTAAGTCTGATTATACAGACTCTAATACTTTCCGACTTATTAATATATGTTCAAGTTTTCTTAAGGCTCTACGAAAGATCCTCGATAGATTTATTCGATATTATTGTGTGTCTTCCTCGTGTAACCTGTCTCCCTCGTGTAAACCTGCTCTACATGAACTAGGATTGAAAGATCTACAACAATAAAATATTTCTTCTAAATACTTTTCTGTACGTTTCTAGATTACTAAAGCCGTACCAATTTTGGTATTGATACCACAATTGTTAAATGGATCTCTTTTACAGTTATTTGTCGCATTATTGAGGCGATGGTGGATTACTTTCCCTCTGTGTCAAGGAGTTTCCATAAAGTTTTAAGTAACTAAAATTCCATAAAATAACGTGAGACTTAAATTTAGGCCTGTGTGGGGTTTGCTAGTTCCCCTATCAGGCGCCACCCCAGGTGGCGGGTAGGGGAAAGCTTGCCAGATATGGCAGGTACCGGGGAAATCAAATACTTGGGGCGGACCAAAAACTAGCACACCCAAGCTAAGGTGGCACTAAATACGCCAATGGCCGCGTGGCTAAGAGGGTGCTTAGTCGTTAGTATGTGAACTCCGAATTTGGCGACGTTCGGTTTAAACCCGTAGCCTTCCCATGATAATGCAGAGCTCTGTCATGGGTGACCGTTACTTCTCGTGCTACTCGTGGGAATAAAAATGATAGGAAATAATAATAATAACCTAACGAAATTAGAAAACGAGACGGATGCGTCTCTAACAGCAACAAATCAATCATCATCGTTGGATGCCGATACCAGGAATCCTGAGGGGGATCAACTATTGCAAAATAAAGGGAACAACTTTCCTAAGAGCATGAAAATGTTGAGATCACCAATTCTAAAGGTTCCAAATATAAGTAGTGGTACACTACAACTAAATACGGCTGCGACAGTCGCAACTGCGTTCCAAGTAACTAATAATAACCATCATTCTGAGGAAGTAATCAAAGCTCTAGCCGAGTCTAGACAAGAAAATAAAGAATTAAATAAAGCAATTCAATGGATGCAGCACCATATTATTTTAACTTAATTGAGTACCAAACCGACGAGGAAGATTAAGAAAGAGAGACCAATTGGATAATGGAAAAGTCAAAACGGGCTCTAAAAAAGCAAAAAACACAGGAAGTAAATTCTTCCAGTAAAAGGAAAGCAGAGTCGTCCCCAAAAATGAACACTAGTGTGAACATATCGGGAGCAAAGGTAAACCAATTACCAATTATCAGCAAGACCCAGAAAGAAAAACCACCACCACCAATCAATATCACACATATCAATAAATTTAGCGATATTCAAGCGCTAATGAAAGAAGTGAAAGAAAAGGAGTATAATCTTGTGTCGCTAAACAACAACGTCTGGAGGGTAAATATGCCTGATTCAGACGGTTATAGAAAACTTTCAACTGTATTGAATGATAAAGGTCTTCAATGGTATACATATGAAGACAAAAATACCAGACCCATTAGAGTAGTTGCTAGGGGTCTACATCAAATATGCACACCACATGAGATAATTGAAGACCTCAAAAGAAAAAATTTAACGATCTTAGATGCAGTTAATATGTGTAAAACTGAAAGGAAGTCTACCGGCAAAGGAGGGAGTATTGTTAATAAAATAAAGTTACCACTATTCACTCTGATCTTTGCAAACTCAGAGAAAATTTAGAACATATTCAACATTAGGAACATCTTGGGAATGGTTGTCCGAATGGAGCCATTGAAAAAGGTAACAGGGATCATACCACAATGCAAAAAGTGTCAGGCATACAACCACACGCAAAAATACTGCAATCGAGAAATCAAATGCGTAAAATGTGCGGGAAAGCATGACACTAAAGAATGCGTGATAGATAAGAACACTCCAGCAAAATGTGCTAACTGCCAAGGAACCCTGCTAGCTATAGAGGGTGTGAAGTAACCAAAACACTGCAAAACATGCTATATAGGACAAACAAAAATCAGTCAAAGAGAGCAACGAAAGAAAATGAAATCCCGACAAAAACTGTCACTACGTTCCATAGTGCGAAAATGGCAGAGGGATTATCATACTCACAAGCTGCAAGACAAAATGTTGGAATTCAACAAGCTATGCAAACAATGCAAAACACCTTGAATGCTATTGTCAATCGCCTTTCTAAAATATTTGAAAATATAGAGTTTCTAAACAAGACACAAGTTAATCTTGAACAACAAGTAGGATATCGAGGAAAAATTAAGGAGATTTCTAAGAAAAAAGTTGCTTTATCTTCTGATCCTTCACTCCAAAAAAAATGAACAAAACACTAAGAATATTAACCTGGAATGCTACTGGACTTCTACAGCATCTTCCAGAGCTAGAAATCTTTTTGAATACAGAAAAAATTGATATATACTTAATAGCAGAGAGCGATTTCACTAGAAAGTCTTATGCAAAAATAAAATGTTACTCAAGTTACCATTCTATACATCCAGCAGAAAGAGCTAGGGGTGGAGCAACAATATACATCAGAGAAAACATCAAACACTTCGAAGATGTCAAACTCGAAATAGAGCGAATGCAAATTGTATCACTTAGCGTGAAACTAAACCATTACAAGAAGCTGCGGGTTGCTGCGATATATTGTCCACTAAGGCATCAACTTAAAAAGGATGATTACCTCTCAATGCTCAGAATGATGGGCTCAAATTTCGTCATAGGAGGAGACTTCAATGCCAAACATACGCATTGGGGTTCGAGACTAACATCACCTAAAGGTAGAGAACTATTAGAAGCTGGACATCAAATAAACTGCGAATTTCATTCAAGTGGTATTCCTACTTACTGGCCAACGGATACAAACAAAATACCACACGTCATTGACTTTTTCATAGCCAAAGGTATTTTCGAAAACTATATCCACATCGAAAATAATGAAGGTTTATCCTCGGATCATTCTCTAATCATACTTACGATCAGTGAAACAATAATTGAAAAAGAAAAGCCATCAAGTTTAACAAGCGGGAATACCAATTGGGGAAAATTCGCATTGTTAATTGAGGAAAGTATTGATCTTCAAGTCCCAATCAAAAACCCAACATAAATTGAAAGAGAAGTAGAGCTGCTCATAAACAATTTTCAGACCGCATCATGGGAAAGCACTCCCCCTGCCAAAAATAAACCTCACAAGAATGAAACATATACACAGGAAATAAGAAATCTGGTCAGAGAAAAGAGGAAAGCTCGCAAAATCTGGCATAGAAATCGAGCACCGGAGAGCAAAACTATCTCCAATCAGCTCAAAAACAAGCTGCAGAAGTTAATAGAAGAAACCAAAGCGGTAAGCTTTAACAAATATTTAATAAATCTTTCTGGCCACAAAAAAAGCGATTACTCTTTATGGAAAGCTACAAAGGGACTAAAGAGGCCAAAAGAGCAGGTGCCGCCAATTAAAAAAGCAGATGGTACTTGGGCCAAAAGCCCGACAGATAAAGCTGATCTTTTTGCTGAACGTCTGGAAGAGACGTTCCAACCTTTGACTAGACAAACAGCAGATGAAAATACCTTTCTAATGCAAAAAGAAGATGAGTTAGACATACAACCAGTTACAATGAAAGAACTCAAAAATGAAATCAAACATAACCTAAATGCAAAAAAGGCTCCTGGAAACGATCTTATTACAGGAAAAGTTATTAAAAATTTGCCAGGAAAATGTTTTAAGAAGTTGTAACATATGAAATATGTTCCTCAGCAGTGGAAAATAGCAGAAGTTATTATGATACCTAAGCCTATTAAGCACCTAATGAGAAAACGTCATACAGACCTTTATCTGTATTACCACCATGGTCCAAACTCTTCGAAAATTTACTCCTCAAAAGGATGAGACCTCTGATTGAAGATAGACACCTGTTACCATTGCATCAATTTGGTTTCTGAGAGAAACACTCCGCCATAGAGCAGGTACACAGAGTCACTAACGTGATTGAGAAGACGCTTGAAAACAAAAACGTATGTTCTGGAGTTTTCCTTGATGTTGCCCAGGCCTTTGACCGAGTCTGGCATCGAAGACTGGAATATAAATTACATCGCGACCTTCCTAAGCAGTTCTATGAGATATTAAAATCATACAATGAAGGGAGATATTTCAGAGTGAAATATGAAGGGGAGTTCTCATCACTCAAGAGAATTAAAGCAGGCATACCACAAGGGAGCGTGCTCGGATCAGTCTTGTATTTGCTTTATACGAGAGACATACCTATTACTGGAGAAATAGATATTGCAACCTTTGCGGATGATATAGCAATCTTGGCGGTGGGAAGTACAATCGAAGAAGCAACCAGCAAATACAGCATACTGTGAATGAGATTAGAAAATGGAGATTAAAATTGAATGAGCTAAAATCAATTCACACAACATTCACCTATCTAAAAGTTGATCACTTACCTACTTACATAAATAGGCAGGAAATACCACATGCGAACACGGCAAAATACCTAGGTAAGACGCTCGACACCAAGTTAAAATGGAAAGAGCATGTCAAGAAAAAAAAGGCAAGAATTGGATATAAAGTTCAGAAAAATGTATTGGCTCATTGGAAGAAGTAGTGAGCTTACCATTCACAATGAGCTGCTTTTATACAGGCAAATACTGAAGCCTGTGTAGACCTATGGCATCCAGCTCTGGGGATGCACAAAGAAAACGAACGTTAAAATTATACAAACGTTCCAGAACAAAGTACTGCGATGTATTGTCAATGCACCTTGGTATATTAGAAACGATAATCTACATAGGGATCTAAAGATGAAAACACGGATATTCAACATATTGTCAACGACGTCGACAGCGCAGTGACAAGACGGCTAAAGAGAACGAAGCCGCTTGGTTTAGTTCCTCAGGACTGAAAGTTGCTGATGTAACCGGAAGATCTGGGCCCACTGGGAATAACTACTGTGTTATAGCCCAACTAACAGAGAATTAAAATAAGAAAGAAAAATTGCTAAATGAGTTGTAATAACTTAGTCGTAATATATTACTAAAAAAAAAAAAAAAAAATCTGATTTAGGCAATATATCACTTACATTTTTACACTAAATTACAAAATTATCAGGAGATGTTAGAGAAATATCTGGAGTAACTAACTTGCTAAACTTTGGGTAGTTAAATTTCCTTTAATTTGGTTATTATTTGACCGTTTTCTTGTAACAAATTCTGTAAAAAGAAATCTAGTCAGCCAATGATTTGCATAAAGCAGTTTAGAAAGTAATGATGCCGGAATTACTTTAAATGAAGTGTACTTACAGCTTACTTCAATTCCTCTCCTGTTTTTAGAAACAACATGATGACAATTGAAATCAACAATATTAAGGTGTCCTTAAGATAATTTAAATATTAGCTGAAGGTTGGAGTCCAATTCTCGACTTATTTTGTGGAGACTGATTTATTTAATAATCTCACACTGATATTTTTCATTTTAATATTTATTTTGGCTCACAAAATTTCTCTCAATTGTATGGTTAGGTGTAAATAAGCCTCAGTTTGAATTGGACCACTAAATGATTTATTCCATGCTGCCATATTGAATAAGTCAAATAAGTCGACTTATTTGAAATCAGCGTGAGTAACATTTTGGGTACAGCCTTGACGTAAAAATCCATTAATGTGGCGATTATTAAGACGAAACTAACAAATGTTCGCTTAGTTAATGTCAATTAGTTTTTTTGAAAAAATAAAAATTGTTCATTACAATTAATTACAGTTCATTGATATTCTATTTCAAATTTTAGAAAAATCGGGAAGAATGGAGATAAGAAAATGTCGAATTAGTGACGTGAGCTCGGGTGAAATTTCACCACCAGCACAGCAAGAAATTCGATTTGCCATTCTTTTTTGTGCCATACTTAATCCTAAAGTTTATATGAAGTGAATGCGTCTTCACTTTGGTGACAGTTGCCAAATGATTTAAAAGATTTTCAAAATTTTGAATGCCATGGTTTTCTGGGAAGTAGAGAATATCGAGCCCCCCAATATTTAGCAGGTGCACTGGTGGATCTCGGAGACTCGCTATCCATGGTAACTAGAAGTCTTTTCTCTATGGAGCGTCGATTCGTAAAATTCCCAGAATTGTAAAAGGAGTACTCAAAGTTTATGATGGAATACGCAAGGCTGGGTCACATGTCTCTTATTCCTCTCATTGAAATTAAGGGCAGTAACACGAAAACATTTTATCTCCAACATCATGCGGTGCTGAAAGAGTCGAGTTCGCCTATCATTAAATCGGATTTCTACGTCGACGGCTTGCTCTCGGGTTGCGCGGAGGTATGAGAGGCTAAACATTTACAACAAAGGATAGCAGAAGGTTTGAGCAGCGGCGGTTTTAGATTAAGGAAATGGATGTCCAACAGACAAGAATTATTAAGATCTATACCAAAGGAGGAGCTGGAGACTCTTGTTGAATTTGGCAATGAAGAGACTTTCGTGAAAACCCTACCTCTAGTTTGGATAACATGTTTGGGTTGATTCACTTTCAAAATCGAGAAGTTTTTAAGACTGCGGCCCTACCACGAAATGAAAGTTTTTGTCTGTCACTGGTCGTATCTTCGATCCGTTAGGATTCCTCTCTCCTTGTACGGTCGTTGCCATAATCGTTGAGAAAATGGAACTAGAATGGGAGACACTGCGTTCAAACTTTACTATATCCGAAAAAAAATCATATTCCTCGCTTTTTAAACATTCCTTCATCACCCGTCAAGGTGGAGTTACATGGATTCTCTGACGCATCGGAAGATGCATCATCAGCCGTTATCTATTTGAGGGCTGTTGACTTAAACGGTTCCTGTTCGGTGCGAATAGTAGCAGCCAAAACAAAGGTGGCCCCACTAAAAAAAAATTTTCTACCGAGACTTGAGTTATGCGCCGCTGTTTTATTGGTAAAATTGTTAACTGTACTAAATTATCATTTTAGCATGGTTGTCTGATGTTCCCAGACGGTGGAAAATATGCATCGCTTACCGTACCTCATTCATCCTGGAACGTTCTTCCACGACTAACATGGAATCACGTTTCATAGCATCACGAGGAATATTTCCGGATCAATTGGTCAACAATTTGCTGTGGTGAGACGGACTAGATTTTCTACGAGAATCTTCCGAACACTCCGAGAAATAAGTTGACAACCAGCTTTCTAATGTAAATTTTGAGGATTTAGAAGACAAAAGGTCGTTTGGTCGCAATGGTCTATACCAAATTACCAACGGATTACACTGTTGCAAATTTATTCGAAAATTCGTCATCAGTTTTTTAATTATTCGAATATTGGCCCAGTGCTATCGTTTTCATGATAAATTTAAAATTACAATTTTTTTAAATATTTGACAGAATCTCAAATTAAGCGGGGTACAATGGTTGCTGTGCGTTGGTCTCAAAATGAGAGTTTTCAAGAAGACTTTGTGCGAATCAGCAAAGGTTCTGGCTTACGAGGTACAATCAAACTTCGGTCATTATCTCCATTCATCGATGACCGGGGGGCATTAAGAGTCGGTGGGCGGATTGGTTTGACAATATGCGTCTCTTATAACACCAAGCATTCTGCAGCTCTCGATGCCGGTGCTTGTAAAGGCCTTTCACATCATCTCCCCCCACGTAACAACAATTACTCGCAATCATCCGACAAAACTACTTCATAATTGGTCAATTCTCTATACAGTTGGTGTCGAATTTGCAGGGCCGGTGAAAGTAAAATCTAAAACTGGACGAGGTGCTAAAATTTATATGGGCTACATTGCGGTATTCGTCTACCTTGTCGCCTAGTGTCGCGACGCGATTTTTTTTCTATTTTCAAATTTTACTGGAATTAAAACAAATTTGATTGTAAATGTTTAAAGAAACTATCAAATTAAATTGCATTCTATAAAACGTCTTATTAATTTTTTTTGTAATTTGATAACTTTTATTGATAAATTATAAATTTTAAATTTTTTCGCGCGAATATTAAAATTTCGCGAGCGGATTTTGAATAATTATTATTTTTCAATAAAAATTGTTATTTTCCAAAAAAATATTAAAAGATATTATAGTTTCTTCAAACATTTACAATCAAATTTGTTTTAATTCGAGTAAAATTTGAAAATAGAAAAAACAATCGCGTCGCGCGAAAAATAGCTATGGCAATGTCTTAAAAGGTAGTCGGAGCCTGATTGAGTCTAAAATTCGGAACCAAATATGAAGTTATAACAAATGGAGTGACTTCTCCCATATTTCTTGAAATATTAACTTTACATGTTGGATGAGCTTTTTTTAATTAATTTTGATTAAAATCCCATAAAAAGTATAATTAGGTTTTACCGTTTTTCCTCATAACCCACGTGTATGCCAACCCATAAATTTAAACACGCATCAAAAAGTTCGTCAAATATTTCATTGGCTTATTAAAAATAATTTACTGTAAAAGCTTTTAGAATGTTATTGAAGGAGAAATTACAAAGTGACCTAAATAAGGTATGAAACCAGATTAACATATAAAACAACCGACAATTCTTTATAAAGCTTTAATTTTATTAGCTTCAGAAGAATTTTTCGATTTTTTTTTTCGATTCTTTCGAATTTCCTACAAAGAGCTTCTTTCCACAGTAATTTTTATTTGCGATATATTTCGCAGAATTTAATTTGACAAATTAAGAAGCTTTTAACGTCAATTATTCATTTGAATTCAGAATTTGGACATTTTTTTGAATTTTTTATTGGATTTCTTTCTGTAAATTGTAAATTTCCGGTAAGCCGAATTAAGCTAAAACATGTGTAATAATTAATATATCTCAACTGTATACTAAGTGGTGCATATACAGTTTCAGACATGTATACGACATTGATATTCTCGAATCATTATCGACTTATGGTGTTTGAATATTTAATTAATTCCCCAATGGTAAATTAGCCTACACACCAGTATATAAAACTTGTTTTATTTAATTCCGTATGTACAATCTATACATCGATACGAAATATATGGTTAACCATTAGAGAGATACTGTAATGATAGTTTAGTATATAACACATAAAATAATCTATAGATAACAACCATACTAATCATAATAATGATGATGGTTAAGTTGATTACTGTTAATTATGATTTAACATATGCGAATTAACTAAAATACAGAACTAATTTATATTCTTGTTCGTTCGCCCCCTAATGTCTCTTTCTCCAGAGATAAATAGATTCAGATTAGAACAACGTATTTTTGTGTTGTTTTTTTTTTGTGTGCGTTTGGCATAAATGTTCTGCTTTATATCTTATTGCGTTTGACATGTGTTTAGCCGTTGTATCGCATACACACACACACAAAAATATACATTCGTCAAATGACATGAAACAGAGCAAACACCGCATTAAATAGAAACAGTGACAACAATAACACAGCCATGACATGGATGGTAAAATGTTTAGAATCATAATTTTTATGTAAATAAATTAATCAAATTTTTATGTAATTTTTTTTGATTTATGTGACTTAATTTACTGACTACAAATAATAATTGTACAAAAAACATAAAACATATAAACGCTTGAGAAGACGACAAGTGATATTATGTTTCATTGTAATTGAATTTTTTTCCATGTAATTAATTATGAACGGCAAACGGGGGCGCTGAATATACAAGAGGAAGTCAGATGAAGCTATACGCGAACTAATAATTTTAATTCAAGATGAATTGGGGTGGTGGTTCAATATTATATTTCACTGTTATATTATATAAAATCGAACAGTCAATAAAACAATTTCATTATTATTTGATGTCCGCTCGAGAATATGTTGCACGATAAAAATATTTTATTTGACGACATCTTCGGTCTGAATCAAATATTAGAAATGCTGATGGTGAAAGTCATTCTGTATTATGATGTTCGTAAATTTTTTTTTTTTTTGTGTCATCATCGACATTATCATATTTACTGTCGTCTAATTATTCATTTGAGTTGAAATTTCTATTTTTATGTATTAGGATAAAAGCGGACGGTCAAAACGTAAGACGTCAATCATTTTGATTATAATAAAATGCGTTGGTGGATTTTTATTTTTATGAATGATTATCCTGATTACATTTTTGTTTATATAATTTTGCAGTATTATGACTAGAAGTCGTAATCCAATATTATATAAAATGAATGAGTATTATATATTTTCACCCCAAACTTTATTAGTCGATTGAATTGATTTTAATATTGAGCTTACTTGGACAAATAAAATTTGGCCTTATAATTCACTAATTATAAAAATCTTAGTAAAACTTTCCATAAATGTACGTAATTAAAAATAAATAAATAAATACATAAAAACCAACTTAATATAACTAAAAGCTCATCCCGTTAACAATGATAACTTGTTTGATTAATAAATATGCCAAAAAATGTCCCTTTCACCATTCAAAACGAATAAATCAATTGCTGGGTTAATTCAACAAGAGTTAATAGAGTAATAGTAAAAGATCCAATAATTGGTTTCCATCACTAACATTTTTTCATGTTTTAAATATGGAATCTAAAAACAAAAAATTCTTATGAAACATGGAAAGACGTCGCTTGAAGGTTAATACTAAATAAAGACGGTATGAATATATGCGCCATCTGTTGGTTAGTACCAGGAGTTACTGATTTAGTGTTACGTTCAACCGCAAACAATCAAAATTTGCACCTGGGGGTCAATTCTCGTTCTGTGAAAAGTAAAATGAAAAGTATTTTCAGTGAGAAATACACATTTCCGATTCATGTTCCTTGAGAAGGAAAAAAATGACGTCAAAATCTTTTCATATGAATAAAACTTTCTCACCGACCATTTTGGCGGTGAGAACATCATAAATATGGAAATAAAATTCTATAAAAACTAAATTTGTATTTTTACCATTAAATGTACATTGGAACTATAACATGATTCACTTTAAACTTAACTAATAAGTAAATCTATTAAAAACTATTCCGTTTATTTAAGAAAAGCCTCCAAATAATTAATTTAGTTAAGTTTTAAAAGTAATTTGGTCAATTTTATAATTTACTTTATATTTTGACAGCCAATGACAAAAACTGATTAACTAAATCTACTTTATCATTTATTTAGCTAATATTTAAACCAATTGTTGTATTAGCTAGCGGAAATATACATGAAACTCGAAAAAATGTGTGTTTACAGTGTAGCTTACTATGGAAACAACTTATTCAACGTTTTTCTCACGATTCTTTTTCATTTGGACATCGAGAATCGCTTATTGTCGTTGTGTGAAATGTTGTAAATGAAAAAGACTTGATGGAATCAAACTGAAAACTTTTTTTTCATTAGGTTTTTTCATAGAACGAGAATTGACCCCCTGGTCCATTTGTTGGCACCAAATGATTAGATTTTTCACATAAATTACAAATATCCTGTAAATTCTCTCCAACGAACTTCTAGGTTCCACTTACTATTTATGACAGCGGGAATTGTTATGCATAGGATGACAGTTATACAAACAGCAAGTGATAAATTAGGTATAGAACGAGCTACCGTTTGTATTCATCTCATTAGCACAACAGATTGAAGCTATTGACGGGTCCAGCGTAAACCTGGCTTTAACTATTTATTTATTATTTCGGTCTAAACAGACCAAAGTATTGAAATCCTATCAAAAATTATCAAAACTTTGGTTAGTCCAAAACCACTTTTCTCGACGTTTTGAAAGTTTCAGAGTCTAAAAAAGCAAAAAAAACAAGAAAAATTCGTTAATGGTCAAGGGCGGAATTTGAAAAGCTTTTGGAACCTGTGCGTCAAGAGGGTCGAGTACCTGCCATACGAATTAACCCAAAATACCTGGTTATTGAAATATTTACAAATTTTTTATATATAGTATGCTGGTTTGAATATTGAGTAGGGTATTGAGTTTGGGGTTGAATTGAAGGTTAAGTTAGGGGTCAATTGGCGGGTTGAATTGAAGTTGAGTTGGAGTTTAGTTGGAGTTGGATATACAAATATTTACGAATTTTTTGTATATACTGGTTTGATTATTGAATTGGGCATTGAATTTGGGGTTAATTTAAAGGTTAAGTTATTGTCAATTTGCGGGTTAAGTTAAAGTTGATTTGGAGTTGAGTTGGGACTGGATAGGATATAGTGAGTTGTTGAACAATTTTTTATATATGCTGGTTTGAGGAATGAGTTTGGCGCAAAGTTTGCGGTTTAAGGCAGGAAAAGGGAGTCAGTAAGAACCTAACGTAGCGAAAAGCTATAAAGACTTTCAATATTACTGACAAGCGAATCTTTAGAAACTTTCCGTTTAGTTTCGATAAAACGACTTGTTACTTTACCCCAATTTAAGAAAGCGACAATTTTCGTTTAAACTTAAAGTAAAGTCAAAAAAACCTAGGTCCGGATGGGATATTAGTTCAAAATGGGCATATTATAGGACAGTAAATGCATGTATAAGTAAATGAATTTTATCAGTGTAGTGTTTAGTGGAGATATGTTTATGACAAGGAGTGATACGGATTTATTCTTTAAGCCATATTATGAAATGTGATTGAAATAAAATTGGTTTTTATAATTCTTTAAATTTTAGCCATATTTTTAATCAATTTTTAATTTGTGCATCGCAGCATATGTACAAAATTATTCAATTTGCCTCGTTATTATTTCCCAACTGGTCTTACAGATTGGCTAGCCGACATGTAAAATTTTCTGTAAGAAAAAATTTTCGTCAAATTCCGTAAGGTTTCTTACTGATTCTTACTGACTCGCTGGTCCAGGCTTTAGTTGAGGGTTAAGTTGGATTCCGTTTGCGAGTTGAATTAGGGTTGCGGTTTAGTTGGGGTTTTATTAGGGTTTAGTGAGCAGTTAAGCAATCTATATACCATATACATATAGGGAAACCTCACTACAACGGAAATCGACGGGACCAAAAACGTTGTCCGTTAAACTGAGGATTTGTGATTTTTTTTATAAACATTTTATTGGGGTTCCATATCTTACCCGATTTTTATGAAACCTAGCATTTCCAATGGAAATGAACCTTCCTTAATTGATTATGATGAAATTGAACATGTGCGTTGGAAATGGGATTCTAAAATGATTTTTGAATAGAGTTCTGGAAAATGGCAAAGCAAGATGAAACTTGGCTATTTCTTAACCGATTATGATGAAATTTGACCTGTGCGATGGAAATTTGGTTCTAAACTGAGTTTTAGATCTAAAAATTAATTTAGAATTCCATTTCCAACGCGCATATCAAATTACGTTAATTTATTTTTTCCATATTCTAGAACTTTCTCTAAAAATCATTTAAAAATCGCATTTCAATCAGGTATATCAAATTTCACTAAAACCGGCTAAGAAATTGCTAAGTTCCACCCAAATTGGTCATACATATAATTTACTAAAGGTTCAATTTGAAGTGTAAAAGGAATAAATTAAAGTGGTAAAGTTTCAATTTGAATTGTACTCGTAAAACCTGTATCATCGCAGAAATATCTATCCGTGTCCGCTCTGATAAAGTGTCAGCTTATATAAGTGAGGTTTTCATTGGAAAACTTCAGTTACATGTGACTTAAAAGTTTTTCCGTTGAAGTGAGAATTCCGCTAAATTGAGTGTTGTGGAGCGTTGGGGTTAAGTGAGTGGAAATGAGGTTTCACTATATTTAAAAGTGAGTGTTAAAATATATGTACAGATTTGAACCAAACTTTACACAAATATTGTTTAAAACTTAAAAAAGGTCAATGTTAATATCTCAAACATTCATCTCCTCCTTGAGAGGAATTTCTAAAACTTCAAAAATTGAGTCGATTTTTGATGACGGTATAATAATGGTATGAAGGTTTGATGTTAAGATGGTATTATGGTATGATGATTTGTATATAAGAATTGTGTGATGGTGATGGTATAATGGTGATGGTGGTATGATGGTATGATGGTACGGGAGTATGACGGTATGATGGTGATTGCATGATGCATTTGAGCAGAGGGTTGAGGTTCAGTTCGAGCTAAGTTGAGTTGAAGTTGAGTTAGGGTTTAGTGAGCCTGCGTTGGGATTAAGTGAGTTGTTCGGTTGGGGAATTATTTAAGAGTTGATTTGGAGTTAGCTCAAGGGTTAAGTTGAAAGTTGATTTGGGGTTGATTTGATGATTGATTTGAGTACGGTTAATTTGGTGATTGCGGTTAGAATTATGTTGCGATTGAGATGGAGGTTGATTTATATATTGAGTTGAAGGCTGAGCAGAAGATTGACTTAAGAGATTCATTTCGGGATTAATGTGGGAGTTGAATTAATCAAGACTGAAGTTCTGACCACCTCATGAGGTTTCATCCCTTTATATTTTATAATTAACTTCGAATTCTCGTCCTCCCTCGAAGGAAACGTTCGAATATATTTTAACTCGTATAAGACGTCTCTGCTTAATCGAAGCATTTTTAAAAGAAGTGAATAGAAATAAACATGAAAATCGAATTTAGAATAAGGAGACTAAAAATTTGTACACTCACTACAAAGTGAACCTCAGGGTCAAGTTCAAGTAAATAAAAAGTGAAGTAAATTACAAAGTGAACCTCAGGGTCAAGTTCAAATATTGGTTCGCCAAAGAAACAAACTGAGAAAAATTGTGGGACAAAATTTTCCTTTAAATACTTGTCAACAATGCTTTTGTAAAGTTTTATTTAAAATACGTGAAAATGTACAATTCTGAGTATTTTTGATAAATTAGGAAATAAAATAAAAATTTCTCCATCAACTCAGTTTTAGGTTATGTCAATTGTCTTTATTTTTGTGCCCCATCTTATTTTCCAGCGAAAATCGTCCTTCATCGCAGGATCTTGGTAGCGTTGTCCTATGGCTGGCTTTGACTTTTGTGTAACTAGGTAAACTCCAATAACTTTTTAAACGGGTTGGCATTATCAAAGCACACATAGGCCTACCAAAATATCATAGTGAGATGTTTGCCGATCGGTGAAAATCTCGAGATATTGATTTTCTTAGACATTCTGTTGAGATACAAATTTATCACATTTTCGAATAATCTAACCCCAATAACTTTTTAAACATGTTGGCATGATTAAAGCAGACACAAAGGCCTTCCGACGACATGTTGGCCGATCGGCAAAAATTTCGAAAAATCGATTTTCTTATCATTATAGAAAAATATTTTAATTAATTCGCCCGAATGTATACTTTTTGAAACACATACATATGCAATTTTGTTGTTGTTGTTTATTCTAGTTTTATTTTAGGATAAAGTTCAGGCGCATAAAATTTAAACATGATTGGTAAGTTATAGTGTCCTTTAACTGAGTTCTGAATCCACCTATTATTGTATTCGTCTGGAAAAGCTTGGTACCCATTGTAATTAATTTAATTAAAATGACAGAATAATACAAAATAATATGCTTAATTATTGCTTCGCAACGTTGTAGACATAGTACCCTAAATGTAAAAATATTCTCCACCCATGAGAATAATTAAAATTTTTAAGACCGCCCGCTTATTTAACCACCCACTTCTGCAGAATTTATGGAATTCTTATTGTTTGAATTTGTTCTTTACGGCTCTTATTTATTTCACTATTAAAATAAACATCTCCCTAAAGCCGCTTAAAGTGCCCAAAACAACCCTTTCGTCAAAACCTACTAGACATAATTTGCACATTTTTCACATATTTTGAATTAGATTATAACAAAAACAGGTGACCGAAAAATGCTCACAATATTTCCCAGCAGAAACATTATGCTACAATAAGGGCAGTAACTCCGAAAACATTTCGTAATTATATAATGTCTTTTTTTAAGAAGATACTTAATAATTTAGCCAACAAATTTTACTACTAAAATTGCTTGCTTGCAAATTATGACATGTACGATTTTCTTTACTTAAAAACAGTGGTTCTCAATGCAAATCATCCGAGGACCACTAATATAATTTATTACCGAAGTGAAGTTCTTAGCAAATAACAAAAAATGTAGTAGCGTGAGTAAACTAAATAGTATAAATTTAGGCGATTTTTGTGTCATCGAACAAACGATTACTCAAGTTACTATGCGACTAAATTTATTCAACAAAAATCGAAAGTCCTTCGTATATAAATAACAAGCAATATTTGCGTCAAATGTTGTACTGTGTTCCGCCGACGAAATTTGTTTAACAAAAATCAAAAGTCCCAAGGTCAAATGATCTTCTCGAATTTCCGATCTAGCGCATACATCGGGAATTCGAGAAAATCATTTGACCGTGGGACTTTTGATTTTTGTTGAACAAATTTCGTCGGCGGAATATCGTACAACATTTTATGCAAATATTGCTTGTTATTTATATGACCAACTACAGGGACCGACCATTTGATAATTTTTACATCAAGTGCATACTAAGGACAAACCTTGTTTGGTTTCTTTATTGAACAAAAATCGTCACTGAATTGGATTATAATATGTATTAGATAATTTTTTTCTTAGTCCACATTCAGGCGTATAATTTGTATTACCAGTAATTTTTAGTTGTAATTTTTCAGTTGTAATTTTTTTTTGCTATATTCTTCACAGGCATAATTTATTCGGTTTATTTTCTAAGGTGTCAAAGGTAGAAAATCACACATAATTATACAACCTCACTTATTGCGAGATCATATGCCAAATATTCTCGACCATCCAAGATTTCAAAGTTGGAAACAGCCTTCAAACAAAAATATCACAGTGAAATTTTAAATCTACTGTTCCTAAGTCTATTGGGTAGTAAGATAAAATACATTTGGGAGAATTAATGCACAAGGAATTAATACCCACCTGTCTTATTTTATATATTTTTTGGACTTAAGCACCTCGGGCGTTATTTCTTTTCTGCACTGGCATTAAATCCCACCGTAGAAACAAAAAAAAGACCTACGGTTATTAGCTTTTCCGATTGGTATTGAAGTCCATATGTGGTAATTCTGGAAAATAAGACTTAAATTCTAATTTTAAAATTGAATCACCGATTTCCAGATAATTGAAAAACTAGACCTTCCTTTTCCAAAATCAATCATTCGTCGATTCTATTCTAACACAACGGATTAAGCTAATCGAGAAATAACTTGGGAAGCTCTCTATTAAAAAAACACAAATTTTAAAAAAATTTCAAATTTCTATGAATGTTCGAATTTCTATAAATATTCAAAGCGGGTTTTGGTGCTTCAGTGGCACTCCTCATCCTTAAAAGATACAAAACGAGTTAAAATAACATTTCCAAAAATTTGTTATTATTTACAATATAAACATTTTTTTTTCAAGATTTTTGGGGAAATTCGGAATAATGCTTATGGGGGCTATGCCAAGGCGCCATTAAATTATCTACGTTTGTTTCTAGTACTATAGTGAGTTTTGCTATTATGTCAAATTGGCATTAAACCTCACACCAAAGGAGAAACAACGCTCGTGATGCTCACATCAGCGAGGAAAGACAAATTTCGTTTCCAAAATATAACAGCAAATAAGTCCTTCCCTTCATCTTGAATGAGACAGTTTAATGCGACATTCGCTCAAATAAGTAAAACCGTTAAAAATAGAGGTGCTCTCTCCCAACAGCGATTTTTACTTTTACAAGAGAACAAACCTGAATAAATTTGAATATTAAATTATTTAACTTACAAGACTGGAAATCAAAGAAATTCGTTTTCTGTTAGTAAGATCAGCGTTGATTTGCCTTCAAACTGTAAAATATTGATTTAAACTTCTCTTTGGGATTTATTTTGTTGCTAATGTCGGGAACTGTTGTCCGGGAACTGTGTTTAGTTTTTTGAAAGAAGAGATAAATGACCAAAACTCAAAATATATGGCATTATTTTGGAAGGAAAAGGTAAATATGCCTACAGCATCGTGGCTAGAGACACCTCTATATCTAGGATTAAAACTAAAAACCAATAGGCATTTTCTTCATTCTAATACATCTCTTTTTGACAGAATTATTAAATTATTTACCTTTTTGGTATATACAATTTTAAGAATATTTTCTGTTTATCAATTTCGTTGTTATTTCTAAACCAAATTCTATTGATATGATTTGAAAATATGAAATTAAAACCCAAGCTTGACAAGCAAGGCTTTCAATGTTCTTTGATTAATATTCTTTAATTATGATAATGGCCGCCATACATTTCTTCTTACCACTGTTCTAATAGACATTACCATCTCGAGACTTCTGAGCGTCCTGAGCGAAAAATTTGCTAAACCGCCGCCGCTTATTTTTATTTTTAACAAGTAATAGAATAATGAGATTTGATGCAATTTACCAAAACGTCACAATTTGTTAACCTCAGTTTTAGTTAATCATGTTACTTGTTTGATTGCATAAAGTAGCTGCAGCTCATCAGGCTAGCTAAACTCGCTTTACCAAAACAACTTTTTTCGAGAGTATTGGGACCCGACATTTTATTACGACTATTTTTGAAACCAGATACATAGTTGAGCTTAAAATAGATTTGAGGAAGGAACCACACAATTTGCTTAAATTAAACTAGCAGTAGTTCGATGAATTTTTTTCAAATTTATCGATAATTTTAAAATTATTCTCTTTAGGTTTAAACTGTCCGGTCGAGATGGCGATTCTCAAATATTCGATTGGTTTGGTGGCAATGACTCTCTTCTACGTCAAAACTTTGACAACTGTAAAAAATATGGGAAGGCACCTTAAATTATCGTTAATTCAACCGACGTATCGGAGTAAATCCACTTTCTCAGGAGGTACACGGTTAAATTAAAGATTCTCAGAATGAACATTTCATCAACATTTCAACATAAAAAAAAAAATTGTTACAGGTCGATTAGACAGAGATTTTGCTTTAAAAAAATTAAGAGATACATGCTTGAATTTTGCCTTATTAATTTGATTAATGATAAACAAATAAGTTAGAAAAAATCAGTGAATTATTTAGTCGACTCGGCTCCTTCAAAACCGCTCTTATTTGAACATTAATATCGAAAAATGTCGAGCCTGTTGTAAATTTATTGACAAAATAAAGTTGAGTAAAACATATTTGAAAGTGTTTTTTGAACGGAAATTTAATTTTTGATAGCCGGTTTGAGGCGGTGGTCGACCACATTTTTCACTGAAAATATTTCTAAGTTGCTTATTTGCCTTACATCCCAATAATAAAACAAAACTCAAGCGTGTAGCTCTTCCATTTAAAAAAAAAAAAAAAATTGTTGTCTAACCTTAAAGGATACAGGATGTAGTTGAACAGTGGCAAGTCACTAATTTTGTTTTTCTGAGTCGGAGCCGTTTACTTCTTCGTTAAATTGTAAATACTAATACTAACGTGCACGCTCTAAAAATCTCATTGCTTGTTGCTAAGTTTTGTAATGGACACTTCGCACTTGTCATCCCCGTTACCAAATATATCCAATCCACAATAATTACAAAGGAAACTGCAACTCAAACTTGAAGAAGAAAAAGTTGTTAAGAGAAAAAAATTTTTTCTCGATATCTTTGAAGGAACAAATATAACAATGAATTTAAAACGAAACATATAACCAAATTTTAATTTAAACCCGAATAATTAAATTACTAGAATAATAAGCTCTGTTGATCTGTTGTGTAAATCCAACGAGACAATTCAATTTATTCAAAACTATGTTTTTTAGAGAAGCCCTGAAGAATTGTTAAGGCCTTAATACTGTAAGGAGTACACGAGGTAAGTGAGTTCCGTCTTGACTTTCCCACTTGCTCACACTTGGAGAAAAATGTGCTTGCCTATAAGGCTCACTAAAAGTTTAGCTAAATAAATAGAAAGTTGTGTCGATTATAAATCGTTAAGAAATTTGAACAGTTTTGTTCGCAGTTGTTGACCAATTATACAAAAAAATATTGCCAAAGAGGTAACCGTGACAAGGTCAAATAAAAATCATCTTTCGAACATAATATCGTGTCTCATAAGATTAATATTCTTGTTGCCTGCTTATATTGAAGTCATCTATATACATAAAACAACATTTATATCTGTTACCTCGCCACTTTGGTGAAACCGCTTGATTAATATGTTTGATATTACGATTAAAATTATGTAGATTCTCACCTGAAAAAAAAAAAAAAGAAACAAAATCTAATTAATAAAGTTTATAGGTTAGGTATATCATATTATAAAATTTGTTTCTATCACTGTATTCAAAATCTTTACAATCTCAGATTAATCCATTCTCAATTTATATAATAAATAGGTACATACATACATATGTATGTATATACAAGCTTAAGAAACTAACAGATTTATAATTTGCAAAAAAGAAAAATATTTTTTGGCACAAATTTTGTTTACACACAAACATACAACACAAAAATATACGAAAGTTTACTGAACCGTAAAAACTAGACATAAAAATGTCTCTATTGGATATTGCTGTAATCGTAAAGTATTAAACATAGAAAAAATATTAAAAACTATGAGAAGTTTCTAGAGCAATCAACAAAAATGCAAATTAAAAATTTGTTCATCCGTTCAGTGCAGTATTGCATTGACCATCATATATGTGTATACATAGTTAGTTACCATTCAAAATGACAAAATATCAAAATTACAGTAAATTTCATTTTTAATCAAGAACAAAAAAATTAAACAATTGCTTCTAAAAATTTGTTTTTGTTTTATTCTTATCAAATTAATTTCCTGTAACATTAAAATTTTAAAATTATTTGTCAAATTCTCTATAAATTATTGCTAGGTGTAGTTGTTATTATTTTTTGTATAGTAATTAATTATTTGTTCACATAGGTACCATCACATATGTATATATGTCGTTTATGTACTGCATTGTATGATAAATTTATATGTTAAATACGGGTCTCCAAACTCTATACGACAAATTGATAACAGAGTATAGAGGTGACAATACGGTTAGTGTTGGGTATGTTTAGAAACGCATAATAAAATTTTTTTTTATTAGATCTACTCATGGAAATGATAAGTCGTAATTTTCTTGGAAATGAACAACGGGACTATCGTTTCTTTTTTTTTTTATTTTGTTTTTATTTCTACCATGAATTTCGTTATCGTAAACCAGATTTTTAAAGGTGATCGTTATTTTGTGTAAATCACACCGGAAATCCAATTTTAGAAAATCCCAGTTTTCAATGTATATTTCGCACCTTTGTGATTGTGCAATTTTGTGCCTACAATTAGAAAATTTGTGGATTTAGGAAACCGGATTTCTCTCATGATTAGCACACCACTTTAGGAAACGGGATGGGATTTCTCTCATGATTAGCACACCAGAAATCCCATATATTCCGTTTATGCAACATTGTGCAATTTATCTTAAAAATAGTTTAAATTGGTCAGAGTTGGCCATAGAACACCCAACAATTCATGAAAACCATTGTTCGAAGAGGATATATACTGGCCAAGATTCATGTTTGTGCATATTGTACTTTAGCCGGAATCGGCCAACCTCCACAGTTTATCAAAATCGCGGTTTTTAGAGGAGGTTATACGGGAGATTCCAGAAATCCCACCTTTTACTATGGTGCGAATTAAAACAAAATTTGGTTATTATACTGGCCAAGATTTACGTTTGTGCATATTACACTTTAGCCGGAATCAGCCATAGAACATTCACAATTTATCGAGATAAAAGCTAGGATTTCTGGAAATCGCCCATATTACCTCTTCGAAAAACCGCGATTTTATTAAATGGTGGAGATTCTATGGCCGATTCTGGCTAAAATGTAATATATAAAAAATGGAATGATATCAAAGGGCCAAATGTCGAAGGGCCGAATGTCGAAGGGCCGAATGTCGAACGGCCGAATGTCGAAAGGCCGAATGTATCAAAGGGCCGAATGTATCGAAGGGCCGAATATGTCGAAGGGCCAAATGTGTCGAAGGGCCGAATGTCGAAGGGCCGAATGGGTCGATGGGCCGAATGGGTCGATGGGCCGAATGGGTGGAAGGGCCGAATGGGTTGGAGGGCCGAATTTTTTGTTTGTTTGTTTTGTTTTTAGAAGTATAATAGTTATGGTGTGGACCGTATTATTTACTGGAGGGCCATGTGAGCGATAAGCCACCTCGCACCGCGATCTAAAAGATCTATTGTGCTGAAATTATTATTATTATTATTTACTGGAGGAAGGATGGTGTGGACCGTAATAATATTTATTTTTTAATCAGATGGGAGCGTTCCCTTTAACGTTCTATTTTTAAGTGAAAGAAATAGATTTTTATTTTTAATACTTTATTAATATAACACGTTACAATTATAAATGCTATCGCTTTTGTATTTGGTTCGTATTTTATATTATTTGATTATGCTGACTATGAGCTTTATTATTTAGTTCGAACCAGTTTAGTACAATAAGAAATGTTTACAACAACAATTTTATATTCTGTTTTAATTATGTTTTAGAGAATATGATATTCGGGATTGAATATCGAACTACTGCTTATTAATCGTTTTTCTATTTAATTATCGGATGTTTATTTAAATCGGATGTTGACTTGGATATATGAGTCACTGGTGGGGTACGTGATAATGTACATAACTCCTCCCCACTAGGATTGAAGCTGTCCTCAGCGTTTTCAGCTACCGTGGCTGTAAATTGCTGCTTAATTTTTTGTATAGAACCTTTATATTTTTTGAAAAGAAAGAATAGAATTATTATGATTATAATGATGGTGATTACAGTTTTTATGCTATCGTATGTGTATATGTAATATAGTTTTCTTTTGCGTTTGATGAATTTTTTCCAAATTTTTGATTGTATTTTTAGTTAAATATGGTATATCTAAAACTTCTTCCTTTGTAAGGTTGATAAATATATTATCGAACGGTTGAATGATTTGTTAGCATTGAATTCTGCGTGTTTGATCATTCGTAAACGTTTTTCGTCCTGCTGTGATACAGCAATTTTGGAAATGTAGTAGTTTTATTCCTTTTATGATTGCATTGCTGATTTCACAGGTTGTTTGAATTTTGGTTCCATTTGTGGATTTGATGAATAAGTACTCATCATGTAGTAATTCTATATCATCCTGGTTTATTGTTTGTATTGCGTCGCAATTTGCATCTTTGTTGTTTATGATATTTGGTATACAACTGCTGTTGTTGGGTTGTACTTGTTCTTGTTTTCAGTAAAATACTTGTTCTATCGTTTGCAATGGCTGATTAATTAACACATATTTTTGGGTATTGGACGTTAGGGTATTAGTAGAAGTGTTTAATTGTATAATTGTTAATAGGATACGCGAATGAAATATTTACTAATTTTACTAAATACAAATAAATGAATTAGCTACTCAAATGCATGCATTCAGGGGTATTTCATCAATAAAAGGAATGATTAAAATTAGTCTTGCAAATTATATTTTGATAATTTAAGAAAAACAACTACACCAATTCCCTGTTTAACGAATTTATTCGTTGCATAAAAGTATATTAAAATCAAAATTTCGTTAAGCTAATTTTTATTTTTATTTTGCGTAAAAAACGAAAAGTTAGAAATTCTTGAATGAAATAAATGTAATAATTTTAATTTTGTAAGCAAAAGTAGTGTACTACTATTGCTTACAAATTCTACAATCTATGCCAAAAATTGGGAAGTTCTATTGGACTTTGCTACCCTAAGTATTAAAAACTAAAAATCTCAATTTTCTACTAGGGCCGAAATATAAAATTAAATGTTTAATTAAAAAAAAATTTACTGGCCCAATATCACATGATAACTATCGGTTAAGCTATAGGTTCACCTATATCTATGCCAAAAATTAGGAAATTCTATTGGACTTTGCTACCCTTAGTATTAAAAACTAAAAATCTCAATTTTCTACTAGGGCCGAAATATAAAATTAAATGTTTAATTAAAAAAATTTTACTGGCCCAATATCACACGATAACTATCGGTTAAGCTATAGGTTCACCTATATCTATGCAAAAAATTAGGAAGTTCTATTGGACTCTGCTACCCTTAGTATTAACAACTAAAAATCTCAATTTTCTACTAGTGCCGAAATATAAAATTAAATGTTTAATTAACAAAATTTGACTGGCCCAATATCACACGATAACTATCGGTTAAGCTATAGGTTCACCTATTTCTATGCCAAAAATTAGGAAGTTCTATTGGACTTTGCTACCCTTAGTATTAAAAACTAAAAATCTCAATTTTCTACTAGGGCCGAAAAATAAAATTAAATGTTTAATTAAACAAATTTTACTGGCCCAAAATCACACGATAACTATCGGTTAAGCTATAGGTTCAGCTATATCTATGCAAAAAATTGGGAAGTTCTATTGGATTTTGCTACCCTTAGTATTAAAAACTAAAAATCTCAATTTTCTACTAGGGCCGAAATATAAAATTAAATGTTTAATTAAAAAAATTTTACTGGCCCAATATCACACGATAACTATCGGTTAAGCTATAGCTTCACCTATATCTATGCCAAAAATTAGGAAGTTCTATTGGACTTTGCTACCCTTAGTATTAAAAACTAAAAATCTCAATTTTCTACTAGGGCCGAAATATAAAATTAAATGTTTAATTAAAAAAATTTTACTGGCCCAATATCACACGATAACTATCGGTTAAGCTATAGGTTCACCTATATCTATGCCAAAAATTAGGAAGTTCTATTGGACTTTGCTAGCCTTAGTATTAAAAACTAAAAATCTCAATTTTCTACTAGGGCCGAAATATAAAATTAAATGTTTAATTAAAAAAATTTTACTGGCCCAATATCACACGATAACTATCGGTTAAGCTATAGGTTCACCTATTTCTATGCCAAAAATTAGGAAGTTCTATTGGACTTTGCTACCCTTAGTATTAAAAACTAAAAATCCCAATTTTCTACTAGGGCCGAAAAATAAAATTAAATGTTTAATTAAAAAAATTTTACTGGCCCAAAATCACACGATAACTATCGGTTAAGCTATAGGTTCACCTATATCTATGCAAAAAATTAGGAAGTTCTATTGGACTTTGCTACCCTTAGTATTAAAAACTAAAAATCTCAATTTTCTACTAGGGCCGAAATATAAAATTAAATGTTTAATTAAAAAAATTTTACTGGCCTAATATCACACGATAACTAGGGCCAAAAAATAAAATTAAATGTTTAATTAAAAAAATACATTTACATTATCAGTACTTCTTGTTGCATTCACTAGCACATTCTGAGCCCGTATTCTGTAAATTCTCACCCCTCGAGCTCGTTACTTTTCAAGTAACGCTGTGTTATGTGTCGTCTTCAACTCATCGACGCTTAGAGCATTCAAAAGATATACAAATGTTGTGTCGCTTTATTGTCGCATGTTAGCCGCCAACCCTGCAAGGGCAAGGAGGTCTCCACAAATAAGTTTCCGGAATAAATCTTGTAGGCTTGTGAAATGCCTGGATTCCTCGCGTAGGTGGCAAGTGAAAGAAATTTCCAAAAACCATAATGTTGATGGCACCAAATGGTTCACTTTCTTTCTTTTTCAGTTGTCGCATTCTAGAACCTTAGAAATCTCATCGATGAACAGTAATTCGATGTCCTATCACATATTTCGCAAGATTTCGCGTGTGCCAACTTTAATTCCTTTCTTACCATAGCAGCGATTGACCTGTTCTTTTAGTTCATTGAATGTGAATGTTTTGCCTGTTTTGTCATCGTCTGTTCGGTAACTTCTTATTCAAGTTCTGCCTCAACAATTTCTTCTGGATTTTAAAGAAAGTATGTGCCTGATTGAATCAAATTGTCTGCATAAGAGCTTTGACGAATGGCTTGAGCTACACCTTCATTTACATCTACTTGTTCTATCTTTGAAATGTGGACTCTGGATACCAGGCACCCCCTACTTTTATTTAGCCTTCCTGTAGTAAAGCTGGGTGACCTACAGGCAATTTGCAATTCCCAGCAACTCGTAAGAGTAAAATTAAATGGAATACGGGGCAGGAGTAGGAGTATACGGGAGTGGGACAACCCTCTCGAGGTCCTTGGGCTCCAATGCTACCGTCTTTCTAGCGGAACTACATGCTGTAGTATACATCTAGGAGGGAGAGCAATAAGCCCAGATAGTATGTATCACCGGGAGGCAGTATTATCAGGTTCATTAAGAATTTGAATATTGACTGGACGGATAATTAAGCAGGGTCCAGCACAATAGATCTCTTAGGTCGCAGTGCGAGGTGGCTGATCGCTCGCATGGCCCTCCAATAATAATAATAATAATAATAATCTTTGACATGTACTTGGCGATGTATTGGACAATAAATTCATTTGATCCGCACGGTTATTTCATCATATTGACAATCCAGGACTCGAGAATTTTCTGATCATAATTTTGGATCCATTTTTCATTCATTGTTCGTTTTAAAATGTAGAATCGTCCTCCATTTGGAATGAACTCATCTAAACTCGACGGCACAAAATGAGTTTGTTGGCATGGCTTACGAGGAAAAAGAAATCGACGTATTTCAGAGTTATTCTTGTGACATGTATGAGTATGGTGAAAGATTTGGTTGCATTTGACTAGCAATCCTAAATCAACATCTTTTTCTTTGCTTGCCAAACGGCATGAGATCACTTGGTCGATGTACGCAAATCCTTTTGGTGTTTCAACAACAGATGCAGCGTTTTCAATCTTTACTGCAAGGTGGACATGTCATCTTCCACGCTTCTGAAACTCAATTCATGTCCAGAAATCGATGACCTTTCTGCCAAGAAAATTGTTATTTCGTTTGATCTGTTTTATGTTGGCTCAACACAATTGGATACTATTAAATTAAACGCTGCATTTCATTAATATTTAATTGGATAGGAACAATACCTTCTTGTTCTCGTATAGGTCTGCCACATCTATTGTATTGATCGTCGACTACACTCGAATATATTCAAACGTCGTGGGTGCGTGAAACAAATAGTTTGTTCTTTGAAAACGAGTATCCGAACCTAGAATTCGCTGCTGGAAATTGTCTAATGGCGTAATATTTACCGGTCGCTCTTCTTTCAAGCCATTGTTGCACTTTAAAGCACGAACGATTCGCAATAAATCGTTAATTCGCATGTATGCACTGCGAGTTTGAGCATCAGTAGCTTGGTCATCAGGTTAATTTGATCATTCTGGCAGAGATGGAAGATTTCTTGCGTATTTAATTGCGTATTTAATTGATTTACTCTTACATGCGCCGAAGCAAACGTCATTCTTCAAGCAAATCATTTTTAGCGGCAAGTTCCGATAGTAAGTATGGTCTTGGCCAAATCAAGCAATATTACACTATTTGGTAGGAGTAGCATTTTGTCTGCCAGATATCACAGCACCTGTCGGCAAAAGTATTTATTATGGTTGAGTGAAAATCTGCCATATCAGTTACCGGTTGAGCATAAGCATTACGTTGGCATCGTAGCCTTGCTGCAGTTCGAGAGATACGCGCTTTAGTAGTTTTAATCGCTCTTGCTTGAACATGACGAAGCGCGTCATTAGCAAGGCGAGCGATATGTTCATCAGCTGTTTCGATCATTCTCGATGCAGCTTGTCGTGTTCTTTGGCTTTCGAGCCAAGAGATATGCTCATCGGATGTGTCATTTGTTTGTTGAAGCTTCTCTTGTCGTTTTTGCTTCTTCTTATCCAGGCTGCCCCCTTGACTATCAGAGAAATTTTCAGTAATGCACTAGACAATTACTATTAATATTTTTTTTGTCTGTTCTAATCTGTCAAATAAACGTAGTTAAGTACTATATTAATGGATATGTAAGTTTGAAGTCTCTAGCTCATCGGGAAGTTGGTTCAAAATCGATTGCAAAATTTGTACCGAACAGTCAAACAAACAGACAGACAAGAAAGTGAGTGAATAAAAACGTAGTAAATATAAATCACTTCAATAATAATCAATAATCATAATCAATATAAAAAAATAAATGTGTGGTTAAAAATGTTTCTTTGTTGTCACTGTGGTTATGTCAGTCCACGTGGCGAGAGATGCACCTGACCTTAACTATAACCTTTCCTTGAAGGGTGAATATCTAATCTATATTCAAATAAACACGAATCCAATAACATTTACTTTTTGCCATTCCCTGTGTCACGTCACTTGTTACACAAGCAGCATAAATTTATTATCACCAATAAAAATTTCAACTATACCAAAAATTTTTTAATTTCCCAATATTTTTCCAAAAACCATATAACAATAATACACATAGCTTGAGCACCCGCACCCACACACACAAACAAATGTATTGTTGGTGTGCACAATAATCATAAAAAAAAGTGATTAGGCCAAAATAAAACTTTCGAGAGATGGTTAATAATAGAAATAATAAAAGAATGGTCCAAGAGATGAAAGTCGAAAAGTATCAAGAAGAAGTGGAAGAAGTATCAATATCTACTTAAATATTTTGATTAAATTTGTTGGTTTGTTTTTTACGTTTATTGTTTATCACAAACAATACGACACATCTCCTCCAAATATAATGTCTTAAGTTTGTTCAACATGTTTATACATACATACGCACATACATATAGAAATGAAGCAGACTACGAACCGGGGGTACACAGATTTAATAGAATAATCGATTTTATTTCCCGCAACCATTTATTTGTTGCTGTTGTTGTTGTTGTTATTGTGCCATATAATTTTTCGTACTTAAAGCATTTATGCGAGTTGAATATGTTTTGTGTAGATTATAATAGTGCTCTCGTATATTTGTGTTCATCTGTATATAGAGACGTTGAGATGATATGATTAAATTTCTTTACTATGTTTTTATGTTTCTGGGCTAATGGTACGATTTGAAACAATAAAAACTTAAGTTAATTGTTTTTAGTTTTATGATTTAAAATTAGGTTCGTATCTAATGATGTTTATTAGAAAATTAGAATGATCATAATAATAAAAATTGATCATAATAATTATTGGTCTAATTTATAATAATTATTGTTATGAGATGTTTGTTTGATACCCCGTAGTACTATATGTACTATGTACATACTCGTCTACTAAATACAAAAAAAAAACCCGAGTAATTAAAATTGTATCACATAGTTCAAACTCATTACTATTTTAGTTATTGCTGACAATAATTTTGTTGTGTTGTGAACTCGATTTTTGTGAATAAACAATTTTGTACTTTATGCGGTTGTAGTTGTTGTTATAGTGAAATTTATAGTTGTTATGTATGAGAATTTTTTTTTTTTTTTGTAAATATAATATTTGACTATAAAGTACAGTGTGCTATATATAATGTAGCGAAAGCATAATTAACATAAATTTTAAATGAAATTAAAAAGTACGAAAATTTGAGTGAATTTTTTGTACTTTTTCAGCCCAATTTTTTTGAACACTAATTATGTAATTATGCATGTTGTTTTTAGATTTGATTTTTTGTATAAAATATAATATGCGGAGTAATTAATAATTCAAGATTATTTTTTTTTTTTTTTTGTTTGGTGTATTTTACTCTAATATGTTAAATTTTATTTCACCTATAGAAAAGTGACATTAATAAACCGATGGCTGAGATACGTCATGTTGTTTTAGTTCATTTGCATAACACTGTTGTTTATCGGTGTAACATCAGGTTAGTAGTTCAAAATTATTGTTTAATATATGTTTTAGAAATTTTATTTGGCCTCATATAACAAATTTAAAAAATTAGATCTACGTTTTGTATACTTGTTATTGTGCGGCCATTTATGATATATGTACATACGTAACAATGAAAAGGAGATGTGATTGTGGTTCGATGATAATGAAATATGATAAAAGTATCATAGTCATACACTGTGTTTGTGATTTGAAAGAAAGAAATTCAATAAATTTATCAGACTGGTGGTCTTTATCGATGAACATTTTTGTCGCCAATGTTAAAATTTGTACGTATTCAAGAATGATTATTGAAATATGTTGAATATAATTAATTACGTTTACAAATAAATTAGTTCTTAAGAGAGGTGATCTACGAAATATGTGTGTGCACTTGGATGTACAGTTGTGTTCATATTAATAGCAGTGCTATCCAGAAGAAGAAAAAACTCGTATAAGTTTTCAAAAACGCAAGTTTGATTAAGATTAATTCATGAAATATATTTGATATTGTCATATTAAGCTATAAAAAGACAAACAAATATTTATTATTTTGATTAAAAATTAATATAAATAAAAAATTCCATTTCATGGTGTTCACAAAAATAGCAGTCCAAAACAATGTTTAGGAATAATTAAAAAATTTATCAACAAAAAACTTAACTAGCACCACTTCTGTGTATTGTTTTCTAATAAAGCAGTCAATATTTAGTTGTATGCCCTTTATTACGAATGACAGCCGCGGATCTCCTTTTCATAGAGTCCACTAAGTTTTGACATCACTCAATGGATATTGTACTTCATGCTTGTTGCACTGCCTCCCAAAATTGCTGGGAATTTTTTAGATTAACTTTGCTCACTTTATTTTTGACATCAGCACACACGTTTTCTATGGAATTGAGATCCGTTGATTGCATTGGCTACTCCATGAGATTAATTTTGTACTTCCGAAATCACGGCTTCGAATTGACGTGCGCCTTATTCTTTTTACTACGTGCCTCTTGCTGAGCAATAGTAATTTTCTCGGACTCCTGGCGGCCAATTTTGCTTCTAATAGGCGCCTTCGTATAGTAACCGCACCTACAGGCACCTGAAGTTCCTTCTTAATCTTTTTTGAGCTGATATGATAGTGGTTCTTTACCATTTGTACTCTGAAAAAAATGTTGTGGATTTTATTTACGAATGGCATTCGTTAACCATAATTCGTACTATTAATGTAAAAGTTTCTTCTATTCGTACTATTAATGTAAAAATATAAAATTTAAAAAAGATTTATAAAAATATGTGCGTTAATATTACGAATCACGGTTTATAAACTTAAAAATGGATAGTTTATTGTATATTTAACACATTAACATGTTGTTTGCATATTGGTGCAAATTGCATTATTTTATTAAAAAATGAAATTTATGAAGAATTCATAATATTTATGAATAAATTATTAAGATTATGTAGGAAAATGTACGTAATCTTATTCTTCTTTACATTATAATTAGGTATACACAAGCATTACTATTTTAACGCTTAGTACTCAGAAACTACTTAAAGGATTTTTATGATCGAGGTCTCTATTAAAAGAACTTTAGGTGTAAATTGCCAAGCTTTTAACAGGGTTATTTATTGATGTTCACAGAAACGCCAATTTTTGATTTTGTTATTATGTAGTCAAACTATAAAGTCAAATCTGCGCTTTGGTGGAAAGAGTGCATTAGCTTAGACGATAGTGTGTCAGCCCTCACTAGGAGAGGTCACGAGTTCTTCTTAGCTGGGTTTCGAATTGAAGTTTTTTCTAGTTGCAATTTTTTTTATACATTGCAGTACAAATTATATTTCCTTTGCACACCCACACAGACACAATCATTGTATTTATAATAATTTTAACAGTACATTGTTCTACGTACTAAACCGACGCACAATTACAAAATGATGATTACGCAAATGTTAGCATGCCGACGAATAATTTGGCAGAATTTGATTTCTCATTTTTATTTATATTTGTCGGTTAGTGGCCTAGCATCTCGCAAATTGTTCTGAAAGAAAACGCAGTATGGTGAAATTCAACAGGGGCGATGGAAATGGAATTCTAAAACGATTTTTATGCCAAAGTTCTGAGATATAGCCAACTAGAATGGATCTTGGTTATTTCTTAACGGAGTACTATGAAATTCAACTTGTAGAATGAGAATGGAACTCTAAAATTATTTTTAGTAGGTGAAGTTCAGGAATATGACGATGCAATTAGAATAAAACTTAGATATTTCTTTAACGATTATTATGATTTCTGCCATGCGGTTTGTGTGTGTGGGTGTGTTCATTTCCCCAAAAATAAGCCGGTTTTTCTAAATGTAAGGTAGAAGCTTACAACAATTAACATACAGTGGAGATACATACTTTCTCTCATTAATCTCGTTGTTAAATCTATACTAATGATTTTCTCATGATGACTATATATTTTCGCGAGGAGAAAAAAAAAATCAAATGATTGAGCATATTTAAATTATCGCGAATACGTCATTCGACGATAATTGTCGAAATACCCTGTTAATAAGACTGAAGGCAGGAAAATACAACAAAATCTTTCTTTTTTTATTTCATTTACTTTGGTCAGAATAAAATAATTCACACGACCTCAATGACACAATAATATCTTAAACCTAAAGATTTCTTATTGCAATAAATTGAACGAAATTTTTAACAAAATACTAACCCTATGGCTCTGAAAAAGTACTACCTGGTGTGTGGAAAAAATACTATCGAAAAAGTACTATCGAAAATGCTCTTGTATGTACAAAGCATTTTCGATAATACTTTTTTTCGTTAGTGCTTTTTCCTGTTACGTAATGTAAACGAATTTATTCGTAATATTATTGGATGAATCTATTCGTAGCATGTATGAAAATTACGTTAAGTTTACAATTTCATTCGTGCTATTTACGAATAATTTCACTTTAATCGTATTTGGGACAACGAAAGTAAACATAAAAATAAATTTTAATAAAATAATAAATTTGTGTATATTGAAATCAGGTAAATATGGTGTTTTATGTTTGTATCGTACTAAGAGCGGTAATGCAATTTAAGCAAGAAAATAAAAAATATATTGTATATCGATGGATTAATCTTATGTTTGCAACTACCAAGCAAAATTATTTTTTACCTACAAATCCAAGCAAAATTATTTTTTTCCATAGGCTAGTATTGCACTATCACTTTCTTTGTCAAAGATGTTTTATCAAATATTTGATATATTTGGCTTTACGAAGCTAAAATTAATAAAATATATTTTATAAAGGTAATCTTTTATAAAAGATTTGACTCATACTACCATTTATATTTGACAAAGAACTTTGACATAGAAAAATGATAGTCTGATTCCAGCCCTAATTCCAGCACAAATGTGGGATCAACTTTGGGCCCTCAGCCGTTTAGGGGAGGGGAGGGAGAATGTTCAAATACATTTCACACCACACAGTTTGTTTTTCGTTTGCGCGCACGAAATAAAGAAATAAAATAAAATAAATCGTACTCGAAAATAGTCGTTATTATTAAAAAGTCCATAAATACAACAATAATTATTTAATGAAATTTTTTAAACCCCACAACTCCTCGATGTAACGTTTTTACCGCCAACTCAATCCCGCCCAAATAGTCCACCGTTTTTTTACACTCTGTGAAAAAATCGTTTAAGAAAACTGATTTATATTTTAACCAACATTTATTTACTAAACTATGAGTTTTTTATTGGAGGGGTCGGAAAATGAAAACCTTATTCCGCTGCTAAGCTACTGTCGATCATGTGAGTAAAAATTTCTGAGTTTAATTTAATAATATTAAATGGATTAAACCTTAATTTTGAGCGGAATCGGAAAGAATGTGTCAAACGAATTTTTATTACAATAAATTAACGTGATTATAAAATTTGTGGAAATTATTTTGCTGAAGTGTCTTTTATTGTTTAAAATATTAGGTTAGGACACCGTTTCCCAAAATTTATTTACAACTGAGTTATTTCATGTATAATTTCGATACCGCACCGACAAATTCACAATCAACCGTAAAACGCATACAAAAAATTGTAGAACTGCAATATTGTGGACACATAATGTTTTAAATTAATTATATAAATAAATAAATATAAGATTTATATATAATTTTATAGCATTTAACAAAATAATAAAAATGAAAACAGCAACAATAATAAAATTGTTAAAAATTTTATTTTACGAAAATAATTTATATAAAAAAAAAACGAAATTAAATAAATAATGATGCGGGAATTTTATGGTGCATGCACACACAGCGAGCTTTAGGTAATTTGATTATTATGAACATACATCCATATATACATAAATATAAATGTATTAACAGGCGGAGATCATTATTCGTGGGGAAATAATTTTGTTGAGTATGTAATTGATGACAGATTTGAATTTTTAATACTCAAACAGAATGTGCATAATCTCTTCTTTCCGAACATACAACGTACAACACGTTCAAACCCAAATAATTCAATTATAATAATTCTTAAAAAAAATCATTCTAAAACAAGCACTTAATAAAATTTTATTGAATATAACTCTGATTTTGACGGGTTATTTAACGATCGCTTAATCAAATCAAACAAGAGAAAATTTGCTCGTAAAAAGTGTAACGTAATTCACGAAGTTATATGTGCTATATCATCATACCTCGCCCGTATATACATACATACATACAATATAAACATATACAACATACAACATATTTGACTTTCAGCTTTGATTTACTTCTTGTTGCGTAGATATGAGTCAACATTAAATGTGTATGAGATTACATGCTAAGTCATTTTCTTGTAATTTTTCCCATTTTCATCCATTATTAGTACCTGGTGTGTTTGTTTAACGCGGAATTTTAAGAATAGAGCAAATTATAAAAATCAAAGGTGTTTCGTAATTTCGCGTTTTTAATTTTGTTTTGTTTTACATTTATTTCAATTAAATCGTTTTTTTTATGGATAATCGTAAGCACGCGACTAGACTGCAATCTAAAATTATAATTTGTTTTCTTCATAAACACAATCTAACAATGTATGTATAATTTAGCTAAGGTATATAGACAAGAATAAAATGATAATCGTATAAGAGCGTGCGCGCGCGTGTGCGATTGGTTTTGGTCAAAACGATATCCATTCATCTACATAATCATGAATGAATGAACGTCAACAAAATGTAAAAAAAAAAAATAAAAAAATTTATTCATTGATTATTCATACTGGTAATGAAATTACAGCATTGAGGTCATGATGTAATTGTGATTAACCTTCAAGTAAGTATATATAGCGGTTTTAATTTTTTATTGTATGGTAATTTTGAAGGAAATTGTAATCGCGATAAATTTGTATTTCGATCGAAATTCCATTTGATGCAAATTTCAATTTAATGGGCGAGGGTTATAAATCATCAGGCGTGCACAGATCTCTTAGATAGTTAAAAAAAATGATTTCCATAATTGGTATATATTTAGAAAAATATTCTTGCATACTTTTGGTTGGCTTCATGACTCAAAGTACGTGATTTGTGATACGGTAGAATTATTTGTGGTATGCTGAGTAATTTATATCTCGCCGGTGTGTGAGAATGATTTGTGTGATATACATTATTGTCGCTTATATGGACTGGTATTTGACACGTAACTATCTGTGAGTCATAAATTATACGACTTTGGCATTGGAGTAAATATTTATTATGTAAGCTATGTAGATACCACTTCCAATAAAATGCTACTAAACTTTACATGTTTAATAGATAAGCTGTTTATCGAATTTTCATATGTCTCTATAGTTCGTCTTCATTGTTATCTTTCAAAATTATTTTGATTCTGTAACAATTCACAATTGCAGTTTAAAGAACCGGCCTTTATTAATTTCTAAATTTCGTAGACGATTTCCTTTAAATGTTTTAAGGTTTTCAGGCCAAGTGGAAGTCACTTTATTGAAAAAGGCGAGATTTATTTAACCTTTTGTTTTGGTTGCTAAAAATCACTTAAATAAATTTGGAATACTGCAGGGACAAAATATGCCCAGGCCTTGATAACCGATAATCGATTTCAATTTATTTCAAAGTTCAGAAAATTAATTTTCTTGATTGTTTTACACATCGGCATGACTTAAGAAGGCGTCAACTATTTTGAACTTTTCACAATTTCTGTAATCTCTCTTGCTTCATAGGTCGTTAGCTCCATAATACCTAGACTAAGCTAACTCTTCTTAAGCTTTCTAAATTACCTTCCCACGTCTATGAGTGTGATGGGCCAAGCAGCGAGGTTTTGAAATAAATTTCAATCTGGCGGTTAAGTACCGCTGTGAATTTTATCCTAAACTTTTCCTAAAACAACAACACCAACTAAAAAACATGATTGTATTAGTAAAATGCATACATTTAGGCGATTGCATAAAGAATTGAATTTATAAATATTTTTAATAATGTTTATATTAATAAAAGTAAATTATTAAACGTATAATTAAGGAATAAAATGTGATTTATGTAAATATATTGGATACAAATTATTTACATAATCATAACTTAAAATTTCGAAATACGATTTTAAGTATGATGATTCCATATTGGGGAGGGGCGTCGAACTTGACGTAATACTAAACAGGGTTATAGGTCGTTCTCATCGGTTTCCCTAATTAGGTAGTAAGATGTATATATCAGCCAAGTAATCAGCGATTTGTAGAATTTTATCATGGATTTTACATATTGAAATTGGCATTTTTTTACCGGAACCACACACCATATTTCCGGTTGAGGAAATTTGACGTAATACTAAACGCATTTATAGGTATTGATAATTGGATTTCTTTATTGGGTGATAAGACCTCGGCCTAATTTAACTACTGACCAAGTTTTAGAATTTTGGCTTGGATTTCAGATACCCAAATAGATATACAACATACCGCAAGTTGGCGAACTCTTTGACGTAATACTAAACACATTGATATGTATTGCTCATCGGATTCCTTTATTGGGTGATAAGATGTAGGCCTAATTGAGAATTTTGCTTGGATTTCAGATACCCAAATAGAGATCAATATATACGGATCGGAACCCCACACCATATTTCCCGTTGAGGAAATTTGACGTAATACTAACGCATTTATAGGTGTTGCTCATCAGATTCCTTTATTGGGTGACAAGATGTGAGCCTACTTGATCTACTGACTAGTGAATACCAACAATTATCCAGTTAATATCGGTAAAATAATACTGAGCTTTTAGCAAGTTCTTTTATAATACTTAATATCGGAAATGGAATCCAAACATAGAAGCAAGATTGACTTACTGAAAATCTAAATCTCAGTCACTTGAACGAAACAGAAAAATCTTCCATATTCAAAATTAGCCGTGATTTCAACGATGTTTTCTACCTTAGAAAGCGATAATCTGACTGACTACAACAAACGCCGCGTGTTGTCATTAGATTCCAACATTTCAAAATTCGCAACCTGTTCACGTCAAATAATATCGTTTCCCCGAATCACCTAAAGACGAGGTTAATAAACAATTTGATAAGATGCTAAACGAAAAAATTATCGAACCAATTAATAGTCCTTGGAACTTTCCTTTATTGATCGTTCCCAATAAATCTTCAGCTGATGAACGAAAATGGCGTTTAGTTGTAGGATTTCACAGATTAAACAAAATTACTAGTGATCAATTTTTCCCTCTGCCGAACATAACAGAGATATTAGACCAACCGGGCAAAGCAATGTATTTCACAACACTCGATTTTTCAAATGGGTATCATTAAATTAAACTGCACGCTGATGATAAAGAAAAGACAGCGTTTAGTAACCAAGCCGGTCGTTACAATTTTTTGCGAATGCCATTTGGTCTGAAGGAAGGCTAAAAATTGGGATTAAATGGTTTAATATGTTTTGTATATCTTGATGATTATTCCAAGATCTCCGAACCTTCAAGTCGATTGTTACCGAAAAATGTAGAATTTGAATGGAATGCTCATTGAGTCGTTACATCATTTCCTATACTTCAACGTCATAATTTCAATGACATCTTCATTCTAACTAAAGATGCGAATGATTACGCAATCAGTGCGATTCTATCACAAGACGTCGAAGGAAAAGATCTACCAATCTCATTTGCGAGTAGACTGCTAAACGATGCGGAACGAAACCACCATACCGCGGAAAAGGATCTAGTTTGGGTTACTCAACGACTAATCATCGTCCTTTAATCTGGCTGAAAACAAACCCGAAAGCTTCTTCTCGGTTTAATCCGATGGCCAACAGTTCCATTTTTGGTAGTTCGTTACTTTGTTATCATATTAAAATTCACCACAGATTCCGACAAAAATATTAACATAATAATTAAAAAAATTGCATTCAATAAATGTATAACCGGTCATTTTGACCGGTCGGTAGTTCTAGTGCTAAATAAATGTGCCATCCAGATTAATGTTGATGTTAAGAGGAACAAACATATTAACGAAGTAATTAGCAATTAAATTTTGAAAGCTGTTGCTGATTTTGTCGGTCCTGCTCTTGCTCATATTTTCAAATTTTCCTTGGAGCATGGAGTGGTTAGATGATCGTAGTGATAAGGGAAACTAAAAACCACTTGCAATCTAACCAATTGTTCTCAAAGTTCTCGAAAAGGCAAGTAAAAATAAAGTTACCACTAAGTAAAACACTAAGAGTTCATCAGAATGAATCACCTACATGTTGGAATTTTTGGATGTTATTCATACCGGTTTCAAGAATGTTAATATTTGTGCAGGTTTATTTATTGACGCTTCTAAGGCCTTCGATTGGGTTAATCATACACTTTTGTTATCTATTCGGTTTGACATTGGTTTTAGGGTTATGTCAAACAAGTGGTTTGCTTCCTACCTAGATAATAAAAAAGTGAGAGTCAGAATTAATGATACTTTTAGTGATTTAAGAGTTGTCGAAGTTGGAATACCACAAGGATCAGTGTTAGGTCCTGTGCTATTTCTAGTGTATACTAATCCTATTTTTAAACTTAAATTAAATGGTAACAGTACTGGGTTTGCTGATTATTTAGCCTTAGCTTATATTGATAAATGTTCCACGTATGTGATTTCTATGGTTAATTCTGACCATAAGGTTTTACATGAATCGTTTGATAAGCATTACCTAATACTAAATGAAATACCAAGTTTATGTGGTTTAGAATTTGTGGAAACACGGTTGCTTTAAATTACCCTTTAGTTATATATCATAGTGGGTTGGTGAAATCCAGCCCATATTTGAGGGTGTATAATTCATTAGAACTTTATGAAGCGGCCTAATTATACATTAAAATCGCCTAAATGTTTGCTATACACCAATACATTCGCATTTTTTTTGTATTTTGAAAGATTGACGTGTGAAGTTTTTCCTAAAATAATACTAAACGCCATTTATTTTATTTAGGAAAAAATTAGGATAAACTTCACATGCATGGTTAAGTGGACTTCTTAGTGGATCTCTTCAGGGATAGGAAAGCAATTTGAATTGTTTTGGCTAGTTTTGAGAAATAAGTTTTCATTATGTTTTATTTTTAAATCTTAATTTTTGTTAGCATTTAGGGTTCAGCTCAGTCACTGAAAATTATGAAATAACTTGATTAGACTCAGCTTTAGCTCCTTAACGCAGTATTGGTAGAGAAATAAAAACCACTTAAGTTAATCCGTTTAATATATACTTTGCGTTTAATCGATTTAACCCAGCCTCTTCATTTGAATTTCGTAGCAACTTTGACAGCTATTGTAATCCATCAATACCTATTTCTATTTCATCTGCTAAGTGCTAAAAGTTTCTAGAAGTCACAATGTTTCAACGTTTTGTCGGAATTTGGAAAAAAAAATGTCAAAACTCTGTTAAGTTGCGCTGGCCCTTAGAATTTCGAATTTGATGGTTTTACTGGTACATTAGAATTGCCTTAATAAGGATTACTCGATATATTCCAGTTTCTCATGTTTTCGCGTTTAATTGTGTCATATACATTTATGTTCATAATTTCTTAACGTTTTGAGGCTTATTCGAAATTTGTTTGGCGAGGAATTTTTTGTAATCCATATTTTATAGACTTTTCTATAGTTTTGAGACTATTCCCAACGGAAGAGATTATTCCCAAATACCCAAATTTTTTTTTAGAATATCGATGTTGTGCGAACTTCTTTCTTTCTAGATTTTTCGATTAATATTGAAGTTTCTTGACATTAACTTGCAATGCGTTGAGCTTGCATGATATTAAAAAAATAGTAATAGTTTATTCGAGATATATTCGGCGCATTTCAAATTTTCGAGATTTTCAATTAATTCGGGTTTAACTTGGAGAGATTCGAGATCAGATTTTCAGAATATCCGAGAAACTTCAAAATTTTTGGGGAATATTCGTTTTTCTTTATGAATATCGAGATTATTCTAGAATTAAAAGAATATTTAAGCGTCTTAAGAGTATGCGATTCGCTATCCGTGTTTCTCGAGATTTTTGTTTTTAAGCTCTCAAAAATGTACGTTAGATTGAGTTACAGACCTAAGTTAATTTTGAATACCCTGTTAAGGTAAGCCGAAAGTTTCCAGCCGAAAGTAAAAAGTCGATAATGCAGAATATGTTATTGACATTTCTGCCGAAAATAAATCAGCCTGTAGAGTGTTATATCTGGAGATGGATTGCATTGATGTGACTTATCAATAGCTACCGCAGGAAAAAAATTCAGTTCAAGTTTCCCGTGGGAAATCCCAAAAATTATTAGAAAATTTGTATAAAATCAGCCTCTAGAATGTTATGTCTGGAGATGGATTGCATTGATTTGATTTGTCAATAGCTATCGTAGAAAAAAAACTTAGTTCAAGTTTCCCGTGGGAAATCTCGGAAAAATCGACTTTCGGCTCGAAACTTTTTTGAATTTTCCGAGATTTCCCACGGGAAACTTGAACTAAATTTTTTTCCTACGATAGCTATTGAGTAATCAAATCAATGCAATCCATCTCCAGACATAACACTCTAGAGGCTGATTTTATACAAATTTTGTAATAATTTTTGGAAAATTGAATTTTCCGAGATTTCCCACGAGTACCTTGAACTGAATTTTTTCCTGCGATAGCTATTGACAAATCAAATCAATGCAATGCATTTCCAGACATACACTCTAGAGGCTGATTCTATATAAATTTTCTAATAATTCTAATTTTGTATATTCTTCTGATTTTCCGATATTTTCTACGTAGCAAAGTTTTACACGTAAATTTATTTACAAAATTTTGTATTTAAATTTATGAATCCTATTTACTTTCGGCTTATACGAGTAACTACTAAATTTTTTATTTTCGGCTGGAATGTTATATCATAATCTGCATTATCGACTTTTTACTTGCGGCTGGGATTAGACAATCTGCATTATCATTTTTTATACTTTTGGCTGGATTAACACAATCTGCATTATCAACGTTTCACTTTCAGCTGGCAACTTTCGGCTAACTTTAACAGTATATTTTGAATCATGTTGAGATATTTAACACTTTTCGAAGCTACACTTTCCGATATCCTTGAAATAATTTTGGTTTAATATGGGGAATTTGAATAATATTTGGTTGCTTGGTGTTCAGATTATTCGATACTTTCCAAGCTATCAATGAACATTATTCGAGGTTAGGTAATCGTTGATGTTACTCGCATTATGTTACAGGCGGTCGTCTTGAAATTTCGCCAAACAAAATATCGTACCAGAAAATTTCCTCGAATATATAATCCAGAATTTTGAAATATTGTCTTCGAAAATATCGTACGCTTAAATCTCGAAACTTAACGAATTTTAACGGAGGGAATGCACATTTAAATTTAAAACTCCACATTTCTTCTAAATTTTATTTTCCGGATCCAAAATTGGATAAATTTTTCTACTTATTTACAGATTTAAATTAGATTTTTGTTTTGTTCTTTTCAATTGCTAAAATATAATGGGCTGGAACCTCACGAGATCATCAGAACTTCCGCCCTGAAAATTAAACTACCTCCCAGATCAACCCCTAATTGAAACTTTAACTCAAGGTTCAGCTCAGCCTCCAACTCAATCGCAACGCAATCCCCAAAGCACCTCCAGCCCAACCAGGTCACCTAGCTCAATCCATGAAGTGACAAATAATTCCTCAACCAAACCCGTCACCCAACCTCTACGAAAGCTAACTCAATCAAAACTCAACTTCGACTAAACTAAGCTCGAACCAAATCTTAACCCTATATAACTTCAAACTCAACGACCAACTCAATCCCGAAATAAACTTGATTTGAGTGCAACATATGTACGTGCAGGAACTTAACTCAAACCAACTCAATTTGACCCCCCCACTAAACCCTCAACTCGATCCTAAGTTAATCCCCAACCGAACCTCTTACTCAAATTCAACTCAACTTCAGCTCAAACGCTATTCAATCTTAACTAAATTTCCTTAAACTCAATCATTACTCAATTTTCAACTTAATGTCGAAGTCAACTATCAACACAACCACCAATTCACGTTCAACTCAAATCCTAAATCAAAACGGTACGAAAACCACATGAGACGTGAACTCAACTCACTGTAATCACCACCGCAACCCCTAATTCAACCCCGTATTAAATCCCCTTCTGAACCGCATCCCTCAACCTCAACTTGACAACAACTCAACCACCAAATAAATCTCCAACAGAACGCCTGAATTAATTCCAACTCAACAGCAACCCAACCCTAGTCAACCACAGCTCAACCAAAAATTCAGCCCTCACCTCAACCGCAAACTCAACGTCCTGCTCAATTACCAAATCACCATGGTTCGAGAGAATATATGAATTCTCAACTCAACCTAACTTCTAATTCAACCCAAAACTTTACCTATATAAATCCTTCGCTAAACCTCAACTCCATCCCAACTTAACACCGAACTTCACTCTCAACTCAGCTACAAGATCAATCCTTAAGATAACACGGCCTGAAAATTGGATGTGTTAATGAACTTAAATCAATTCTAACTCAACGTCTAACTCAACCCCCAACTCAACCTTCAACCCCAAACTCAACGTTCAACACAATTCAAAATTACTCAAGCTAACTTCCAAATCTACCCTCAACACAACCCCAAATAAATTACCAACTTAGCCCTTGACGCTTACTCAATTCAATCACAACTCAACTCCCACTCAAACCCAGATTAGTCTTAGTACTACCATAACTCAACCATAGCTCAACCTACAACCAAGTCTTTAAATCAACCCCAAACTCAAACCCTAACGTAATCTTAAAATCGGTATTTATAAAAAAATGCTCAACTGCTCACTAAACCCTAATCTCCCTATCCCTAATCTCGTATTATTCGTGTTAATCTCATATTATTCGTGTTGAGTTGTTGCTTTACTATATGTTGAGTGGGCTTCCTAATTAGACTAATACATCATTTGGTGAAGTGTAGCAGACAATGATTTTATGTTTACCCAAAACAATTTGAAAATTCGAAAATCCTAGTCCAAATTTACTGAATTTTGCCTGTAGAAGCTTCCATATTCTAATCTGTAAAATTATGATCTCTATAGATTCGTTTTATTTGGTGTTAAACAAGCCGTTCAAGTTGAGAAATTTGAAAAAGCCGGAATATTCCACAAATTGTATTGATTATGATATGTTAACAGCTTATAGATTTAATCAATAATAAACACCACTTTACTCTCGTCAGTAATAAAAACGACGCAATTTCAATGTTACGCTGGTAAGTGTTTAGATGTTCAAGGTATCTTTATATTTTGGCCCTTGCAAAATGGCCAAGGGTGTGCCATATACCTAGGAATAACCAGAGAGAACCTTCAAAAAAAACGATTAACAGATTTTAGGGATTCTTTCACTTTAGACATGCCTCATCCTTGTTCAAGGCTAAACTTGTCATCGCAGTTGAACTCAGTTTTGAAATCGAGTCCTAGCAGTTACATTTCGTGTATGCATGTAAGCAAGGGTAAACTGGACGGAATCGTAGAACCACCAGTTGACAAATCAAAGCTTGGTTCAACTTTCGAGACGTGCTGCTTACCTCGGAACCGATTTCGCTCTCGACATAATTTTGTAATAGTATAAGAGTATAACTGCAGCAAATCGTTAAGAACAAATTATAGACAAACATTGTTAAGCAACATTTACTATTACTCCTTGAAGAGAAAGTTGAGCAAGCATTTATTATCCATTCCAAGCTTGCGTATTCAAATAATTTCAGGCCATACGATGATAGAACATGAAAGTTATTGTTAAACGTACATTAACCTCATTGTGAATTTTAATCTTGCCTTTTGTCCGTTAAATAATGCATACTGCAGTAATTAACTTATCATGATTTGTTAAAGCCGAATCATCAGAAAATAATACGTGAAGGAAGAAATTTATATTTATAAATATTTTGTCTCGTGCACACCAACAAACTGTCTCACAGGAACACTTTTTTATTGACAGATTACAGACACATTGCAATTAGTAAGTATTATTGATGATTGATTGTTTTGAAATATGAATAAATCTGTCTACCATTCTTTCTAATGTTTTCAGAAAGGTTGAGGAGAGATTAATGGGCCAACAAGCCTTAGGGTCAGTATAACCAGACTTGCCAAGTTTCTGGATAAAAATCACTCTATTCCTAATCCAAGAAGTTGGGACGGAACTAAAAGCAATACAGGTCCTGAAAAGGTGTAGCAACTGGTACCTAGTGAAAGGAAAACCATACTGAATTTCAGCAGGAAAACCCCTATTAGGACCACCAGTTTGTTAATGTGCAACAGGGAAAATACTCAAACGCAGAACGTCAGGTGTAATAATTTGATCTGTTATTTCCTAATCGCAATTGCACAGATAAATGCCTCTCACCCATCACCCTTTTTAAGAAGGTAAACTTGTTATTAGGCAGACAAAGGACATCAAGTCTAAAATCGTTATTTTTAGCCAGAGCTTTATTAAGTCTAGCTACAGCAGGCAAGCTTTTGATTTCCTCACAGAAGTTTGCCCAAGATGTTCATTGAGCGGGTCTTAACCTCGTCTTAAACTATCCGAATCAAATTGAAGATTAATTGTTTTAGGTTTATTCTGCAACGTTCTAGTTTGTTTCCTTAGGGTCAGAGCACCAGAAGGGTTTATTCAAAGTCTTTTGCTTAGTAACAAGTGAAAAAGAGTTATCGAAAGTGGCAGAGATTGATTTCGTCAATGCCGATGCTTGCAATTCAATATCTTTAGCCAACCAAAATACTAGTTGAATGATCAAGAATTGAAACAAGCTTAAAAGAGAATAGTTTCCAATCGGTTAATTTCCGTCATCCTCCAGTTTAAAACTAAATCAACAATAGACATCGAACCCAAACTCATATCAATTAAGTCGTGCTGGGCAGAATTAACAGAAGTTGACTCACATCTTTTATTGAATATTTCAAGTTCAAAAGTGCTTAAATAGTTGAGCCGAGCTGAAACCTTACTGTTATCATTCGTACTACCCCATATAGTACGATGAAAAACGTAATATTTGTATCCCTACACCACCTTACGAGTCTGATTATTTGTTCAAAAGGAGGAGGATAACCAGAGATATCTTGAACACGATTCTCACAAGAACATAATGAAGACAGAGATCGGAATCAGTAATAAACTCGAAGGTCTCGAGGTCTATCCGGAGAAGCTGCATGAGAGATAATATGTCGACTCATCTCCATCCGGAAAGTTTTCCGGGTTATTGTGTCGTACACCAATCAAGAGTGTAATATTTTACAGTAGTGTGCGGCCTTATCGATTTTTATAAAACAACAAAATCAGGAAAGCATAGGGAAAGCTAGTTCGTTATTCAATCCAGATTGCTGACATAGTTCTTCGCACCGTATTATTATTACTGTTAATACGGATTATAGCAGATCACTCATCTCAATGCCTAATGCATAAATCGTAACATCGTTGGGAAATTTAATTTTTTCTATTTCTTATAGCGGCCGTGTAATTCTTGTCCGTTCCTTGATATCTAGGGATCTCAGCGAACAAAATCTGATCTGCAGGACAAAACAAATTATGGTTAAAATTATAGCTTTTGAGAGGTAGTGAGTTGGAATCAACATCGTTAAAATGTAAAAGTCTATCATCGTTAAGGGGCTGGATTTATGCAATGTGCGGATGGCTGGTCTTTTATGGACTAGCAACATTTTTAAACAAAATTTTCAAAAATTTCACAATCTTTCATGATTTTCATCTTTGGATGTACCTCAAACAAAAATTCGAATCTAAAATTTCGTTTCAAGTATTAACCCCGAAATTTGTTAAGATTCATTTTAAATTGAAGTAGATGTCCTGTCATCAGCAAAAGCTCAAAAATGGTTATTTAAAACATTGGCTTTTTTAGACACATATTAGTGCTTGATTGATATATTGTAAAAGTATATCGCCTAAATCCTACACTTTCTTTCAATGAAAACTATGTTGAAAAGTAACCACGCGAAGAAACGTTACGTTCGTTACTCACCTGGCGGTGAATAAACCCGGCTGTACTATGTGTGAGCGATCAACGCATTTTGTTTGAGTTGGCAGGTTAAAAATATGAAACTGAAGTATAAAGTATAAAATCCAAATCATAGGTATAAGCTCAATGATCGCTCGTGGATCACACATTCGTGGTATGACAGGAGCTAAATGTTATCTGGAAATGAAAAGGCAAAAATTAAGACAAAAAAATCGGCCTGATCCACACAACGTTAGCCGAAATATAAAAAGCTTTGGTGAAAGTCATAGCAAAGTTCTTATAACCGATTACTCTAATTCTAAGAAATTTGTTATGGCTTTCACAGTTCTTATCGCTAGCTCTGCATAGAGTAACTTTCTGATTTAAAGAAGTGTCGATTGAAGTACTCTTTATGCGTTTATTTTTTCCATTTACTGATAGAAAGAAACCCTGTTCATAAACTGCCTTCCAAGTACTATTTGGTTGGACGTTCCATCGTTAAGTTTTTTTTACCGTTTTGAATAGCTACAAGAGAAGAAACGAATAGATAAGAATAGTATTGACTGAAACCTGCATGCGGACCCATTCCGTGATCCAATTCAGATGTAAATATAAATCCTACACAAAACAATTTTGGAATATGCATTGACATTAATATCCCACATTGTTTATGCAACTTCTATCGTATTCCCGAAAATTAAAGGGGGCTTATTAAAAATGTTAAGTATGTTCGCGATGAATCGTGAATCGAATTTTGTCATTTATTATAATATATTTTGAATATATTCTGAAAATATTGAAAGTTGCAGTCCAAATTTAACAGCCACCTATTATTATACACCATTGATTAAGCCATTTCTGTATGAAAAATTTCATACAACCTCATCTGTAAATTTACATATGAATTATAACCTTTATACTATTGATCTTACTGCTTGAAAACCATGACCACGATAACATTTTAATTTTAATTATTCATTGAACAAACGTACATAATAATGAATTTGTATAACTGTAACAAAACTGCAAATCATTTTCATCCTATATTCTTTCGTTTCGTTAAGCCTCTTATTGTAAAAAAAAGCTTAAAGCTTAAACCATTACAAGTATTCAAGTACTTCATTGTTTTACGATAAATGAAAACTACAAGTTGTATAATTGAAAACTACAAGTTGTATGTACGTATATATGTACATGTTATGCACTCTTCAAAACTATAAATTTAAATTTATTCGTAATTTTATGTTTGTTTTAACGATCTGAATTTATTTAATTAAAAAAAAAAATACAAAACCAGAAAACTAATTATAAAATAGAAAAACAAAACCTGCACAAACCTATAAAACAAAGTGTTTTTTCAAAATGTTGCTTTTAACCCGCCCAACTCAATCAAAACCATCGGCACTCCGTTTCATAACCGTATTTATCTCTTTTGACAGAAATCTCTTTACAATATATGCAAATCATGCAATTTTTTTTTTGGATGTATTGTAGGTATTTGTAATCAAATAAAATTTTATTAAAACTATTCATCGTGCCACAATCAAAAACATCATCAATTTCATAACTAACAGCCAGTAGTATAGAACATTGTATGGTATACTGTGTACTCTTGGTTTTTACGCTCCTGACGATACGTTTTTATGTATTTTTTTGGAGTGTTATCTAAATGGGGAGGGATGCATGTATGAACACGAGCACGATGCAATTTTTATGTTTTAGCATTTACAATGCTTCCGAATATTTTAGGAATTCATTTCAATGTTTTTTTTTTTATGTGAATTGAAATTTATTTGTTGAAAATGCCTTGATGGATGAAAATTGCCTTGTTCCAGTCAAATTGAATAACTATTTTATAAAAGTTATTATAACACATTTTTTATACAGGTTTAATTGATTTTTCGTCCCAGTCTTTTTCACATCGTTGATTTTAATTGTACCTGACATTCTTGCACAACTATACACATATAGTAGGTTTTGGTAATATCTACATAAGTATGTAAATTTTACTATTTATATTGAGCTATAGTTAGTTACTATTTCAAAAAATATTTCAATGATTTTAACTATGATACTTCGATAAGAAGTATCATGGAATGCATATTACAATCCGTTCAAATTGAATATTACATCAAACCATTTCGCTTTGCGGTGGTAATTTATGAGAGGTAGCTACAAGAAATGTCAATTAAGTTGCGTCTATCGTACACTTTGTGCGCGGGAGAGAACGAAACAGAAAAAGAGACAAAAATGAAGAAAGGGAAAAGTGGAATGAGAGAGGAAGAAAGAAAGAGATCATGAGGAGAAATAGAGAGAGAGAGAGAAAGGTCACTATTCGATTTGATCCGATAGCTTTTGTCAATAGGCTTCTCGCTGAAAAGAGTCCCCACAATATCTTGCAAACAATAAAACCTCTACAGTAAGATCGAAAGGAATAAATTACGTGCGAGTGCTCGAATTGTAAGTCCAACCTTTTTAGAATTGCAAGAGGCTTACCTACAGGCCACCCACATAATATAACATTTCTTATAATTGAACATTTCTTAGAAGTGGAGAATATCTGATTATCGTCACCCAAACTGAAATAGCGACGACAGTCATTTGTAATATTAGGGACTATCCCATTGGGGTTGACAATAGATAGAAGTTTTGAGAAATTTATTGTTAATAGCAAGTCACAATCGATGAAGCCCTTTTCATGTAAATGGGGCATTATCACCTGCATGTTTTTAATTATGCCACAGTAACAATTAAAAATAATTCTAAGGAGGTAAAATTGTGAACTTGTTGTGGAAATCTGTAGATCGAATTGACAATTAGATTGGAGTTATCGAAAGTTGTAAAATGAAATTGTATTAAATTGTCGGGATAAAATATCGTCCGTAACAAAGACGATAACTCCATAAAGTGACGCTTGTGTAGATTCAGTTATTTGTCGAGAGTGAATTTTTACATGCAGGAAGAGTAAATATCAAAATATTTATTCGAAAATCACAGAACCATCATGAATCATTAAAAATGCATAGAGCATTAATAAAAGTTATGAAAATATTAATAAGACTAAATCACGAATTTTGACGTTCGAGCTTCCAGATTCCATTTATACTTGATTTGTAGTTGTAAAAATACTCCAATGAATCGTTTTCCAAACAGTCTGTACTTTTCTTTGATCTCCAACAGGTTACAATATAGCGTTGTATTCAAGGGACCACCTACGGTGAAATTGGTAGATGTGAGAGGTTTTAGTAGACCGATCATGTGGCATTATTGTTATTTGACTTCTGACTGAGGCACGCTTCTGGTTGTTTAATGGGCTTTGTCTGCCTTCCAGAAACCAACAAAGTCGGAGGATCGGCTATCTCATAGAAGAGCTAACAAATGTGATATTAGTACATATCTGAATTAAAGAATTGTGAATGTTGACTGGTCTGAGTTCAGACTTAGTACCAATGAAATTCGTGTCACAATCTGAATATATGTTGATGGCGATGAAAGCTTAAATTGACAGTCTATGCATTAATTTCGTATATAGGTGTACTGAACTTGTCAAGAAACGCTATGCAGATGTCAACATAAACCTTTCTTGCTGTTTTTGATATTTATAAGGCGTTAAGGTTAAAAGGGCCCAAAAATCTATGTTTACAAGGGGAAATGACCTAGATTGGGTCCTTGGGGATCTTCCATCAACAGGGCGACTTAATCGACGCAATTGAATTTTAGCTTCTATTCAGTTTTTAATTAATCTTTTAAGGGCATTCACTAAATCGTAATATGGCAGTTATATCTTCTTCCTAACTTGGATAGCTGAGTGTTGGTATAAAATTAAATAAGAGAATATCTTAACATCTTAACAAAACAGGAAAGCTTTTCGAATTTACATAGTTTTGGTTGATGTTAGTGCTTCTTGATTTTTTGTAGATTCCATTCGATCGGTTTTAACGTTGGTTCCACGGGAAAATAATCTTTAGCGACAATAGTTATTGGATTGGTGGTGAATACGGCGAAGTGGTATTTCTGAGGCAAGCCAACAATTTTTAGATAAAAGGAAGTTGTTTTAGATTTACAGAGTTTATCAATAATGGTTTTTAATGGCAGAGCAACCGAATATCGATAATCAGCGTTTTTAACAAAATGTTCTTAGCTTGCTTTCTCTTCCTGTGAAATCATACCTCTGGAACTCAATTACATCAACAACCAAAATTCTCTTAAATCTGTGAACTTATTCGTTTAAGCTGCAAACTAACGATATTGATTGATGGGAAAATGTGAATGTAACTGTGTCAGTTTAATTTGATCATTAATTACTAATTGGTAAAATAGTTCGACTTCGATAAACTTTTTGATATTATCGGATTTAAAGAACATTAGGTCGGTTAATTGTATTGTCGGTTAATTGTAATGTTTTAAAGCAGAAAAGGCCTGAGTCAAATTTGAATTAGTTTCAATAAATGGTAAGGTATTGAAATCGAAGTTTTATAACACTTCAAATTTTGACATAAGTTTTGGAAAAGCGCAAATTCGATTGTGATCCAATAAAACTCTGTCCAATTAAACTCTCACTGTATACGCGTACTACATTGGGGACTCGGTATTTGGTTCCTTTTGTAAGAATTGACGATGATTGTCCGGTTGATTTCGAAACAGTGCGTTGCGTGCTGAAACAGTGCGTTGGGTGTGACTATGATGAAACATTCTGATATACTAGCATTGTGATTCTGACTCGTTAGAAATTGGTGTTTTGTTAAACATTCCTTTAGAAGTGGAATACAATTGACTGACTAAATAGGTATGGTTAAATGAATCGTTTGAACTGCTGCATACATGAAACACTCGATGAATAACTCTGAGGAATAAGCGATTGGCTTACAAAAACCTACACTTGCATTGAGTTTGTTTGTGATCGACAGAATGAACGAAATAATTCAAATAGACGAAGAAAAATTTGTAAGGGAATTTGGCAATCTTAGTATAATTCGCTAATACAACCTGCATAGTACATTCTATATACATAGAATGTTAATTGTGGTATAATCAGCCCAGTCAGCACGGCCTGATGAGAAGACTGATTTTTTCATAATTATAATCAGTTCGAAATTGGATGAAATTCTCTTACAATTTTCGCAAATATCAACTTCAAATAAATTAAAAATTCGAATTGAATTTGAATAGATTTTTAGTTTAGTTTTAATACTTTACCAGCCGACATAATCAAATAGCAAAATGTAATTATATTTAAATTTCTACGTATATTTAATTAAGTAAAATTGGGTTTAATTTAATTGGAACAGAATTTGATGAAAATTGTTTGACCGCAACTTGTATTTGTATTATTTCCAAATTTACTCAAATTACAGTCAAACCACAGTTAAAATCTCTAATTCAGATTTACTACAAATTTAAGAAGATTCTGAAGTTAAGCTTATAATGGAATTACAACTGCCCTAATCCGAAATACCTTGGATTCACCTTTTCGCATCTTCAATCCACCATTAAACAGTTTTTGCAGATCATAGCGGTTTGAGTAAAATTGATTTTCACTTTGGTTCGCATTATTTCTTATGAAAATCGGTACCAGTAAACTAAAGACAAGTGATAATTAATAGTAAGAAGATTCGAAAGAACTTTGAGTTGGATTGCAACAAATTTTCACTATCGTTTATAATTCCATTTATTTTCGGGTTTGTCACCTGCCGCTCTGAATTAAATTTGAATAACAACTTTTAGTGGTTTCCGACAATTAGTTTGAGTGGTATTTTCATCAAATTTTTGATTCAAACTCTATTCAAACTTCATGTACGTTTCTTGTAGATTCGATTTAAATTCATTTATCAGTATGTTACCATATTATACTATTTTCGATCAAAACTAAATTTTATTTATTTTGAGTAGAATTCACATAACGAACTGTTGAAAAATTCACTCAAAACTTGGAAAAAATTGAATGTATTTTAATTTAATTGATACCATCTGAATAAGTGGAATGAAATGGTGTTTGAAGTTAGTTTGAGCACAGTTTGAATATTATTATTTGTTAAAATATCATTTCGCTCAAAAGAAAATTTGAGTGAAATTAATAAATTTCTTGTTAAAGATATTTTGAGTACAATTTTGATTTGATTATTATTTTCTTCAGTAAATATTTTTTAAATCATCAATTCTTAATAACATTTTAGTGAAATTTTTAAATTGGGTTAAGTGATATTTTGGATTTCTCCTCAGATAGTAGTGATTTGAGAAAAGTCGAGAAATTGTTTTTAAGATATAATGATTCAATTTCTCCTTTTTACCTTCAGATATCTGGATAAGTTCAACTAACTATGTTTTGAGTGGAATTTTTATTTATTAAAGCCCCTTAGTTGAGATTAAACGTTTTCTGACCTTTTTAGATTTATCTGTTTTAAGGTCCTCTGAGTCCGAAAAATTGGCTTTTGACCATCACTTCCATGAACGATAGTTTCAATTTTATCAAGCAGCCATTTCGCGGGCGGTATGGTGTCCTCTTGTAACAACACTATGTCGCCAATTTTAATGTTGCAATTTTAATGCTGTTAAATATTCAAGGTGGCACAGGTTCCACAACGTATTTAAGTTATTTTGTCAGCTGCCACCTAGATAATTTGTTTTGTTGGACATCGGTGACATCGTCTTCTGGCACCAACCTTTCTAGTTATCTGTTTTCCGCGAATGATCCAAAACCTTTGTAAAATGAAACTCCAAGTCAATTGGATACCAGAATGATGGTACTTATTATAAAAATGTATCACAATTAATCCCGCCATATGAGATTGGTTGCAAATGATGATATGATGCTTCGAATCTTCTGATAGCTCTGATTTCTGAAGTCGTCCTCCAACTCGTACTAGACCTTCATTATCTACATATCGAATAACCATTTTAATCCGTTTTTTATTTCTTTACCCTTTTGTAATTCCAAAATTTCTGCTTGCAAATGTTCCGCTTGGTCATGTTTGCAACACTATTTCATTAACTGTTCAATTTTGGCTATTGTAATAGGTCCTGCGCTTCTGCTTGTCTTCTCCTTTAATCTTGCATTTGGTGTGAACCGCAAAACCACAGCAACTATACCATTATTAAATGGTTCCAATTTAAAAGTTTGGTCAGTAGCTCGTTATATACTGTGTTTTTCTACTACTGCCATTGACGCTGTCCACTTCGGTTTTTGCTCTTCTGGCGTCTCGTAATTACGTTGTTGTGGTCGCAATTCATGTTATAATTTCTTTAAGAAATCAGGTCTCTTCCACCAGATATCCAAATTTATCAACTCTAGTGGATCAATTCCCCTGGATGCTGGATCAGCTGGATTCATATGGCCTGGAACATGATGCCGTTGATTTCGCCCAAATATTGCCAACATTTTCGATGTTCTATTGCCGACAAATATTGTCCATCTTGTAAGATGATCGTACTCATGGTCTCTATTTTTTGTTTTATATCTGGCATTATAACCACTACACACCCTCTCAAACTCGCGTCACTAAATCCGGGAAGTTGAATATTCGGTAACCCTTCCAGCCATCTAGGAATTTGTATTTTCTCTAAAACAGAAAGATTGTTTTATCCATGTTTCCTTTAAATCAAATCAATCAAAATCCATCAATCCCAATTCGTTGTTGTTGGTCAAATATTTTGAAATAGATCTTTTACGTTCAGTGTGACGAGCGTTAACTAGCCTAACGGGTCAAAAATCTTACTGCTCTTTGATAACACTCGTCGTTTTGTATAGTTTGGCTTCCCAAGGTTTACTTCACAAGTGAAGACATCCTTCCCCATCTTCAACATTTCGAAAATTAACTACACGATCATCGAATGGAATGGTTTCTAAAAATTCTTTTGAGTTAGAAGCCCATTTGCTTGATTTCATTCCGGAACTAGATAGTACTGTTGTCAAAACCAACATATGTATTCTCCATTAATACCTGAGTAACCAACGTGTAGTTAGATTCACTAATACATGTTATCTCATTCAACACACGCGTTGCTAAGTACAGGCTGCTGCTGTTCCGTATGTGACGGTATTTAGTTGAAAACAGTCGAAATCGCTCTGCCCGTTATCCCTCCACATAATACATTGAAATACTCGCCTACTACTGCCACTCGAAACTGTCGGAACCAAGATCTTATCATTCAGTGACCTACTAAGAGCTCATCATTGATAAACCCTAGGAAGCCTTGGACGAAGCATCAAACACAACTCCCATTTTGATACTAGTACTATCCATTTTAAGTATTCCATATTGTGGGATGAATACAGTACCATTTCAAATAGATTCCTTATTTATCTTTGTCATATGGCATAATGCTTTATACTCATTCATAAAATCCTTATAAGCTCAGCTGAATGTTGAGTTGCCGTTAAACTTCCTTTGCCATCCAAAATGATTGACTTGATAGGTCAATTTTAATATTGAATGGTAATTTCACCACAAATCGTCTATCCTTGTTGCGTGTTGTTGTTGATTCAAGTCTTCTGCCATTAGTAATTGTGTTCGTGGCAGCTTCTCAACCTCCCAAAACTGGCGTAATATTGTATCAATGTCAAACATTTCTGGTTCGGTGACGCTTGTAAAATCTTGCGATGTGTTGTTGAATATTGAATTAACTGCCCCACCTATAATCCATTCTAATCCACTATCAATAGCTACTGTTTGACCATTTTGCTGTAAACGGCCGTCACAATTGAGGTTAAAAACGGGTACGTTGAACTTAGAATCTACCAAAAATATTTTTGGAAGCGATGCCAAATCAATGTCGATGGGTTGACTAGGTAATTCATGAGTTATTTGATGAATGATCTTTGCTTCGACATTTACCGTCATTTGGTTATATTTTGGGAGAAACAGAAGTTGGTATTTCGGCTTTTTTGTAGACGAAATATATTAACAATAATGGCATTCACAACATTTTTCGATTGGTTAATCAGAAAAAAATGATTGGACTCTTCATTATTTTCTGATTAACCAATCGAAAAATGTGGTGTATGCCATTATTGTTAATATATTTTGTCTACAAAAATGTCGAAAGAATGTTATTGATTTAATACAAAGACAAACTTCTCTTTCTCTTAATTATTTGTGTAGGCATAAGACACACAGAAATGAGGGTTTTTCTTGAGTTTTTTGATTTAGTGAATATAATTCGCTAAATTAGCACGTTCATACTTGACACTATCTGTGTTAAGTAGGAATTCTATTTTTGTAGTTTGGTAGTAGATACCTGATGAGTAGACCAACTTTTTCAGTACGAAACCAAACTACCAACACAATGAGCTAAAGGAAAATTCTCAATTTTTGTTCGGGGTTAAACACTTTGTATAACTGTTGGGGTAAAGTACGGAGAGGATTGATATTTCTACTTTTTTGCTAGATAGATATATTACAAATGATTGGCCTCTTCATTATTTTCTGATTAACCTATCGAAAAATTTTGTGAATGTCATGTTTATATTGTTAAAATGTTTTGTCTTTAAAACGCCGAAAGAATCTTATTGGTAATAGTTTGATTTAATACACAAATTTACTAAGCCCTTTGTAACATACTGCTGTGAATTTCCAATAGCGGATAGTAATGTTCGACAAGGTCTATACGTTTAAGTTTAATTTATTAACAAAATGTTCGGTTATAAATGATGATACTGATGTATGTAGTTCTGCACATATTTAACCCTTGATCTTGGTTGATATCGGTTTTCGCATCTGCCTCTTTTTCACCATTGGAATCCTAGCGATGTAATAATGTGTGATGTTTCTTTTTACAGGATGTGCAGATTGGTTTTGATAAACACCAATAAACTCCATGATTTAAATTGAGGCAGTTGAAACATCTATCATCTGCTTTTGTACATTATCTACTTCCATTGACTGCCATTGCTTTAAACTTAGAAATTCGATTACCAAATGGCTTGCTTTACAGACAAGACACGCTACGTTTGAAGCTTCTTCATTCGTACCCACAAAACTTCGGGACGATTTCGATTGCACTGGATACATAGTCCTCTTGGATGACACATTATTAACTGATTCCAACGCATCAGCTCTACTTAATAAAAATTTAACAAACTCTTTCAAAGTAGGAGTACCATCGCTGGACTCGCATGCTTATAAATGCCAGGTTTCCTAATCTAGCTTTTCACCTAAAATATACAGCAATTACGGATCAGGAGAACTTCCATCTGGACCTAGAGCGGCAAGTCCTCTTATAACTTCGTCGGATGTAACCAATAATCTACGAATGCTTGCGATGATATTGGATTTTTCACCACAAGCAGCAATGAATGTTCTTATAATTGCTTTAATTGTTTGTGATTTCCGATCATTCCTCTGAACTAACTTTCTGAAAGCTTCAAAATAATTGTTTAGGTAATATAAAAATATTTCACTTAGCTAGCTGCCTCACCCTTTAGACGCCTTCATCAGATACTGGAATTTTTGTACGGCTCCTAAGGAAGTGTTGTCATGGATTATTTTCAAATACTGGTCATAAAAGAATGCTATTCTATGTAGTTCCCCGAGAAATGCTCTATATGTATTTTAGGCAACTTCAAATTATATTCAATCCTGCTACGAGTCGACCTCGAATACGTCCTCTTCAGTTTTCTCAAACGACCCTAGTAACTCTTTTGTGTGATTCAACCGGCTGTTAAAGGCATCTATCAGTTCTCCATCAGTGATTGCTTTCACCTAAGATGCCAATTTCGTAGGATAGCACGAGTTTTCAAAAGTGCCTTCAACTTTTATCCATTCTCTTTCTTCACAGGTCTGCTTTTACGGTAATTTAATCATATCAACAAGTATGACAAATTGACAAGTATGTATGTTGTTGCTCATCAGATTTATCTTTTTTGTATAAACTTAATTTTTGCAATTTTAAAAATTGAATTTGAAAATACAACCTGTACTCTCCTAATTGTTCAATTTCCAACATAGAAACGGAATACAGTTTTCCAATGTGAAGTTTATGACTCCTTGATTTAGTATCACTGGTTTCAACATCATTATCGAAATTTAATTTGAAAAAATCCCAAGAACTCAAAGATAAGCGTTTGCAATATTATATATCATAATTGTTCATACTTGGAAGGGCGTTTTGTTACTAACCCATCTTAAATATATAAATCTATGCCTACACATGAATTGAATCATCAACCAAATTTGTTAACAATAATTATAAGTCAACATATTTTACAACAACACCTTTAAGCATTTTGCCTACGAGTAAAAACAAACAATTAAGTCACACTATCTCCTCGTTTATGTAAATCAACCCCTAAATTAAACCTTAAAACGCCTAACTTTAAAAAAGGAAACCAAATAATTTTATCATTTACAATACAATACCATAAATTAGGATATCCACACATATTATGATGACAAAAACGACGAACCACAAAACGTTTGAATTTTTATTTGTTGTACAAAACTAAAATAATTAACTTTGAGTATAGTGTCTAGAGCTAGACTCGTATATATTGTGTAGAGACAAACTAAAACTATGATTTAAAATTAAGATCTTATCAACAACACTTCAACAAAAAAAAAAAAAAAAAAGAAGATCATGATGATAATTTCATGCTTGAAAAAATTATGTAGATTTAGTCACCCGCAAAAACTCTATGGTGTATATATGGTATATAAAAAACTACTTTGCATATCATACAAATTATAATGACAAACACATTAAGTACTATATTGTATTGTAGTGAAATTGATATGTTTGTGTTGTTGATTGTTGTTCGTATATATAGGATTAAATACCCAAAAAATCCCGTACCGGAAGTAAACTATAGAATAATTTAAATCAATTAATTTCTTTTTGTTTAGTTTTAGTTTTTATCCCAAACACAGTATAACGATAACATTTACGATACAAAATTAAATCACGTTTAACATTTCATAAATATTAGTTTACGTGATGGACACAAATTAAATTAAATTAAAAATTTTTTTTTGTGATTTTTTTGTTTTTTGATTAATTTAAAGAATAACGAATGACATCATTACACTTTATATAGTATGTGTAAAAAAAAAAACCCAACAACAAACAAATATTTAGTTTATGTCAATCTTAATTATAGTAAGACATATTCCGGATAGTGGAAGTTCAACAAATTTTCGGTATATTATGAAATTGGCGGAATTTAGAATATGTTGAACGAAGCTCGACAAAAGTTCAGTATTCAGAGATTGCTAATTGTTTCAAGAGCAAAATACTGATTAGGATCGCTCGCATAAATAATGTATACGAGTACCGTACAAATACTATGTACATAATATTGTTCCATTCAAATAGGCAAAACTATACATACACATAACTACTGTTTATTTTGAATTGAATCTTCCGGTTGAATTGAAAATAATAATTGCGTGCATTGTCATAAATTATATACATTACGTTGTGCATGATTTTTAGTTATTGTCTTAACAATTTTATACAATATTTATTTTGTTTATATATGTACGTACATACGAGTACATTTATAGTAGAGAGGTTAAACTATTTTTAATACGTTGTTTGGAATATAATAGATGTTTATCCAAATGCAAGGTTTTAACGTATTTATTTGAGATAAAATCTATTAATTCCTACTCATCAGTTGATCTGTTATCCATTCTGATATTCTAATTCAACATTTCTCTATTTACATACATACGTATATCATTGAAGTGTTGTTCTGCTCTTACCTGAAAAAAAAAAAATAAAAATATAAATTAATGTTTTGTAAGAACTTGAAATATTTATGTCAGTACCATTACGAGCATAACAAATTTTTTAATTCAAATATTATTTCGGGGAATAAATTATAAAACAATTCATAAAACTTGAAGTGAATTAAAAGCATAAATTATTCCCCAAACAGACAGCAACAATTTAGATAGGGTGAGAGAAAAAAGAACCATTTTTTAAAAAGTTAATAAGACTCCTTACACCTCTCACCGAGTTCCCGATTAGTTTGGAAACTTTCAAAAAATTGTTTAACTAATTGAGTAACTCTATACAGCTTCACTATCTTAACAGCGTAATTCAAATTGTCAACGACTCCATGTATCCTTTGGCGAAAAAGCATATAATTTTGCCTAAAAAATCCGTGCAATTCGAACCTGCCTCCAAACAGAGGACAGTAATGGCTTGTCATGGAACAATGGACCGTCATGGAAGAAAGCGAATTATTTGCGTTCTCAATTTATTATTTATCTTTTAATTTAATATACACAATTTTTAACTCTCCCAATATTCAGCATAAAAAGACACATCGTCTCCAATATTGACCGTTAAAATAAGATTTTCTAATTCCTTGGCAAAGGAATCCATCGGTTAAACCTAGTGATTGCAATACCGGAATTGGTAAATCCAGAATTCCGTAATTTCGGGCGATATTACAAATTGTAAAATCCGGATGTATAAGCCCACAAATCCAAAATTCCGTTTTTTTTAAATTAGTCAATCACCTAATAAGGTTATTTGAAAAGGCTTTGTACAAAAAATTCAATAACAAATTAAAACAACAAAACTATAACTAGGTTCTCTCTAACGTTTGATGAGTGGACATCAACGGAAACCGCAGATATATTCAATGTTCACCCAGCTTCCGGGTTTTTCAATTTGAGCTTAACAAGAATTTATGGATGATTGCCTGCTGAAAGCTGCATCGCTTTGGTGAAAAAAACTCTTGAGAATAACGGATTTTGCTTCACTAGTGACATTATTTCAATTACGATAGATGGAGCTCCGCTCATGAAAAAAGTTGGTAGACTTTTGCAATGTGAGCAGCAACTTTGCTTTGCTCACGCAATGCATTTATCGATTATTGACGTCATGTAAAAAAGGCAAACGGCCGTCTTAGTAGACGAGATCGAATTTGACGGTGACGATGAAAATGATGACTACTCTGAGGACGAGGTCGAAGGTATATTGCTGGAGCATTTAATGGGATCTGAACCAGAAACACTTACTCTGACTGACAGTTTCGGCATGTTAAATACTATTAAAAAATTAGGCACATTTGTAAAATTTGCCGGCAATCTTCCACTAAAAATGGCATACTTCAGCATATATTAAATTGGAGCACGGTGGTAAAGAACTGGCATGTATCATGGATACCAGAACGAGGTGGTACACTTTGCCAGATATATGTGAGCGTTTTTTGAAACTGAAATCTTGTATACAGAAGGCACTCATTGATATTAAATCTGATATTATAATATCAGAAGTGGAATTTGCATTAATTGGCTGCGGAAGTGTTATATCGTGAGGACGCCAATCTTGGTAACATATCGATTTGACAAAGAACTTCGGACCGCGTTGGAAAGGCGAATCGCAGAACGACGTACTGTTATATCTGGAACACTCCAATTTCTCCACAACGGAGGTCAAACCAAAATTTACGAGGCTTTTAATAGACCAACTAAATCCTTCAATATAAAAATAATTACACTACTTCTAAGCCGGCTAATTCCTCAAGCTAACGAATCAGGGGACAATTGCGATCAGACAGAGACTAGCGATAATGATTTAGAGGATATTACAGCAAGTACTGCAGTTACGATTGAAAGACTTCAATATATTGCATTAAATAGCATGAAGCAAATGCTATGTTTGGTAGAAAATAAGCCAAAAAAGCAATGCTCTAGCCACACGATACTCAATAATCATATTATAAGAGGTACAAATTTCCCGGTAATATGGAGGCAGAAACGGCCTTCTCAGTAGCAGGAAAATTTTGGACGAAAGTACGGACTAGATAGAATCTCGAAATCGAAATCTGGAATTTCAAAATAACGAAACTTTAAAATTTTGAAAGTCAAATATTAATAGCAGCGCTATAAGTAAAAAAAAAATATATTCTGAGAACAGATCATTTGATCTAAAAAAAAAAAAAATGTAAAAATCATGAAAAATCTCGTATGAAAATCGGTGGTCGAAAAACATTGTACAAAAAATTAAAAACTTCGATTTTCTTGCTAGTTTGAAACTTGAAACTTGAGTATGATAATAAAAAACACCAAATTAACGTTAATCCAATTTAATAATTTATTTTCTTCATTAATTTATATTTCATAGTAATTTAGGGTGCGAAACCCTTCAAAAAATATAATGTTACGTTTTTGCCTTGTCAAAAAAAAAATTCAATTTATTACCTACGAATTAATTTAAGTCACCCAAAAATTATTACAACACAATTTATTATAGAAAATTCACAAAACCACTTTACTTTAATATTCGCACAATTTTACTGATCACTTATAATTTTTATTTTGCACTAAAACACGTTTCCAATCACTTTTTAATTTCTTCTTAATCCTTATACTTTTGATTACCAAAAACTAATAATTCCAATTCGACTCTGTTCACCTTTTTATATACCGAAACCAAACTTCTAGAAATTTCATGACTTTTCCAGTAAGAATAGTCTAGAAATAATTTAGAACAGAATGAAAAATTCCGTTTTAGTACAGTAAAACATTGAGCTAATAATTTAATTTATTCTATTACACCCTAGGTGTCACCGTAACAATATGTAAGGGTTACGTTTTTGCCTTGCCAATCAAGGTTCGTATCACTGGATTGTGAATAATACAAAATCAATTTAATTTATCACCAACGAATTTCTTTATGTCACACAAAAATTATAAGAACACTTTTTAATAACGATAATTCATAAAATCAATTTAAATAATTTTCACACAATTTTACTGTACACTTATAAATTTTATTTCGCACTACAACACTTTTAAATCACTTTTTAATTGCTTTTTAATCTTTACACTATCGCGTTCCAAATTCGAATAATCAAATTCGATCTTGTTCGCCTTTTTATATACACAAACCAAATTTCTAGAAAGCCCATAACTTTTCTTCCTTTTTGCTTTTCTTTTTTTGGAAAATTCCATTTTAGTACAGTTAAACATTGAGCTATTACTTTGACTTATTCTATTACACATTAGGTGTCACCGTTACATTAGATAAAGAAAGCTTATTACACAGGTTGCTTTTTCCAAATTTCACGTAATCCACAAAAGCAAACTTTTCATAGTAAAACACATAAAACATATTGGAAATCACTTTTTTCCTAAGCCAAATTTTTAAATAAAAACATTACGAATCCTTCATAATGATTTCTGAAATATTTTCATAAATGTCTGAATTTCAACATATACGAATGCCGTTTAGTTAAATTGATTTATTTAAACAAAAATTTAAAAAAAAAAACTTCATACCTACAGCATTCTGTTCAAATTGAAATAAAAGCTTAGTATAAATCGTTTGGTCATTAAGTTAATATACATTACATAGATGGCAGTAAAATCGTACCAACAATTACCACCTGGGGAAATTTTAAATTCAAAAATTGTAGGAAAAATAAAATAAATTCACAAAATATTAAGAATGTGTGACAGTTTTGTGATTGAATAATTTTTTTTTTCGTATTTTCCCGTAAACATCTTAGACATCTGACGTACACTAGTAAAACTAAAGATAAATTTAGCAAGTATTATTTAAATTCGTCAGAGCCAACATTGATGTAATTTTCAAAATGAATGTTGGAAAAATATTGTTACGTTTTTGCCTTGTCAATTAAGGTTCGTATCACTGGATTGTGAATAAAACAAAATCAATTCAATTTATCACCAACGAATTTATTTATGTCACACAAAAATTATTACTACACAGTTTATTAATGATTATTCACAAAATCACTATTAATAAATTATTCGTACAATTTTACTGATCACTTTTACTTTTTATTTCGCATAAAAACACTTTTTAAATCACTTTTTAATCTTCACACTATCGCTTACCAAATATTAATAATAATCTTACAAGTTTACACTATCGCGTTCCAAATTCTAATAATCCAATTCGATCTCGTTCGCCTTTTTTAAATACACAAACCAAACTTCTAGAAAGCTCATGATTTTTCCAGTTAGAATAGCGTAGAAACATTTAGAACCATTTTTATCATGGAAAATTTCATTTTAGTACTGAACTGTTAATTTAACTTATTCTATTACACACTAGGTGTCACCGTCACAATATATTATTGTTACGTTTTTGCCTTGTCAATCAAGGTTCGTATCACTGGATTGTGAATAATCCAAAATCAATTTAATTTATCTCGACACACAAGAATTATTACAACATAGTTTATCATTAAAAAAAAAATCACAAAATCACTTTTAATAATTTTTACACAATTTTACTATTCACTTATAATTTTTATTTCGCACTACAACACTTTTTAAATCACTTTTTAATTACTTTTTTATCTTCACACTGTCGCTTTCCAAATATTACTAATAATCTTACAAGTTTACTCTATCGCGTTCCAAATACGAATAATCCAATTCGATCTTGTTCGCCTTTTTATGTAAACAAACCAAGCTTTTCGAAAGTTCACGACTTTTCCAGTTGGAATAGCGTAGAAACATTACGTAACAATTTTTATCATGGAAAATTCCATTTAGTACAGTAAAACATTGAGCTATTAGTTTTACTTATTCTATTACACACTAGGTGTCACCGTCACACTATTCTTACGGTGACACCTAGGGTGTAATAGAATAAGTTAAATTAATAGCTCAATGTTTAACTGTAGTATAATGAAATTTTCCGTGATAAAATTGCCCTAAATGTTTCTACACTATTCTTGTAAAAAGTGTATATAAAAAGGCGAACGAGGTCGAATTGGAATCATTAGTATTTGGTAAGCCATAGTGTGAAGATTAAAGAATTAAAAAGTGATTTAAAACGTGTGGAAGTGCGATTTAAAAATTAAAAGCGATTAGTAAAATTGTGTGAAAATTATAAAAAGTGATTTTGTGAATTATTGTTAATAAATTGTGTAGTAATAATGCTTGTGTGAAATAAATAAATTTGTTGGTGATAAATTGAATTGATTTTGTTTTATTCACAATCCAGTGAAACGAACCATGACTGATAAGGCAAAAACAAGGCAATATTTTAGAAATAATTTAATACCAATATAGCCTTCTTGTATATTGTTGTTAAAGATGTGTAGAAAACTTTTATATAAGCATTTTACAATATTTTAGCTTTTTTCATTGAAAAACTTGAAGCTAAAAAGCACCATTTTTACTATGGAAATCAGTGAAAAGTTATAACACTAAAAAGGCTTCTAAAAATACATCATGATGATTATTGCTCTATTATCTACAACAATAATTTGTCTTTGTTTTTATTGGCTTTAGCTATTTTCACAGACTCATTTAATTTAGCTTTTACAGTCATTTGCTTTGTTATTTTAATTTAAAATTGGCCTTTTATGTTATGCGTTTTCAATTGCTGGTTGGATAATATCAATTAATAATTGCACACAATTAGAATTTTTAAAAAGTCGCCTTGAAATCTCGCCAGACAGAAAATCGAATTAGGCAAAATATCGGACAAAAAATTTGTCTCGAGTTACTAATGTCGAATTTAAATATATTGTCTTAGAAAATATCGAAAGTGAAAATCTTCAAACTTCGAGAGTTGCCAGAAAAGTGAATTCAAATTTATGTTTACTGCGGAAAATTGACCAAACTGACTGAAAGAAGAAAAAAATTGGTTAGGGTGATAAAGACAAAGTATTTTTTTATTTTATTATTGGCAATATTAATTAGTATGAATTCAATAATGGTCGCATCTCAAAATAGGGTTGGTATCGTTATCCAAAATAAAGTAATCCTAAAAAAACAACAATCCCAAAAAAATGTTTAAATATAACAAATTTTTGAAATAGTATATTGTAAAATTAGGAGGAAAAGTACTGCATTCCCGGACGATAGTGGAAATTGGCGGACGAGGCGATAGCCGAGTCCGGCAACCACGGCAGTCCGGGAATACACTTTTCCTCCGAATTGTACATACTATTTTTTCTCTGATCGGACTTTAAAACGAATATAAACCCAAAATAATTTTTATTTAGTGGAAGCAGCTAATTCAGCTACATGAATGAAAAATAAGCTATGCTAATCGAAGGAAAAATACGAAAATGCTTATAAACGCTTTATGGAATATCGTCAATCTAAACACATTAAATCATTTTCGGAAAACGTCATTCTGGCGTATTTCGTTGATTTATCTACAAAATTGAAATCATCCACATTATAGTCAAACTACTCCATGATCAGGTCGATGCTAGTGGTTAAAAATAATGTGGATATTGCAAAATACCAAAAATTACGTGTCTTCTTGAAACGCAAATCCGACGGACATAAAACGAAGAAATCTAAAATATTAACTATGGAATATGTTCAACAATTCATTTTGGAAGCTTCAGATGATTCGTTCCTAGTTACTAAAGTAAGCATGTAGGTATTTAAAACGATTATTATTTGTATTTACACAATTAATTCAAACACGTTTTCGGATAAAATACAATTCACACTGCAATATTTATTTGTATGTAATATTATGATTGTGTTTTATAGGTTGCGTTCATTTTTAGAATCTCTGGTGCTTGTCACGGGATGAACTAGCCCGCATGGAAATTACTGATATTAGTGATTTGGGATCTAAACTTTTAGTTAAAATCCCGAATAACAAGACAAATAAACCACGATCATTTATCGTAAACGAAACTTATTTAGAATATTACAGAAAATATATAGCTTCGCGTTCAAAAGATTTCAATTCTTTGCGTTTTTTTTAAATACACAAATGGTAAAGGTTTCAAACAAGCAGTTGGCATACATTAGTTTGATAAAATGCCACAAATTGTTGCTACTTTTTTAAAATTGCCAGACGCAAAACAATACACAGGGCACTGTTTCCGCCGTTCATCTGCGACAATTTTAGTTGATAATGGCGCAGATTTAACATGCTTAAAAAGATTTGGAGGGTGGAAGTCATCGACTGTTGCTGAAGGGTACATCGATGAATCAATTATCAATAAAATTGAAGTTATTTTCGATACAACGGATAATGAAACAGCCGATGCAAATAATGTTAATGATTTTAATAGCAATATATCAACAATAATGCTGGGATGCGATACTACTAATCCACCAATTTTCAATAATTGTACTAATTGTACGATAACCGTTAATATTACAAATAAGTAAAATTAAACTCCTATACCTAACACATAATTAGTTTGGCATAGATTTATCAAATAAAAATTGATTATTATGTATACTGTTAAATTAAAATAAATAAATGCGTTTGACCTTATAAGTGTACTTTTATTTCTTCTAAACAATTAAAAATCCATACGGGAATATATTCCCGGCCTAGGCCAGAAAAAATATTATTGTACTATTATTACTTGTTACTTAGCAACAAATACAACATACTGGAATCATGAGCTTTTCGTTTCGAAAAAACAACGGAAAGATATATTTTTTCCTAAGATCGGAGAAAAAGTATTTTAATTCGTTTTATACCTTAGAGGATGGCGGCTGCTACCAGAAATCCCCGCTTTGACCCTTTTTTGAAATTCTAACATTCAAAGAAGCCAAAGCTCCCCAAAGCTTTGCATTGGACTCTTTGCGCAAGGATGACAGGAAAACGTTATAATTGTTTCAAAAATACGGATACTTATATTAATATTTACCTGTCATCCTGGAAATTCAATTTGTGTTTTTTTTTTGGGATTTTTTATAGGAATTTCTTTTTGGAATTTTTTTTTATTGAGAAGTCGAAGATACCATCAACAAAAACACATTAAAACCCGCTTTGACGATTTTTTTGACATTCATCGATATTGGAGCATTTTTGAAAAATTTGTGTTTTTTAACAATTATTCACGTACTAAAATAGAGAACTCTCCAAAGCCACTTAGCATTGGACCCTTTGCGCAACGATGACAGAGAAACGTCAGAAAAATTTTAAAAAAAGGAAGATTTATAATAATATGTACGTTTGTATTTCACATATTAAAATAAATAACTCCCCAATACCGCCTAGCATTGGTCCTTTCTTACCCTGCAGTTTTTGGAATTTTTTCTTTCGGGAATATGATGGCATTTCGTTAATTTATAGTGCATATCACTAGCCATAATTTAGACACGGAAATGTTGATGTCAATTGGTCAAGCTATTTATAACGTATATGGTGAATCCTTTTGGACTAAAATATGGATAAGTGAACCGAATTTCAAATTATGATACGGGATACCATCATTCAAAAAAATACAAAGTGCCCCATCGAAAACGAAGACCCCATTAAATTTTTCTTCATTACAATGAACATTACACCAACGCTAAACGGCTTTGCGGAGTTTTTTATTGTAATACGTGAAATACAAACGTAAATATTATTATGAATGTAAAAATGTTTGAAATTTTCTGACGTTTTCCTGTCATCCTTGCGGAAGCGGTTCAATACTAAGCGCCGTTGGGGAGTTTTCTATATTAGTATGCGAATATATTAAAAAAACATAAATTTTTCAAAAATGTTTCAATCTCGATAAAAGTAAGAATTTAAAAAAAAAAATCGTCAAAGTAGTGGTTTGGGCGGTAGCCTCTCATCCTCTAAGTCACAAAACAAATTATAATAGCATTTCAAAAAAATTGTATACTTAAAAAAAACTTGATTTTCAATTATTATATGCATTCTTCAATTAATATTTGCATAAAGACCAGGCCAAAATTATAAGGCACTCCTCAAAATTGCAATATCTACAAAACTCGTGTAGCACATGTTGAGCCCTTATTCCTTCATTGAGTTGGTGCGCTTTTGGCGTAACTATCACATAACGTTCCTTTTAATAATTTTTCTCGGAAAGCCACTGAAACAGTTTTTATTGAAACACACAGCACACGATCAATTGGGATAGAAGAAAAAAATTTATTTGGTTTATAGCTCAATGTATACAATTTTTTATAAGTTTTTTAATAAAGCCAAATTTAGCCCGGGTATATCCACAGTATTTTGAAATTCCTCCTTATCTAATAATTTTCAGCGTCAGGGTTTAGACTTATAAGTAGACCATAAATGTGTTGGTGAACGTGCCTTTCCTTTAAATAGTAAATTTGTTGGTAAAGCAATGTACATTTTACGATTAATTTCAAGAATACATTTGAATTTTCGCGCGTATTTTGCAAAATATTTCCTGAATTGCTTTTGTTTATCCACTTCTCGTATAACCGTTTTGAATTAAAAAGTCGACTAAAATTTTGAAATTTGCAAAATAAAATGTTACATCAGAAAGTCTAAAGATTTTCTTACCTAACATGTATACCGAGGAATTTGATAAGCCGGCCGGGTCAATCATTATAATTTTTGGTTAGCTCGAATATCCACTTTTGTGATATACATATGTGCATCTGAACTTCAACTTCTATCAAAAAAGCCTAGACAGGCTTCATCCTCATCAGTATATGGATCATTTTACTTACATTAACGAACGCGATGAGTCTCTCGGATTCAATAACATTCTGATCATCTTCGAGTTCAACAACATTCTGAGCATCTTCGGATTCAGATGCTTCTTGTTCGTCATCAGAGTCAGAGTCGCTTTCCACCGCATCTTTTTCGCTATCAAATGAGTTACCACAATCTAAAATGTTATCCTGACTCTCGTCATCACTTCCTTCCAAAGTAGCTCGAATTTCTTCTTCTGTCCACACACGCTTTCGGTTTGGCTCACTGTAGTATATTACAAAACGCTACATTTTTATTAGAACAATTTACACACAAACTAACCTTGTCCTTCACTTGTTCAATTGCCGTTCCATTTATAGGTACGTAAATTAGATGGATAATTTAAGACAAAGAGTATATCAGACTTATCATGTACGGATTGGCTTTTATTTTGAAAATGGTGTCTCAAGACATTTACCGTTACGGGTATAAATTTGGCATTGCAATTTTTTTAATCATGAATAACATACATTAAAATACATTTGACCCAATTTGTCTGAAAATAGTTTTTTACAGGTCAAACTTAAAGATTAAAGAACAACCTTGTATTCTTGCTGTAGCAGAGATAATTTTGAAACTTTTGAAGGGTTTTATTCCGAAAATTTTAAAATTTTGATGTGTTAAATCTGTTATATGAGTAGTGTTGTTTCTAAAGGTATAAAGCTTGATTTACATATGCGACTTGCGACATGTAACAGATAGAAATAAACAAGACGCTTTCTTGACAACAATTTACATTTGTGACGGGTCACGCCACATACACTAATTAAATATTTTTTATGGTGTTGTGTTCCACTAAAAGGAAATGTGGTCCCAAACAGTCAGAAATTAAGAAAAAAACATTAAAAGTTTTACTAATGTTGGCTTTGATCAAAAATGATTCTCCGTGTGATAAATGTCAAACTATTTGTTTCTGATTGGCTATAAGGTTCTGTCACACGTCGCATATGTAAATCAACCTTAAGACATTCTATCGATAAACAAAGCATTCCAGTTAATATTTTGTAAAACAAGCAATTGGACGATTAACTGAAATTCGACTATTCATAGAAATTAGAATAATTTTCCAAAAATTTGTGTATTTAATTCACTTACTAAAATGGAAAACTCCTCAGAGCCACTTACAAGGAAACCGTCCTCTAATCCGAATTGACCAATTTCCATGAAACTTTGATATGCTGTGTGATATCAAAGTTTCAAGAAAATCGGTGAGAATCATCGTTGGTGTTTTAAAGAAATTTGAAAAAAAAAAAAAAAATTCTGTGTTATTTATCCATCCATTCCTGGATCTTGATTAACTTTTGCGTGATTTTCCATCATTTCCACGTTCATCATTATAAATGATGTAACGTACAATTGGAATTTTGAAAATAAAATTAATTTAAAGGAAATATTTGTAAAGGAAAATAAATTCGTCCGTGTGACTCGGAAGTCAAAGCCGACTCCAAGTAGGGTAGGGTGGTTTCCTAGTTGGTATTGATGGCAATGATGTGATGAAACTAACAAGTATTCTTTTGCTTTCAAATTATACATAATACACATTAACTTAGGTTTCTCTGGTATTTTTGGGGGATTTTTGTTTCCGGGAATATGATGGTTTCGCTTTGGTTTGCCAAACCAAATTAAATTTGAAAAACAATTTTACCAAAACACGTTTCTCCTTATGATTTTCAACTGTCACGTAGTTCAGTATTAAATCATTTATCAGGAGCTACCAATAAAAGGTTTATTTTGAAAAGTATTTACGTTAGGCAGTTGGAAAATTTATTCTAAAATATCCAGGATAATCTTTTAATTGTATAACTTAAAATATTTCGGTTAAACTGAGTATTTTCCAATTTTCAGATTCTACCGAAGTTACGTTAGGAAAACGTTCGATATAAAAAAGATTTCCAAATAAATTATTGTATAAATTGTTCCAGAGCGAAAGTGAAATAACTGTTTTAATATAATAGAAAGTTGACAACATAATTTTTATTTAAAAAGAAATTTTAATATTTTGTTAAAAATTCAGTTAAAATTCAGAAATGATAGGCAAATTTCAATTAAAGAAATTTTATAATTTGGAAATTATGATTACTTCAATTTTTTACTGTTTTTTGCTGACTATAGTAAAAAGGGCAGTAACAAAATGAAAAAGTAAACCATTTTGTTGAGTGTTTTCCACAATTTCGAAATTTCAATTCAAGCGACAATAGAAACGGAAACAAATTTTTGTTTTTGGATCAGAATTATAATCTAAAAAGGCTCTTTGCGTTTCTTATAGTCGTTTCTTATGTCATGGTTTGATCCGGATCAGATCAAACGTCAAGAAATAGAGTGAATATTGGTTGCAGATATTGAAAATATTTGAAAATTTACAATTAGCAATGTCAAGAAATTTTTCAGTTTAGTTCAAAACGAAAGATTTTCAATTTTTTTTTTATTTTAGAAAATTTCTACCTAAATGTTTTTCTAATAGTACTGTCTTTCGAATTTTATACGATAGTTTTTGTTAATTTATAATTTATAATTGATTTATAGTAGTCCTAATTTTCTGTTTATTTGAGAAAAAATTAATAACTGGAAGGAACAGGTTACAGCATATTTAAATAGATACTATTCGAGAAAACTATGAAATCGTGCCATATGAGCCCTTATAATAATTTTAGATTAACATAAAGTTTTGATTAGTCGATTTATAAGCATAACGAGTTTTGAATCGTATTTAAATTTATATTGACATGGGATGCAATAGAAACTATATGTTTTTTAGCTGAAAGACATTTTAATACGAGATCAGCAGTTAGAAATTGTCGCTTGGCTTGAAAACATTTAAAACTGTTTTTTAAATGTAACTTTTTAAAAATTGATTGAGAATAGTACATAGCACTGCCCGATTTTAAACAATTCAGTGTTCAAGTTCGTGACAAATATATGTACATAGTTCATAAAATAAATTTTTGTTTCGCAGAGCAAATTGCTAAATAATTACAACAAAAACAATAAACATACATAATTTACAAAAATAATAAAACTGAAATGTTTATTCCCTAAGGAATTTTGTATACTTATACATATATCATTAACAATATACTTAATTTTTATTTATTTATTGAACAAATAATTATTTAATTTTATTGTCAAGGTGATTTATTTTTACAAATAATAAAATAAGATTTCATTTTATAAGTCAAAAACAAATTTCACTATAAATACCCTAATACTAAACCTGATTATGTAAATTATGTTTTAAAAAAATATTATTTTTATATAATTACAAAAAAAGCTTAATAATTTCACTTTTTTCAATTATGAAATTAATTCTAAAACGTTTATGGTTCATAAAATTTATCAACTTTGTTTATTAAATTTGACGTACTCTTCCATTATTAGTATTGTAAAGTATTTTCACGCGTCTCTTAACGATAATTTGTATTGACGTCAAATCTCTGTTCTATTGAATACACACATACACGCACACACCACAAAGTAATAAAGGTGAACTCAATCAAGTCAACTGATTCGATGATTGGTTTTTGGCTGGACAATCGGTAGGTCCGAGCGTATTAAATTAAAAGAAGTCAATAATCATAAACCAATGGTTTTCTTTATTATTACATTGATCTTGACCACTATAAAAGCAACACCAAAATATTTTGTATGTGGATACACAGTACAATATGAGCAAAATACAACAACAAAATCATTATCATTAAGAAACTGATAAAAAGAAAAGTTTTTTTTTCTTTTTAAATTTTGTTTGTTTAAGATAAATTTATGTTTGCCTCCATGGTATGTATGTGTGTTTATAGTTAGTTAAGTTAATGTTTATGAAACGTGATAAAATTTGAAGTTTTGTAATTATTGGATGGAGAAAAGCAAGGAAAAATAAAACAAAGCAAAAAATAAAAATTCACTTTGCTTTTTAACAAGAGCAACAACAACAACAACACCATTATGTTTACACGGTGATTTTATTTAATCTTATATTTTGTTTTTCTAATTTACTCTCGTTGGATATTTGTTCATATAGCACATTATACTATGTACTAAGAACATTTTCACTTTCTGGGTGTTTTTTAATTAAAATTTGATGATGCGGTTTTGTACTTATGCTAAGAGAAGATATTATGTTTGGGGCTAACTGATTTATTAATTAGGTGTTAGTCGGTATGGAATGTTGTCGTTTTGGTTTGGGTGATTTGATTGATTTGCTTCATATTTTTGTTCAAGCCAAAAAAAAGTGGCATACAAGCTTTTAAAAGTAATTTTTGTTATTGGAAATTTAGTATAGTATGTTTAAACCGCAACTAGCTCTCTGGACGTGTGCTTCTGGAAGTGGCTTCAAAATGGGTTTAAAAATGAAAGACTTAAATGTTAATGAAAATTGGAGAATTTATATTTAGGCACGTATTTTGGCTTAGGACTAGTACAAATTGAGGAAAAGATAGCGACTTCAAAAACAATTGGGATATGTTAGGATTAGGAAATATTAATGTTCATTTAGTCAAACTTTACCTTTCAAACAGAAAAGTATAATTAAGAAAAATTCGTTCAGAAAAATATAATTAAGATAGTTTACAAAAAATAAAATTTTTAATTGAATAGTTATTTCACATGCAGGAAGAGAATATGATAAATTAATTTTAGTTCAAAATTAACTTTCAAACCCATGAAATATTACCAAATTCACTATTTACCAAACATGGGCCTGGTTATAGCTCACGACGATGAAAAATTAAAAAAAATCATATTCAGTAATTGGTTTTATATGCAGGAAGAGAATTTGTGAATATAAATTTAGTTCAAAATTACTTTTCAAGCTCGCTACAAATAATGTAAAGCAACTATTTACCAAACATGGGAATGGTTACAGCTCATGACGTTTACAAATTCAGAAAAAAATAATTTAGCAAAATATATTCAGTAGTTGGTTTTACAAGCAGGAAGAGAATATGTTAATATAGATTTAGTCCCAAATTATATCTAAGACACGCTAAATTGTATCAAAACCACAACTATTGACCATATTTGGGCTTGGTTACAACTCACGATAATAACAAATTCGGAAAAGTGTGTCCAGTAATTGATTTTACATGCAGGAAGAGAATTTGTATGTAAATAAAAATTTAGTCCAAAATTATCTTCAAAATCGGTTAAAATTTATCAAAACCAACAATTTCTCATATATTCTCTCTTAAAGAAGACGATAATCTTCAATGTAACACTTGTTCTTTAACATTGGTAATTCAAACGAAGAGGTACATATATTTGAAAGAAAAAACTGTATCAGTTCCTTGATTCAAATTGCAAAACAAAATGTCAATCAATTAGAGTTTAGTTTTGCAATTTAATTTCCCAGTTTGGTGGTGAACCCGTCTGCATAAATTTATTCACTATTATGAATGTTTCCAAGACACATTCAAAAATGAACATTTAAAAACATTTTTGAAATGTTTACCTACTAAGTTTAAAGGTGAAGCGTATTCCTTGTGTAGATATCAAACAATTAGTACCTTGAAAGAACTTAAAAATGAATTAGTTTTGAATTTTAGAGGGGCAAGGTCAATGAAGAGCATTCAACCCGATCTTATTCATACCATTCAAGGCAGAAATGAAGATGAACGTAATTCTACAAATCGAATAATAAAATTGTTAGCTACCTAAAACGATGCTTTTCCTGAAGCGCAGGAAAAACTAACACCAGAAGTACGTCGTCTGAATAAAAAAAACACACTTTGAGCTTTTTAAAATTGTATCAATTATCCGATATCATTACTCGTAAGCGCGTTTAATTTTTTAATTTAAGGGATGCTATTGCCAGAGCACTTGAGGAAGAAATTCCAACTCCTATCAACCGTCAATGACCTTTTGTTTGTGGCCTTTAATTAATACATACACTTAGACATGCGCTTACTGTAAGAAACGGGAACACCACATTGCTGATTGTTTAAGTGCCAGCTCCTCAGGCGTGAGTTGGTTTATCTTAGGCATGTAGTTGGACCCGTTGGTATCAAACCAGATCCTGGTCAAATTCACGCAGTCGTGAGCTACCCCGAATCAAAAGCTCATGTTAGGGTTTTTCTCGGTTTAGTAAGTTATTACACGAGTTTTATTAAAGGATTTTCAAAAATAGCAGCGACGATCGTGTGAATTTTGTCAACGTCATAAGGTCAGTGCTCTAACTAAGGTTCCGAAGAAAATTACTTGGACTTTTGATTCCGAGCTATTTGGGTAAGAAGTATATCTTGACGAAGTATTCAATTGCCGTTCCTATACCTAATCAAGAAGCGTAAACTCAGGCTTTCATCTCAAATTTCATTTGTACAGTTGCTCCAGAGCGCTAATTTTTGTAAATTATTGAAAAAAAAACAAAACTCAAGACCACGGAATTTCATCCAAAAACCTATGGAGCGTTAGAATGATCTCACCGTATGGTTTGTAAATGGTATGGATTGGGATAAATGGATAATTTAGTGCATGTTTGCTTATAGTGCAACTCCTCATTCCATAACTGAATTCAAAGGTTACCTTCGGCATTCTATACAGCTTCGCAAGTACTTTAGCATTATGATGAGATGACAATGTCGCCTATTTTAAACATAGGAAGCAAATATCATCTACTGCAAGAGAAAATAAATTACAATTGCATTTTTGAAAAAAAGGAAACCAAAAGGTTGCAACCCGAAAAATAAAACCTATCAAATTCCTGTAAGTTTTTATGTATTTAGCATAATCATTTCTAAGCTCAGTATTTAACTGATTCTATTATATTTAATTTTAGTGTTTGTATAATTAGTTAAAAGTATTGATCAATACCTAAATAAGAATTAAGTTTGTTAAGCTGGGATGAATATGTAAGATGCAAGTTAAGGAAACGACGATGACAAATGCATCAAACAATAATTCAGAAAAGTGTATTCAGTAATTGGTTTTACATACAGGAATAGAATTTGTTAATATAAATTTAGTTCAAGTTATAACTATGACCCGCTAAATTCAAACTAAAAACCAACTTTTGACCATAAATGGGCCTGCTAACAACTCATGATGATGACAAATTCAGAAAAATATATTCAGTGATTGGTTTTACAAGCAGGAAGAGAATATTTTAATGTAAATTAAGTAAAAAACCAACTTTGAAACCCGCTAAATGTTATCAAAATTAACTACTGACCATACATGGGCCTTGTTACAGCTCACGATGATGACAAATTCAGAAAAATACAATTCAGAAAGGTTTATTCAGTAATTGGTTTTACATGCAGGAAGAGAAAATGCTAATACAAATTTAGTCGAAGTTATATCTGAGGCTTTCTAAATTCTAACATGAAACCAAATATTGACCATAAAATGGCCTGTTTACAACTCAAGATGATGACTAATTCAGAAAAATATATTCAGTTAGTGGTTTTCCAAGCAGGAAGAGAATATTTTAATGTAAATTAAGTAAAAAACTATCTTTGAAACCCGCTAAATATTGTCAAAGTTAACTATTGACCATAAATGGGCTTTGTTACAGCTCACGATGATGACAAATTTCGAAAGGTATATTCAGTAATTGGTTTTACATCCAGGAAGAGAAAATGTTAATACAAATTTAGTCAGGTTATATTTAAGACCCGCTAAATTCTAACATGAAACCAACTATTGACCATAAAAGGGCCAGTTTACAACTCACGATGATGACAAATTCAGAAAAATATATTCAGTTAGTGGTTTTACAAGCAGGAAGAGAATATTTTAATGTAAATTAAGTAAAAAACTATCTTTGAAACCCGCTAAATATTGTCAAAATATACTATTGACCATAAATGGGCCTTGTTACAGCTCACGATGATGACAAATTCAGAAAAATACAATTCAGAAAGATATTTTCAGTAATTGGTTTTACATGCAGGAAGAGAAAATGTTAATACAAATTTAGTCAAAGTTATATTTGAGACCCGCTAAATTCTAACATGAAACCAAATATTGACCATAAAAGGGCCTGTTTACAACTCACGATGATGACAAATTCAGAAAAATATATTCAGTTAGTGGTTTTACAAGCAGGAAGAGAATATTTTAATGTAAATTAAGTAAAAAACTATCTTTGAAACCCGCTAAATATTGTCAAAATTAACTATTGACCATAAATGGGCCTTGTTACAGCTCACGATGATGACAAATTTAGAAAAATACAATTCAGAAAGGTATACTCAGTAATTGGTTTTACATGCAGGAAGAGAAAATGCTAATACAAATTTAGTCAAAGTTATATCTAAGACCCGCTAAATTCTAGCAAAAAAAAAACACTATTGACCATAAAAGGGCCTGTTTACAACTTACGATGATGACTAATTCAGAAAAATATATTCAGTAATTAATTTTACAAGCAGGAAGAGAATATTTTAATGTAAATTAAGTAAAAAACAATATTTGAAACCCGCTAAATATTGTCAAAGTAAACTTTTGACCATAAATGGGCCTTGTTACAGCTCACAATGATGACAAATTCAGAAAAATACAATTCAGAAAGATATTTTCAGTAATTGGTTTTACATGCAGGAAGAGAAAATGTTAATACAAATTTAGTCAAAGTTATATCTTAGACCCGCTAAATTCTAGCAAAAAACCAACTATTGACCATAAAAGGGCCTGTTTACAACTCAGAATGATGACAAATTCAGAAAAATATATTCAATAATTAGTTTTACAAGCAGGAAGAGAATATTTTAATGTAAATTAAGTAAAAAACTATCTTTGAAACCCGCTAAATATTGTCAAAGTTAACTATTGACCATAAATGGTCCTTGTTACAGCTCGCGATGATGATAAATTCAGAAAAATATAATTCACAAAAGTATGTTAATACAAATTTAGTCAAAGTTACATTTAAGACGAGCTAAATTCTAGCAAAAAACCAACTATTGACCATAAAAGGGCCTATTTTCAACTCACGATGATGACAAATTCAAAAAAATATGTTCAGTAATTGGTTTTACAAGCAGGAAGAGAATATTTTAATGTAAATTAAGAAAACAACTATCTTTGAAACCCGCTAAATATTATCAAAATTAACTATTGACCATACATGGGCGATGGGCCTTGTTACAGCTCACGATGATGACAAATTCAGAAAAATATAATTCAGAAAAGTATATTCAGTAATTCGTTTTACATGCAGGAAGAGAAAATGTTAATATAAATTTGGTCTAAGTTATATCTAATACCCGCTAAATTCTAGCAAAAAACCAACTATTGACCATAAAAGGGCCTGTTTACAACTAACGATGATGACAAATTCTGAAACATATAGTTAAAAAAAAGTTATTCAATAATTAGTTTTACAAGCAGGAAGAGAAAATGTTAATGTATATTTAATGAAAAACTATATTTCAAGCCCGTTAAATATAATGAAAATTAACTATTGTCTATACATGGGGTGGCTACAGCTCACAATGGTGATAAATTCAGATAATTTTATTCAGTAATTGGATTTCTTTAAGTTTTGTCCAAAATTATCGTTCAAACCCGTTAAAAATTAATAAAACCAAAAATTGGCCTATCATTGGCCTGGGTACAAGTCACAACTATAACAAATTTAGAAAAATATAATTAAGAAAAGTATATTCAATAATTGGTTTTACAAGCAGGAAGAGAATATATTTTCTTTCAAACCCATCAAAAAATAACAAAACCAACTATTGGCCACACATGAGCCTGATTACGACTCACGATAATGACAAATTTAGGGAACCCATTTGCCATAAATTGGTCAGGTGATATAATTTAGGAACTTAAAGAATGAAGAGAATATGAAACAAAACGCTTTACTATTAAACAATGTGTTTTTTAAACATTTTAACTATGAGAAAGTTTTTCCCATGAATTTAACAAGGAATATTTTGCTTGTATCCCATACCAACGATTGATTAAGATTGAAGCAATTAAATGAACTTTGTTGTGGACAATAACCAAAATAAACCTTTTTCTTAAACATCTAATCGTGATTAAGTCACAGTTATTTTAAAATTGTTAATCTGTAACCACGTCATTATTATTCACGGTCATCAGAGATATTTTTAAATCAAGAAAAACCAGTGCATCTATCCACCACATGCAAGCTAAATGCGATCTAATTGCATTAAAGCTTAACCGAAAGTAAATTTACTATAAATTGGCAACAGTCCTTCATTTTGTAAAAAAACCAAAAAAAATTAACGGCGAGTAAATTAGATTCTCATAAAATTTCTAATTTACAGTTTGATAAAATTTGCTAAACATAAATTAAAACCGTAATTTAAACCTACCAAAAATATGTTGAATAGCTGCTTATGCAAATTTACTCGTATGTTATGTAAATGAACCAACCAACAAAATTATTAAAACGATATGTGGCTTTCATTATAATTTAGATGGATGAATGTAATCTAAGTTAATTTTCTAATTAGCATAATATAAATTCTAATGTGTATATTTGTGTTATAACGTAATAATATGTGGTGTCAAGAAAGGTTATCAACTTAAATATGGCAAAAACAAAAAAATGGCTTGCATGTCTAACAAGTGATTTTATATATTATATTAATGTCAACCTAAATTATTATGACAGGTCATATCCAAATTTACTTCCGCAAAACCATTTAACCGCGCATATTACACTCTTTTTTATGTATACGCTCAAAACGATATATCACATTTCTTATAACAGGTTGTCGCTAGCAAATAACCTTAAATAAAATCTTAAAAATTTTTTGTTTGCTCTTCTTAGAAATTTATTTATACATATTTGTGAGTACACAACACACTCATAGAAAATTTATTCGATATCGTTTCATTTCATTTTTACTCTCAAATAATGTAAACAAAGTTGTTTAATTAGGAGATGGCGCGAGCTGAACATGTAGTTGTGGCAATATTTTCTTCTGCCAAAAATGATTTTTTGTAGCATATGACCGTAAAGCAATCTATTAAGAATACAGCTGAGAAGAAAACTTAATTACTTCATCTAAATAATCGCGTACTTTAAAATAATGTTTTGACGTCTTGTCGACAGCCAATACGAAATGGTGCATTTTGTCACATTTTCGGTTTTGTCTTTCTGTTTAAATGTTAAAGTTGTTAGCATTGACGATTCGACGTGGGAATTATTAGTGAAAATTGTGAATTATTTTTAAAAATGTTTTTGAAATTATTTATAAATTACAATTTTTGTTGTGTTAGGTCAGTTTTACATACGAGTAATTCATTAAATTTCTTTGATGGTAAAGAAAATAATTGTTTAATTAGAAATGTATGTCTTTTGTCTCGTGATCCGCCCTAATTTTTTTTTATTAGTAAACGTTTTGGTCTTTGACTTGTTAATGAAAAATACTGCTCCAACTTTGGAAGTATCAATCAATTAAAATATTCACCGACTGAAGATATTGGAAGGGTTAAAGAACTTTGGAATTGGCATATAAATGAAGAAGAGTTTTCCAAATTTTGAAAATTTTATTATTTTTAGAAATGTTTGAATTATTTATTAAACTCTTTCAATCACGAATTGTTAAACTGATTAGTTATACTAAATGAAGTACTAAATTGTAGACTTTCATTTCAGGAAAATATGAAATTATTTCTGACTACATGGGCGTAAAAAATCACGCTAGACTTTTTTTTAAAAACCATTTAAAGATTCACGACTCGTATATATAAGTAAACTTTATGCCGTTAAGTGCTTTAAAAAAATAAAATAAAAAGTGTTATTGCAGACAAGGTTACGGTAGGTCTGAAAACTTGTATTGTGCGTTAGGTAAGCCTTGGCTACCGCTCCAGTTTGCTTGTTAAATTCCCCGTTAAATATGACGACTGTTTATAAGTGATCCAGACTGAGTACCTATTGGTTAAGAGATCACTGTATCGTATTACTGGATATAAATTGCCCTTGTAAAGTCAATTTTAATAGCCGGTAAAAGATATTCGAAACCTGACTTCTCTTTAATGTTTATGGTCAACATCTGTTACCTAACGATTTCTTAAAAATATGAATTAAATTTCCAAAAGTTACCACCAAAAAATTTCGACCAATAGCCAAGAACAAAAAAGCAGTATCCAATGCAAGTTTCATTAGAGTTAGTCCGACTTTTATTGAAGCTAGATTAGATAAATCTTATCCACGTAAATTTCGCATTCAAATTTGAACACAAGTTCAACTAATGATATTTTGGAACATGCTAAAACTGAGATGATTGAAGTCAAATTCTTCTGAAATAATTCTTTTTGAAAGCTAAATTTTAGTAATTCTATTGCAGCCCTGTTTGTTTAAGCCAATTTTGATAACAATTAGTAATACATAAAGGCAGAAACTAAACAGGTAAATTAATAGTTCAGCTCAATTTGAGGAATACAACACTTTGGGGAATACAAGAACCTATAACAATGATTGTAATATATTTTATAATAGGATGTTATTTAAAACATACTGTCTGGAATAATTTTCGAACGGTTCTTACTTTTTTTATGCCAATTGGCATATTTACTTTTTAATGTACATAATAATGATTCACAGCTACTTTTTTTTTTCTGTGTAATAAAATTTAGAATAGTCATGAGTTTCCAAACTGATAATCTTTTGACCAACAATTGTAAATAATAGAATTTTAACATGAAATCATTTTTGTATATTTGTATTATGTTTAAATTGCAAATATTTGCACAACATGATTTTCAAATTTGGATTTGAGGTTTTTACAGAAATTTACATTAAATAAAAATATTTGCTTTAACTTTAACTTGGTCTAATGTATTTATATGAGTATAGTTGAATAATATGGAAGAGAAATAGGCGGAGACGTCAAATTTATATTTGGTATCTTCGCGTCGCTTACCCTTGGTTTAATTATTCTATAGAACAAACAATTTGCTATGTCTTAACTTTGCTAAAATTTAATTGCAATTTCTTTAATTAAATTCAATTAACAATTATGGAAATTGATGCGAGAAATAGAGCAAAAAAGTTTTTTTACAACTGTTTAATTGTAGTTGATAAAATTAATTTGATTTACTCGAAACCGATATGCGAAAATACGTCAAAATTATAATTTATTAATCGAATTAAATTAATTGTGTTTTATTATAGCATTTGTAATCAATTATAAATATAAATAATTTTTGTGTTTTGTGAATTATATTCTTGATTTATGTTGTAATTATGAAAATTATTTAGATATGGTGAATTATTTGCAAACAATAATAATATGTGCAAATTTAACAGAGATGCTTGTATGTAGATATATCTTTATTTACAACTATTTATAGAATTACTATGTATTTTAGTCCCATGATTTTAAAACCGATGTATAGAATATTATTTGCTTTGGCGACAAGCTTTTGTGAATTGTTTGAATATTAATTATTTTTACATAGCTTTTGGCTGCAGATGGTAAAGTGTTGAATTTGTAAAGTTTTCTTAAAATTGCTGTATGGTTGGCTTTGGGTTGCATTTGATTGCAGCTTAATGGTTTATTAGGTAATATAGTTCGAAATGACTATAAGAGATACTAATACTACCGCTATACTAATTTTACTAACATATACTATAAAATCACCCATGATCCGCAGTCCTGCAGAACAGATTTCAATCATAATGCGACAAAAATGTTGCTATATATATCTAGTTATAATAAGCTTACTGACTGCTGAATCAAAAGTTTTCGAAAAAATTATTCTTGATAGAATTGGAAGCTTTCTGAAACCAAACAATTTGTTTATTTTCAAAATAAAAGAATACTGCAGTGTGCGCAAGTTTTACTCATTTTTCCGATGAAACGTATGTGTATATTGACAAAGTGTTGTATGTGTTCGTCTTTTCTTAGATATTAAAAACTTTGCTCAGCCTCAAACTTTTGAAATCTGTCCAGTCTGACTATTCCGGTAGGATAGAATTATATCCATTAAACAACTGGAATTAGCCCAAATAAGTTTAAATTAACCGATTAAACAGTGCGGTTTAAAACTGTGGCGTTTGAAATGGGAGGTACCGGATCGAATACCGTTAGATTAGCGATGCAAAAGAATTTTTCACTATCTAATTAAGAACAGTGCTTGCAATAAATACATTTTTGACCTTTATACCACAGCGTCACTTTATATCACAGCGAGTATTATAAATCTCTAAAAAGGTCGTTCTAAACTGAAATCAAACAATTGAAGTGTTCTTTCTTGTTCAAACAGGGAATTTTGAGAAAATTGTAATGGAAATTTCTTACAAATTTATTCTTTTGTATTCTTTACTTTTTAGAAATTTTTTGTATTTAATACTTTTCCTCTAAACCTTATACTTTTGATAAGATAACGGATGGTCCATCTAGCGTTTTATTTGCAAAATACATGTTCTGACCCTTGATAGTGGCCACTTCCGGTCAGTGGCGAAACCAGGTACCTGCAGCACCTGCAGCCGGGAGCGTTCAAATATATAAGTTCAAAGTTAACATTAGATAGATGGTAGCTCAGATTAAGCTTAAAGTAGACAACTCTTTCCAATTTACAAAATGGAACATTTATAGGAAATTTTTAAGAAAAGGCTGTTGCTATTAAATATTTTCTTAAAATAGGCCCAACAATTTCTTCTAGGTTGTTGAAGGTCAGTAACACGTAATCCCAGTCCATACAAATAAAAATCGCTTTAACTCGTTTGAAATCGAAACATACGACATCAAAGGATAATGATTTTATTGTTTGCTGGATTGATTTATTAATAATATATGATTTGCACTCCAAATTTACCTCTTTTGCCTTACAAATTCAACCTTATACAAATCAAGTTTTAATCAGAAAAGGTTGAATTTGATTTGCAAAACATTAAATGTCAGCAACGATGGATTAAATTTCTTTTGCAACCGGTTGAATTTTATTTGAAATAGGATGATCTGATTTGTTAAAGGGCGCTAATACTAAACTGCTTTCCTGCTTAGCAGCTTGCAAAGTATCATTCTGTCGTTAGAAGCACCTTTGTCTTTAGAAAGGGAATGAAAGGATACTCGAGCCAAACCAGTAAGTTTCTGTAATGAATTCGTTCGATTTATAGTTTCTCATTTACCGAATCTTTTTTATTACCATACAACTGTAAATAAAAACTAAACTTACCGTTTAACCCTGTAAAACCGGTTTATTTTGAAAAACTATTCTAAAATTTAAATATAAAGAATTGTTGTATTCGGCGCTGTTCTCCTGTTTCATATCCCCTTGTCTCTTGATTTTGTCTTTCAATCATTCGGATTTTATCTTTTTGATCAAATTTTTAAATTTCTCAAGATTATTGGAGTGTAGCTCGGAAATGGGATGTGTGGTGTTCGGGACTTAATTGGTGATTTGGTGTTTTGAAACAGTCAGTTAATTCGAGATTTTCGAGATTATTCGAATATGTTTGAAATTGTTGGGTGTATTTGATAGTTCGATGTTACTCGAGAATATTAGAGTAGATTCGAAGAATTTGATTGAGTTCACCTCGTTATTCTTATGGGTTAAACCTAAATTAGACCAAATCAAAGTTTAGGTCTATTCATTTTAATACTTTGGTTCCCGCTACTTTCTCGACTCGATGTTTAACATTTGCTTGTCTTAAACCTTCAATCAATTTTATAGTTCTCAAATCTTTTTAGTATTTATCTATATGTTGTTACCTTAAACTAATTTAGAACTACAGTTTGACCCGTTCTGCCGAATGTTAGGCATTTTTTGAAAATTCTCTTCAGTGATTAGCTGGTAAACCAGTGCTTATGATAATTGATTGCTAACAAAATTTATTTTGAAAAAATTTGTGTATGCTATTCAAAGATGGTCGCATAATGCGACAATGATAAATTTGTGAAATAAAGTTATTTAAAGTTAGAAACGAACAATTGATTATCGCAGTTTGTTAATTGCATACAGGAAGAGAACAATTACCTCTAAAATCTTCATTGTCACCCATTAAAAATTATCCAACAAATATTGTTGCATAAATGGCACTACTCAAGATAACGATACCTTAGCAAAATATATGGTGCATATTTGATGTAACAAATTCACAATTGGACATCACAGCTTATGAATTACATGCAGGAGGAAAATTTTTAAAGTTAAATTTGCTGTAAAAATTACGCTGTAGTCCGATAAAATTATCCAAACATATTACGAACTAGGGCTTGATGATTAATCGAACAATGTCCTATTACATTCATAATATCACGAATCACAATAGCGATAAATTTGTCCAAAATAGTAATTTGAGCCTAGAAATACACAATTGCACGACATCACAGCTTGCAATTTTTTGAATTACATATCTACGTATGTGTGAAATTAAATTTGTCCGGAATATAGTATGTCACTGCAACCCAATAAAGTTTATCCAAATAGATTACTGCCCATAAATGGCATTAATCACTACTGACGACAATGATTAATTCGTAAAATTCACTTATTGAACAACTTTCGAATTACATGTAGGAACAGAATGTTTAAAGGTTAATTTGCTATAAAAATTCCACGGCGACACTATAATATTTATCCAAACGTATATGCGAGTTACTATAACGATTAATTCGTAAAACATAATTTTTTGAGCTTAGAAATGCACAATTGGTGTCGTAGTTTATAAATTACATGCAGGAAGAGAATATGATTCAGTAATAATCCTGATATTCTAAACACAGATAATAAAAGAAGAGACAGTTTCCAAAACAAAATAATCCAAATAATCGTTTATTTCGTTATGCCTTCAAAACAATACGTATTATTTGCCCAATATTTGTTACAGCGTACCCTCCACAATAACTACTGCATTGGTTGTTGAATGATGAATATCGAAATTGCTTTCTACTCTCACAAAAATGCCCTCCAACCTTTGCTGTATGGCTTCCATAATATTTTTATCTTCCAAATTGCGTATTTTGACTCCATTGAGCAATTCAAATGGACTTATATTAATACTTCTACTCCAGTTAGAGTTTAAGTAGCATTGTAATGGCAACAACAAAAGCATTGGCAAATAATTTTAAAATACATAAGATGATTACTCTATTTGGTCTTTCCATCTGGCCATTTGCTCCTGTCCCTGTGGTACTCCCGTTATGATAATTAAATGCTTGATTTACTCTTCTATATAATATCCTTCAGCAAATGCTGTACCTCAATAAGAAATAGTAGTAGTGGATTTCTACAGACGAATCTTTCTGTAAGTCCAATTTTACTAAAATTTCAGATGTCGTGGTTGGAGACAGGTAAGGTTTGTGAAACCATCTGTACCGACAAAAATAGAATTAAATAGTTTTTTCGAAGACTTCTTTCGATATTGGCTAAGGGAAACCTTCTTGTTTTTCAATCATATAGCTCAGGTAATTTTGGAAATAATAATATCTTTCTAATATTTCCTGCATCTTCTTAATCACGACCTGTTATGTATATTGATTTAACTAGATTTATTTTAACGTACTTATAACAATTTTCTTGCCTCGTCATTTTCTTTAAAAATGTACCCCGCTCTCCAGTAGGAATCTTTGGTCTCGGCTTTTTGCAATAGTTTGCAAATCAGCCGAAAGAAAACCTTTATACGTTTACTCTACCTCGTGTTGCTTTGATTCTGTTTATAACAGTATCTAATCATCAACTGTATTCGGTTGCGACTTAGAGCATCGACATGTACCAGTTTAGTACCAGGGTGATATTTCAAAGTGTTATAAAACTCTTCCAGCCGTAATGCCTATCCTTCGATTCTAGGACAAATATTGCTTTTCTTCGTCCCCCATGTGTGACAAACTTAGTCAAATATAAGACTGAATTTATCAACTGAGGAAAACAAATTTTTTCTACGTACATCTCTTCAATATTCTTTTGATACCTGAATATAGTAAAGCTACTAATTCATAATTATTTAATAAAAATAGACTTAGTAGTATTTTTACAGTCATCGGATTCTTCTTCTCTGACTTTTTATAACAATGTTTTGATTTATGTACCGGCTCATCACAGTTGTAACAGAATATCATTGGTGATAATATTTTTGATGACTCTTTAAAATTTAGCATTTTTCGCCCTTTCAGTGTGAAATTTTTTTAATGAAAGTTTGATTAACATCAATTTTACCTATCACTTCCTAAAACGTTTTGGTACCGTATAATAGTATTTGGTTGGTTGTTTTGTCATCTACTATCTCTAAGAAATTATCAATGACAGCCTAACTATTAATTTCCCTTAGTAATAAGGCAATTTCCATTAAAGAGAGCAGGTATTCCTTAAACGTTTCCCCTTCAATTTGAGTTCGTTCTCTCAGTATTCTATGGAGCTCAGGAGGCCTTTTATGAACTTGATGCGAAGCGGATCGCATTTCGTATTTTCGATAATTAATATTTTTCATCTTTTTATTAAATGTATGGTTTTGTTTACTCAAAAATGATTTTTATTGGAATATTCATACAACCAATAAACAATTTACCTCACTTATTACAATAATTTGGCAGAAAATAAATTTCCTAAAAATATATCCTTCAGGGAAATGCGATAAGCGATAATGATATTTCATAATGAGCTCTTGCGAAGCAGATCTTATTTGTTAAATCGCAAGAAATGCGAGATGCAAGTTCATAATAGGCCTCCAGCTTTATTTACCCGAACATGAAAGTCATTGATTAGCAAGCTCTAACGACCTCAGCTGCCGCTCCAGTCAAAGCGTTTTTTGTCACTACTAACGTCTGTAGTATAGGTTTAAACTAAACAAATATATCAAATTTTGAACATCCTAAATGCAGGTCTAAACTCTGTTATTGCCACTTCGCGAAAAATTTATATTGATTTCTGCAAGTCTCTTGTCTTTTCAGACAAATAATTAGTTAGTAATAATTAGTTTCCGCTTTAGTAAGACCTTGTCCATTCGATAAATCGACGTTGTGACCTTTATTAATATAAAAGGTTTTATTTAACTCAACCACATCGTTTTTCAGAACGTCGTGGTACACTACAGTGTCAGCAACTTTAATTTATTTTTCATCTCCACCAAGTCCTGCTCGTAACCCGTCATCTCCCGGTTGCAGACATGTCGGTTTTCATTACACAAAGCAGTAGCTACACAAAGTAATGAATCAAATGTCCACTTGTGTAGACAGTCTACGTAGAGATGTAGCCTTTGTCGTTTTTTGTAAACAATAAAATTCAGCAAAATTCTTTAATTTTTTGAAATTTAAAAACAAACTTTGAATTGTAAGCCGTGCTCAAGAGTTTCAAGGTGGTTGTGTTATTGCTATTATACTGCCGTTTGTTGGATCACCAAAGGATTGTTAGGAGATTGTTCTATAATTCCGATATAGAAATAAACAAAATCTAATGAAATTTATGGGCGAGCTACTGAAAACTCTGTGATGTTATCCTATAATCTGAAAGATGTTACCAGATATATGATAGCTAGTGTAGAAGCAATTTCGTCATGTTTAGCTTTTTTCAAAATTTTCAAAAATTGTCGAACATGGCCAAGTCTTAACATCTCATGACACCTTGAGTATAAACGATAAACGATGGTAAAACGAAAAAACGGGGCAATATATTCTAGAAGTGGAGAATTTTTTTTTTTTTTGTTAAGGGAGTAAGTTCAGTGTTTTTGTGATGTGTAAGGCCTGGTCATTTTTGTTTTACTCTCAGTTGGCAATGTGTCAGTTGTTTTGTGTTTTGTTTTTTGGCTGAATCAACGTATTGCTGAGAGTTATTTTTTTGTGTACCTGTGCCTTCACCGCACAGAATTGGTAATAGAAACTATCAGAGACAATGGAAGTGAACCAGCAAACAGGCCGATAGCGGCAAGTGTTAGAATTTTTTTTAGTAGTGTGAATTAGCGGTACATAAGCAAGGTGTTGCAGAAAAATAAGTGCCCCACGCAACACGTTTCCCATGAGGAAAAGGAAAACAAATATAACAGTTTAAAGATTTCTTACGACCTTTGGACACGAAAGTCGATTTTGGCGTGGAGTGTTTCATGTAGTTATTCGGACTATCTCTGGATAAAGGGTATCCAGAAAGGGTATAAAGGATACCATTTTTAAAGCAAGAACAGTGAAAAAAGAAGTGAGTGATTACGTTTCATATAGAGGAATTGAATAACTTTTTGTGCGTATGCTAGATCCAGTGACTGTTTGTGCATGTGGAATTAATTCAAAACAGTCACACAAATATTAGTGATCAGTTGTTCTTGTTATATTGGTTAAAGGACGCTGACCGAGAGGTTTGGGTTAGATTGAGAATAGCCAGGTCCACCAACGGGCTTTTCAGATTCGAAACTTCTCGGAAGTTTGTGGCGCCACAGAAAATAACTGTTTACCTGTGGGAAAATCGAAACAAACAATTTTATAGTGACATTTACTTTCTCCTTTTTTCTTGTTTCTTTCGCTTTCCTATTCCTTCCTCAGTATTAATCAGTAATCTATTGGAACCAGGACATTGATTTCGTACAACATCATCTACACGGGCGGTCCAGTGGAGGACTGCTAATCATCCGAATGGAACTTTTATAAAATAAAAAGAGTAAAATAAGAAGAAAACATAAAAGCGAAGTGTATATAATTATCGTAACAATTATGTATCGTACTTGGAAACTCATCCTTTTAGTTATTGTCATATAGTTAACTAAGTGGCTTGTATAGTAGCTTTAAATTCATTATTGAGTTTATGTAAATATCGATTTGTTTTCTATTTTTGGATGAATGGCTGAGATGACCAAGGAAAGTTGGTGAACGAAATACAGACTCAAAATCACAACACAAATTGTTTCATTATCCTTCGATTTTAATAAGAAATTAGCAGTCTTGAAACGCAATTTAATAAATTTGATATAGCTAAACTGATTTAAGTACTCCTTGCAAAAATCCGATTAGCTAAAACTGATTTCAAGGAGTATAATTCTTAGTTGAAAGATTTTTACGAGTCTTTCATTTTGGACTTGTGGCAGGTGAGACCTCAGAAACGATTTTTTTAAGTTCGAAAAGATTTGGCATGGTGGCATCCCTAGTCATTTGTTGTAATGGACCTCTAAATTTTTTGGGAGCTAGAAACGAGTTTGATAAAGTGAATCAACAACTTTTTTCCTTAGCAATCTGTATCTATTAGAATCAAGAATATTTCAAACGATTGTCGTACAAAAATAATTTTGCTTCCATCTTCAAATTGTCAATAGAAAATGAACCAAATTTGTTTTTGTAGAAATTGTCTAAAAAAAAACTCATAAATTTATCCATCTCAAACAGAAAACGATTCCAGTTTTCTGTTTGAACAATTTAATATTTTTGTAATATTCCAATTACAAATTACTATAACGTGATTTGAATATCAAACAAGAAACTCAAAAGAGAGGTTTTCAAACATTTTCTCGAGATCTATGGTATATTCTTATTTCAATTCAACTATACCGCGCTAATTTAATTCCCAATTTAACAAATTTTTTATTTTTTTTCCTATGTCGTGATTTTCCAATTGTATTGATTTGTGTAAGATTCATGCAACACAGTTTCTACCATAATATTGTATTATAAGGCAGACGATTGCATAGAATGGCAAAGTATAATTTAGTTATGCATTATGCCAATGGTGCGCACGTACAGTTAAATCAATAATTTTCTAAAATTCATATTTATGATGAGCCCAATTCAAATGTCAAAAAATATTTTTCGATATTTTAGATTATTTACATATATTCAGTGAAAGTGTTACAAATTAACATAATTCTAATGCAGACACACAAAAAGTTTAAATTTTTTACTACTTAAAGATTTTTGTTTACTTATTTAAATTAGTGTTCTGCACAAAAATATTGATACAAACCAATGAAAAATGTTTAATGAATTCTTACGGTGAAATTGTTAGCTTTTACGAGAAATGCATAAAATAACAGGAAAATTTTGATGTGTTAATTTATGTGGGACCGTTTTCTATCAACAATAAATTTTCTATACCTTAGTAGATACATGTGCAGAGGTTTGACTCCCAAGTCGATTAAATTATACATAACAAATTTTATTGTTCGGTTTTGTTTTGAGAAAACCCATTAAATCGAGGAAGTCCATAAAAATGAATCCAACAATAAAAGACGACACAAAAATACTGTCGTCTTGCGTTACTGTGAATATTTAACCTTCGCGATTACTGTAAATTTTGGTTTTGTTTTCTTTAACTACATGTCTATTTTTATTACAACTAAACAGTTAGCCGAATGATTTGTTTTTGTTTTCAACCACGTTGTATTTTCGGTGTTTTTTTTTTTTTTTTTGAAATGTTGGTCATTAACATATTTGAGACTCTTGTCTTAATTGAAAAATAATGAGATGGACATGATCGGTTTAAAAGTAAAAGTTGTGTGAAGAACAATTGATATTAATTGTTTGCTTTATGTTCATATCACAATTAATGATGTGAAGATTAATGGTTGGTGATGTTTAGTCACGAAATGATATAATTTCAGTGAAATAAAATATTATATTTTAAATTAGGTAGGGATAATAATTTTGACGTTTTTGATGTCGGCACATAAAGATTTATATATTTGCTTAAATTGCTCGTTAGCCTGCTGTAATACTCGATATAATATCAATAAAAACCTGTCTGATTGTAGAAAAAGTAAAGGTAACAGTTTTTAGTGAAACTGGTTAGACTGTGTAGGTATTTGTCCTACAAACAGATATCTAACATTTAGGATGGAATTTTGGTAAAATAAGTGAAGGTGCCTAACAAATGTGTTTACTTGGGCCTTCAACCTACGAAACCACCTGTGAAGCCTTCACATAATGTGTTGTATTTACGGCGTAAACTTAACACATGCCTTAAATTAAAAAATATTATCAACTTGATTCATTATTTATGTGTTCGAAGGGAAAAACGAAGTAACGCAACCATCTAATATTAAACAGCCAACTATAAATTCGTATTATAATTTATTACCGTCATTGAAAAGACCACACGGCCATCTGTTATTGTGCGAAGATTTTATTGGTGCTCGTGGCCGTATGCCCTATAGTGGCATAGTTTTATTACCGCACTTCGGAAACGGAAATTGGATTAATTAGGGAAGCGTTGTTGAAGAGGAATGAAACGTTTCAACCAGCGATGTTGTTTTCTGAAGATTTTCTAGATACGAAAATATGGGTTATAGTTTTGTTTTGTATCTTAATTAATTAAATATTCCAGAAAATATTGTTGAATCATTCATCATCGTTAATAATACTGTTTATCACGTCGAGAACCCTATAAACTGCGTAGATATTTACGTTAAAACCAATTAATTTGAACCTTCTTGCAAACTTTTATCTATGACGCGGACCACAGTCGCCTATTTCATTGATGAAATCTTAAACTATGTCAAATTTCACTAAAACCGGCTAAGAAATTTCCAAGTTCCATGCAAATTGTGCCATACATATAATTTACTAAAGGTTCAATTTGAAATGTAAAAGTAACACATTAAAGTGGTAAAGTTTCAATTTGAATTGAACTCGTAAAACCTGTATCATCACAAAAATATCTGTCCGTGTCCGCGCTAATAAAGTGTCAGCTTATCTAAGGGAGGTTTTCATTGGAAAACTTCAGTTGCATGGGACTTAAAATAAAAGGTCAATGTTAATATCTCAAACATTTATCTCCTCCTTGAGAGATGACATCAGGTCTAAAGTTACTACAGATGAATTTCTAAAACTTCAAAAATTGTATCGATTTTTGATGACGGTATGATGGTATGAAGAGTCAGGGTTTAGGGGTAGGTTAGGTTAATGGTTAATTTGAAAGTTGATTTGGGTTTGATTTGATGATGGATTTGAGGGTTTGGTTGGCGGTTAATTTGGTAATTGCGGTTATAACTTGCGATTGAGATGGAGGTTGATTTATTTATTGAGCTGAAGGTTGACTTCATGAAGAGATTCATTTTGGGATTAATGTGTGAGTTGATTTAATCAAGACCGAAGTTCTGACCACCTCATGAGATTTCAGGCCTTTATATTTTAATGTTTGCAAGACAAATATACAAAATGAAAATTTTTATAAAACTCATGTAAAATTACAACATAGATATAAAAGTTTGTGCTCTTGCATTTATTATGCTTAATCTAATCTGTCAATCCTAACTAAGGTTTATAGTATTGACTCATCTGACCATAATATTGAAAATTTGGGATATGGTAAAAGTACAGATGTCGAACATTAAAAACAGCGAGATAAAATCGATGATAATCACAATTTTTTTCTGGACAACTATTGAAATATGTGTTGCAGAAATGTACAAAAACACTCGAATGTGTCGGTCAGATACATTTCATTAAAGTTAGTTTAATACATTTTGAAATTAAATTACAAAATGAAAAATTGATTGAAACGTTTGTCTAAACAAATAAATTCCTGTTTGCACTAACAATCAAATAATTTTAAAATTCTGCGATGAAAGCATTGTGCTCATACTGAAAGTTAGATTACTATTTGCAACACGTTGACAGTTTCAGAAATCATATTCAGTCTGAAGAAAAAAGTACTAGTAACATTGTTCAGTCTATCTCATTCAACAAAAAACTGAAGCTTTACTTAGAAGAAGCAAATGTACCTCCAATTTGTCTCTACTCTGATAAATTTGTCACCAATAACGCTTTAGGATCACCTTCAGGGCTACAGAGCCTTGTGGCGTTATATTTATCATTTCCGTTGATTTCTTCTGCAATGCAAGCAAGACTACAAAACATTTTTTTCTTAACTTAGACAGAAAAAAAAAATAAAAATTAGAAACGCAGACGTTGTAAATAAGTTTAAATAATTCGAAAATAATTTATTAACGTATTAGCATCGATATTGGGAGACTATAAAATAACAAATTCCATTCTTGGTCTCACAGATAGTTTTAATTCTCTTAAGAAATAGGATGACTTACGAAAACGACTTAACATAGAAATCTGTTTCAGAATGTGTATTCAATGTGTACTCATTGTGTACTCAATGAGTTGAAAAATTTTTATGCGATACAAAATTATGTGGTTGACATATTGCACGACATTGAGGCAAGTTAAGCAAGTGTACTTAACTATGAAGTGGCAATGATGTTATTTGATTTTATTTTTTTGTAAATATTTTTATTTAGACACTACAAATGAATGAGTCCGAAGATTCAATTATGGAGAAATTTTTTCAAATTTAAAAAAAAATTAAGATTTTCTGCTTCTGAAACGTTAAATTTAAGTATTTGCGTTTAAGTATTTGCGTCTAAAAAACTTATTGAACATTTAGTGTCAGACCATCAAATCAAACTCCTTCGTATTTACAATACGCGTTGCAAACACTACTTCCTAGTACTTTGGTTTGAATCGAAACATAAAATATTAAAGCTATATTACGAAGTCTACTACTTTAAGAAGGGACATTTGTAAAACAATATTGAGTAGAATAGGATTTGGACGTGGGATTTGCTCTGATGGCATAATGGATTTTAAAAGACTAATATATCATTTAGAAAATTATTTGATAACATTCACCATTCTTGGGTTAACATTAACTTATGTGGTTTATCGGTGAAAAACCTTGCCAAGTGATTTTCACAGTCCTTTGGATAAACAACTATAAGTCAGAGAATGCAAGGTCCGGGCCATACGATGGATGCATCAAATCTTCCAAGCTCTTTCAATTTTTGTCAGATGATCAAATATGCATGTGGTCTGGCGATGGCATGATGGAAAACAATACCCTTTCTATTGATAAATTCTGGTCGGTTTTTTCAATTGCTTGCTGCAATCTGGTTAATTTCTGATAGTAGGTCAGGTTCGATTCCCTTCCAATCCCACCATACACACAACATAACCTTTGTGGTGGTTCACCTTTGTTTGACCATGACTTTTCCGAACAACCATTCTCGAATTATATCCATTTTTCCCATCTTGCCCATTTTCGTTGCGTTTCAGTAGCGATTCGCTGATGGAAATTCGGTCAAACAAGTTTTATCCATGTGGCACTCAAGCATTGAGCTTCGATTTAGAGTGAAAATTTCATTCATTTCCACACGATTGACACGATTGACGATATACAAAACTATGTTTATGTAAATTGTTGACTGAAATATCAATTTTTAGTCGGGCAACAGTATGACGCAATCTGATTAATGATGCCCGATATATGATATCAGACATTCTTTATTGACAAAAAACAATCAATAATTTTCCGCAACTTAAAACATTATGAAGAACTTTCATCACCCATATCAAAGTAGTAACAAATGTCATTTAAATGATTCTCAACTAATTTAATAAAATGGGCGCAAATACTCACATGCAAATAAGAGCGAAATTACAAATAAATGTAGCAATGCTTATTATAGTGTTTCTTCGTGTATAAAATCAAATTGACTATTGTTTGTGTTATTCTTAGTTGAGAAGCTTCACGATATTTTCATAATTTCTTTATTTCTTGTGAAATCTTCGATTGGATTTTTGTCCAAACTTAAAATTCACGTGCTCTCCATAATACGAAAAATTTCGAAAATTGAATCTACACTTGAATTGGCTTGTGTCGGGTTCGAATTTCTTCATTTCATGTGGAACATTTCACGAAAAATCCTAAAATGATCACATCTTTGGTAAAGAGTAGAATTCATCGATTAACATAACCTTCTAACAAATCCAATTTGGTTTTCTCTTAACACATTGTAGGCCGGAAATTGTGCGGAAAGTACAAAAGCGAAAAAAGTGATGAGTTACAACATGTAGGTCCTAAATTGAAAAAACAAAAAAAAAATTGAAATAATAAATTCAGTGCAAGTTCAAACATTAGTTAACAGGTGAACGGCCAACAAAGTGTCTACGAAGGCAATGCATGCGTAGATTTTTCAATCGTGCATATGTTATTTGAAATAATAATGAAGAATCAACGAATATATTCAACAATTTCGAATAATCTGCGGCATCACGCAAGTAACACCTAAAACTAATGTCAAAAGTATCGATTAACCTAGAAACCAAGCGGCCAAATGTCGTTCAAATTCCCGTTATTTTCAGATATTTCGAGGATCTCGGAAAACCTTAAATGTCCTGGAAGACTGTCGTATGTGTAGCATACTACAAACTTATATGTAACTCAACGGGTTGGTGACATATTCCCGAGGTATAAAATTCCAGGGACACAATCCCGAGGGACAAAATCAAAACCGAGATTTTTGTTTCTGCGAAACTGGGGTTTTTAAACAGGATTATGAAAAAATTAAATTTAAAAAGCGGGATTTTTTTTGGGCCCGATTTTAATTAAGCGGGATTTAAAAATGCGGGATATCGTCGTTACGATCCCGTTGTAACCATCACTATTTTCGATGTTCGATTTTTCGAATACATCTTTAAATCAAGGGAAAATTGCACCAATTGTGCAGCAACTACATTTTAGAATTTTCATAGGCTTGTACCCTGTGGATTTTGTATCTTAGGGATTAAGTATCTTCGGAATTTTGCATACTCGAGATTTTGTACCCCCGAGATTTTGTATCCTCATGATTATGTATCGTCGGGATTTTGTATCCTCGGGATTTTGTTCTCTCGGGATTTTTTGAAATCCCCGGGATTTTGTACCTTCGGGATTTTGTCTCTCGGGATTTTGACTCTCGAGATGTTGTCTCTCTCCCGTAACGCAACACTAAAGACAAACCTTGGAAAGCTTAAAAATACAATTCTCGATAAACCACTAATTCTGCAACAAGAAGCCACTAAACCGGTGGCAAATTTCGAAGAATATCGAGAAACACGAGTAATCTCGGAAGGCTAGTATAATCTTAGAATTCTAGAATAATCTCAATATTTACAAACAACAAAAACTTCGAATATTCCAGAAAACTAGGATAAATATAAAAATGTAAAATCATAGATGTATGTTGAGAAATCAAGAAGTTACAAAAACTTGAATAAACTTGAATAAAAATCCTAAATTTTTTATCTGTAAGATAAGTTAACTGGGTCCTGGGGGTTTCAACCTAAAAAAGCCTATAAAAATTCCGAATTCGAAACATCACTAATTTTATAATAGACCATGCAACTCCGTTTCAAAATAACTATTGAAATCAATAACTTAATGCTAATCAAACAGAGTTATCTAGATTATTCCAAAAACCTCAAAACTTCGAATTTTGGAAATTTCATCTCATCTAACTCAATGTTAATATCAACACTTATGTATATAGTATTTCGATCCAAACTAACCTGAATAATATCAATAATGTTGAAAAATCTATAAAATCTCGAATAATTTCCTTATATCAGAAAGCGAATTGAAAGATACAATTAAGGTATTTTGTGTCTGCAAGATTAACGAAGCGACTGCCGGGATCATAAATATTTAAAACTCTTTACGGGAAATTAAATTTTATAGAAATTTTTTAAATTTTAATTCTAACTTGAGCTGTTGAACCACCCAAATTCGGAAATCGAGACGCCGAATGTAGATTATGTAAGGATTACACGAGTTTCGGGAATTTTTTCGAAATTGCGCTAAACGACATTAAACGTCTTGAGTTCTTGTGTACTGCTTACATAATCAGGATTAAGACAATTGACATTTTAGTGACAATTTCTTTCACGAAACTTAAAAAATAATTCGTAGAAATATAAAACTCGGTGAAAATCGATTAATATCGGATGGTTAAGTGAAGAGTTTAAATAATTTGGTTAACCTTAATCCGCGTTGCTTGATTTCCCTAGCAGTAATGTCTTCAGTAGCTATGCCGAGTAGTAGACTCTAATTAATTAATTGCATGTTCGATAATTTAGTTGAATCACTTTGCAGTGCGTAAGGTGACAAATACAGCTTTAAATAAAAACTAGTTGCGTTTATTATTAAAATTTGAGTTTTACTAAATTTAGTCACATTTTGTGTATCTGATTATTATACAGGGTGAGTTTTAACAAAAAAATGCCAGGCTTTGTTAAGTGTCAAGGGGGACAACGGATGGTGACCTTCAATTCGATCTTGACTTCGACCTCCAAGGTCATTTGAAGGCCAAATTGAATTTTTTGAATAGACATAGCTATTTTTGACCCGGATTCGGAAAGATCGCAAAATTACATGTTCAGATAGGAACTTTAGGCTCTTGTTTTGAATGGCTTTCATATGTTAATTCAAGGACAAATTACTAAATAATAAGAAATAATCAGCAAATAATGAATTTTAATAGTGAATACACCAAGATAATATTAACTTGGTACTTTAGGTCGTGGTTCCAACAACTTTAAATTAAGTTATTCCGCATCAAAATTCATTATTTGCTGATTTTATCTTATTATTTACATTATTTAGTAATTTGCCCTTAAATTAACATCTGAAAGTCATTCAAAACAACATAATTTGTGCTCAAATGACCTTGATGGTCGAAGTCAAGATCGAATTGAAGGTCACCATCCGATGTCCCCCTCGACACTTAACAACTTTCATTATAAGTAATTTTCTCCTATCTAGCACTGTTCTCGAGATAAAAGCCTGGAATTTTTTAAAAAACTCACCCTGTATATGTATTTCTTGAATATTCCTGGCACTACAAAAAATGAAAACTGAAATGAAACATTACATTCATCGTTCATAACAATAAGTTTCAAACTGGTCAAATTTACATTGATTCTTTTGAGACTGTGTACAGGTAGCCCAAACGACTCTTTATATAAAGGTGGCTTTGCTTATTTATTTATTTATTTTATTTTATTTATATATTTACTTATCAATTTATATAACTTAAGGTTGCTTGTGCGCTTCAGCAAACTTTTCCAACTAAGCTTTTCAAATTTTGAAGCTTTCGCTATTTCCTCATAGATGCTTGGTGAAAAGACACTTTACGAGGTTACTTTTCGACGACTTTTCAATTTGTATGACATACATTTTAAAATACGTAGTAAGTAATGAAAAGTTGGAGGAGGCTCAAATCACCACAGAAGACTGTTGAAAATTAATAAAACAAATGTAGCAACCTAATGATTATACACTCCGCTTCACTTAATTACGACACCTATTATATTAATTTCAAATGTCAATAACTTTTACATTTTTGCCATTAGAATATTACTTTTTTACATGCATTTAAGTGTACATTGTTGCTTTTTGAAATAACTGTAAAACAGATAACAACAATAAACCCGTTACCTCTGTTTTGTTCGTTATTCGTAATCTACTAAAAAAACGTACAATTAAAATGCGTCACATGATTACGACCAGTAGTGTATAGTTGCAGTTTATGAAAGCTGCGGTAAAAAACTTTGTTAATTAGCCTTGATTTATTATTTTTAATTAAGTTTATCAATAAAAATTTTCCGACGAAAAAAAAAATAATTTCAATGGTTCTGAGGGGCATCTGTTTCATTTCCATGAGTCCGAAAATGCAAACCGGTTCCATTTTTGCTTCCATGACATGTGGTTTTTGGCATAGTCCAATCGGTTTGCTTTGCATGATGTATTCAAAGAAGGTTTATTTTGGAGGTCTTTCAATTTAAGATGCGTAGCATTGTCAATCACACGTCGAACCGTTGATAAGCTTGCTTTGACTCCGGTTTTTGCCTTAATTTTTTACGCAGATAAGCAGGAATTTAAAGCTGATCGAATAACCGCCCGTTTATCCGTGACCATTGTAACCTCCGCAATGCGTCCTTCTCTATTTTGACCATAATTTTTAATATTATTAATAAAGGATCCAAAACAGTTTTCTCTCTATCAATTTTTTCCGCTATTTGACGATTTGAGAATCCACCTTCCTTCAAAACTCCGATCTTAACTGCCGGATATAATGAATATTTAAATCCATCGTCACCTAATAGAAAAAAATCCACGAGATGGGAATGTTTGTTTGCGATATAATTGACTATTCCGTAGGATCCTTTGGTCATATACGGAACCGGGGGGCACAACAAATATTAATAAATTTACCAGAATTATCGATTACTGCCATTAAATTAATAATGTAATCAAGTTTATGATTTATATATTGACAGTGTAAAGCAGTCGGTACAACAACTTTTATGTGGCATCCATCGATAGCACCTAACGCTTTCGAATATATTAATGTGCCGATTGTCGATTAAATTGTTTGCCAATAAGACTATATGAATCTAAACTTGGCAATTTTATTACCTGTTCTCACAGTATATCAATAAATCAATTTAAACTTATACCAGTGACCCTACCGCTCGCTGGTCAGTTAATGTAGAAACATAGAAACACGAAATTTTATTGAAAATTTGAAACACTTAAAAGTTTTATTAAGTGAATGAGCAGACAGTCTTAAGTGTTTGCGGATATAAGCATTGTCATTAGCAAATATATGCTTGTAAATTTCAGTTTTGTTATATGTAATTTCGTGTTATGTACAAATAACATAAAAATGTTACTGTAACATAACCTCACAAATTATATATAATGGTTTTCAAATTCGAGGTATCTTTTTAAATATTCCGCCCTTTTATTTTTTGTACTAGACATGTACCACATGTTATTTGGCAGATGACAAGTACAAATATTTCGGTTAGTTAAAATGGATCGCTACACGAGTGAACAACGTGCTTTCATTATTAAAACTTATTTTAAATATGGTGAAAGTTATTCAGAAGTTGGAAGAAAATTTTGTCTAAAATACGGTAGAGAAAATGTTCCACAAACCATGCTATTAAACTTATCGTTGATAATTTTGAAGGAACTGGTTCAGTTCAAGATCAGAGAAGCAGAATTTATTATCATAGTGGTCGTTCAAGTAAAAATATGCCAGCTGTTAGAACAAGTGTTGCTAAAGAGCCAAGGACATCAATTAGTCATCGTTCACAGCAATTAAGCCTCAAACCAACAACTTTTATGGAGTCAATTGAAAGATATTGATGTGCAGAATATGTAGTTTCAACATGATGGTGCAACATGCCACACACCAATGCAATCAATTGATCTTTTGAAAGAGAAATTTAATAATCGAATAATTTCTCGAAGAACAGACGTGAATTGGCCACCAAGATCATACGATTTAACGCCATTGAACTTCTTCTTATACGACTCGGTTTATTTTTTATTAGACGTCATTTATTTAAACGAGACATTGAAAAGTTTAGTTGGCTATAAGGCACAATTGAATACTTTTAACCTAGTGACATCTATTTAAATATTGCATGAATTACTGGGTCTTACAAAAGTTTAGTTTGAAAAGTCTTCTTAGGCACACAGCATTAGTCAAAACTTTCATATTTCAAAATTCTTCTAAGCAAATTTATGCTTTCATAAGCTCTCGTTCTTGAAAATTCCTCTGAAAGCTTTGGGATAGATCCACTTTACAATAAAAATTATTTAGGGTCGTGAAGTGATGTTCGAGAGCAAAAGTATTTTATATATTAGAAAGAAGTTTTATAAGTATTCAAATGAAAAAAATATTTCAGAATTATAATAAATAGTTTTCAAAACTTTTTGAAGATTCGTTAACATAGAGCACTATGTACCAATTTGGTACATAAGGTTAACACAATCTTCGACGATCGACCCCCAATCCAGTACTACTTACTAAAAAAGGCTGGTGTGGAGCTGTGCAAATTCCCAAAAAAGGTCGCATGGCTAACCTTTTTCCAGTTTTATTTAACCCAAGAGGAAGGCGGGAAATTAGATCCTATACGTATTTAAAGCATAAGGTAGTGAATACAGCAAACAATTATTTGGACTATAAAAATAGTAAAGAATTTTCCGAATTTAAAATATTTTGATTTCTAATTGAAATGTTCCAAGAATTCAGTATCCAAATTTGATATGCAATTCTGATCTTTATATCATGTGATTTATTGGGAGTGTGCATTCATTTTATGGGAGTTCTTAGTGAAAACACAGCTTTATTGTAAAAGAATGAACATTATTTTTCACATCTTTTTAATTCGCCATTCTTTAACTCAATATAATTCAGCGAATTGCAACCATCTTCAATGATAATCTCACGCATCCTTCTTTAAATTGCCAAACACCAATTTAATGAAATTTACTTGTGGTATTGTCTAAGCCGTCGAACCGAGATCTGTAATGCTTTACAGCCTTACTTTAAAAACGTGGATATTTTGATTTTTTGAACTGTTTTTTTCTCAAACATTTCTGTTAGAGCCCAATTTACTTAAATTTTTGCAAAAAAGCTCATATATTCTACAGTACCGTAGGCCAATCAATATTTTTGTCAACTCATCGATTCTTGAAATTTGGAGCATATTTTATTATCAATGCCTAGAATATCTTTATAACCTGTACTCACTGCTTTCAACAAATGAGCTTATAAATTTTAAAACAAATAAAACAACAAAGCTTTTACTAGTATACTATATAGTAAATAATACAATGCAGTCATAACCAGATTATAACAATTTTGAACAAGTTGTGAAAAACTATCTGTATAACAATAATATAAGAAAAGTCATTTCACCGAGAATACCTTAAAGCACGTAAAAACATCTTAAAACTACATATCTTTAAAAAACTATTCAAACAGAAAATCTCGAATTTAACTTTGCAGAATAAAAAGAATATAAACGAAATTTTTTTTTATAGCACTGAAAATGACGTGATAAGAAATATAGTTTTTGGTTTAAAAATGATGATTACTTTAAATTGTTTTTCCAACGTGTTTATAAACGGTGGCAACAAAAACGAAATCGGTTAAATTATTCTCGATTATAAAATCACGATCTTGGTTGGTAATTTTTTTTTTTAACAATAATATTTTCTATTTGTCTACAGGAAAGTAAAACTCACTGTAAAAAATCGAGACTATAACGAGAAAGTCTACGAGTTTATATACACAATGTCGATATAAATTGTGTAGATGAACCAAAAAAAAAAAAAATTGTTTTTTTTTGAATGCGGTTGAGCGATTAGAAAAATTATTCTACTTAGTTGAACATCTCAATTTCACACATATCACTCACATGATACTCATAGAAAAATGTACAGATTAGAAAAAAAAAAAAAAACGCTGATTTAATATAATTTAATATTTGAGCACAGAAATGATGATATACGAGTACATATTCTGTATATTATGTAAATTAACTTCACAACTAAATATTTGTTCTATCTACGAACGAGTATTACCGCATGTACATGCTCGCGGAGGGAACATACATACCATGAATGTGTGATTACTAAATACAAATATTTAAGTAGTACATATACAAAATCAGTTAATGTTTTATAATTGAATTTTTACTGCTAATTGATTTATTCGTTATGGCTTTGAAAAATTCTTCATTTTTGTAAAATTTATCTATGTATGTATGATATGTGATACGATTCTTCGTACGTTTCATTTTGGTATAATTAAAAACTTTGCTAAGTTCATCTAATGTAATTGTGTAATGGCATTCATGAGTATGATAAATAGTGTTTGACATAATTTAATTTGTGTTTTGTGAAATCTGGTTTTTGTATTTTGAACATGCTCGTGTTATCATAAATTTTGTTAATAGTTGCCGATTTTTAACTTGTTTGGGATTTAATACATATAAATGTCAAATTTCATGGAACGGTTTGAACGCAACGTAACCACCGCATAAACAAAATTAAATCTGTGAATACTTGATACATAACTATAAGGCTGTAATCAGGTTTGTTTATTCCGTTTCTTAGTAGGTGTGACAACACAAAAATGATTGAAAAAGCTCATTGTACTGAGTGATCGTAAAGTGAGGTTGAGTAAAATTCTTAACTTCGTAAATATTTTAAAAGAACGTAGAGAAACTATCTTGCATGGACCTTTGCATATGAAAAACCTTAAAGCGAGACTGGTACCACATTCGCTCAATATGCCCAAAAAGGGAGTAGCCATGTCATAGCAACGTTTAAAAAAAAGCAAATGTTGGAAACTCGTTGGGTGAAGTGTATTGAGTTAATAGGAGATTATATTGAAGATTAAACAAAACTATTGCCAAAAAGTAGCGTTTTGTTATCAACAACATACCAAATACCTTAAGATATAAAACAAATATGTCTGCATTAAATGTGGGTTTAAACTCATAAATTTCAGTATTCCGACTTCTTTGTCAGTACAATATGTAGTTACTTGACTAAATGGACAAAAGCACCCGAATTTAGAAAATTTATTACAAAGTCTATAAAGCTATTAACAACAACAATTTCCACGCATAGATCAAGCGAAGTGTCCTAAAAATTCCAAATAAAGAAATTGAAAACGTCGAAATACTTTTGATGTATTTAGTACATCGCAATAACGTATCGTGCATGAGTCCGCCACTACAAATGGTTCCAGCACGCACAATTAAGCAAATGGACTACAGGTTGCATGACACACCCAACTAAACTGTTTTAAATCAATTGAAAAATTAACAGCTGTACACGGGCATTTAGTAGAATGGATTACCTTAAAATTAGGGTAAGCGCGAAATTTGGGCTAATTATTTGGCAGGATGAATTTTATTATCATTCAAAAATCTAGTCCATTTAATATTTTAAATTGAATGAACGAATAGGCTCTAAATAGGCTTTCAATATAAATTTAATTTTTTTAAATAGAAATTCAATATTTTAGATTCTAATTTTTTGTTTAAATTATTGAAATTTCAACTTGAAACCCAATTTTAAATAACATTTTTAAATTAGTTTTAGAGTCACGTGAATTTATTTGAATTATTTGGGGGGATGGGCCACCTAATACATTTGTTAACCTATTCGCATATCTGACATTAACATTGTGACAATTTTGGCGTTCGAGCCTAACAGGCTACTATACTAGCAAAACTCCGCTTTCAAATTGTTTCAGTGCACTCAATCGATACCTAATACACTATGGTGCAGAACTATAGACGCATCTTCTTTTCAGCACACTCTTGGTTTCCAAGATAGTTTGAGACGAAGCCAATGGTGCAGTATAAAAGGGAATAGAAAAAAAAAAATTACAAAGGAATTTGGAAAATGTTTTCATTTTATTCACCGTTATAATTCAATGTTTTGTTTTCTAGTGGTGCACAACTATAGACTCACTACGAAAATTAATAATGAGTAGGGCCTCCTTTGTTCTGGATAAGCTGAAATATCCTGTTCGGCATACTCTCAACTAAGCTTACCCGAACATCTTCACCAATTGACTCCCAAGCTTCAATCACGGCCATTTTTAACTCCGAAACGTTTTCATATTGCTTGTTTTCAGCAAATAATTTTCGAACCAAGATTCCCCAGGTGTTTTCAATTGGGTTTGGGTCTGGTGAGCAGGCTGGCCATTGCAATACCCCAACATTATGCGTTTCTAGCCATGAGCGAGCCTCATTGCTCTTCTGCACGGAAGCATTATCTTGCTGAAAAGTTAAATTTTCTGTCCTGTGCGTCTCTAAATATGGAAGGAGATTTTTTTTTTTTTTTTTATTTATTTTCCTAGAAAAAAGAATATACATAAATTTTATACAGGAAAACATTATTTTAAATTAGATATAAGTAAAACAAATCAATGGGTATTTAGCAGTTCATAAAAAATGATGCAGATTGTAATCCGCTATAAAGTTTAAACAAAGTTTGTTTTTAAGGTAATTTTTAAACTTAAATAAATAAAAAAATAAAAAACCTTTGTAAAATATACTATTCTGGCTAATTAATTGTCAATTTATGTTAGGAAGTCGATAATTTAAAGAGTTCCGTGTGATTCTCTCAGTAACTGTTGAATTTATCAGAACCGAAATATTACATTTAATTAAATCTGCTCGAATCTTAAATATTGTCATTATATATTCAAAATCAACTAACTGATTAATTGAAAGAACGCGATCATTGTAAAGTAACCTAGTAGACGTTAACGCCTCTAAGAGCCTTTATGCCTTTATTTTGGAGAATTGGAAGATCATTTATGTGTGTTGGAGAGGCGGAGCTCCAAATATGAATCAACTAAGTAAAGTTCGAATGAATATAACTAAAATATAAATTTAAACGCAAATGGTGTGGAAAGAATCACCCAACTCGCCTCAGTACACCTATAAAAGGTGAAATTTTTTGCTTTAAACGGTTTATATGAGAAGTCCATGTTAATTGCGAGTTGATTTTTAGGCCTAAGTAGACAGTGAGATCGACCCGCTTAATTATATGACCGTTCAAATTCACTTCATTTAAAATATTATGAAGTTTGCTTTTCAAACAGAAAATTAGAAAATTAAGTCTTAGAAGCCAATTATTAATTAGAACAAGATCATTTTCCAAGTCATGTTTAAGTTGAACAAAAGATGCCGATTTGTATGTTAGAACAGCGCCATCAGCAAATAGTTGAATACTACCGTTCGGTTTGAGACGAAAGATATGATTAATATATATTAAAAACATGGTAGGCCCTAGAATTGAGCCCTGGGGGACACCACTGGAAATATTCAATATGTCAGATGAGTAATTATTCAATTTTACGAGTTGAAGTCTATGAGTTAGGTAACTTTTTATTAGATCATTAACCTTACCATCAACCCCATATGTTCCAAGCTTATGAAGTAGAATTTTATGGTTTACAGAATCAAATGCTTTCCTAATGTCAATGAAGAGACATGCAGTAGTATGTTTGTTTTCAAGCGAACCGTAAACATTCTCCATTAGGTTAAGGACAGCAGATGTAGTACTAGATTTTTTAGTAAATCCATATTGGTGATGATTAATAATTTCGTTGTCAGTAAGGTGAGCATTCAGCCTGGAAAATAGAACTTGTTCATAAATTTTACTCAAAATTGGAAGAATTGATATAGGACGATAATTAACTAAATTAGCTTGGCTACCGAGGTACTTCAAAAAATAACGAGCTACTTTAAAAAATAATGGAAATATTGACTGTTTAATCCATTTATTAATTGCTACAGATTGGTTCTCAATAATGTTGTGTATTCTCCGGAGTTCATGCGGGTGGATGGGAAAGCTAACTCTAGCATTCCACCTATTCAAAAAGCTCCCCAAACCATCAAAGAACCGCCACCGAAATTGCTCTTAGTAAAATAGTGTGGTTTTTTCCGCAGGTCCCTCCAGTAACAATTAAAACCGTCCGAACCGTCTAAATTAAATTTTTTCTCATCTGAAAATATAATCTAAACATTTTAAGCTTTTGCCGAACAGGGTATGGAGATGCTTTTAAAACCCGATTCACGGTCCAACGAAATACATTTAAGTGACATTCTTGTGCTATTTGAACTCCGCTTTTCATTGAATTACAAGCAGTTTTAATAATTTTTCGCTTTTCTTTGTTCGGCAATTGGACCAGCGTTGTAGCATTTATTAACTCAAATTTCTTTAATCTAGCCTAAAACTTTAATTTTTGTAATCTAGCTCTAGCTATTTCTGTGGTGTATGCATTAGTGACGGCTTCTTCCTTAATTTGTCCAAATTCTAAATCAGATTCACTGCGTTTTCGAGGAATATTTACGGGACGATGAACCATGGTGGAAAATGTTTTATTTCCTTCGTGTACTTATCGTAGTTGTCACTTTTTGCTTAACTTAAGAACCTAAATGCCTAGTTTTTCCCTAACACAGCAAATACCTCATCAATGTAAATTTTCCAAGTTCTTGGAAAAATGCTGTTTTTCTCCAATAGACAGGACCACAATTTTTTGGTCTCCTATATGTTTTATAGATCCCAATTAAGAATCCAGACGAAGTTTAACTTGATTGGCTAACCTAATCTCAAAAAACTTCATAAACTCAATAAATTAAGCTTAAATAGTTAATAATCCACTGAAACTAAACTTCTTAACTCTACAGGCCCTCAACCTAAACCCTTTATCCACATAGTCCCCAAACCTAAGCCTTTAACCCCATAGCCCTCTAACATAACCTCAAAAAAGTCTGTAAATTCAATAAATTAAGTTTCGAAATTGAATAGCCCACGTAGCATATACTTTTAAACTATATAGCCTCTCAACTTAAGCTCTCTAGTTCCCCAGACACGGACAGATAAACTGCGCCACTGTTCTCCAGTACTCAACTGAATTTAGATATGCATAATATTCGCTCTGTGTTCGTCTATATTCTCAATGTGGCCAGGCGGGAACTGTTTGTGGTGACTTTCCATTTGTGTAAAACTGCCTTATGTACATCGCTTATTACTTATTTCGTGGCACAGTTTAAATATTCTTTCCAAAAGGTCTATACACGCTGGATTGCAATATGGCATAAGCCTTGCCGTAAGCACCTTACATATTTCCAACTCGTAATGAAATAATATTGGTCAGTACAAACATATATCTATATTACTTGTTTACATTTAGCACAAGCGTTTCGAAAGAACTATTCTAAATATATTTTTTAATTGAAAAAAGATTTGTTTTTGCATAGTTTGTGGACAATTCGTACTGAAAATAAATAGAAGAAATTTTAGCGATGTCTTGAGTAATTTGTATATAGAATGCTTTGGTACTGAAATAAATAATCCAGATCATTTGTGGACACCAAAAATAATTTGTTCTCTCTGCAAAAGTGATCTCTAACGATGGAAAAAGGGAAAGAGACTGCTAAACGATTTGAATTTCCTTATCCGGATGTGAATACTATGACTTTCCCTGTTTTTCTCTTTGAAAAAGAAATAATATCTGAAGAATATGTTAACAGTGAAGAAGAATAAGATTAAGACAAAGCGCCTAACGAAGTTTTTATACAAGATGAATTGAGAGATCTCATGAGAGATTTAGTACTTTCAAAAGATAAAGTGCTGCTTAGCTCCGAAACTGTTGATATATAGTACAGTACTTTTCTTCAGAGAGTGGATATAGGGTGTTTGAATGGTGAATATAAAAGTATCTTCTGCAAGGCTGAATGCTGCCGGATATTTATGAAGAGCGAGAAGTCTCTCATTTGCTATTAGCTCATTCATTTACTCTCATATGTAGAGATGAGGATCTCATTTTCTTATTGAGCAAGTTACAGTATAGTCAGAATGAGTGGCAGTTAGCTGCAGATCCAGAAATTATGACAATCATACTAGGATATCAATCTGATTACACCAAATTCCCTAGTTAATTGTCTGAATGGGATAGTCGTTCGCTTGAACAACACTACGTCAAGAATAACTGGCCAGCGAGGACAACTTTAACACCAGTAGACAAAAATGTTTTAAAAGAAAGGTTGGTACCCCGTTACAAAGTGCTTTTACCGTCTTTACGTATCAAGCTCGAACTTACCAAACAATTTGTCAAAGCTATGAACGCCGAAGATTGGCAAGCTTTTAGATATCTCTTCACAAAGTTACCTAAACTTTCGGAAGCGAAAATTATCAAAAATTTGATGGTCCTCAAGCTATATCTCTCTTAAAAGTTGATGAATCCGAAAAAATGACATTAGTGGAGAAAGCTTAGACTGGAAAAGCTTTAGAGAAGTAACTCAAAAATTTCTTGGTAACAGGAAGGATGATGATTACTGGAATATAGCTAAAAAGTATTATGGTCCTGCCGCTAGTCCTGGAGTCAGTCCCCTGCGCTTAGCAGGTGCGTCTTGGGAAAAGTAGTACCTACACGTGGCACCTCCATGATGGGTAACACAAAATCCACTTCGACAAATACTGTATTTCGTAGTGATGGAATTATGGAGTCCTAGGGGCGGGGCACTGTTCTCAGATGCTACCTAGCTACCTCCCGGGGCCCGTCGGATTAAAAACACAGCTTAAAAAAGTACTGAGTTTAGAGGCTTACTTTATGGGGCTATGGGATTTTGGAGATTAGGTTAGAAAAGTTTTTGAAGTTAGATTAGCAAGTCAAGTAAAAGTAGCTCCGGATTCGTAATCAGCGACCAAAAACGTACAAGGGATCTTGTGAAGGGTGTGTGAAGAAAGGTTTGCGGCAAAAGAAAATTTAATAAATTAAGAAAGCACCGCTTAAGCACCATGTCAAAAAAGCTCAAAGAGCCAGAAGTCACATTGTTTCAAAATGTGTTTTGGTGGTCCTATTGTTTAAAACATCAATAATCCACAGAAAAATATTCAAGTGGCTGGTGGAAAAGTTTATTAAGTTTGGCCCGCTTCCTGATTGTTGTATTTAAAAAGAACTTAAAGCTAACAATTTTTCTGCAAAACAAGACAATTGGAGCAAATGAAATTATGGTATCATTTGATGTAAGAGCGACATTTGGCTGAAAAATAAGAGGGTTGTCACCATCTTGGTCACCATTCATCGCAAATCTATTCATGGGCTCCCTGGAAGAATTAGTGGAGACAAACAGCAATTTTCCAAGAATTTGGAAAGGGTAAGTTACGTATTTGCTAAGGTCGAGAAAATCAGGCACTGTTGTTGAATTTCCAAGTTAATTACCAGCCAAGAGATGGCAATTAAATTTACGATGGAAAAAGAACAGAATGATGAACTTCCGGTTCTTGACAAAATTGTGTATAGAGAGGAAACAAATTTCTTCTTAGTGATATAAAGAAAACCCACAACTACAGATCATCATACGGAGTCGTATCAACCAGGACAATATAAAAAAGCTGGATTTTGCGCATGTTTTATTGTCTTGTAAATATTCCTAAGCAGCGGTTATTAACGGATACACCATACAAATGGTGAATCAGATGATATGGGCTACATTAAAGAAAGTACAACACTGGCTTCAATTGCCGACAAAATGGTGAGATGCAAAATATCCTTTGTTAGTTTATCGATAGTTTCAAAAAAATGGGAAAAATATAATCACGATTTGGTGGGCACCAACAATTTGAAACTTTCGCACTTTTTAGGCTCGACAAAGTATAAGTCACATAACCTAAATAAATCGGGCTTCTCTGAAGTCGAATGCCAATATTATGACATTATCTACGCCAGACATTCTAGGGAACTTTTTAGTACTCAGATCGAATAGATCCGAAATAAGAAACACAGCATATGTATTTTAAAAATTCAACTTTTAGATTTTTGCAATCATTCTTATCATGATTTTTTTATTCTAAATAGAGACAGGTAAGTATGTAAATGTAAATACAACAAGTGAAATGGATTAGATTTAGGTTTGGATTTAAAATTTTCCAACGTAACACGCAAAGCGCACCCAAAGATCGGTATATTTTTAACTCTACATATTTTTGGTTTTTCGGAGTTTTTTTGACAGCTAAAAATTACTTCTTTTATTGGCGTAAAAAAAATCAAAACTTTCTGCGAATTGAAAAATATAAAATTAAAATAATATAAAAAAGCTCTGATTTGAACAAAAAAATATTAAAATAATAAAAAGAATTACACGTTCAAGCTGTGTACATGCTACATTTTCTGGTGAAAAAATGTACACCACGAAGTTAGTTGTATGAGCTAGATTTGAATTATTTCCATAGAGTTATATTATATAAATAGAGCTGAAATAAGCAAACGTCAAGCATCGAATATTCATTCTGTGCGAAAAAGAGAAAGACTAAAATATGTTAGGACCATATTTAGAATTTTATTCAATGGATTAGAATAAAGTGGGTTGCTTAAAATAAACCAATTCAAGTTTAAAAAACAGTTTTATTTTAGATGGAAATACACTTCTAATTATTTTTAAATTCAAAATTTTTAATAAAATTAATTTTATTATTAAAAATAAGTTCTCTAAAAACGCGGCATTATTTTACACACTTTTAACAGCAACATTTGTTTTTTGATAATTATGTAATAAATTTAAATTAAAAGTCCAGTTTTTTAAACCAGAATAAAACTTATTGATGAAAAGAAATTCCAGGTAAATTGTTATGAGTATTGTTACAGCGAGCGTAATTTACTTAGGCGCAGGGTTAAATTTGTGAATAAATTATTCAATTAACACCTGCGTTAAAAATGTGTATACAATTTTTTGAATATACTAAAAAACAAACAATATGAGCGTGTAAAGCAAACTAACGGTATTTAATTACATTATATTCTACGTCAATTCTTTATTTCATAGTGTAATTTACTTAGGCGCAGTAATTTGAACTTAGCGGTTTGGATATAATAATCGACTAATTGTGATTATTTTTATTTTAATTAATAATTTAGTATATTTTTAAACATTTTGATGAACAAAAATATTGAATATTAAAACAAGTAATAAATATGGCGAGAGGAAAGTTTTTAAGTGACTCAGAAAAAACGAAAATAACCGTTTACAAGGAATGTGGCCTCTCCAATAGAGCAATTGCTTCTAAAATAGGGCGGTCCGAACATGTAATTAGAAATTACATTAAACTTGGGGACAGATATGGAGCACCACCGAAGAAAAATAAAAGAAATACAAAAATTACATTACGTCAGCGTAATCAAATCAAATTCGAAGCCGCAAAAAATAAATTAAACTCGACCCAAATTATTTCGAAATTGGATTTGACAATTAAGAAAAGTCGTGTGCAGCAGATTTTAAGGTCAGATAAAAATATGAAATGGAAGAAACCAGAAAAACGACCGGTGTTATCTTCTCAACATAAAGTTGCCAGACTACAATTTGCCAGAGATCACATGCATTGGCAAGATGAGTGGCGAAACATTATCTTTTCAGACGAAAAGAAATTTAATTTAGACGGCCCTGATGGGTTAAGCTTTTATTGGCATGATGTCCGCCATAATGTTCCTCCCAGAATGAGTAGAAATTTTGGGGGTGGTTCGTTAATGATATGGGCAGCCTTTTCATATTATGGCAAGCTACAACTTTGTTATATAGACACCAAAATGACATCGGAAAAATATGTGGAGATGTTAGAAGACGTTTTAATAACATATTTAGATGAAAATGACGACAAGGAGTTCATTTTTCAACAAGACAATGCCAGTATCCATGTATCGAAATACACCAAGCAGTTTTTTTCATCTAGTTTGGTACCTCTTTTAGAATGGCCCGCGAGAAGTCCAGATTTAAACCCCATGGAAAACCTGTGGGGTGTACTTGCCAGACGTGTTTATTCAAATAGTCGACAATATGCAACAGTTTTGGAGCTTCGACAATCGGTACTAGATTGCTGGCGAGGAATTGAAGAGGAACTACTTCAAAATTTAGTAAACTCTATTCCAAATCGAATTTTTGCTGTAATCAAAAATAAAGGAGGCCAAACTAAATATTAAAAGTCAAGAATGTACATATTTGTTTAATATTTTTTTTGTTTTTAATAAACTTTTAATAATAGTTTCTTGTGCGTCTATATAAATTACGCATCCAAATTTGAATTTTTTATAATTTAGTACAGTAAATAAAAAGTTTTTAAATAACTGTATATCACAATAAATATTTTTTTTTTTTTTTTAATAATTTTATTTATGATAACAATAAAATTTTTTTACAAAGTAACTAGTCATTTTTGACTAACAGCGTTTGACTCTGACAATATAATAATAAAGCACTCATATGTGTTCTTTACATAAAGTGTTGTTTTGGTTGATGTTGCATTGTGCGGGCTATTCAGGCAACTCAAAAGGTTTTAGTCTTTTGAGTCTTCTTATTATACCCTCTTGATGAAGTAGTCTTGCAGCTTCGATGTTAGGGTGATGATGGAGCCTCTCCTGGTGTTTTTGAGCACATTTCTTTATTTCACTTGCGACTGTGTCTATTCCGAGATCTCTATGAAGGTCACTATTACGAGTGTACCAAGGGGCATTTACAATTCCTCTGAGGACTTTATTTTGAAATCGTTGAACTATCTGTTGATTGCTGATTTTGGTGCATCCCCATAGTTGGATACCATATGTCCAGACCGGCTTGAGTACTTGTTTATAAAGCATAAGTTTATTATGAATGGATAACTGAGAGTTTCTTCCAATTAACCAGTACATTTTTCTATATTTTAACTGAAGCTCTTCTGCTTTCTTTTTCACGTGTACTTTCCACTTTAACTTTGCATCAAGGTTCATACCAAGGTATTTTGCTTGATTGGCATGTGGTACAGAGATATTATTGAGAGTCACAGGTAGTGGTTCTATTGATCTATTAGTGAAGTTAATGTGAGTAGACTTCGATTCATTCACTTTAATTCTCCACTTAGCTAGCCAATCTTGTATATTATTTACGGCTATTTGTAGTTTGAATGTGACTTCACCGATTGTGTCACCAACAGCTAGAATTGCAGTGTCATCTGCAAACGTGGCGATAGTTGTATTGCTCGTCTGCGGTATGTCGCTAGTAAACAGCACGAAAAGGAAAGGCCCTAAGACACTCCCCTGCGGGACTCCTGCTTTAGCTTCTTTAATACTGGAGTAAACTCCTTCCTGTTTAACTCTAAAATATCTCCTTTTCAGGTATGACTTTAGCAGTTCGCAATACTCAAATGGCAGAGTTTTCTCCAATTTAAATATTAAACCATCTAGCCAGACTTTGTCAAATGCCTGCGCTATGTCAAGAAATATGGCTGAACAAATCTTTTTTTCCTCTAAGGATTTTTCTATTATATCTGTTATTCTATGGACTTGGTCGATTGTGGAGTGTTCCTCTCTAAATCCAAACTGATGGGACGGAACAGCTCCTGATTTTACAACTTCTGGTTTAATTCGTTTTAATAACAATCTCTCAAATAGTTTTGACATAGTTGGAAGAAGTGATATTGGCCTGTACGAGGCCAGTTCACTTGGTGGCTTACCTGGCTTAGGTATCATTATCACTTCCGCAAATTTCCAAGATAGAGGGACATAACGGAGTCTGAAGGAAGCATTAATTATGTCCGATATTTTTTTAATAGCTTTATTAGGTAGTTGTTTTAGAATCTCTCCAGTTATCAGGTCATATCCTGGTGATTTTTTAAGTACTACATGGTTCTTTATTACTTGTTTTACTTCTTTAGCATTAGTTAATGGAATTTCCTGTCTCAGGATAGTTGTTTGGTTTTCGAACAATATATCCTGTTGGTTAAGCGTTGTTAAATTTGGCTGAAAGGTACGCTCGAGATGATCCGCGAATTTTTCTGCTTTTTCTTCTTTGCTTTTAGCCAGATGACCATTATTTGTTCTTATTGGTGGTATATGCATAACTGGCCTTTTCAAATATTTGGTTGCTTTCCACAATGAATAATCACTACTTTTATCATAGGTGAGAGATTGTAGGTATGAATTTATTGATTTATTTTTAAATTCCCTTATTTCTCTACGTATTCGTTGTGTTAAATTATTTAATCTATTTTTGACGGTTGGGTCTCGTGTACGTTGCCACTCCCTTCGGGTACTTCTCTTCTCTATAACTAGTGATTTAATTTCCATTGGATAGCATTTGCCAGCTATTTTTTTGTTTGTTGTGTTAGTACTTTTCCACGCCGCTATCTGTATGTCCTTGACGAGCTTCTCCACCTCCTGTTCTAATGTTTCTTCTAATGAAAGTTGTGTGTTTAAAATGATGCTATTGTTTAGTTCATTCCTGAACTTTTTCCAATCAGTATATTTATTTGTTAACAGTGGCTGTTTATCATTAGTAATTATTGTATCACTTATTATCATTAAAATAGAGGAGTGGTCAGATGTGGAGTCCAATCCTTCCTGCACTTGTATATAACCAACCGGGATTTTTCTTGTTATAAAGAAGTCAATTAGGTCTGGTATTTTATTTTGATCACTGGGCCAATAAGTTGGTTTTCCAGTAGAATGCCAGTTGCAGTTGTATTTAATTATTGCTTGATGAAGCTCTTTCCCTTTAGTTGTGGTTAGTCTTGATCCCCAGTCAGTATGTTTAGCGTTGAAGTCACCCCCGACTACAAATTTTTCACCGAGCTGCTTGAAGAACTGAGTATAAGCATTCTCTTTGATGTTATATCTAGGTGGGCAATATATTGCGGATACCACTAACTTGTGGTTGCGGGTATTAATGCTAACGCTAATTGCTTGTATTTCATCACTTTCAAGTTTTTGTTGCAGATGGTATTTAATATCTTTTTTTATAATCACGGCACTGCCCCCTCGTGCATTATTATTAGGATGAACAATAAATATAATATTAATATTAAAATATAATAAAGATAAAATAATTTTTTTAATTCTTAACTAATGATGTATTTTTTATAAAATTGTGGATGCGCCTAAGAAAATTACGCTCACTGTACGACATTTTCTATTAAACACTTCATTTTTCATAATATTTGTTTATTAGTTTATCACAAATAATAATTGGAGCGAATGTTCGTGAAAGAGGATAGACGTGTTTTTTCTATCCTCTTCAAAAATTTAATTTAATTTAATTTTTTTTTTTTTGATTTATGTAGTTTATGTAGTATATAAAGTTTAATTATAATTATAATTTTAATTCTATTTAATTCAGTTTTTAGTGAAATAATAATTAAAGTCGAAGTGAAATAATTTAAAGTGTAATTTTGGAAAATGCAATCCACCGGGATGCATTTATCAGGCAATGTTTTATATTTATAGATAAAGAAATGAAAATTATTGACTTCTATTGGGTGCATGTTTTTAACGTGTGTGTGATTGGATTGTACATGATTTTATTACTAAAACCTAATAATTGGATCGTATCAAAATAGTTTTTAACGTAAATTAACATACGTCGTAGTTAATTTCATATTCGATTTTATATTTACGCATAATTGAATGCGTTCTTGCAAGCCAAATAAAGGTCATACATTCATAAGTATAAACATTTTTGTGGGTTTTGGTATGGTTTTGGTTCTTGGTTTTTATGTTATGTATAAAGTATAATAGACAGAAATACATTCATTAAAATTGATACATGTAAAAGCCAACGAAATGTTTGTACGGGCCGCCTCGTTCGCTCTTTACGCGGATCCTATTAGGGAAATGTACTATTTATTATTGGTTTTTGCTATGTATTAGCTAAGCAACAACAACAAAAATAGAGACTTTTTTGTGGGTGTTAGTCTATACTAGCAATTGTTCCCAATATTTTTCTATATCTTGATATATAGATCAGGATTGTTTTGTATGTGCGCTGTAATGGTATTAGCTATATATAAAATAATGAAAACATGATAAGTCTTTTGCTACGCACATGGAAGATTGTACAGATATTTGCTTTAAATGTGTGTTGGTAGTTTAGTATATAAGAGTCTGTTGTTTTTATTTTATTTTGTTATTTCCCCTCTTTTTGTTTTTGTATTCATGTTACAACTATAATGTTCTTAATAAAACATGAACTGTACAAACACAACGAAATTTTAGGGTATTCGACTCAAATAGGCTTTTTATATTTTTGTGTAATCAAATAAGTTTTGAGTCGAATTGGAATCCGCCTTATATAATTCATATAGGATGGATTTATTTTAGATATGAGTTATTTTATTTTTTACAGGGTATTATAAAATGCATTAAATTATTAAATTTATTTAATTAATGTGAAAAGGCTATAAATTAACTAAACTATATAAATAAAATGCTAACTTGGAAGTGTTGATTTGAGTTGAGTTGTGATTTTGGTTTGCATCACATAATGACGTATTCATTTATGCATGCCAAATTTCGATTAAAAGATGGTGAACGAGGTAGAATTATGTGAAAACATTTTCGAAAGGCTAAATGTATTGAACTTAATTATTAACTTAATAAACGTAAACGTCAATTTTGCTTGGATAGTACACCGATTAGTTTTGTAGGAGAATAATGTTTCAATTTTATTTCATGAATTTATTATTTTACTTACTTTGCAGGCTTTATTTTGCAGGGTAATATGTCCATAAACGAAGTAAAAGTTTTATAATTAGTAAATTAAAACATCAATAAAAATAATAATTTTTTGATTTCCTAATTTAGATTTATAAAATCCTGAGTTCTGGCATTTAAATTATATTATATACTTTTATAAATAAATAATTAATTTGAACATTATTAATTTCCTTTTTTCTAGATTTGTAGGAAATTGCTGATTAGTTTAAATTTAATAGTATGGTTAAATATATATTTTCAACTTTTTATTTTTAAATCTAGTTGCAGTAGGTAAACAATTAATTAACTATTTACAGGAGAATGGTAACTAATGGAACAAGTGCTGTGAATTTAAATTATAACTTAACAATTTAAAATTTTTAAACATTCTTTTAGAATTTAAGCTTAGAAGTGAAAGAGTTTACATAGGCAATTTCATAAAATGTTAATTTTTGTAATATATTGTGTTTTGCTCATTAATATACTATATATTAATTAATTTAGTTTAAAAATATTTAAAGGTTTCTCTTCCTTAATTTGCTAATAAATAATTCAATTTTCAGAATATAACATAGTTCCAGAATCAATCTTTAATGTGGGGATTAAAATAATCCTGAATTTCAGAATTAGATTTGACTTTGATATTATGGTGATTTATTAATTAAAATTAGTTTTCAGAGTTGCCTGGGAAATTATACATATATTGATTTTATTTGTTGATTCTTGATATACTTATAGTAAGTACCTAACTGAATTATTGATGATTTTAGGCTGTTGTGGTGCTGTAACATTATCATTTTTAATTTATTTATTCTCTTTTTCTTGATCGGTAGGAAATTTCTGATTAGTTTTAAGTAAAATTTTATGTTTAAAATGGTTTTTAACGTTTATTCTAATTCATATTGCAGTACGTAACAATTAATTAATTAGATATAGAAGGACCATGAAAAATGAAATAAGCGCGTTTTTGTAATCTTAGCTTAGAAATTTTAATTTTTCTTAAATATTTTATCATGTAAATTAATAAAAGACGGACAAGGGTGAAATAACAACATTAATAATTTTTCAAGTCCTGTATTAGATTTAGGATTTAGGGAGTCCTGAGTATCCGGCCCTGGATTCCAGAGAAATGATCATCTAATAATGTAGTTAGATTGTGCTGTCTTATGCTAACCTATATATTATATATTGTACTAATAATTTACTAACTATCAATCGCATTGGTGTCTGTAACCGGGTCGAGTCTGTCCCAACTAATAATCCTATCCAATCCTTCGGTTTTGTTATATGTGAACGGGTGTACGGCATGGGCCCGGGAGTCCGGGAGATCCTGCTATTATGCTTGGTCGTACACTCATAATCAATCATAAAAGTTTAATTTCAACTTTATTTAATTTAATTTTATCTTTATTTTGTTATAATGATGTTTTTTATAATACAGTAGAATCCGTTTATACCAAACCATGTATATAACGAACAAACGATTATAATGATCATATGGTTTTGTCATATATGTAGTTGTGTGCCTTGAATTTGCACGAACACAAACAAAGAACTACGTTTATAAACGTAAACGAATATTTGATTAAAATGAACAGCCGGCTATAGTGAACAAAATTATGTCCCTTGAGTGTTTGCTATAAGCGAATTCTACTGTAATTATAATTATAATTTTAGCTTAGTAATTTTAGATTTTCTTAAATATTTTATCAGGTAAATTATTGAAAGGCGAACAGGGGGAAATTACAACATTAATAATTTTTAATTTAGGTTTAGGGAGACCTGAGTATCCGGCCCTGGATTCCAGAGAAATGATCATCTAAAAATGTAGTTAGATTGTGTTGTCTTTTGTGCCGTTAATTTACTAACTATCGATCGCATTGGTGTCTGTAACCGGGTCGAGTCTGTCCCAACTAATAATCCTATCCTATCCTTCGATTTTGTTGTGTGTAAACGGGTGAACGGTGTGTACCCGGGAGTCCGGGAAACTTGCTATAATGCTTGGCCGTACACTCACAATCAATCAATCAATCAATTATCTACGCCAGACATTCTAGGGGAGCTTGTATATGAGCACAACATATGTGTGACAAATCTGCCATGCGCAAGAGTCATGGTCGATATGGCATATTTCATTACGGAATATTTTAAAACGACATACATATGTTTATGTGGTACACAATGAAATATTTCAAAACGGCATTTGGTGCTGTTGTTTTAAAACAGTGAATAGTTTTACACCCTTAATTCAAAATTGAATGAAGTTCAGAATTCTTTGATTTCCTTTATTTCTCCAATCTTGTTTATAAATTTATAACATTTTCGACGATTTTCGTTTAAATTTGCCTCATTAATTCATTACAATGAAGATGGAAAGAAGGGCCAACATTAGAAATTCACGATTGTTTTTATTTCTAAAATAATAAAATAATACTCAGGTAATAAATAAATTTTTCTTTCAGTGGGTGTTTCTGTTGCACTTCGAAAGTTGTTTTTCCTTTAAAATATCTACAAATCTGGAAAGCGGTTACTAACTGAAAATGAAAGTGCAATAAAACTTCTGCTGTACTACTTTAGTTCGGTAAAAAAAACAACAGAAATTAACCCAAAAATTAACGAATGAAAGGCCTCGCTGAGTGGACAAAACAATTATGCCATAGAAAACGAAAGGCCTCAATAAGACGACATTTGAAGTAGGGAGTGAAGATAAACCGGTTTCCGAACAAACAGGACATGTAGTTTGAGATGCGTCTTGGAAAACGAATCCTGATATGAATTTTAGGTGATTTTTTGGAATATGACCAACTAGGATCGAACATGGCTATTCCTTAACCGATTATAAAGAAATTTAAAATGTGCGTTGTAAATGGGATTCATAAATGATTTTTTTATAAAGTTCTGGAATAAGGCGAAGTAGGATGAAACTTGGCTATTCCTTAACCGATTTGAGTGAAATTTGACATGCGCGATGGAAATGGTATTCCAAAATGTTTTTTTATGATGAACTTCTGTTATTTGGCCAACTAGGATAGAACTAGGCTACTCCTTGACTGATTACGATGAAATTCGACAAGCATTTCATATTTCAGAATTTTATCCAAAAATCAGCTTAGAAGCCCATTTCATAGTTTGCATATTTCAGAACTTTATCTAAAAATCATTTTAAAATCCCATTTCCATAGCAAAGGAATAGCCAAGTTCCATTGTAGTTGGTCATATTCCAAAACTTCATCTAATCCAGTCTTTCATCTAATTTTCTGTCGACCTACAGGCGAGTACTTCAAAAAATGGCTTTGGTTCGTTAAGGGTTAAAACTACAATTTGGATTTTCCTGCTTATTTTCGTAAAGAAATAACCCTTAAAGAAGGCCAAAAACAATTATTACAAAAATAAAATAAAAAAATCGTCGAATTAATAAGCGAATTAGCTAATTCTACCTTGTTAATTGTTGATGTTCGTAGAAGACTTGATTCATCTATTTGCAAATAATTTTCTATGGGACGAAAAAGTAAAAATTTTGAAATTAGATTTACAAACAAATTTATTTCCATGGGAAGGGAAATCCTGTTAAGCGAAAAAAGATTCTGATAAATCAAGAAAAAGTCCGACAGGTGAAGGAAAATCTAAGTAAATAAAGGATAATAGACTTGTGAAGATTTTCCGAAAACGTTCCGAAAGTTATTTTCCCTATCACTATGTTGGTGCGTCATTCAAAAAGTTTATTGTTAAATGTTCCATTTAAAGAATAAATATTTCCTAAAAACTGGAAAGCTCTAAAACCATTAGCCTAATGAAGATTTTAAATAGGAGTAGGCCTTAGCCAATAGTTCTGTCTATTTAAAAAAAAAAGTTTGGGGCGATCATACTTAAAATTGGGTTTGAATAGAAAGTCGTTGGTGAACGTTGGATACAGAAAATAAATCGTTTATCGATAACCTTAATGACCAACGATCTAGTGATGATTTTCTATTGGACTAGGCCATTGCCAATAATCATGGCCAATTTCAAGAAAATAAATTTCGGACGTTGTTGAATGTTGAATATAGAACGCAAGTTGTTTTCCTAAATGGTGATGAAAATTGGGATTGAATAGAAATCCGTTGTTGAACGTTGTTGAATGCAATTTTATTAAGAGAAGGGAAATTCTGTTAAGCGAAAGAAAATTCTGATAAATCAAGAAAAAATCTGATAGGTGAAGGAAAATTTAAGCAAATAAAGGATAATTCTACTAATTAAAGGATAATTCTGTTAGGTGAATGTTTGTTTAAAGGAAAATCCCTTAAGTAAAGGAAAATTCTATTAAGATAATGGATTTCGGCATAATCGGTTAATAAACATCCAAGTTCCATCCTAATTGACTACATTCTGGAATTTGATCTAAAAACTATTTAAGAACCCTATTTGCGTCGAATATATTGAATTTCAGCGTAATCGGTTAGGATTTTTTTTAAATACTTATAAACGAGTTCAGCCTAGTGATCTAAAAAAAATCATTCAAATCACATTACACATCATTTTCAGTAAAAAAATAAAAAAATCCTTGAATAAATAGCCGATTAACCAATTATGCTTCTAAATTTTGATGTTGGTACAAAATTGAAAATCATCTTTAAAAATAATTTCAATGAATAAAAGTAAAGTTTTGGACTTTAAAATTAGATTTAAATAAAAATTAAAAATTATTGATATTAAGCACTTTAATATTTTTATTTCCGTTGAGAAAATAAAATTCATTTAAAGTAAAGAGTAATTTTAATCAGTACAGGGTACTTTTATTAGTTGATGATTAAAACCATTTTAGAATCACATTTCCATCGCACTTGTCAAATTTCGCCATTATCGGTTAAGAAATAGCCGATGTCCATCAAAATTCGTCTCATTCCAGAACTTCATCTAAAATTCGTCTTAGAACCCCATTTCCAGCGTATATGTTGAATTTCATCATATTCGGTTAATATTTAATAAATAGCCAAGTTCCACTTTAATTGACCATATTTCGGAATTTCGTATAAAATTTATTTTAGTATTCGATTTTCATTGCGCTTGTCAAATTTCATTATAATCGACTAAGAAATAGCCATGTCTTAGAGTATGCCATATTATACCATATGCCTTATTGAAGTATGCCGTCGTTTACCTTAAATATGTCATAGTGTAATATATCCTTTACTGAAATAAGCCGTTTTGAATATTCCTTAACGTACCATATGTTATAGTATACCACATGCCGTATTAAAGTATGCCGTTTAGAAATATGCAATAGAGTACCTTATGCCGAAATGTACCATACGCCGTTTTGAAATATGCCATGTTGAACGAATCCCAATTCACACACGATACATTATATTTATCTCTGAACAATTACTTATTAAACTGGTTAGTGATTCTCGCCTACTAAATGCGCTCCAATCGCGGCATTTTCAAAAGAATGGATCTACAAACATTTTATTATTATTATTTATTACTTATTATCAAACTAAGATCAAACCAATTAAAACCAAGTTAAATTTTAATATACTCGTACTTATTCTGAAAGTCCAATGCTAGGTGGCTATTTTAAGATAATTGGCCAAATTCTCTGTCAACAAACATCAAAAAACACAAATTTTTTAAAAATGTTCTAATTTGTAAAAATGTTGGAATTTTAATAAATCGTCAATGCGGTGTTTTGCTGGAGACAACCCCCATCCAGTAAGGTATAAAACGATTTAACATATAACTTTTCAAAAATTTGTTTTATTAAATAAACTTTCATACCAACCCGAATTTTTAATATTGGACGAAGCCATTTAAAGCAATTTTGTAACGCTCTGATTTAATATTTAATATTTTTATGTTGGAGTATTCTTTTAGTATAATCAACCGTAAAATTACAACTGAATTAGAAAATTTTATAAATTTTGAAAATCCTAAAATGTTTCCTATTTTAACTACTGTGCTATTACTTGTAAGAAAAGAATTCGTTTTATCCAATAGAACGGTAAGTACTCGAAAAATGACTTTAACTGATTAAGCGTACTTTATACACCAACACAGTTTGTTATCGGATTTTTAAAGACTACCAGTATACTCGATTAGAAAAAAGCGCAATTCCCATCTAAATCAAACAATCACAATTTACGAAGCTTAGAGCTTTCTGAAATTTAAGCTAATTTTGGAGTTATAAAAAAAAATTCAATTTGTTTTTTGAAATTTTTTGAGCTAGAGGAATTTAAAAAGTTTTTTTTTTTTGTAATTTTATCACGAAATGAAGAGTTCAAAACTCGTATTGATTTTCAATAATCGATCCATCTAAATATAAAATGATTTGAGTTAAAATTAGCTTGATAAAATGGTACGATTATCGAGTATTATAGTGATTGATTTTAACATGATATTGTTAAATTACCTAAGTACCTAAAATATATTTCCACGAATTTTTATTTTTTATAAAATCCAATTTCACATAAAAGCCAATCAAATAAATGGCTAAATTATGTGTAATAACGTCATTAAATAATATATTCCCATAATGTGAAAGCACTTGTATGTACATTGTTCATATATGTTTAAAGCAATCGATTGACATTTTGCAAATCGCCTTCGCAGACGTCAAAACAAATTACTTGTAATTGTTTTTTTCCGTATATATTTATTTGCGCTTCAATAAAATTAAAATCGATTTAAATTTGGTTGTGTTTCATTTTATTTTTCTATAGAATATGAGAGAATAAAATATTGGCAGCAATTCAAAATAACAAAAAGCCATTGGATTTTAAGTATTTTAAGTTCTTTTTTGAAAATTCAATACTGTTGTATACTTGCTGCTACTTGTGTTGCTGCTGGTTCAAGTGTAATAAAGTCTTTTCGAACGATTTTTTTTTGTTTCTCAAACGATTAAATATTATTTATGGAATATAATGGAAATCTTTTTGTTTTCAAATAAAATAAAATAAAATATTTTGTAATTTAATTTAATTTTCGAAAATAACAAAAAATTCCAAATTGGTGTGGTGTGGGTTGAGGTTTTGAGAGCAAAAGGATAATTAAATAGGCGAGTATATACGGAATCATTAAAATAAATTGAAAATAATAATTGCAATATGTTGCCAAGGAAGCTTATGATATATAGTAAGTTGGGGTTCTATGAACCTAAAAATGATAAAAAAAGGATCAGAGGCAGAGCCGTTCCTTTTTGACAGTCAAAAAAATTTAGTTACTCATAACAATAGGGATCACTTAGTACGATTTATTTATCCATATATCGCATACTTCTCTATCGACTATTTCATCAAAAAGAAAATTGTAAAGATTAATTCTGGATGGACATCATTTTGGTCTTTGTTAAATCTGTAGCCAGTCTTAAAACTAAAGATGTTATTGTTTATAAGAAATACAAAAAAATGTCAAAAATTACGACATCAGTTTTGGGGGTCGATTTAAAAAAGGTTTCGTCAATTTTTAAAAGTAACAGTGTGATGTATCAGGAGGGGCAGTTTCATTTATCAGTTGCAAAGGCCAAAGTTGCTTTATACAACCGGTTAAGTTGGCCAATTCATTTGAAAACCTCAAAGGTAAAAAAACAAATTATTAAACTCAAACCTTGGATAAATAAATTCATAAATTTACTTATAAGAGATACTAATCGAGGAATTAGTAGGATTTGAAATGTAGGAAATGTTGAATAAAGATGATAGTTCAAATGAAACTAGAACCATTTCACCCGGTGGAAATTGAATTATTTTATTTCGTATTGATCTAATGTCGTTACTAGAATGAGACATAATTCATTCAATAATACTTCCGAGTAAATTAAAATATTGCCAATAAAATTTGAAATCCTTATGACGAATTAAAGCTCCAACGAAACTTATCGTTGTTCGCGAGCAAGTTGGTGAATGGTTAAAAGAATGTGCTATACAACCCAGTTCATCTAATTATGCGAGTCCGATAGTGCTATCATAAAAAAGGAGGGTCGATTAGGCTGTGCGTAGACTATTGGAGATTAAATGCGAAACGGATTTTGTCATATCCTGCAAGGGTTATGCAAGACTCCAGCGGTTTTTATGCGATTTATAATTAACTTTTTTCGGGATCTGTACACTAAAGCGAGTTTATTTAGGCGACCGAATTATACCTGCCCCGACTATTGAAGAGGCTTTTTGCGTCTTGGAAGCGGTCTTGGGAGTGTCCGAGCCGAATGGTTTATATATGGAGATATCTTGGCTATTAATTAACTGGCGGCGACATTAAAACTTCAAAGGCGAAAATGTAAGCGATTCGAAAATTCAAAGGACTCACGTGATATTTCCGCAAATTTTTGAAGGCTACGACATGATTGTAACAAATGCTGCTGTCGAAAAACGTCGAATTTCATTTGGTCCAGAGCAGCTGAAAGCTAGTAGAGTATCCTGTTTTGAAAATTTATTGTATGGAAGCAGAAACAGATTTCATACGGATGCTTGCAAGTTTGGTCTTGGTGCTATATTTCTTTAAAAATCGAATTAGAGATATTGAGTTGGAGTTGTGACGGCATTGGAAAAATCCAAAGTGTATTTGCTAGGTCTAAACAAGAATATCTCGGTGGGCGATGCATCTCTAGGAATTTAGCTATGCATTGGAACATCGTTCTGGATGTTGGATGCGTCATGTAGATGCTCTGAGTCGTAAAGAAATCAATAGGGTGAAAGGGGCTCAGAAAGGTAATGTTGAATTGCAGATGATTTTGAAACTGCTCGGGAACGGTAAGTATGATAACTATATTACTGAGCTGAAATTGCTTGCACACGGAAAGCATCAAAATGTGGCATGAGTAGCAGCATTTTACTGTCAAAAAATGCAAGAGCCGGTGTGTCGGCAGTTCTATATCCCACAACTGGTTCAAAAGATCAAGATGTACTTAATGAATTGTGTTCTATGTATCATAGCTGATATCATAGCAAGACTCTTGAATCCACTGCCTAAAGATGATGTAATATAGATCATCTTGGGAATACAGTAGGTACAAAGAAACAGTGCCGCTACATATTTTATATTGTAGAGCCAAAGAACCAATTCAGAAGATTGGGGCGCAGAAAGCAATTTTTGGAAATCTAAAAATGATTGTTGCTGATCGTAGAGATGCGGGAGTACTGTGAAATGCTGCAAATCAATTTACGAGCAATAACTTTGGGAACCCCTACGGCAAATTACGTTACTTAACAAAACTTGCGCTTGAAGATCCTGAGGTTTGGTGTAAATTAACTGATAAACTGCAGCGATACTTAAACAACATGTAACAACGTAGTTGCTATTGGGTACCAAAATGCGATGACTTCAAGATATAATGATGAAAGAAGCTATTGAAGAGGAGTTTGCAAGGGATTACTATCAGGAGCGGCAGAGTCTAATAGAAGGAGCAAAACAAAATATCGAAAAGGTTCACGACGAAAACAAGAAAGAACAAACGAATAAGAAATCGGTGATATAGTTATGATTAAGTGAATCTAATTCTGTGGAGGCAATAAGATTCAAGCCACGGTATTATGTTGGGACGTTCGACGATGATGATGAAGTCGATGCTGAGGATGATGCTATTGCAATGCGCTAACAGGCAAACAAGAGTACAATTTTGATGTTATCCGGGCCGGACAATCTAGCAGGATAACCGTGTAAAAAAAGAAAAGAAAAACAGTTCTTAAACAATAGGGCAAAGGCTATTGTAATTTGTAGTTTTTAAGTTGAGTTGAAAATAGTCAAATAATTAAGAATCCTATTTATGGCTACGAACCATTTTTGTGTCTATGCCTGGTCCTATAGTGGACCGCCACCCAAACCAAAAAGATTCCTATTGTGTTCAGTTCCAAAAAGTAGCAAGAGGCTACAAAATTAAGTGCAGGGCCACAATTATTTTTGGAAGAGTTTGTAAGAAATATGTCACTACGTCTTCTATAATGTTGTTTGTTGAGGTTTCTGTGAATCGCGCAGCTGTTGGAGTTTCTTTGAGGTAGTGTAAAGGTACTCTTTCAATTGCTAAACGCTCGAGACTATCCCTGTAATAATATTTAAAATCGGTTAGAAACTTTTCTCGCCAATTCTTCACTTTAAACTGTGGCTTATGTTTCCTGATTGATTGCTGTCAGAGCGGTAAGTTTGGCGGTGTTAAGAAAAATTGTGTATGGCGGATACGCGCAGTAGAATTGAAACCACTAACGGTAAATCTAGAATTTCATCATAATCAGTTAAGGAATAGCCAAGTTCCATCATACCTGGTCATATTCCAGAACTTTATCGAAAAATCATTTTGGAATCCCATTTCCATCACCTGATGTCAAATTTCACAAAAACCGGTTAGAAATGGCTAAGTTCTATTCTGTTTGGCCATATTCCAGAACTTCATTAAATATCATGTTAGAATCTCATTCTCATCGCACATGTCGAATTTCGGCCAAGTTCCATTCTGGCCTACATTCCAGAACTTCATATAAAAATCATTTAAGAATCCCCATTTTCATAATAGATGTGAATAAAAATAATCGACGATCTGCTAAAACGATTGGATTAAGCAAATTTGTTGTTCTTTATAATTCCCAAATCACTTTTTTCGGAACTAGAACAGCCCTACATTTTTCCGAACTAGTGGAATTATTTTTAACAAAACTAACCAATTTGGTGGACTAACACCATAACATGTTATTTATGTAGCGCGGCAAGTCTGGCCGAAACCGGACTTGAAGCGCTCCAAAACACTACTATCCCTACGTAGATCTGACTTAAGTATAGTCGTGGGGATGCTCACAGGACACTGCCTCATTGGGGAGCATGCAAGGAGGCTTGGGTCAATAGCAAATGACTTCTGTAGAAGCTGTATGGATGAGGAGGAGGAAGAGACTCTGAGCCACTTCCTCTGCTTATGCCCGACGCTAGCTTACAGGAGGCATAAACATCTGGCCAAGTATAGTTTGGACGGCCTTATGGATCTCGAGAACTGTAATGTGCGAGATATCGTACGCTACATAAGTAGCTCAAAATGGTTCCAATAAAGGTGTAAGAGGAGTAGGATCCCTTGGTATCACAATGGACCGTCATCGGTCTAAGTGTGCGTTTTGGCAGCCACTCTAACCTAACCTAACCTAACCTAACCTAACAAATTTGGTGTAATAATTGCTCCCAACACAAATTTCAAAGATTAATGAAACATTTCGGAAAATTTTAATTCTGAGATTAAGGGGGTTGATTAAGAAATAAAATTTGTTTGATTACAAAAGGTTCAATTTGAATTGTAAAACCTATATCTTCTGGGTAACGCAATCTAATCTTAACCAATAGCTCAAATGGTAACCTTGCGATGCTAGGTTGGTAAACATTATTAAGAAATTGCTGCTGCTTGTCTGTAAATTTGTACCACAAAATACGAACTTTTGGGTAACGAGCACCCAGTTATTACCTCTATTGTATAAATACAAACAGCCATACGAATTTTGAAAATAAATCGATTGCTTTAAGAATGTACTATTATTGCTTGTTGCCGTAAAATGACCCAAATGGTTAATATGGTATATAATAAGGGGTGTGTCGCCGTTCGAAATTGAGAGTAAAAGACCATCCTGTTTCCATTTGTTTCGTTCAGCTAGAAGGCAATGAATACAGTATTTACAGCCATTTTTAATTTATCTGATAACTTAGGAATATACTAGTTTGCCTTCTGATCAGTTCTTGAGCTTTAATAACAGCAAGGTGACCCTACTCATGGTACTTCCTTAATATATCTGATTGAATTACCTCTGCTACCAATAATTTCAAAGGACGATTTTAGTAGAAACGTATTCATTATATTGATAACCTATCATCGTATCTTCGAGCTGCTTTAACTATATTTGACACATCTCTTTCGATAGTAAGTTTAATTGACCTGCGGCTTAAGTCACCAACTCAAGTATGAAACTGACTTCCTGTAGTTAAACCGCCCATCCTCCAATTCTTGATGTCAGCTATTTTTCCTCCATCGTTACCTGTAGATACAGCCTGATTTTTTTTAAAGCTGACATTGTCACTAAAACTTCCAATTGGTGATGTCATGGGTGAGAGTTGCTTCGATACTAAGAATCTTTTTATAGCTGGTCGACAAATTTTCTGCAATACCCTTTTAGTCCTTGGAAACTCTGAATATTGGTTGAATTCTTAGGTTCTGGGAATTAAGTAATTGCAGTCTTCTTTCTGCTTGAGGGGTTCTTATGACCATCTTCTATTTAATAACCTAAATATTGGATAGGCGTGAATAAAAACTTACTTAATCACCCAAATAAACAAATATGTATCGTCTTCTTTGAAACCAGGTGCTTAAATTTTTGTAACGGCTTACAGTGTTACAAATGCTGTATTGCTGTATATTTGGCACTACCTCCCATAACATAGATCTAAAGTAGAGAACATTTTTACTCTTTAAAGTAAGTAGTCAATAGTAATGGGTGCCTACTTATGTTTTAATACAGCTTCAATTCAATTTGATAAAATTAATACATGGACTGGCATATATCGATTTACTTGGCCGTATAATACCTTCCACTATCCACTCATCTATTTGTCCCCGCACATTCTCAGCTTTCATTCGTGATATCCTTTTTGATCTATGATATATTCTTCTGTTCACGCTTCAGAATTTTTTACATGTCTATATCTGAATCTTTGCATCTTATTTTCAGGTTGCAATTAACAGCCTTCTGTTGTTTACCGGTCATGTTGGCTCCTCAGGAAAGCCACTGTCGCGTTCAACGATAATTGAATAAGTTCTCTGTATTATTTTTTAAATCGTTATACTGTAACGTGACAAGGTTGGTACCGTTTGATTTATGAAAATGTGTATGAAATTGGTCGCCATTTATGGTAAGCTTTATATAAAATCTTCTCATTGTGAACAATTTAAATGAATCACCACCCTTAAGCGATTTAGCTTGTCGAATAAAATCTGGTAGCCTTCATCGCATACAATTAAATGGCTCTAATTTTCACTTTTTCATACCTATGGTATGAATACCTATGGTATGAAAGACGGTCTAGAATTGTCTTGGACCCTAGTTTTATCTTATCCACACAAATTACGCTTTACGCTTTTACATTATTTTAATCGAATATGTCAATTCGATTAAATATTAAGGATTAAACGTTGATTGTCGCTTAGATTGGAAAATTGATATTTCAGCTTTAAAAGACACGCTTTCCATTAGGAAAATGTACCTACTATGATCTCATTATCATCTTGGAATGTTCTCTCACATAGAGAAAATCTTTTTAGTTCTTTATGTTACTAGTTGTACAAAATATATTACGAGCTTAATCCATTTTTCCGGCAAGTAAAAAATTGAAAGTGGAGACTGGCCAGTAGACTTGAAAATACCTTTAGACCTTGCATCACTAAGCAAACCACTAAAAATAGGATTTTTTATTCCATAAAGTTTCGACACATGTTCATTCCAGGACAAAGTTTCGTAGATCGTTAATCCTAACTTATTGGCACTTTCTGTATAGCTTACTGAAGTATTGTTACTGTTTTTATACTGTGGTTTGTTCGATAAAATCGAAGCCTTATTCTTAAAAGTTTTTAGATAAATGCCATTATTTACAGATCAATCAAAAATACTGCTTAAATCTCCATCCAATTTTTCGGAAACGCGGGTTCGTTTGGTTAATGTCACCACTACACTAACATATATGTGACAGCCGTCATATTATTCGTCAAGTTATTCAGTTATAAACTAGACAAAAGAAGTCCTATAATACTGTCTTTAGGAACTCCCAAACACACATCTCCAAAATTAGACAATGAACCTGTGTAAGGCAGAAATGAATACATGCAAGCATCTTATAAGATAGTTAGCGAAAAACGATTCTACAACATAAGTTTTTGTACAACTAACAAATGATCGATGCAGTCGAGTGCTATACCAAAATCAAGGAGAACAGAAACAATGGAAACACGGCTAAAGAACAGTGATCACAGATTTGCTGTACGAGTGCTAGACTTGACACGTTAAAAAATTGGCTCGGTACGCTTACAAATTTTGAAGTTTTGAAAAATTTGACCTTTTACTTAACAAAAAGAATGGAAATTATGTTTTTTTAGATTTTTGGTAAAGCTCAAATATCGAAATACTGTAAAATGAAAACTCTTAACGCGCCTTTAGAATATGTATGTCCCTCAAGTTAATTACTTGGTGATAAAATATTTTCCAAGTTTGAAGCTATTTTTCGTTAGATACCGATTATGTATTAAGGTGAGCAGTGACTAAAAGGAGACTTGTACTGTTTTGTTCTCTTTTTAGCCAATGGCAATTTTCACTTTTCCGGTGAGAAAGATTTTTATTCATTTCAATTTACATATTAATTTATTAAAGAGTCTATAAACCACGAGTTGAAATCAAAATACCGAAAAATGCATTTAGAAGCAGAGTTATTGTTTGGCACACAAAAGAAGCAATTATTTAAAGAAGGTATTTTTTTTTGGCACTCGCGGCTTCAAGTTTAAGTAGCGTATAGTTGTTGCTCTTCAAGTTTTTAGGTACCTTAGTTGAACACGTTACGATCGCGTGACAACAAAACTTTTGTATATATTTTCCTGTGAAGCGATAACAAAATTTTCTTCACAATGCTAGATAATAATTACAATCTGATTCACTATCCATCCACAATTACAGATGAATACTTTAGAGTATGTAGTATCACAGAACTGATGAGCCAATAAACCTCCAAAATGTTCCAAAAACCGGGGAAATATTTTGTGCATTTTGATCAATAGATTTGTTTCGTTTATTTAGCAGCTCAGTAATTTGAATTATATTTGGGTGGGTGACTCTGCGTATATTCAAGCGCAATATGTTGATTAGCAGTCATATCTTCAGGTAAGTCGTCTAGTTCATTGTAGCAACACGATTTATACGGATAAACTTTGAACATTTTCCAGCACATCAGAAGCCAATTTTATATCGTTTAAGTTATTAAGTATTAGCTGATACATTGAAAACGACTGAATTTTGAACTTGAAAATATTAGGGTGAAATAGGACAGGCAGGAATAAAATAGTTAAGTAGGAAATAAATACATTTTTACACGATTTATGTTTTTTTATAACTTTTAAGATCATAAAACAAGTTTTTTCCGGCACAAAATTTTCATCACAATCATTTAAGAAATGGCAAAATTCTCACATAATTGGCAATATTCCGGAACTTCATCTAAAAATCTTTGAATCCTATTTCAATTGCACAAGAGAATTTTCATCATAATTAGTAAACATAAGTTCTGAAACATGGGCAACTCTGATAGAACCTAGCTATCAGAATTGCCCATGTTTCAGAACCTTCACAGAAAAAAGTTGATTTTGATGTGAAAAGTATTGAATTTGGTTTGAAATTGTTGAGTTTGACTTGAAAATATTAGGAGTACCCATAAGTAATCCATTATTTCGAAGTAAAACACAAATATGAGCCAAAATATTTTTTTATTATTTTTCAATCAATTACATATTCACCATCATTATCCAAAACCATTTCCCATCTCATCAGCAAATTTTCGATTCCTTTCCTGTAAAAATGTATTGATTGTGATGAAAAATATGTTTCAAAGTATGTTTGGACATCGTTCACATTTCGGAAATTTTTATTTTTAAGGGAATGTTAAATTGATCTAAGTAAATGATATTCCGATGGCGCGATATCGGGCGAATATGGCGGATGCGGCAAAACTTCCCAGTCAAACTGTTTAATTTTATTTTATGTTTGTTTATCTGCGGGAGATCTGGCATTATCGTTTTTAAAACGACACGTTTTGTATTGACAAGAGCCGGCTCGGTTTTAACTGTTGGCAATACACATCAGCTGTAACAGTTTCGCAACGGCTTTAGTAGCTCAAAATAAATTATTTCCAGTTATTCCAGGACCTTTTTCAGTGTCAGACCCGGGTTAGGTGTAGGTATAGCTCGTTGATTTGGAAAAAGCCACTGATTGGGGCGTTTTAAATTGTTGTACAGCACCCATTTCTCATCGCCGGTCACAATTCTGTTAAGAAATTAATCCCTTTGCTGCCTAGTTAATAAAGATGTGCAAATGGTTCGCCGTTGGTCTTTGTGTGAAGTCGACGTATGAGTTCTTCTGAAGGTTCATTAGCCGCCATTTTCTTTTTGCAAAACTGTAATTTTTGTTATTGTTGAAAATAATAAGTCGATACTATAATATATAATATGCTACAACAAAACACGTCTTAACTGTGCAGCTAATGAAATGAAACTTAATGCAAATTTTCCTATTGAAAAAGATTGACTATTTATTGGTCCCCTAATACTATTTATAACCAATAGAAAACTATACCACCTTTAGCATACTTGGTGGCAATTTAGTAAAATTAAGAATATTCTAAAACATTTTTATAAAGATTCAAACTATTTATTAAATGTCGAAATTTAACAAAAAAATTTTAAATTAAACATTTTTTTTAGGTTTCTCCACCGTCTTTAACATGTCTAGAAAATCAATGTTCAATGGTGGTTTTTAAGACCGAATCTATATGTAGTTCCACTTTTAAAAGATAAGTAGCAAATCAAAGAATCCAAGCGAGCTTACTTCTCCCAGAGCTCTATATATTTTAAAAATAATTAATAAATTTTAAGATATTAATTAAAAGTTATGAAACTCTTTGATTTTCGCTAAATATTGTTTAAGATTTAGTTGGATTTTTAAGAATTACGGACAAACTCGCAAACATTTTGAGTTTAAGACTAAATTCTGCCAAGGGTTCTTTCAAATTTTCGAAGTTTATATCGGTTTGGCTGTCTTTTGGAAAAATTAAAATAGTTTTATGAAATTTAAAAAATCTTTAAACGACATAAGGCTACTTGTTTTTGGCAGCCTAGATAAAACCGCTAAAATATTCTTTGAAAGGAAATTATAAAAATTTCGTAAATTCAGTTTTTAAGGTTTCTCGAATTTTGGAAGGACATCATCAAAATATTGATATTTGAATGAAAATTTAAAAATATTGTAAGCAATTTTCCGAAAATATATAATTTGAAAAATTTGACATTTTGAAGGAAATGTAATGGTAATTTAGGATATTTCTTCGTATTCAAAGAGATTCTTTGAAATTTTGAACAATTAGTAATTTGTAGAAAATTTTAGAAAATTTTCTAGATTTTGAGATGGATCCAATGAATCTAATTCTACGAAATTTGGAATATAAAGATTTGTAAAATGAGAAATTAGCATAGCTATGTTGAATGACTCAATCAAATAAAAATAAAATGTTAAAAATGGAAATAAACTTTTTGACCATTTTTACTAGATTTAGAAATTTTCTCAAGAAAAGGTATTTTCTTTAAAAGGTATACCATAATCTACACCAAATTTCTTCTCACATCGGAAGTCGTATCCTTTTACTCAAAAATATCTAAACCAATCATTAGTATCCTCTTGCATGAAGCTGATTTCTACCTATAGATATTAGTTTACGTCACTAGCTTTCAATTTAAATCTGGTTACAGTGATATTTACTAATTATTTGTCGCAATAAAATGTGATTATTGAAGATTTTTGATGTGGATTAAAAAATTTACTTGATTGCTACACCCTTACCGGAAATTATCATCATTTTAAATCAAACATTTACCAATCCCACTAACTATCCTAAGACATCTTTTCGCCATGAACATTGAATATAACAATAAACAAAGGATACAGCTATCAAAAATCCAAAAAAAAACAATAAAATTATTAACCTTAGACAAAATTAACCTGCATACCCATTATAAAATATAATATTGCACATCAATTAAGGTCAAACTAATTCTATTCAAATTAATCTCGTTTAAATCTAATTACGAGAGTACATTGTGATCAAGCACAAATAAAAAAAAAACAAATTAACATTCATTTTGTGCTGGTTTTTGGATTGGTCGCGCGAGGTTGCATGCAAGTCATTTCCAGATTACACAATACAAAACACACACGTAACATATTAGTACATACATATGTTATAATTTTCGCTCCCGACTTGACCACCAAAAAACTTACAAAAAATGTTTAAAACTCTTTTAAATTTTATTAAGTTTTAGTTTTGGTCATTTTGTATTCAATGGCAAATTGAAATATTTCGCAACACAAAAATAAAATTCGTCGTTCAGAAATTTTTGTATTTTATAGTCAAGGTTAACCACACACATCATATTTCGTTACAAGAGGTAATTAAATCATAGTGGCGTCACCTGAAACACTTAATTTAATTAAAAATAAGACCAAATTGTTATCTAATCATATACAACATTAATGTGTTTTTTGTTTTTGGGTTATAAAGCACAGAAAACCCCACAAAAACTTGATTTAAAAACATAACAAAACATTTCGCGTCTTATTTGATGGTTGCGTTTGATAAAAAACGAAAATGAATTTTACGATAATATCAAATAGGAATGAACTAACTTGCATTTGACATGTTATGTGTGTGTGCTAGAGGAAGTTTTCTATAGCGCCAAAGGTGACAAAAAAGGAATAAACAGTTTTTTTTGTGTATATATGTACTGTATTCCCGTAGAATGTAATCGATTTTTATGTTTTTTAATGGATGTTTGTGTGTAGCGTGCGATATTATGAATAATGTATAGGCAATTAATGGTGGCCGCACCCGATAAGAGATTTTACTATAAATATATAAACAAATTATTGATAGTCAGGTTTGATTGTATTGTGAATTATGTATGTGAATTGTTTATTTGTAAATAAAATAATTGGACCATATCGATATTCATAGTCATATATCGAACATTTTACTTTAGGTTGTTATAAAAATCTAAATTCGTTTAAATTTTGTCTTCTTGATTCGAGAATTATTTAGAGAACAGTTTCATCCGGTAAATGTCTTTAAAATTCGAAAAAATTCCAATAATTTCCTAAACAGTGATAAATCTCACGCTAATGTTCGAGGTGAGGCCAGAGTAGCTAGAAGTAAAACTATTTGATATCTAAGTTTATTAGGATTTTATTGAAGGCAATTAAATTCTTATATACTAGCGAATTGTTTACTAAGCACTACAAAATAAAATGTAATTTTGTACATAAATAATAGTAGATTATGCAACTAGTGCTATTAATGGGTAATAATGTGAGAGGTTGATAAATGTCCGAATTTCGCCCAAAAAAATCCAACATTTTCCAACCGGAAGACATACTGAACTTTTTATCTGCTGCAGACGATACGAAATTCGTAGATATGAAAGTAACAGATTACTTACAAACAAATGTATCAATTTTCCAGCATTATTTTCGTAGGTGATAATGATTTTTATATGGTGCAACTCGAGCGGACGAATTGACCAAAGCTGATGTTAATGATGTTACCAGAAACAAAAACAAATGTGGTGCGCACATTTACTGTGGAGGAGGAGTATTCAGCATATATCAGAAAGTACATCAAACATCGTGCATCAGTTTTTGGTCATAATCGATTCTTCGTCAATTACCAAAACTGAAAATGCACATTTCAACCAATTGGAAGAAATACATTTTTAAGTACACCGAAACAAATTTCCAATTTTTTGAAACTTGAAGATGTCGACAATTAAACGGGTCATAGTTTTCGGCGCACATCTGCAACATTATAGGCACACAATGGTGCCGATTTACTAACCCTTAAACGTCACGGTGGGTGGCGATCATCCAATGTAGTGGAAAGCTATATTGATGAATCGATATCAAATAAAAGAAAAAATTGTAATCTGACTACAGATCAATTTCTTATAAAAAACTAAATGCTTCAAGAGCATCAATCGAATGCAGGTATTTCAATATTGTTACAATCAAATTCTGCTCCAGTCACATCAACTTGCTTAACGTTGTTTCAATCAAATACAAAAAACACAATACATTTGGAAGCAGATAATGTAAATAATGCCGAAAAAGTTGTTCGTGGGATTCAATTTAATAATTGCAGTGTAACGATGAACTGCAATTTCAATAAATATATCAAATTGCGATATTACATGCAATTGTTTGATTTATATAAAATTTTCAATTCACAATAGCTTCGACTATTTAATTCTTAATGGTAAAATTACCAAAAAAAACGCTTTTATTGGTATAGCTTTCTTGTCCATAAAGTGCCTATTGCAGTTGAGAATGATATAAAAAATATGTCAAGTAATCAACTTATGTTGTTGTTGTTATGAAGTTCATATTTGAACTCATGTTCAGTTACAAGATTGAAGAAACAGATTAGTAAGTAATAACACTAGTTTTAAATATTTACAAATTTGTCTGCCATTTATTAAAATTCAAACCGAATCTTATAACTTCCTGGTCAATCAGATTACCACAGCATTACCAAAAGGCGCTAAAACGGCACAATCAACCAGAGCCACCCCACTCGTGAAATTCTGGAAAAAAAACAAGCAGATACCCAAGGAGTTTTGGAAACATATAATCATACCACAGGGCGAAACGCGGGCATCGAAAGCAGTTACGCCGCTAACATCTATGCCGGCACAAGCAGCCACAGCTAAAACCCCGCAAAAACCATTTGCCGATTCAAATCGGCAGAAAAACCACAGTCACATACTATTAAAATTAGCCGAAAATAAAAAGTCGATAACGCAGAACCCTGCCAGAAATCGGTAATGCAGATAGTGATATCTCAATCGAAAATTTCAGATATAGACGTTATCATCTGGTAGTGTTTAGCCGAAAACTACCAGGGAATCATGGATAGCATTCAAGACTTTTGTCTATATGCTTACGTGGTCATTAAACAAAAAGAGGCGAAGGGAGGTTCTAGGTTGTCAATTTTAGTGGTGAACAAAGACTCCCTAGCCCCTCTAGCTAAAAAGAGGGGGGTAATCGGATTCGGTGTCGGGTCAATCACCCTAAAGGTGTTTAAAAAGATGAGGTCGAAGCGATTGTGGAAGACCTACCAGGGAAAGAGCAGAGAGAAGGTGCTAACACGTGGAACGTCGGGAGCTCAGCGATGGAGCGATTGACGGCTATGGGTAGTCGTGAACCCTGGACTTGAACGAGGAAGATCGGGTCGAGTCAATAGGGGGAGGAGGGTGGCATAACGAGCCAATACGAAGCACCGTAATGGAGCGTCAGGATTGATGACGTCCCCCTAGGGCCGAAAGATTAAACCCTGCCACGAGAGCGGAGGGTATATGAAGGAAGGTAAGTTGATCTGTTTATGCTGAGCATGGTTCAGATTAATCTTCACCATTCTAAGGCTGATTCGGCAGCCTTAATCCTCAGACTGACCAACTCGGATGAGGACATAATCCTAGTTCAATAACCCTGGATTAGTAAAAACAAGATCTGTGGCCTCGGTTTAAAAGGGTATACAATTTTATACTCTTCTGGCTCTGTTAGGATCAAATCTTACATAGTAGTGGAGACGTAACGGCAGCCGGCCTGGAGACGGGAGGCTGCTTACTATGGCTGGTTTAAGCCTAAATGGACCGAGAGAAGGATGTTTCGCCGGATAACGTGATGCAAATGCGCAACATACAATGTGGGATAGCACCGACATCAATGATAGGGGTGGGTGAGTACTTATTTGATTACTTATTGGGTACTAACCTTGCAGTGTGTAATCTGGGGAAGAGCCCACTTTTATTATTAGTAACAGGCAGGAGGTACTGGATGTTACTTTTGCATCAGACTCCTTTAAACATATGGTCAAAGAATGGAGGGTGGCGAAGGATCACTCTTTCTCGGACCATCGGTACGCGACGTTTAATATTAACATTCACCCTGTTACCCGAAAAGCATTAAGGAATGCTAGAAGGACTAACTGGAACAAATACGGGACAGTGTTAGTAGGACTCTTACCGACCGATGCTCCGAACCCCCAGCCACAGAGAAGGAGCTGGATTTTCTGGTGGGGGAAATCACAAGCGCCTGCAACTTTTAAAGGGAAGCAAGAGAATGAGGAAGGCGCGGAGGAGGTCTTGGAGACTATTCTGTAATAAAATGGAAGGTGTTTCGGAGACTTCGCCCTCAGGAAAATCTTATCTAAGAGTTCAACGAGCCCTAGTTACTTAATTAAACCAGATGGGCTGTGGACAATATCTAGTGGAGAATCATTGGCGCTCCTGTTGGATACCCATTTCCCAGTTAGTGTGAGTGTGTCGACAGAGCGTGGTAGGAATGGGAAAAAATTATCGTCGGAATCCCCGGAGGAAATCGTGTGCAAAAACCGGATCCTATGGCCACTAAACGGCTTTAAACCCTATAAATCGGCCGGCCCGGATGGTATCATCCCAGCGGAATTGCAAAAACACTCGTCGATCATTCTCCCATGGCTCGAGGTGATCTTCAGAGGTGTCTAAAACTGAATTATACCTAGGAAATGGACGGAGGTTAGGGTGATTTTTATCCCGAAAATGAAGAAGAATTCTCAGGCCTACTCAAAAGACCTAAGACCTATAACTCTATCATCCTTTCTGTTGAAAACATTGGAAAGACTGATCGACGTGTACATACGTGCAAAAATAAAACCCAGTAATTGGGTGACTTCTCAGCATGCGTACTGGAAAGGAAGATCTGTGGACATAGCTCTGCATTCCCTGGTGCGAACAATTGAGAAATCAATCCACTCGAAAGAGTACTGTATGGTAGCTTTTCTCGATATAGAGGGCGCCTTTAACAATGTCAGGACGTAGGCAGTTCGGGAAAGAATATCTTTCTTAGATGTAAACTACCCCTTAGGGGGGCTGATAAATCAGATGCTAGAATGCAGGATTATTAACGCGGATATGGGGGAATCCACCATTAGGAAGCGAGTAGTTGGAGGAACTCCGCAAGGTGGTGCCCTATCACCTCTTCTCTGGAACATAGTTATCAATGGATTACTTTTGGAACTGGAGAGGGAGGGAATAGGGGTGATAGCGTAGGCAGATATCGCGATCTCGGGGAAGTACCTAGGCACGATTAAGGAAGTCATGCAACACGCGCTCGTAATCATTACAAAGTGGGCCAGCAAATGTGGGCTGGGTATAAATCCATCCAAAACAGAGCTGGTACTCTTTACCAAGAAATATAAAATTCCGGTAGTCGCCCCTCCTACCTTAAATGGCACGGCACTCGCCGTTACTGATAAGGCAAGATTTCTAGGCATAATCTTGGACAGTAAGCTAAATTGGATGCACAATATTTTAGAGAGAGTAAAGAAGTCCACCATGGCTCTGTACTCATGTAGAAACGCCGTCGGTAGGAGATGGGGTCTAAAACCAGAGCTGGTACACTGGCTCGTCAACGCTGTAGTCAGACCTATTCTGATGTACGGGGTGAGTGTGTGGTGGCCAGCACTAAACAACAAAACTTATAAGAATAAGATAGAGAAGGTACAGAGAACAGCCTGCTTGCTTTTAAGCGGGGCACTGAGGACAACCCCTACACGTGCTCTGGAGAATATGTTCTACCTTCTTCCTGTCGACATCTTTGGTAAGCAGAGAGCGGCAACTACGGCTGCACGACTCTCTGCTCTCTGAGCGCAAATGTCTTCAGAAAAGCCACTCGACGATTGGCAGATCGCTAAAAGCAGATATGAAGAATAGTTTGAAAAAGATTTCCAGATTTTTCTCCCCTCAAGGGAATTCTGAGGGAACAGGTCAATAACAGAAACTGGAAGTATACAATTCTACACTGACGGCTCCAAGCTAGACGGCAAAGTCGGAGCAGAAGTCTATTGTGGCGAACTAACTAAACTAATTACTGCAGTGTGTACCAGGCGGAGATGGTAGCGATTGAGGAAGCGCTGACTTGGTTGAAGCATATTGTCTTATCCACAAGGGATATAACAATATATGTGGACAGTCAGGCGGCAATCAAGTCGCTGGAATCAGTTTCTCTGACGACCGTGGTGGCTTTAAATTGCCGCTCATCTCCTAGGGAGATGAGTGAGCATTTCAATATCCAGATATTCTGGGTCCCCAGTCACTCGGACTTACTCGGGAACTGCAGGGCGGACGAACTGGCAAGGCAAGGTACAACTCTCCAATTGAAACCGGAAAGGGCAAATCTGGAAAGGCCCATAGCAGCGTTGTATAGGGCGCTTAAAAATGAGGCGATAGCCTCGGCATAGAAGAGGTGGACTAACACCATAACATATTATGTAACGCGGCAAGTCTGGCCGAAACTGGACTTAAAGTGCTCCAAAACACTATTATCCCTACGTAAACCTTACTTAAGTATAGTCGTGGGGGTGCTCACAGGGCACTGCCTCATTGGGGAGCATATAAGGAGGCTTGGTTAAATGGCAAATGACTTCTGTAGAAGCTGTATGGATGAGGAGGAGGAAGAGACTCTGAGCCACTTCCTCTGCTCATGCCCGGCGCTAGCTTACAGGAAGCATAAACATCTATGCAAATATAGTTTGGACGGCCTTATGGATTTCGAGAACTGCAATGTGCAAGATATCTTACGCTACATAAGTAGCTCAAAATGGTTCCAATAAAGGTGTAAGGGGAGTAGGATCCCTTGGTATCACAAGGGACCGTCATCGGTCTAAGTGTGCGTTTTGACAGCCACTCTAACCTAACCTAACCTAACCTACGTGGTCAAACCTGTCGCTCCACTTTCGCGCAGAAAATTGTGCGAAATCCGCGGAAATTTAAAATTGGAATAGAATCAGCCTCTATAGAATGTTATGTCTGGAGACGAACTGCATCGATATGATTGGGAAGAAACCCGTCATTAGAAACTTTGTATAACCAGTCTTTAGAATGCTATGTCTGGAGATGAATTGCTTTGATACGAACTCGGTTGAAATTGCCCGCGGAAAATCTGGGAAAATTTGATTTTCCAAAAATCATTAGAAAATTTGTGCTCACGGCACACATGGTTATTTCAGTCTACAAAACTACTGAATATGCTAGGGAAATCTCAAGCGTTGTAAGCAGTAAGAAACTAAAGACAACTGGCAATGTAGCAATACTAAACACATAAGCCAATCAAATTTAAACTTCTGTTACCCCTTATACTAACAAAAATCGAAAACATCGCAGTAGAAATAATTGAAAATAACCAAATAATAACCCTATTAGAAATCTACAACACAACTTCAAACCGCGAATAATTATTCCAACATTTTATTAAAATCTTTAATAAATATAACAACGTTGTCATCTTGGGGACTTAAAACAAACTCTTAATTCTATCAAAATACTATTTCAAAATCACGAATATCAACACTGCCCTCTTCGAGTTAGGAGACTCCCCTGTGTTAAGTATTTCCAAACCAAATATTGACAAAATCGACTGGAACTCCAATCGAGAATTTCTCGATAAAACCATTACTTGGCACTCCAATATTATAATCATTCCTGAGGCAATAGATACAAATATCTGCTTCATTACCAATTGTATCAAGCTAATAGTAAATTAAACACAGCCTCACAACCAATTTAAACAATTTTAGATACAAACACCTGTCCTATCAAGAAGTAAAAGAAGTGGCTTCGCAATGCCATAAACTACGAAATATTAAATTGCTTACCCAAAATGGTGCGCTTCGTTGTCCCATCAACCAACTAACAAACAAATCAAATCCAAAATATCCGAAACAACTAATGCCGCATGAAAACAGAAAGTCCAAGAAATAAAAAAGGAAATTGGTGAAACAACTGAAATCCCGAAGAAGCCAATTACCACCAAAAACCTTATCTCATTGCTTAGCAATTTCTCCAAGCCCCTAATATCTATTATTCCAACAGACAAAAAGATTGGTACGGAGCGCAGTCTGCACTTAGTGACCTCGATTCCGCTATTAAGCAAATCGATGTAGAGGACATCATCCGTCCCAAGAATTAAGATTTATACTAAAAACCCTTCGTAATAAAAAAGTTCCAGGTCACGGTAATATTCCACCCATCTTAATGAAGAACCTTTCTAAAAAAAGCGGTGTTGTACCTATTAGTCATCCTAAACCCAAGCTTCAGGAATTCATGGTTCCCAACGGTTTGGAAGCAAGCCAAGGTAATAGCGATCAAAAAATTAAACAAAACTCCTACAGAATCATCAAGCAATAAGCCACAACATCCTGAACATGAACGAGCATCAGTTTGGTTTCCGTGAAGGACACTCTGCCCAACACCAACTAGCTCCTCTGGGTGAACACAATTTGATTTGTCATGTTGGAGATTGAGAAAGCCTTTGACTCTGTCTGGCATGCGAGGCTTTTATAGAAGCTCCGTAAATTATACTTTATTTATAAAAACTGCCATTGCTGTATTCAAAACGTTGTAAAAGTCAACCTTCAAAATCGTTTGGTACTTCAAGGTTTAAACCTTAGTGCAATCATCTTTAATCTTTTCTTTATATCACGAAAGGAAGCTACCATTTATTATCCAAATGGTAAACCTACAGCCTTTCCGATATCATACAGTTTTTTATACCGAGGAAATTCAATGTAAGTACTTCTAATAGCAAGCCGTTTTGTTCACACATTCCAAATACCAAAGAGAAAAACCAAATTCCCACCACTTTACCATTAACAATATGCAAATTCCATCGATGAATAGTGGCAAGTCTAACATTCTTGTCTAACATTCGTAAAACAAATAACATCCAAAACAGTGATAACGAATAAATCAATTTATTCGCATGTACAGGTTGGTTGAAAAGTATTGAAAGTGACACCTATTAACAAGTAGAGGAATCAAAATGTATACGCAATTTGAACAGATACAAATTTTTATTTTGATCTGGTTCATTAGAAGTTGACGTGTCAGTGTATTCGTTTACAATCGAAAAAACCGAATATCGTGCAGTGATAAAATTCTTTGTTTTGGAAGGTTAATCAGCAACATAAATTCATACAAAAATGGTAAAAGTGCTTAAGGAATCTGCTCCTTCATTTCCAACTGTCCATCGATGGTTTTTAGGGTTTAAACATGGTCGTTCAAGCGTTGAAGATGAACCACGTAGTAGACGTCCAAAAAGTTTAACATTGCCAGAAATCAAAGAGCAAGTGTATAATATTGTTTGCGAAGATCCAAGTTTGAATCTCGGTTAGGCATCTTGGACGAACGAGTATTCCATATTTACATGAAGAATTACGTATGAAAAAGCCGCATTCGTTAACAAATCAAAAAAAACTGAATCGAAAACAAATTTCTCAGCGTAATTTGAAGCGTTTTAAGCAGAATAAAACCGATTTTGTGCAGAGATTTATAACTATGGATGGATCCTAAACAGAAACAAGAACATTTACAGTGGACTGAAGCTGGTTGTACAGCTCCAAAACATGTGAAGTCAGAACGATCGGCAAAAAAGGTCATGGTATCAGTTTTTTTGGGATGCAAAAGGGATATGTTAATTGATTATCTTAAAAAAAAGGTAAAACAATTAATTCTGAATATTATTGCAACCTTTTGGACCAGTTGGATAAAAAAATTCGTGAAAAAAAACCCGCTTTACTGAAGAAAAAAATAATTTTCCATCAGGACAATGCACATGTTCACACGAGTCATATGACGATGGCTAAATTGAACGAACTAAAGTACGAATTGCTTGAACATCCACCGTATTAACCAGATTTGGCTCCCAGCGATATCTCTTCAGGAACTTGAAACAATTCCTTCGTGGAAAGCGTTACTCGTCGAATGAGGAAGCTATTGCAGCCGTGGAACAGTATTTTGCAGAGCTTCCGGGAAATCATTACAGAGATGGTGTAAAATTATTGGAGGATCATTGGAATAAGTGTATTGAAGTTGAGGGAGATTATATTGAATAAGAAATCTAATTTCATTAAACAATTCACATTCTTTCATTTTTGCTTTCAATACTTTTCAACCAACCTGTATGCTATGGGCGAACGCCCACAGATGAAGGATGTGTTAAAAACTATGAAAAATGTGGTTTCCAATAGCCTTCCAAAAGATTCTTAAATTGACTAAAACTTTAGAATTTTGGAAAATTTCTCTTAACGCTAAAGGTATACAATTTCGAATCGATTTTTGTAAATAATAAATGAACGTTTTAAAATTTCCAATAAATTAAACCGATATCTAGCTCCAAATCGATAGAATTTCGGAGAATTATCTATTGATTGTACAACAACCTCGTAACCATTTCCAAGAATAAAAATTCGGAGTACAAATTGTTTTCAATACTACCAAAATCGTGATTGCTTCAGCTATTTTCCTTATACCTATATGATTCTTTGGAACGTCCCACAACTAGAATATTTGTTAGAAATGTATAAGTGCGAAAAATAAAAGTTTCCTATTGATACGCTTTAAAAATGTTTAGTTGTTTAGAGGAAGTAAAACTATCCCGATAGGATTTGATGTATCCCTCATATTTTAGCAACGAACTACACTCTTTTGGGAAAAGTAATGTCGAAGTCTTTTAACGAACATTACACGAAACATTCTAATTGGCGGAAAATGGATCTTGCCAGGCAACGGAAACTAACCGAAGACGATCCACGAATAAAGAAAAAGTTAACAAAACATTGTTGGACTGACCAGATGTAAATAGTAAATTACTTTAGAGGCCTCATGTTAAAAGATTAAGGGTTCTCGATTAATTTCAACTTTTCGGTTAATCAATACGATATTAGTCGATTGTAATCGAGTACAGATTTACACTGAATTGTGTGGTTTATTAACAGCTTAAAATGGTTTCACTATGTTTGAGGATGAACAATAAATTGTGGTATGGCTTAACCTAACCTAACCTATTAGGATCCACAAATTGTCGGTCTACTGCACCTTAATTGCACAACAAGTTGTGGCTAACTGTAATCCATCGACATGGTTACCGCTATCGATTATGAAAGTTTCGTATTTCGGCCTGTTGATTATGAATCAGCCGTATTTAGAATTTCAGCAGCCAAGCTTCGAGAACATGAAATACTCAAAAAGTTGCAATTGCGAGGAAACTTGATTATGTAAGCATTACAAGAACTCAAAATGGTTTATATAATCAGATAAAATTCTCGAAATTCATTTATTACATACCCGCAGGCGTTTCCGGAACTTCCGGAATTATTCGACTTTCATGAATTTTGTTTCATATTTTCAGGTACATCGAGTTGTTAAGCTTACTCGAAGTCTGTTTGGCGCCACACACTCAAGGAGCGTTATGTATGTGTTACGAGTCGTGTGAGTGTTTGAATTACAATTCAAATGACGTCATTTTCATATTTTCGAGATTATTCGAAATTTTCCGAACACTTTATGACTACATGAGCTTTATGAGATTTTCGTGTTTCTTTGTGTTGATTTAATCCTTATTATTAATTAGAATAACAGGGGTGAGATTGTGAGCTTAGTGCGATTGTACGGAATAAAGGAACTGGAAATAAAAAACGCTAAATTTTCTTTTTGCAGATAAATATATTTTAATTAATATTTCCGAATTAAATTAATATTGAATAATTTTATCATTTTTTTATTTTTTATTTTGAAATATTTTTAATGTATATATTTACACCAAAATATATGTGTCATGTGAAAAATTGTGTTGCCTTTAGCGTCGTTATTCATTGACACATATAAACCACAAAAAACCTAATTGATTCACCCAAAATTACAAAATTAAACAGAGTGTATATAAATAGGTACAAAAACCACATAACCACAATTTTAAAATTACGGTGTCATTTTAAAAACTAATGGAAATTATCATTAGCGCACATCTCTCGCCAAACTAAAAGCTAGAACCATAATACCAAAATTGAGCTCACATGTTTTTTCGAGCCTAGGCCTCTCGTCGATGAGTGAAATTTCTTTAAAACTATGCTCATCAAGTATGAATTTGATCGATATTAAACGAAAAATTGACCAGCAAAGTAAAATTTTTCTTCAACACATAAAAAAAACTATTCTTAAACTTTTAGTCACATACCGTAAATATCGTTACAACAAGGTTTTGACGGAAGAAACACAAACAACTTAATTTTAACATAATTTACAATATATTCTCACTTGCATGCACAATTGGAATTGCATATTTTCTCTAGTTAAACAACGAATTTAAGTTGAAATCGAATGTGACACCTGTAGAAAGAGAAGGGAATATTGAACTATATTATAGTATGGAAGAATAAAACTGAACTGTCTTTAATGCGCATGCAGTGCATTCAATTTATTCTAGGACCAATCGCCACTGAAGATTCGAATACAGGCTGTTTGAGGAGGTGCTTTTGTATCTATCGTTTTGACATTTGTTTAAATAGGTGTGTAATCGAAAGTCATTATAAAATACCATTTTCTGACATATTTTTGGTTTCATCAGATCTAGTTGAAAAACACAATATGACTTGTAGGCTACTTCTCTTTAGTAATGAATAATAACCCACTATTGAATTTATAATTGTTTGTAACTCATTAAAGTTAATTTTACCGTGAGAAGAGATGGTAAAATGTATCCACTATCCAATGGACTAAACTCCAATGTAATCGGTGCTACCATTGATCGCCGCTTTGTTAGTAGATATTGTTTCTTAATCCAATCGCCCAAGGAATTTTTTCTATTTCTCTTTTCTTCGCCATTAAGGCGAGGATAATTCCATAATTCAATGGTCTTTTCAAAGGTATATCAACCAACTCTGACTGTCTTCATATTTGCGAGCACGGTCATTTTTCGTGACATTCGGCTTTTAAAAATTTTGCAATAGATTTGAGTTTAAGCTTTTTTCCCAGGAAAATTTGAATTATCTGTGAGGAAACTTCCATTAAATATGCAACTCATATTTTTTTTTTCTACTGTTGATTGAATACACAGTGAATTGATACCAATGCGAAACCTGTGAAAAGTATTCTTCATAGAAAGTTTAACGTCACAAGAAACTTTCCAATGAAACATTGGTTTCCACTGGAAAATTATTACAGCGGAAAATTTAAAGAGAGTACAATAAGTGTCATCATGAATAATGGAGATTCCTAAGAATATAGTTGTAAAGGCAGATGCAGTTAATTTTATTTTATGTGTAATGAATGTTGGTCACCTTTTAGACATCCATTAAGAATTTGTTATAAATATATAAACTACAGACTACTCTTTGATCGAGTGTTAAACCATATTATCCGAGGGAATTTCCGCTACATAAGTAAATGTAGACCATACAAGGTCTGGTTTCTGAAAATAAACGAAAAAAATACTTTGGTCAAGATTACGGGTGGCTGATCTCGGTAAATCGCTAAAATCGGTTTAAGGATTAGCCTACATCGACAACATTCTCGGGGCATTCCTTAATCTTGGCCAGAAGATTTATTTTTCCTATTTACTTTAATTATTTAGGTAGCGGAAATTCTAGCGGGCAAATTGGTTTCAGAATTAGTCCATAAGTAAAAGGCCCCCTTAATAAACAAACATCACATAAATTTATGTAGCTAAAATTTCAGTGGGTAACCCGTTTCCTTAAGCCTAAAGTTTAAAGTTTAACGCCGAGATCGTAATGCACAAATTGTCGTATTCATAAATATTGTTGATCAATTTTTCTGCCACTAAATTAGCCGAATTAGACACTATTATTAGATCGTACTTATCTGTTAGCAAATTGTGAAAATAAAAGATTAAAAACATGTTATAATATCGACATTAGAATCTTAATTTATGCTAGACTGTTAGAAAAAATTACCAGATATAATATTTAAGGCGCCACGCATACCCACATAACGTGGTTTTGCATCTAAATTTTCTCTTACTTCAAATAATCTCTACATCTCAGTCACAAAGTATAATTTAATATTCCTTAAAGATCAAATAAACAAACGCACACATTCACAAACACGTACCTATTTATTTATGTTAACTTCATAAAATCATACCTATGTACACACAAATATGTATAATGATGCCGTTTAATGAAAAACTGAATAATTAAAAATGGAGAAAATAAATATTTTGAAAATGATGTGATGCGAGGAAATCGACAACGACGAATAATTTATTCAAGTAAAATGAAGACGAGAAAATCTGCACAAAAAAAAAACGCTTTGATGTTTTCCCTGATATTTCTCAAAAGAAAACACATAACACAATATGATTGTGTTATATGCTCATATCGTTCTTATATGTACAGACATAAATATCAATGGTTATGATATGTTTACATACAAAAATGCTCATTTTAATGTTAATAAATTTGCGTGAATAAATTATGTATTACTCTAAAAAGAAATTCGTATAATTATGTCAATTGACTTTAACGTTTTTCTGTGCGGCTTTATTATTATTACCTTAATTGTGTTTTTAGCGTTTTGATTTAAAGCGCAAAAAAAGTTTTGTATGTACTCTTTAAAATGCTTTAGGGGAAATAAATCCATTTTTTTCCGCAGCTTTTAATTTTTCCATTCCACCCCGAGTAATGAAAATCTGTAAATAAACAAAACAAAAAAAAATTGAAATGAATTATTCCAATGTGGTTAAACCGAGGGATTTAATATTTTTTGATTAAATTATTTATGGTTTTCGGATTTTGGCGCAGATTTATTGTTATCAGCTTTAGTTTTATTACTTCTAATCGGTGTTGATAAGATTTTTTATTTTTTTTTTGTTTGACATTTTTATTTCGGTGAATTTGCGATATCGAGGCCAATCGGTCTGTAAATCCATCAATCGTGTATTATAAAAATTAATTAATTCGAAACAAAGAAAATTTCGGTTTAATTAAGTCTTTCTGGTGAATTTCTGGTGAAATGGCCTAATCTAATTGATCCCTTGAGCAAATTTTACATTCTACTTTGTTGAGTGTTTTATGGATTAATTTCGTAACTGACAAAAGGATGTAAAGGACAAAATTTCGTAAAAAGACATTACTAATAACTGCATCGGTTAAATAAGATTTTCCATCTACTACTCTGTAAATGTGATAAAACGGAAATTGAATCAAAACATAAACAGTTAACTCATAAACCTAAAATTTCAAAATTGAAAATTTAAACTTCCAAGCCTTTAAGATCTTTAAATGCTTTGACATGTTTAAGGCTCTAAAGTCTTTAAAACCATTTAAGACTTTAAAGAGTCTTAAGGCTAGTCCACCACTGGTCTACAGCTATAGTTTTAATTCGAAAGTTTAAAATCTAAAGCCTTAAATCTAAAGAATACAGTTTAAGATTTAAAGTCTAAAGGCTAAAATCGGAAACTTAACGTTTTAGGAGATAAACCCACAGGAAAATGAAAATAAAAACTTATGGAACTTAATCTAATGTTGATTAAGTTCCAGAACAAGCTATTTATAATTGAAAATGTTCAAAAAATGTTTTAATTTGTTCAGAAAATTAAATTTTTTGATCCAATTAAGACGTTTTTTAATAGTAAATGCTTACTCTTAAAAATGTTTAATGTCTCACTTGTAAAATATAAAATCTAATGTATGATGTCTAAATTCTTATGTATAAAGCGCAAAATTCCGAAGTTTAAGGATTAAAGTCTAAAGGATAAATTAGGAATATAAACTCTCACGTCTGACGTTAAACGTGTAGAATATTAAATTTCAATTCTAAAGTTTAAAGTTTAAAGTCTAATAAAGAAAATCTGAAATTTAAAGTGCCAAATGTAACATTTTAAGTCTAAATTACAACGTTAAAAGTCTAAAGTCTAAAATCGGAAATTTAAAGTCTTAAGTCTAAAGCCTAATATCTAGAATTCAACGTATAAAATATAAAGTTTAAAGTATATGGTTTAAAGCAAAAAGTCTCAAGTATAAAATCTGAAGTCTAAAAAATAAAGTTGAAAGCCTAACTTTTACAGTTTATCGCCTAAATTCTGTATTCTAATGTCTAAAGACTAAAGTCCAAAAGTTACAATCTAAAATCTAATATCAAGATTTTGAATTGAAATGCCTTAAGTCTAGCTTCTAAAATCGAAAGTCCATTTTAAAAAGTTTAAAATTCAAAATATTAAGTCTTAACTGCAAAATCTAAAATTTAATGTTTTATGTCCAAACTCTATTGTTTTAAGTCTAAATGTTAAATCCCAAAAACTAAATACTTAATTCTAAAGTACAAAGCCTAATACTTAAAATTGTAAGTCTAATATGCAAGGTTCAACGTGGGAATCTAAAGAATTCTGTTTACGGTATAAACTCTAAACACTAAAATAAAGGTTCTAAAGTCTAAAGTCGAATTCTAAAGTCTACATAGATTCTGCAGTCTAAAGTGTAGCCTTAAAGTCGAAAATCTAATGTTTAAAGTCTAAAATCTAAATACTAAAAACTAAATTCAAAATTCTAAATTTTAAATTCGAAAGTCTAAAGCCATAAACTTAAAATTGTAAAGCATTTAACGTTCAACGTTCGAAATGTAAAGGCTTGTGTTTAAAATCTATTCTGAAATGTAAAGTCTAAGGTCTTAAATCTAAAGTCTCTACACCTTACAATCTAAAGCTTAAAGTCTTACGGCTAAAATCTTAAGTTTGAAATCTAAAATCCAAAGCCTTGAGTCTAAAACCTCTAGTCTATTAGACAAGTTTAAAGTCTTGAAGCATAAATATGAAATCTAAATTTCAAATTCTGAGTTCTAATGTTTCAAGTCGAATATTAATTCTAAATTCTAAAGTCTAAAGCCCTAAACTTAAAATTGTAAGTCTAATATCTAACGTTTAACGCGGTTTTGTAAAGTTTAAGGTCTAAAATCTTAAGTTTCTAAAGTGTAAATCCTAAAGTTTTAGTCCTAAAGTTTAGATTCAAAAGTGCACAGAATAAATTGGTAAATTTCAAATCTGAATTCTAAAGTCTTAAGTATAAAGTTTTAGGATTAAAGTCTAAATTCTAAAATCTAAACGCACGGCAAAATAAAAATAAAAGCTGTGTTTCGTTTTTCCACAACACTTCTCAAAGCTAAGCAATATCTTAGCTGAAGGTTTAGGTTTTCTTCAACATAAATTAAAATTTAAACAATTCAACAATGTTTTAATTGGCTCGTAAGTTAACAGTTTAAATTTATTAATGTTTCAATTTTTAGGACTAAAGCATAAAATCTAGAAGTTAAAAGTAAAATATAAGGTTTAAATTGTAATGCCGAAAGTTTAAAGTTTATAATCCAAATTGTAAAGTTTAAAATTTAAATACCAAAGCCTAAAGTCTAAAATCTATAGTATTACGTCTAAAGACTAAAATCTAAAGTCTAAAGTCTAAGGTCTAAAGTCTAAAGTCTAAATTCTAAAATTTGAAGTATAAATTACAAAGTTTTATGTTTCAAAATTTACAGACTTAATATCTAAACTTCAACGGGCAATATTTAAATTTTAAAGACTAGGGTTTAAAGTCTAAAGCCTAAAATTTTAGTTCAAAGTCTAATGCCTAAATTCAAAAAAGTCTAAGTTCTAAAGCCTATAATCTAAAGTGTAAAGTCTAAAGTCTAAAGTATAAAGTCAAAAGTCCAAAGTCAAAAGTCAAAAGTCAAAATTAAAAATTTAAAAGTCTAAAGTTTAAAGTCTAAAGACTAAACCCTCAAGTCTAATGTCTAAAGTATAAAGTCTAAAGTCTAAATCCTAAATTTGAAGTATAAATTACAAAGTTTTATGTTACACAATTTACAGACTTAATATCTAAAGTTCAACGTGTAATATTTAAAGTTTAAAGACTATTGTTTAAAGACTAAAGAAAAAATTTGAGTTCAAAGTCTAGTGCCTAAATTCAAGAGTCTAAAGTCTAAATTCTAAAGTTTAAAGCCTAAAGTCTAAAGTAAAAAGACAAAAGTCAAAATTCAAAAGTTTAAAGTCTAATGTCTAAAGTAAAAAGCCTAATGTCTGAAGTCTGAAGTCTAAAGTCTAATGTCTAAAGTCTAAATCCTAAATTTGAAGTATAAATTACAAAGTTTTATGTTCAAAATTTACAGAATTAATATCTAAAGTTCAACGTGTAATATTTAAAGTTTAGAGACTAAGGTTTAAAGTCTAAAGCCAAAAAATTGAGTTCAAAGTCTATTGGCTAGATTCAAAAGTCTAAAGTCTAAATTCTAAAGTCTAAAGTCAAAAGTCTACAGTCTAAAGTCTTAAGTTTAAAGTCTATAGTCTAAAGACTAAAGCCTTAAATCTAAAGTCTAAGGTCTAAAAGTTCAAAGTCTGAAATCTAAAGTATACAGTCTATAGTCTAAGGTCTAAAGTCTAAAGTCTGAAGTCTAAAGTCTGAAGTCTAATGTTTAAAGTCTGAAGTCTACAGTTTAAAGATTAAAGTCTAAAGACTAAAGCCTCAAGTCTAAATTCTAAAGTCTAAAAGTGCAAAGTGTGAAGTCTGCAGTCTAGGGTCTAACGTCTAAAGTCTAAAACCTGAAGTCCAAAGTTTAATGTCTAAAGTCTAAAGTCTAAATTCCTAAGTCTAAAGTCAAAAGTCTACAGTCTAAAGTCTTAAGTTTAAAGTCTATAGTCTAAAGACTAAAGACTAAAGCCTCAAATCTAAAGTCTAAAGTCTAAAAGTTTAAAGTCTGAAATCTAAAGTCTACAGTCTAAAGTCTAAGGTCTAAAGTCTAAAGTCTGAAGTCTAATGTCTAAAGTCTGAAGTCTAAAGTTTAAAGATTAAAGTCTAAAGACTAAAGCCTCAAGTCTAAAATCTAAAAGTGCAAAGTGTGAAGTCTGCAGTCTAGGGTCTAACGTCTAATGTCTAAAATATGAAGTCTAAATCGTAAATTTAAAGTATAAATTCAACGTGTAATATTTAAAGTTAAATGACTAAGGTTTAAACTCTGAAGCCTAAAATTTGAGTTTAAAGTCTAGTGCCCAAATTCAAAAGTCTAAAGTCTAAATTCTAAAGTTGAAAGCCTAAAGTCTTAAGTCAAAAGACAAATCAAAAGTCAAATGTCAAAATTCAAAAATTTAAAGTCCAAAGTCAAAAGTCTACAATCTAAAGTCTAAAGTTTAAAGATTAAAGTCTAAAGTCTAATGTCTAAAAGTGCAAAGTGTGAAGTCTGAAGTCCGCAGTCTAAAGTCCAAAGTCTGAAGTCTGCAGTCTAAAGTCTAATGTCTACTTACTAAAGTCTAAAGTCTAAATTATAAATTCTAACGTCTAAAGTCTAATGTCTAAGGTGTACCTACAGTGTTAATTCTAAAGTCTAAAGTCTAAATCCTGAATTCTAACGTCTAAAGCCGAAATAAAGTTTTTACTCAAAAGTCTCAGGTTTAATGTATAAAATCTAAACTATAAACTCTTAAGTTCAAAGTCGAAAGCATAAAGACTTAAGTCGAAATTTTAAAGTCTAAATTATAAATTATAATGCTTTTCTAAAGGTCGAGGCCTAAAATAAAAATTCTGAAGTATAAAGGGTAGGGTCTTTTGAATTTAATTTAGTCTTTAGAAAATTGTACTTTAGATTTCATACTTTATACGAAATCAAAAGTATAAACTTCTACAGACTAAATTCTAAAATATAATACTTACAGCTGAAATTCTAAAGTAGAAATTATTAAGTCTAACAGTTAAAATGTAAAATTTGAAATTTCAAGTCTAGGGTTACATTATAAATTTTAGAAATAGTAGATCTTAAATTTTTTGCTTGAGGTCTAAGAATATAGATTTCAATTTTTTTCATTTGAAACTATAGACTTGAAAGTCCAACGATCAAATATATAGTTTAAAAGCAATTACCTAAATATACAACATTAAGTCTAATGTGTAAATTCTTAGTTTTAAAGTTTAAACTATAAAGCGTAAATTCTAAAGTTTTCAAAAAGTCTTGATTGTAAAGTCTAAAATCTATTGACTAAAAGATCTTAATATTTTAAGTATAATGCCTAAAAACTAAGATTTAATGTCTAAATTATAAAACAGTAAGCCTAATATCTAAAGTCCATCTTTTAGATCTAAATTCTAAGGCCCGAAGTCTAAGGTCTTATGTCTAACTTTTAAGTACAAAAGCTTAACTTCACAATAACGTTTAAATTTCAACATTTAAATTCTAGAATCTGAGAAGTTTAAAATTTCAATGTATTGTCTAAGGCCTAAATTTGAAAGTCTAAAATTCAAATTTAAAAGCCTTTTATCTAAAATCTAAAACTATAAGTATAAATTTTACAGTTTAGTCTAGAACCGAATCTACGAATTAATTCAGAACCACCCATCCTATTCACATTTCCTCTCAACATTTACCCCAGATATTTTTATTTTCGCAATAATGAACTTCAGCTACGGCCCTTATCATTTACTAAAATATTTTTATTCAGCAACGGCAACTATCCATCGTATCAAAAAACCCTCTTAAAATTTTTGTTCGATTTCATTTGAATTTTAAATTGGGAAATGTGACTTATACGATTAGCATTATAGGTATCCTAGACTCGATATAATAACATTCGATAAGTTACCTTTAATAACATGATTAAACACAAATCCTATCCACATTTTTGGTGATTTAATGCCCAACTTGGCAGGTTTCCGAGATGTGTAAGCTCTTTAATTTAGTAATTGCCGGCAAACGCAAATACGTAAGATGTTCTTTATCAATTAGTCGTAGGCAACAGTCCCAGCTTAGAGTTTTAAAATTGTATTAGTTGACTCCAAATCATTTCTTGGGACAACACTACAACAATATCTTGGATTTTACAGTTAGCTAATTAGATTAAGTCACACAAACTATAATATATTCCAGGACGCAATAAAATTGAAACAACACTTTCGCGTGCAGAGAAAGTTGCATAAAAGACTCTCATGACTGTTTCCAAATGTTACAATTATACTATACTGTGGCAATCTGCATGTAATAAAATCTTGGAAAAACTTAAGACTTTAGTTTTTATTTTATTATACTTCACGAATAATAATTAAAATTTAATGGAATTATCTAACCACACAACAGAAGATAATTAAGGGAAGCATACACAAATAAACTGAAATCAAGAGTGCGATGAACCTTATTAATATCAATCCAAAAATAAAAACACAATCATCGTTATGAAGTGGCATATTATAGCTTTACATAAAGCAGATATCGCAATAAAAGATGCTTCCATGCAATACCGCATACACAATGATGAGAATTTTGGTGTGAATTTTTTTGTTAAAAGAACTGAAAGAAAACTATAGCGCGCATACACAATAAAGTATTAAATCCACTTAACATAGTTAAGCCGTATATACACATATACCAGGTCACAAGATAAAATTTAAAACTATAAAGAAAATTTTCATTCATACTTGTATATATTTATGTATTGTATACACTTAAGAAACACCACACACAACAACAAAATACTCAATCAACGCAAGATACATATTTCAAAGAGATTCATCTTCATACTTGGGGTTTACGATTTTTTTTTTTTTTTTTTTTTTTTTTGGTGGTTACGACGAACGACGGTATCACAGACAAATGAACCGGAAAAACAATATTTGTTTTGGTTTCATGTAATACAATTTAGCAGAGTTGTTCAAATAAGACGGCAAGAGTAAATTATACCACAATAAAAGAAATTCACCTTGTCATTATTATAAAATTTGTAAACAAAACAATTCAATTTGCTTATAACATTACTTCCGTAATAATTTCGCTTATTTCCGGAAAATTAAATTGAATTATGATTTTTTTTTTGTTTTTTTTTTATTATTTTTAAGACTTATTGCTTATTACATTATTTATTACAATATTGTTTATTTAATCCGATGCGCTCCAATGCGCTTAAGACATTGGAATTTGGCGAGAAATGATAAATTTTGGAATTTCATTTAATGTTAACTTAACTTTGACAATGAAACTAGGTACGAGGAGATGTACGCGGTCATTCATAACAAATGAAATCTTCAAAGAGAAAGTGAATTTATGGTTTGTAAGGTTTTTAGGTTGAATTGCTATTAATAAAATATTTTTGACGTGAATGGCCGCACGCACATAATCAAATTGTGAGAAACATTTTTTATCAAACGATTTTTATTAAATAGCCAATCCTACTTCCGCCGAAATCTTTTGTCTAAAGAATTTCCTAAGATCTGGGTGAAACAAATATTGAAATACTTCGAGGCTGTGAGATACAAACCGTAGTAGGTGGAGTAATAAAGTTGGCAATTATGACTGATCTAAATTCAACATACTCGTACCAATTGCTTTATGTATACTACAGCAAAATTGGCTATGCTAAACGCAAATAATAGTTTTTAACATTAGTAGAAACGAAACATATATGTATTTAGTTACGCTAGATAAAATAGCATTGTAATAAAGCTTGCTATTAACTGACTGTTTGTAAGACTAGTAATTTTGCAGAGGTGTAAATGAAAAAACTGTCAATCAACGAAAAGTTGAATATAAAAATCGTCTCACTAAAAGACGCTTCATGTTTTATTTCATCACGTGCAATAATTTTCGCAAATAAAAATTTAGTATGTACATGTTGATAAATCAAGGGTGCTTTTTACGACCATCCTGAAAGAGTCTTAGATTTTAATTAAAATTAACCACCGAGTCGTAAACACTTTTTGATGACCTAATGCTCAATGACAAGTTTATCAAACAAATGCACCACTAAAAACATTTTATATTAGGCCACTTAATCGACAGCCAAAGTATCAATAATATCACCGGCAGTCACTTTTAAACTATAAATGACCTAGCTAAGTAGTTCGCTGTCAATTTAGCAATTGGTTAGATATCCTAAATTATCTAACGTAGTAGTTTTTAATTTTTCGCATTTTAGCTAAATTAGCTAACCCTTTTCAACTGAAAATTAACTGTAAAGCGCGACTAAAGGTAAAATAGCATTAGATAAAACCAAAACATAGCGCTAATCAAAATCCTCATTCACCTTGACATCTTCAATATTCAGTCAGCTTTAATGTTGTAAAAAATTAAACAGAAAAATGAATAACTTCTGTTTGGAGGATTTCCAACAAAATATTTCAAAATTCTCAAAACTATGGTTTGGACATTTCACGCGATATCCACCACCACTTGGCACTATTGCACGCACACTATTCAAAAACATGGTACAGTTACCTTATGTAGGAATTCTAAATTAGCAGAATTATAACAGCAAGATTCTACTTAAAAATTAGAGATATAACCATCATACAGTGCTATTTACTTATGGAGGAGACTGAACACATAAAAATGCTTAGTTAAATTCTGCACGCAATATCAGGACCATCAACTACGTATACTTGATAGTAAGTTTTACAGATGGCAGAACCAAAAACTCGGTTGGAGGTTAATCATAAATGTGTCCTTATATGTTAGAGGTAATGAGATAGGCCGATATTTGTGAAATAAGAGAAATTAAAACGGAGGAGAAGGATTATTTATATAGAAAGAGAATAATTATCATAAAAAATATTTTAAAAGAAGCGCTTCAACTCACTTTTCCCAACAACGAATCCTCCAGTATCGATAAAAAATTGGAACAAATAGAAGAAACCGAAACTCGAAAAGTACGGATAAGAGATTATGTTCTGGAAGGCAATTCAAGAATGCCGCTTACTCAAGCTGCAACTGAAAATAGATGATCAATTCTTCGCCCTTCCAGAGAGCAACTACATTGAACAATTAACGTCTATCCAGCTTTGAAGCAAGAGATCAAAACTGAAGAAACTTAAGAACAATAAACTCCTATCAACCAAATATTCTAGCTGACTTTTTGGCAGCGTAATTATAACCTCAGAAACTCTAAGTCCACAAGCTGAACTTCTTTACTACTTGAAACTTCCTCAAAAATGGAAAGAAGGCCAAACCATAACAAAGAAAGGTACTCTGGCAAAATTTAGGAACAGTGATTATTCTTCAAGGAACTCTAAGAAATGATCAAGCAGGGGAGCATAGGTTTTTGAACTCCAAATTCAACCTTTTGCTCTCCAACTTCAGCAAAATCAAATTCAACCTTTTCTAAACCAAATTTTCAAATTAAATTTGCAAACGCATGAATTTGATTTGTAAAAGGTCTAAGTTGAAATATAAAATATCGTCCCTACCATCGCATACTATCGAATATGAAAATTTCCTTTTCAGGACGGCAAAATATATTCGACAATTTGACATAGTAACATTGAAAAAAATGTGCATAATGTTCGAAAATTTGCCAGAACCATTATCTGATTTATTCTATTGATGCTAAAAAAATCAACAATTTGCCACTGTATCATGCCCAATTCTAGGGGTACGTAGCGAATACGAAAAATTAATTTATTCACATTCGATAGTTGGCGATGGAAACGACGATATGTGCCCTGCGATTTGGGGATTCGAAGAAAATAATTGGACCTCCTTAAAGAAATTTGCTGAAATGCTGAAATTAGAGTTCATCATTAAGGAAAGCAGAGTGACGTATATCGCCGTTACAGTTCCTCAAAAAACTGGACCTAGAGATTCCAATTTATTAACAAATTATCGATATAATTATCCTATCAAATATAATTATCCTATCGAAGCTGTTAACCTTCTACATTTAATGGAAATTACATGAAAAAGGACTTTCATCATTTTTCACATATGTACGTCTAAAAAATTGATTTTAGCAATTTTCGAGCTATGAGGTGGAAGTCTATAATTAAAATTTATTTATAATATTTTGTGTTCACTCTCTTAAAACTGTTTTGATCCAGGAAAGATACCATTAAAAGAACCAATCAAATGAACCAATTACGGGGCCCAAATCCACATCACATCGACTGTATACCAAAAGTCAAAACAAAATGAAATCACGCAATAAAATGAGTGAAATCAAAATGTGTACGTTTTGTATTATAACTTGTGGGTCTGTTTATTGACTTAGGCAATATTTATGTATTTATAATAATATTATTTTAAAATTAAAAGCAAACTTCTAAAGTATAGGGCCTAAAGTCTGAAGTCTTAATTCCACAGCTTAAAATCAAAAATTTAAGTCTAAAGCAGGAATCCTAAAATCTTATGATTTTCATTTTAAAGTATAAAGTCTATAATTAGAAAGGCAAATTCTCAAGCCTAATGCCTTAAGTCTAAAGATCAACGTATAAAATGTAAAGTTGGAGGCTAAGGTTTAAATTCTAACGTCTAATTCTAAAGTCTAAAATGCATAGTTTAAAGCCTAAAGTCTAAGGACTAAACCCTTTAGTCTTAAGTTTCAGATATTAAAGTTTAAGATCTAAAGTCGAGATTCTAAAGTCTAAACTCTAAAATTTAAGATCTTAGGTTTAAATTCTAAAGTTTAAAGATAAAGTCAAAAGTTTAAAATCTAAAGAAAAAAGTCTAAAGCGTAAAGTATTTAGTCTAAAGTGTAATGTATAAAATCTAGAGCTTAAAGTATTAATTCTAAATTATAAATTATGAATTCTAAAAACTAAAGCCTTAAATCTAAAATTTTAAGTAAAATGGCGCCGAATCAATGAAAATCTTCTACAGATCGTTGCTTCTGTTCTGTTCTCTAGTTTTCTTAGAAATAAAATCAGATTAGAGAAACGATTGATGGAAGGTCTACATTGAATCGGGCCCAATATCTGACATTAAACGTTTAAATCCAAATTCTAATATTTAAAGTCTAAGGTCTCAAGTCTAAACTTTACAGTATAAAGTATAAAATATAATGTCTAATGTTTCAAGCCTAACAAGTCGAAAATGTTGTGAATGCCATTATTATTAATATATTTTGTCTATAAAAATCCGAAAGAATCTTATTGATTTAATACAGACAAACCTTTTCTTTCTAAAGTCTAAGGTTTAAATTTAAAATCTAAATTGTCCAAAGCCAAAAACTTAGAGTCAAGTGCTTAAGAGACAATAACATCTTATGAGAGCGAAATCAAGGGTCATTTTCTCCAATTTATTTGAGAAAAACGAAGCGATGTTTTCAAATTCGGTTTTAATATACGTGTCGAAGTGAACGACACATTTTGGTTTAAAAACGAAATGGCGGCACAGTCATTATTACCTCTTAAACACTAAAGTCTAATGGTTAAAATCTAAATTCCAAAGTTTAAACTAAAAATTAATGTCTCAAGTATAAACTCAGAAATCAAAAGTCTAAATCTTAAGTCTGAAGTTAAATCAGTTAACCATTAAGTTAAAATTCTTCGTCTTAAGTTTAAATCTAAAATTAAACCGTAAAGTCCAAAATACAAAATCTGAAGTATAAATTCTTATGTCCAATGCCTAAAATTGATATTCTTTCCGAATTATTGATAATATTGGAAAAGTTGTAACCTTTCTTTATCGTTATTTTAAAAATGTGCAATTTTTCCGTAAATCTGGCAATACCAATCAAAAGATTGAGCTACAATAAGTATGAATACGTGAATAAATATCGTTTTTTTTTATTTTTTTTTTAAATATCACATAGAACCATTTGATGTGAAAACATCTTTAGCGGGGTAAGAAAAAAAAATCGACATTAAAAATGGAATGAAAATTCCGGTAAGAATGAAAACGAAAATCGCATACGATTAAAATGAACATAAATTATGAATGTAAGTGACTCAAAAAAAAAAAAAAAATGGAAATATATTTGAAACAATATATTTTCATTTTTAATTTTGATTTTTAGAAGTACCGGCTGCAAGCTATTCCTTATTAATTTAATAACGCTGAACTCTGTCGAAAACTCAGTGAAGTAGATGTACTTTTAACCCAACTAAGAAGCGAAATTGAAAAACTTAAAAAAATAAAATGAAGAATTGAAGAAGCCCAAACCAATGGAGATTTCTGAAAATCCGCTAACTTGTTATATTGAAGCAAATACTCATACTAGTTATAACAATGAATTCCATACTGATGAAGAGGATCTCATGAGAGAAACAGATTGGGTACAGAAAAGGAAGAAAAGACCTACCAAAAAACGAAAAGCAGAATTCTCGCCTGATACAATCTCTAATGAAATCGGTGACAGCTAAGGAATATTGAGTAGTGTCACTAAACAATAACGTTTGGAAAATCAATACACCAGATTCCGATACATATAGAGCTCTAGCAAAAAAGCTCAATTCGAAAGGTAAAGAATTGTTCACATACGAAGATAAAAACGAACGGGCAATTCAGATTATGGCCAGAGGCCTTCATCCAACGTGTAAGAAGGAGGACATAATGGGGGACCTAAAGGCAAAAGATCTGCAAATAGAAGATGCAGTAAACATCCTAAAACAAGAGAGAGGTGAGAAAAATCGAGTCAAAAAAAGGGGGCTTCCACTCTTTATGCTTACGTTTAACAAATAGGAGAAAGTTGAAAACATCTTCAACATCCAAGCAATTCTCAATTTGAGGGTTAAAATAGAACCGCTAAAGAAAAACACGAGGCTCAATGCAAAAAATGCCAAGGTTTCAATCACACGCAAAAATATTGCAGACGGAAGCCAAAATACATAAAATGTGCTGGGAAACACAACGCAAAAGAGTGTACAGAAAAACCTTTGCAAAGTGTATAAACTGTAGGGGGCATCATCCTGCAAATTATAGAGGCTGTGAAGTAGCCAAAGAACTGCAAAGGCTAAGAAACGAAATGCATCAGTTTCCTCAAAACCCTAAGGTTACCAGAGATAAACCAACTAAAACCCAAGCGGAGCCAAAACTACCAGGTATAGATAGGTACAGACAGGAAAAGTTATTCACAAATTGTACAGCAATCATCTAATGCTATGAATGATAACCCCCTTGGAAGGTAATGTCGAAGCATATAAGCCATAAATATACGGTTAGCAAAGCAAGAACGTGGTCTAGAAGCTTTATGTAAGCGTCTAAATATGCATCAAACCATGAACGAGGTAACAGCTTTCATATACTAAAATGAGCGAACGGACAAGCGCAGCATGTTCCAGGGTTAGAAATTTTTCTAAATTTAGAAAAAATAGATATATGCCTTATATCGGAGAGCCATTGGACAAAAACATCATTTATTAAAATACGTGATTATGAATGTTACCATGCTGTTTACCCAGGAGGAAAACCCAGAGGAGGACCAACAATAATAGTGAAAAAGAATCTTAAACACTATGAAGAACCTAGTATCGAAGAAGAAAGTATGCAAGTTAAAACTTTAAAAGTTTAAACTAACAATAATAATGAATATAGTATTTCCTCTATCTACTGCCCTCCACGCTATAATCTAAACAAAGAAGATCATAATAAACACTTTAGATCAGTAGGATCCAATTTTATTATTGGTGGTGACTCTAACGCAAAAAACACCTATTGGGGATCAAGACTTACAACCCATAAAGGAAAAGAGCTATTCGAAGCCGGACGAGTAAATAACTGCGTGGTCAACTCTGGAGGTAAACCAACATACTGGCTTTCTGATATAAATAAACTACCAGATCTCATTGATTTCTATGTAACGAAAGGGATCTTCGAGGATTACATGTGCGTCGAAAACAGCGAAGAGATATATTCCGATCATACACTTATTATCATGACTATGCACAATAATAATTAATAAGGATAACCTGCCTAAATTAACAAATAATAGAACTAACTGGGACCTATTCCAAGAACTAATTGAAATGCAAATAAATCTACGAGTGCCGATTAAAACACTGGTACAGTTGGAAGACGAATTAGAGGTATTTAACAGTACTATTCAACAAGCAGCATGGAAAAGTTCTCTGCTAGTCACACCGAATCCCGTAGGAATCAAAATTATCCTATTGAGGTCAGGGAATTAGTTAGAGAGAAACGGAAGGCAAGAAAGACCTGGCAAAGAACACGCGCCCCGGAAAACAAAAAAATCATCAATTTTCTATGCAATAAACTATAACAACTTATAAAAGAAATTAAGAACGAAACTATTAACAAGTACTTAAATGGTCTCACTGAACATAAAGATACTGATTACTCTCTTTGGAAAGTAACAAAGGGATTAAATATAACCAAAATGCATGTTATGCCTATTAAAAATGGGGAAGGAACCTGGGCCGAAAGCGACAAACAAAAAGCTATTTTATTTGCGGCTCACTTGGAAGACACCTTTCAACCGTTACCTAGGCAAACAGCAGATGAAAACATAATAACAGTTAGCAAAATTGATGAATATAATATTCGATGTGTAACATTACAGGAATTAAAAGATGAGATCAAGAGTAGTGTGATTTAATTACTGGACAAGTCGTAAAAGCCATTCCCGAGAAGAGATTACGAAAATTGGTTCAAATTATCAATGCTGTCTTCAGACTAAAATATGTCCTACGACAATGGAAGGTTGCTCAAGTAAATATGATCCTCGAACCAGGCAAAGCAGCGAACGATAAAAAGTCATACAGACCGATTTGACTACTTCCTGTAATTGCAAAATTATTAGAAAAATTACTGCTCAAGAGACTCAAGCCAATAATAGAAGAGAGAAATTTGATTCCACCACACCAATTTGGATTTAGAGAAAATCACTCTACGATAGAACAAGTTCACAGAATAACGGATATAATCGAAGATGCACTTGAGAATAAGAAGATATGCTCCAGCATCTTCCTAGATGTAGCGCAAGCTTTCGACAAAGTTTGGCACCAAGGACTTGAATTTAAATTGCATCGAGATCTACCTAAGCAGTTCTATCAAATTCTTAAATCTTATATCGCAGAACGACATTTCCGTGTAAAATACAACGGAGAGTACTCTGAACTAAAGAGAATATCAGCAGCCATACCACAGGGTAGCGTACTGGGTCCTATATTGTACATCCTGTACACCAGAGATATGCCAAATATAGAAGGTGCCACCATAGCAACATTTGCAGACTATACAGCTATTCTGGCGACTGGAAAGTGTATATCAGAAGCAACAACCAAACTTCAAAAAGCAACCAACACAGTGAGTAGTTGGACAAAGAAGTGGCGCATTAGCCTAAACGAAGCAAACACCTTATTAACCAGTATGGACCTACGGTATTCAACTTTGGGGTTGTACCAAGAAGACAAATGTACAAATGGTACAATGTTTTCTAAACAAAGTGCTGCGTGGCATTGTAAACGCACCATGGTACATTAGAAATGATAACCTCCATAAATCATGCAAAGAAACACATTCAGCGGATATCTCGGCACCAAAATGCAAACATACGAAGTTTGTTGGATACCACCAATGCAGTAAGAAGATTTCAAAGGCAGAAACCTTTGGAATTGGGCAGTTGTATTTATTTAGGATAGAGAAAAATAATTACTATGTAAATTCAAACGGGAGTAACCATTGGGTTGATCTGGGATTGAGATTGAGTGAAATAATACAAAAAATAAATCAAATTAATACGACAGTGGATGAATACTATGCCACCGTAATTCATCAATTTTCAGTAACAGTCGACAAAGTCAAAACGGAAACTTTTAGAAATAGAGATTCAAAATGATCGCCCGAGGGCGCTATTCAGCACTTATAAACAAATACGAATCACGCTACAAAAGGCAAATACATCCTGCCCTGAAATTCCGAATCGGAATTAAAGGCATCTGACAATACACGATATACAAACATAACAAACCAGAGAGACAACAGAGGATCAACCACGCATGGAAATACAAACAGAAGAAGATATAAAAGTGTAAAAGGTGTATACAATATATTGTATACTATATGTCTGTATACGCACAATGTTTGAATAAAAATCGCTTTGAATTAATTTATATTAATTTATAAATATTTGATAAGTTTAATATTTATTTAATTTTGTACACTTTATTTTATAATTCACCATCACCATTTAATAATGATACGAAAACTCAATTTATTTAGCACCGCGGAGAGCACGCGTGCGGCTATTGCCAAATCTGAGACGAGACTAAAGAAAGAAAAAATTTATTTTGTTTTTGTGTTGTCTCTTCATATGGAAGAGACAGTAGTTTTATTGTTACATGCGTGTGTTCCCAAATGGTACAACGTTGAGCGGCGTGAAGATGTTGGTCTGAACTCAGACGCCAACGTATGTAGGTGATGCATTGTGGCGGAGAACGCATAAGTGAGCCGCTACAGAACTCCCCCGCAAGTGATTTTCCTGCGAAACATAGTTGGTTTCGGTCAATTTAAATGGCCCATCTACTGGACATTAATTTAAGCGGAGTGCCGAGACAGAGGTAATGGAGGAGAATGTGGTCGGTCGATGCTAGCTTCAGTAGCTGTGAAGGAGGATGTTCGTGGAGATAGGTATCTCTTATCTTCCTTGACTGAAGTGTGTTGTGCTGCATACAGAGCTGTTTTAAGATGTCTGCTGACGCAAGTGAGTGAGTGTGCAGTCTGTGTCGTGATGGTAGATGGGCAGGAAGCGTTGAAGCACACACCAGATAGGTTGGGAGCAGGCGCTTCGACTAATATCTGATGTGTACCTCTAGTCTTCCCTCACTGTCCACCATACCAGTTTGACACAAGAATAGTGCAGCGACCGAGTTGCCATGTCATTGTTGGCAAAGCTGTGACATGTTAGACCAGAAAATTAATTCTGAAGTCTGGAGTCAGTTTTGGGGCCTGCCAAGAGATGTTAACAGTGGCCGCTTTGAGGCCAGTCCACGGACTCGACTGTAGCCGGAGAAAGTCGACATGAGTCTCGACTTTCTCGTGGGAGGGTGAGATAGTCAAAGTGGGTCTCGTGCGCTGCCGATGGTGTTTGTGGTGATAGCACTGACTGGTATTGTAACGCATTAGTAAGCCGCTACAAAGATTATTATAACAAGTTAGTCAACGACAGAAGACAATTCTTCAATTATTTACCTTGTTAGATTAAAAGATTACCTTATAAGGTTTAATTTAAAATTAGATCGACAGGAATAGACATCGGAATCAGTAAGAAAATTGGCGGACAATTCTTCAAAAGTATTAGCATCAACAATACTATTGAATTCTTCGTTCTACCGGGGTTAAAATTAGTTGATGGCATACTAGGAGACGACACATTGAAATAACTCGGAGTAATAATTGACGGAAAAACATTTTGAAAAAACCATCACTTCAGATAACAAGATGGAAGTACGAAAAACCGTAGTACGAGAGACCGACTAATACCAACAAACAATCAACAACATTCATGAATGAAGCAAAATTCGCGCTCAACTGGTTTACCAAGCAAAACTAATCTCGCAATGGATCTCAGAACTTAAAGGACAAAAATTAAGAACCAAAAGAGCATTAAATTGGATCAGAAGCTCCTGATAGTGGATTACAGGCCTGCCTGACGCCACAGAATGGGTTCAGATAGAAAAAAGCCAGAACAAAGTAACCAACCATAACAATCAGCAATACAAAATCAATAGATCAATAATGGATATAGCTCAACAAATGCTCAAGGAATTCAATGAAATTTTTTAATATTTAAATGAAGACACAATTCAATAAACACTAATCAACCGACTTACTCTCATCAAGGAAGAAGTAAAAGAAATTATCCGAGCCGTACAATTTACTGGATGAATGATAACCACTCATGTGTTTAGAAAATTTTCAACTGCCAATGCTACAAAGGATCATCCAGCCAAGGAAAAAATGTGCAGTAGAAATAATCCATAATAGTAGCTTCTAACATTCAAAAACCGGAAGATAAGTCAACTCAAGTTTTGGAAAATAATATTCTCTTGAGCCAATTATTAACATTGATAATAGCAATGACCATAATGTCGCGTATCAGTCTTGTTTCTAAAGCCGATGGAAGATTCAAGCGGGATTCTTATCTGTCATTCAAAATAAGCATACCAACCCATAAGCATACCCCATTCTCATTAAGGAATTTTTATTTATTAAAGAAGAGGAAAATTTCCTTTTTTTATCGAAATCCCAAATAAATCAAAGAGAGGTCTAGAATCGGATCTTATTTGTTATTTTCAAAATGTTAGAGGAATGTTGTCTAAGTCGTCAGAGTTTCTACGTTTTATTTCTTCAGCTTGGTTTGCTGTCTATCATTCAATCGTTCAATCATCGTCTTTATCGTTCAACTCATAGCTCCGAATTCTTTCGTTCGGATTATATTGTTTATCGCTGTGACAGCGAGAAGCTGGAGTTTTAATTACAGTTCAAAATTCAATAAAAATTTAATTAGTCGGTACCAGCTCGTACAATGTAGAACTCTTGTGTATGAAATTAACAAAGACTAGGTAAAAAAATACTTTTAGAAATTTATTTTCCAACATCATTACCAATTGGACAATATGAATTGTGCTGTAATTGAATAAGTGGCATAACTTTAAAGATCGACGAAAATGATAAAGTTTTTATATTAGGTGTATTTAATCTTCCCGGTGACCGACCAAACAGTGAAGTGGTTAAAGCTGCGGCGTTTAGATCGGGAGGTACCGGGTTCTTCGAATCCCGCTAGGGGCGGGATGGAAAAGAGACTTTTCATCATCTGATTACGATCGGTGATGACGATGAACACAGAACTATGACCCCTTGTTGAGAGTGCAGAATCCATGGGTTGACCTACAATTCATGACGGTAAAAGTAAACTGCAAAAGAGTTGGGAGTGCCTTGAGCCCCAGAACAGATTGCATAGATTAAAAACCAAAAAAAAAAAGAATCTTCCCGGTGTTGACTGGATTAGAGATAGTAGAAATGAACCACCGGTGTGAAGTTTTTAACGAAATTTGTTAGAACAAACATTTATACCAGTGTACAAAATATTTTTAAAAGTATTTTCAACAACAAATAACTTGAAAGAAATTATAATGCGATTTGCATATTTAATAATCCATTTTTCCTCCATATTAATTTCAACAAAATTGAACTCATTAATTTTATTTTGACTAGTATGTGAAGCACAAAGGGTTTCACTATAAACATTAAATAGCATGATTAATTACCTAAAGATACCACCTAGTCCAATTAACGGCTAGTAAGAAACACTATGAATAATTAAGAAGCTTTCAATTTAAAAAATCACCCCTCAATCAATTTTTTGATATGAATTTTCACGAATTAATTTTGTCGGGTCGATCTAAGAGATGTCCAAAGAGTCTCACTATATACTCGTACATTAAGAAGTTTAAGAGAAGTGGTCTGTTTATCAACCGATTTTTTTTCGGATTAAAAAATCTTGTGAACTAATATATTTGTGTCTATAAAACAGCCGAAAAAATCATTTGATAAACAGAAAACTTTTCTTAAACTTCTTAATAATGTGTGGGCATTAAACCCACACAAATGAGGGTTTTCCGTGACTTTTCTGATTTAATGAGTATAATTCGCTAAATCAGTACGTTCGTACTTGACACTATCTGTGTTAAGTAGGATTTGTATTTTTGTAGTTTAGTCGTAGCTACCTGATGAGTAGTCCAACTTTTTCAGTACGAAACCAAACTACCAACACAATGAGCTCAAGGAAAGTCCTCATTTTTTTTATTCAGGGTTATACACTATAACTCTTGGGGTAAAGTACGGGGCGGGGGATTGATATTTCTAATATTTTATGATTTATGAATAATTGCCTCTTGATTAACCAATTGAAAATATTGTAAATGCCATTTAACTATAGCATGTACGCAGCTTGATCAAAAATGAATCTCCTAAAATATGTATACACAAAATTGCCGCCATGTTTCACATTAAATTTTTATGTATATGTGTAAAACCGTCACGAAAAAGATAAAATTGGTTCATATCTCGGCGTGTAGTGTGTGGCTAATGTCGAAATACTCGTTTCTAATTGGCTATAAGCTCCTGTCACACGTTGCGCGGCTCATATGTAAATCAACCTTAAATATTAAGAAAAAAAATTGATTCAGGCCAGTCGTACTTTAAACCAAAAGAGTTATTTATACAAAGTGTATAACCCTGAACAGAAAATTAGACATGAGACACAGAAATGAGGGTTTCCTTTTGACATTTTTTATTTAGTGAATATAATTCGCTAAATCGGTACGTTCGTACTTAACACTATCTATGTTAAGTAGGAATTGTATTTTTATAGTTTGGTCGTAGCTACATGATGAGTAGACCAACTTTTTCAGTATGAAAGCAAACTACTAATACAATGAGCTTTATTACGGACTATAAAATAATAAGCAGAAATGTTTAAAATTCAACTTACATGAACATCTCTTAAGAAAATGATTTTCATTTTCTTTTAATAATTGATTTATTTAAAGAAACATTTTTACAACAACAACAATCTCCACTAAATTTAATGAAAGCTTGCTCACACGTTAAAAAATAAATTTAGCGACTGTAATACTCGCCAATAGATGGTAACAAAGCTTTCCGCTGGTGCCAAAATTTTCATTTCACTTCATACTCTGTATAATTTTACCAACATAAATATCGGTAAGAAATACATAAGTACAGTTAGTCACTTTCAAAGTTGGTCGATAAGAAATTCCTTAAATATGTTTCATTTTCTACAAGAAAAATGCAAAAAAAAGACAAAAGATAATATTTTAGGTTTATTTATTATTTCATAAAACCGAAAATACAGTTATTTACATATTTTAATAATGAAATTTAAAAAAAAAATAGTTAACAAAAATTCTGCTAATAATTCAATCAATTTCATAGTTGGTCGATAATGACGCAATTAATAATAATTAATAATAATTTAGTTCAATTTATATAATTAAAAGAAATTAATATTTAGTTGGATTTCCTTTACATTCAATAACACATGGTAAACGATTTTTCATTGAACTAATCAATTTTTGTGTGTAGCTAGGCCCAATTTTATTCCATTCTTCCTCTATTATTTTTTTAATTTCTGATTTGCTGGTTATATTCCTTTTTCGAACCCTTGATTTCAAATAATTCCATAAATTTTCGATTGGGTTAATATCGGGAGATTGTGGAGGGGCCTGGATAACTTTGGGGCAGTTGTAAATCTAATATTCGCGAACAATATGCGCTGTATGTTTTGGGTCGTTGTCTTGGTAAAATTTAAATTTTCTGGGAATACCTAATTTTTCAGCACTTTGTTTGAGATTATTTTTTAGTAGGTTGAGATATTGCTCCTTTTTCATTATTCCTTCGATAAATTGTAAATTACCGACACCTGCTGCTCCCATACACCCTAAATCATTACAGAACCGCCGCCGTGTTTTATGGTAGAATTTAAATTTTTTATATTCAGCTCCTCATTCGCTTTTCTCCACACATTGACCCGGCCATCGCTACCAAATAAATTAATTTTAGTCTCGTCTGCGAAAATAACCTCTTTCCAAAAATCGTCACCCTTATTAATATGCTCTTTAGCGAACAGAACTTTTTCTTCTTGTTTACATCGCTTATATTTGGTTTTTTTCTGGCTGCTCAACCTTGATAACCATTTTCGCGGAGCGTTCTTCTAACGGTTTCTGGATTAACAGTCTTCTCAAATTTCTCGAGAACCATAGATGTTAGTTTTGGTGCACTTAATTTGGGCTGTATCTTAATTTGGTTTACTATCCAACGCTTTTCGCGGGCGGTAAGCTTTTTTTCTCGAGGTTTTGGCGGTATAAAATCAATGCGATCTTCATTTTTAAACCGACGAATTATATTCCCTACAGTACTTTTACACATATTTAATATCTCTGCAATTTCTTTATGTGATTTTCCTTTAGTATGATGGAAAACAACTAATTGTCGCTTATCAAAATAAGTACGTTTTCCTTTGTTAGACATTTTAGAAAAATTTGGCACAATTTACAAAATTATTCTCTATAAGGCCCTTACTGACGAATAATTTAAAACAGACTAATGTTTAAAACAAAGAAAAATATTGTTCTTTGTTTGAGTAATTTTACGTGAATGTGTGTGTATAACGTATCGGCGAACAATGAAAGTGACGTAAATAAATGAAAAAATTGTTTAAAAACTGCGAAGTTCGTATTTGTGTTTATTTATTACGGTACTTTTCTTCCATATGTGTTACGGATAAATTAAACAAAATGAAAAACGTCGCAGAATTTAAAAATATTTTTTTTAAATCTAATATTTTAAACAATTAAATTCGATTTTTGCATCGACCAACTTTGAGAGTGACTAACTGTACGTAGTAGCTAACAAAAGTACTAACAAAAACCGTCGATCACGATTGTGTTGATGACGATGAGGAACAAAGTTTCCAAGTAACAGGAACCAATATTGATGATTTTGTAAGACTTCGATGAATTTACATGGAAATTGTGCAATGTGATTGCACACAATCAATTGAAAATATTTTCATAAATTATTTGTACCGGAAAAATAGCGTCGTTGTGTGATTCAAATATAAAAGAGGCTACCGGTGTATATGTCATTTTGTCAACAGGGATGTATATGGGAAACATACATATTTCTATATTTCTGTTCCAGTTTAACATATTCAACATATCAACTGCAGTCTTACTTTGGTATTTTTACAACAACAATAACGTACAATTTCTCGATAAATCACCATTTTAAATTTTGTTAAATATCATTTCGAATTATTAAGGCCAGTACACATTGAGAATGAGCGACGAGAACGAATTTTTATTTTTCACCAAATTTGGTAAGAGAATTGTTAAAATAGTGAAAACCGTAAGTTTTTAATTAACGATACCTAAAATATCGCGTATTTACTAAAAATAAATAAAGTAAAATTTTAACCGTTTAAATCTTCAAGGATTGAACTCATATGCGACTACACCAAAATCAAACCCAATGGGATTTTATACATTCAATGGCTTATTGTCTGGCGGTTTTCCGGCAGCAAAAATGCAACAAATGCCGCTAAATCAGTTTGTCGGAATGCCACAACAATATCCGGATATAATGCTGGCAGATGCAAATCAATTTGTGGGACATCAATTTAATTTAAGTGGTCTAAATTTAACAAATTAAATACCATCGATGGAACAAAATCCAGATATTCCAATCATTCCTTAACAAAATATGTTCAATTTGAGAACCCATGATGACGGAATAAATCCAATTTCATTTCCAGGGCAACAAATACAAATACCACCGTATCAGCAACAATTTTCACAATTTCCAAGTGCTACAAATTTTGTCCAACCGACAAAACGAAATCAATCAAATTTAACTCGAAAATTTTGCACGATGAGTTACGTCAGTGGCAATAAACTATACTAATGGGTATTCTCGTATTACTGAGATACATAAAATATAATAAATTTAAAATAAATACATAGCTAGTCAAAACTTTATTTTAATTTTAAAAACAAAAATTGAAGTTAGATAAAGTTAGTATAAATAAAAAATGTTCAAGTACCCCGTTTAATTCAAAATTAAACGGGGTCAATCCGGCCGACAAGATAAAAGTGATGCTGGCTGATGTTGCACCAACCTCTCATTGGAACTGGCTATCCGCAGGTATGTTTTAGAACTGATTGGATTTAAAATCGATAAAGCACGCGGACCGTGAAACGATCCAATTTAGTGGAGAGTATGGGCGGCCATAAGGCAGTCAAATAATTATGTTGGCACATGTATCACAACATTTTGCGCCATAATTGTTTATCATATAAATAATTTCGAGCAGTCAATTTATAAAATTCTGAGGAATAAATTATGTAGATGAAATCAAGCAGTTAAAATGTGAGGAGACTTTAAATTTCGAAAGTATTCGAACGTATATTGGCAATAAAAAGATTCGTAAATGTGAATTTGATATTTTATCCAGGCTACGAAGCTCAATTGATGATTTATTTGTTTCAAAGCGATCGAAAGGTCGCAAATAAAGAATAAAAAAATTGAAGGATGATGCGGGGGATAGAATATAACGAAAAACAGATACGAACATATCTTGTGCCACATTATAACCAATCTCATTTGCTTAGTCGTCATTTTCATCACTAATAAAATAAGAGTGAAACGTCATAGAAGAATATTGTTTCTCAATAAGCCCACGATCCACCAAAATGAAATTTTCAGCGATCAATCAGGAATTCAACCCAGGAAATTTAGTTTCTGACTAACGAGAAGCGGATTTTTAAGGAGGCAGAAGGTAAAACTATACCGTTAATGAAGGGTCAACACAATCTGATTTTGTACCCCTTTTTATGAAATTCTTTCTATTATTATTGTATAAAAATGATAAAATATTTCTGTAGTTTTTAGTTTAAGAAAAAGTAAGAAAGTTAATTTTATAAGTATAACCTCGCACTTAACTCGTTAACTTACATTTTGTAAAATTGTAAATTAAAGCAAATGACACATAACATTAGGACACAAAAATAAAATTAATTCCCAAATAAAATTACGAATTTAATTTAAATTTGGTTTGTTTGTTTTTGTTGATTGTAATGACAAAAAAAAACTACTTTATTGAAATATTATGGCATGGTGCAGGTTATACCGAAATTCGTGAAATTTATAGAAAAATTACATCATCATGTACAAGAAATTTTACTTAATACCCAAATAGAATGTCTTATTGCCATGCGATTATCATATAGTTGTTTTGTAAGTGTGTGTGTCTGTGTGTGTCTGTGTGTGTGTGTGTGCAAAACAACAACAAAAATAATTTCATCCACATCCGTTTCCTGGCCATCATAGAGTAATATTCTAAATTCGGATTACGAAATGTCAGCACATATAATTTGTGTATTAGTAAATAAACGTGTAACTCGGGTAAGACAATAGAAATTCCAAAAAAAAAATATTTGTACGTGCGTCCAAAGCGATATTATCATATGGCTGAAAATAAAATATAGACTAGACTAGAATAAATAATTGTCTGTCAAAATATTCTAATAATAACCAAATGAAACTTCCTGTAGCACATAAGTCTAGTATCTAAATCTATTCAATCGTTGAATATTTAAAAAAACAAATCAATCGACCTAATTTTTTGTTTATATGTTGATTTTTATGTGAACACTAACCATCTTGTAAAGTCAAACGATATTAATTTTAGATTACAGATATAAATCTGTGTAATGTATTGTACACAATTACACAAACGGAAAGAGTATAATTGTAAAGCGAAAACTAAATGCACTGACATTGTAATTTCTAAATCTATTTTTGGATGCACCACATCGTGCACACACCAAAAATAATTTTTTTCTTTACAAATATTTACTATACGAATTGGTAATTAAGTAATTTTAATTAAACACAGATACTAAATTAGATTAAGAACATTTTAAAAGAAAATAATTTCCCGCAATTTTTTTATGTATAGGAAGTGCGAGTGTGCGTTAAACATTAGAATATAAAAGAAGGGTCACGATCTTGTTTGATATAATTAAATCTTATAATACACGCTTTCTATATTTAAAACCATACATAAATCGTAAAGATGAGCAAAAAAACCTTGAAAAAGTAGGTCTACTAAAATACTCGCATGTACCGGAAATAGAATTATTGCGAGTTGAAAAAAAAAATAGTTTTTCATTTTGTAAGAGAGGAATGTTGATTTTGTGCCAAGATTGTGCGCCTAACTCAACATGCCATAATATTTTTTTTTCAAAATATAATTTACTGCTATTCTGACATAATTTTGCGTGTAACCACAGAAATATGATAATTTTGCGTGCAACTTGCGATATGATGTGTGAAAATGGACTACATTGGCATTAATAAATTCATGAATAATGAGAAAATCTGTTGGATTTGTAATACTAATTTGAGTGTTGTATTGATAATGTTTTTATTCGATTTGAATTGCTAAAACGTTGCGACTTTACTTTTAAAAATAATTTATCGAAAGATTTTAGGACTTAAGTAAGCTTTTCTTCAAATTTCGGTGTGGCGCACTCTCAACCAGATTTTCAATTTATCAACAAGTTATTCTGTAGCGGTTCACTCATTTTCCAAATTATACAAGCTTTCAAATACTTATGGTCATTTATTGATTTCATTCATTCATTTCACCACTACAAATAGGGTTTACGAGCAGAATGCCCGAGTACATTTTTTTCAAGTTTTTTTGTTGTAAAATGCACATTTCTAAAGTAGTTTTATACTGGTAGAACTGCTTATGTCACAAGCAAATAATTTGAAAGATAATAGGTGTAGTTTGAATGCATTAAGCAATAAAGAGAATTAGTGCATTTTTCCTGTTGTGCAATTCGTATTTTACGATCGTAAAACAAACAAATCGCACGTTTACAGAAAATTGCACGTAATTCATACCTAGCAGATTTAAATATGTTCGAGCAAATTCGAATTCAAACGTAAAATACTTTGTTTGTTTGTTCGGTGTTTTTTAGGGGGTGAAATAAGTTGTGTAGTAAAGTATTGTTTTAGCGTGTTTTTAAAAACAACGAGCGAGTTCATGCTCCACTCACAAAAGATTTATGTGAAAACATTGATGTATACATAAATATCTATTTAATCATTTCAAGAGGTTCAGAAACCCCTGCATAAAGATGGCTGTTGTTCGCTTAGTATTTAAACGACGTTACATTTTTGGTTCAAGAAGTCAATAAGTTATTCTATTTTGGATTTGGAGGATGAACGTTACTGACATTAATTGAGTATAAGCAAAGTACAGTTCTGTTAAGTTAGTCACCTAAACCTGTCGTATACGCTTTTATACCATTACTCATAAACGGCAATCTTCTTCCGGTCAAGGCAAACTCGCTGAACAAAACAAAATTGCATCGCTTTGTCACCGATCAGTTTCAAATATATTTAATAGAGTGACTCTATTAGGGCGCAATGTTGACCGTAAAATCACAGCAATTGGAAAGACGGCAGCGCCAAACTCGTCATAACCAAATTCAGCAATAGCATGAGCAATATTGATAACAAAGCATACCGATTAAATAATTTTAAAAATATTATTTTATTATGCACAATATCAATGTATATGTGCAATTTTCACAGCTCGTTATTTCCATTTCATTTTTTTGAGTCACTTACACAACACAGGCATTATTTGTGCTCCTTTTCCTCGTATGTGATTTTCGTATTTAAAAATACTTGCTGCTGCGGCCACATATAGTAGATATTTTCACAATAAAGGACATGTTCGAAGTTTGTAATAATTTTGACAGGAGTGAAATAATTTTCTCTTCCATATTTTGTAATAAGTTTTATTTGTATTTTTTTTTTAGAAATAAATTAACATAACGGCTTAATTGTTGTTATTGGGTACTTTTGTTTATGAATATTATTACAGAACAGTCAAATTTACAACACGTAGTGGTTGTGATAATTTGGTTGCATACAATATAATTATTACAGCTGGAATAATTATCACAAGGTTCGGACACATCCAAAGTAAAATATGGTAAGCGGTTCTATTTTGTCTTTGGCTCACGAAGATTTTGAAATGCCGGATGATGTTGTATATTGCATGTGTATGCGTAGATTATGTGTTGATTTTAGGTTTTATTTATTAATTTTTTTTTTTGGTCGATATCCACACATAGATGCAATATTATTAGTTCAGGCAAAACCAACAAAAATGTCTATACAAGCCATAAATTCCAAAATACTAAAATGTTGAGCAACACAGGAGTAAATTGGGCTACTTTTAAAGTACTTTTTAATTTTTGATGTGTTTACATATCGCCGGCGCAGAATTGTCCTTGTCCTTATATGCGTTTTGCCTATGTTGAAGAAAGCGACATTTGAAGTTTAGGTGGAAAGTTAAAGATGTTCCTGAGCGATTTCATTATTAAATTTTGCTGTCCAAATAGATTCGTTAGAAGAAAGCTTAATTACGAAATACAATGCTTTAAACTTAGAAAATATTTTAATTATTTAAGTTTCCAATTTAATAGTTTTTTCTATGTCCAGTTTTGAACCAACTTTTCTTAAAAGGCTTGCCTATGTCCTTGACATTTTGCCTGTATCCTCAATTTTTGGTAATACTAATTTTTAGCATACACTAAGCAATGTTTTGCTATATAAAAACATCATGACATTATGTTAAGCATAAATAAAAACATCATATTAAATTCATTGCGTAAAAAACACACATTACAGTTAAATTACAATTTTTTTTTTAAATTTTAATTTTAATTCATTAAATAACTCGTGTAATACCTTTATGATTAAAAATTATTGTTAAATTAACTGGCAAAATTTAAGACTCTTTTATTTTTAATTATTAGTTCTTCACTCTGAACTGAAGGTGAAACATGCCCTCCATAGGACAGAAAATAAATAAATTTATTTTTAAAAATTTTTTCCAAACACTATGCACAGAGTCAATAACTTATATATTGCTATGGCCCCTTCTGAAAATTTCTATTCAATGAAGTTTCATGCAGGCTGTGAGCTTGTATTTAAAAATTACTGTGAATTAAAGGACATAATGCAATTCCTGTTTTTCAGCATACACCTATCTGACGAAAAAGTAATGGTTTGTACTTCCGGAAGAGAATTAATATATTTTTCCAACATTTTTATAAGCGCATTTGCAATGTGAGTACCTTCGCGGCCACGAATAGATTCATACCTAAAAATGTGAAAGTTATAATATTAATACGTACAAAATTGCATTTAAAACTTCTTTATCACTGTGATCCTTTCCCGTTAAATTATATACGCAAAATGTTCGCTTATAAAAGAAGTTCGAATTGTTAGCTTTGAGGAGTTGGAAGACATTTTGCATAACAAAGCTGAAAATTCTAAATAGTTTGCCTTAGATAATTTTTTTTAGAATATGTGCCTTATACTCGTTGGTTTGCTCTACGGATGCAGCGAATACCATTTGCATGATGGAACCCAAAATTAAATTGTTTGGTAAAAGTATTTCTATATTTCAATTTTTTGATGTTGATGTCAGAACATTTAATCTTAAATAAGTTGAACATCTTGCTGATATATTGAGGGAGCATCCGTCAAGATAAGGATACTGCAAAACTCACGGATATAGAGAAAAAATAGAACTGAAGAATAAATTAACGGATATAGACCAAATCGCACGGATATAGATAAAACCACATCTAACATATTTAAATCAAACAATTTTTACAGCTTTGCTTTGTAGGTAGATAAAAAAGCGAATCTCAAGGATATAGACAAAGTAAAACAATATACGATAGTAAACATTTGCGGAAATAGACAAAAAATATCTCAGAGTCAATTGGAGTTAGCTGAATTTTGAAGGAAAATTTGAATTCCTTATGGTCGTTTTACGCTAGCCACATACTTATCTGTGCTCATAAACCAAAGGGCACAACTCGAAAATTCGCATTTTTCCGGAAATTGTTTTCAAAACTAAGAATCATTGAATATCTTACGAGCTTTTTGAAATTTAGTGTTTGTAAACAGTAACTAAATATGAAATCGAATATGGAGAATTCCAATTTAAAATAATATATAAAAGGGAGCAACTCGACTGGTATTGTTTCGTGACCGCAGATGTTAAATTCAAATTTACGAAAAATTCGACATAGGCAATAATAATTCTAAAAAGACGATATGTCAATAACTGAGGACTTATCACTTTTATGTCACTAAAAGTAACAAAAAGGTATTTAAACTTTTTTTATTTTTAGGTGGGTTCAGTTAAAAGGTTAAATGCTGATTTTGTGAAGCACTAGATACAGGTATTCTGTTACTAAATTAATCGGAACTTAGAAGTCGGCACAGATAATTTGTTTAGAACTAGGGGCTATTCACATCAAGCACGAATTGCGCATGTGAGTAACATTTTTTTATAAATTTGTGTATACCATTTTTGCCTATTTTTTATAGTAGTGTGATGTTTTCAATCAAATTAAATTTAATTGAATCTGAAAATTACTTCAAAATTAGTGAGCGTTGTCTGGCATTTTACATTTCAATTTCGTTTTTCTCTAAGTTTGCAGTAATTTTCGGACTTAATTAAATATTAGTTGATTGAAAATATCGTACTAATATTATAAATGGACAACAATTTTATATAAAAGTGTTTTTTGTATCATAATTTTATAAAACAATGTTCACTCGCATTTATAATTCGCACTTGGTGTTGTGATTAAAATTTAAATAATAAATACTAAAAATTATTTACTTATCCATTTTAGTTATTTATAAGATATATAATAGATACAACTATCTTTCCCTCCCACCGAACGGAATACCGTCACAAGTTACAATTACAAGAACAAGACCACCGTATTCGGTCGTCTCGGCGGTTAGAATTGAATTTAGTCGAAATTCGAAGAGTTGTCCTTGTCCAACGAAAAATGAAAAAAAAAGAATATAAATGTTTTTTCGAAAGGACTGAAATGTTGATCAAAACTATCGAAGTACTTTTAATTTTCTAAAGGACTAAAAAAAGTACTAGAGGATCAACTTGGTTTTTGTTGTTGTTCAAATATTAAATGACAAAATCAATAATATAGTGTGAATTTTCTTGATAGGATCTGTGTAAAGAGCGAACGAGACGGCTTGTATATTTTTGTTGGTTTTGGTTCGGGACATATGTTTCCGTAACTTGATTTCTATACAATTTTTTACTTATTCCTACCGCTAAAGATGTTTTCACATCAAAAAGTGAAATAATAGAAAAGGGACCATTATGAATCATAATATTAGTGGATTAAAAAATGGTAAATCTTCCTAAGATTAATAGTATACAGGTATGTTTTTTAACTTTGTAAAATTTTGATATGACGTACATATGATTTTTCTAGTAGCTTTAGATGCAGGAACCAGTTCGTCAGTCATTTTAGGGGAAACTTTAACCATTTATTAATAAAACAACTAATTTAATATACAAATATTAAAATTTAATGTATAAATTTAGATACCACTAACACCTCAGGTGATATTAGCACGGATTATTCCAGTGACGACAGTGTGAGAGATACCACATTTCAACCTGACATCAAAGATGATTCTTCGTCTATAGAAGGTGTAGAACAAAAAAAGGCACAACTTATTGAAAATTAAGTTCAAATTTCAGTGTTCCATTTTTGAAGAAGATTGTCGAACGAAATTCTGCTAAATTTATTGGATTTTACCATATATTGAATAAAAAAAAAGTTCATTTCGCAAAATATTGAAAGTACCAATCCTATAGCCAAAAAAGAAATAAAGCAGAAATGCTACGAAAAACTGCTAATAAATACTTTCTTACTAAGAATTTCGGTGCGTTATTCGAGCAGCTTTAGGACACAATATGTTTATAGGTCATTATTATTTACAAGACAAAAGAGGTAAGCATGAACCGAAAAATAAGACGAGTTTCGATGCTATTCTAAACGTTAAAAACATTTAGAAAGTTTTCCTGCATGGAAAGTCATTATTGCCGAAAAGATGTTCAGAAATAATATTTAGATAGTAGTCTGTCGATAAGGAAAATACATGATTTATTCATAAATATTAGTTTAGAAAAGAATATAAATCCTGTTAAACGAAATTACCTATATAAAGAGTAAAATTTATCTTCTTTTACAGAAAATGATTAATTTTTTATTGTGCAATGAATACAAAATTGGTATAATTCTGGTAGATAAATGTGGATGCAGCACACCGACGTGGTGGGGACAGGATGTGGCAAATGTAGTAGAGGAAATGTGACTAATTGATCTGTTGGGAAAGAAAATACACAAACTACTCCTTAACAGACCCCAAGCAACGGCTATAGAGTGAATCGCAATCTGAACGGTAACAACGTTGGAACCTCATACTTGGTTGTTGCGCCAACAAGGTGAAGTGACTTCTATCTGACTCAGCTGCTGCCGGACATGGATATTTCTGATTATACCTGTATTGGTTCGAACACGACGATATGTCTGAGTGCCCGAGGAAGCTAGACAAAAACTCTGAAGTAGACTTAGCCAGCGCCCGACTTCGCATACTGCTCCGCTATTTGCAACTTCGCAGAAGTTCGCAAAAGAAACTATCGTTAAGTTACAGTGCCTTGAGTGCGATAGGAAAAACCAATAGTGGTTCATAACATAATAAATGGATGAAGAATTGAATAGATAAATTAAATAAAGTAAATAAGGTCGAAACAAACCCCAACTCCCAAATTATTACAAAATCAGTAAAAATCCGACACTACTGCACGGGCAGATAGTGTATTTCGAAGATTTTCATTAACCTACAGGTAAAAAGACACACATACTCACTTACCCACACACATTTAAATTTCCAGGCACATGCACACAGCTTTAAACACATACACACACCCACGCTTAAACACATACACATATAGACACAAATGCACACACAAACACATACATAAACAGACACACTTGTATATATACACAAATAAGATTTTATAACTCTTCAAAAAATTAATTCTGATTTTTGCAGCAAAAAAATTAATTGTAGAATTATTTTCTTGCAAAATTATGTGTAACAGAATTTTGTAAAACAGAATATTGTAAAACAGAATTTCGACCCGAGCCAACAGAAGTTTCTTGAATTTACTATGAGAGGAAACTCATCTTCCACAACTTGACCATTTACGAAGCAGATTTGCCTAAAAATGCTTTCTGCTCTGCCTTGATAGATATAATCTGTAAAAGAAGAACTTATACAGCAGTTACCTTTAAACATAAAACAGCTGTCTTTGTTTTCCGATATATATGCCGTTGTCAAAATCGGAACTTGCAAATTGCTGCAATTTTTTTTAAATTTTGTACAGATCTTAAATTTTAAAATAATAGATCAACAATTTAATAAAAGCGACCGCTCTTTCATGGTATTGGGCTCTATGCATATTCAAATAGAGAAACAACAGAAATTTACCAGGTATAACGGGTTAATAATGCGGATTTTATAATAAAAAAAAAAACTTAATAATTTCAAGAGAAATATCGAAAGTACGTTATTCAAAATAATCCACATCGCCAGCTATACATTTCCTCCATCTTTCGCGTAATTTGTGGATTGCGCCCAACAGAAGAACTTTTTTTTTTGTTTCAAGGCGAACCATTTAGATACCCAGTTTTCCACTTATTCGTACGTTTTGACGTGCTGCTCGGAAAGTGTGTGTGCCAATCAACAGGAGCAACATCTGGTGAATACGGCGGGTTGGTTAATACTTCCTAGGCAAAATCCATTAACGTGTCTTTCACTGGTTTTGAAGTATGTAGGTGACGGTGCATTATTATGAAGCCAAATTACTTTGCCATGTCTTCTGCCCCATTCTGAACCAAAGCGTGGTTCAAATTGATTATTTGTTATGTGTGATTAATATTAACTTTCACTTGAAAATCACTACTTTTGAAAGGTTTAAACCAGCGTTCACAAGAATCACGAGATCTTGAGGTGGAGCATGTTCATCATAAGCTTCCCGAAGAAAAGGTTTACTTTCAGCAGCACTTTTCTTCGAAATAAAATATTGAATTAAAACTCCAGCAAATGCTCGTTTTTGGCTCGAAATTGGACATTTTAAGCACAAAAGATAATTTTGAACATGAACCATGATTTGGACAATGGTTTGGGTTCATAAAAATATTAAAAACACAAATCTGAACCGAAGCCGTGCCCTTACAGTAATTAAATCTACTTCTTTTTTTTTTGGGGTGGTTATAAATTATGTTCCACGATAATTTTGCAGAATGAAACAATTTATTTTAATAGTTTAGATTGATAAGTACCGCATAACCTCTTCCAACCTTTTCCATAGGAAGAGATCAAAAATCAAACATGCTAACGAATCAAAAGGTTATGCATCAAAGATAAAACGCTATATTCTGATAACTTTATACGACCAATATGGTTTTCCTTTAGTCTATTGTAAGTCATATCATAAACCATGGCTAGGGATAGTTATAATTTTACGCAGAAATCGAAAGGACCTACTTTACATAAAGGGTACCAATTTTGACCTTAGCCTGTAGCTGTCCTCAACAATTTAACAATACTCAAATAATCTAAATAGCAGAACCCTTTTAACAAGAAGGAAATCTAATTAAAATCAAATGCATTCATTGGTAACACCATTTGGTAAAAAGGAAAATGGAAAATTCAATCAATGATAAGGATAAATTGGATTGGTATTTCGATTGTTATCAATTCGTTAGAAGGCTTTAAATAGCCTAATGATGTACGGTATAATCCACGAATCAATTTGCAACCATTATTAGAACCTAATATCAATATTTGTAGTGTTTTTTTATTCGCTCCGGATAGCTGCTATCGAGAGCCGTCATATGAAAAGTGGCTCCGGATAGCGCTCCGTATAAATAGGTAGAGCCAAATATTTTTTATAATAAGTTTTTGCTAAACAATTGAATTAAAAATGATAGTTTGATGTTAAATAAGTTTAGTTTACCAATAGGCGTATAAAAATGACGTAAATTTAGGCGTATAAAAATGACGGCTCTCGATAGCAGCTATCCGGAGCTAATAAAAAAACACTACAAATATCAGTGGTACTTTCAGTACAAGATAATTGGCTAGAGTTCTATCAAATTTGATGTCAGTGCCACTAATAAGGCAACCCAATTTGCTTCTTTTACTTTGGCTGACATTTTGACATTTATGCTTTTTGTCATTTATTTGAACAAACCGCATACACCCATATTATCATGGTCTTTTGCTATGATAATTTTTGACATAAACAGAATAATTTTTCGGTCGACATTCAACATGGTCGCCTTAGCAATTAACATCATAAAAAAAATGTTAACTAGTCAATGATATCATCGTTTGCAGTGCCACAAATAATATGGAAAACATACCATTTGTGGGTAATTTGCTTGTCGACAATTATTTTCACACCACATCACCATATAATAGAGCACCCTTATGCCTCCAATATTTTTTAGTTTGCATTGAGCTTCTGCTTTGAGATCACCACGTCAGTGACCCTACCATTTCCTGTATAAAAACGTTACACCGTAATATACTTTCCAGCATTTTTGCGAAAATTATTGTTTCACCATCCTTACTAAGACAGATGGGGGTAATATTTCAAAAAGAATATTACACGATTCGGGCAGCAAAATAAATATTTGTGAATGTAGGGGAATATTTTTCAACCAAATGACAAAAATGCGAACTAAAAAATATTTATCAAAGTTTTAGGACACAGCCTTAGAATTGTGTTCGAAACTTCTAGTACAATTCACACGAAATGAAACTAGCTGATTCACGTTTGGACATTTTGAGAAAAAACTATGTAAAAACAACTTACCTCGACCTGCTTATAAATCATTCACAGAAGAATACTTAGTAGCACTTGAGCACATAGAACGAGTACCATCCAACTATTACCTGTCCATCACTATGTACTAAAGCCGGATAGTGCAACAAGTAAGTTACGAGTCTGAAGTACGAGCAAGGACGAGCAGTGAGCCCTCATCGAGTGACACTTTGATGGTGGGACCAGAGGTCCAAAATGATATTGTTTTCATTTTATGTTATTTTATGTCACATATAATATGAAGATGTATCGCCAGATACTGATATACATCTTGAAGACTCCAACTACCAGATGGTCTATTGGTGTGACAATCCAAATGAGCACCTTCAGAGCTGTTGCCTGAAAACGGTGACCTACGGCACTTCTGTATCTTCATTTTTTGCCAAAACCGGGCTCCCTGTGGCCAACCAATTGAAGCCTTCAATTATAAAGATTATCTAAACATGCGGCATGGAACTAAGGAAATGGTGTGCCAATTCTTCAGATAACACCGTTGATGTCTTTAAATTTTGGGTACAGCCGTTCTCCAGTCAATCCAAATTGTCGAAACGGGTCGTCACTCATCTTGGATTAATAGCTGCCGCCGTGACATTGGGCAAGTTATTCATCGTTTAGATCAAATTTATGTTATTTGAATAAACTCTCCATTTCACGATTTATGTTTGCAGTTAGTGATACGGGTGGCGGCGAAGAACTTTAATGCCCCTATTCTCTTGGTCGTGTCACTTCATTCGACATGACAATTGTCGTGTCACTTCAACTTTAAATTGGTATTCTCTTAGTCGATCGAAGTGATAATATAAGAGAATGCGACGTAAAACTATATCTGTCACTTCAAACGACAATTGTCGCATCGATCGACTAAGAGAATATCAAAATTTGATTGTCGGTACAAGTGACAATTGACACGACTAAGGGAATAGGGGTGTAAGGCTTCGCAAATGCCAGCGAAACAACATTTGGTGCTGCAATCTACAACAGAAATACAGAACCGAATGGATGACCAATAGTACATCTTTTGTGCGCCGAGTCCAGAATTGCGCCACTACAAAAATTTGCTTTACCACCTTTGGAACTCTAAGCGGCACAACTGTTGGCTCAATTGTTATCATCATTGGTATCACAACTGGATAAACTCAACGATAGTCCTCCAATGGGTGAACTTTTCGTTGTCAAATTTAAAAACTTTAATGGCAAATTGGCAACCAATGTCTCACAGATACAAGAATTGACGACTTCCCACCGCTCATACCAAATTGCTGATGTCGTTTCTTGTGGTATATTGCCTGTGGCGTTGATATGTATGATTTATAATTTACCGAACCAGCAATTTTACAGTGTCCAAAGATGGCAGCGTACCTTGAACCAGAATACTGCGAGTACAAAAATGCTGCGACATTGATACCCGTATATCCAACGGATGAGAATTTCTTCTCAAAGATAAATTACCACAACAACAGATTCTTTAGAAAATAAACTGAATCTCGAGACCTCTGAAAAGCCAGGACTTCGATAAACGTTTGACAATAGCGGCTCACATTGTGCAATTTGAATGCTTTCTTGAGGTGAAGATTAAACTACGAAGAAATGAGTTCATTATTTGTTCAAACCATTTGAGAATTCTATTGGAAGTAATTTGCAGTTCTTCTCACTGCCATATTCTATTAAATATTACCTGCTACTTCCTTCCTTCCAACCATTTACCAATACACTGCTTACTTATTATCACAGCGAATATCTACACATCGGGCCGCAGGCGTTATCGGCTGCTGTTCGTGAGCGGTTTTGCCCAATGGTCGAAACATGGTAACTAGCATCACTCACCCCCCAATCACTGCCTTACACGTCCCCCAATTACTGCCATTCCTGAACCTAATATTACCAGAGGCTCTACTTATTATTGGATATAATTAACGATGGCACCGCCTACTTCAACAACCAAAGATCTAAGTCTAACTGGACTAAGTAAGTGAATATTTTTTCAACCTCTTTTGGAAAACGTTTTCCATTTAGAACTATTTGTAGATTTGCTCCATATAGACTATGGACTTTGGAACTTTGATTTATTCGTAAACTGATAACCTTAGATTTCTGAAAAAATTACATGATCATTTTAAATGGTGACTAGTTTAAATACTGTTTGTTTTTGTTTATTGAATATTAGATCAAAGTTATACAAGAGAAAGCTGACCGATGAAATCAAAATAACCTCATTTCCTCTCATATAATTTTCTCACCTGCATGCACAATTCAAATTGCTTTTTTCTGAGACAGAGAGATAGAGATGTTGAAATTTGGTAGTTATATTCCTTTGATTGATTGATTGTTTATTTGAGTGCTTTCACAATTTCTATTGTTTAAATGTTTTGGTCACATTAGACTTGATGTATTCTTCGAATTAATTGATTTTTTGATTTTTAGGCTTTGATATTTTGAAGAATTTTTAATTCTGAATTGTTTGAATTGTTCCGATACTATGAATTAACTGGACAAAGTAAAATCGTTGGAATGTACCAGACTACGTAGAGGTTTATTTAAAAAAATTATCAGTTATTTTGAATTATACGGTCAATATACTCTAATAAGATTTCTTGTCTTTGGCATTTTAATTCAAATATTTTTTTATTTTTTTATTCTGAAATTTGCATAAATTTGAACACTGATTTTAAAATTTTTCCGTATTTTGTTATATTTTAGGAATCCAGTAGCTGCTCATAAATTTCTGATCCTCTATAAGTCTTTAAATGACGCTTTCCGAATTTCCATAATTTTTGTTGTTTTTTTTATATTGTATCTAATTATTAAGCCATTTAATTTTCCGTTACTGTGAATTAGGTCGAAGTTGTATTTTCAATGCGCAATGCTCAACGTGTTACGAAAAAATATTAACTTGGCTGTCTATAATATCATAATTTTAAACTGAGGAATGTTGGGATTTTCCACAATTTATATCATTGAATTGCTAACTAAATATCTTTGATATTTGGATTTTGATTCTGTTGAATTTTTGTATGAAGTTTCCAAATACATCGATGCGTCTTATATAAATACGTACCAGCTATATAAAGTTATCCAGTTCAATATAACGTAAGTATGAGGAAATTGTCTAATTACGTTTAACTCCGAACAAGACTCCGTAAGAAGGAATAATGTTAGCTCTGTTACACAAAACAATCAAAGTTTGAAAATTAATGGGATTGGACGCTTTATCAGCTAATAAATTTTATAGGAATATTTAGTATGAAATCTAATTGATAATGTACAAAATGCTTAAATTTGAAAAAATATCAAAATAATTTTATAGAATGGGATTTACGCATTTATGCCAGCATCTTCATAATCCAAAGAACAAACCGTACATTATGAAATAATTTATGCAGAATTTGTGATTCTTGCTTTTATAGATACTCGTTCATGTAGTGCATGGTTTTGATAGGTTTTATTGTACACAATTTTGGGTTTACCGGATGCAACATCGGAAAGAGATAAGATTTGATTAGTTTTTGATGTTAGAACACCACCACAAAAATTTGTTCAAATATTTATAATTTTTAGAAAATTTGTGTGTTTCTGTTGCTCTTACATTAAAAATTAGAACTAGATAAATGACGTTTAATTTATCAACAAACATGTGAATTTAAAACCGTATCAGACAAATAATATGTGCAAATCAATCAACTGTGTCAAAATGTAGTTAAACATTCCAAAGTCATTTTGTAGATAAAACTGGTAATAAAAACTTGCGTATTATGTAAAACATCTAAATAAGTTAACACTGAAAACTCGTACCGGTGATTTGATCAATTCGTACATATGTACGAGTACATATGTTTGTATATTCATATTTGTAATAGAAATCTGCTTATATATTATGATCGTATAAAAATGAAAACAAGTTAATCATGTACACTCCTCTAAATAGCATTTTTAATGATAGACATTGGTACTCATTTGAGCAAACGTTTAATTTGTACCGCTTGGGCACACTTCAATATTCGCGCTTTTATTTACTTTTGTATATAAACGAAGAGTTTAATAAAATAATAAATTTCTCTTAGCTGGATGTACAGAGTACACAATGAATCATGTATCACTCATCTATTTTCTAATTTTATGTAAATATACAGAAATAGAGATACAGAAATTAGCAATGGAATTATCACGTTTCATCGCACCATGTAATCGAGTTGATTAAATTAATTAAATTCAACTACACCGTAGAGACTTAGCCATCTTAAAACTAACATAATAATATTCTATCGTGTCTACGGGAGGGAAAACAAATATTAAAAATTGACATATTAAATTGATAAGATGATGATAGGACGCCCCGTGATGTTCCTTGTTGCTGTTCCCATGGTATTTATTTGATCTATTGCTTTCGATATTGTAAGATTCTACTATTTGGTATATTTATAATGCTGCTGTTTAATTTTTAATACTGTACCCAGACGATAAAATAGATATTAAAATAGTTGAAACTGTGGGTGGTGATAAAACAAAAACTTTAGCAAATATTTAATGAAGTTTTTTTTTTGTTCTTATTGATTTTACGTTTCGTTTGATTACGTTAATAATCTCGAAATTAAAACTGAAATAGAAAAGGTGGAATTTTAATTTTCATTATTAAATTGTAGGTTTTAATTTCAAAAGTTAAATAAATAAAAAAATAAAAAAAACAAAAATCGCGGCCCAATCGCGGAATCTATTTAGTTCTGTACATATATTTACTTTGTACACTAAATACATAAAAAAAATCGATTACAATTAAAACTGTTATCAGTTTGGCGCACATATTAAAAATGGTTAATTAAATTTCGGTGAAAATTTGGTAGTTTTCCCACATTGCATATGTTACATCATAATTTTAGATTGATGAAGTCAAAGTGAATTTTATCTAAATATATTAACATATTGATAAAAGGGTGATAACGTTAGCACAATCGTTATAATGGAAACGGTAGCATTATTTGTACTTTATATCGCGGTTTTATCAACAAATAGGATAACTTTACAATCGCTGGGTTTGTAGACATCGTTATGGTATAAATTAAATTAAACTGGTTCGAAGATCGATCCCTGCGGGCCCCCAGACGAAATGTTGAGAATAGCTCCATTTACGGTGTTTGAGGTATGATTTTTAAGTTTATGTAATAGACCATTTTGCCACACTGTATCAAAACCATACGGACCATAATTACCATTCCAGTTGAACACCTATACTCATGTTTTTCTTTAATATATTTCAAAATTCTATCAACTTGATGGTGTATTCTATTCTGTCTTTCAACAAATATTCAAATAGTTTCCTTAACGTTACCCAATAGCTATGTTGCTGAGCCGTTTCAGAAGGATTTTGGTGTTTTAAAAGGCTTGATAAATTTTAATAAATGTTTATCTTGATTTTAGGTTGGGGCTGAGTTTGTGTTAGTTTTGGCCGTGGTTTAATTGGCGTTCAGTTGGAATTGAGTTGAAATTGAGTCAGCGGTTCAGTTGGCAATTTATTTTAGGTTTTATTGGAAGTCATCGTTATTTATTAACTACGGTCCTCAAGATTAATTGAAATCATACCTAAAATGACCAACAATTTTGTTTGTCCAAAATAATTTTTTTCTGTCTGTCCGTCTTCTTTCCACTAATTTGTATGTATGGTCAAGGCGGAAAATATCTGCAACACTTATTGCCCCAAAAACTGCTTGCTTATTAATATAGGGTGTCCCAATAAGACGTTCAGATTTAAAAATTTAACGGTATACTTCCAAATTTTTTTTTTTTTTTTTTGAAGTTATTTTTGGAAAATGGGAGCCGCGGTTGGCCTTGGCGTACTCCATTCGTTCGGTCCAATTTCTGAGCACATTTTGGATTGTGTGCGGATCTATTTCGGCAATGGTTGCTTCAATATTGGCTTTCAAATGCTCAATTGTTTGTGGATTGTCCGTATAACACTTGTCCTTCACGGCACCCCACAAATAAGAATCTAAAGGCGTCAAATCACAGGTACTTGCCGGCCAATTCACGTTACGCTTTCGACTGATAATGCGCCCATCGAATTTTTGACGCATGGCGCACCATCTTGCTGGAACCAAAGGTCGTCCAAACCAATATCTTCAAGATATGGTCATAAAAAAGATGTTAACATGTGGCAGTAGTTGATTCCGTTGACCGTAACGGAAAATGATGCCGCCAAGCCACAAGCCGCACCAAACAGGAACACACAATGGATGCATTGGCTTCTCCACATATCCTTGTGGATTTTCCGATCCCCAAATGCGACAATTTTGTTTGTTTACGAACCCACCGAGATGGAAATGCGCCTCGTTCGAAAAGATAATTTTTTGAGAAAAATCCTCATCAATTTCGAGTTTGTCGCAGGCCCACACAGCGAGCCGATATCGAAGCGAATGGTCGCAGGGCTTCAATTGCTGGACCAATTGAACGTTTCTGTTAAATAAATAATCACATTGGTGTTGCCAGAGCCAAAATAATCGATGTCAAATCTGAACCGGTTATTGTACATTATACATGGCATTACTCGTACCGCTTGGTTTTTGATTTCCACCAATTTTTTATGCGAGCTGGCTTGATAATAGAGTTGTGCGTTGAGTTTAGGGTTGAGTTGAGAATTTAGATGAAGATCGGTTTGCTGGTTGAGTTGTGGTTGAGTTGGAGTTGAGTTGGAGTTCGTAATTTTCAGACCTAGTGGATTTAGGAGTTTAGCTGGGCGTTTGGTTCCAGGTTAAGTTAAGAGCTGTATTGGGGATCGTGTTCGAGTTGAGTTAGGGTTGATTTGGGGTTAAGGTAGGATGTTGAGTGAAGGTTGGGTCAGTGGTGCAGGTAGGCATTTATTCGAAGTTGCGTTGAGGATTGAGTTAGAAATTAGATTGAGATGTTTTAACTGTGTTCAAACTGTGTAAATTTGAGGACTGAGTTAGGTATTGAATTTAAGCTTAGTTGGAGGTTGAGTTAAAGCTCCAGTTATAGGTTCAGCTGGGATTGATTTGAGTTCATCTGAGACATGCAGCTCTCGTGTTAGAGTTAATTTGAGGGCTAAGTTGAGAGTTGTGTTGGGGTTGAGTGGAAGTTTCAGTTGGGGATTTATTTGGAGGGAGTTGAGGGTTGTAAAGTTAACTCGAGTTTGGTCGTATTGATTTGTGCGCTGAGTTTTGGGTTGAGTTAAAGGCTAACTTTTGGAACGAGTTAGGTTGACTTGAGTAGAAAATTGTTGTAGAAGCTAAATAGCTAGTTGATATAAGGAATGAGTTGGGATTGAGTTTGGTATTGAGTTGTGGTGTTTAACTTGGGTTTAGCGAAGGTTCAGTTGAGGTTTTATCTGAGAGTTTAATCGTGTTTTATTTCCGTGTTAGAGTCGTGTTTATTTAAGTATTAAGTTAAACATTGGGTTTAGCGTTGTGTAAACGGTTGAGTTAGGGAATGAGTAGGGATTGATTTGGGGTTGATTTTAGTAGTGAGTTAAGAGTTGAGCTGGGTCAAGCAGGAGTTGAGTAAGGATTGAGTTAATGATTGGTCTGGTGCTGATTTCTTAATTGCTTTGTGGATTGAGTTAGAGGTTGAGTTGGTGATTGAGTTAGAATAGAGTAGGGGTTAAATTAAGTTGCGAGGTTTCAGCTCTGAACATTTTGATATTGCTAATAAAAACCAGTGTTCATTTGTTTTAAATCGAATAATCTCCGTTATCAACCTTTAATTGACAATAAAAAATTCTGGAGCGAGAAAAATAGAACCATAATTTTGCCGATGCACACTGTGTACCAATAGTTTACATCAATTGGTTCGCTGTAAATAGCACAGCAATCGAAAATTCCGCTATTGCTATAAGTAAAAATGTGCTGTAGAAAGTTTAAATCCATTCAACACAAATATTTTTGGTGGCGTAAATAGCGCAATTATTACATTAAATCGTTTAATTACCAATCACACTGATTTGAAATTCTTCATTAGACGGTCTTATGTAGTCGTGCGTCGTCGCAACTGCTGATAAAAAATACAGCCGTTTGAATTTTCAGGCGACTGATTGGTTGTGGATATCGATACCACTTTGAATACGTTTTACATAAAGAGGCTTATTAGGCGGTAGTTATTTCAGTATGAAGTTTTCAACACATTTTACGAAAGTAAAATCATTAGTTTAACGGTGTAATTCAAGAAATAAAATTAACATAAAAGGAACAAGATTCTAACCTATGCTAAATAACACGAATCAGAGGGTTTTTTCGCACACTACCATATTGAATATAAAGGGAAATAGATTTTCCAAATCTCTACATGTTCTTCCATAATTAGAGATTTAGTCCATAATTTGATGGTTAGGCTCAGAGGACAAATTTTGAAATGTTTCAAAAATGATCACATTACTAAACAACACTGATCTCAGAGATTGGCTCGCATAGGACAGACAGAAGACTCTTTAGGCCTTACAAATCGGTTCATGTTATTCTATCATAATTTATCAGGGTTTAGCTCCGAAGGCTAATTTTCAAATATTACTAAATTGTGAAATAATACGGACAGATTTGGAAAGCCTAAAGCATTTTCTGTTTATTTTATATTATGGGATTGGGGTTATTCGATCATTTTTGTGATTGGGGTTATTCGATCATTTTTGTAAAATTTGAAAATTTGTCATCAGAGCCCAACATCAAATTATAAAATCACGTGTACAGATTTGGAAAGCCTAAAATATTTTCTGTCTATCCTGTATGGTGTCTATGCAAGCCAATCTCTGAGATTAGTGTTAATTTAATTAGCAAAGCGTAGAACCATGGTTTACCACATATCGATCGCTTTGGTAACATTCGAAACTTTGTCTTCCGCTTTACATTCTATACGGTATCTGTGCGAAAAAATCTCTTGTTCCTCACAAATTAATTTTTTCTTGAATTAAACTTGTAAACAAATTTACACTTTCGTAAAATTTGTTAAAAAATGTATTTAAAAACTGTGTTAAATAAAATGTGTCTTATAAATGCGCTTAAAACTTCACACCGGTGGCTGTTATTTCATCTGTAATATTTTTACTAGGTTTAGGAATGACGGCAGTATATTCCTTTTCTAGGAACCTGTTTTAAAACTGTGTTCACGATGTATCTTATTTCTTTAGGAGATGTAAGGTAGTCTTTGTCAGAAATAAGATGAGTTTTGCGATTTATAATGCTACGCAAGCTATCGAAATCTTTTAAAATCTCATCAATTGCTTGCGGAACTTGTAATTTCTTTATATTATATGAATACTTGATATTAGATCTTGATGGGTGAGATGTTACTTGACGATTTCTGTTGATGTATTTTGAAAGTGCTCGAATTTCGAAAAAATTTTGAACAATTCACAAATTCCCTACTTTTCAAAATTGTGGGTTACTCTTACAACGCATCAGCTTAATTAAATTGATCATATCGAGCTCGACTCAGCATCGTGCCGCATTCGCCTACATAAGGTACTTACTTAATTGTCTACTTGTGTAGACAATGTACGTAGACAATTCAAAAAAAAAAGTTTAGATTTATTGCGAATACGCGAATTTTCCAACAAAAAAAAACGAACATATACCTTTTACACTCGTCATTGCTTCCCTCTAATACATTTATTGACTCAATTCAAAGTATGCTTCACTTGTTATTTGAATTTTGTTTTTAAGGTCGGTAGGAATTTGAATTTGCTTGATTTCTATCGACAATTTTCTCGATGGAGATGTCGCGTCGAAAAGAGTATTTTAGACTTTGATGGTTTAGAATCTGAATATTATTTGCCTTGATTTATTGAAATTATTTTGTAAGCTTTTGTGTAATAAACTTTTAGTTGAAGTTTAGATGAATTTTCATTTGTATACATTGTCTACATCAAAAAATATTGTCTACCCTATTAACGATATTTGCGTGTAGACAAAATAAGCGTAGACACACAACACTGGCCCTCGACCCATTGAAACCTTCTAGGAGTTATTCATCTAAAAGGACCGCCGAACGCAGACAAACTACATCATTTTCAGTCGACTACCGGGTGGAAAATGCGCAAGATATTTCTTTGAAATAGAATCATATATTCATAAAGGCCGTATTTTTTACTGCAAAGCTGTGGTTGTGAAAATTTGGGAATCACCTTTAGATGACATTGTCTAGTATAGTGGTTTGCATTCTTTAAACAGTTCAATTTTGCGGTATTTTAAAACCAAATCGAATATTGTCGCACAAGTGCGGAAAGGAGAGCATTGCAAAATTTGTATCAAAATTGTTTAATTTTTCAAATCGTAGTTCAATTTAGAAATCATGTTGCAATATTATTGCAATAAAGTTTCATGCAAATCATCCTTTTCTGCCTTATTCTATAACAAAAAATCATAATCAAAAGCTCGTCTTACTAGCATTAAAACATTTACACAAACCTAGCTATTTTCTTGAAAGCTAAAACGTTTAGATGTAAAATTATGGAGTTCTACCGGCTAATCGGATTAAATAAATGTTTATAAAATAAAATGTTTTTTTAAAACGTAAAGAATTATTACAAACAAATCACAAAATTTAACCGCAACTGATAACAATTTATCTAAAAAATTTAAGCGTTTGCTATACTAAGCGAGATAACAGCACTACGGTTAGGCACATAACAACTTGTAAAGTTGCAAAGATTACTGAACTTATGAAATCCTTACTAATGATAATTATTTCAAATAACATTTGGTCTGAGCTTCCAACCACTTAATCTCTAATCAAGACTAAGGTAAAATTAAAATTTAATAATTAGTGGATAGCTGGCTGGCTCTGTTTGGCTTTAAACGATTATCAAATTTAAAATAAATGTAGGGTACTATTTACTGACATCCACTTTTAACAGTTAGATAATAACAACTTAAACCCAGATCGCGGTGTAACTTTGTGCCAGAACAATAAAGAACAATGAAAACCACCAGGTAATGTGAGATCACTGATGAGGTTACTTTCCTTAATCTAAAATTTCAAAATGTATTTTGCATCTCGAAACCGCTTTTCTTTGAATCGTTTAATGCTCATCGATGTGGATTCTGAGTTCAAAAATGTTATGTTATAATAGGCGGGGAAATAAACCTACTTAACATGAATTTTACCGCTCCAGAATCGGACCCAACTTCATTCGTTTATAATTTTCCTTTTAATACAATCAATCATTGATTTCATTTCATGTGATTTCGAGATTTCTTATTCGACACATTTTGAGACTTTGTTCTTATCCAAAGTAAATTGTAATTCGAAAAAAATTTGATATTTTCGAAATTATTCGAGACGAGATGCGATCTCCAATATATTTTGAGATAAACCGTCGTCTCAAGGCTAGAGTAAGCTAACCACCAAATTGGCATTTTCCGGGTTTTGATCGTTTCTTGTGTTGCAACATACACTCGTTCTTTCCATGCGTATTTACGTTTAAATCAGACCAGCCATTCCTGAGGAAAGTCAAATGCACTTTCCCCACTATCAGCCATTTTTAACACTTTCTATCGATTAAATTACGTTAAATCATGTTAAATGCTAACTGCACTTTAAAATTTTTTTTTTAGAAAGCTTATACGGTCTTATATAAGGAAAACCTTAATCACAACAAGAGAAAATCATAATCGGAAAACACGATTCAGTATTAAGTGATCTTTCTGCCAACAAACCTTTTGAATATGAGAGGTCAATATGATATTTAGATTCCGGTGGCACTTTTAGCTTTTATTTAAACTAACTCTTAAATTTTGATTTACCATGTCATGACTGGGATGGGAATAAACAAAACGATTACCAAAAAGGAAAGAAATTTATTGATGATTTGGGCATACAACTAAAAACGAGAAATTGAAACGAGTTGCCAGGGAGACAAGACGAACAAGTTTATTTGAAATGTTTTGGAAGATAACGTTCAAATCGAAAGGTGAATTTTTCGAGAAAATTATATTTAGGGTTTCAGTAGAGAGAAAATGAACAAGCGCATTACAAAATTACGTAACTCTACAAATTATATTTGTTGTTAACAAAACGTGAATGCCACAACATCAAAATTTTCAGTTAAAGACAAACACACGAAAAGTTAACTGGAGACTCATTGTTGACTAAAGAAGATTTATATGGTGAATTCCAATAAAGCGGACGATTCTGTTAAATTTTGGACTTAGAAACATATACATATTTGAAACGCAGTTTAGCTTGGCCTTAGCATCACAAGAGGAAAGAAAGAACGATGAAATAATATTTCAAGAGGAACAAAATACACTAACCACAATCGAAACAAATTGGTAGCTAAGGCAGAGAAAGATACTGCCATTGATCTTCAGAATATATTTGCGTTACCAAACGCAAGTATGAACTACCTAACATAATTTTGTAAGAATAACAGAACCACATATTACAAACTAATCAGCCAGTTATTACCAGCTTATGTTAGAATTTTGCAAGCAGTCGTAACAACACATTTTCAGAATACTGAAAAACTTATTATTTGGACAGATGCTTGGGTTTCGTACAATCGCATAAATAAGCATAAAGAATACAAGTATTCGGAACCGGCACTCCCTTCTGTAAGAAAGTGCTGTCCACAGTACTTGCCTACTCTAGCCTAAAATACCTAAAGTAGATTAACATTTCTGCCCTACTGTACTAAAAACAGTAGAATCTACTTTCCGATTCAATGATAATTGTGACGAGAAAATTTAAGGTAACGTTTATGTTTGTTGCCACAGCTTCTCCTGTTTAATTCAGTTTTAAATCGGTTCGTTTGATATAAGTTTTATAAATAAATTTTCAATAAATAAAGTTTTATAAATAAACGACTCGATTCCGTTTCCGAAGTGGTCGAAAAATTTGTTCGTAAAATCGCACCGAATCTTATCCCACACAGATTTATTAGCACGAAAAGCTTGCGAATATCTTGCGCTTTCATTTAAATCGACGCAAGAATAAATCGAAGCTCTGCCTTGGTCTGGGCAACTAATTAATGCAATGATATTTCTTGTGAATGGGAGCGTAAGAAGTGAATTGTATTGATTAATTAGACTCATCATAACTATAAACATTATAGATAGTTATGGAATTTTGTTTTTAAGTATTTATGGTAATATGTTGCCATAATTGTCCAAAAATACATTATGTGTTAGAGCTCGTCACTTGCAGCGAAAATGATATGTTCAACACTAATATTTTGTAGACCTTGACTATGCGAAGAACCTTAGCATATTTTTTGAAAAAAATTAATTCAGTTCTAGATTTCATGTCACTTGTTGTTCGATGCGAAATATTGTTTTTGGCAAACACGCTCTTTGAAAAAAATTTGAAAAAAATTAAAGAGTTTAAAAGTAAATTAATCAAAAAATATTTTTGATACAGTAAATCCAGCAAGTTACGCCTAAAACAAAGTATTACATATTGCATATACTGCTGTAACCCTCTGTGTAATGTATTAGCCCGTCAGGTACTTGATAAAGCTTATATGACCACATTTGCGACAATATAAAGCTGATTGGTAAAATTCTAGAAAGTTCAGAATACAGAACTGAATTTTGGCGAAAGTGAGTCTTTAAGTTCATAAGACGTAGAGTTATTGGGCTTCACTGACCTCTTTGGTGGCTACTTAAATTCGAAATATTTTGAAACAGATGGACTTCAAGAATTCAGAAATGTGACGAAAAATTTTTTGATTTGCTAATAAGTTCTATATTTTAAGAATTTGAGGATATCTTAATTATTAAAAATATAAAGGGCTGAAACCTTATAAAGTAATCAGAACTTGGTCTTTATCAATTCAATTCCCAAATCAATCCCGAAATGAACGATATTCCAGAACTTCATCCAAAAATCATTTTATAATCCCATTTCCAACCCACATGTCAAATTTGAGCATAATCGGTTTAGAAATAGGCAAGTTCCATCGTAGTTGATCAGATTCCAGAACTTCATCCAAAAAACATTTTAGAATTCGATTTCCAATGTACAAGCCGAATTTCATCATAATTGATTAAAAATTAGGCAAGTTCCTTAGAATGGAAGTGTAGAATCCCATTTTCAACGCATATGCCAAATTTCACCATAATCGGTTGAGAAATAGGCAAGTTCCATCATACTTGGCCATACTCCAGAATTTCATTCAAAACTCATTTTAGAATCCCATTTCCATTGCGGAAGTCAAATTTCACTAAAATCACTTAAGAAATAGATAAGTTCCATCCTAATTGGCCATTCATTTAATTGCTAAAGGTTTAATTTGAAATGTGAAAGGATCAATTTGAGGTTTGAGATTTTAAGTCTTAAACAATATTTGTATAAGGTTTGGTTCAAATCGGTCAAGTCGTGTGGATTGGTTTAAATATCACATACATATGCTGTACATACATACAAACACTCACTTTAATTTATAGATTGCTCAACTACTCACTAAACACTGGTCCAACATCATCTGAACCCTAATTCAATCCGCAAACGGCCCCCAACTCAACCCTCAACTCAACCGCAGACTCTGTTTCATCTCAATCCTCAAACCAGTAAATATACAATAAACAATTTGTCAACTGCTTACTATATCTTAACGCAACCCCAACTCAATTTCAACTCAACTTGAATTCAACCAGCAAATTGACCACTAACTTAACCATTAACTCAACCCCAAACTCAATACTCAAACCAAAATATATAAAAAATTGGTAAATATTTCTATTACCAGGTATTTTGGATTAATTCGTATCGCAGGCAAGGCTGGGCAAATTACATTACACTGAGGAACTAAAATACTTTTACAAATTACAGCAAACTGAGTAATTAAAATACAAATTACAATTACTTTCGAGTGGAGTAATTAAAATACAAGTTACAATTGCTTTGAATTGAAATTTGTAATTAAAATACAAATTACAATTTACTTTACATTTGTAAATTGACAAATTTTATTTGATAAAATTCGTTTAGTGAAAAAACGTATCATTGGAACAACGAATATTAAGGTTAGGTTTTATATTGATGGCTCTGGAACCAGATTTTAATAAGCCTTGTAAAAATTTAAATAAGAAATTTTAAAAACTGAGGTAATTAAAATACAAATTACAAATTGTAATTTACGTAATTTAAACACATGTAATTCGTTACTGCCCACCCTTGATCGCAGGTACCCGACCCTCTTAACGCACATGTTCGAAAAGCTTTTCAAATCTCGCTCTTGACCATAGAAACAGATTGGCAAAAAAAAAATCTAAATCGAACAAGCCGTTCTCGAGATACCATGGGTACAGACAGACAGACATCCAGACATCCAGACAGACGGACGAGCATTTTTTTTTTTGCTTTTTTAGACTCAGGGACTTTCAAAACGTCGAGAAAAATCATTTTGGACCAACCAAATTTTTGATAATTTTTGACAGGATTTCAATACTTTGGTCTTTTTAGACCGAAGTAATTTCGTTCTCGATCAAGCTGAGCCTAACATGCTGAACATTTTGTTGTATTCTTATACATATATTTAGTGAATATTAAGACATTCTTCCAATTTTAACCAACATTTTTAATACAACTCTAAAGGTGATTAGTAACTGCCAAAATAGTCTGCAAGAAAATTTAAATAACCGATCAAATAATTTTTCATTTAATACATTTGACTGTTATTCCAGGAACCATAAAAACTTTATGTTGTATTCGACATCAGCAGCAACAAAAAAAAAACCAGTAGACTGTATAATATTCTTGGCACCAAAATTGGTAAAATCCAACATTTGCACATTACGTTATGATATTAGAAAACCAAAATAAAAATGTAAACAAAAAATAAAATAAAATTCATGCAAGGTGGGTGCTAAATTTAAACCAATAAAAACACTTGCACGTTATTATGCATGCACCGTTCGGTAATGAAATAATAAATAAATCCACAATAATAATTCGATTACACACGATTATTGTCAACTCAATGAGCACTCAAAAGGTATACACACACACACACCCACATTTGTACATAATATTATATAGGCTATTTATTTACTGTCTCCATAAAGTCTCAGCTTATTTAAATAAAAATATTAAACCAAACCAATTTTATCGAGTTTCTAGATGAAAATATCAATATTTTCCATGTAGTATACGTATATCTGGTGATGACCTAGTGAAGTATTTTTTCGACATGCCAGATGGAATAATAAAATTGGTCAGAATCGAGTATAGTAATTCAATCTGATTTATATCATCATGATGTACTGACACTTGAATAGATTGGCAACAACATTTTTTATTCTCATATACCTACACATAAGTATATAGGAAAATTGTGTTCTGCGCACTGACTAAAAAAAACAACACATTGAAAGTAGAAAAATTTATAATTTTCCACCAAAATGAAAATAAAAATAAAAAATAAAAATTTGACAGATGAAAATATTATTCCTGTAAACATATTAAATTTCAAACTTGTGAATCGTGAATAAACGTCTAAATTGATTACAATTTTTTGTGATAGTTGGCCAATTTGGTTTATATTTTAGTTTATAACTCACCATCGTGTTTGAACTTGACACAAATTTGTGGATTTTTTTTTTCTTGCACTTGTTATTGTGGTTAAATCTGGAACTTTGAAATCGCACACACAAAAAATAATAAAAAAAAAAAACAAACAACAAAAACAGAGATTTTCTTTAAATTTTCTTTTTCCACTTTATTATTTCACATTATAATTTTATATAACTTTTTAACTATTGAACGAAATAAACTTTTCAATCACTTTGATACAAACAATAACAACAACAATAAAAAAAAAACACTTTGCACAATATTCTATGGAATTTTCTTATCCCTCAGGTTTTACATTTATTTACGAACTAAAAAAATTTAGGTTAGGATTTTCATGTGTGTATAACAGTGTGTACATACAATTTTCGAGTGGAAATTGAAAAACTATGTACGTCGTATATGTGTATATTTAGGAGACGAAAAATTATACTGTGCGCTCACTTTCTTGTATATTATGTAAAACAAAAAAAAAAAATTATTTGTTTATGTCAGAAAGGAAAAAAATAAAAAAAAATTATTTCACGAAAAAAAATTTAAAAATTTTCAACAAAAATTTAAATTAACAAAACTAATTTATATTTATATACTGAGTGAGACTACTCGGTTTCAATGTTCCGATATAAACTGAAGAGAGAGATAGAGTTTCGCATTTTCTAATGGAAAAAATTAAAAAAAAAAATACAACTACAAATTTTTTTTATTTTTTATGAGACTCCCCGCAGTAGATATACACATAAAAATACAATCAGCTGTGTATTATATTAGTATATTGTAAATACAAAAAAAAAAAAAAAAATCTTGTGCTTTTTGAGAAAAATTATCTCAAGACGATTTATACATACAAACATAAACACCAGTAGTATATTCGATAATAGTAGGAGTATAAAACTACTGTGCGATCTTTTCTATAAAATCAACGATCAAAATCCACCACACTACATAATATCATAGTTAACAGTGCTAATCATATTAGCTATGTATATTATATACCAACAACAAACTAAAGTGGGGAACAAACAAATACTTACAATAAATTATAACAACAAACTGAAGACAAAACAAAACAGAAAGAAATGTAAACAATTTCTTATGTACGTACACACAAGTCAATCTGTTTTTTTGATAACAATACAATTAAGAAACACATTTTTGATAATATGCCACCACAAATATATATCTACATACCGCTTCATTCTCTCCGTATTATGTTTATTACAATAAAGATAGAGAGAATCAAATAATCGTATGGTTCTCAAAATCGCAAGTTGTTACGCGATCAGCACGATACTCAACAAATTTTACAAGTTGTTTATGTGCGTGTGATTGTTTCAAAATAAAATTTTAACAATTTTTTTATTTTTTTTTTTTGATTGCGGTAAAGGTCAAATAAACGTTTGATAAGTTTAAGCGGGACTCATAATGAATATTTTATTTAATTTTGACAGAATTAAGTTGTGATTTTTTTATATAATTAATGTTTTGGCGCTAAAAGGTTCATTATTGCGTATGGCAAGCATATGTAGAAGGTTGATGATCGTAATAAACATAACAGTGATCTTTTTGTAGACAGATGATCGTACGTTTTGGGGGAATTTATTATTTGTACAGCAGTTGATTACCGACACCGACAAATTTTTTTTTTTTTTGTTTTTGTTATATAGCGGATAGATGAAATAGTTAAGATTAAAATTATAATTACATTTGTTTGAACTTGAAAAATATGTGATCGCTTTTTAATTTTATGAATGAATGTTTTATTATTTTTGGATGATCGTGAATCTGAAAATTCAATTTAGGAAATCCTCTCGTTTAGTTTGAAAATGGTTTGATCTTTAAAGTGATTATAATTATTTATTTCATCAAATTCTCGATATATTTTGGTACAATTATAAATTTTCAATAATGATTGTTGCATGAGTCACCTGTGGTGGTACTAGGTAACCGCAGTACGAGATGTATCAAGCGTTTTAATATTAGTTCAAAGTCATGATCAGATAAATGGTATAGCTCAGATTAAGTAGCTTAAAGCAGACCACCCTTTCACATTTGGAAAAGCGAGACATTTATAGGAATTTTTTAAGAAAATGCGGTGGTCTAGCTTTTAGAGAACCAAGAAATCGTTCCTGTTGCTATTAAATATTTTCCTAATACAGGCTCAGCAATTTCTTCTCGATAGCTGAAGGTGAACGTCAAAGAAATTACTCGTAATCTGACTCCATAGAAAGAAAAATGACTTTAGGTTCTAACAGAAAAGGTTGAATTTCATTTCCAACAGATTGAATGTGATTGATATAGTTTTTCATATACAGAATCTTTTTTAATACTGGTAACCGTTAAATACCAAATTAATTTACCAGTAATCCTCGTACAACCGGTTTATTTTGAAAAAAATATTTTAGAAATAAGGAAATTGCGAATTCTCCAGTTTCATATCACCTTGTCCCGGAGTATTGCATGGAAATGGGATGCTTGATGTTCGAGCCTTAATTGGTGAATTGGTGTTTCGAAACAGATAGGTTATTCGATATTTTCGAGATTATTGGAGTATGTATGAGACTATCGAGGGCTGTATTTGATAGTTCGATGTTACTCGAGCATCTTTGTGCCGAAATTAGTAACATTAAATTTCTTGACAAAAAATTCAAACACTTAAAAAGTAACTTTATTTTAAGAGAATGCCTACTTTACAGGGCTTTTTCTGAAAATTCCTTTAAATTTTATCGCCTTCGCCTTTGTTAAATAAAATTAAAACTGTATTTAACATTTTGTAAATCTTGGATTATTGGTGACAAATTGGCCACTACAGTGTGCCATTAAACCGTTTATTAATGTAAGACGTCAAAAGAAATTTCCTGATACAGCAACATTGCGGTAATGAACTTATTAATAGTGATTATTCGTCGGTCATTAAACAAGGTCATCGTAATTGTAAAAGTTATGTACTTTATTCTAGTTTTTATGATTTTTTAAAATTGATTTTTAATATTTTTTTGTATTTTAGGTTTTCACAATTCAGTCTCTATCGGCATATACACAATACCTGTGACAAAAACTTGAGAGATGGTGATGGTTCATGTTTAAAGATTGAATTTTTTAATGCTCGCAGTCTTTTTTGCCATATAGATCAAATTCGAATTTTTATTAATTTTAATAATATTGATCTTTTTTGCGTGGCGGAATCCTGGCTTACGTGTAAGATCAATGATAAATCTGTTGCCATAAATGGCTATAATATTCTACGATACGACAGAACACACAAAAATGATGGTGGGGTCTGTATATACGAGCAGAAAATGTTACAAATTCAAGAGGATTCATTCAGGTACATATGGTAAAACTGAAGTTATAATGGGAGAAATGAAACTTCCTTCCATGACAATTCTAATAGTAGTTTGTTACAATCCCCCACCTGCTATAAAAACTGACCTGGATGATTTCCAGAAAATACTATCTTCTTTCGTATTACGATATAGTCATTTCGTAATAAGTGGTGACTTAAATTTTAATATTCTTGACAGGTCGCATATATTCGATGATCTATTAAAATCCAATAACCTTTTCTCAGTTCCTTTTTCGCCAACTCGTGGCCCATCGTTATTAGATCAGTTTATTGTTTCTAATCCGGAACAGGCCAGAATATTAGAGTTCAATCAATACACTATGCCACATATATCCGATCATGACTTTCTACTCATCTCCTATAAAGTGAAGTCTAAACGGGTCAAAATTCGGAACAAGCTTATTTACGACTATAGTAACATAAATAATGCAGCAATTTCTTTTTGCCTTTTGGGCGCTGATTGGGGTCGGATGTATTCGAGCGATAACATTAATTCTATGTTTCACTTATTCTGAGTGCTTATACTCTGTTCATGACAACAGTGTCCCGGTAAAACGAGTACTGTATGGCCAATCTGCAGCTCCTTGGTTTAATTTTGAAATTGGTCATAGAATGTTACTTCGGGATCAGGCCTTTTCTAAATTTCAGAAAACTTCCGGTATAAAGTACCGCAAAATTTATCAGAATGAGCGAAATTGTGTTACTGATTTGATTAGAGCCGCTAAACAAAATTATTATTTTCGTAACCATAAGCTAACCATGGCAAGAATCTGGGGAAATATTAATACGATTGGCATAGGGAAAAGTAGATCTGATGTATTAATTGACATGGACCATGCTGTAGTAAATTCTTATTTTTGCATCATACCTAACAAGTCGGTTGTTTTTCCCCCTTCCAGATTGTAATGATACAAGTAGTTTCACTTCTAATTTGTTTTCAGTTAGCTGTGTAATGGAATTAGATATTTTGAAAGTATTTGCAGCATAAAATCTAACACAGCTGGTCATGATGCAATGAATCTAATTTTTTTAAAGAAGACATTACCTTTTGTTATCTCACCGTTAACGTACTTAATAAATAATTGTATCATGCGGTCTGAATTTCCTGATATATGGAAAACCAATTTAGTGATTCCGGTTAAAAAGAAACAAAATAATGACACGCTGGATAATCTTAGACCAATCAGTATGGTATCGGTATTATCTAAAGTTTTCGAGATTCTAATTCATGATCAAATTAACGACCATATAAAAAAATATAAATATTTAACACAGTTTCAATCGGGTTTCCGTAACAATCATAGTACAAGCACCGCTCTTCTTCAAGTTATCGGTGATATTGCATATCATCTTGATCAAAACAACTCTTTTGTTGTACTAGTTTTTGCTCGATTTTTCCAAAGCTTTTGACTGTTTAAATCATAAGTTACTTTTGCAAAAGTTGATGCTTTATTTTAACTTTGATAAAACTGCGCTTAAGCTTATGTATAGATATTTATCGGATAGATATCAAAAAGTCTTAGTAAAAGGTGTCATTCAGGGAACTATCCTTGGGCCGTTATTATTCTCCCTATTTATCAATGATCTACCGCAGATCTTGAAATATTCGAAATATCATTTGTACGCAGATGATTGTCAAATTTACCACGGGGGCATTAAGGATAATATATCTGAAACCTTTAATAAAATTAATAATGATTTATCCAACATATTAGATTGGTCTATATCTAATGGAGTCTCATTGAATATTTAAAAGACGCAGGCAATCTTCATTTTTAGGCGTGATTTTTTAGTCATCCCAGATATATACATTGATAATAAAATAATCCCATTTCAAAATCGCTTTAATAATTTAGGAACTTTAATTAACAATAGATTCACGTGGGATTCCCAGATTTTCAAGGTTTGTAGTAAAATCAACTCTACATTATATGGATTGAAACTCCATAAGAACATTTGTCCTAAAACCGTCAGGATTTTGCTTGCTAAAACGTTGGTAATCCCCCATGTAATGTATTGTAAATTTCTTTACATTAGTTGCGATTGTAACTCAAGGGAAATTTTACAAGTAACTTTGAACAACATAGCCAGATACGTCAATGGATTGAGGAAATGTGATCATATCTCTGCTAAGTTTAGAGAATTATTTGGTTGCACAATGACTCAATTTTTTTATTATTGATCATTATTGTTCCTCTATAAAATTATCAAAAATCAAGTTCCTGTTTATTTATACAACAAAATAAAAATTGGTTCAGCTCGAAATAGCAATATAATACTGCCAGTTAACCGTTCTAATGTTTACAACAACTGGTCACTATTTAATATGTTTACAAGTTGGAATCAGGTTCCGGTGGAGATTAGAAGTGTTAAAACTTTTGCTAGATTTAAAGTTTTATTATTTGATTTGTATTCTTTTTTTTTTTTTTTTTTTTTTTTTGTATTCATTATGTAAGTGTGTGGGATAGAAAAGCGATGCTTCATCCAGGATTAATTGATAAATAAATTAATAAATAAGACAAATTTAAAATCTAACGGCTTAATCTTCTAACTTACAAATATATAGGGAGAGAGTACATTTCAAAATGTATGAAAAAAAAAAATAAAAAAATCTTATATCATTTCATAAGGAGAAGGCTGAGAAGGGCGAATATTCTTTAAAAATGTACTAATTTTTTGTAGTGTATAATTTTGACTTTGACTCACTGTCTCGAAATTTCTTAATTCCTTAATACCCTTTACATCGTCGGTGCACAGTGCGGCTAAATCGAAAAAAGCTGGCCAAAAGTCCAATAAAAAAGGTTCTAAGTATTTTTTTTTTTTCTAACGTTCAGTAATCATTTTGAAAGTATCAAATATATCAAAATCAGTAATTATAGTCGATTTTTAACAATGTCAATCATTAAAGTACGATATCTTATTAACACAATTAGAAAGTTGTGTTGTTCTGTCGTGTTCGGTTGTACAACTTATCAGAGGTTATACGAGTAGTTGAAATTATTATGTTCCAAATGAAAACAAAAATTTACTGCTTCAAACTGCTTCTTCGGATTTTATTGAGGATTTTGAAAAGTAGGTTGGGGAAAAAGTATTCAGAGACTTTTTGGCATTTTTTGATTAAATTTTCTCCTATTCAAAATGAGTTTTTTTTTAGAATATATTGGCCGTTATATCTATGACTTTTTGGCATTTTTCGGGAATTTTGGACAAGTAATTTTCACAGTTCTTTCTTGAAGCCAACTTTAGACCATCAAGGGAGTTTTGCAGAGATCGAAACAAATGGTAGTCAGAGGGTGCAAGGTTAAAACTTCCCAACCAAGCTCTCTCAAATTTTGCCGGCTTATCAAAAATATGTGTGGTCTGGCGTTATCAATGTGGACGACAGCAAGCTTTCTATTGATCAATACTGGTCGTTTTTTTTTTTGCTGACAACAGAGATTAGAATCAATCTTTTGACCAGGTTCTAGAATCTCATGATGCACGATTTCCTTCTAATCCCTCTATCTAAACACAGCATAACCTTATGGGGTGTCAATCCTGGCTTGGAAGTCGTTTGTTGTGGTTAACCTTGCTTTCACCATTACCTTTTTCCAACGACATTCTCATTTTACCCATTTTTCATCGCCAGTTCATTGATTTGTTTCAAAAATGTTACGATTTCGTTGCGTTCGTAGCGATTCGCTAATGGAAATTCGGGTCAGCCCTACGCAAATGGTTTCAAACTGTTTTGTGATTGATATTTAATTTCTTAACAATGTCATAGCTGTTGATATGTCGGTCTTCTTCGATTTTTTGTAAAATTTCATCGACTTTTCCATCGATTGGTTGACCAGAGCGAAGTGCATCTTTGATATCGAAATTTCCAGAATTTTCAAAATTTCAAACACGCGTCACCTTTCATAACCGGAATTTTGTTGAGAAAAATGTAAATAAATTTAGTTTTAATTTATTTTTTTTTTTATATCGACTAGGTAATAGACATTTTTTTTAAATTATTGTTGTAACTTTTCCAGGAAATGCGGTTATTGTTGCGCTTTCCGCATAATGCGTTATTATTATTTAATTTTGCAACTCTTACTTCAGATTCGTAATCTGCCACCCAAACAACCATGAAAATGATTTGCATCTTGATTGTAACATCACTACAGACTGTTTCGTGAATAGGGGTTGCCAATAGGGGATGAGGCGGGGTTAAATTTTGCACCTCTGACTTCAGATTCGTAATCAGCGACCCAAAAACCCCTGAGTACAGATTTAGAGATAATTTACTTTTGAATTTTGCCAAAGCTTTTTTGGAATCGCCTACACCGTGCGGCGGCGCAGCGACGCAGTAAAGCGTTTACAAAGCATTTTGTTTAATTCAATAATTCTAATGAATCGAAAGATATTGAACTAATGAAATAATTAGTATAAAGTTAAATACAAAAATTTTAACGAATATCAGGGGTGAACTTCACATCTGGCACTTAGTGGCACATGTTGCAGCCAAAATAGATTTCATGACAACAGGTAAAAAGCAGCTCCCTAAATTATTGATAGCCCCGTTTTCGATAGAGTAATACTTCTAGCAAAGCTTAAAATACAAAGTTCAATTTAGTGGTCCATTTTCATTGAATTGTGGTGTTCCTCAAGGTTCAGTCTTGGTCCACTACTTATTTTTAATTTATCTATATGATATCTTTAGCTTGGGCCTATGATATGAAGTAAAGTTGTACTCAGGCTAATGTTTGGATAATATCTCTAATGATGCAACCATGATTTAAAATTGTTATGATTCTAAGTGAGAAAACTAAAATTATGTTTTTTAAGATAGCTGGAGATTTTTTGAGGATTATACGCTGAATTTATCTAGGACTCTTCTAACTGTAACTTCCAGAACTGTAATAAATATACCCTAAGCCAATTAGATATGCTGGGCTCTTACAAAAAAAATTATCACAAAATTATAAATAAAGTGGACTTAAATTGGTCCATGTGATTCGGTTCTTTTTGAATCAAATTAGTTAAGTTCATTATGTTAGCTATTGGTTATTGGCGTATCTAGTATTAAATCTTATCGGGCCATATTCAAGTTAAACCGTCATTATTTCCCTCTAAAAATCAATATGTGTCATTTCGCTAAAGTGAAAACAACATATTTTTTTTTGTGCTATGCATGTCAACCTTTGTGTCAACAAAGCACAATTTGCGGCAAGCGCTGCTTTTTTGTTTTAATTTGAAGAAAAGTGTAGCTGATGGACATCGATTGCTGTGTAAAGCTTATGGGGAACATGCTGCATTAAGAAAAAGATGTGAGTACTAGTTCCGGCGTATTAAAAGTGGCGATTTTGACACCAAAATTCATGCCAAACTCAAGAGGAGTTCGCTGAAATTTTAAGAGTAACTGAACAAGCGATTTAAATGGTTCCGGTCAGTTGATCGTGTTACAATTGAACGTGAACAATTTATCGTAGACACAATTGATCGTGGAAACAATTGATCATGGATACAATTGATCGTATGAACAATTGGTCATGGATCAACTGATCTTATGGACAATTGATCGTGGATCCATGGTCAATTCCACGTATTTATTTTACCTAAAATTTTTATTTATTTCGTTACTCCCGCTCTTATAGAGTTGTAAATTTCTATAAACCCTAAATTATTTCCTAAAGCGGAGGGCTAAGCGGAGAGGAGCGCGTGCCCATGAGAGTTACCGAAGCCGTTAGCCTCTATAATTTTAAGTTAAATTATTCGATGTCCTTTCTCGTTTTCCGAGTGTAATTAAAATCGGAAATATTTTTATAAAAAATCGAATTAAATTCGAAACAAATTTGTTTACATTACGCGTATATACATTGTATGTATAAATAATCATTTACGTATACATGTATGTACAAATAGCCTTATCCATAAAAATATACAGAAAGATTGGCTATGTAGGCCCTACATAATACGAAATGAATAAAAACACAAAATACTTTTCCGGAATAAATGGATTAACTATTCATTATCAGTCAATTTGCTCTATAATTTTTTATTTATTTTTTTTTTTGTCTCGGCCATGTGGTCAATTTGATTTAAAACTCGTTTGGAAACAAACAACTAACGCAATTTACTTCAATTCTTTATTTAAATTCGATTATACTGTTACACGATCAATTCTCCATACGATCAACTGATCCACGATGAATTGTTCATGCGATCGATTGTATCCACGATCAATTGTTTCCACCGTCAATTGTTGAACGATCATTTGTTATACGATAAATTGTTCACGATCAATTGTTTACGGTCAATTGACATTAAATCGATTTAAAATCATCTCAAGGCCAAAAGACCTCGAACGCTGTTTTTTTACGTGCGAACAACAGCGCCAAAGACAAAATCGGAAGGGGTTTTGCATCAAACCATGATGATGGATGAAAAGTGGGTCCACTATGACAACCCAAAGCGCAGAAAATCATGTTGTAAGCCCGGTCATACATTAACTTCAACGGCCAAACCGAATATTCATGGCAAGAAGCTAATGCTGCGCATCTTGCGGGATTAGTTCGGCGTAATCAATTATGAGATACTCCAGCCTAACGAAACCTTAACTGGAGAACAATAACAACAACAACTGATGCAATTAAGCCGATTATTGAAGCTCAAACGTCCACAATAGCCCAAAAGACATGATAAAGTGATCTTTCAGCGCGATAATGCTCGGCTACATGTTGAAAAAGTTGTCAAGAAAACTTCGGAGGCGCCTCAATGGGGTGTCCTACCGCCACCCGTCGTATTCATTAGATATTGCTCCTTCTGACTACCACTTATTCTGGTCGATGACTCATGGCCTGGCCGAGCAGCACTTTACTGCTTACGAAGAAGCCAAAAATTGGGTCGATTGGGATCGCCCTAAAAGGCGGAAAATTTTTTCGACGCGAAATCCGTATGCTGCCTGAAATATGGGAAAAAGTCATAGCATAGAAAAATGTACATTTAGCGAAAACACATTTAAAAAACTTCATGCAATGTAGTTTTTATGTGCATTTTTAATACATCTGTTTGATGTCAAATGATATTTTAATTAACCATATTTATCGACTTAAGTTATTTTTTAATTAATTTTAATTGAAAAAAAAAATTTTCCTTATAGTAACAATATTTTTTTATTTTTATTTTTATTTTAGAAGATCGATTTCGGATTGACTCCTTCTTCGGTTCTTTTTTAACAACTATTCTGAAAAAAGAACCGAAGAAGGAATCAATCCGAAATCGATCTTCTAAAATAAAAAAAAAAATAAAAAAAATATTGTTACTATAAGGAAAATTTTTTTTTTCAATTAAAATTATTTTAAAAATAACTTAAGTTGTTTTATTATAAATTTATAAGTGACAAAATATACACAAGCAAAATGGATATACACCATTATAACTCATATTTATCGATTTATTGATTTGGTGTTGTCCAATTTTAATTAATTTAATGATTTATTTTAATGTAATTTAGTTTAATCCTAAAATGCGAATTTTGAAAACTATACATTTATATATGCATTTCTGACGCACTCCGTGTATTTAATTTTGTATTTTCCATAGTATGTTTCAGCAAAAATTTAATAATTAATTCATATTTCACTTACAAGCGAAGCTTGAAAAGCTGAACTCTTAAAACTGTATTAACATTGTAAACTAGAATATTAATTACAATGAAGTACTTTTTGAATTGAATCGAATTCATTATAAATAGTAGTAAAGGGGTATCATGTCTTCATCGGAAACCAAATTGGGGACTCTTAATCAAGAAACTAGTGTGTTGGTGCAGAATTTTTATAAAAGGGATGTGCATCAGTAGGGTTATTGTTAAAAATAAGTAGCGTGTGTTTTTTTACTTTGCTATTTGAAGCAGGCGTATCAAATCTTTAATAAAAACTAGTCCACGCAGGAATTTTTGTTTTTTTATTCATTTTGTATTCAAATGATTAACTAAATAATTTACATAATTAAGAAAATGTTTAAAAAATATAACTAAATTAATATTCATCAAATTTTAGAACGGACTCCATTAAACTTGATCCAACATTAGCTATTTGTCGTTTGTTGTCTAACCTGCTCCATGTGCATTATTATAAAACAAACCTATTCCAATAACACTAATCTTTGGAGTTGGTTTGTTGACAGATTTTTGGTTTCTTCAGTTTCTGGAAGTTTAATTTTTAATGGTAATAAAGTTTTATTGCGTAGAACTGTTGATATTTCGGGAGTAGCAACATACACATATTGTAAAAAATACTTTCTTATGCGTTTATTTGTATTTATTCGTCATTTTGAAATCCAGCTGACCATCATTGATCTGAAAAATATCTGAAAATGTCTGCCCGCGTGATTTTAATATTTTAAATATATTTTAATGGTTTTCTCACTCATCACTTAATATAAATTTTTGGTTTATCTTGTTTTAATTTTGCCGTTAGTTTATGTCGACATCAATATTGGAACAACCACCTCTGCTACCTCGATATCTGCTGCAAATAAACGCTATTCCTCCGTTTGTTTAATAATTTTTAGTATTGCACAATAAAAAAAAAAAAATATATCATATGCTAAAAGCAGATGCTACTTTTATAAAGCAAAAGCTTGTTACCTCTTTCGAAGTAACTGCTAAAAAAATTTCAGTAAACCATTTCGTAGCAAATGCATTTATTTTTGATTTTGCCAAATGCTTGTGCTTGTAGCAAATGGACAAGAAGCATTTGCTTTTAGCATACTATATTGTGGTTTTTTCGCGTTTGCCCCATTAAATTGTAATAAAGAACTACTACCTATATCAAGGGAAAAACTGGCAGATTTTATAGTTTAATGTGATAATAATTATATTCCAAGATAATATCTTTCATGAAAAATTTAGCTGTGAAATTTTTTTCAGGTGAGGCCAGTGATTTAAAATAAATAATTCATGTGATGTATTTTTTTAAATAATTTTAAGGGCTCAAGAATGCGCTTATTTTATTATTTAATGCTTAATAATTTGTGTTAATAGAAGGTAAATAAAAACTTCAAATAAAGCACATTTTTGAATTTATATTAATTATTTTCTTATTTTTCGTGACCAAGGATTTTAGTAAAATCCATGCAAAATAATTTTTTGTACACACAAAACTGTATTTTAGTTTCCCCTTTAAAACTCTAGTAATTAGGCTTACTGGAATTTATAATTATTGTAGGTCCAATTGTAAATGATATTAAGTAATTCTTAAAGACTCTTCTGAAATAAAATTGTCGGGGCATAAATTTTGTAATTTCATAAGAGTCTAAAATAACCATAAATTCAAACTTTTTGTTTTAATTGTTATCAAAAAACCTACTTAACCTAAGTGTTGTCACTTACTTAAAATTATATTTTCAAAACGTTCTCCTAAAAATCGATTTTTTCACTTACCATATTCTACCAAAAGCTTAGTACACTCTGAAAATTTGAGTTTTGAAGCCAAATAAAAAACAGAAAACAGGGAATCACCAGTTCTAAAGAATAGGGGCATAGAAGGAAACAAAAAAATGTGGGTTGAATCTCAAATATATTTGGTCCCTTAATTTGGATTTGTGGGACAAATTTAAAAGGTTTTTTTCCTTATTAAATTTAATATTAAATTTTTAGTAGAACCTAATGGCAAAAGCATAGGTTAAGTAAATTAGATGAAAAACATCAAAAACATCAATAAACAAATTTATTTTTAATTCCACTCAAATTTGTATACAAATGTTTGTTTCCCGGAAAGAAAATTGAATATTAAATGTTTGCTTTTATTCCTTTCAGAAAACAAATTAACGGAAAAGTGAATTACACTTTTTGGACTTACCTTTTTAGAAAAAGACCTTTACATATAAAGTTTTATTTTTATGTAGAATTCTAATAATTCATTTATACAGTCCTTCCAAATTCTAAAATCTTTTAATTTTAATTGATTTTAATGGTTTCCTGTAAATGTAAGAGAATTTAATCCAGTTTCGAACTAATGAGCATAAGATTATGCGAAAATCAACCCTATCATTAGGCCATGGCCACAGGATTGATTCTACGACAGTTTATATTCTGTTTATATAGAATATACCGCGCACAGGTTGTATTAGCGAAATATACTAATACTAGCCAAATTTTCCTACAAATTTTTTTCGTCACATTCACACAGTAGCCTTATTAAGCAAATTTTTTAATTTAATTTGAATTAATTCAAATTGCCTGATTATTTTCTAGTAAATATTAGTGTACTTCTACGTGCTATCTGTGACACAAATTAAAATGGTATTAGGACCTGTTCTATATTAAAAATTACACGAATTAAAGCATTAATTCAAAATAACGTAAAATATTGGTAATCAATCGTCAGTTACGTGAATTAAATTAACTTAATTTATGTATACTTTTTTTTCTTCCTGCATGTAAACAATTATTTGGAATCATAATTTTAAACATCCAAACTCTCCTAGTATAATTTTTGAATTTTTTATTAACATGAGCCAAAACCATCTGTGATAGCAATGAAAATTTCTATTAGACGAGATGTGATTTGTCCTTCCTCTTCGAAATTTAATTTAATTTTATTTTTATTTTTCATTTATGTGTTGTTAGTGTTGAAGTGTTATGTACATATATACTTTATATACATACTATATGTATATATATTTTAATTTTAATTCAATTTTATTTAAAATGAAATAATAATTTAAGTGTAATTTTGGAAAATGCAATTCACCGGGATGCATTTATCAGGCACTGTTTTATATTTATAGATAAAGAAATCAAAATTCTTGAATTGTTGATTAAGTGCATGATTTTAACTTTTGAGTGGTTGTGCAAGGAATTTAATTACTAAAATCTAATAATTGGATCATATTAAAATTGATTTTAACTTAATTTGATATACGTAGTTAATTTCATATCTTATTTTAATTTTACGCATACTTGTATGTGTTCTTGTGTTTTATTTTTTGTACAACTGACACAAATATATTCTTTACACTGATCCTATCTATATTATTGGTTTTTGTCATACAACATTTAGACAACAACAAAAACAGAGACATTTTTGTTGGTTTTGGTATAATCATCACAAATATTTTTCTGTATCTTGATTCATAGAATAGGAATGTTTGTATGTTCGCTATAAGGGTATTAGTTGTGGTTAATTAATGAAAACATGATACGTCTCCTGCTACGCACATGGAAGATTGGTTGAAAATATTTACCTTCTCTATGTGTGTTGGTGGTTTAGTATAACCGATTCTGTTATTTTTATTTTGGTGTTGTTTTCTCTGTTTGTGTTTTTTGTATTCATGAGCAACTATAGTGTTCTTGATAAAACATGAACTACACAAACGCAACGAAACTTTTAATGTATTCGACTCAAATAGGATTCTTATACTTCGTATAATCGACTAAGTTTTAGCCGAATCGGAAATTGCTAATTGTTTATTTAGGTATGATTCATTCTTTTACAGGGAATTATAAACTGCATTAAATAATTTTAATTATATTAAATTAATTTAATTAATATTAAAAGATTATAAATTAACTAAATTATATGAATAAAATACTAATATGGAAATATTAATTTTGAGTTGAATTGAGATTAGGTTTGCCACATATAATGACGTATTTATTTATGCATGCTAAATTTTGATTCAATGAGTGTGAACAACGTGGAATTATGTAAATAAAGTTCGAGATGCTAAATATATTGAACTTAATTAATTAACTTAATGGATTGAGTGAAGTTTAGGTTGTAGTTTTCACAAACAAACGTTAATATTACTTTTATTTCCTCTCATTGATTTATTATTTTACTGACTTGTATTTTTAAGTGGTGATGGTAAATGGTGTGGCGGAGATCCCTTCAACAGGTGAGTGATGCTACTGCTTTTGGTAATCTACTGTTTTATAAGTTTTAAATATAATTTTTGAAATAAGTATTGATGATCGCTATCTTACAAATAACGAATAGCCAATTAATTTGATATACACTTTGAGAGATATTATCGACCATGATTCTCTTAGTAGTTTTAACTGTTGAGTGGTACTTTTCTGAGTTTTGAAGGTTTTATAGTTTACATCTTTAGGGGTTGTGTTTATGAGTACAAATGGAGATAAATTGTTGGAAGGAATTGTTTGATTGTAGGATGTTATCAGTTATTCAGATTTTTTAGCTTTTATATAAATTCAAAGTTTGTTAATTGTCCTAAATTTTCGATGGTTTGAATTATTTTCAGGGGAGCTGGCTGACGGTTTTTTGGAAAATGAAAAAAGGGAATTATTTACATGTTGCATAGCGGATCGACCAAATTGTATGCAGGGTGATTATACATACACATAACAAATTGTTCTTGTTTTTTAATAGGACACTGAATTTTTTCTCCTTTACCTGGGGACCATTCGGGGGAATTATTTCGGTTGACACTAGCCAATGCGTTTTTGTTTTTCGGATGTGCTTGACCTGTATACTTGATTTGTTATTTTCTATGCATAGCTGATTATAGTGGGCAGGCCGTCGTAGTGGCGGGAACTTTTGAGAAGGCTACGGGAGGTTTTTTTTTTTTGATTGATGGAGGTTGAATGGGGGCCGGGTGAGTGGGAAACTATGTATGGGTCGAGTCGCGCGTGGTTTTGGGTAGTGTTTTTATAGTTTCCTTTTAACCTGTTTATATCTGCTTTGTAATTTGCCGGATTTTTTGATTTCCATATGTGGCGGGCTGCTTTGAGCCATCTTTTCTTTTTCTTTTGTTCATATTCTAATGTAACCGAAGATGTATGAGCGGGGGAGGGATGGGGGATATTTCGGGCTGGCTTGCTACGTATGAGGGTCGGGAAGTTCGATAGATTGTAGAGTGGATGTGGTTTGGTTGCAGGTAAGTTATAGAGGTATTATTCAGGATTATGTGTGGTTTGGTATGTGCATGGTTTCTCGTTCATTTGGTTCCGATTCGATTTCCATCGGTTGGAAGGGAGTCTTCGTGTTTTTTTCGGAAGTTTTCGATATTGTGACAGTTTGGTTGCTGCGGTCGGCTGTGTGTGGGGAGTAGTGGGTCGGGTATGCGGGTCGGGGCGTTTGGGGGGTAGGGGCGTTTTCGTTGGTGTCATTTGGAGGGTTGGTCTGTAGTTTGGTCGAGAAGAATTAAATAAAAGAAATTTTAAGTTGCGAAAATGACTAAGGTAAAGGCAATCATTAGAATATTCAGCTATTATAAGTTAAACTTAATTATACAATATATAATTGTTAGATCGTCTCCGAGCTACAGAAATATTTGTGAATTATCGCTCAGTATCCAGAAACTCCAAGCATCCAGCTGTTATCTAGCGTAGAAATTGTATTGTCTTGTGATAACTATTTTATTTTATTTATCACTAACTAATTTATATAAGTTAAATTCTATTAATTAAGTAGTAAAGATATGGTATAATGTTGAATTATTAATTTAATTTAGTTGCCAGAGATACCTGGGAAATTCTATTTGAGCTTTATTCGTAAATATCCTTTATACATGTTACTTAACTAAATTATTGGTGATTCTAGACTTTTTGGCGCCGTAACATAATTTATTTTTAAATTCTGTTATATAATTTTATAAATAATTAACTTCAACATTATTAATTTCTCTTTTTCTAGATCTGTACGAAATTGCTGATTAGTTTTAGTTTAATTTTATCGTTAAATATATATTTTTAACTTTTATTTTTAAATCTAGTTGCAGTATGTAAACAATTAATTAACTATTAACTAATGAAACAAGCGCTGTGAATTGAAATCGTAGCTTAGTACTTTAAATAAGAATTGGGATAGTATCCATATTCGATTTCATATAATGTTAATTTTTGTAATATGTAAGAGCTATATTGTGTTTTGCTTATTAATCTATATTAATTAATTTAGTTGTAAGAATATTTAAAGGTTTCTCTTCCTTAGTTTCCTAATAAATAATTCAATTTTCGAAATTTAACATAGTTCCAGATAGGGATTAAAATTAATCCTGAGTTTCAGAATTAAATTATAGCTTGAATCAACTATCCAGGTTCATTTAGTAGTGAATAAGCTGTAGTTTAGAAATTGTGTCGTCCTGTACTAACAATTTTTACTAACTATCGCTTAGGTGTCTGTAATTGGGTCGAGTTTGTGTCAACTAGTAATTCTATCCTGTCCTTTGGTTTTGTTATATGTAAACGGGTGTACGGTTGTGCCCGGGATTGTAAGGTGTTAATGGCTTCAGTGCTTGGTCGTGACATATTGTAATGCCTAATACATTTTCAAAAAATTCAAAAAATGTTCGCCTTAAAAAATTAAATTGATTCAAAAATCAACAGAATCCTTGACATACCAACAGCTAAATAATTCTCCGATGTTGCCGAAATGTATAATTCCTATAACACCTCGATAACTGCCTCAATCGAAACAACCTTTAGAGTCGAGCATTTCGACGTTACTGATGTCGAAACAAATTAAAATAAATGACTACCGGTTAGCACAGCGAGTGTCTTTATCTACTCAATTCGATAGTTTGCTCGAGGTAGTGAAAAACGGCCCCAAGCAAGTTATGTGGTGAAAAAAAAATTATTTCGCCTCCAATAATTGTGTCAGGCATAGAAGCAATCAGTTTTTTAACATTATTATTAAGGAACTGTGACTCAGGACAACTTCGACCTAAAAATGATTGTAACCAGCCAGGTTAAAATTCAGCTAAAATATACCGTATTGCAACCACTTGCCCCGTTATGTGAAATGTATAAAGGAATAAGGAGTACATAGGTGAAATATGTTCTTTGTCATGGTAGTCATCCATCCAACTATGGAAGTTGCCGTGTTTACAAAGTTTAAAACCGCATTTACCAACTCAATGATTCTATTGAAAGTCACAACTCGTAAAAAAAGAGAATTCAAAAATTCATGAACAACAGTCGGAAAGCTTGATTCGCTCAAAACGGTTGGAAATTAAGATGGTTGGACAAGAAATTCATGCCGTGCTAGTACTCGAAGCGCATGACACCGGCAGTTTTCTAAAGCTACCCAGGGACTCCAACCGTGACATCATCCTAACGGTTTAGCACAGAGTGACACTGTAGTTACAAATAAAAACATAATTATACACTGGTTTGAGTTGTACTTGGAGCCACTTTAGTATATTCTCTATAATATACTTGAATTGATTTTGATTTTTAATTAGTCGGTTTGGAGGTTTATTTTAGGCGATATTTCACATTAAATTCCTCCTTATAAAACTGTTTTCTAAATTAGTTTCAAGCTCCCCTAACATATTTTTTTGAATTTATCATAATCATGACCAATAACCAGTCAGTACCATTTATGATCAATTGTTGATTGACAAACAATTTTTCTGTTTGAAAGCTAATTTTAGACAAAGTTTATATTGACGTGTTTCCTTCCTGCATGTAAAACCATTGATTGGAATAATAATTTAATTTTATTAAGCCCCTCTTACAGATTCAGTGTGATTTATGATCAAGAGTTGGTTTTGATACGTTTCAGCAGTTCCTGGCAATATATTGGGACTAAATTTTTAGTGGCATATTCTCTTCCTGCATGTAAAACCTTACATTAAATTAATAATTTTACTTCTTTGTTCCCCAACTATATTTATTGAATTTATTTTCCTTGACACTCGTACCTAGTGCAGTTTACACAAAATAGCTTCTTTAGAATAAATTTATTTAAGCCAGAGCCCCAAATATCGTAATGAAATACGTTATCATCCCTGTAACTTTGATCCCACATAACAATTCGCTATACCTCTTGTTCACTGTAAAAAGATATCGGTTCACTGTAAAAAGATATCAGTTCATCTTTTCAGATTTCCCGTTATATTTACCAAATAATTTGTTTTCAGTATTGCTATAGTACAGGCTCGAACCGGAGTACTAGTCAATTCGTAATTGGGATGGTTTATTAAGCAAGGTAGCGCCTAGGGTCAACTGCTGTCGGCATCTGTGCACAACGTGCATTGTCTTGTATTAGCAAGAAGTTGTCACTAATAAATCATGCGTTTACTGACAACGACATGGTTTTGCAGGATTTTCGATGCACAATAATGAGACGCTAAATAACTATTGTAGCGACACCGCACCACTTTTAAAACACCAACAATTGTTAAATAATAAGAAAAAATATAAATTTTTATATTTAATAAATAAAACTTAACATTTTGTTTCGTGTTTTAAAAAACTCGAATTTGATTCTTCAGAGCCGTCAAATTAGTTTCACAATTTTTTAAATAAAATTTGAATGCGAAATTGTAAAATTCGACTAACTTGGGCGGTCGTAAATATTACTATTCGAATTGAAATTTTAGGTTGAAAATTTTATGACTAAAATTAAATATTCCAAACTGAAAATCACTATACTGGCATTATAAGCTTCGACAATTTAAATTTGTAAATTTAATTTTTTTTTTACTTTTCCACACTAATCAAACGAGACATGGCAAACCAAACAGATTTAATAATTTTGTAACTCATAATAATTTCTCGAATTAGAATTGTTCTTAACTCAAGCATTTGTTACATTTTAAACTCCACGTTTCGCTAGTTTAAACTTCTACCAATTTAGGCGAACCCAACTACCAAATCAAAAATGCCATACAAAGTTAGGAATAGTTTCTAAAAACTTTCGACTAAAGCTGATCAATTCTACCAAATTTATTTAAACTATAGTTCCAACTACCTTGAAACTGATAAATTTGAGTGAAATGTATTTTGCTTATCTTTTATAATGTTTTTATTAAAATTTTGAATCCAAATGAGATTACAAAATACTTGATACTCCACCATTCAAATTTCTAAAAAAAACAGACGCATATTACTAACGATTTATTGTAAACCGCACACACAATGAAAATTTCCCCTTTTGAGTAGCAAACAATTTTAAATTAGTATTGAACACAAATACTAAAATATATTTAGTGAGCATGTAGTATAATAAATAATAGAGATTCTCGAAATTAACTCGAGCTTGTGATGATAACAAGTTTAGACAAAAAAATAATTTGTTTTGATTACACAATCGTGCTTAACAAACAACAAAAAACCATTCAAGAGTGAGAGATTAAATCGATAAGAAAGTGTAGAAACCTCCTCAATATAAATAAAAAACGAAACGCTGAATAGCTATCAATGATAAACGTCATACAAATCGTTATTTTTTGTTTGTTTATTTGAAAAAATAAAAAATGAAGACAAATATCTAAAATTACATTTCGTGGCACACCGCGCTATTTAAATGTTATAATTTCCGCGGTTCGACCGTATTTTTCAAAAATAGCGTAGCTAAAATTAGTCCGCCTAATTTTAAAAATTTAAATATTCATTTTTTTCAAGGTTAATTAATTATAAATTTTTAATTTTCTAAATTCACCTGTATATGTGAATTTGGCTCTCTCTGTGTGTACAATGTAGAATAATTTACATAATCGCTTCTCTTAACTAAATATAAATGCAAATTTCGTTGAAGAGTGCAACTTGTTTACGATGACTTCGATGTGTAGAGATATATCCAAAATAAAAATTTAACATTTGATGTTCGTTTGATGTTCGAAACAACAGAATGGGTGATAACAGAAAACCAGAAAAAAATAACATCGCCAGTGGGATGTTAATGCCACCTCACATCGATATATGATGCATGATGTTGCTTACCATTATAATTTTTTTCGTTTGTTTGTGGCCGCAACCAAAAAAAAAAATAAAAATTCAGAATAGGAAATTAACAATACGACTAACATAAAAACAACCAACAATCAAAATACCAAGTTTCATGTTCACCGTAATAGGGGAAACAAAAACCATATGCATTAAGAAGAATATTGAGTTTTTACTATACGTCTAGCAATGCAGTGTTAAACAGAGTGGTCTATAGTATATGCAGTGTAATGTAGTAGTAGTTTTGTTACCAGTTTGGTTGGGATAGTTTTATATGACGAATATTAAACAAACAATGTGTGATGTATTCGGAAAAACCACATAAAGTGAAATGGTTTTTGATAAACGTACTTGAAATAAAAAAAAACAACGGGCGAGTTCACGCTCAACTCGCAAAAGTATCATGTGAAAATATTTATGTATAAGTATGCAGATAGACGGCTGCCGTTCGCTCGGTATCTAAATTGCGTGACATTTTTGGTTTAAAAAGCCAATTAGTTGTCCTACATTGGTGTTTGGAGGACGAACCTTAGCGACAATAAATGTTTAATTAAAAATTGAAATTTATAAGTTATTTCTTGACAAAGAAAAATACAAACGACTAAATTTCAGTATAGCCATGTCTCGGTGAGCTTGAGCAAAGTACAGTTCTGTTAAGTTAATCCTCTAAACCTGACTTGTACGCTTTTAAATACAGCATTACTCATAGGCAATCTTGTTAAAATTCCAGACATTTGTGAATGGTCACGGCAAACGTGGAGCAATCAATCAATCAATCAATCAATGATTGTTCAAAGTACTGAGGTTTTGAAGAACAATGCACGTAAATAAAGTTCGCCGAAACTTGTGTTAATCGATTAATATTCATACTAGACGATAATCATGTAGCTGTCCTTTGCCCAAACCTAAAAAATAGTAATAATATGAATATGGAAGATTACCTATACAAACAAGGATTGACTAACGGGCCAACTAGTTTCAGCTGTCATTTTTAGGTGAGTGTCAACAAGAAACACTTTTTTTTTAAATTTACATTCCTGACCTTCTTATTTAAACCCAAATATCCCTTTTGTTTGGCAGGGCAACCAAGTGTAGACCTTTTTTTTGATGAAAACCTAGAGACGTTTGATCATCTTGATTTTACCGCGACTACGCATAAAATTTGGGCCAACATAATCGACGCGTTTTTATAGGCGACTTGTGTTTACTCGGTTTTGATACTGTTTAGGCATCGCCCCACGTCTTGCTTGAATTCGATTTGTTCATCAACCAAATGTAAATGCATCATTGGCTACTAAGAATGAAATTTATTGGTAGATCATTTTGCGGTTTGAAGATTATTACTGCCAGTAATCAAATCATCCACAAAAATATCGCATTACAAAATGTTTGATGCTTCGGGAAACTAATTTTTATGATCGCCAGCGAGCTGATGAAACATATTTACTGCTAAAAAGGGATCACAAGATATCCCATAAGTTACAGTGAGCAGCCGGTAGTATTCAATGAATTTCGATGAATTTGGATCAGCCGATACATTGCAATATTCGTGGCATGAATTCGGAAATTGGTTTTTGCTATATGGTGTTGGATCGTTGGACCACATTCCAGTATATCGTTTAGAACTAACTCATGCCTTGTCTTATAGCTTAGACAGACTATGGTTTAATAAATCCGATTTAGCTAAACTATTTCAAGTATTCTATGCAAAAATAAAGGGATTAGTTAAAATCGAGGTTGACACACTGCGACTAATCTCGAAAAAATTACCAAATCGGTTTTATTAAATAGCAGTGTGTCTAGGGTATTACACTACTAATCATAAACCACTTTAAGTTTTTTAGTGGGATTGCGTTTTGACTTGGTGTGTGGTAAATAAAAATTGTGTCGATTGGTCTCGGCTTTAAGTACTACTTCCATGTGTTCCATAGTGAATTTTTGCTCCATACTGAAAAGTCGTTTGGTAGCGTTAAGCAATGAAAAATCATGTGTTGTGCTATCAAATTAGCATTAAGTTGTGTCTTTTCTGGAAGAAGTACCCTTAGGAATACATCATCTCCTAATATAATGTCAATATTATTTAGAGAAACAACCAAAGCATCGGCCAACCTTAGGTGATTTAACTGTAGTCACTTAGTTAAATCAAACAAAGTTTGAGCTTTGGTAGAATCAGTGCTTCTCTGGTGATTGAATTTCCATGATTATGAAAGGACATCAATCTATGGATTTTACAGCCGCCCCAGTAATGAACTACTAAAATAATTCAAACATGATGTATTTGGAAGCTTACCGTAGAACGATTCAAAGTCGGAGTTAAAAATGAGGTTCAAGATAAGATGGCTTTTGTTGGTCGATTTAGAGTTGCTGTTACATTGGAAGCTTCTGATTGACTTAATTGATTATTCGATTGATTGTAAGTAGAACAATACGCTGACCTTTCTTTTACGCTGTTACAGAAATATTTTTTGTTAAAGATATTCATGTAATTAAAACACAAATGATGTTTTTGCGCAACCTCTCTTCATAATGAGAGTTCCTGATGCCGAAAATGTTTACACCGGAATATTATACACCGGTTAAATGAACTTTGGCGCACACTGGATATTTACTTCGAGTAATGCTGGTTGTATATATGTACTTGTGTCTTGTTACCCTTGAACTGAATATGTTTAGGCAATGATGCCGGTGGTCGTTTGGCAAATGTAAAGGAGTCAAACAAGCGACACCTTAAACCAAAAAATCTTAAAGATTAAAAAAGTGTAGGATTCTCCGTTTCTTTAGACTCTTGCGCCAAGCTTGTTGTGTTTCCAAGTTAAATTTATTTAACAATATAAAAACTAGCCACGGATCCTTGGATTCCCAATTGCTGCCGATTATATCCGAATTGCCCTTAACACTTTAACAGAACCGATGTATCGTACATACCTTGCTGTTATTTCACATTACATATAGCCTTGTATACAGTAAATTGATTCATAAATAAATGAATCAATTTCTTCTGGCAATAATTTGTTCGATTGTATCGCTCTTTCAGCTTGCCCCAATCTTTGACGTAACTCGGTTCATTATTATGAAATGCATGTCTAAATTGATCCCTGGCCGTACGCTATTTTAAACAATCACCTTGAAGCGGTTCTATCTGAATTCGAGGTACTCGAACGACACCGTATATAACTGATATCCGCTCGAAGAATCCTTTAGCTTGAGTTCGATTACCAGTTTTGATAGATGGAGCAAGTCGTGTATTTAAACTTACAATGAAGGTACCCCAGGTATAACTACCAAACCTACCGTCGATGGTTTTAAAATGTTGCAATGTTAATGAGGACAACAAAATATGAGTCAATATTTTTTTCGTTAGTGCTAACTCACAGAAATAAAAACTACCCCTTCCAGATTACATTGCATGACTATGATTGATTCTACCACGTTGCATTTGTCTCTTCTCTCTGCCATCAAGAAAGCAAATGATTTTTTCATTTTGCTTCTCCCTCTCTCGAACTTTCTGCTCCCTCCCAATGTTCATAGTTTCAATGTTCCCTCGCGCAGACATACTTCCTCGAGTGAAAGGCTCGGTTTCCACTCCTCTATCCTCACATCCAATTTGCAGATCTATGTGACTGGTCGGATTAACATTCCGAGTGGAGTCTTCACATCAGCTACTCTGATAATTTCATCGTCAAAGCTTCCTCGGCAAGTCTGATAGGTGATATATTTTCCATTGTTTCCTCAGGCATAAATCTCGGTCGTCAAATTTTTCAGGTGATGCTACTCCTCTAGAATTTCCAAGCAGGAAATGATTTGGTGTAAGTGGCTCTACATCTTTGGAGTCAACGGATACATGTCTCAAGGGATGACAATTTATTGTAAGATTTATTTGTTTAAAATAGCTCCTAGGGCAGTCTTTACAGCTCGTAACATACTTTAACAACGGCCCCCAAGATGTCGTGCTAAGGGTGGGATGCACTTTCCCTCGATTTTTTTGTTAGCAAGAATTTCTCTAATTTGGTTATGATTAATTTCTTCGATCGCCTTTCTCATCTCACTGTTGGCGCCATGGAAGTTGCTGGCATTATCCGAAAACATTTATGGCCATAATTGCACTATCTGTATCGAGTAAGCCTGCAAAATGGAAAATAGTGAACTCCAGTAAACACAAACGGTTTGCTTTGCCTGGTTACCCGTTTGCTGCTAGTTGTCCCATTTCTGGAATCTTCGAATTTGCTCTGGCTGATTGATCAGTCCGCATTTTGCTCAAAATCTTTTCATTGCTGTTCATATGTTCAGGATCCATTAGCATTGCCTCAATTCGTTAATAATAGTTTTTTGGCCTTCGCGTTTCATATTTTCGTGATAATACAACCTTGCATCCTGATAATTCCTGTCTGATCCTGGCAGAGTGACAAGGTCAGCAGACGACTCTAAGGGCAGACTCGTTTTCATTTTGTCAAGTCCTTGAAATCTTCCGTAAATGTATTGTTTAAATTTCTTCTCAGAATTAAGATCTCGGCCACATCCAACTTCATCTATTTATAACACTCCACATTTTTTCAAATCTTGTGACTTCTGACAGGTATCTCCAAATCCCACAATCCAAGCATTCATTCTCATCATTCCCGTCCAGGATGAAAAGCTCTCTTCATATTTGTCTGGCATTGGTCCTGAATTGAAGACTTGGGTAGAAAAGCAGATGCCCTCTGGCTTCGAGCCTTCACCAAAAATTATAACTTTTTGTTTTGGGCCAATAATCATCTGTCTCCTTCAGAAAGTCAGGTCTGTTTCCTCATCGACTGGAGGAAGTTCCTCCAAAGAACCTAGTCTGCAATCAACAAAATCACGTTGGAATCCACCTCCAGCCGTCAATATTCGTGTTCTCCATAATTTTGTCTTCACGATGGGCAAGGAATACTTGATACTTTCGTGCATCAGAATGTATCCATTGGATCACCATCCGTGAATAACCCCAAAAAATTACTCGATAAATTGTTACTGCATCATTTATATCTAGATTTTTCCTCATCAGCTGCGCACCCAAATAATCGTCAACATGCATTTGAGTGATTATTGCACTTGCTGCTTGAGGAAAGTTCTTTTTGAACGGTGTTTGTTCTTGATCTCCTGGACAAGACAGTGTAAGCATTTTGCTCCGACCGTCATAACTTTCGTTTCTAAGACATCTGGTTCTCTATCTCGATCGAAACCACGGAACAAAAATCTCTGGGACTGTCTATCTTCTTCGTTGATCTTCACCTGGTGGAACATCTGCACTATGTCTGCAATGAACACCATTTTCTCTCTAAGAAACCTAAGTAGTACTCCCAAGAGAGACATCAGTTTATCCGAGCCACTAAACAGTAGATCATTCAAACTAAATCCGTTGACTTGGCTTTTGCATCATCTTTGGTGAGAACTCGAGCATAACCTTTTTCTTTTTAATGATTTATTTTCTTAGTATATGCTTCCGCAAATAATGAATATCGATCCATTTGTCTTTTAATTGTTTTGGCCCTAACAAAGGCATTAGCTTTGTTTGGTGGGATTATGACCATCATTCTTCTATAATAATCCCGTCTGCCCTCAATACGAGCAGTCATTATTTTTTCTGCTCTAACATCACTCTTTGATTTAGGCGGATTCTTCAACAACTGTAAGTCAAACAATTTAATAGTAAAGCTTCCTTTCATCAGCTAGCTCTTCAAAATTATCCAATATTAAAAATCGTCATAATAGCGGTACTTCCAAGTCTATAAATAAAACCAGTAATATTAAAGCTAATGACATCACGAATGTAAGTGTGGCTATTTCCAGAGCCTACTCTATAAATAAGAGCCTCCACATTGACTGTATTTTTTACTAAGCTTAAAATAAAGTACATACAATTTTTTCTTTACTATGAAACTATATGGGAAAACGATTGTTTTCATTTACATTTTTAGTCTGTAAGAATTATGAGCTTTTACATTATTTTTATACAAAAATGTTCATAAAACATGTAATTTTATTTGATTGAAAAATCGAATCATGAAAATGTTTATTTCTTAGTGAAATCCTCTTGGAATATAAACTATTGCTAAACTTTTATGGAATGTTGTTGTTGTAAAATACGTCATAACATAACATTTATAAATAATTATAACCATCTCTTTTTAGTCTCCTTCTAAAAGCATTGCCACATGACAAAAATCTGCTCGAATACAGATTCATATCATGTGGCAATGCTTTATTAACGACATTTTGTTTAAACCATAGATGTCGCCTAAATTATAAACATATAAAAAAAATCAAATAGGTGATCGAACCGGTCGGATTCTAAAATCGGTCTGATTTTTGATTCGGTTAAACATATTTTTGGTGGCTTTTCTCTATAGTAATAACTAAATTGTAATAATAATTAATTTAATATAATTTTTTTTTATAAATTTACTAAATTAAACCATTGCTATGAAAGAAATTATGTTAATTTTACGTAAAAAGTTTTCTTTCAAATCGTTTACTCAGCCCGAATCCCTGTTGTTTTTTTTTGTGTGTTAAGTGACATCTAGGAATAGGAATAATACGTAAGAGCTATTTTATTTTTATACACCGCTCTCAAATGTTATGACAATTCAAATATTCAAAACAAAAACTTATTTTGAATGGGTCATCAATTTTTGGGAATAAAAATCAATGCCAATTATTAATCATGTTGTATTTATTTTCAGCTGTGACTTAATTTCAATAATATTTCTAATACTTGAGAAATAAATAAGGCATTTATATTACAGTTAATGTTTGTTGGTTATGTCGTTTATTTGTGATGCATAACAATCGAGGTTGATTTGATTTTTTTGATTTCTTCTCACTCAATGCATATTATTATAATTTTTTCTCTTTGACTCTCTTTGATTTATTTTAATTTTGGCTGTTCAACGTATGTATTGTCTTTTTTTTACCATTGATTTTAGTTGTGAATAAGTGATGACGTCATTAAATATAATATTCTCTTTTTAATACATATTGTTGTTGTTGTTGTAGAACGTTTTTTAATTTAATTCCCTTATTTTCTTTTAATTATATCTGGAAAATGGGGAAGCTTGAGAATCTGTGCTTTAAATGAGTTAGTCATTGATTTGTTTATTAGTGATTTCATAAAAAACTATTTATCTAGGTTTAATTTTTAATTCATATTTTTTCGTCAATCGAAATCGCGTTTTTTCATACAAACTCTATGAAAATAAATTATTTTTTAGTGTTTCTGTGTCCTTTATTTTAAGTTCATTTTTTACATGCCGGCTCTATTCATATCAAGATGGTTCTGCTATTTCTCAATCTATTCAACAATTAACCAATAGCGGTGGGTGCAACGGTAGTCATATAAATATAAATAATAAAGTTAATGATAATGATGGTACCGTAGCTCAGATTCAGTCTGAATGGGCTATAAATTTATAACCGACGATGATGACTAATAATGATTGTATGAATCAAACTAAAACTAAAACCTCAAATATAAACATGTGCAAAAATGTTTCACCGGTAATTTCATCGAAACATTCGATGATTTATAATAATAATGTGGCTTTCCAAAACAAAAAGCTTAAACCTGATGTCATAATTGGTACCGGTAGTAATATAACATCTATCGAAGCTATTCCACCACGTAAATGGATTTTTGTGTCGAGACTTAAACCTTTCATTACTGACAATGATCAATAAAGATTCGCAGAATAGAGGAGGGGCGACTTATATTTCGTATGAAATAAGTGTGCCACTTGAATCGTTTGGGATTATTATGAATGCTGATTTATGGCCGGAAAATGTACTTATCAAGGAATTCAACTTCAATCAAAATATAAGAAATTTCCGGGGAGGTCGGCGGCTCCCTCAACGAGTGCCTTAAGCACAAATATGTCAACACCTAATAGTATTTATTTAAGAAACATTTTTATATATTTTCAAAATGTTCGCGGTATTGCCTCTAAATCCGCTGAGTTCTATCGCTTTGAAGTCGCTTTTATGTATCCCGTATACGTGATACGTGACCAATTTAAATCCGAATATATATAGTACTGAGTATTTTCCGACAGACTATATTGTATACAGGTGTGACCGCTCGGCACTATCTAGTGTCAAATCAAGTGGAGGAGGTGTATTAATGGCAGTTCATTCATCTATTGCAAGTGTGGCAATTGACAGTGATCCAACAATTAGACTTTTATGCATCAAGTTAAATCTATTTAAGAAAAATATTTTTATTATTGGCCTTTACATTCCATCGAGGTCTTCATCTGAAGTTTATACGACACATACAAACTGTTTGTATAATATAATTTATAAACTCAACTTAGTTAACAACGTGCTGATAGTTGGCGATTTCAACTTGCCAAAGGTTGAATGGCTGGTAGATGACGACGTAAACTGCGTCATTCCGTACAATGTTAAGTCGGAGGCTGAATCCAATATGTATTGATTCCATTTTGTCATTTGGTCTTGTTCAGATAAATAACGTTTCTAACTATAATGGTAAATTTCTGGACTTGTTTTTTGCTAACTCTGCCAATCTATTTATGATAAAGTTGGCACCAGCTCCGTATATCATCTACGATGTCAACCACAAATTTATGGAAATCAATTTTAACGTACCAGAGTTTTTGGTGTCTAATTTTAATACTAATAAATGTTATTCTATTAAATTTTATGATTTTAGGATATTAACCAGGACGTGCAAATATTCTATGACATTTTATTCATTGGCTTCGACAGGTTTGTACCGGTTTCTAATAAAAAAGTTAATCGTAATAATCCTCCGTGGTTTAACAACGATCTAATAAACCTGCGAAATCGTAAGAAAAAATTATATCGAAGATGGAAGTTATCCGGAAACGCTGACGACAGATTAGCATTTTTAATTTTATCGAAACATTTTGACGATTTGCATTATATTGCTTATAAAAATTTTATTATTAAGGCTGTTTTCCAAATGAAACTTATTTATGGAATTAATAAGCCAGGTTCCACAAATAAGGTAGTAAATAAGTATCGTTTGGAAAACAGCCATAGGCTCATAATAATATGACTTCAAATCCTAAATCATTTTGGAATTTCGTTGACTCCAAAAGGAAAACTTTTGGATTTCCATCAACTATGCGGTTCAATGATGTTACTAGTAATAATTCTAGGGATATTGCTGACTTATTTGCTTCAGTTTTTCAAAATACATACCATTATATAGTCGGACTGATATTGATAATGACAAATATGTATGTTAGTGCAGAAGGTAGTTGTACCAACTCTTGTTTGTACACACCTCACATATCTCCAGAGGATATCGTTAAATCCCTCCATTTGTTTAACGATGGATGTGGACCAGATGGTATTCCTTCATACTTCCTTAAACATTTTAGTAATGAAATGGCTCTGGCTTTGTCAATTTTATTTAATGATTCACTTTTGAAAGGTGTTTATCCGGTTGCCTGGAAATCGTCTCATATTGTACCGATATTTAAATCTGATCATAGGAGTGATGTTTCTAACTACAGGGGTATTTCGTTATTGTCAGCCATTCCCAAATTATTTGAGTCAATTGTGTGTGATTATATGTTTTTTTGACTAAGGTCGTTTATTGTAGATGGGCAACATGGTTTTTTCCGTGGGCGTTCTACTGTGTCAAATTTAGTGGAGTTTACGAAACATGCCACGGAGGTGATTGAGAGTAATGCTCAACTGGATGTCATTTATACCGACTTCAGTAAGGCGTTTGACTCAATCAATCACTTTATTGTTTTGCAAAAATTAAAATCCTTCGGAATTAATGATAATTTAATCAAATGGCTTTAGTCGTACCTCACTAAGCGGGTACACTCTGTAGCAATTAACAACAGTTTTTCTAAACCAATTTATGTTTATTCTGGAGTAACTTAGGGCTCACATCTTGGTCCACTTATTTTCAAATGATTATTTGTAAATGATATCACAAAAAGCATAAAATTTTCCCGATGTCTAATATATGCTGATGCCTAGAATTATTGTCTCCTATTCGTAGTCTATCTGATGCAGTTAAATTACAAATGGATATAGACGGCGTAAGCTCTTGGTGTAAGAATAATTTATTACATTTGAATGTAGCTAAGTACAAAATGGTGACGTTTACACGTTCATCTTCGCATCTTATTTATAATAACAACAGTGCAAATAACACTTTGAATCGTGTTAACGAAATAAGGGATCTTGGAATTATATTCACTTCTACATTATCATTTAATCGTCATTTTGACATGATGTGTGCTAAAGCCAATTATATGTTGGGATTTTTAAAACGTAGTATGAAAGAGTTTAATAATCCTAGAGTATTTGTTTGCATGTATCAATATCTTGTACGCTCACAGCTCGAATATGCATCATGCGTATGGTCTCCACGTTATAATGATCACATAATCAGAATTGAATCAATACAAAAATCTTTTCTCATTTATTATGCATATAAAACTGGGGAGTTTGACCGTCAATTATCTTGGTGGGAAAATGTTAGGAATCTACCTTCATATGTAGATAGATGTAAATCTTTGAAAATTGAGCCACTTGGAATTCGTCGTCAGCATACTGGAGCTATTTATATTTCCGATTTACTTAATGGTAATATTTTGAGTGCGTATACTTGTTAATGAACCTAAAATTGTATGCTCCTATTAAAAACCTACGTACTCGCACGATCTTGAAAATTGATTTTAACCGAACGAATTATGGAAGCGATGAGCCTTTGAATTCTATGTCGAAACTTTATAACGAAATCAGACAATCATTGAAAAAAAATTATTTCAGTTGAATAATTTATTTGTGCTTTTAATAATTAAATTTTTTGAAAAAATTGTATTTTTTGTTATTATTAGTCTAAATTGTACTGAAGCTTATGGTTCCGAATAAATTTTTCTTTTTTAAAATAAAAATAAAATAAAATAAAGCTTGCTTTCAGCTCGTGAAGTAAAGTGATCCGTGTAATGTGCATCACAATTTGCATTTTGAAGATATTGTACAGTACGATGAGCCCCTTTTTCACGTCTGATAATTAGATATGCATTATCTGGCCGAAAAATATTGTCGGTTTAGCATTTCTTAAACTTGATAATTTGATCTTTCGTAGGTATTTGTATTTTTCACACAAGTCGTCCATATTCTCTGTTTCGGTTGGAATGTCAAAATTATTCACTGTACGCACATTATGCATTTTCAATTTTCTAATGTCTTTTCCAGCGACGAATAATGACACTTTTTTACACTCCCATACTATGTTGTTGATCTCAACAATCCAATTTAATTTTAAGGGATAGTTCGTCCCTTTGAGTCGTATAACACTTTACATCATTCTGTTTTCCACTGGCACTTACATACTCTATAGTCTAGTTTGGAGCAAGAAAAACAAAAATTCTTGTCGGCTATAAATCCCACTTAGATTCTACTGCTTTTTCATCAACAAAAAATACAACTTTATTTTCATGAGGCTTTTTCTTTTCGCTTTCTTGTTTCTTCTATGTAACAACATCCTTTGTTTGTATAGTATATATAGAAGAGACATGACTTGCGCTTTTTTCTCGAACTTTCTGCTCCCTCCCAACTTTCATAGTTTCAATGTTCCCTCGCGCGCGCACAGACCATAAATCGTACCAAACAGTAACAACAAGCTCAGTGTGGAAAAACTTTTCTTGAATTTTGTTAGGAGTTTATGAACTCCAGATAAGTGTTTGTTCTCATGAGGAAGAGCTTGTAAACTAAAGATATCTTTTTTTTATATTTAAGGCTTAACTCCATTCAGCTAGGAGCCATCTTGCCAACAAAAAAGTTTTTCCAAAATTCCAGTTATAATAATACTATATCGTAATAATAATTAATATTAATATGAATAATAATAATACTAACTTTAGCGATTTACCTCTTTATCCCAATCATCACTCATTGATACATCTACTCGATTAATTGTTAAAAATTCATATATTTCCTTGTACACACATCCCCCTGCTTTCATACAATCAGTCAAACTGGTGGCATTCCTGAGGATACTGAAATTTTCACTACTCCTGCTGTATTTGGTACAGTGCATCAGGATGTGTTCAATATCCTCGGTTACACCACACGTTTCACATTCATTACTTTCAACCAAATGACGTTTAAACAAACAATCTTTCCAGTTACCATGATTCAATCTGACTCTTTCAATCGTCCTTATCATTCTGGTACTCCCTCGAAGCTCCTTATAAAAAGGAGCTTTTCGGGGAGTTCTACACAATTCACGGTACTTCTTTCCTTTTATTCTACTTAAATTCTTATATTCATTCATCCATTCATTCCACACATTCACCTGAAACATTCGAAGTACATCTCTTGCATCCATCCTGTCATACCTTTTAATATTATCACATTCAAGTACTCCTTTTGCAAGCATATCGGCCCTTTCATTCCCCTCGATATTTTTATGGGCTGGAACCCATTGAATGGTTACCTCCACATTAAAATATCGAAGCCATTCAAAAATTTTGTCCTCGTACACGTTGCGGTTTCTGCCACCACCATTATTTAATATCAATATACCACTCTGGGAGTCGGTCAATACAATTATTTTCCTCCTCCCTTCCTTCGTAACCAACTTAATACCTTCATACATTGCTATATTCATTATACAGATGCCTTCATCGATTCGAAACGATTGTTCCACATTCATTCTTGGCACATATATTCCAACACCTACTCTATTATCACATACGCTAGCATCTGTATAAACGATTTCCTGTTCTCCGTACTGGCTTTTCACTCTCTCAAATATCCTTTTAGTCATAGTTTCATTCATTCCCTTGGTGTATTCCTCCAATTCTATACTCAGAGTCAGATTATGAGGTAAGGGGTTCGGACCATTGTTTCCGATACTCGAAAAAGTATCGATGTTTTCCGATATGACACTGAGTCTATATGTTGATTTATCAACCTTCCTCTCTTTATTTTTTTCAACAAATCATTCTTTCTAATCACCATTCGTACAGTTTCTTTCATTATGATCCACTGTCTCTTAAAATTGAGAGGTAGCCACCCATCTCAGAATATATGGTGTGTATTGGGGTTGAGTTAATCGCACCCAATACCACCCTCGCACATGCATTCTCCACTCTCATCAATTGGCCAAAGGCCCCTTTCGCTCCATCGCCATACACACTAATGCCTACGCTATTTTGGAGGATACCAACACCTTTCGCAACATATTAGTCACTCCAGGGTGAGCGCCCTATTTCGGTTTACTCATTTTTTTGATCACATTTAAACGTTCCTTACAATTATCAGCCAAGTACTTCATATGCCTAATAAAATTCAACCGTCGATCAATCCATACTCCCAAATACCTATACACATTAACTTGCTCAATACGTCGTTCATTTATTCTTATATCAATCTCTCCGTTATTCATTCTGAAACGCATTATGGCACATTTCACCGGATTTAACTTAAGATTCAAACTGGTCAGATATTCAATAATTTCATTTGCTCCTATTTGTGCATTCTGCGCTGCTCGGTAAATGCGACGACCCCTGCCAATTACAACAAAATCATCCGCAAATTGTAAGACAACTTTGTCTGTCGCATTGATCCGGTGAACAGCAGCGGTATACAGGTTAAAGAGAGTAGGAGATATTTTGCTCCCTTGGGGTAGTCCAAGTTTTACTACTCTCTCTAGGTGGTTTGGCGTCTATTGGAGGGGGGATCAAAGTTGAGTAGATTAATCTACCAGCTCCGTAACCTTCCAGTAGGGTGCGCATCACGTGAGCTGTTCTGGTCTTGTCATTAGGCAGCTGCGTGATGGGTACAATTGTGTAAGGGGTAACCTGTTCACAATTCGCAAGTGTACGTACTGCCTCCTCGTGGCAACCACTGGTAACTAAGGCCACTTGGCACATTTTAGGCCATTTGGCACAGGCCAAAGTACGGCGCTAAAGGAGAAAACCTTGACAAAAAACCCTAATCTAAGGTGGAACAACATATGCCGAAAGATGAATGGCTGATAGGTTAATCAGCCCAAAATATGCGGACTCTGGATACCAGGCACCCTCCAGTTTTATTTTTAGCCTTCCTGTAGTAAAGCTGGGTGACCTACAGGTGATTTGCAATTCCGAGCAACTCGTAAGAGTAAAATCAAACGGAATACGGGGCAGGAGTAGGAATATACGGGAGTGGCACAACCCTCTCGAGGTCCTTGAGCTCCAATGCTACCGTCTTTCTAGCGGAACTACATGCCGTAGTAAACATCTAGGAGGGAGAGCAATAAGCCCAGATAGTATGTATCACGTACCGGGAGGCAGTATTGTCAGGTTCATTAAGAACCTGAATATTGACTGGACGGATAATTAAGCAGGAGCCAGCACAATAGATCTTTTAGGTCGCAGTGCGAAGTGGCTGATCGCCCGCATGGCCCCCCCAATAATAATAATAATATTACTACTCCCTCCAACCTGTAATTTTGTCCTTTTAAGATAACCTTCCTTTCACACATGAAATCTTTCACCTAATCACAAACTTTCATTGGAAATTTCAAATTGCTCAGAATTTGATGCAATTTCCACGGAACCACATTATCATATGCTCTTTCAACATCCCAAAATACCGCAACTACCTTTTTGTTCTCCTTTCTCACTTCCCACACAAACTTCTCAATACAGAGAAGGCCAGAATAGCAGAGTGGCCCTTACGGAAACCGTAGGTTGTTTTTGGCAACGAATTATTCTCATTCATAAAAATTTCAGTCCGCTCTTTCAACATTCCATTCAACAACTTAGTAAATACATTTAACATACATATACCTCGATAATTCGTTGCCATATTCCGATCTCTATCCCTTTTGGGTATAGGCACCACTCTGCATTCCTTCCATTCGTTTGGTATTCTGGACCCCATCCATACCTTGTTGAGTACTTTTAGCAGACTCCTTTTGGATTCTGTATTCAACATCTGAATCATTCCATAACTTACTCGATTCATTCCTGGGGTGGTTGATTTGGAACCTTCCAGCACTCTCAGGAACTCATCCCATTCAAACATTTTATTGATTTTCCAATTTACCCTTTTTTTTACATTTTCAAGAAGGTTATCTTTTACATTTAAAAACATATTCAAAAAATCACTCCCTTTCGCGCGACAATCATTCACTATATTATGGGTTTCTCCACATTTGCCTTTCACTCGGTTAAATTTATCCCATACATTCTTTGTTGTGGTCCAATGTGTCATTTCTGATACATATTCCCTCCAACTTAACTTATCCTTTTAGCCTTGCGAATAGCTTTTTTCAATCGTCCATTCATTCTGCCATACATAAATCTATTCTCTGCATTCATATTCCTGTTAAACTCACGCAAAGCTATTCGTTTTTTTTTTTGTGCCAATGTTCAATCTCTTTGTTCCATCATCCATTTATGTGTATTTTTTTCATATCGACAGTTCTCACACACCTTTCATTCACTCTTTGTATTTCAGTATTCAACAACAATCAAATACAGTTACACCATCAATGGAGGTCGATGCAACCAGCGGCGATTCTCAACAAAAGAATCGACCACTTTTAAATCAGGCGGAATTAGCTTACAAAAAAGATACAGCAATATATAGTAGAGACCGATTTATCCCAAAATTAAATGTAAGTATGAGTAGATCGTTATAGGCCAAATAAATGCACAAAGCCTATACGCAAAAAAGGATAGGCTTGTGAATTATTTGAGCCGAGTAAATGTAGATATATTATGTGTGAGTGAAACAAGGGAAAAAATGGGCAAGACGTTTAATTTGAAAGGGTATGGATTTCTGCCCAAAGCAAGAACGGACGGTTATGGTGGGGTATCGATAGCATTTCGCAATAATATCATACTTCAACAAATAACTTTACCAGATTTCACTTTTTTTGGAAGCAGTAGCTGGTAAAACAGCCAATTTGGACAGAAATCTAGTACTTGTGAGTGTGTATATACCTCAAGCTTTGGATGCTGATGAAAGAAGCCGGGCGTCTGCCGACATTGTCAAGTTATTTGACTGGGTAAATGGAAAAAGTCAATTAATTGTATGTGGAGATTGGAATGCACACGAGCGAATGTGGGGTGTATGGGAAACTGTGTGAGAGGAAATCTGTTGGCCGACTGCATTTTGAATTTCGACCCGGTAATGCTTAATGATGGAAGGCCAACTAGATTAGCGAACTTGAGAGGTACAGCCAACGCATTGGATCTATCTTTAGTATCTGTCGCGTTGGCTTACCAAGTCACATGGAAGGTGGAGGAAGAAAATTTGGGTTCGGATCACTTCATAATTCATTTGATCATGGGTGACAATCGAGTGTTTAAAAGAAAGCGTGAGATTATGAATCAAGGTAAATGGGTAAGAGAAATGAATGAGATTCTCGGAGAAATTGAACTGAAAACTAAAGATATCACGTAAATTATGCAAGAAAATTTTTTTAATGAAAGCCAACTCAATATAGCCTAAATAATGGCATTAATAATCTAGGTAACTCAATAAAGGATATAGGTCCTTCATACTAAAAATTAAGATTGAATTTTCTAGAAGTAATCATTGTGAAACATTGAATTACATAATATTTCTATTTTTGTAATGTTCTAGAAAATCATCAGAAGGTCATTGAAGTTATTCAACGGCGAATTTGTATTCAATCCTGATGATCGCCTCAATATTTGTTTTTTCAAATAACCGCGATTGTTGGTATGGATCAATGGACTTCGGTGCATCATTAGTAATATTTTAGCGAAGCTTCTCCCCAACATAAACGAACCGCGAATTTTCTCTATTATTTTTGCACCCACCATAACAATATTTTGCCATAATATAGTGCAGCTACTGTCTTTCAACTAAGTTCTTTCACCCCAAATATTTTTTTTCGCCCTTGCTCCACTCCATCTCCGGCAAAATAATACCAAATCAGACCGATTCACATTCATTCTCGCTCCCTCTCCAAATACCTGATTTTATCACCTGATAACTTTAGAATCAAATTCAAAAAATTTAAACTATGGCAACACCAAAAAAACATACATTAAAGATGATGAGGTCTTATTAGTATTCGATGAAATGACACTTCCAGCGTATTTTTCGGTTAGCGAAAAACAATTTCCATAATATCAGTAAGATTTTACAGAAGTCACGAGAACAGGTAGCTAGTTTTTATATTGTACACAATTTTTCAAAAATTGAAAAATACTTCATCACTTTCTTTGAAATTTTTAAGCGAAACCAGAAGCGTGATCTGCGTTCCACCATCAACGATATAATTTTGAAATAAATCAGTGGAACTCTTTTTATCTAGTAGAATTTCATCTAGATTTGCTAAACGTAATTCAGGTAAATATTGTTTTACAAACTTTTATTTTCCGACAATTAGCTTATGATCTCTATATTATATATGTTACCTAAATATAAGCACGCATTATGCCCACTGAATAACTACAAAATTACCAATTACAGTAAAACATGTTTCGTTTAATTTTAATCGATAAAATTATTTGGTTTGACGAACCGTGAAATTTTTTTTTTTTACAATTTTGTAGAATAGTTCTATGATCGTATTCAAAACTATTTATTCTCGATTGTTGAACTACATATTTATTATTCTATTTTATTTAACAAAAAAACTATATTTCAAATAATTCACAAAATAATGGGTGTAACATTACATTATACAATGATGGTATTTTACTTTTTATAATTTGGCTTTTTTTTTTGCTGTTGTTAACAATTTAGAGTTTATCTCGATAAACGAGTTTAAATGAATATTTTGGTGGTAAATGGTCAGCGACGGTATATTGTCCATTTATAATTGCGTTGACCATTTCATTTTAATTTATTATTTTATTTACATAAAAATAGCATTAAATGACATTCATATTTGGAATAATTTATGCGTTATGTAACGTCCATTCGTGTATTGTATAGCATGAACGAATGCAGGCATCATGTTTTGATGAGATGTGAAATGGATATTTGATTATGGAACATATTTTTTTTTTTTTGACATAAAGCATGATAGACTTCTATGCAGTATATGTAATGTTGTTGATATATACCTAATATGTAATGTACCATATTTTGATGTTTAGGGGCTTATAATGATAACGAATAACAAAATAATCCATGTCGGCTAACAAAATATTTTTTGACAGTATTAAGTTTTTGTAAAATATTACATTTGAAATGATCTTTCCAAAAAAAAAAGCAAAAAGTAAAAAATAATATTTATGTCTGTTTCACACCACACGTACACGTACTCTATAAAGAAAATTTATGGAAAACTACTCCTGTTTGAGTTTGTTTTTCAACCTCGTGCATAAATTTTCATGCCATGGGAATCAGACTGTGTAAAAGGTCACAAGCATAACATATAAAGTTTTAAATAATAAAACCAAATATTAAATTTCGTATAATTTATAATTTTTAATCGTATTTTCATTTATCACGACAAAACAAAATATAAAATGGGGAAAATACGAAAGTCACGACGTACCAATTTTTCAGAGCATGGTTAGTCTATAAAAGTGATTTGTATGTTTTTTTAATTTTTATGTTGTTTATCAAAACTTTTCTTAAAATATCTTGATTATAAATGGGGTAAATCATAGACCTAGATAGATATTAGAGCGATTTTCCTGAGATATGGTTTTAGCTTACAGAGAATCACCTGATTCTCTATTCTGTATTCCGTTAAAGTGTTAAATGGATTGAAACATTTTTTCCTAGTTTTTATCTATATCTTGATTCAAAAGATTTCATTACAAATTTTATGATTCTGAAATCTGCCAGTCAAAAGTTTGAAATGGTGAACAGAAAAGTGAAAATAAATCGTAAACTGGTTGTGTTTACTGTGGCAGCGCAAAGCATCTTTAACAGTTTGTGTGAAGTTTATTACAAATTGACAAAAAACCATACCACAGCAAAAAAGTGTAGAAGCAATAAATAAACTGTGGGTCTCAAATAATTTTTAGTGACAGTACCAAAAATTGACATTTTCACCGTTATACAACCAACTTCCCTACTATAATACGTAAATTTAAATTTTAGAATACCAATTTGTATGAGTTTGAATCAATTTTATAAATTATCCTTAAAAAGTGTAAGCAGCCATTGGGTAACCCATGACAGGGACATGATCATTCAGACTTTGCAGAAATTGTGGGTATTCAGTCTTATTGTTAGTCCCAATAAACACATTTGTACAAAACAGTATATTAGCGCAATTTTCAGGGTCATATAGAGAGTTATCGAATTTACAAAAAAAAAACACTTCCAATGACAGGCAATCGCAGAGATGGCTAAGTAAATCTGATTATGCCACCATGTTGTATGTCCCAATGTGAATATTTAATACATTGGGTATATTAGCGCGACCCTTAGAGCGCAAGTTATCGAATTAACAAGAAAACACTTCTAAAAAAAGTGTAGGTGGAAGTTCGATGGCCAGTGTCAGGCAATTGCAGAAATGGCTAAGTAAATCTGAATATGCCACCATGTTGTATGTCGAAATGTGAATATTTTCTATATTGGGTATATTAGCGCGACCATCAGAGCGCAAGTTATCGAATTTACAAGAAAACACAACTAAAAAAAGTGTAGGTGGAAGTTCGATATCCAATGACAAGCAATCGCAGAGATGGCTTAGTAAATCTGAATACGTCACCATGTTCTTTGTCCCAATGTGAATATTTTCTATGTAGGGTATAAACGCGACCCTCAGAGCGCAAGTTATCGAATTTACAATAAAAGACTCTACTAAAGAAAAATCATTCATGCAGGAGAGCTCGTTTAGAGGAATCCTTGTTCATACAACCATTTATATGGAGCGCCGAAGCCTATTGGCTCCTTTTCACTTACGACGGAGAGGGGGATTCTCCGCTTATAGTGATTCTCTTTCATTACCAAGAGAAACAAAACGTCTAGTTTGCCAATAGTCAGTTGGTTGACGTTTTGGTTACCCCTTCTGCTCATATAATTAATAATTAATAGGCCAATCTCTGGGATTCATTCTATTTGGTATAATAGAGAAATCTTCCTCTTAAAATTAACGTAATCTATCATAATATAAAAGTTGTCAGTTTCATAGGGAGTTAAGCAATTTGGGCACTTAAAATTTAACAGAATCGAACCCTTCAGAAAATATTCAATATATTTTGTTACGTTACAAATACAGTCTAACTCGATATTGGTTAGCGTATTTGCTTTATTAAAACACTTCAATAGTTATCATTATCTGTGAGAGTGAATCAAATCCGCATGTCGAATAAACATTATTTTTGATATTTCTTTCATTAACTTACGAAAAGCCATTTGGTAAGAGCGGTTTGAGCAATTCTGACTTTTCACAAGCAATGATTTCAGTGACACTTTTTTTAAACATTGCTTTTGTAGAATACCTTTTTATAACACGTTTGCCGATGTGCTTGGGGGAATCATTCAAACGTATTTTTTTTACAGTTTTCTGAATTCTGGATGTTATCAGGTTCTCCATCTGAATCATTGGTTTTCACAAGTGTTTTTTTGTAAATTCGATAAGTTGCGCTCCGAGGGTCGCGTTAATATACCCAATATAGAAAATATTCACATTGGGACATACAACATGGTTGCATATTCAGATTTACTTAGCCATCTCTGCGATTGCGTGTCATTTGCCATCGAGCTTCCACCTACACTTTTTTTACAAGTGTTTTTTTTTTGTGTAAATTCGATAACTCTCTATTTGACCCTCAAAATCGGTCTAATATACCGCTTTTTACAAATGTGTTCATTGGGACAAACAATTGACTGATTGCCCACATTTACTTAGAAGTCTGAATGATTACGCAATGTTAGCCTACACTTTTTAAGAAGTACTTATAAAATTGATTCAAATTCATACAAATTTGTATTCTAAAATTAAAATTTTATGTAGTATAGTAGGGAAGTACGTTGAATAATAGTAAAAATCTAAATTGTTGGTTCTGTCACTAAAAACTATTTGAGATCCGCAGTTTATTAGTGTATAATAATTGATTCTACACTTTTTTTGCTGTTGTAAGGTTTTTTGTCAATTTGTCATAAACTTCACATTAGTCTTTAACATACCAACGGCTTTATATTATTTTGCTCTCCTTTTTTTTTGATAACTTTAATGTAATTTTTTGAGCAAGATGTGTTTATTATATCGGTCAAGTGTTAGATAGGCGATAGCAATAACACTTTTAATTTTTCTAAATATTTTTATACATATGTACGACGAAAAACGTCCATATCACATCTTATTTCTAATCGTTGCTTGTTGTATACCTATCAGAAAGAATAAAGAAATCGAAACACGAGCAAGCCACCACCGCTGCATATTCATAAGCATGTTATCAAGGACACCTTACAAATCGTGAACGGATGAGATTCAGTCACAATTCCAGAGGCCGAAAGCTACAGCTTACTTCTTAAAGTACACCAATTCGACAACATACTATATATTAGAGCTCATAGGAACAGAAGCTAGAAAAAAACAAACCACAAACATTTGAAGGAGACAAATCACAGGAACATCACACCAAATAATAAAAACCTCAAAACGAAGAAATTGAATTGAAGTAATACCCAAAAACATAAAACTAAGTGCTCCAAACGAGGACGCGAGAGCAACATAGAATATTACACAAGTCACATAATCAAAAGATTTTACAAACACAAAAGCCACAGCAATCAAGAAAATGAAACGATTGGAAATAAAAATGGTTTGAACGTGTAGAAATGGTTTGACCGTAATCGTCTGTTGGTCATTGCTATTTCCCAATCGTTTCTTTCTAAAAAAATAACCAATGAAATAATAACCCAAAACCCACTGGCGAAACAATTTGGAAGCCATTTCACCCTAGAGCAAAAATGTTTAATAAAATTAAAGAGTTTAGAAATCAAAATAATGAAATCAAAATTAGCGAAAATGTTGCATTGGAGTTACAAAAATTTAAACATTGACTGGATGAAAATGTTTAAATCGTAGGTGCCAAACAGTCGATAATGCAGGTGACGTTATTAAAATTCTAGCCCAAATTAAAAAACTTAGCGGTTATCAGCCGAAAGTAAACAAGATGGAAATTGGTTGCAATCAAAATTTTTGTAAATAGTCTTATGTAGAAAACTTTGTTCCATCTATTCGTGGAAAACATCGGAAAATCAGAAGAATCCAAAAACTTGGAATAAAATCAGTCCTTAGAGATTTGAAGATCAATCGTTTTTATGTGATTTGTCAAGAGCTATCGCTGGAAAAAATATCGATTCAAGTTTCCCGTCTGAAATCTGGGAAAATTCAAGTTTCCAAAAATCATTAGGATTGTGTATAAAATCAGCCTCTAGAGTGTTATGTCTGAAGATGGATTATCAATGGCTCTTGTCAATGGCTAGCGCAGGCAAAAACTCAGAACTAAGTTTTCCGTAGGAAAGTTCGATTTTCAGATTGTTGTGATTTGTCAATCGCTTATAGCAGGGAAAAATTCAGTATAAAATTCCCGTGGAACATCTGGCAAGGCTCGATTTTCCAAAAATCGGTAGAAAATTTGTATAAAATCAGCCTCTTGAGTGTTATGTCTGGAGATGGATTACATTGATATGGCTTGTCAATAGCTATCGCAGCAAAATAATTCAGTTAAAGTTTCTCATGTGAAACCTAGGAAAATTCGATTTTTCAAAAATCAATAGAAAATTTGGCACCCTACCATATTTTCTAAAATAAAATGTAGCAACAAGAACATCGCAGTAAAAATATAGCAGACAAAATAAACGCTTCATAGAAATCTCGAAAGCGTTTTGTTCGAAGGAAAATTAATTCGAAAGGATTAAAACCAAAATGTTGATTACATACGTATCGCAAGGAAAAAATATTGTGGACAAGCCGGAGGTGCCGAAGTCATCTTCAGAAAATACCACGGTGCTTGATAGCTCATCTGCGTGTGCGGAGGTAGCCAGGAAAGCGCAAACTCTCTCCACGGACACGGAGATTTCGACGTCCATGGAATCTTTATAGAGGCTCTAAGAGGCCTTTTCATCAGGGGATGACTCTGATGTTACTGTGGTGGAGAAGAGGCTGTAGAGGTGACACTGACATTTCTTTAAGTCTACCTACACCACTCTAAGGCAGTATTAGCTGCTCTAATTTTAAAAATTGGGAAAGAAGCGACATATTTCATCTTGATCCAGGAACCTAGGGTCACTGAATACCGGGTACCTGGGCTCAAGACTCCCTATTATAGATTAATGTACGCGAAAAAAGAAGGTAGGGTTCGGTCGTATTCTCATTAAAAATAACATAAGTTGTTTTCTGCTATCAAATTTCAGTAATGGGGATGTAGCAGTGGTCAGCATTGAGGTCGATAAACGAAACCTCTGGCTAGTGTTAGCTTACCTAGCTTATGATGAAGTGGATCCTCCAGCAATCATTCTAGGTGAGCTAATCTTGGAGGTTCAGAACCGCAAGTTTGGAGACATCCTTGGGAGTGATGCAAATGCTCTTCACATGATCTGAGGAAGTACGGACACAAATGAACGAGGTGAGTTAATCCTTGATTTTAGACATTTTACGTACTAACCTTCATATATGTAACATATGCAATAAGCCGACCTTTATAACTAGTAATAGACAGGAGGTATTTGATATTACTCTTGTCTCAAGCTTTTTGACGATTAGTTTATTAAACTGGAGAATGCGGAGGACCACTTCAATTTGAAATGGACCTGACTTCTCCAAAAAATTCAATCTACAGAAACAGGAGGAACACCAACTGGGATACCTTTAGAACTATTCTGTGTAATTCACTACCAGTTCTGGTGCCAAAACCTCCAAAAACTGCGCAAGAGCACTATGGCTAGGTGGACGAGTTGTCCAGCGCTTTTAATGAAGCGACACTGGGCTCTAGTCCCCTTAGCAGGAGGCCTAGGGGTAATTCTCGGCCACCCTGGTGGTCCAAGGAGATTCAACAAACACGTCGAAAATGCAAAAGACTCTTCAAAACAGCACGGAAAACAAAAGCTGCTGTAGACTGGGACTCCTATAAGGAAGTCCTCAAAATTTACAAATATCAATTGAAAAGTGGCAAGAACAGCTCTTAGAGACTATACTGTGGCAAAATTCAGGAGTCTTCAGAGATGTCTAGGCTACGCAAAGTACTACAACTGGTTCTTCTATCCCAAGTTATTTTCAACGGCCGAATGGGATGTGGACCACTTATAGTGCGGAATCTCTAGAATTTCTGATGGAGACTCATTTTCCTGGTTTTTCCGAATCTGTACCTAGCACATCAGGTTTTAAAAGGGCTAGTAGCCTCGTAGGCCAAATTATTAGCAGAAAAAATATCCTGTGGGCGATAAATAGTTTTAAACCATATAAGTCGCCTGGACTCGATGGTATTATCCCTGCGGATATTTAACAACCTACGGATCTAACAATTTCCTGGTTAGAGGTAATTTTCAAATGCAGCCTACAACTATGTCACATTTCTAGTAAATGGACAGAAGTGAAGGTTGTTTTCATACCTAATGCAGGAAAGTGCTCACACTGCAATCCCAAAGACCTTAGACCGATTAGCTTGTCTTCCTTCCTTTTTAAAACACTGAAAAGACAAATAGAAGGTCATATTAGAGGCACGATTGTATTGGAAAAGCTGTATAAATCTCAACATGCCTATTGCAAGGGGAGATCTGTAGAGACTGCTCTTCATTCTCTTGTATATTTCATTGAAAATTCTTTCGAATATAGAAATTACGCAATGGTAACCTTCTTGGATATTGAGGTGGCCTTCAACAATGTGCTTCCAGTGGCTATAACTCGGGCACTTTCAGAACTGGGAGTGGATGAATCACTTAAGGACTGGATAGATCAAATGCTATAAGGCAGGATCATAAATGCTAGTTTTTGGTAGTCCTCCGTCAGAAAATTTGCAAGCAGAGGTATACCACAGGGTGGCAAACTGTCCCCCCTACTTTGGAAATTGGTCATAAATGACCTGTTGCTGAGACTGGAGGACGGTGACTTCAAGGCGGTTACTTATGCGGATGATGTTGCTATTGGTGTCCGTGGTAAATATCCCGGCACCCTTAGTAAGCTTATGCAAAATTCCCTGGGCACTCTTTCATTATGGGCCAATGGCTGTGGGTTCAATGTGAACCCACGCAAAACCGAATTGGTTCTCTGCTCTAGGAAGTATAAACTACCTCATATCGATCCTCCCACTTTAAATAGGTTTAGCTTGACTTTTACAGTTAAAGCGAAGTTTCTGGTTATCGTTTTGGATAGCAAATTAAATTGGAAACCTAATATTCTGGAAAGGGTAAAGAAAGCTACGGTAGCGCTATACTCTTGCAAAAATGCCATTGGGAAAGGATGCCATTGGGAAGCTGTTGTACATTGGCTTATACCGCAGTACTCAGACCCATACTCTTGTATGGGGTAATAGTCTGGTGGCCTGCTCTGGACAAAACTGTGAACCAAAAGCTGTTTACAAAAGTTCAGAGAACAATCTCTCTGTGGATCAGTGGTGCACTAGAGACTATGCTATTTTTGACTCCTCTAGATATCTTGGGGAAACAGTTGGCAGATTGTACTGCCATACGGCCGAAACCCAACTTAATGTGAACCTGCAACAATACAGGGCACTCATCTATTTTGTGCGACAAACAAATTCTGAAGACGACCGACTATACTGTCCCGTCACTATCCTTTGACACAAAGTTCCGCACTAGGATCCCATCCAGGGAGGACTGGATGATGGGTGCAGTTTTGGAACCAGAAGTTATAAACTTCTTTACTGATGGTTCGAAACGGGACGGGAAAGTCGGGGCTGGAATGTTCTGCGAGGAACTTCTGTTAAATATCTCCTTTCGTCTCTCCGACTACTGTAGCATTTTTCATGCTGAAGTAACTGCCATAAAGGAAGTCGTAGGCTGGTTGAGGTATAATTATTATCAGTTTGTGATATTCGTATATATACGGACAGTCAGGCTGCCATTAAAGCGCTTCAATCACACCTCCTCACGTCGAAATTAGTCCAGAACTGTCTCTCATCTCTTAACGAGATGGCAGATCAGTTCAACATCCACATTTTATGGGTGTCAGGACATTTCATAAGTACAGGGAATATAAACGCCGATGAACTGGCTCGATATGGTACAACGGACCACTTCTCAGAAAGCAGAAAGGATATTGAAATGCCTCTTGCGGTATGCAAACTGCTGCTTCAGGAAGAAGCTAGCAAGCTGACCAATGACAGATGGTCAAGTATCACCTCTCGCGTAATAACTCGGCAGGTCTTCCCATAGCCGATATCCAAACCGCTGATCTCACTTCAGCGAACTCAGATCAGTGTGGTTGTTGGAGTGACTACGTGGCACTGTCTCATAGGGAGGTATGCGAGTAGACTTGGTGTCTTCTCACATTACTACTGTCGTAGTTGCGAGGACGAAGAGGAGGAAGAGACAGTACTTCATCTTCTTTGCACCTACCCTCGTCTGGCACGAAACAGAATAATGTTTCTAGGGGCACCCGTCTTCAAAGACCTGACGGACCTCTGTAGGATGGACGTCAGGAGTATCCAGCGCTTTGTTAACAGCTCAAAATGGTTCCAATGAGTTGGAGGAAACAATTATTCATTGTATAATCTACCAGTTCCGTAAACTTCCAGTAGGGTGCGCATCATTTGAGCTGTTCCATAAAGGATGACGGCTGCCGCTTCCAAACCCCCGCTTTTCTCGAATTTATTTATACAATTTTTCCTGTTGTATCCCAATTACAAGTGAAATAAATGCTCACAACGTAAAGTGATTAAATTTACGGCGAAATATTTGTATGCGATATTTCTTGCGAACAAGCCAAACCTTTCCAGTTTGAAAAGTAATCAAGGCCTATAATCCAGACCACAAATACTTTGAGATTGACGAAATTTCAAAAGCAGTTCACTTCCCTTTGTAATTTTTAAATGATCTATCTCTCCATCCAAATAAACATCTTTTCATATAACCTAGATGTAATAAATGTAACTCTTCAGCGACAATGATGTCTTTGATGATATTAATAGACAGACCTTCACTCGGTGATATTGCTTTATTATGACTGCCGCAGGTTCTATTCCTAAAATTTCGGTCGGTTCTTTCTGGTAGCCAAATATGTGGGAATGACATAGTTCTAGACATCCGTGTCTACCGTTAAAATTTATAACACCTTTTAAAAATGTTCTCGCCCGGGAATCAAAAATAAAGCATCTGCTTGTCATGCTCTTATGATATCCGTTTAATTCAACACCAGTCTTCAATAAACAATTTAGCTCATAGCTAAATTATCTACATTTTATCGTAAGTATAAAATCAAAAACAAGATTTTGGACCCGAAAATTAAATTATCACCTTAAAAAACCTTCTATAGATTGTGGTTTTCAATAATTTAATTGTTGGAAATTCATTAACATTGAATAATATCAGCCAGAATTCGTCCTTAGAGCTTTTGTAAATAGGTACGCCGTCGATATTGAAATTATTTGAAATATTTAAAGGTTTTTCAATATCATGAAAAATATATCTCAGGCCGACTTCAAGACCCTGATGCCAATAGCTACCTTGACCGAGACTGGTCAAGGTTTTGTTTTTTGATGTTTCCAATAAGGTCCTTGCATCGTGAGGCAGACAAGCTGTCGTCCGTTTCTAACTAATTTTCAATAACGAATTGATTGCTGTATGCCTTATGTTGTAAGTTAACTCTATTCTCTGTAGTTTAACTCTTAAATCTATGTACATGGAAATATGTGTCGTTATCAAGTTTTCAGAAAGATTTTCAAAATTTTCATAATGGCTTTCGTCTTCTAAATTTCCATAATTGAGTCATCTCTGTCACTCCTTCGGCTAGATAGAATTGCAGTATCATTCTGGTTAAATGAAGGTGAAATGTTTTCGAATAAAGATTTCGAGTAGGCAACCTAGTCTAGTTTAAGTTTAAACATTTTGAATTGAATTTACCTACGCTGAAATATAGAGAAGTGACAGAAAAACAAAATGGCTAATTATATAGTTCGCAAACTGGAGTTCATTCCTCAACTTCAAAGTTGTGAGAATCATTTTGCATCTAATTTTATAAAACATTTGTTTTGGTTCTTGAAAAGGTAAAATGAATGTTCGAATCAACTTTTCGAACCAATTTGTCGCGGCCCTTAAATAGTAACTACTTTATTTGTGACATGCATGTCCGAAACAGCCTTTGCCAACCAATTGGTGATTGTTCTTAAATGGTAACTATATTAGTCGGGACATACATTTCCGAATTAGTTTTACGAACCAATTGGTTAGGGTGACAAATCTTTTGTGGCTATTACATCTGACAACCATTTCACAACTATAATTTTCTACAAACAATTTTGCCAAATCTGACAACCTTTTCAGACAGAATTACGGGTTGTTATAACTTTTTCACAACCAGCTGTTGGTTATGCACAACTAATCAGTTGCAACATGCTAGTTGGGGGGTAATTGATAACTAATTAATATTTATTTTAGGATGCCAATGATTGAAATCAGTTAGTAAAGTAATTATATAGCAAATTAATTGACCGTCATCGGGAGATCAGGCTTAATTCTTGATCGTACACTGAAAATCAATCAATTAATGAAAACTGGATGTTGAATTGGTTGAATTACTAGATATTGTAAAACTTCAAGGGTATGAGATAACGAGGCAGTAACTAATTATGTAAAAACATTTCAAAATTGTTGTTCCATATGGTTTTTTTTTGTTTTTATTTAATATACTTTTATTACCAATGATTATATTCCCAGGCAATTAAATTATTTCACAACGCCCCTAGATTACTTAATTTTGTTCTAATTTTTGAAAGTACACAGATTATGTAAACAAATAATAAGCATATCAAGCGAACGTAAATAGACCTTCGTAGGGGAAATATTTTCACAACAAACACACATGGTACCACATGTAGTACGCGAATTTCTCTTTCCAATCTATGAGTATATTAACACTAATACAATTTTGTGTGTTCATTGTTATATAATTTTCCCGCTAAAAATTATTATGCTGACAACAACAATTGTTTATACAATTTTTAATTTGCACAGTTTTTTTTCATACTAAAACCCGTCTAAATGGAAAATCCACTCTCGATACAAGCAGACGACTAAATATCTACATCCCTTCATTGTAATATTTTCTACATATACGAACATACATGAAATCCTTTCCCTTGATTTAATTAGTAATTACAATATCTTGTTGCAACATTTCCAATGTTCCAAATGTAATTTTTTTCTGGAAAAATGAAAATTTTTATGTTAATTATTAGATTGGAAAAGCTTGTAATATACACATACACCCAGTAGATAGAAAACCAATTATGCTGGAGCAATGGTAAATGAAAAAAAAACCTTGTTTGGTTTTACGCTAAAAAAAAAAAAAAATTCATTTTATTGGAAAAGCTTAATTGAAAATTGGCTATTTTCGACATAGATTTATGTATGCATACAACACCAAAATAAAATCGTTTTTACCTGTCTGCATGAAAACTACAGTTAAAACAAAGTAATTTGTCGATTCAATATATAAAATTGGTACTTAATGAATCGAATAAACTCAGAGATTTTTACTTTAGTAGACTCAACATGGAAATTGCAGAATCTTAAATTTCGGTGCAAAAATTAATAAGACTAAGTTACAAAAAAAATAAAAAAAAATTGCTGCAAAAAAACGATACTTTTCCGCTGATTTTATTCATTAATTTTTCAATTGTTATTTAAAAAAAAAATTAATTTATCGATAAATAATTAGTTTTTCTCATCTTGGTTTATTGGCGGGAGAATGGATGGTATAAATTTTGAACAACTTAAAGTTTTAAGTTTCATTTTTCAAACTTAATTTTGCTGATATCTTTTTTTTTTGTACTTGCTACACTATCTGTGCTGCTTTTAATGATGTTGTTGTTTTTAAACGTCATATATTTTAGTATTCGTTCATTAAGCTCGATTAACTTTTACAACAATTTGTTTTCTGTTTTCATTCTCGTTTTGAATGTAAAAAAATAATTATAAAGTTTACTTTTTTTTTCAGTATTATTATTTTGGATCAGTTACGTGGTATGTTAAAAAAAAATGAAGATATTTTAATTAAATTTTGCTAATTGCACAAGCATTAAATATCTCTATAAAACAAAAATTTACAGATTTCATGGTCTGAATAGTACTAATTAGGATTACAAGAAAAAAAAAAACTCATGAGTATGTTGAAACAATTTTGTGTACTAATTATATAATTCAATAATGTCACGTGATTGATATCCATCACTCCAAGTACCACTTAAAAAACTGTGTCCGCAATTTGCATCATTTAACATCAACAAATTTTTATCATTTACATATTTCATGTTCAATTGAACTGAGCCAATTACAACAAAAAAAAAGAACATATTTGAACTATTAATAATGAATCTGTCGAATATTTTTAATTAATTAAAATTAAATACGTCGTGGGTAATTAAAAATTTTGCTAAAAATTGTTGTAATTTATTTTATGTTTTGAGAGTGCAATAATTATAAATTTGTAATCATTTAAATAGGATTAACCGTAATTTTTGTTGGTTCAATTATTTAATTAATTATTTAAATAACGTGATTTTTATGAAAAATTAATTACTATGTGATTTGGAAAATTCATATTTAATTATTTAGTTCAATTTACAAATTTTTAATTTATAGTACTAATTGGTTAATTCAACCTTTTCTGTAGAAATTTTGTTGTAGCTCAAACCATGTTGATGACGTGCTTGAGTCTTCTTGTAATAAAATAGAGAAGAGTTCAATTGATAAGATTTCCCAACATTCCGAGTGATACTTTTCTCACAAAACGTCTCTTTTAAAAGGACCTCTCTAGATCGCCAAACCAACAATTTACAATTTAAAATAAATAATATTCTTGTTATTTTGTGTAGCTGGCACACATAAATAATGTCAGGGTTGGTCATAGACTTAGAGACACCATCCTGGAGGATACCAATATTATTCGTAGATCATAATCATCAATGTACTCGTATTATAGGTTTAACCGTAAGAGAATTCAGCATCCGAAAATTCAGTGGTGATTCCATTACAGCACGAATAAAATTTATCGATGGTAAATAAAGCTTTTGCTTAAATGCTTTTACTTATATTTTTTTTTAAACAAATTTGTTTACTATTTCTATTCTATTTCCGTTGACTTACAATTTTATAAACAGGTATTGTCTTAACAAAAATACCTTAGTTTTTCTGCTCGCATGTACGCAAAATTTTTAAACAATCTGCTTATTACTAAAAGCTACCTTTGTGCAAAATTTTAGAAAAAATTATCAATGAGAAATATATGATTGAAAGGATAGAAAGACAGACGTCGCTTCATTTTAAAAATCGTTGTTTTAATTCGTCGAGAAATATGAAAATTTGCAACACAATTTTTTGAGGAAGAAGCTTAAAGTGTTAATGATCGACTGTACCATAAATGGATGTTTTTTGACTATAATTTCCTTTGTGTAAGATTTGCAGCATGTAAAACTTAATATAATGCTATTTTGAGATTGACAAAATACTAGTTTTCGGGTAACACTACCGTAATTTTTATTTCCTTGTCAAATTAACAATTCAAATGGTAAGCTATTTTTAAAAACGAATTAATTCTAATTTAAGTGTTTCTCAAAAAATACGCTTTTTGTAGTGAGAACTTCAACATCATATAATTATTATGGTTCATTTCCTAAATAAAAAACTAAATAAATTTTTTTTATTATACTGACTGTGAAGCAGAATAAATCAATTAAAAACCAGATCTCATTTATCGAATAAAATGTTACACCTAAATCTTGGGTAATTCTATTCTCTTCGATATACCAAAAGCTTCCAGCCGCTTGATTTTGATTCGTTCAATCAATTAAGTGAATCCACCCGGTACCATTCTCGGCTGTTCGATTTATCCAACAACTTCAGAGGCCTTTGCCTAATCGTCAATTAGCTGAGTGACTTGCTGTGATAAAACTTGTTAAAATTTAAAAAAAAAAATAACTTTAAACAAAACTTTATTATTACACAAGTTGTAAACTAAATTTTTTTTGTATAAATTGTGATGAGTTATTTTCCTAATTCTATAACGATGGACCACCTCTTGTTATATCATTTATTAGTTGTGAAATTAATTTGATCATTGATCAATCCATAAAGTTGCCGCTACTGAATCTGTGTTTTGTTGGTTTGAGTGTTGTTGATTAAATCTTTCGCTAAATGTAGCGCATCATTTGATTTATAATTATTCCACACGCTTGATTAAGTTTGTCTGTGTGACCTTTAAACCTTATTGTTAAAAGAACGTCTCGTTTGGCCAATATACAATTTTTCACAAACAATGGATGATTGTCGGTAAATTCCGCTCGGTAACTTCATGCAAACACTTTTTTTACAAACGGCCAGACAAACTAACCGACGTTGTATTCAACAAAAATGTAGAAGTCTTGTTGGACAAAGGCTTCAAACACAATATAACCCCCCAAAACTATTAAAAGAAAAATACTGAACATCTATTTGGAATTGAAAATGCTATATTGAACATGGATAAAATTCACCCTGTTAAAGTTAGCTAAAAGCTTCGAACCGAAAGTAAAAAGTCGATAGTGCAGATTAAGTTATAAACATTCCAGCCGAGAATAAATTTTTTTTTTAATTTTTTAATTCCTAAACAGGATACAAGGATTGAAATTCAAACTTTTGAAAGTAGCTTACGTGGACAACTTAGGTGGAAATTATCGAAAATCGGAAGAATCCAAAAAAATTAAATCAAATCAGCATCTAGTATGTATAAATGAAAATAAATCGAAAATAATATCAATTCATGTTTCCCGTAGGATATCTGGGAAAATTCAATTTTGTAACCATAATTAGAATATTTGTATAAAACTAACCTCTAGAGTACCATGTTAGTAGATGGATTGCTTTGATGTGACTTCAATCGTCGTCAATAGCTATCGTAGGAACAAAAAAATCAGTTTAAGTTTCCACTGAGAAATCTAGCCAAGTTCGATTTTCCACAAATCCTTAGAAAATTTGTATAAAATAAACCTTAGAGTGTTATGTCTGGATCAATAGCTATCACGTAAGAAAAATGCCGTTTAAGTTTCCGGTTGAGAAACTGGGAAATTTCGATTTTCCAAAAATCATTAGAAACATCATTAGACATTCAATCTCCAGATATAACACTCTATAGGCTGAAATTTCCCATTGAAAACTTTAACTGATTTTTTTCGCACGTCAGCTATTGATATACGGTAAGACAAAGGAGGCCGTTTCCGTATAAAACACTCTAGAGGCTGGTTTTTAGGAAACTTAATCTGAATTTTTGGCTCCGTATCTTATTATGGAAAACAAAATATCGCAAAAAGAATATCGCAGTAAAAATATTGCAGACAAAATAAACGCTTGGTAGAAATCTCGAAAGCATTTTCTTCATGTCTGTGAAGTTAGCACGAAAAGTTAGCACGAAAAACGCACTGGCAATACTATTTAGTAGAGTGGTTCAAACATAGGGTTTCATTTCATTTTAGTACAAATATATCAAATACACATATGTATGTACTAAAAAGTTAGCACGGAAAACAATGAAAATATACCGATGTGAAGCTGGCACGAAAAGTTAGCACGAAAAATTAAAATATGTACGAATTTAATGAGCCGTAATTTTTTTCTTATTATTAATTATCTATTGTAATTATAATTGATGATTTTATTTTAAAGTGACATCCTTACTGAACTTCTAGTTAAAATTTCATACAATTCTTATGGGTCAGACGGGAGAACTAATGCTTGGTGCTGGACCCTTCCTAACATTTGTCTGGAATGATTTTGATTTTATTTTAAAGTGACATCTTTACTGAACTTCTAGTTAAAATTACAGACAATTCTTATGGGTCAGACGGGAGTACTAATGCTTCGTGCTGAACCCTTCCTAACATTTGTCTGGATTGATTTTGATTTTATTTTAAAGTGACATCCTTACTGAACTTCTAGTTAAAATTTCATACAATTCTTATGGGTCAGACGGGAGAACTAATGCTTGGTGCTGGACCCTTCCTAACATTTGTCTGGAATGATTTTGATTTTATTTTAAAGTGACATCCTTACTGAACTTCTAGTTAAAATACAGACAATTATTATGGGTCAGACGGGAGAACTAATGCTTCGTGCTTAACCCTTCCTAACATTTGTCTGGAATGATTTTGATTTTATTTTAAAGTGACATCCTTACTGAACTTCTAGTTAAAATTACAGACAATTCTTATGGGTCAGACGGGAGTACTAATGCTTCGTGCTGGACCCTTCCTAACATTTGTCTGGATTGATTTTGATTTTATTTTAAAGTGACATCCTTACTGAACTTCTAGTTAAAATTTCAGACAATTCTTATGGGTCAGACGGGAGAACTAATGCTTCGTGCTTAACCCTTCCTAACATTTGTCTGGAATGATTTTGATTTTATTTTAAAGTGACATCCTTACTGAACTTCTAGTTAAAATTTCAGACAATTCTTATGGGTCAGACGAGAGTACTAATGCTTCGTGCTGGACCCTTCCTAACATTTGTCTGGATTGATTTTGATTTTATTTTAAAGTGACATCCTTACTGAACTTCTAGTTAAAATTGAAGACAATTCTTATGGGTCAGACGGAAGTACTAATGCTTGGTGCTGGACCCTTCCTAACATTTGTCTAGAATTATTTTGATTTTATTTTAAAGTGACATCCTTACTGAACGTCTAGTTAAAATTACAGACAATTCTTATGGGTCACGGGAGAACTAATGCTTGGTGCTGGACCCTTCCTAACATTTGTCTGGAATGATTTTGATTTTATTTTAAAGTGACATTGTTACTGAACGTCTAGTTAAAATTTCAGACAATTCTTATGGGTCAGACGAGAGTACTAATGCTTCGTGCTGGACCCTTCCTAACATTTGTCTGGATTGATTTTGATTTTATTTTAAAGTGACATCCTTACTGAACGTCTAGTTGAAATGACAGACAATTCTTATGGGTCAGACGGGAGAACTAATGCTTGGTGCTAGACCCTTCCTAACATTTGTCTGGAATGATTTTGATTTTATTTTAAAGTGACATCCTTACTGAACTTCTAGTTAAAATTTCATACAATTCTTATGGGTCAGACGGGAGAACTAATGCTTGGTGCTGGACCCTTCCTAACATTTGTCTGGAATGATTTTGATTTTATTTTAAAGTGACATCCTTACTGAACTTCTAGTTAAAATTACAGACAATTCTTATGGGTCAGACGGGAGTACTAATGCTTCGTGCTGGACCCTTCCTAACATTTGTCTGGATTGATTTTGATTTTATTTTAAAGTGACATCCTTACTGAACTTCTAGTTAAAATTTTATACAATTCTTATGGGTCAGACGGGAGAACTAATGCTTCGTGCTTAACCCTTCCTAACATTTGTCTGGATTGATTTTGATTTTATTTTAAAGTGACATCCTTACTGAACTTCTAGTTAAAATTTCAGACAATTCTTATGGGTCAGACGGGAGAACTAATGCTTGGTGCTGGACCCTTCCTAACATTTGTCTGGAATGATTTTGATTTTATTTTAAAGTGACATCCTTACTGAACTTCTAGTTAAAATTTCATACAATTCTTATGGGTCAGACGGGAGAACTAATGCTTGGTGCTGGACCCTTCCTAACATTTGTCTGGATTGATTTTGATTTTATTTTAAAGTGACATCCTTACTGAACTTCTAGTTAAAATTTCAGACAATTCTTATGGGGCAGACGGGAGAACTAATGCTTCGTGCTGGACCCTTCCTAACATTTGTCTGGATTGATTTTGATTTTATTTTAAAGTGACATCCTTACTGAACTTCTAGTTAAAATTTTATACAATTCTTATGGGTCAGACGGGAGAACTAATGCTTCGTGCTTAACCCTTCCTAACATTTGTCTGGATTGATTTTGATTTTATTTTAAAGTGACATCCTTACTGAACTTCTAGTTAAAATTGAAGACAATTCTTATGGGTCAGACGGGAGTACTAATGCTTCGTGCTAGACCCTTCCTAACATTTGTCTGGAATGATTTTGATTTTATTTTAAAGTGACATCCTTACTGAACGTCTAGTTAAAATTACAGACAATTCTGATGGGTCACGGGAGAACTAATGCTTGGTGCTGGACCCTTCCTAACATTTGTCTGGAATGATTTTGATTTTATTTTAAAGTGACATTGTTACTGAACGTCAAGTTAAATTTTCAGACAATTCTTATGGGTCAGACGGGAGTACTAATGCTTCGTGCTGGACCCTTCCTAACATTTGTCTGGAATGATTTTGATTTTATTTTAAAGTGACATCTTTACTGAACTTCTAGTTAAAATTGAAGACAATTCTTATTTGTCAGACGGGAGTACTAATGCTTCGTGCTGGACCCTTCCTAACATTTGTCTGGAATGATTTTGATTTTATTTTAAAGTGACATCCTTACTGAACGTCTAGTTAAAATTACAGACAATTCTTATGGGTCACGGGAGAACTAATGCTTGGTGCTGGACCCTTCCTAACATTTGTCTGGAATGATTTTGATTTTATTTTAAAGTGACATTGTTACTGAACGTCAAGTTAAAATTTCAGACAATTCTTATGGGTCAGACGGGAGTACTAATGCTTCGTGCTGGACCCTTCCTAACATTTGTCTGGAATGATTTAGATTTTATTTTAAAGTGACATCTTTACTGAACTTCTAGTTAAAATTGAAGAAAATTCTTATGGGTCAGACGGGAGTACTAATCCTTCGTGCTGGACCCTTCCTAACATTTGTCTGGATTGATTTTGATTTTATTTTAAAGTGACATTGTTACTGAACGTCAAGTTAAAATTTCAGACAATTCTTATGGGTCAGACGGGAGTACTAATGCTTCGTGCTGGACCCTTCCTAACATTTGTCTGGAATGATTTTGATTTTATTTTAAAGTGACATCCTTACTGAACTTCTAGTTAAAATTGAAGAAAATTCTTATGGGTCAGACGGGAGTACTAATCCTTCGTGCTGGACCCTTCCTAACATTTGTCTGGAATGATTTTGATTTTATTTTAAAGTGACATTGTTACTGAACGTCAAGTTAAAATTTCAGACAATTCTTATGGGTCAGACGGGAGTACTAATGCTTCGTGCTGGACCCTTCCTAACATTTGTCTGGAATGATTTTGATTTTATTTTAAAGTGACATCCTTACTGAACTTCTAGTTAAAATTGAAGACAATTCTTATGGGTCAGACGGGAGTACTAATGCTTCGTGCTGGACCCTTCCTAACATTTGTCTGGATTGATTTTGATTTTATTTTAAAGTGACATCCTTACTGAACGTCTAGTTAAAATTGAAGACAATTCTTATGGGTCAGACGGGAGTACTAATGCTTCGTGCTGGACCCTTCCTAACATTTGTCTGGATTGATTTTGATTTTATTTTAAAGTGACATCCTTACTGAACTTCTAGTTAAAATTTCAGACAATTCTTATGGGTCAGACGGGAGTACTAATGCTTGGTGCTGGATCCTTCCTAACATTTGTCTGGAATGATTTTGATTTTATTTTAAAGTGACATCCTTACTGAACGTCTAGTTAAAATTACAGACAATTCTTATGGGTCACGGGAGAACTAATGCTTGGTGCTGGACCCTTCCTAACATTTGTCTGGAATGATTTTGATTTTATTTTAAAGTGACATTGTTACTGAACGTCTAGTTAAAATTTCAGACAATTCTTATGGGTCAGACGGGAGTACTAATGCTTCGTGCTGGACCCTTCCTAACATTTGTCTGGAATGATTTTGATTTTATTTTAAAGTGACATCCTTACTGAACGTCTAGTTAAAATTTCAGACAATTCTTATGGGTCACGGGAGAACTAATGCTTGGTGCTGGACCCTTCCTAACATTTGTCTGGAATGATTTTGATTTTATTTTAAAGTGACATTGTTACTGAACGTCTAGTTAAAATTTCAGACAATTCTTATGGGTCAGACGGGAGTACTAATGCTTCGTGCTGGACCCTTCCTAACATTTGTCTGGATTGATTTTGATTTTATTTTAAAGTGACATCCTTACTGAACTTCTAGTTAAAATTTTAGACAATTCTTATGGGTCAGACGGGAGTACTAATGCTTCGTGCTGGACCCTTCCTAACATTTGTCTGGAATGATTTTGATTTTATTTTAAAGTGACATCCTTACTGAACTTCTAGTTAAAATTTCAGACAATTCTTATGGGTCAGACGGGAGTACTAATGCTTCGTGCTGGACCCTTCCTAACATTTGTCTGGATTGATTTTGATTTTATTTTAAAGTGACATCCTTACTGAACTTCTAGTTAAAATTTCAGACAATTCTTATGGGTCAGACGGGAGTACTAATGCTTGGTGCTGGACCCTTCCTAACATTTGTCTGGAATGATTTTGATTTTATTTTAAAGTGACATCCTTACTGAACGTCTAGTTAAAATTACAGACAATTCTTATGGGTCAGACGGGAGAACTAATGCTTGGTGCTAGACCCTTCCTAACATTTGTCTGGAATGATTTTGATTTTATTTTAAAGTGACATCCTTACTGAACTTCTAGTTAAAATTACAGACAATTCTTATGGGTCAGACGGGAGAACTAATGCTTCGTGCTTAACCCTTCCTAACATTTGTCTGGAATGATTTTGATTTTATTTTAAAGTGACATCCTTACTGAACGTCTAGTTAAAATTTCAGACAATTCTTATGGGTCACGGGAGAACTAATGCTTGGTGCTGGACCCTTCCTAACATTTGTCTGGAATGATTTTGATTTTATTTTAAAGTGACATTGTTACTGAACGTCTAGTTAAAATTTCAGACAATTCTTATGGGTCAGACGGGAGTACTAATGCTTCGTGCTGGACCCTTCCTAACATTTGTCTGGAATGATTTTGATTTTATTTTAAAGTGACATCCTTACTGAACTTCTAGTTAAAATTTCATACAATTCTTATGGGTCAGACGGGAGAACTAATGCTTGGTGCTGGACCCTTCCTAACATTTGTCTGGAATGATTTTGATTTTATTTTAAAGTGACATCCTTACTGAACTTCTAGTTAAAATTACAGACAATTCTTATGGGTCAGACGGGAGAACTAATGCTTCGTGCTTAACCCTTCCTAACATTTGTCTGGAATGATTTTGATTTTATTTTAAAGTGACATCCTTACTGAACTTCTAGTTAAAATTTCAGACAATTCTTATGGGTCAGACGGGAGGATTTTTGATAAAACAATTGCTACTGAAGGACCACAGCAATGTTATAATTTATCAAATCTGGAGAGTGACAGTGAAAATGATGATTTTCAAATAAAAAAGCCACACATTGCTTCTAATAATATTATCTGTACTATAAAACCAAATAATTAATAATGGCCAATATAATATATGCAATAAAACTCGGAAGTCAGAAAGAAACATAAACGAAGCTCAGCCATTCTCGTTGAATTTATCAATACGATAAATTCAATTGAAGAACAACGTCCAACATTCATTAGCAACACCATGGGAAACATTGATGAAGCACAGTCATTCTCGTTGAATTTATCAATACGATACATCCAATTGATGAACCACGGCCAACATTCACCAGCAACAACCAGCGAAACGATAATGAACCTCAACCATTCTCGTTGAATTTACCAATACGATAAATTCAATTAACGAACCACGGCCAACATTCACCAACAACGACACGCGAAACGTTGATGAAGCTCAGCCATTCTCGTTGAATTTATCATTACGATAAATTCAATTGATGAACAACGTCCAACATTCACCAGCAACACCATTGCAAACATTGATGAAGCACAGTCATTCTCGTTGAATTTATCAATACGATAAATCCAATTGATGAAGCTCAGACATTCTCGTTGATTTTATCAATACGAAAAATCCAATTGATGAACCACGGCCAACATTCACAAACAACCACACGCGAAATGTTGATGAACCTCAACCATTCTCGTTGAATTTATCAATACAATAAATTCAATTAATAAACCACGGTCAACATACACTCAATACTCCTCTCTGATTCATAAGAATTGTCTGAAATGTTAACTAGAAGTTCAGTAAGGATGTCACTTTAAAATAAAATCAAAATCAATCCAGACAAATGTTAGGAAGGGTCCAGCATGAAGCATTAGTACTCCCGTCTGACCCATAAGAATTGTATGAAATTTTAACTAGAAGTTCAGTAAGGATGTCACTTTAAAATAAAATCAAAATCATTCCAGACAAATGTTAGGAAGGGTCCAGCACGAAGCATTAGTACTCCCGTCTGACCCATAAGAATTGTCTGAAATTTTAACTAGAAGTTCAGTAAGGATGTCACTTTAAAATAAAATCAAAATCAATCCAGACAAATGTTAGGAAGGGTCCAGCACCAAGCATTAGTACTCCCGTCTGACCCATAAGAATTGTCTTCAATTTTAACTAGAAGTTCAGTAAGGATGTCACTTTAAAATAAAATCAAAATCATTCCAGACAAATGTTAGGAAGGGTCCAGCACGAAGCATTAGTACTCCCGTCTGACCCATAAGAATTGTCTGAAATTTTAACTAGAAGTTCAGTAAGGATGTCACTTTAAAATAAAATCAAAATCAATTCAGACAAATGTTAGGAAGGGTCCAGCACGAAGCATTAGTACTCCCGTCTGACCCATAAGAATTGTCTGAAATTTAAACTAGAAGTTCAGTAAGGATGTCACTTTAAAATAAAATCAAAATCAATCCAGACAAATGTTAGGAAGGGTCCAGCACGAAGCATTAGTACTCCCGTCTGACCCATAAGAATTGTCTTCAATTTAAACTAGAAGTTCAGTAAGGATGTCACTTTAAAATAAAATCAAAATCATTCCAGACAAATGTTAGGAAGGGTCCAGCACCAAGCATTAGTACTCCCGTCTGACCCATAAGAATTGTCTTCAATTTTAACTAGAAGTTCAGTAAGGATGTCACTTTAAAATAAAATCAAAATCATTCCAGACAAATGTTAGGAAGGGTCCAGCACGAAGCATTAGTACTCCCGTCTGACCCATAAGAATTGTCTTCAATTTTAACTAGAAGTTCAGTAAGGATGTCACTTTAAAATAAAATCAAAATCATTCCAGACAAATGTTAGGAAGGGTCCATCACGAAGCATTAGTACTCCCGTCTGACCCATAAGATTTGTCTGAAATTTTAACTAGAAGTTCAGTAAGGATGTCACTTTAAAATAAAATCAAAATCATTCCAGACAAATGTTAGGAAGGGTCCATCACGAAGCATTAGTACTCCCGTCTGACCCATAAGAATTGACTGTAATTTTAACTAGACGTTCAGTAAGGATGTCACTTTAAAATAAAATCAAAATCATTCCAGACAAATGTTAGGAAGGGTCCAGCACGAAGCATTAGTACTCCCGTCTGACCCATAAGAATTGTCTGAAATTTTAACTAGAAGTTCAGTAAGGATGTCACTTTAAAATAAAATCAAAATCATTCCAGACAAATGTTAGGAAGGGTCCAGCACGAAGCATTAGTACTCCCGTCTGACCCATAAGAATTGTCTTCAATTTTAACTAGAAGTTCAGTAAGGATGTCACTTTAAAATAAAATCTAAATCAATCCAGACAAATGTTAGGAAGGGTCCAGCACGAAGCATTAGTACTACCGTCTGACCCATAAGAATTGTCTTCAATTTTAACTAGAAGTTCAGTAAGGATGTCACTTTAAAATAAAATCAAAATCAATCCAGACAAATGTTAGGAAGGGTCCAGCACCAAGCATTAGTACTCCCGTCTGACCCATAAGAATTGTCTTCAATTTAAACTAGAAGTTCAGTAAGGATGTCACTTTAAAATAAAATCAAAATCATTCCAGACAAATGTTAGGAAGGGTCCAGCACGAAGCATTAGTACTCCCGTCTGACCCATAAGAATTGTCTGAAATTTTAACTAGAAGTTCAGTAAGGATGTCACTTTAAAATAAAATCAAAATCAATCCAGACAAATATTAGGAAGGGTCCAGCACGAAGCATTAGTACTCCCGTCTGACCCATAAGAATTGTCTTCAATTTAAACTAGAAGTTCAGTAAGGATGTCACTTTAAAATAAAATCAAAATCATTCCAGACAAATGTTAGGAAGGGTCCAGCACCAAGCATTAGTTCTCCCGTCTGACCCATAAGAATTGTCTTCAATTTAAACTAGAAGTTCAGTAAGGATGTCACTTTAAAATAAAATCAAAATCATTCCAGACAAATGTTAGGAAGGGTCCAGCACGAAGCATTAGTACTCCCGTCTGACCCATAAGAATTGTCTGAAATTTTAACTAGAAGTTCAGTAAGGATGTCACTTTAAAATAAAATCAAAATCAATCCAGACAAATGTTAGGAAGGGTTCAGCACGAAGCATTAGTACTCCCGTCTGACCCATAAGAATTGTCTCAAATTTAAACTAGAAGTTCAGTAAGGATGTCACTTTAAAATAAAATCAAAATCATTCCAGACAAATGTTAGGAAGGGTTAAGCACGAAGCATTAGTACTCTCGTCTGACCCATAAGAATTGTCTGAAATTTTAACTAGAAGTTCAGTAAGGATGTCACTTTAAAATAAAATCAAAATAAATCCAGACAAATGTTAGGAAGGGTCCAGCACCAAGCATTAGTTCTCCCGTCTGACCCATAAGAATTGTATGAAATTTTAACTAGAAGTTCAGTAAGGATGTCACTTTAAAATAAAATCAAAATCATTCCAGACAAATGTTAGGAAGGGTCCAGCACCAAGCATTAGTTCTTCCGTCTGACCCATAAGAATTGTATGAAATTTTAACTAGAAGTTCAGTAAGGATGTCACTTTAAAATAAAATCAAAATCAATCCAGACGAATGTTAGGAAGGGTTAAGCACGAAGCATTAGTTCTCCCGTCTGACCCATAAGAATTGTATGAAATTTTAACTAGAAGTTCAGTAAGGATGTCACTTTAAAATAAAATCAAAATCAATCCAGACAAATGTTAGGAAGGGTCCAGCACCAAGCATTAGTACTCCCGTCTGACCCATAAGAATTGTCTTCAATTTTAACTAGAAGTTCAGTAAGGATGTCACTTTAAAATAAAATCAAAATCATTCCAGACAAATGTTAGGAAGGGTCCAGCACGAAGCATTAGTACTCCCGTCTGACCCATAAGAATTGTCTGAAATTTTAACTAGAAGTTCAGTAAGGATGTCACTTTAAAATAAAATCAAAATCATTCCAGACAAATGTTAGGAAGGGTTAAGCACGAAGCATTAGTTCTCCCGTCTGACCCATAAGAATTGTATGAAATTTTAACTAGAAGTTCAGTAAGGATGTCACTTTAAAATAAAATCAAAATCAATCCAGACAAATGTTAGGAAGGGTTCAGCACGAAGCATTAGTTCTCCCGTCTGACCCATAAGAATTGTATGAAATTTTAACTAGAAGTTCAGTAAGGATGTCACTTTAAAATAAAATCAAAATCAATCCAGACAAATGTTAGGAAGGGTCCAGCACGAAGCATTAGTACTCCCGTCTGACCCATAAGAATTGTCTTCAATTTTAACTAGAAGTTCAGTAAGGATACCACTTTAAAATAAAATCAAAATCAATCTAGACAAATGTTAGGAAGGGTTCAGCACGAAGCATTAGTTCTCCCGTCTGACCCATAAGATTTGTCTGAAATTTTAACTAGAAGTTCAGTAAGGATGTCACTTTAAAATAAAATCAAAATCATTCCAGACAAATGTTAGGAAGGGTCCAGCACGAAGCATTAGTACTCCCGTCTGACCCATAAGAATCGACTGTAATTTTAACTAGACGTTCAGTAAGGATGTCACTTTAAAATAAAATCAAAATCAATCCAGACAAATGTTAGGAAGGGTCCAGCACGAAGCATTAGTACTCCCGTCTGACCCATAAGAATTGTCTGAAATTTTAACTAGAAGTTCAGTAAGGATGTCACTTTAAAATAAAATCAAAATCATTCCAGACAAATGTTAGGAAGGGTCCAGCACCAAGCATTAGTTCTCCCGTCTGACCCATAAGAATTGTATGAAATTTTAACTAGAAGTTCAGTAAGGATGTCACTTTAAAATAAAATCAAAATCATTCCATACAAATGTTAGGAAGGGTTAAGCACGAAGCATTAGTTCTCCCGTCTGACCCATAAGAATTGTCTGAACTTTTAACTAGAAGTTCAGTAAGGATGTCACTTTAAAATAAAATCAACATCAATCCAGACAAATGTTAGGAAGGGTCCAGCACGAAGCATTAGTACTCACGTCTGACCCATAAGAATTGTCTGAAATTTTAACTAGAAGTTCAGTAAGGATGTCACTTTAAAATAAAATCAAAATCAATCCAGACAAATGTTAGGAAGGGTTCAGCACGAAGCATTAGTTCTCCCGTCTGACCCATAAGAATTGACTGTAATTTTAACTAGACGTTCAGTAAGGATGTCACTTTAAAATAAAATCAAAATCATTCCAGACAAATGTTAGGAAGGGTCCAGCACGAAGCATTAGTACTCCCGTCTGACCCATAAGAATTGTCTGAAATTTTAACTAGAAGTTCAGTAAGGATGTCACTTTAAAATAAAATCAAAATCAATCCAGACAAATGTTAGGAAGGGTCCATCACGAAGCATTAGTACTCCCGTCTGACCCATAAGAATTGTCTTCAATTTTAACTATACGTTCAGTAAGGATGTCACTTTAAAATAAAATCAAAATCAATCCAGACAAATGTTAGGAAGGGTCCAGCACCAAGCATTAGTTCTCTGGTCTGACCCATAAGAATCGACTGTAATTTTAACTAGAGGTTCAGTAAGGATGTTACTTTAAAATAAAATCTAAATCATTCAAGACAAATGTTAGGAAGGGTCCATCACGAAGCATTAGTACTCCCGTCTGACCCATAAGAATTGTCTTAAATTTAATCTAGACGTTCAGTAAGGATGTCACTTTAAAATAAAATCAAAATCATTCCAGACAAATGTTAGGAAGGGTCCATCACGAAGCATTAGTACTCCCGTCTGACCCATAAGATTTGTCTGAAATTTTAACTAGAAGTTCAGTAAGGATGTCACTTTAAAATAAAATTAAAATCATTCCAGACAAATGTTAGGAAGGGTCCAGCACCAAGCTGTAGTTCTCCCGTCTGACCCATAAGAATTGTATGAAATTTTAACTAGAAGTTCAGTAAGGATGTCACTTTAAAATAAAATCAAAATCATTCCAGACAAATGTTAGGAAGGGTTAAGCACCAAGCATTAGTTCTCCCGTCTGACCCATAAGAATTGTCTGAAATTTTAACTAGAAGTTCAGTAAGGATGTCACTTTAAAATAAAATCAAAATCAATCCAGACAAATGTTAGGAAGGGTTCAGCACGAAGCATTAGTACTCCCGTCTGACCCATAAGAATTGTCTGAAATTTTAACTAGAAGTTCAGTAAGGATGTCACTTTAAAATAAAATCAAAATCATTCCAGACAAATGTTAGGAAGGGTCCAGCACCAAGCATTAGTACTCCCGTCTGACCCATAAGAATTGTCTGAAATTTTAACTAGAAGTTCAGTAAGGATGTCACTTTAAAATAAAATCAAAATCAATCCAGACAAATGTTAGGAAGGGTCCAGCACGAAGCATTAGTACTCCCGTCTGACCCATAAGAATTGTCTTCAATTTTAACTAGAAGTTCAGTAAGGATGTCACTTTAAAATAAAATCAAAATCATTCCAGACAAATGTTAGGAAGGGTCCAGCACGAAGCATTAGTACTCCCGTCTGACCCATAAGAATTGTCTGAAATTTTAACTAGAAGTTCAGTAAGGATGTCACTTTAAAATAAAATCAAAATCATTCCAGACAAATGTTAGGAAGGGTCCAGCACCAAGCATTAGTTCTCCCGTCTGACCCATAAGAATTGTATGAAATTTTAACTAAAAGTTCAGTAAGGATGTCACTTTAAAATAAAATCAAAATCATTCCAGACAAATGTTAGGAAGGGTCCAGCACGAAGCATTAGTACTCCCGTCTGACCCATAAGAATTGTCTGAAATTTTAACTAGAAGTTCAGTAAGGATGTCACTTTAAAATAAAATCAAAATCATTCCAGACAAATGTTAGGAAGGGTCCAGCACCAAGCATTAGTTCTCTCGTCTGACCCATAAGAATTGTATGAAATTTTAACTAGAAGTTCAGTAAGGATGTCACTTTAAAATAAAATCAAAATCATTCCAGACAAATGTTAGGAAGGGTCCATCACGAAGCATTAGTACTCCCGTCTGACCCATAAGAATTGTCTGAAATTTTAACGTAAGTATGCCACTTTAAATTGCAATCAAAATGGATCGTTTGAGCTCCCTTCCTAATCTTTTGAAAACTCCGAATTCTTTTCTAAACTGGTCGAATTTGGTCGATAATTTTACAAAATTTTATTTACATTAGAAAAATTTTTGTATTCTTCTTTCTGCAAAAAAAATTTTTTTGCTTATGGTCTTTCAAATAGAAATATTCGTGCTAACTCTATCTAATACTCAAACCGTTTTAGTGCTATGGTTTTAGAACATATATTTTTATTTAACATTCTGTCTTGATAAGGTAAATAGTTTTTTTTTTGTTATAATAACTATTAACTTACCTTAATTTTTTTCTTATTATTTAATTATCATTACAATAGATTATTAATAATAAGAAAAAAAATTACGGCTCATTACGTTACAATTAAATTAATGATTTAGTTGGTTTAAGTCTTTGGTTAGATCAAAAGTATTGCCATACGTACATATTTTAATTTTTCGTGCTAACTTTTCGTGCCAGCTTCACATCGGTTTTTCTTCGAAGGAAAATTAAATCGCAAGGATTAATATTTCAAAAAAAAAATGTTGCTTACATACGTATCACAAGGCAACAATTTTGCAAACACAAATATCGCAAGCCAAAAATACGTTAGAAATGTGTATTAACTAATAATAATTGCTTCGTCAAGCTTGCAGACACAGCTTAAAGAGCTTTTTTCGCCCTTATTGCTTCTTCTGATAGTACCACAAATGTTAAAAAAGCAACTTTTGTAAATATAACAGTTACTTTGGTCTAAAAAGACTAAAGTATTGAAATCCTGTCAAAAATGACCAAAAACTTGGTAGGTTAAACAACACCAAAAAAAAAAAAATTTCCGTTTAGATGTCTGGATGTCTGTACTCACGATATCTCGAGAATGGCTTGTTCGAATTAAATTTTTTTTCGCCAATCTGCTTCTATGATCAAGGCGGAGATTTGAATAGTTTTTGGAACCTGTACGTCAAGAGGGTCGGGTACCTTCCATACGAATTGAGCCACAACACCAGATTATAGAAATATTTACAATTTTTTGTATATGCTGGTTTGAATATTGAGTTGGGCGTTGAGTTTGAGTTTGGGGTTGAGTTGACGGTTAAGTTATGGGCCAATTTACGGGTTGAGTTGGAGTTGAGTTGCGGTTGGATTAACATATTGTGAGCAGTTGGTCAATTTTTTATATATGCTGGTTTGAGGATTGAATTAAAAGAGAGTTAGAGATTCGGTTGAGGGTTGAGTTGGGGGCCGTTTGCGAGTTTAAGTTTGAGGTAAGCTTGGATTAGCGTTTAGTGAGCAGTTAAACAATCTATATACTCGTAAGTGAGTGTTTCTGTGTAAGTAAATCCACACGCCTTGACCAATATAAACCGAACTGTACACAAATATTCCAAATTGAGCCTTTTACATTTCAAATTGAACCTTTAGCAAATTATATTAATGGCCAATTAGGATGGAACTTATCTATTTCTTAACGGATTTTAGTAAAATTTTACATCCGCGATGGAAATGAGATTCTAACATTATTTTTGGATGAAGTTCTGGAATTTTCAGTATATCAAGTATGGTGAAACTTGCCTATTTCTCAACCGATTATGATCAAATTTGATGTTGTTGGAAATGGGATTCTAAAATGATTTTTTAATGTAGTTCTGGAATATGGTCAAGTACGATGGAACATGCCTATTTTGATGCTATTGTGGTACGATGGTGAGTATGGTTTGAGTTGAAATTTAGTTGGATTTGAGAGAGAAGTTCGGTTAGGGATTAATTTGAAGTCGAATCTAGGGTTTAGTAGGAGCTTAGATTGAGTTGGGTTCAAACACGCGTGTAGCTTTCGAATTGAGTTAATTTTGGGATTTGTTGGCTAATAAGTGTGGAGTTGAGCAGAGGGTTAAGAATTAGGTCGAGCTAAGTTGAGTTAAAGTAGAGATAGGATTTAGTTAGCTTGCATTGGGGTTAGGTAAGTTGTTCGGTTGGGGAATTACTTATGGGGTGATTTGGAGTTAGGTTAAGGGTTGATTTGAAAGTTGATTAAAGGTTGATTTGGTGAGTTAGTTGTTAGCTGGGTTGGCCTTTAATTTGCTGATTGTCATTGAGATAGAGGGTGAGTTGTAAATTGAGTTGGAAGTTGAGCTGAAGATTGACTTAAGCGTTTCATTTTGGTATTGATTTGGGAGTTAAATTAATCAAGACCGAAGTTCTGATCACCTCATGAGGTTTCAGCCCTTTATATTTTCTTTATTATGCATTTTTAATTCGTTGTATTCCTTAGAGGATGGGGCTTTCTGTTGTATCAAATTATTAGTTCACACCATAAAGCGATTAAATTTGTGACGAAACATTTGTATGCGGTGTTTTTTGAAGAGAGAATTTTTGTTTGCGATGATAGTTGCATTCGAGGAACACGTGACTTCATATTTCATCATATTTTTTTTTGTATGCCAATATTTGAGGAGTGTCTATTCAAAAGTCGCTATTTACATTTTCCAAAATGATATTTTTTTTCTATCAGGGCACAATTTTTTAAGTGAAATAGACCAAAAGTGGTTATTTCCAGCATGGACTTGGAAAACAAGCTATTTACTACAAAAAAGTGATTAAAAGTAAGTAGCAAAAAGTAAGATGAGACTCCTCCCTCCTTTTTGATAGATATATTATTAGATTGCGACAAAAGTACTTTCACATTTTTTTCGATAATGAGGTAGGTTCCCGAATTTTCTCCTTTCGGTAGCTATAGACAAGTCAAATGAATGCAATAAATCTCTAGATATAGTGCTCTAGAAGCTGACTTTAAGTAAAGTTTCTAATGATTTTTGGAAAATCGAATTTTACCACATTTTCCATGGGAAAACCCCCCTTTCCCAGAGATAACACTCCAGAGGCTGATTTTATGCAAAATTTCTAATGTTTTTTTTGGAAATTTCGCAGCTAATGATAAGTTACATCGACGCAAACCAACTGTAGATGTAACATTCTAGAGGCCGATTTATTTCAATTTTTTGAATTCTTCAGATTTTCCGATATTTTCCACGGTGGGACAAAGTTTTCTACGTAGGACACTATACAAAAGTTCTTATTGCAATCCATGTATCCCGTTTACCTTCGGCTGAAAATAACTAAATTTTTTATTTTCAGCTGAAAGGTTAATAACGTAATCTGCATTATCGACTTTATACTTTCGGCTAAAATGTTTTAGCTAACTTTAACAAGGTGTGATCAATAATACTATCAATTGCTGCATGGAGTAATTCCTTCGGCAGAGTAGCTTTAGTGTAGAGTAATGTGTAACTGGAGAATACAAGAGAAAACGAAGAGCTAAAAATACATTTTGTTGTGATAAAGGCAGCGATGGTTTAGTGAATTTGTTTAAAAATTTTTAAAATTTTTATATGACGGATATTTGTGGTTCAGTCCATTGCAGTTCGAAATCATTTGTTGGCCTCCCCAGATGTCGATCGTTATCTGTACCTATTGTAAACTTTTTAGTTTTTTATATATCGGTGATCTGTGATATAGTCCATGAATTAAGCAAATATTAGTTGGGCGGCTCAGATGAATATGGAAAGATAGACGATGGTTTGATGCTACTATTGAAACTTACTCACCGACACATAAGTTTAAAAAAATAGCATGGTTTAAACAATTAAATCATTGATCACCGGCGTACAAAAATTCTAAAGAAGTTTACAACAAACACATATAACCATCTTCTATCTCATGCCGTTTTCATCTGACCCTGTAAACAAATATTTTCTGACTTCAATGGACCATATCACAGATAACCAACCTGCTCAAATTCAAATAGGCTTACAATAAAAGCATCCTACCATTCTCTAACTAACTTTCCGATCATCTGGACAGGCCAATAAATCTTTATTGATTGTAAAGGTCTATATCACAACTCGCCGACTTTCAAAAATCCCAAAAAGTTTACAACAAATGTATTAAACTATCCTATATCTCACGCTGTTTACATCCCATTTTACAGAACAGACTAGCAAATAATTTATTTTTCTATTTTTGCAGAAAGATTTTAGAAATTTCTGCTAGAATTAACAAATCTGTCACGATGGTAATATTTGTCGGTGCTAAAACTATATAAGTATTAAATATCTATCGTGGTATTGGGCTAACTTCACCAAAAATTATTAAAAACCTTCGTGACTGCTGGATTTGAAAGAGAGGGGCTGAAAGTAAAAAATATCTCAATAGTAATATCTAGAGCTATTTCGTGAATTAAGTTAATCATCACATAAGCCGTTAGCTTCCTTTCGAATTGACTTAGCATAAGAGGTGATCTACGTAAAATCTGGCGGCCGTATACCAAACTTAGTCTACTAACTTTTATTTCGTAAACATTTCCTATGCTAACCTGAAGCAGTAGGCTGACTAGAAAAAAAAACGCCAGTTTATTTGAAGCAATAAACGACTTTTGCCATTTTGCTAAGATTTTTCTATAGGATATAATTTTCTACGACGGTGGTTCTGCTTTTCTAGCAGATGTTATCCGGTTTTAGATCTCTCCTTAATTTGATTAGTACTCGTTATTTCTTGTTATCCCTAACCGGTGTGAAGCTGTAACAGTGTTTTTAAAAAAAATTAAGTGATTTATATAAAATAACCATGAAAAAACTTCAAAAATTAATTTTCAATTTTCTTGATTTTTTTTTTTTTTTTTTAATTAATAAATTGACGAGTTTTGCATACAAGGTCATTTTGTAAAGTGAATACATCGCAGAATTCAAATCAGTCAATGCCATGTTGATACGAGCCGTAGAGCTCTTGCAAATAATTTTTGAAACTTAACAATTCGACGAATTCGGATGATGCAAGGACGTTGTTCTCTGTTATATAAAATAGCACGAGTCTCAGAGATTGGCTCATATAGTGACTATAAAGGTTGTAAGGCGTATATACATTGCGGAAATCGAATCACTCAATATTTATTTATCAATTTGGTACCTACACTGACAACAATCGGTACATACAATTACGGCTAACTACAATTATTAAAATAAAACATTTTTGAAAAAAACTCTAGACAAGTGAAAATCGAAAATTGCAAATACTGAATTCAACACCCATGTTATACTCAGAATCGGTTCCGAAACGCCATAGTTTGTTCGCACCAGGTCAATGAAACCGAGCAAACGGCGCCGTGGTTAAACCTGCGGCGGTTGGATCGGGAGGTAACGGGTTCGAATCCCTATAGGGGCGGGATGGAAAAGGGATTTTTCATCATCTGATTACGATCAGTGATGAAAATGGGCACATCTATGACCCCCTGTTGAGAGTGCAGAATCCATGGGCCGACCCACCTTTCATGTCAGCACTACAGGTTGACATGAAGTAATGCAATGTGCAGGTGGTTTTCAAAGACGGATCTGAACCCGCCCGTCCTCGATTTTGCTACTCCAGGCGTAAAGTAGGACGGTAAAAAATAAATCAATATTTCAAACAAACAAAGAAACAAACAGGTCAATGAATAAAAGCTCATCACATTGACGCATTCGGCGTTCGGGAGCATAGATTTTTAGACTTCTTCTGAGTCTCTAGCGAATTATTTAGAAATAAGCTAATCGACGAACTTCTAATGGAAAAACGGCAGTGTTCTCTATTATACCAAATAGAATGAATCTCAGAAACTGGCTCATATAGTGACTATATATCTTGTCAAGGGTATACATTAAGGAACTTAAGTCACACCCTGCAGAAAAGATGATTAATATAATGAAGAGAGTAATCAACAATGAAAACACTATAGGCGGGGACAGAACTCATGCACTACCACCTACTACATCCTTTCTTGTATAAGCCCAAATGGGGTAGCTTAGCTACTAATTATATGCACAACGATCAAGAAAATAATTCGCGAGATGAAATGATTAATCGAATAAGGCGGGAAAATGAGATAATATCAAGTACCGCACAAATCAATCTACGTAGAACAGCTGTTGAAGTCGAAAGATGAAATGATTGAAAATTTAATCCGTGAAAATGAAGCGATGAAAAATAAAACCAATAATGATGATGAAGCTCAATCAGTAGTACCAGAATCTGTTTCATCATCTAGCGCAACTGCACATCTGTTACCAAATGAAACTGCTTCGGTATTCGGTTTCAAAGATTCATGAAGCTTAAATGGCGAGTATTTAATTAAAAAAATTATTATTGACGTCGAAGAAGCAGCCGAATGTTTAGGATGGTTAAGTAAACAGAAGTTAGTGTATGCAGGGAGGTCGTTTTGTGAATTGGAGAGAACAGAGTTTCTTGGGAAAAACGCTCGTGCATAAAAAGCTGATGGAAAGGAAAACAAAGAATAACGAAAGTTTCGAGGCCTACCTTATTTCGATGCGCGAAATTGATGCAAATAGTAATGTTTTAAATGAGGCCATAACTCAATATTGTATCGACGGAATTACTGATTATGAACCTAACAATACCATTTTGTATGGTGCATCAAATATGTATGAATTTAAGAAGAAACTAGAGTAATACGAAGAAATAAAGAAGAAAGCTATTGCCAGCACAATAGATCCCATAACAATTTCAAATCATCGTCGATTTGGATTAAGATGTTTTTTTGTAGTGGTAAAATGAACTGAACGAAAAACCCAATGCACAGTTTCCAAGAAGATTAGCTCCAATGGAACAACCCAGTTCATCTGATTATGTGAGTCCGCTAGTGCTAACTAAATGAAGATGATTAAATGAAGTAATTGTGAAAGAAAGATTTCCGATCAGTCTGATCGAAGATAAAATCACTTAACTCCAGGCCGCCAAATATTTGTAAACGCTTGAATGCGCCCTTCGGACTTTATGAATTTTTGCGAGCTAAGTTTGGGTTATGCAACAGTTCAGCTGTTTTATAATTAGCAATTTATAATTAACATTTTTCGGGAGCTGTGTACTAAAGGAATTGTGTGTGTTTATTTAGAAGACCTAATTTTACCTGGCCAAACTATTGAAAAGGCTTTGTGGAAGTTAAAGGCGGTCTTTGAAGTATCGGAGCACAATTTATTATAAATAAAGTGGAGTAAATGTCAATTTCTTAGAGTATCAGTGGAATACATAAGCTATCAAGTAACTGGCGGCAATATTAAACTTTCAAAGGCAAAGACGCAAGTGATTCAAACAATTCAACGTTCCAACAAATTTGACGAAATTAGAAAGCTTTTTAGGACTCTCGGGGTATTTCGACTAATTTGTTGAAGGTTATGCCATGATTGTAATACCGTTAACAAATCTGTTATCGAAAAGTCGAGTAAACAGAACTGCATACGGATGCTTACAAGTTTGGCCTCGGTGCTATATTTCTTCAAAAATCGATGCATAATATTCAATCTCAAGAATGATATTCTAGTAACGAATTGGAGGCTCTGGAAATTGTGACGGCATTAACAATTTAGGGTGTATTTGCTATAGGTCTAAACTTCAGGATCGGTACAGGCTGCGCAGCATTCAAAGGAACCATGGAGCTAGGAGAATTGACGACTAGAATTGCTTGGTGGGCGACGCATCTCCAGGAATTTAGCTAAACATTGGAACATCAGAGTCTGTCCTCTGAGGCGTGAACCAATCGTAATATTAGTCGAAAATAAAGTATTGAATGGGGTGAAAGCATCTCAGAAAATGATGTAAAATTGCAGATGATTTTCAAACTACTACAGAACTGTAAGTGTGATAGCTATATTACTGACCGTAACTGCTTATTTAAGGTGGAGAATGTTGTTTTATTGTTGGTGGCTCCGAAGAAAATTCAGATGGAAGTCATCAAAAATTGTTGTGAGGACGGGCATTTTGCTTTAAAAAAAAAAACGCAAGAGCTAGTGTGTCGGCAATTCTATATCCCCAAACTGGTTCAGAAGAACAAGATGTGCTTAATGAATTGTGTTCAGTGTATCATGGCTGAACGCAAGACTGGACGATAGGAAGGATTCTTGAATCTATTGCCTAAAGTTGATGTACCGAAACCACTTACCTAATAGATACATATTTGGTACTGCTACGTATTTGGTATTGTATATGGTTTTGCATAGGTGGGGTATAGGTGTGGTGTAGGTGTTTTTTGTTCCGCAGAATTTATGGGATACTGTGAAATGCAACAAATTATTTTACAACCAATTACTACTGGAATGCCTACGGGAGATGGGCAGGTCTAGCGTATATTTCGAACTGTTATACCAGCTTTAATAAACCTTGCTCTTGAAGATCCAAATGCTTGGTATAAATCAAGTATTAGAATGTCACCTTTTGAGTTGCTGATAGGTACCAACTGCGATTCCCTGAATATATAATAATGGAAGATGCTATTGAAGAGGGGTTTGCAAAGGATTACTATCAGGGCCGGCTGAGTCTGAGGGAAGAAGCAAAACAAAACATTCGGAAAGTTCAAAACGAGAACAGGAAGACATTTAACAAACGGCGAAAAAACCGAACGAATATGAAATTTGTGAAATGGTGATGATTAAGCGAATGCAGTTCAATGTAAAGGCTGTAAGATTGAGGTAAAATTTTTAGGTCCTTACGATTTAGTGACTTAGTGGCCTCTGTTGACTTGTACTAGTGCAATTCGACGATGATTCTGAGGAGGTAAACAACAGCAGGGTGACGTTGTAGAAAAAAAAAAGAAAAAATGTTTTTAAACAGTATGACTAAGTCAATTGACGATTGTAAAAGTAGGAAAAGTGCCTCTTACGAAAGATATAAAAATGCAAGTGGATATATACAAATTGCGACGCAGCCATAGTAAACGGGCTATCAGCGCTCAGTTGAATATAATCATTTAATGAAATTAAAACCGAAATCTCAATTTTATCTAAAAACTTCACAATTTACACTTGAATACATTTTTTACTCCCAAAAAGTGTCCAAAAACTTGACACCTGTTGTTATTAAGGAGCTTTTTAGATGAGTTCAAATGTTTGGTTTTCTATTAGTCAAACTACTCAAAACATCAATAAGGACGCCAAGAGTATTTCTGGAAATTACAATCATTTCAGGCTAGCGCAGTTCTTTATTAAAATAAAGTTCTACAAAAGCCGCGTTTTTTCATTAGCGCCGGATAGATTGTATCCGGAGCAGCTAACTTTCTGTGATAAAACTAATGTTTAACAAGCTATTTATGCATATAATTTATTTATTTAAAACTAATCTATAATTTTTCATTCGACTTTTTAACTAAATATCTATAAAAATATATTTAGCTCCACCTATTTATCTGGAGTTGCTATCCGGAGCTGCTACCGGGAGCAAAGGGAAATTTGGAATTTTTGATTTAAAAAAATTTGATAGATGTCAAATTTATGCAGTGAGCTTATGCAGTTGTATGACATTTCTTCAAAATAAAAAATCGGGAGATTGTTGAGAAATACGTTAATGTAGAAGCGGTAAAAAGATTTTCAAAAGCTGGAAAGCAAAAGGATAATCGGATGGGGACTAGGATGAAATATTATATTGATGAAGTGGTCATTGATGATCGATTCAAAACAAAGAGTTTCACTGTACTTATGCTACGTATACGTAAAGACACAGCTAAATATCTCAGACAGTTGTACCCCAATTCGGCATATTATGATCCAAAATCACATCCTGAAGAGTATAATGATTTTTTGTTCACTCAGTTTGGAATTAAATAAATAAATTAATTTTATTATTTTAGAGTTGAGTTGTGTACTGGAGACACGTAAAAATATTCTAAAGCATAACTATGTATTTGCTTAAAAACTACACTGAATATTCTCGAAGTGGAAAAATCATTAAAGGACAAGAGAATCAAATCATTCAAAGCCGATATGAAAAAAAAGTATATTTGATTAATCACACGAAATGTATTTAGCCTTATTAAAAATTTTTATCAACCACAATTTCCAGTAAGACTAATTTATTTTATTCAAAGATTCAGTTTTATTTAACCATAATTTGTTGGCCCATTTGAACATAACTTACAAACTTTAATCGTTTGCTTTCTGTTCGTTAAAAAACCTCGACATGTTATATGACCGCAACTTAAAATTTTGCGTAAGATTATTCCGCTGCTACTAGTAAACATTTTATGGCAATCCGAGTAACATTTTCGCCTATTTCCCTTTCATAAACTCCAGCCTTCTTAATATTTTTCATGGCATTTAATTGTGATATTTTAAGAAATGGATACTGGATTTTTATTTTTTTCCCCATAGCTCCAAACGGTGCAATGAATTAAACAAAAATTCAGGAAAGCACTGAAACCGCTCTAAATTTTGCGTCCTTCCCAAGAAAGATGGCTTTCTTAATTTGTGCGGTTTCAGTACAAAATATTCCTGAAATTCTTTAAAATCATGGCTCCGTTTAGAACTATGGGGAGAAAAATATAAATATTTCGGGCTAGGTATCGGCACATAAGTGCAACGAATGGCATACGCAATTTATACAAAAAAAGGACGGGAATTATTTATTTGAACCCCGTTAAATGATGTGATTTAATGAAACTAAATCTTTGAAACATATAAATTAGCCTTACTGGAAATTGTGGTTCATAAAAAATTTTTAAGGAGCATAAATACATATTTGGATCAGTTTTAAAATATTAAATAACTTCAAATATGTATACATCTTTTTCATATCGGCTTCGAATGATTTGTTTCTCTTGTCCTTTAATAATTTTTTCACTTCAAGAATATTCAGTGTTATTTTCGGTTTGTGCAAGCAATAAAGATTTTGGTAGAACTTGGAAATGCCCCTCGCCACCATATTTTTCTAAAATTGTGTCTTTCACTTGAGATTTAAATTCTTCTTTCGTTTTGTGATATTCTTGTTGTAGCAATTCCAATTTAGTTGGCTCAGCTAATAAGTGTACATCAACATCTTTACCAAAAGCTTCCCAAGCAAATAGTTCTGCTTTAGAATATAGTACACAACTCAACTCTAAAATAATAAAATTAATTTATTTATTTAATTCCAAACTTAAGGAACAAAAAATCATTATAACCTTCAGGATGTGATTTTGGATCATAATATGCCGAATTGGGGTACAAATTTCTGAGATATTTAGCTGTGTCTTTACATATACGTAGAATATGTACAGTATAACTCTTTGTTTTGAATCGACTTTTGTTCCAGGCATGAATGACCACTTCATCAACAATGATGCATCTCGATTATCCTTTTGATTTCCAGCTTTTGAAAATCTTCTTGCCGCTTCTACATTAACGTATTCCTCAACAATCTCCCTATGATTTTTAGATATTTTTATTCTTCCGATTCTTTATTTTGAAGAAATGTCATACAACTGCATGAAGTTAGATAAGATTTTAGTTTTTTGTTTACTAGCGACACATGTGTATAGTAGCAAAACTTTCAATAGAAATTTCCCCATGTGCTCCCGATATTTTGCTCTCCGGAGCTAACAAAGAAACGCGGCTAAACGCTCTAAACTTTTTATTTTGATAATTGCTTATATGATAATATCGTTTACACAATATAAAACAAAGTTTGCTATGATATACTATGCAGATATCGTCTTTTTGATACCCACTTTTATTTGTGGAGGATTTTTTTTTTGGTAAGTAGAGCTAAGGCTGTTATTATTGCAACAGTGAATGGATGATATTGCAGCTTACAATTGAATAATAACAGATATGCAAAAATATGAAAAAATAAAAAAACAGACAACGAACAAACAAAAAACTAAAATCTCAATGATATATGAGTCACTCAGTTGCATTTGCAAGGAAGTAATTTAAAACGCGTAATCAATTACAATTATCTATAAATAAACAAAACAACCAGAAAACCAACCTAAAAATAATGAATCATCCCAAATAAAAAAAAAATAAAAAAAAAATCGTGGTCCCGATAATTTACATTCATCAATACATATTACAAAAAAAAAAATTTTTTTTTATCAATAAAATGAGCCATAAAACTATTGGTAAAATTGTATATGCGACGACGGATATGCTGCACACATTTTAACTATGTACCACGTATTATTATAATATGTACATACCCAAAAACTATATCCAGCTGAAGCATAAACCACTTTAATTTATTGACAATTTTGACTACCAGCCAATGCCTACGACGCATTTATCTGTTAGATAACAGAAAATTCACTTGCTATACATACATTCACAAACATATACTCGTACCTACATATACACTTCCAATATTATGTTAGATAAAAACATTCCCCAAAAAACAACAAAAAAACTAGATTTCGAAATAACAATTCTCATTTGCGATTTGATATGACCGCACCGGAAAACTCGTCATAAGCACATAATACAAACATATACGCACAAGGAAATTAAGTTAAAATTTTCATGTTGTTGAATTTTATTTCAAGGGTGTATTGATATTGACTTAATTAATTGTTTCAATGAACATGGACACTCGTACTCGTATCTATGTTTATACCGTCCGATAGATAATTGAAATCTGATGTTGTTTTTCTAGTATCTTCTTCATTTTACAAAAAAACATTTACAGATTTACCGGGTGGTGGAAGGGGGGGAGGGGGTGTGGATATTTATATTTTGAACAATATATAGGTCTTAAGATCAAAACAAAGTTAATTAATTAAATTGGATTATTGTAATTTTTATTACAAATATTTTATGTTATCTGAACCCTTATTGTAATATCGAAGTGTTGAGTAAATAAAAAAAAACTATTAATTGACCCCGACGTGATTTGAACACGCAACCTTCTGATCTGGAGTCAGACGCGCTACCGTTGCGCCACGGAGTCTGTTTGGTAAATCAAACTTTTAACAAATAAACAAATTGATTATGGTTTCCACAAACAATAATTTAAAGTCAACTAGTCACCATGTTTTCAAATGTAAAATTAAATCTGAAACTCAACAACCATACCCAGACAAAGTATTTGAATTACTAAAGAGACAGTTCATTGGCATCTGAACAAAAAAAAAAAAATAAATAAAAAAATATTTAATAGAATGGATACATCGAATTCAAAATGAACGTGTCCAATTTCAAAAATATCTTGTTTAGTTAAACTTGTTATCAACATAAATGTAATTGGATCATATTTTCCCAAATCTTTTTTTTTTTTTGTTTGGTTTTTTCCGATATTTGATTTTTGCTTGGGAAAAGCGAAGTACCAAACAGATTTTTAAGTTAAAATAAACATTTACTTAGGGAATTCAATCAATTAATTTTTTTATTTTTTATTTTTTTTTTTATTTGGGAATTTTACTACCACTACTAGCAACAACAACAATTTAATGTAATCTACTATTATTTTATCAAATTTTAATCAAATTCAATTGTATTCCCAATATAATTGGAAAAATAAATATTTTTTTATCTTCTATCTATACATCTATATACTATGTATATGTACATATTTATTTATTATTGATTTTCTAATAATTTTTCCGAAAAGAAGAGAAACGATTTTTTTACTTTTTTTGTATACATTTTGGATGTTCACTATAAAACAACATCAAAAACAATTTTTTGTTGTTTTTCGTATGAATAAAGTACTCACAGATGTATCATTAGTTGCAAACATTTAGGCGAGAAATATTTTATTTGATCGATATATCGAAAAGCTTTCATGTTAGTATTTATGCAATAAATACTTGTAGTGTAGTTTCGAAATGAACAAAAAAGTCGAAGCTTCTGGTGTAATTATTCTAGAGAAAATATTAATAAATATGAGGCAATTTTGTTTAGAAGATTAGATGAAAGAGAAACATTTCATTGGTAGCTGTATGTATGATCTCAAAACACAGTACAGTTTATTGGATTCAATCCAGTTTTTGACGATTTTCGATTTATTCTAAGTTTAATAACATAAAATTACTTTAATGGACTAAACTGCCTTTTAACAGAGCTGTTGCTTACGTTAAATTTCGTCGTTAAAGTGAATCATTATTTTTTTAATTTACATATAATGAGAAAAGCATATTTTGTGGTTGCCACTGCTATAGAATCGGACAGACCGTAGTAGGGCAGGCAAATTGACCGACTTTTGAAATTACCGGTAATTCGGTAAAAGTTTTCATGGAATCCGATTAACCGGTGTAAAATCATAGACTTTTGTACTTAAATTATAAATTCAAGATAGTCTTGATCTACAGTTAACTAATAGATTACCACGGGTGGGGTCTATTGGTTATCGAGAATAAACAACTTGTTGTTAATATAAGAGTTCCGTATATTGATGATTATTAAGATTACGACTGGTGGGGTCTTAATAATCTTTAGAACAAACACTTTGTTTCAGTTGTAAATTTATTCAGAGAGTTTATTTTTAATTTGCTCGTCTTTTTATACAAAATCTCATTCATCCAAATTACACTATTTTACAATAAAAAGAAATAATAAAACATTAATGTTTAGTAAGCATATTAATGAGAAAAGGTGTTGTGTGACATTATGAAGAAAACAAATTAATAATTTGTTCGGTTCCGGCTTGTAGTGTTGATGAGTTGACATAAAATATTGTGTTTTGTTGCACTGTTGATCTCAACATATTCCCGGGCCGCCATTTAGATTGTTATACTGTGAAACTTAACATATGCCGGGGCTTACATTGCTGCTTTCATGCTTCCGAACGTTGAAGAGGTGAAGGGGGTGGGCGCGTTGTTCGCCTTTGTTTAATATAGTTGATGCCCCAAATAATACATATGGCTACACCAATCCAAAAACTTGTGTGTATCATGGTGTAGTGATGGACATGATGAAAATTGCCCTCATGTAGTCGTCCTTCCTTTTCTCTAACCGCTTGTATTTCTTGTTCCAGTTGCGTGGTATCCTGAAGATTTACGAGCTGAGGCTCATCGTATCCTATCGTTTTATTTCGAACCCGTGTGATGAACGTCCTTAAGTTGTTGGCTCCGTTTAATGTGCTGAGTGGTCTGCGGAACGATTCGCTTATGTTGTTGGAAGCTAAACCGATGGCGACGATGTATAAATTTGTGTCTCGCAGCACGCATCCAGCCTTGATTTCTAATATCCCTGATCCTTGGAGACTGAGTGATGTAATGCTTTGGCCGCATATAACATCGAATGTTGTTTCATTTGGAATGGAGTATATCCACTGATTCGTCGCATGGAGCTTAATCCAATGGTTTGATATCTTAACTGACTTAATGGTACATACCCCTTCGAGATTTGCTATTCGTTGTAGGATTGCTAATTCGCATTGATTTTGATTAGTCATTGCGTTATAAATTGGCGATATTTCACATAAAAATCGGTTATTTTGGAATAGTTGGCATTGTTTCACTTCTTCTCTCGTTAGTAATGAAAAATGTTCCCGATGATCATCTACTGCTAAGTATTCCGAATTGGTGGTAACGTACGACTGCGTGTTGTTGCGCTCTATATTAGTAACTGGAAATAGGGCCAATAGGGTATAATCCAGCGCAAAGGATAGAGGAATGGTGATTTTTACTATGATGTTGCTCTGGGTTACTCTACTGCGTAATCTCATGCTGCGATATATGTGAAGGAGATCAGAGATACCATGCCCAGGTATGGTTATGGTTGTTGGTATGTGTTGTTTGATTAATTCGAGCTCTTGTTGTAATTGAGCGGGGGCGAGTAATAAGGGATGCAATAAATTCTTGTGTGCGTTCTGGACCACATCAAGTAAGGCTTGCTGCTTGTCTTCCAAATTCTTTAGAATTAACATCAGTTCAATTGTTGAGGTTAATATCGATCGAATCTTTTCTTCTCTGATGGAGTACTCATTTAATAATTCCATTTCAACATTCAGCCTTCTCTGCTGCTCTATCAGGTTATTTAATGATTCCATGGTGAGCTTTGAATTATGTTTTACCAGGTTGATTGTGTTATCTATTATGGTGGTATGACTCTTTATCAATGATTCTAATTGTGCTCATCGTTGTTTATGGCTTCAAATTGTGCCTCATAATATCTTGCCTCACGTTCTGTCAAGATCCCAAACATATCGCCTAACACTAGGCCTATGGTGTCTCCTAATCAAATTGTTGGATTGTCATTGAATTTGTTGAAGAATTAGGTTGCAATTTAACCCAGCTATATTCAAGCATGCCGCCTTTAATTCATATTGTGTTTGCTTAAAGGTTTCAATTTCTTCCCAGTAATTGCTCATGTTGTAATAAACCACCAATGTCCATTTCATAGCTACCAGTTCGAGTTTACCTATTTTTTTGAAGTAAATCCCTATGGAATGATTGAAAGGGGTTATATGTACGTTGGTCTGTACAAGTCCCATAAAATAACAAATGGATAATATGGCTAGCGCTAGATGATTGACGGTCTCCCTGTTCTTTACGCGTCTATGAGGCTGTCGCCTTAAAACTTAATTGTTCTGCTCCGGTGATTGCAATTCTCTAGGTTGACCTCGGTTTGCTTTCATGGGCATACATTTTTGTAAGCCTTCTTCAATTGGTAACTTACACAATTTCACAATGCGTCGCTTATACATATGTTGCGTTTTCGCATTTGACTGTCGCTACCCGAACTAAATCATCTTTTCTAGCGTGTGTTTCCACGATTCTCCCTAGCTTCCACCGTGTGGCAGGTTGTTGGTCGTCTTTTAATAATACCAGGTCATTGATCATTAAGTTTGACTGGCTGCTCTTCCATTTAGTTCGTTGTTGTAGTTGGTGAAGGTATTCGGAGGACCACCGTTTCCAAAAGTCCTGAACCATTCTCTCGACTACATGCCATCTCGTTCTTAACGATATGCGGTCATTTTCTGCGGCTGGTAGCGCCTTGAGAGAATCTCCTATCAAGAAGTGCCCCTGCGTTAGTGCTGACAGATATGCAGGATCACTTGTCAGCGGTGCTAGGGGGCGAGAATTGAGACATACTTCTATTTGGGTAGTCACGGTACATAGCTCTTCGAAAGTGAGTGTTGTTTCGCCTATGATCCGTTTGAGATGGAATTTCATTGATTTAATTCCTGCCTCCCATATTCCATCGAAATGAGGCGTAAGAGGTGGTATGAAGTGCCAATTGGTTCCATTGTCAGCTGTCATAGTGGCAATATCGCAATGTCGTCATTGCGCGACGGTAATCTCTCTGCATTACGTTGTTTGCTCCTACCAAGTATGTTCCATTATCAGAGTAAATGTCGGTGCATAATCCTCTCCTGGATATAAATCTTTTGTAAGCGGCAATGAAGGATTCAGTTGTTAAATCGCTTATTATTTCAATATGGATGGCCTTCGTTATCATGCATATAAACAGAGCAATGTATGCCTTATATGTGTTGTGAACCCTGCCTTTGGCTGATCTTAATTGGATGAGCCCCGCATAGTCGATTCCCGTTTTGATAAACGGTCTTCCCGACCTCACTCTTGCTGATGGTAGTTTTCCCATTAGTTGTTCGAATGAATGTTGTTTGTGACGAAAGCAAATAATACATTTTTGAATTATCTGTCTTACAGCTCGTTTACCATCAATGATCCAGAATTTTTTTCTTAATGTTGCTAATGTGAATTGTGTGCCTCCGTGTAATGTACCAATATGAGCATCTTCTATTATTCTTTTCGTAACTATGTTGTGCCTGCACAGTATTACTGGGTTTTTACTTGAACTTGAGAGTATTGAATTTTGTAGCCGTCCGTTTAGCCGTAGCAACCTGTTTTCATCTATAGTTGGATTTAGTGATAGAATTTTGCTTTTCGTGCTGATTTTTTCAGCTTTATTAAGACAGTTGATTTCCTTATAGAAATCTTGTCTTTGTACGAGCTTGAGAATTATTATTTCTGCATTTTGGAGTTCTTCACCAGTTAGTTCATTTCTATTGTTGTTTCTACTCGAGCAGTTGTTGATGAACCTTTTGCAATATGCGACTATACGCTTCAATTTATTGTAGCTGGAGCATCGTTCGAATAAAGGAAAAGCGTGATCTTCCGTAGTTATTGTCATAATTTTTATTGCTTTTTCTTCTAACTCTTCTGGTTTAAGGGTGCTATTTTGCATAATAGGGTTGATTGCCTTCCATCTGGTGAGCTTTTGTCGAAGAAAATCTGGACCTTCCCACCACAATTTGTTTTTTATGAGTGCTAACGGTGTCGTGCCACGTGAAGCTATATCCGCTGGATTATCGCATGACTTTACGTGGTGCCATGTTGCTTCTGGTAGCATAGTTTTTACTGCCGAAATTCTGTTTGCCACGAACGTTTTAAATTTGTTTGGTTCCCCTGTGATCCAACATAGTGCAATGGTCGAATCTGACCACGCATATATTTTGAGGTTGTTGATTTCCAAGCTTCTTTGTGTGTGTTTAAGTAATTTTGCGAATAGTAGAGTTGCATTTAGCTCCAATCGAGGAATGGATAGCTTTATTTTGGTTGGCGCGACTCTTGTCTTCGAAGTTAATAATTGTGTTGTTATAATCCCTTCTTTATTTGTTGTTCGACAATATATTGTGGCTGCGTATGCGTATTCTGAGGCATCAGCGAACCCGTGAAGCTCCGTTTCGACCTCGTCTGTTGTATTTACCCACCTCTGGATTGTTATGTTTTTGATTTCACTTAATTCTTTCTTGTATTTTACCCACTTTGAATTTATGTTTTCTGGCAAGGGTTGATCCCAATCTATTCCTGATGTCCATACTTCTTGCATCATGATTTTTGCTGTGATTGTTATTGGGGAAAGCCATCCAACGGGATCAAAGAGCTTGGATGAGTCGGATAACAGCGAGCGTTTGGTTGACTGCTTGTCTGATAGTTGTAATGTTTCTACGTTGAATTTGAAAAGGTCCTTTTGTGGATCGTATAGAATTCCCAATGTTTTAATGCAGTCATTTAACTTGATTTGAACGTCACCCGTGCCGTGTAGTTCTCTGGGAATATGGTTCAATACTTCTCTTGAGTTAGAGAACCATTTCCTTAAATTCAGTCCACCTCGTTCTGTGAGCATCGTTAATTCTTGTACAGCTCGATTGGCTTCCTCTATGTTGTTAGAACCTGTTAACAGATCATCCACGTAAAAATCTGTTAGTATGATGCTTGCTCCTATTGGATAATCATTATTTCCGTCGGTAGCCAGTTGTTTTAAGGCTCTTATGGCTAAAAAACTGGCGGCTGTTGTTCCGTATGTTACCGTTTTTAACTTGTATGCCTCCATTGGCTTGGAGGGGTTGCTTCGCCATAGAATTCGTTGATAGTTCTGGTCTTGTTTGTTAATCCAGATTTGTCGATACATTTTTTCTATATCTGCTGTCATTACGATCTTGTGTTTTCGCCATCGTAGTAAAATATCTGCTAAATCTTGTTGTAATTTTGGACCATTCATCATGCAATCGTTTAGAGATACTCCCGTTGTTGTTTTAGATGAGGCATCAAACACTACTCTTAGCCTTGTTGTTGTGCTGTCTTTCTTGATTATGCCATGATATGCGGTATATAATAGATATTGGTTGATTTACCATCTTCTGGGTTTTCTTGTACTTGTTCCATGTGCTTCAAATTTATATATTCTTGCATGAATTGATGATATAATTGTTTGAACGGCGCATCTTTCTTGAATCGTTTTTCTAATTGTATCAATCTGGCAGCGGCCGTCTTCCTGTATTCCCCTAGTTCGGTTTGGTTACCCTTAAAAGGAATTCTTACTGTGTATCTACCGTCTGGACCTTGTTCTACATTTGACTCAAAATGCTTCTCTATCATGATTTCTTCTTCAGTGGTATCTCTCTCTTCAGGTATTGAGTCGTTTTCTACCAGCAATCTCAGTTGATCCTCTATACTTTTAGTTGCAATCATCGTTGTTTTATGCTGACTACCTGTGTTGTTCCTGCTGCCCAATATAATCCAACCGAATTCTGTTTGTTGTGCCATTGGCTCTAGTTGACCTCCCTTGATGATGTTGTTGATTAGTATTGATGGATAATAATCCGCGCCAAGTATAAGATCAATTGGCTGTGACTGGTTGTAGTGTGGATCAGCCAGTTGTATTTGGTTGAGATGCGTCCAGCTGGTTGTGCCAAAAAAAAATTCCCGAATAAATTACCGAATTTTTAAATACTATTTTTTAATCCTTTTGAAGGCATTTTTTTATTTACGTACTACTAAAAAAAAAGTTAATTATTTCAAATCAAGAATTTAATTCATTTGTATTCAATTTCAATAGTTGTTGCATAAATAATTGTATTTAAAAAAATATAAAAATAAATATTTATGCAGATTCTTAAACCTTCTCTTGCGAATTAAAAAAAGCTCGCAAAAAACACATATTGTCCAATGTGGAATCATCTAGACTTAAACGAATTTGGTGCAGATTTGGCCTGCCACCGTAAAAGCTCTTTCTGCTTCTACACTTGTCGGCCGAATAGTTTTTAGTTGATTGTAAACAGATGTTCAGCATTTGCTCTGATCCTGATAAAAATCCATTTCTTTTTTAATTTTTTGATTTAATCCTTTTTCTTGTGCAGTTTCAATATTAGATTTAGCCGTTTTTTCATAAATCAAAAGTTGTAGCTTCTCGCTCATTGTCATCGTCGGTACAGGTGTTGGTGAGGTTACTATTACATCGCCATCAATTTCTTGGTCGGTATCACTTAAATATTCAACATCAGATTCTGAATCTGGCTGTGGTGATTGAATCAATTCAACTATTGTTCTACTTATACCTGTTCTGCTTGTCGTTTGAGAAATGTTATATTGGTCTCAAGGATCTGATCTAATGTTACTTGGGTCACTCAAATATTGAAAAACTTCAGATAAGATATTTCTCCTCTCTATAATTCTTTGGATTAGTGCCTCTTTTAGTTCGATACTCAATTTTGTATTTTCAGTACTAATCTCATCAAGCATAAACTTCAATGTAACATCAGCCACATACAAATTTACATCTCTCCGGAATAGTACTTCTACAGCAACTTTTATTGGCTGTAGTGCAGCTATTATTCTTTTAATTTAAATTATTTCATTTTCTGTAATTTCTATATTTGATTGAATTTGAATTTGAATATCAATCAAAGTTTTCCTTATACAATTTATCAATTGGGTGGGGTTTTGCAGTCTAATATCAGGGACAGTTCTCTTTTAAATTCTTCTTTGATATATTTCTGCAAAATGTCATTTTTTGTTGGTGAACGTTTGAGCATTACAATAATTTTTCTGACCTTCATAATCAAAGGATTTTCGGAAAATGTTCAATGATTGCTGTTTCTTCGGATGAATTATTTATTATTTCGAATTCATTATCACTTACGAGATATTCTTCGTCTCATTCTAATATGGATTCTTCTTCGTCTTCATCATCATCTTTGTGCTCTCTTTTGTTATATAACACTTCATTCACTGCTAATTGAATCCCGTGGACAAGGCAAATTTGGTGATTAATTTTATTCAATAATGTACCTACTTTTTTCATCACCGATGCCTCGTCTGTTGTTATTGATGTAATATTCCGTAGACTTATTCCAAATTCTTTCAACTTCACTTCCAAAAGTTTAACGCATTTCGTAGCTGGCATTGTCCCTTCAATATGAAATAACCCCAAATTCCAAAATTTATCGATCGAATGGACATTTACATTCATATATTTTCTACTGCGAAGTGATGTCCATTCGTCAAATGTAAGGCTCAATCCACTATTCATATTTTTCATAATTTCAGGAATGATTTGTTTTATAATTTTGCAAACCGTATTCCATTACAATGCCTTTCACAGTGTGTGGAGACTGGGGAATGTTAACAGTGTATTTTGTTTTAAATAATACATGTATATCATACGATGTGGCCACTTTTTTGAATGAAATATTATCCTTGGTGGTCAGCCGAGCTAGAACAGCAGGAAAGAATCATCAACACGTTTGGAATCATCATTTGGTGTCCTTTTTATAATGTTTATTTTTTGTTGACTCTTCAGGTGAGATATCATTCCACTGGTACCGCTGCCTTAACATTTTATTTGTTTTTGCATTCGTTCCACATACCAAACTTTCGGTCCTTCGATCTTTGAAAATAGTCCTATACTGTTGTTTTTTTAGCATCCATTATTTCTAAAATTATCTGAGGCTTTTATTTTATATCAAAATATAATATTAATGACTAATTTTTACCTCAATTATTTGATATTTCTCTTATTAAATTTTCAAAAAATCACAATGATAATAACTGATTTAACTAACTGATTTAACTGCTGTCAAGAACATATTTTCTAAATATCGTCGTATTTACTTTCTCTTTTAAGTGATATGTGAGTGCGACTGAATCAAGCATATATTATTAAATACAATTTTTGCATTCATTTTTGAAGGTAGACATTCTTTCTCGTACATTGTTCATTTGATTGATTGATTGATTGATTTCGATGTACGATCAAGCATTAAGCAAGTCTCCCGTATTATAAATGCGAATACCACACCACTATACCCATGTTACAACAACAACACGACACACCATTTCATCATGAAGCTCAAAACTCCGTAAAGAAAGGCGCCACATCGATAACCACATAATTCTAATAGTTGTGATATCCGCCCCTGGCCAGGCCGCCGTCGTACACGAAGGAATGTTAGCAACAAAGACTCAACCCGGTTCCAGACACCTAAGTAGTTGATAGTTAGTAAATTTGTTAGTAATATATTTTTTAGTAATTTATTTAGCACAAGACAATACAATTTAAAGTTCATCTATTTAAAGCTCATCTACTGCTCCAACCTGTAAGAACACACAATGACAACACAAATTTTCCTGGTGCCGCAAACTCTTTTTCTGAAAAGCTGTAAACAACTATTATTATTCCCTCCACCATTTTATCCATCGGCGGTTTTGAGGGGGGCTATTAACCAAATTCTAAGAATTCCTAATAAATTTTATTCTTCAAATCATTCCAATTTGTTTAATTCTTGTTATATAAAAAATTCTATGCGTTCTACCGATTTTTCAGGTCTCAACATTTTTGCCTTTAAAAACCTTTAAATTCTTTAGATTTAACAAATTCCTTAAATTGCAACATTTTAAAAAATGGTAAAAGTTCCATCAATTTCTTAAATTCTAAATAAAGATCTCTTTAAATTTGATGAAATCGATAAAATCTTGAAATTCTGCAAATTCAAGCGAATTCTTTAATTTAACTATATTCTATAAATTTAGTTAATATTTTTAATGCTAACACATCTATTTTCTAAATTCTTTAAGTCATACCCTTTCAATTTTAAAAAATCTTAAAAAATTCCAAAAATCTTTAAACGGTTAAGCTTTATAATTTCTAATAATTCTATCAATTTCTTAGAACCTTAAAATTCTATAAATTCTATAAACTCTAAATTCTTAAAATTCTTTTGATTATTTTTAGTAAATTTGATAATTTAACCAATTGAACAAATTCTATAATTTTTTAAATACTCTACCTATTCTACAAAATCTGTAAATCCTTCAAATTCTATTAATTTTCCAAATTCTAACTTTTTGATAAATTTTATTCTTCAAATTATTCCAATTTCTTTTAATTTAGAAATTTTACAAATTTTTTAAATTCTATGCATTCTACCGATTTTTCTAGTCTCAAAATTTTTGAATTCTATAAACTCAATAAATTTGTAAAATCTTTAAAATCTTTTGATCTAATAAATTCCTTAAATTTCAACATTTTTTAAATTTTTAAAATTTTTATAAATTCTAAGCATACATAAATTTGATGCAATCTATAAATTTCTTAAATTTCACAAATTCAACAAATTTTCAAAATTTTATAATTTCTATTAATTGTATTCTACAAATTTCATTCATTTTTTTAATTCTAACAAGAGGCAATAAAATCCTGGGCTACTTCACATGCTTCTATGATGTATTTGGATGTAACCGCTTTGTACCCAAATGCGCCAAACGACATCGCAATTCATAGCGCCATATGTTAGCAACATTTTTATGTGTTAGTTTGAGAAGTCAATTAAGAACTCCCCACTGTTTCCTCATTTACGCAATAATTAAAAAGATGTATTTGGAATGAACTTTGGAGATATTAAACTAACGTTAGAAATAGACGTTATACACCCATTTTTGGATGTAAAGGTGATGAGAACACTTAACAAATTAGAGTTCGGAATCTATAGAAAACCGACCAACACCTTGAGATTCATCACTGCCGACTTCCACCATAATGGGTTGCATAAGAAAGCAGCGTTTCAGTCTTTATGGCAATAGCTTTACAACATTCCTATGTCCACGTCTGAGTTTGATAAAGAAGTCAAATATATAAAAGATACTGAAAGAGAAATTCATTAACTTAATTTTGAGGGGGTAAACACAACCGCAAGCACCAAATTAAGTCTCTTGCTAATTTATAGTTTTCGAAATTTTTTTTTTCTTTCCAATTATAATTTTGTTCTGGTTTCGAGAAGATTTTGCATCTATTGTCAAAATTTGAAAATTATATTCCATTATGGAAACAACGGCGGCTCAAGTTTATAATAATTATCATTAAATTTTATAATTTTTTAATACTCCATTAAAAAAACTCTACAAATTCTTTAAACTTTTTAAATTCTAACGTATTTAATTACTTGATTCTTGAATGATTCAATAAATTCTTTTAATTCAGAAATTTTACAAATTTTATAGATTCTATGCATTCTACTGATTTCTCAGGTTTCAACATTTTTCTAAATTCCATAAATTCTACTAATTCTGTCAATTTTTTAGAATCTTAAAATTCAATAAATTTCTACAGTTCTCACAAACTGTAAATTTTTAAAATTCGTTAGGATAATATACCCAATTCAACTAAATCTATAATTTTATTTAATATTCGACCTATTCTACAAAATCTGTAAATTATACAAATTCTATTAAAGATATTCTTAAAATTTCTAATAAATTTTATTCTTCAAATCATTCCAATTTGTTTAATCCTTCTAATTTTAAAAATTCTGTGCATTCTACTGATTTTTCATGTCTAAACTTTCAATAAATCTGTAATACCTTTAAATTCTTTAGATTTAGTAAATTCCTTAAATTGCAACATTTTTAAAAATTGTAAGATTTCTATCAATTCTTTAAATTCTAAATATTTATCTATGTTAATTAGATGAAATCTATAAATTCTTTAAATTCTGCAAATTCAACCAAATTCCTAAGTTTTTTTAATACTAGCACGTATATTTTCTAAATTCTTTAAGTCTTACTAATTCTTTTCTACTAATTCCATGCAATAAATTATAGAATCCTACACATTTTTAAAACTCAATAAATTTTACCAATTCTTTCAATTTTTAAAAATCTTTAAATCCTAAAAATGTACAGATCTTTGAGCTTTATAAATTCTACTATTTGAAATCCTATAAATTCTATAAACTCTAAATTCTAAAAATTATTTACGGCATTTACAATAAATTGTGTAATTCAACTAATTCTATAATTTTTTTATTATTCTACCTATTCTACAAAATCTGTAAACTCTATGAATTGTAATAACTTCCCTAATTCTAACAATTTGATAAATTTTATCCTTCAAATCAATCATTTAATTCCTTGATTAAATTGTTTCAATTTAGAAACTTTACTAATTTTATAAATTCTATGCATTCCACCGATTTTTCAGGTCTCAAAATATTTTTAAATTTTGTAAATTCAATAAATTTAGTTTAGAATTTCGGAAAATTCTACAATTTTTTCAATTCCCTTTACAACTTCTTTTATACTTAAGAATTGTAGAAATTCTCCAAAATCTTTAAATTTTGATTTTATTTCAAAGCTAGTTTTAATCCTGTTCAATCCTGTATGTTTTAATTTTAGAAAATCTTTTAATTTTTAATTTTTTTTTGTAATTTTTTTTAAATTTTGTTTTTATAAAATATTCAACTTTCTATAAATTCTACCAAATTTCAATATCCTTTAATTTCTAAAACTTTTCAAATTTCATGAGCATGTAAGCCCGTTTGTGAAAACCTATGCTTGCTCAGTCGAACATTTCGCTGTAGCGTAGATCATAGGAAAGAGAATCACTTGGATAGCCGAATGAAAATAGAATATTTTAAGTAAACAATTTAAATTATAGGAGACTTACCAGTTGTGGTTCCAATTTACCACTCATTCTGCGAAATGCTTGAAGCTTACAATATGGAGCTTGTAAACAACAAATTTAAAACACCAACAAATTTCACAACACTTAACTCCACTCACACTTACTCGTATAGCAACAAAATTTTAAATTGGCACATTATAACTGAGCATACCATGGCATCGCAAAAACTGTATATTTAATACACATTTGACATACGTTTCACTAATTTCTTTAAATTTAAACTCACGACATATGTAGGTAAATGGTTTTTCCGTGAAACAAAGATTCACTGGGCTCAATCAAGATTTTTAAGCCACCACCATGTTGTGTGCACATTTCTTTATATTTTTTTTTTTTTTTTTCACTTTTTTCACAATCACGTTTTTTCCTGTTACTTGAGTTGTTATTCAACCAAAAGCCGAAAACATTCTCATCACGTATATATTTATAGTAGGTATATTTAACATTAAATTTCTGCAATTTTTAAGCATACATTTCTAGCAATTAAAATTATAAAACTGTTTTCCAAATGAATCTCAAGTATACAAAAATTACTCTTTAAACTAAACGGCATTAATTCCATTTAAGCTTCGTAAACATTTTTGTTATATCCTGAAAGCTGGACATATTTCACTTTTACAACAACAATGTTGATATATACCACATTTTTTTTTTAAGACTCTAATTATTTTTAATTTCAGATTGTGCAGTGGAGAATCTACGAAAAACGCAAAGGAATATTTTTTGATTTTAGATTAAAGAGAGAACCAGCCAACATTTAAGACATTTAACGTAACAGTCCTTCTTTCTCGTACATTGTTCATAATAAAAAATATTATGTATTATTACATTCGCATATTGTTCGAAAAATGTAAACATTATAGAATAGAATCATCTAATGTAATTTTATACCGGTAATTCGGTAATGCTCTTAACATACAATTTACCGATTAATCGGTAAACGGTAAACCGGTAATGCGTGCTCTAGACCGTAGTGACTACGTGTACCTCGATTTTCGAATTTTTGATTTTAGGTTAGTAAGATATGTAATGCTGTATTCATTTAGATGAAATCAACAAATTTTGAGGTTAAGTATTATTTAAATTTATTTATTTGAATTAAAATCAAAATTATTTTAGAATTATAAGAATATTTATTGGAAATACTACATATCTGTACCAAACAGGCAGAGTCGCTTAAGTGATTTTAGGCGAAAATGCTTTTATTATGCTATAAATTAACTCTATAAATGTTTCGTTAAATTACCGTTAAATTTGAAAAAGTTATGGTAAAAGAATATAATCGCCTATCTGCATACAAAAAATTCGACAAATGAAAGAATCACCTAAGTGACTAAAAATTGATGTCCCAATAATTTTTTTGCATTTAAGATATATTTGCGTTTTTTATAGAATTTTTCTGTAGAAATTAGGTTTTGTGTGCAGAGAAAATAAAAACGCAGTTGGTTCAAGTTAATATAGAACAAAAGAGAGTATTTTATTTAATACAAAAATGGCGACTATACATAATTCTATATATACAGGGTGCGTTTGTATACTTAGTCATGTGTAAAACACTACAACGCGACATAAGTATAAACGTTAATTCAATTTACAGCACCCCCACTGAATTAATTTTTATTAAGCTCCAATCCCATAGAATTGAAACAAGAAATTATACGTCTGGATGATATAGGCTTCGTCATTGCATCGGCAATCAAGGTCTCAGTTCCAATATAATGAAGGTCAACAATTCCTTGATTAACTTGATTTCGAACAAAATGATGCCTAATATCGATGTGTTTTGTTCTTGGGTGTTGAGCATTACTGTTGGCTAGATCGATGGTTCCCTTATTATCACAATACAGTACAGTTTCTTTTGGTGCCCAAGGGAGTAATTCCTTTTTTAGATTTTTGAGCCTCCGTTGTGGACAAAGCCACAGTTTGTTGTTTTATATACCTAAGAACACGTTTTGCTGCTGTCCAGTGTGCCTTTCCCAGATTGCTATTATTTGCTGAGCACAACAGCTGCATAACAAATGTCGGGCCTCGGTACTTGTGCTGCCATCAAGCTTCCAACCGCTTCCGGATCCATCTTGTGACGACATAACTTTTATCAATTTTAGATTTAGATCCACGGGTGTAGAGACCGGCTTACAGTCCTGCAAGTGAATCTTTTCATTATCTGATTCACAAAGGCCTCTTGATCTAACCAAAGCTTTCCTTGAGCTCTATCACGTGTTATTCGTATGCCCAAAATATGTTTAGCTTCACCCATATCCTTAACTTTAAGTAACTTCATCAGGCACGATTTCAAATGTATCTTTGCATCCTGATCGTTTGACAAAATGAGTATGTCATCGACACAAATTGCAACTGCAAGCATCTTATTATTGGTGACTCAGTAATATACGCATGGGTCAGCATCCGATTTTTTTAGTCCAGAATCTCTTAAAACTTTATCTAGTTTTGCATTCCAAACTCTGCTAGCTTACTTTAGTCCATATATTGACTTGTTTAATTTGCAAACTTTTTTGCCCGCCGGTGATATATACCCTTCCGGTTGCAACATGTATATATCTTGTTTTAACTCACCTTGTAGAAAAGCTGTTACAGCATCCATCTGATCTATGTCGAGATTAAATTTCACTGCCAAAGCCATTAGAAAACGTACCGAGCTATATCTCACAACTGGTGAGTACGTTTCCTCATAATCAATGTCCTTCTTCTGCGCGTATCCTTTTATTACTAATTGAGACTTATGGCGGATTATTCGACCTTCGTCATCTCTTTTGGTTTAGAAAACCCACTTGCAAGCAATAGGTTTAGTTTGAGAAGGCAGGTCTGTCAATTCCCCAGTTGCATTTTCAATTAAGGCATCATACTCCGCTTTCATTGCTGACTTCGACAATTTTGCATCCGACCTCGTTAATGCTTCCTCTACTGTCACAGGATCATTTGATTCAACTGATTTTGATAAATACGATACAAAATAATTATAGACCTTCTGTTTTGGAATTCTGCATGACTTTCTTAATGGCTCCAACGATCCACTCATTCCAGTTTCTGGGGCGTATTCATCGTCGTCAACATCCTGATTCTCACTAGCGTTATCCTATTCGTCCCAGTTACCGTTTAATTTGTAACGACTCGCATTTGTCGTCGATTACATCTTTGATTTTATTTCCGGTATTATTGATCACAAATACGTTGTTAACTTTTATTGACTAATAAAACGGTATGGTTTTTATGTTACGCGGGAAAATGTTCGGAAATGAAAAAAAAAAGATATTTTTTTTTGCGGCTGAGAGGCAGTCAGTTTCAAAAATTCGAGAAGAAAACAACTATAGTAATGTATTCACCTTTTGTTTAAAACATAAAAAATTTATAAATTTTTGCTCGATAAAAAATTTAAGAACTTTCAATAATAAAGTGCACAAATGTATAAAGTTTTCCTTGTGCTTTAAAAAAAAAATAATTGTATAAATGAAGTGCATAAGAGTTGTGAAACTTTCATAAATAAACAAAATATAATAGATAGTTTAATTTAAGGTAATGGATAGTTATAAAATTATTAATATCTAATTTGTGAAATTATATAAAAATAAAAAAAAAATAAAAAAAAACCAATTAATACTGTTCTGTGGATGTTATGTACAACTGTAAAACATTGTAAACGATAATATTTTAAATTGATAAACAATAAAATCTTGAAAAGTTATGAATTAAACTACAGTGTGCATTTAAATTATTTTGTGGTAAATGTGAATGATTAGATGGGAACAAATATCATCCTTTGGATTGTACCTGTCTAAATGCTGTTGTATTGCAAAGCAGAGTTGTAATTGATAGACATTTTAAAAACATCACCTTATTGTTTTGTGTCGATAGTGTGCTTGATTACAGTTTATCCATAAAATTCTGTACAGCATATACAATATAATAAACGATTCGGACATCATCGGTAGCGGTGCCAACTTAGTTGGCGAGATAGTGAGTTCAACTCTAATCTACACAGGGACGTATCCACCAGCAGCATTGTCAGAGGTTCGGAACAAGCACTTATTTGATGTAATCAACCAGTAGGTGTAAACCAAATTTTTATATATTTTTGTTATTATTTTTATCTTATTATTATTGTTTCTTAAATTGCAAATTTTTCATTTTATTTTCAAGTCAATTTCTTTTTAATTGCTGTAAATTTTGTTTATGGTGAAATTTTCGGTTACAACTTTTATGTGTGCAAATGTATAAATTGGGATGATTTGCTAATTTGAGCGTTATAGTGAGTGAAGGTCTACTAATTCCAGATGACGAAATAGTTTTTTTTTTATAAGCACAGCTAATTAAGTTTTGGTTGAAGTCTGTATAAACCCCGCCCACGCCGTGAGTTCTTAGCCGGAAATGCTGTGCACAGGTAGCTTCAACAAAACAAGTTTTGTTAACGATTTCTTGGCCAATAGGCTAGCCAATCGTTACAAATGGCGCCCAAATTAAATTACGGCTTTCAATATTTCCGTTATGGTAACCTTCAGTTACTTTAACTATTTAATCAACAGTTTTTCTATTTAACTTTTGTATTTAAAAAAAAAAAAAAAAAAAAAAAAATTTTCTTTTCCGTTCTTGTGCTAACTGTTGATTTTTTTTCAGTATTATATCAATACATGATCGCATTGATATTCGGCCTTAGGTCTTTTGATTACAATGTTCGAAATAATCATGTATGGATATATTTTGATTTACAATTACATGCGCGTACTTATTTCCTTCACTTGTGAAGTTTTGAAAAGGTATGTTGGTATATATGTAATGGTAGTCATGTGTTTATTATATTGGTAACATTTTGAATGCAGTTTTTCCCCGTTTTGCTATTCGCGTAAATATTCCTTAATTGTTATTTAGCACAGCTAAATGTGATTTATTATGTTAGGTGGTAAAGTGAAGAAGAAAGCTGTGTTTTGATTTTGCTTTGAAATAATCTAAGTACATCTGTTTATAAAAGCATTTGAACTTATAGATTTTTATGTTTCATACAGCAATTTAATTTTTTACCTCATCATTAAAAATTTTATTTAACTGTTACGTCACTGGATTTTGTCAGACCTTCGCTCACGACTTTTTGAATAATTAAACTTTGGTTGGAGTTTATTGCGACAGGGTTTTCTTCTCGAATTTATTTTTTTTTATTACTATTTTTGATTATTAATATTTATACCTATTTAATTTTTTCGTTATATTCACATTGGACGTGCATAATTTTTCCTATTATTGAATTCCTAAAATTGTTATACATATATTACTTAAAAATTAATTGAAATTTAGAACTTGAATTGACCGTATACTATCCTTAAAAATTTAATTTAAAATGGATATCGACCAACTATCACACGATGAATTCCTAATAGAGTGTGAGACTCGAAATATTACGGGAACGCCAGTAGATATGTATAATCAAGTCAAAACACAATTAACTGCTGAACTTATTACGCCCGTTTTAATTCCCAATCGTGCCCATCAAGCAGCTCGTAAGAATCCCAAACGGGAAGTAATAAAATGTCAGGCGAAACTTCAAAGTATTAAAGCCATGATACAAGAAAATGGGAGTGATACAAATAAAGATAACTACATAAAAATTAAATCAAGGCTCTTACACGTAGAAGGTAGAGTTAAAAGAATAGCCCACTCACGTTCTGTTAAAGATCAGGTGTCAGAATTACTAGAAATTATTGATTCATTGACAAATTACCTGACAAAGTGGCAAGTCAACTTTAAAGACGCGGACGAGTCAGTGCTGAATAAAACTTTATCAGTGCTTACTATAGAAGGTCCAACAGAAGATAATTTTGATTCCGAATACGATTCATCTCTCGAAGAAGAATCCAAAATACAAGATGGAACATCTTCTGAAATTCATATCCACTCATCTGGGTCCCATGCAGGTCAAGTTGGAAGTTCTATTAAACCTTCATCTTCGAAAGATCACAGTCATACAGTTCCTTTAAATAGGAATACTATAATTAACCCTTCGAGTGTACGGAACGTTGAATCAGATAAGGTTAATGGCTTGAAACAAACCATTACCGAACGAATAAAAACCTTTGACAATCCGTACCTAGATCCAAATTTACATACAGCAACTGGATTAGAGCAAGCACCTCAAACCGATAATCGTAAGGAGCAGGAAAATCCAATATCTAACTTGTGTCATGGTCATAGTCATAAAGAAATCAATCAAAATCCCGAGTCAGCAGTTCCCAAAGCCAACCTATGGTCACAAATTGCTCCAGTTATGTCTGATGATTTTAAACATTCTAGCTCCCCCTCTAAGATGTTGTACAAATGGAATTTAAGTTTCGATGGTTCATCTTCCGAAAAAACCGATATAGAACGTTTTCTATATCGAGTCGAACGCTCGGCCCTTCGTTATGGTGTTTCACAGGTTCATTTAGTCGAGGAATTGGGTACTATTCTAAAAGGGGAAGCATTAGAGTGGTACTGGCTCTTCCTCGAACGGAATGGATTAGTGTCTTGGGCACAATTACGTGCGGAGTTGATTAGAAGATTTCAACGACATTTGTCGGAAGAAGATATTCTTCAGGAATTAGATAATCGAAAACAACGGCTGCCAAGAGAATCTTTTTATGATTTTTACAGCGCTCTAATAAAAATTGCCATGAAGTCACCAACTATAATCAAGGAAGATGAGTTGTTGCGTTACCTAAAGAAAAATATGCGCCCCGGTCTTCAATTTCAGTTACAAATGGCAGATAAAAAAGCTAATTATATAGATCAGCTCGTTTCTATGTGTGTTAGTTTGGAACAAATATGGTCGAGAAACGGGTATTGTCCCGAAAATTTTCTGCAAGGCTACCGCAAATCAATACATGAATTAGCTCCTACGCTCCCTCAGTTCAATTCCTCCGCCTTGCAAGAAGATGATGATAACCTTGAAGCGTTTGATGGTTTTAGGAAAGACAGAAGGGTCTCCCGAGACAATTATAATTCTAGAAGTCAAAATCAAAATAAATTCGTAGGCACCGTTATTCCTCCTAAAGCAAAACCTTTAGATTCGCACGACCACTTATGTATCTGCTGGAACTGTCACGATATAGGTCATCTCTATAAAAATTGTACAATCCTTCCAACCCATTTATTTTGTTATGGTTGTGGAAGGGATAATGTGATTAAACAAAATTGTACGCAATGCAATCCTATGAAATCGGGAAACTTAGGAACGGAAATGTGGACGGCTGGGCGAACATATTTCCCAACAACTGTTCCACCCAGACTACAGCACTCAAATCAAATCAGTCATCCCGACACGGGAACGAAGAAATAAAAACCCATATTCATTCAAAACATCATTCTAATTTAGCAGACAAGATTATCTCAGTCCGTCGATCGTCATTCTCCCGTCTAGGATCTTACTCTCGTAATTCTCGATACTGGCTTCAACGGCGTATTCTTAAATCTAAATGTTTAGCAACCGTGATATCAGATAAGTCGGATGGAAGACCTTACGCGGAAGTGTGTGTTGGAGGACATATTATGCAGGGATTATTGGACAGTGGGGCTAACATAAGTGTATTGGGTTCCGGTTGTCATGATTTCTTAAACTCTGTAAATTATAAATTTCATCATCTACCAACATATGTGTTGACAGCCAACGGCCAGAAAAATTCAATTTTAGGTCACATCAATATTCCTATCACCTACTTAAACAAAACGCGAACAATTCGGTTACATGTTGCCCCGGATTTACAGCAAAATTTGTACTTGGGTATTGATTTTTGGCGAGAATTTGGAATTGTCCCCGCTATCATTAATGATTTGTATCAGCCAGTCTCACCACTAGAAGATCCACATAAACATGAACTTTCTGATAAACATCGTCGTGAACTAGACGAAATTATTTCTATTTTTCCATCATTCGATAAAATTGGGTTAGGAAAAACCTCATACACCACACATTCTATCGACGTTGGGTCCGCTGATCCGATAAAACAACTATACTATGCTGTCTCTCCGGTCAAACAAGCTATAATCAATAAGGAATTAGATCGAATGATTTCTCTTGGAGTTATCGAGGAGAGTAACAGCAGCTGGAGTTCTCCCATCACTCTAAATGTAAAACCTAATGGTAAAGTGCGACTCTGTCTGGATGCACGAAAATTGAACATGGTCACAGTAAAAGATGCATATCCCCTGCCCCTCATCAACGGTTTATTGGGAAGACTCGATCAGACTAGGTTTATCACCAGTCTTGATTTAAAAGATGCCTTCTGGCAAATCCCTTTGGATGAAAACTCGAAGAAATATACCGCATTTACTGTTCAGGGTCGACCGTTGTACCAATTTCGTGTCATGCCTTTCGGTTTGTGCAATGCGCCACAGCGCATGTGCAGACTCATGCACAAAGTTATACCTTTCCACCTGCAGGATAGAATTTTCGTTTATTTAGACGACCTCTTAATTACCTCAGCGAACGTTGAAGAACACTTTTCATTGCTCCGTGAAGTAGCTAAATTGCTAAAAGAAGCTAACCTCACCATCAATATAACAAAAAGTAAATTTATGTTAAAACAAATTAAATACCTGGGATATATTGTTGGTGATGGTTGCTTGAAAGTAGATCCTGAAAAGATTTCAGCTATTGAGAATTATCCTATTCCACGAACTCTGAAACAGATCCGCAGATTTCTAGGTATAACTGGTTGGTATCGGCGGTTCATCGATAAATATGCTTCGATCAGTTCTCCTATTACTGATTTACTTAAAAAGGGAAAAAAAATGTGTATGGAATAAAGAGGCTCAATGCGCGTTTGATACCTTAAAAACTGCTTTAATATCGGCTCCTGTCTTGCGTAATCCTGATTTCACTAAGACTTTTTATGTGCAATGTGACGCCAGCTCTACTGGAGTTAGTAGCGTATTGTTCCAAAAAGGCAGTGACGAAGAAGAATTTCCTATAGCATTCATGTCTAAAAAACTGAATAAGGCTCAACGTAATTATTCTGTGACCGAGCTGGAATGTTATGCGGTTATTTTAAGTATAAAACAATTTCGTGCATATATAGAAGGTTTTCACTTTGTGGTAATCACCGACCATTCAAGTCTCCAGTGGCTGATGTCCCAAAAGGATCTCTCGGGTCGATTGGCACGCTGGAGCTTGAAACTGCAGGGTGCAGGGATATGATTTTGAAATTCATCATAGGAAAGGTTCACAAAACATTGTGCCGGATGCGTTGTCGCGGATGGAAGTTGATGAAATAACTAAATCAGACTATTTGGAAAGAGAGTTACCTTTGCATATAAATTTGGACGCTCCTGAATTCTCAACCGATCAAGATTATGTTGGTCAATTAACTAATTTTCAAAAGATGAAAAATATTAATTCAAATCTTCGTATTGAGAATAACAAATTACTCATTTGTCCGTCATCTAATACGAGTACTAATAATTTTGAAACAGATTTACCTCAGTGGAAGCTGGTCATACCTCAATCTCTTACTCCTAAATTACTGGAACAGGCCCATTCCCCTCCTTTATCTGCTCATTTTGGGTTTGTGAAAACATTAGACAGACTGCAAAGGTATTTCTATTGGTTTAATATGGCCAAAAATGTTAAATTTTACATATCAAAATGTGAACTTTGTAAGACATGTAAACCAATTAATTATGTCTCTCGACCTCCAATGGGATATTTAACCGAAGTAAATCAACCTTTTCAGTGGCTGTATTTGGATTTTTTAGGTCCGTATCCCCGTACAAAACGTGGAAATTCTTATATATTAATAGTCTTAGACAAATATTCCCGATTCGTCTTTCTAAAAGCTTTAAGAAACGCAAATGCTGCCAGTTTAGTGGAATTTGTTGAAGGTCACATATTTAATCTTTTTTCCGTCCCGGAAACTGTTTTAACGGACAATGGCAAACAGTTCACGTCTGTGCAATTTAAAACGTTATTGTCTAAATACGCATCGCATAGCGGATGCTAAATATACTCCGCAGTCAAATACTTCAGAACGTGTGAATCGTTGTATTCTATCGGCCATTAGATCGTATATTAAATCTGATCAGCGCGAATGGGACATACATTTAAACGAAATCGCGTCAGCGCTGCGAAAGGTGATACATACCTCATGTGGTTATTCACCGCATTACTTGGTGTTTGGCGAACATAAAAGGAATCATGGTACTGATTATGGTTTACATCAATTGTTAACTCGTCATGGGGACAATGAAATATTGATGACTACAAAACCTACTAGGTTAAATTTGGCCCGAGAATCTGTCTTATCACATTTACAAAAGGCTTATTCCAAAAATGTTAAATCATATAATCTTCGCAGTAGAGTGCGAAAGTTCGAACCAGGACAACACGTATTTGTAAAAAACTTTACCCAAAGTAATGCATCCAAAAATTTCAACGCCAAGCTTGCTCCAAAGTCTATTCCAGCAATTATCTCAAAACCTGTGGGGCAGATAGCTTTTGAGTGTAAGAATTTAAATGGTGACGTCTTAGGAATCTATCATATAAAAGATGTTTATCATTAAATCAGCCCATTTCATGAAATTTTAATATAGCCCGGCCTTCTTGAGACATCTCAGTGGTGTGAGGCGGCCCCACGACTGTAACGACTCGCATTTGTCGTCGATTACATCTTTGATTTTATTTCCGGTATTATTGATCACAAATACGTTGTTAACTTTTATTGACTAATAAAACGGTATGGTTTTTATGTTACGCGGGAAAATGTTCGGAAATGAAAAAAAAAAGATATTTTTGTCGAAATATTTTTTAAATTGTTAGAGCTTTTTACCATATGTGCTGATGCACCGAAGTCAAAATACCAATCACTCTCATTAACGTGATTCGCCAAAAACGATGTCAACATTGTTTTCCCGGTTTTCGTTGACTTATACTGTTTACAATCCCGTTTTATATGGCCGTATTTACTGCAATTGTAGCACTTCGGTCCTTTCTTATCACTATGCTTCTGGTTTTCCAAATTTTGTTGATTTTGCCCCGTCTGATGCTGCAAAGCATTTTGACTAAACATTTTAGAAGATTTGGTGGTTTATTTCCTTACGTTCTGAAGCAATTTGGTTTTAATAGAATCAGCTGTTATTTTTACTCCACTGCTTTCTATTCCCATTATCACGGGGTTATACTGTTAAGGCAAACCAGTCAAAAACAAAACACCAACCCACTCGTCACTCACTTGCATTCCAATTGACTCCAATTTATGCGCAGTCGTAACTATCACGTTAAAATATCCTTTCACTGAACTGCGCTTTCCAAGCGTTGTAGTTAAGAAAACGCGCAACAAACCAACACGTCTGATTAAACCAGTATCCTCAAATACCTTATTCAAGTTGCCCCACGAATCTTTTGAAATTTTTGCCGCCTGCACGTGTATATAATTTATCGGATCCAGTAGTCAAACTATTTTGAATCGCGCTTTCGTATCCCTTTTTTCATCGTTTCCCTTACCTATCACGCAATCCCATAAATCCTTGTGCTCCAAATAACACTGTACAGCAAACTTCCAAGAATCGTAATTATCGCGTCCCTTCAACTTTTCTATAAGCGGCAAAGAACTCGACGCCATGGTTTTATTTTATTTTATTTTATTTTTTTTTAAATTTTTTTTTAATTGTTTTATTACTATTTCTGGGCCCATAACCAGTAGAAATTAGGCTTTGTATGCAGAGAAAATAAAAACGCAGTTGCTTCAAGTTAATACAGAACAAAAGAGAATGTTTTATTTAATACAAAAATGGCGACTATACATAATACTATATAAATATAGCACATACAGGGTGCGTTCGTAAACACAGTCATGTGTACAACACTACAACGCGACATAAGCATAAACGTTTATTAAATTTACAACATTTTCTCTTTTTCAATTTAAAAATAAAACTCGACAAAAGTTACTTAAGCGATTATTTCAGTTTCTAACGGATCAGAAGTATCAAAGCTAAAGTCAAATAAGCGATTCTTTTGTTATTTTATTTTTCCGAAATTTGTGTTAACGTTCCTTAAGCGATTTTTTCATTTTTCAGTTAGTGTAAAAAATAAATTATGTGCCGTTAAGTGTTTTTTTACATACCTTAGGAACTAATAATGACACATATGGTAAGTGTTTTTCCAGTGAAGTGTTGATCACCCTAAAAAATAAAATTAAACAACAAAGAAATTATCAAACATTTAAACTTCTAAATGGAACTTATCTGATGGCAAAATGCAGCAGCTGATACGTTCCCTCATCACATAAAATATCGACGCAATATGTATACATCTGAAAAATAATAATTTAGTTTAAGTATTTTGTTAAATAATTTTCTGATCAATTTAATTAATTAACTTACCCAAATTTATTTCTTTAAACTTTTATTTTAAATTAATTTCTTATTATTTAGAATTATTTTGTAAACACAGCATTTTTTTGTCAAAATCTAATTTATTTGAATTCACAATACTTATTATATGTTTTTCGATGTTTTTCACAAATTGTTTTTGTTATTTTGTACATTGCACGTACCGCGCTATTTGAAGCATCGATCGATGGCAATCCTAAAATATCAAAGGTAATCAAATTTTAATACCTCAAAGGACTATTAACTGGTGAAGTTGCCGCATTGGTTTGTCACATCGCGGTAACTGTAACAAATTATAAAGAGGCTTGGGACAAAATTAAGGAGAGGTACGACAAAAAACGGCTGGTAGTGGCAAATCTTATTAAGCAATACGTTGGTTGGTCAACCAGCAATTACAAAGGTTTCGGCAAAAGCATTGCATCAAATGGCTGACGTATCGGATGAAGTCATCAGAGGGTTGAAATTGTTAGGCAGCGAAGCACGATGGCGCGACCAAAGCATGGGCAAATGATACGGCTTTTAAATAAAAAGAGTGACTTGTTAGATACCATAAACGTAAATAAAGTAACACAATCAATATTAAGTAACCGCACTAAATTTTTTCATTCATCGTCTGATGTGCCAGTGTGCATCAAATGCTCTCAAGAGCACTACCTCAGCAAATGCGAGCAGTTTCTCCTTTTAAGTGTTTCTGAAAGGCGAGGATTTGTGTCTGAGAGAAAACTATGTTTCAACTGTTTGTCCCCAAACCATCAATCATTTGTATGCAGATCGAGATATAGATGCAGCAAATGTCATAGGAAACATCATTTAACTCTGCACACAGAAAATGTAACGACACCAACTACCAACGTGGCTACAAGTTGTAATGCTGTAGACGTCCCAGAAGCTTTATCTGATGTTTTATTACATGCAGGAACTATACCAAGCTACCAATCATTACTGCAACAGCGATGGTACAAGTTATAGACCGATTGGGATATCTACAAAAATGCAGAGTGTTGCTGGATTCTGGCCCGTAAGCCTCATTCATCACGTGGGCATGTATGCAGCGTAAAGATTGCCTAGGACAAAGGTAAACGTTACAATAACTGGTTTCAGATCTAGAAAAGTAGCAACAAGGGGCGCGGCTTCTATCACAGTAAAATCATTATACTCTAGTAAAGATGTAATACGAATCGATGCTCTTATAATCGGGCAAGTTCCAAATAGGTTGCCAAGTTTTGAGTTCACTTTCCATGATTGTAGTTTTCTGAGTGATTTAAAATTGGCTGATCCGTAATATAACAAAGTTGCGCTAATTGATATACTGATCGGAGCGGATCGATTTTTACATATATTTCTAGATGGGCGACTCACAAATGCCAGCAACACCATAGTGGCTGAGCGAACACTCTTTGGATGGATTATAGCAGGGACTATAAATAACGACAGCGTGGATAGATGTGAAGCAGTACAATTAAATAACTGCACTTAAAATCTTAAAAGCATTTCTTTGAGCAAGAGGAAATTCCCAGCGAGCATATTTTACGTCTAGAAGAAATAGAGTGTGAAGAACATTAGAAAAAATTGCCGCTAAACTAGGAAACTCCGAGAATGCCGCTAAAAGAATATTTCTTGCACTGGAAAGAAAGCTGCAGGGGAATACTTTGCTAAAGGACGATTATTGTAAGTTCATTAATGAATATATAAATTTAGGATACTTACAGCCTATCACTGACACTGAGCGCAAATTGAAAGAGTTCAAATCATTTTGATGGTTCGGCGAAATCTACGTCTGGAATTTCTCTTAACGAGACAATGCTAGTGGGCCTAGTGATTCAGTCTGCATTATGGTCGATTTTGATGAGGTTTCGAAATCATAAAATAACGCTGACGGGCGTCATTGAGAAAATGTACAACTAAGTTTTGGTCTCTGAAAAGGATGCTCAATTTCAACGCATACTGTGGAGAAGCGAGGCAGCAGACGAAATCAAGCATTATAGACTCAACACTGTCACTGTCTATAAGAACCTTGAATCAAGTAGCCTACGATAATCAGCTCGACCATCCAAATGGCGTCCAACACATTTTAAACGACTTTTACGTTGATGATTTCGTTTCCGGAGGGGATTCTTTTGAAGAAGCAAAAAAACTGAAAAGCGAGATAAATCAAGTACTGCGAACTGGTGGATTTAAACTGCGAAAATGGAAGTTGAACTCATCTAATATTATGACGACAGAGAATGCAGATCAAATTTCGATGTTCCAAAATTCACTAGAAGCGAGAATATTAGGCTTCAATGTAATAATAGTGATGACGTTTTTTCATTTAATTTAAACCTGGAGGACAGTTCACAACCAACCAAACGACGAATTATTTCTGAATACTCCAGAGTATTTGATCCTCTCGGATGGCTATCTCCAGCAATAATTTTAATGAAAATATTTTTCCAAAATCTTTGGTTGATGAAGCTGGGCTGGGACGAGGCGCTACCCGATGACGTCTCTAACATCTACAACAAAATCCGAAGTGAACTAAATCGATGAATGCACGGTTTCTCAGATGCGAGCGAAAAGGCATATGCTGCTTTAGTGTATTGCAGAACGGTAGACGAAAATGGCGCAGTGAAAGTTAATTTAATGGCATCCGAAATAAAAGTGGCACCCATTAAACAGGTATCGTTGCCAAGACTGGAGTTGTGTGGCGCGCACTTGCTGACAAGACTAATGGCTTTGGTAAAGGAAACTTTAAGGCAACCAGTAAAATATTATGCGTGGACGGATTCCACGATTGTGTTGATGTGGTTATCTAGCCATCCGGTAAAATGGAAAACTCTTGTGGCAAATCGCACATCAGAAATTTTAAATCAAATGCCGCGAAAATTATGGAATCATGTACGATCTGAGCAAAATCCAGCCGATCACGCCGTTACAAATTGAAATATTCAAACGACCAAAAAATCTTCATTGTATGGTAAATAATGAGTGCAAAACAGTTAATTGAAGAAATGAAACATGAATTTCAAACACAATTTCAACAAGTTTCGTTCAGTAAATCTATGATATTTAAGTTAGTTAAGAAATTTAAAACATTCGAGACAGTTAAAAATCAACATCTAAATCGATCTGCATGAATAAATATTTTCTACAATCAAGAGCGAATTTCGAAAACATGCCAGTGTTGCCCAAGTTTTCCACTCAAGTGCACATAACATTATTCGACTTTTAAAGTTCAAGAGCTCAAGAAAGCGCTGTAGTGTATCTTCGTGGTTTTGAGCAAAACTGTTGGAAAAATAAACAACACTATTATAATGAAGCACACTTCTACCTCGCGGGTCACGTGCATAAACAAAAACAAAGATATTTTAGTATAGAAAAAGCCAGGGAACTCAATCTGTTTGGTGTGCTTATCGACTAAAGATATTGGAATGGTTGTTGTACGATGAAATGTTACTTTAGCAACACTTTGTTAAAACCCTAATTGGAACGGGAGAAATAGGAAAAATATGATAGATGCTGCTTGTCCGCACACTGCAGACGTAGGTTTTAAATACCTGCATGGTTGTTCTAATAATATGTAGAGTATAGAGGTTTCCAATGGCCATCTTGTTCCCGGGCTTTCACCCCTGTGATTTTTTTCTATGGGACTATTTAAACGATCGGATGTACGTTGACATGATTGCTTTATTGTTTTAAAAATACGTAGGTGGCGATTATACAAAACTCATTATGTGCCATCATCGCTTTGATAGGTATAGGTACTATATGATATACGAGTAGATGATCATTTTATAAGATATACATTTCCGAATTTGCCTCTAAATGTGTTGCATACAAATGTAACCATAAAACCAGAACCAAAATATTATTTTACCCAAATTCATGATTTAAACCTTAAGGACATATAATCATCTCAAAGGTGTCCTACAATCGAGGTAAATTGATTTCGTTTAACCTTTTACATTGGGTTGTTGTTATTATTATACTTTGAAACAACATAAATTTGATATAATTTTATGTTGTCATCTCTATAATATTTTTTTTTTGGCTCCTTGTAAAATATACCATTGTCGATTTTTTTCTACATATTTAAATTTCATATACAAAGTTTATGCACATAGGCTTTCTATATAGTAGTCAACAAAATTGGATAGACTGTGGCAGCGTGTAGGTTTATAAAAATTTGATTATGAATTTTTGTATGCCAAGCTGTGTCTGTCTATACAATGTACACAAGTACATAATATATGGGGATTAGATCCTTTTTTTTATACATACACATGCTTGTATATATATGCTGTATATATTTATGTCATTTTTGATTCCCATATGAGAATTTTATATAAAATGTATAGAAAGGGTTATTCCCATTTCAATTTATATAGATTTTTATGAATATAATATTATCTATCCAGCAATTTTTTGTGAAAAAAAGCTCAAGTTTTTTTTATAAAATAAAATTTGACATGAATCTAAACCAATTTGTTGATATTTTTGATGAAATCAATTTGGATAGTTTATTAGATTTATTGAATTTGAAATTTTTAAGTTGTCCTACATGTAGGTTGTTGTTATTAAAAGCTTTCATGTTTGTAATTGGTATCTATATATCATATTATACCTGAAAGCTTTTTAAATTGGAAAATGTTTTAATTATTTAGGGGTGTGATCATACAGTTTTAACTCTGTAGAAATTTATGGGAGTTTTTTAATACCGACGATAACAGCCAAAGATTAAGTATTATAATTGCTCCAGAATTGTAAACATTAAATACAAAATGTAAATTAGTTTACTTCTAAAATTTTTTATACTTTATCTAGAAGTGATGATATGTTGATTAACATAATTTTCTCAATAATTAAGAAAACCATCTTAATTTGTAATTCATTTATTGATGCATTTATAATATCTTGTTCTATTATTGTCGAGAGAATATAGCTTGTAGTGCACACAGTAAATTTTTTTTGGCTATAAAAATAAATGATAAAGAAAATTTGGAACTTTTCCTACCAATCGAAAGAAGTCATTCTGAATATCTACAAATCGGCCGAACATAATAAAATGGTAATGCTGTTGTTTGAAAAATCCTTTGACTGGGTGTCCAATGCCATTCTCAGTCTTTTATAAGGCAACGAATGATATCGACATTTATATATTCTGTGGTAACTTGTTGTAATGAATTGCAAGTAATAAGAATAATTAACGTCCACCAGTATTGATTGGCAACAAGTGGCTTTTCGGTTCACATCTTTAATACATTCCGCGAAAAATTATCATCATTTATAAATATTCATCGATGTTGATGACTGTTTTTTTTATGTTAACCCCACACTTACTTCAAGATGGTACCTAAACTTCAAGGGCTTTCATGAGAAAAACCACTTAACCCTCTGGACGGCTCATCCAATCCTGCAGACGATAGCGTTTTTAATTTCTAAATCGTGGGCATTTCCTTCAAACCTGACTTCAAACTAAAAAGACTCAGTGTTTGCCTTTAACGTTATAAGTATTCGTTTCGGCCGTATATGAGAATACCGAAATTTCTCCATCTCAGAACTTGAAATACGTGTCCCCGTCACCTCACAAATAAATTTTCCGTTTACGCATTGATGATGCCAATTATTATGAGGCATTTGTGCGCTTAGCCCAACGCTAAGACTAACAATCTTGCGTATTCCCGATGTTGCAGACAAAACGGTACCAGGATTGAAATCAATCAGACCAAAGGAAGAAGACCGAGATCCGTAGATGATATACCTGGCATTCAATAAATTAGACGAAGAAAACCAAACAATTATGGAAATATGAATCGTCGGAAGAGAACTCGTCCATTCAATCATGACTTCCAAAGCATCGATGAATTTTTGTAATTTTTGTTAATGCAAAGTGATGCATTTAGTGATAGTGATCGAGTCAAACCCAAGTTCAAGGCCAAGAGCAAGTGGTGCTACACTTTTTTGAGCGAAATGTATAAAAAGCCACAATACCCTTTTACACCTCGATATCGAACCCAATAAGTCACCGCAACTTGGTATTGATACCATTTCAATCACCACTCCCAGTACCCAAAAGAAGAATTACTTTATTAACAATGCCTTAGAAGATCACAACTCGATACTTGAACCAACCCAGCAAATCAATAAAAATATTCACATCTTACCAACCGCGAATATACCGGTCCGCCACATTCGTTCACTACTGAAGCTTGTGCTAAATATCTCAAAGTCCCACTAATTAAGACACGAGTTTCTGTTTGAACTATATAAACAATTGCGTAGTAGTAGAATAACCAATTTAAAAATTCAGGAGTGTGTTTTTATCGCTTGCTCATCAAAAATATTATAAACGACCATTATAATTCTCAATGTTCTTATTGCTCGAAATACCAGATGTGGTTGGATAATTGGTATTGTTTACCCTTTGACCGTGTTGCATTTTCAGCCAAACATGGATATTTGTAATCTAGAGCTGGCAGACCTTAATGAAGTTTTGTGAAACAGAAACTTGCCTAGCCAACGTTATCTGTCCGATGAAGAACAACACTGTATCAAATCCACGGAGGCCAAAGTGAATATGATTCCCGGCTTTTGAGAGAAGATTGTCAATTAACTGTGAATTAAAGCATGATTATATTTAGTTCTTCAGAGACTACGAATTGCAAGGACAAATGAAATTAAATCCTAAAAACGAAATACCCAAGCCCCATAACAAATGGTTCTATTTACCTTACCATTTACTTTTCAAGGAATCAATCAACACCACTTAATTAGGCGCCGTTTTTGATACCAAATCGCTGAATGACGAAGATATACCGTAGAAGAAAACGTATCCAACATCTTGCTAAGTTTCCGAAAGCATAAATTTGTAATTTCTGCCGACATAGAGAAAAAGTTTCGGCAAATTTAAGTCAGACACTGAATAACCAGAGAATACTGTGCAGGGAACTGTGCTTCAACGATTAGCAGCAAAATAGAATTTTCGATAACCTCATCCGAACTTAAGTCGGACTTCTATATGGACGACCTTATTTAAGTTGCGAATAATCTGGAGGAAGCATTAAATCTCCAAAAGGAGCAAATTGTCCAGAATATCATTCATCTCTACAAGATACCATTGCCATCGAAGAAAGGGTGCTCTCATCATGGAAAAAATATCATCCAAATAAAGATTTGATTACCGAACGACATATTTTACGTAGAAGATTTGTGTAAATTCTATACATTAGCGGTTATATTTCATCATTTTATTAATCAAACGAAATATCTGGTATGTTTTAGTGTTATAGAAGTCACTTTTCATCTTAAATTTGATTATGTATTTAGAAAAAGAACAATGTCGAAATCGAAATCTTCTTTAAGCCGTCGAATGGCGGCAGCTAAGAGAGTACGTTTGTCAAACCAAAACGAAACTAATGATCATACAAAAATTGATTTGTCTAATAATAGGTCCTGAAAGGAATGTAATGGAAGGGTTGGGTGGTTTGAAGTCAGACATGGGTTTGTGCGGGTAATCACAGTCGGCTGGGGGGTTTTTGACTTCCGACTTCCATTCAAATATTTACCATGTCTTAAATGTGGACCAGCTTCCCAATGACGAACAACATTCACAACTTCACATCATAAAAAAAATGACTTTAGTTAAGCATTACACTCTCGGCAATGCTTGAATAATATTTTAATTAATAAAAAAACTTACAATAGTAAAAAAAATAAACTAAATCATTAATTATTGATTTTCGACATATTACATAAGTTATCTTAAGAATATATCACCAAAAAAAAATTAGCTCAAAAATAATAGCGAATAATAAGAAATATGTTTGAAATTTATCAACGCCAAAAACACCAAAAATTAAATAATTAACAACGAAAATGAACTTATTTTAATTAAGAAATGCATCGATCATCATAAGAAAAAAAATTACTTATTTATTTGCAACTACGAAACTTCTCGATTAATTTTGTGTATGTATACGAGCAATATATTTAATTATTAAATTATTTAGTTATAAATAAAAACTTACGGTTCAGGTTACAATCCGCTAGAGCGCTCTGGTGGTCGCAGTGCCTAAATAAACTTTAAACAAAAAATTCGGCCCAAAGTTCAACCAAATATACATAATTAGATTATGCTTATATACACCACACTGATTCTAACAAAGAATTTAACACTTTAAAATTTTAATTTGAATTTTTTTTTTCTTTTCCACGGATAACTAATTTTTTTTCCTTAATTTTCAATACAAGCTAATTTTTCTTTTTTTTTATATGTATAAGTAATTTTAATTGAAATAATAATAATAAACTAAACACTAAGATACATAAATGCCACTTCAATTTTGATTTATCTTAAATTGACAGTATACTCGTAAGTTAACTGTATGGTTTACGCTTTTCTTGCTGTTATAGAACAGTTAGTATCCTGTTTGCAAATTATACATGAACGACTTGATGGTTGTCTCGTTGTATCGAATGACCAATTACTGTTTCCCACTTAAAAGTTTGTGTTATATACGGCAATTGCTGTATGTGAAACTACACCTCACGATCTTTGTTTTAGTATATGGTATAATTTCGATCGACTAAACCCAAGCAGGCATGTATAAGCACTTGCGATAAATTAATTTTTTTTTTTTTTTATTTTTCGGCTAAACTAGGAAATGAATAAGATACGTTACACATTGTTAGAACAAATTAATTTAAGCTTGGTAGTAAAAAAACTTACTAGATAACAGATATATCCACACGTATATCAAAACACAATTATTCGGCAATGGCCCACAATTTTAATTTCAAAACACAATATATTTTGTCTTGCTTTGGCCTGCCTATGTTGCACCTCCGAGTTCAAAATTGAAATAAACAAAATGCGTACTATACGACTAATTAATTGCGATTATTTTAGATAAAGTATCTCTCGCTCACCCATATACTAACCAAAAGAACCGGATAATTTTTCTCTCGTGTAACAAACAAATCATTCTATTTGATTTATAATTGAACAGTACATTGGTACTTTGATGTATTGATACCAAAATATTGGTACAGCTGACCAAACAAATTTATGCGATCGTTACAGGAACTCCAAAGATCATTGGGAACGTCTTTGGAAAGAGAATCATATTTGAGAGTTTGACATTACAAGAACGTAATGGGCGGCTATTATTAGATAGAGATAGACACGTTGCTCTCAGACAATGCTAAACTTTAGAAGAAAGGCATAACAGATTGTCTTTAGATATTGGAAGAGATTATAACTTAAGGTAATAGTTAACTCGTTTCGAAAGAATGATTACCACCACTTTTAAGATTAGAACGACATGTATCCAAGAATATACGCCAGATCGGTTCGTGGAGTTAGCAACTCATTGGACTAATAAAATATTGTTACGTTTCAGCCTTGTCAATCAAGGTTCATATCACTGGATTGTGAGTAAAACAAAATCAATTCATTTTTTCAACAACGAATTTATTTATTTCACAAAATTTATTACAACACAATTTATTAATTTTAATTCACAAAATCACTTTATGTAAATTATTCACACACTTTTATTGTACCCTTATAAACTTTATTTCGCACAAAAACACTTTTTAAATCACTTTTTAATTCCTTTTTTATTCTTCACACTATCATTTACCAAATACTACTAATTCTTACCGGTGTACACTATCGCGTTCCAAATTCGAATAATCCAATTCGATCTCGTTCGCCTTTTTATATATACAAACCAAACTTCTAGAAAGCTCGTAACTTTTCCAGTACTAATAGAGTAGAAACATTTAGAACTGTTTTATCATGGAAAATTCCATTTTAGTACAGTAAACCATTGAGCTATTAATTTAACTTATTCTATTACACCCTAGATGTCACCGTCACAATTGGCATTCAACTATGATCCTAGTGTGACGGTGACACCTAGGGTGTGATAGAATAAGTTAAATTAATAGCTCAATGTTTTACTGTGTGGAATTTTCCATAATAAAAACAGTTCTAAAAGTTTCTATACTATTAGTACTGGAAAAGTCATGAACTTTCTAGAAGAATGGTTTGTGTATATAAAAAGGTGAACAAGATCGAATTGAATTATTTGAATTTGGAACGCGATAGTGTTAACTTGTAAGAATTAGTAGTATTTGGTAAGCGAATTAAAAAGTTATTTAAAAAGTGTTTTAGTGGAAATAAAAATTATAAGTGGACAGTAAAATTTGAGAATAATTTATCTAGATTGATTTTGTGAATTTTTATTAATAAACTGTGTTGTAATAATTCTTGTGTTAACTAAATAAATTCGTTGGTAATAAATTAAATTGATTTTGTATTATTCACAATCCAGTGATACGAACCTTAATTGACGAGGCAAAAACGTAACAATTGGTGACAGCGGTGGGATTGTGAATAATAAGATTAAGAAAATGGTTTTCAACGAATTAAATGTTCCAGTTAAAAAGGGAACTTGAGAAACGGGGTTTGGCTACTAATGATAGTAAAGCAACTTTACAAGCATGACTACGTGGTGCCATGGAGAAAGAAGGGTTAGACGCGGTTCATCATGAGTTTGAAAAGGAAATAATGGTTGCGAAAAGCGTAGAGCAGAAAACAGAGGACAAACAACCGTTGGTTGAAAGAACAAAGAAACCTTCTGGAAGTCTCGATTTGTCGCAGTTAATGGCTGGATGATGAACCAAATGATGGGACAGATGGGATTAATGAAACACGAAATGAAACAACAAAATGAGCGACAGTTGGAACAACAAAATCAGTCTAACCAAGAAATTAAACACGAAATGAAACAACAAGGAGAGGAAATTAAAGACCAAATTGCAGATGGGCAAAAGAGAATGGACGAGAAATTTACCGAGTTATCCACTTCGCTACGTGACGAAGTATAAAAATTGCAAACGGAATTGCAAACTGAAATTCAACAGCAGAGGCTTTACAATCCAGGAACAAGAGCACAGCAGCTATCTCGAAATTATGAAGACGCTGAATAGCAAGTACGACAGTGACCACAAACGGGAAATCTATCGTGTGGAATTGAAAAGCCGATATCAAAAGGGAGGAGAATCGCTACAGGAATTTTCATCGGCAATCGAGCGTCTAGTACATCTAGCACATACCAGTACATCGGCCGATTATATGGAAATGCTAAAAATTGACGCATTCATTGACGGCATTTGAGATCCAGAGCCACGCAAGGCGGTGATGTTGTCACCTAAAGCGATCTTCGCAGAAACCATTGCGTTTGCGTTAACTATTCAGGCAGTGCAGAACTTCACCACGCCGTCATTATTTAGGCGCCAAATGAATTTAAACGCTAAAGGGTACATCGAGCGGACAGTACCAACATTTAGAAGTGGCAGGCTTATGTGTTGGAAATGTGAAAAGTTGGGTCACATCTAAATGGACTGTCGCAGTGTAATACAGGGAGAGAGAATATCGCCACATTTTATGCGGGCAAACGCCGAACGGTTCGGACAAAGGTTTAGAAGCAGCGAGAATATTTGGAAGCAAGAGGAAAACGGCACGGGTCACCAACTTCTGTGGATAGCGCACTAAGAAGAGATCAGGAATCGGATGAACGGATGGCAAAAGTCGGTAAAGTGGAAAGTAGGTTAAGCAGATATTGGATATGAAGGGCCGAGTTGTGCGAAGCGGAGTGCGAGTGTTGGGTGACTGGATGATAACTCGATATGCCATATGGGCAAATTGCCAAGAATTGCGCGAAAGGCAATCGGTATCCAACCATCCAATGGATTTATCGACGATACTGCAACCTGTATGGACGGCACCCTACAGGACTAGGAAAGGACAAGGAGCTTAAACCGAAGGTGGTGCTTTTAGACAGGTTTGGCCCTGTACAGAGGAGGTGATTTTGATCCTGTTCGGGGCGAACAGGCTGAGGTGAGGAGTAGTGTGACGGTGACACCTAGGGTGTGATAGAATAAGTTAAATTAATAGCTCCATGTTTTACTGTACTAAAATGGAATTTTCCATGATAAAACAATGTTTCTACACTATTAGTACTGGAAAAGTCATGAGCTTTCTAGAAGTTTGGTTTGTGTATATAAAAAGGCAAACGAAATTAAATTAGATTATTAGTATTTGGTAAGCGATAGTGTAGAATAAAAAAGAATTAAAAAATGATTTTAAAAGTATTGTAGTGCGAAATAAAATTTATAAGAGTACAGTAAAATTGTGTGAAAATTATTTAAAGTGATTTTGTGAAGTATCGTTAGTAAATAGTATTCTGATAATTTTTGTGTGACTTAGTTATGTGACATAAATATCGTTGGTGATAAATTGAATTGGTTTTGTTTTATTCACAATTCAGTGGTACGAACCTTGATTGACAAGGCAAAAACATAACAATAGTATGAATGAAATGTTTAGCCATGAATTGGAAAGAAGAGTCAGCAGGCTTATGTTGTCAAAATGCGAAAGTTAAGTTATGCCTGATGTAACCACCACCGGAACCATTTTTCTCTCTTCTCAATCAGCAACATCCAAAATACAAATAATTTCAAATAAACATTCTTTCGTACAACTCTATTTCAGATGATTGCTTTATGGCCAAGCAAATAACATAACGGGGTTTTATGCCAACATTTAAGGCGCAAGGTCAATTTTCTCCAATATTAATGTCTATGTTTCCGGTCGAGCGTGATACTGATAAATTTCTTCAGACATATTTTATTTCTGATTTGGAGAATCAAGCATCCGTACGTTCAAATAACGCATAGTATCTTAAAAAAAAATTAATATTTTCTCTTCAAGAAATGCTACATCACAACTAATATGTACAATCTTTAAAAACAGTTTCATCTAATACACCTGATTTGAGACTAATGATACCAGTAGACAAGGGAAACATTCCACCGAAGAGGAAGATTTAATTTGTATTAGGCTCCTACAAACTAATCCCAGCACTAGCGAATCCGTCAACAAAACTGTATCATGTACACAATTCTATGTGCATTTAAAATTAAAGGTTGACGCTCATTCGAGCTAATCAACGCCGATTTCGTGTTGAAAATAACATACACTTGCAAGATGCTCTGCGAGAAAGAGATCAAGCTGCTGACATGGGACAAATCACAATATTGCTATCATCGTACACTGGTAGTCCTACTCAAAATGCCATAACAAATGTACGATATTACTGAAGGAAAGATCTGTTTATAATAGTCACTTTCTTGTTAAAGTTAGCCTACTACCAGGTAATATACCATAGGAGAGACTTGACATTATAAGCTTAAGAATTTGGTTAGAAAAGAGAAAATATTTGGCCCAGTTAAGTTTGATATGTTTACAGTCGAGCGGCAGAAACGAAGCTTGTCTGATATTCATTTGTTATCATTCAATTCACAATCCGAACCAGAGTTACACAATATTGTTGTAGGCTATATGATTCACGGACCATGTCATTATGTAATACATTCAGTAATACTAAAACCATATCAACGAAGAGCTTTACAGTTCCATTAAATCAATACAATAAGTAAACGAGTTCATAAATAAAGGAACAGACCCAGCGGCTTATTGCCCAAATTCAACAAGTGAAGTCGACCAGTTTTTGTTAGGAAGGTATATTAGGGCTTCGGAAGCTGTTTGGAGGCTGCTTTCAATTAATATATGAAAGACACTCTGCAATAATACATCTCGCTGTTCACTTATAAAATGCTGTTCATTTATATTTTACGGTTGAGAATGCTCATGACACTCACGATTAAAAGTGACACTCTCCGACGAGTTTTTACGCTCCATTCGACAAATGTCAAGGGATCTACAAGTTTTCAAGTCTTCCAATGCATACTGACGATGCAATATACCACAGCTACCATGCTGCTTGCAAAGCTATCGGTTTTCTCGAATATGATGCACACTAGGAAAATATGTTGAAAGAGGCATCTTTATATTGGTTTTTGGCGTAAACTTAACAACAAAATAATTCGAATAGATGTATAATAAACAGAGAGGACTTAAGAACATCTTACGGTCAAACAAGTCTGGGGAAAACTGATCAAGAATACAAGTGTTAGCCATAAGACACAGTTGATTTTAAAAACAAATATTTTTGGAGTTGAGCCATGTCGGGTATTTCAGCTAGTAAACAATATTGTAGTGCATTTTCACGGCCCGTTACGATTCTTTTAGGTGCACTAAGCTCATTAAAATAATTTTGTTGTTTTGTAAATTTCTATCGTTCGATTGATGGGTTGCCAGTTGCTGTGATAGGGAGCATTCAATCAAATTCAGCACGATAGGGATACTATTTACTCAAAGCATCTACGCGACGCACTTAATGATTTACTCGATATACAATTTTGTACTCGTAATTCTCAATAAATATGGCCCAGCGCATTATTCGCGAATTTAAACTTCTTTTATCAAGTGGTAGTTTGCTGGATCACAGTCCGTGACAGTTTTGATTTTCACACCGTGTATACGTGATAACGTTTAGCGGCATAGAGTCTGATGTTCTCTGGCTCAGACACATTATGCGTTTGAAATAAAATAGCACCAAATCCTAACTGGCTCGCGTCCGTATGCTACTCAGTGTAGGACTATGGATTATAAATATAAAAAGGGGAGCCGTTAGGCAATTTGCTCTTAAGAGATTGAAATGCTGTAAACTCTTTGACATGGATTTTAAATTGTATATCTTTCTTCACTATAGATCTGTCAATAAAAAACTTGTAAGGCCAATTAAACGTCCTTGTCTGTGAATATTTTGAGGTGTTGTATAATATATTATTGCTGTTACGTGACGATTGCTAGGGCGTATCTTATAAAATGAAACCTCATATCCCAGATACTCGACTGTATTTTTAAAAAATTTTCAATTTTTTTCGTCAAAAGTTCTTCCCTTCGACTCACCTTCGTAATTCACACTTAAAATCACGTCAAATAACAAAAGAGTACCTGATTCTCACGTCTCGTCTGAAAATTCGATGAAAATTCTATCTCCGACAGTGCCCGTTTCAAATTTAAATTTGAGCGATGGATCACGCATGAATGTGGTATCATCAGGTACAACTAAAAATGAAATATTAAACTAATTATGATTTTAACTTTCCTAAAATCTTAGTCGGTGAACTGTTGACGCCTTTATATTGAATTCCCATATACACTTCCAGTTTTAAGTCCACAGCTATATGTTTAGTTAAAATAAAGTTCGCAGGGCTCCTAGTATCAATTACCGTTGTCAGATATCGCGTGACTGACAACGGGGCGTGTATGCTCCATATTTCGACTTTGAAATCCTGTAAAGCTCGAATAATTAGAACACTATTTTCGCACAGGCGCTCCACTTGGATGAGCTTTGTTGCATGTAATCGTTCTCGTCTCGCTGGAAGTGATTTGTGGAGAAATGTCCTGTCTCCATGCTACAACATGCTAATTTATTTGGTTGTAGATATTGTGTGAATTGGTTTAAACGAGTCGCCAGATTGATGTACGTTTAATTATGATTATTCGCGTGTATGTTCTGTCGCATCCGGTTGGCTCCGTGTTTTGTATTTAAGTTTGACTTGATTGGTTTCGTGTTTCGTGTCATACGATTTTTTCGCGAAGTCTTAGCAAAGGCGCATAAACTTCGGCATGGTTAACTATTCCAATCATTTCGTAATAATATGTCAACTTGTCTTAATTTCGCGGACGAATATTTTTCCTTAACCGTTCGTGAAAATCTACTTCGGTAATTGTTGTTTTAATTTAATGTAGGAATAATAATTGCGAAAATGCATCAAGTGTACGTATTTTTGTTCTCGTTGCTTTGAAACGCATATTTGGTGTTCTATTTAGTTTAGATGATATCGCCAATAACAAACTGCTTTCTTTAATCTGCATATAGCGTAATAATTCGAATTAGTAAATCAATTTGTTCGACGTCAGATTCACTGGATCAAATGATGGTAGTGGATCAATTATATCCCTTACCGAGGGTCTTGGCATGTAACGATCCTGCGATTGTGTCATCAGCAGTTTTGTGCGTCTACGCCGATGTTTAGATTGTCTGCACGCAAATGTCGACAATATCATACACAATAGTCTCCGAAGTAGACAATGTAGACAAATAGGAGTCAATTACAAGACAATAGAAATAATATTTTTGTTGTTGTTTTCCTTTGTATCGAGTTGCTAACTTCATCTCCGAAGAAAGCGTTATGCTCATATTTGAAGTACAAAAATCATTCTTTTGTAAGTCCGGCATATATAACATGGATTTTGTGTTTGATTTTTCTCCTTTCCTTGAGAATCATCGTTATAAAGCTGACGGTGTGGGATCCAATTCATATTTAAAATATAACTGCATCTCTTGGCGATTTTTGACGACGCAAACAATTCAATGAAATAACTGCAGCGAATTAATAACAAAACTTTCGTTATTTATCTTGATTTTGTGAACCTGAGCTGCAACATGAATAACTTTGTATTTTCTTGGATATACAATGTCTTCCAAAGATTTTCCCAGCACTATCATTCGCGATTTATGAATCAGCAACAAGGATCATTGGCAGTATCCCGCAATATTTCTTGAATTTCAGCCATGGTTTACATAATTAAAAGTCCAACCGCAGATGACATGGCCAAATAAGTTGTTTAGAGTGGGAATTCATTTCATTTTAGGAAAAAAATTTAAACCTTTGATGTAAAATTTTATTAATATTCTATTTTGTGATGTTCGGCAATATTCATTGAATTTGGCTCTTATTTTATTTAAGAAATCCAACCGCAAATGATGTGACCCAAGGAACTACTTACAGAATCGGCTTAATAACTAAGACATACAATTTCACGTCAATCGGCTTAATAACTCAGATATACAATTTAACGTGCGTGTTCCATTTGGTGTTGAAAATGTTGAAAAGTTTGGAATAGCCAAGCATTTAAAAAACAAATTTCGCTTTGGTAAATCTAATTTTTTGGTAGCTTCTAAAGTATCATTAGAAGTGTACCGAAATATTCGTTGAATTCTATCCAAACTTCTGTGATTATGCAATTTGACATCTGACTTAACCAACATATTTTATGATCAACAAATTATAGTTGCAGCACGTCCAAATATGTTAGTGAAAAATTTCGTTGGGTTTCCTTTTTTTTCTTTAACTAAAACCAACGCAAACTTGTCTCTTAATTTTATGTTAACAAATCTTGAACTAAAACTCCATAAGGCGCAATGAATAAAATATCGCTTAAATAGCAAAATTTCCGTTGGTTTCTTGTGACTGCTCGGTTTGAAACATTTCGGTATCTAACAAAAATCGTTTCAAATGATGAATATACGAGTTTTAATCAAAACATGCTGAAGTTTCCATCGCAATTTTTTTAGTGCGTTGGTGCCGGATCCTTAGTGTAATGTGGGCTGTCGAAAAGTTATATGTGGTTTGGTGTGCTCGGCGATTTTCATCAAGGACAGAATGAAGTGCACAGCTGAATTGGAAATGTTGAATGATTTACCCAAAATTGCAGAAGCACTATCAGAGAGGTTGCATGGTATAACACTTTTCCCAATGTTTTAGGGATGAAAGTGTGACAGAAAAATTGGCTCTGAAATTGTGGAATTTCGTTCAAAAGCAAAGCCAAATGTTCCTTGCTGACAAGTTGCTGAATGAAATCAACTTCGACACGAAACTGGTTAAACAAAAGTACACGGATAGTACGTCGAAACTAAGGTCCAATCACCTCAATGAAAGTTTCCTGTAGAGGCAAGACCGAAAACCCTTGTATTTGTGGCGAACCACCTCTTGCCCTTTGTACCATGACAATGCGCATGATCACACTTCTTTGCTTGTTCGTAAATTTTTGGTCAAAAGCGACACCGTTATGATGGCTCAGGCTTCCTTAGGTTTCTTGCAACCAAATTGCAAAGCACACCAAAACCGTGTGTGACCTTTTCGGCAGCCAGCAATAAACTACAAATATCAACATACCTCTGGGTCAAGTGTACCAACAGAACAAAAAAAAATATTGTGTTATCTGGTTTTTTACAGGCCGCGAAATTAAAAAAAATTACCGATTTTCTGATTATTTCATCATCATGCATTTTATCAGCTAGTAGTTTTTTTTCGAGCATACCGTATTTGTCGGAGATATTTGATAATCATTCCAAAGGTCATGGTTACCAATTTCACAGCATCAAAACTCTGAAAACATGTTTTCTATTTTTCGTCGTTACAATTCCAACATAAGCTGTTGACCATAATTCCTCTTCTGTGCCGAGATTCATGTGGCGTGAGTAAATGAAGTCCTCCTGGGTATATTTCAGATACGTCAGGGCTATTAGTGTTTGTGGTATCTTTTTATATACAATTTAACTGATGTAGAATGCGTGATGCATTTTAAGCCAACTATAGCCAAGGTATATGCATAAATCAATTTTTTTAAACTTTTATTTCGGTAAACTCTGTTGCCATTCAATGAAATTATTAGAGTATCTGTGCACGTTCAACTTTACCCATAGAATTCAATAAATCAATGGCATGCCTATATACTTTACGATGAAGATAAACTGGTAAGATTTTCATTTTACTCTTCTTTGGATTCTATTGCATTTGTTTAAGGCCTAGTTTTGAATTTGAAATTTGGTGGGTATTTAGAAGCAGATCTCAGATAGTGGTCACCGTACAAATTCACATCATTGCCGCGCTGAATTCTTTAAGTTTTTCCGTTAAAACATGTAATATAAATTGGCTACTAATTTCATTCAAGACTTCAAATGCTAGTCTATAATTTTCGTTCCTGAGGAAAACCTCGTGTAGAGTTTCCTGAAATCTCTCTGAATTTTAAATATCATTAAGGATGATATCTGGCATCTTGTGCGAGAAATTCGATTGAACCACCGATTCATACTGCCCAATGGATCACTACGTTTACAACTACGTTAACAACACCTACTTGCTTTTGCCTACTGTTCTTCTTACGAAAAAACAAGCATTTATTTTTAAAATTAGAAGGTGGGCATACTCGACCTTAATATTTTCTGCTGCTGGAAACTGTCGACACATTTTATACATTGTTGACATTGTTTACATTATCTACGCCATTTTATGAATTCTCTACATACATTGTCTACACGAGTAGACAATTGATTAATTACTACATGTAAACTACGCGGCACAACACTGGTCATCAGCACCGTTTTCGATAATAGTATTTTGTTTACTTGTTGTTCGTTTCCAGTTGATACTTCAAGATAGGCACTGATGACGTTTAATATAGATGACAAGGTGGTATATATTGATGATTGTTTTGATTATCAGCTGGAGTTGTTGACTTCTGGTTGTTAATTGTGAGCGATCGTTTGATTTGTTTTCTACACATGTAATTCGGATTGAACCTTTTGTAAAGGTCTGGAAAAATATGTTTAAAATCAGCATTTCGAGTTTTAAATAGTTAATATTTGTAGACATGTTCTTTGTGCTTATCACGAGCTTATTTTTGGCGTGATTGTCTTGATAACCCTGAGATTCCTAATTAATTATAAATGACTACCCGGTAGCAGTAACTCTTTTAAGGAATGTACTATACACTATAATAGTACACGTTATATTCCTCCCTATAAGAAGACAACAAAAAAAATTTAATTTCCGAAACATTTCCATGAACGTATTTTTCAATGATTTTCTATTCTGACACTTTTCACCTTGCGGTTTTCTATATAAAATATACAAAAACATTATTTTTGAATGATGACGACTTTATCAACTTGTACGTATATATGTATGTAGGCACAATTTAAATGAAGTCTAGACATAATTTTTCCAATTTTTCATTTTTTGTAAATTTTCACATTTCATTTCCGTCACGTTCTTTTTCGTTTCATCTTGTTGGATGTAATAAAGCTAAAATACAAATACATACTTTTAATTTATCACCTGGAATATTTTATAAATGTTTTTTTTTTTTTAGTTCACTATTACTTCATAATTACGTTCTTGATATACAATTTTTTTTGTCCATTTACTGTGCACTAAATTAACAAAAGCTTTCAATTGACATTTCAATCGACTTCATTTTTACAAGAAGCTTTATTGTTTTATTATTGGAAAAATTCTTAAGAATTTTTTTTTTTTATATTTTTAATATTTTTTATTGATCGACTTGCAATATGGAATGTGAAGTATTTTTTATCTTACTACATTATATTGAGATGAACATTCCGGATGAAGACAATTTTTATATATTTTAATGGACAGAGTAACATGGCATCGATTAATCGATTCCGTCAATTTTTTATTTTTTTTTTTTCAATAAATCTAAATCACTTATTGATATACATAAATCGAATGATAGAAAGTTTGTTATTCTAATGTAAAATGGTTTTGATTTTGGTTCAAGGTCTAAATAACAAAATCTAATAAAAAATACTTAGCATTTAAATTCGCATGGTACAAAGTATGGATATAGACGACTCATAACCATTTTCCATTTAAAACAAAAGCTCTCCACTTCATCTTTATATCTTCTACGCAGCGATATACTACAAAATCAAGACAAAATTTTTATATCATCATGTTAATGCCATGGTTTATATACAGACACACAGCTATTTGTGTATAATAGAAGAAAATTCTTTCTTTTCCTTTTTTAGTTAATCTCATTCAATTCGTCTTCAGAATAAAGCAACAAAACAAAATCGTCGTTGTCCTGATGAACATTCTTGGTTTTAATTTAATGATTTTTCCTCTTTTCTTTAGCTCATCTCAAAAGAGCACATCATCCAGCCAAGATAGCAAACCTTGAATAAATATCTAATATTACATAGAAATACACAGACGTACATACAAACTACTAAATATCTGATGAATAAGTATATGGATCTCTTATGTTACGGTTGGTATTTGGTCATATAACGATTATGATGTCTTGTTGGTTTAATGAATTGAAAGTACCACTTATATGATAAGAATTATCTTTATGTATATGAATGTACATATGTATACATAGAGTATAGAGTTCTATATTTCGTTGGTCCCTGTAATGGAATTTTTGTATTTACTATTAAGATGTGTCCTTTTGTGCAAATAAATTAAATCTGAAATACAAAGCTAAAGTTCAATGGCTTGTGTGGACATTGGGCACAAATAGACAACAGATAATCTAGTCTGTATATTACAGAATATAGTAATTGATGTATATACAAATTGGATTCTTCTCTTTCACTTCAATTTGTTTAACATTTTGTTTTTGTAAAAAGATTGTTTATTTAATCAGAGATGTGTACGTTCCTTCAACTTAAACAAAATGGTAAATTTAATTTGATCTTAATCGTTTCGCGCAAAGACAGGCTTACACTTTCAAGGTGTGAAATATTTTACAATGGATAAATTTTAATGGGGTGAGTAAACTTGGCTCCGCTATTAAAAAAACGGAACTGTAAACAGAATTTAAAAAAAATACAAAATGACTGTCTAAACTGGGCGGAAGAAAATGGATACCATTTTTGAATTATCTGATTGAGAATTACAACATTACAAAACAATACCGAAGGCCTTTAATACTAATTTCCATTAAATGGAGATAAAGGACAAATAATAATATTGACATGTTGCTTGTAACAAGCAGGAATTCAGCAATTTCCTAACTAGTTTGGTTTTACACAAACAAGATAGGAGATTCTCTATTACAAAATGAAACACAACAATTACCCTCTATCATACATTTAAGAGGGTACAACCGAGGTATGGTGAAATATAATCGGATCGCTCGAAAGACTTAAGTTTCCATCCCTTCAAATGGAAAAGAGAGCAAAAGAAACTGTTAAACTTTTCCTTGCAGGTAATGAAATACGTTGTTATTAGCCGGGGATAAACCTGGATGATGTATGGCTTGAAAAATGCAGTTCCAGCTGAAAAGCTCCAAAAGATGTTCCAGCATAAGGGGTAATAGCATATTGCCTGTCATCTTTTCTTTCTTTTTTTTACGATCGTTCGATAAACTGTGATATCTACATGCACGAGCCAAACTTTCTGTCATACATTTAATATTAACAGATGTATTATTGGAAAGAAAAATTTCGCCGAATAGCCAAAAGCTCACCTGTATTATAGATAAAATTGACCAATATCTCATATTTATAGGAATTGAAACTAATAGCTAATGAAAAATTAAAAGTACCGAAAAGTGATCTTAACTAAAGTAAGAGTAAGCTTTTGTTTATGTGTATAGGGTTGTCGGCGAGGATGAGGCTATGGGTGAAAATGAGTTCGTATGTATGGGTGAGGAATGTGTATTGTTGTAGGTAAGTTTGTGTGTTTCTTTGTCCCGGTATTTGTAGGTATGGGTATAAAGGTAACAGAAGGTGCATTGCGGATGTAGCAGTGAGTGTGGGAGTTCTTTTGGGAGCGGGTGTGGATATACGTATGGGTATGACTGCGTGTAACTATGATTGCCGGTGAGAAGGCCGATGTGGGTGGGAAGGGTTTGTGAGTGGTATGGTGTGGGTATGGGTATGCGAGTTGGTAAAATTTTTAATGAGAATGGGGGTGTGGTTATGTGGTTGTGTGTGATATTGGGACATGGACTCATAGGGGTTGTGGGAATAGTTGGACTATTTTTTTAAATTCTTAAGCGAGGATGCAGGTTTGAGTGTTTCCTTGATGTGAAACTATTATGAGTGTTCAACTTTCCGTTGGGTACATGTGGTCTAGTAGATATAATTATTGTGTAGGCAAGGGTTTTGTGCAGATGCAGCCAGGACTGCAACCACCATTTAAACCCTGATTGACAATTTCAGAAAAGAACGCAATCTTATATGGATATATAACGTTTAATAATGGTATAACGCGGGCTCCAGCAAGTACAGTTAGAGCAGAGGGGAAGACATTGCAGACCATGGAATATATACATTATATGTGAAATGAACAAGAAGGTCAGGTAAACTGATAAAATAATTGAAGCCTTGGTACACGAGCTATAATCAATCGGGAATCTTACGGTAAGGGTTCGAAAGAGCCTAAATACTGGACTGAAGGAACAACAAGAAGGCTGAGTGTAAGACGCGTAAAATTCGAGTCGGATACCACTATTGTCAAACATAAAAATGGCCTTGATAAATATCTATGATTTTCAGTAATATCAAGGATGGTACCATGGTTGAAAGTGGCAACAAAGAAGATCTGTAATTTTCGCTTCAATAATCGTACTGCATCCAAAGCTGGATGCATTCAAACCTATTGAAACAAAATTTAACCAGAAGATGAGGAAAGTGTTCCTTAGTCTTAGAGATATCGCACACTAAATGAACTAAACTTTAAATCAGCATTCAGCAAGGTATAGCAAAATGTCACGTATTTGGACAAATTGGAAAAATGTTGCAAATAAAACGAAACAATATGTAGACATTGCCTTGTAGCTAAAGGGAAAATAGTTGTACTCATCAAATGGCAAGGCCTGCACAACATACAAAACTGCAATAAACCCAATGACGAAGAAAAACAAATTATGAAAACTTTATAAGACATTAGTAGACGAAATTATTTTAAGGCTAACACCAGGTTTAAAAAACCAATAAACTGACGCCATTTAAAGTGTACAGTTATGACCAAATCGCTAAAGTCAGTGGTAAAATTAATAATGAAAAACGTTCGACTTTATCGACTGTTCGAATGGAAAGCATTAGTTTTGACCAATTGGCATCCAATGCTAAGTCAGGTGCCCATTTTCATCGAAACTTAGTAAGAAAGTAAACATTTTTGCTCTAAAAACAATAAATGGGTTTTCAGGCCAAAATGATTGATTAACGCTTAAGCAACACCGTTCTGTGGTCAAAACAATATTAGCAAACTTCAATTGCATCGATGGCATTCAGCTCTTACGGACCAATAAAATGCGATTGTTTATGTTCATAAATATTGCGAACTGCATCATATAGATCAGGCTATCTAGCGGTTAAGAGATGATAAAAAACTGCTTTTTAGGTCCAAAGTTATGGGGAACCAAGTCAGTTTGGTGGACAATTTTGAATAGAATAATACGGGATTTTCAAAAATGGGCATACACATAAACATATATGTATAACCCTTTATTACTAAACAAAAATTTAATATTTTTGTGGCAACTTTTGTGTCAGATTTATTCTTTTTATACAACATTTTTCTCTTACACACATTTTTCTCTAGGTGTTGAACATACCACTGCCCAAGAATATCACATATTTCATCGACTTCGTACGGGTAAGACGCATAATTTTGTTACTGCTCGATCTATTTCGCCGTCAATTGTTACCTTTCTGACGAGTTCATTATCCCCTGGATGTATTCATGTAATATTGCGCATGTTCCATTGGTTGAGTAGCGGATTATATTCTTTGATAATAACGATGTCTCCAATCATCAAATTTTTATTTTAAAATTTCCATTAGGTACGTTGTTGTAACGTAATGACGTACTCCTTCTACCACCGCTTTCATAGTAATTGCACCATTTTTTTACGATTTGCCTACGGTTTAAGCGGTTGTATCCATCTGCAATATCTGGCTGGACAAATCGAATTAGTTGTTGACCCACTAAGTAATGTGCCGGAGTGAGAACGTCATCATCATCTGGGCTAGCTCTGTAGAGCGGTTGGTTCAACATTCCTTCTACTTGTATTAAAAGCGTCTCTGATTCCTCGGTGGTCAATATTTGGTTTTTTATGGATTTTATGCACCCTTCCCACAATCCAACAAAATATGAAATCGTGTTTTTTTAACAGCCTTGTTGCTATTAAATTTCTATTATCCTTCAACATTTGATTGAAACCGGTTAGTTTTGTTTGAGCTACATGAAAATTAGTCGCATTATCTGTAAACACATTGGTACACAATTCCCTTCTGGTAGTAAACATGTTGAACGCAGCCAAAAACGCCTCTGTTGATAGATTTAGACAAACACGCAAATATAATATTTATTCGATTTTTGACCTCGGCCTCGAAGCGAATAAGTTTTTATTGATCCAGCTAAATCAATTCCAACTTTCGTGAATGGTTTTAGTAGTTCGACTCGTTCCTTCGACATTTCTCGTATTACGCTCTTAACCTTTAACCCTTAATGCGCCAATGAACGGAATTTCGCCCAAACTTGGTAAACTTACGGAGCTTAATGATTCCAACTAACTTAATATGAGACTTTATTTGGAAATTGTAATAGTTTTCCCGGAAAATGCAAATATAAGAATGTGTCATTTATGACACAAAGTGTCATTAAGAAATAAAATTAGTCAATTTTTTATTCACAGCATATATTTGTAAAAAATATCACAAAAGTTAATTCATTATTTTATAAAAAAACAAAATTAAATAAAATTTAATTAAAATTAAAAGAAAAATATAAAATTAAAAAGGAACTTTATATCACAGCACAGTTGGTGGTCTTATTATTAAATAGGTTACTTATTAAACATTTTATTGATGAAACTCGAGGAAACAGTTTCTAGATCTATTCAAGCACAAGCTGACCAGGCATTTGGTGCATTTAATAAATGATTGCTCTTTACATGATGGTAATTTACATCGTGTCCGCTTGGGAAGTGGCCTACTTTATCCACACGTATGTCTTTAATAGGAATATTCTGAGCCGATTTTATACGCGTCTTTTTCATTAAAGCTTGGTTCAATCTTTTCGATGAACTGGATGTGCTTGGTTTTACATAAGAGCCAACCAAACATAGGCCTTTCGCCACATCCTTCCTAAATTGGTTTAAACTCATTGATGCAATTTTTCTAGAGGCACAAAGTTGTCTGTAGATGATCCACGAATTTATTACAGCTACATCCAAGAAATGAAAGAACATTCGTAAATACCATTTTGAGGACTTCAGTTTAATTCTGTACCTCCCTATGAAGCTGTCGTGCAAATCGACCCCTCCCATGTGACGGTTATATTCTTTAATAATAGCGGGGCGTTGAATAATTATCGATTTCTTATTTTTATTATCCCATCTTTTTACTGTAGATGTGGGCAACGCTCCGCAATATGACGATATAAGGGTTACATATTTTTTATCCCTCCAGTGGACAAGAGACATTGCAACATTCTCTAAACTGGTTGAAAATTCCTCGTAAAACCCCCTAGCACATTTTTACATTTCCCGTTCAGTTTTCAATATAGGATTTGGTATACGGTTCCGCCGTATAGTGCCAATGCAATGAATACCTTCGTTTTGTAGGTATTATATAAGTGGCACTGTCGTGAAATAATTGTCGCAAAAGACAGTGTGATTTAAAAATCTAGGAATGATACGGCATAATCGTACTATAACATTTGCCGATGCTCCTAAGTTCTCTTCTTGCATCTGCCGATACATATTTTCTTGACCGGTATAGATCTCGAAGTTGTACATGTAACCTAAAGTAAATACATAATTAAAATTATACGCTTCAATATAGAAAAAAAAAATAAAAGCATTTACCTGAGGTACCACCAGTAAGGGCAAATATTTTGAACCCCCATTTATGAGGTTTTGAAGGAACATATTGCTTCATATGGCTTCTGATTTTTGTACTGCAAATTTGTTCGTCCACCGAAAGTTTTTGTTCCAAGGGTAGCTGTGCAAATTTGTTTTGTAAGATATTTATGAATGGTCTTCCTGAATACAGAACTCCTTTTTTTAAGGTGGTATACAAATAAGATAGCCCGCAGTATAAATACTTTACATAGTAGTATGTAATAATGCCCCTGGCTATTGAATCATCTCCAGGTAACATTACCGGATGTTTATGGTTGAATGGTAAGGGTTGGCCTTTGAATACGACCACAGAATTGTATGATGTCGTTACTGTGTAAGAACGGATCCAGTGCCTTCAATTTGCTGCTGCTAGATATATGCTTACCGATTCCGGATCTCTCGATACACACGATTACTTGTACTGTTGATTTCTTCACATTTGAGACTTTCAGTTTTTTTAATTGTTTTTTTGTAATTTAAACACCAACGGTAAATATATGTTAAAATTACCAAAACCCGTCTATAATTAGCGTTGCGCTCATACGTTTGGCAGATCTCTCAGATATTCGTAAATTCATATTTGTTATTTTGATCCGCACTTCTGATTGATTCATTGGATCGACGTTTCCCATTATATTAGCCAATACGACTTATCAGAGTGCCTATCAAACTCCTTTTGTTGAATCCTTTGGTCTTCCGGTTTTGAATTATCAAATCCTACTGGAGAATTGGACAACCATTTTCTTAACTTTCGACCCTACATTTTCAAATAATTGACTTATCTATCGTTTAAGACGGATTGCTTCGTTGACTGAATTAGCACCACTCATCAATTGGACTCATTTTCATCAGCTATTAATTTACGCACCCTTGTTGCTAAATATGATGATGGTGACATCCCATTGGTAATGTTGTTCAATTGAAACACCGAAAACGGTTGATTCGGATGCTCTCGCCACAAAATTCTTTGGAATTTTCTATCTTCTAAATCTATCCACACCTGTCGGTACATCTTCTCGATATCAGCTATGCAAACCACGGAATAACATCTAAACTGCAATAATATAAAATATAAAGATCTTTGAATTGTTGGTCAAACTGCTAAAATGCTGTTTAGAGATTTTCCGGTGCTCGTTTTTGAGGATACATCGAACACGAACTGGATTCCTTATAAACTCGATGATGAGGTAGGAAAACAGAAAATTCGGTGTTATTGGTGTCCATTTTTTGGTCATACGATCCAATTTTTCATATTCCGAACTGATGAAAATTGCTACGGCGCTTTCAAAGTGAGGTAAACTTTCGACTGCCAAAAATTTTTGTAATGATGGGTTTACTTTGCACAATTTGGTACATTTTTCGTTTTCAGGTAGGTAATGTCCGGCTAATATCCAACCCAATTTGGTCTTCTGGGCTAGCACCGAACTATCTTTGGTCTTTAATTTGTCCACTAAGCATTAGTGAGAAAAAGTGCTCAACTGCAATTAATAAATCTATACATTTATTGGAGGACTGGCTGGGATCAGCTAAATGTTTCCCTTTTAGTTGCTGCATAAAACAAATATTCGCTGATACTGTTGTTATTACATGGGTGATTGCAGGTGTAATATATGCCTTAACCATCAACTGGAATTCTGAATTAAAATGTGGATTTATTACCACTGATTTTATACCCTTGGTGTATCCGGCCTTTAATTGGTTTAAACCGAAAATTTCCAAATTTACATGTTCTCTTGTAAGTCCCAAACGTTTAATGCATTGCTCTGATATAAATGAAGACTCTGAACCTGAGTCCAGTAATGCTATACATGGTTGCCACCGTCCGACTGAATTACATATATTTACCAGGGCAGGTGGTAGTAACGTACATGGTTGGTTCTAAGGATTGCTGCATACACATTTTCCCTGTCAGATCTTTTGCTTTACTAGTTATTGGTTTAGTTTTCTCATTCCTTTGCTTTCCTAGGATCACTGAGGATGTTCGTTGAACAGTTTCGGAATTGTTTGATACTTGTAAGGCCCTTTCAGCGGTTGTTAATGTATTGACTTGCTTCGGCGAATGATTAAAAGTTTGATTATCAATATGTAATAGGGCACATTTTCTTCGATTTATACTTATACACTAAATAATTATCAGCTAAACAATTAAAACACCTCCATTCATTTTTCATTAACTCTCGCTTGCTTTCAACACTCATGTTTTGAAATTTGCTATATATTGATATAACTGATGCTGGTTTGTAGGACAAATGGAGCAGGCAAAACTGGTTACGGACGTGTTGGTCTTACGTGTTTTAATAGCTTGATTTATTGGTCCTTCCGATAAAAAAGTCTCTAACGCATCAGCCCAAGTTTGCAAAAAATCAATAAAACTTATTTACAGTTGGGTAATCGTCGTCTACAATCTTTTGTTCCCATAAACTACGGCTTTCCGCATCTATTTTGCTGATTATAATATATAAGAGCCATGGATTCCTTGGTCCTTCTTTTTCGCCCAATCCCTTTAATCCTTTCAAGATTTCGTCGGACACATCATGCAACTGACGAATACATCTGGATAAAATGTTCCACCGTATATTTCTACCAATCGTAGCGAGCCTTTAATTTGTTTAGGGCTAACAGGTAAATCGCCTCTGTTATCGGTATATGCTTTAATAATAATAATGCGGTGTACTCGCCATTGAACGATTTAATGTTAATTTTTGGCAATTTAACATCAATATGCAACACTTATATTTGGGTCGATTGACATCGTAATTTCACGGATAGCTTTTTTGTGTTGAGGTTCATCGGTTAAGGTTCATCGGTTTTGTCGATACTGAATATTTCATTTTCAATCTCTATTACTTTCCGAAACACGTCTTCGATATGTTGTAGCTTAACTTGCAGTTCATCAACGATTACATCTCCCGGTCTTAACTCTCTCACAAATTTTTCCAACCGACCAAAACTTCATTTAATATTATTTCTCTGTTTTTTGCAAACTTTCTATATCAGCCATTTCACAATCATGTTATTAACTCACTAGCACGATAACCAATTTTTGAAATAATGTTTATGTGATAATAATACAATTCGAAATAATAATTGTTTAATTGATTTATTTAATTGGTAATGTGGTTAAATCGATTGTAGATTATCAATTTTTAGGTTAAGGTAAAAATGGCGGTTTGATTTTACCGCGTGGTAAAATTTTGATTACAACACTAGTTGATGTGGTAGGTATTTATTCCACTAATTTGATATTTAAAAAATGTCTAGTTACATAATTGATAATCTGGTTATGAATTAATTAAATTCAATAATTTGTAATTGGTAAAATGATACGGTTCATCCAATTAATTTAATACTTCTAAAAAAAAGTACAATTTTTTTTTGGCTAAGTCACCTTTCTATAGGTGTTGAACACTTAGCTTTGCCACTTAGGGTTCTCAGGTTTTATTTTCTTTATTTTTTATTCCCGATGTATCCCAGTGTTAAGAAGGAATTTATCACGCTTATTTTGGTGTTGTAAATATGTATAGTATTTCTAGCTTTTCCTTCAAAGGCAATTAAATCCACTGAAAGAGTAAAAAATGGGCTTCCTAATGGTGGGTATGAGAATATATAGAACTACCGTTTGTAAGGCATTTCATTTCATGTTTTAATAGCTTTGGATCATTCCCACGTGAAAACATTGACAATTTTATTAATAGAAAAGGGTACTCAAACCTAAATATACAAGCAAAATTAGCGCATAGTTTATTAAATGTTTGTAACTCCATATAGAAAACCTACAAGACTTTGAAAGGCTTCAATGGCTGTTATTTGTTGCCAATTTAGCATAACAATGGAACGCAGTTTAACCACCTGTATGTAATCGATGAGGATGAAGACATCCGATACAATCACGTTCAAGTCTTCAATGGACAAGACGAGAATAGAAATGAACAGATACAAATTTGAGGCCAACAAAAAAGAGCTGAGGATGAAATACAAAAAATCTTTATCGATATGGCACATACGTGCGGCGTAGTCATTTCCAACACCTATTTAGAATTAACATAAGGCCGGGTATAGTTGATGGAAAATTGATTGTCGCAGTTAAGGAGCTCCACCTCCTCCGCTCGAATAGTGAGACAGCACCTTAACGAAAATTATGCAAGCCCTGGATTGGATGGGGGAGGAACCATTCCTTGGCCACGCGGTCCGCTGATCTAAATCCTTTAGACTTCTTTTGTGGGGAAAGGGCTGGTTTATGAAAGAGGAAATCAAACCTAGCAGAAGATGCGGTAGCGAATAATCGAAGCGACATATAAAATTAAAAATATCGAAGGGCCGTTCCGACGAATTAAAATAAATTTTATCTAGCGATTCTGATTAAGTATTATTGGAAATGGTGGACACTTCGAACACTTGTTATAATATTTAAAATTAATAAAAAAAAATTATTTTAATTATTTTGCTTTAGAATAATTCATAACAAATATTTTGTTTTGAATACCCCTATGCGTAGTACTATTTTGGAATCTGCATTAGTGCCGTAAGTTTTTCTGATAGTGGCCAGCTTTCCGTAGTACATTGTTTTTCGGTCAGCGTCACTTAAAAATCAACTAAAATTTTTGGGAAACAAAACCATTTGACAAAACCATTGTTTTTATTCGACAGAAAATAATAGAGTTTATGAAAATGATTTTATTGGAGAGGTGCACTCCTCAAGGTCGTATGAAAAAAGAAAATATAAACAAAAGAACTCTTGGTTTTTTTAAAATTAATTTTTAGTGTAAAAACTTTTGAACCATCAATAATTGGATAAAACTTAGTTTGGCTATTTTGGTTAGAAATGACCTCCCCTTTAACCGAATTTATTTGAGCCTACACTTCTGGGACACCCAGATGTATATCGTTGAGTTTAAAACATGGTCGCAAAAATCATTATCGTTTCCATATATGTACAGAGTTCCTCTGTGGAACTCACAGCTATCTAAGCCACATAACATAGCCACAGCTATCTAGCCCCGCAAGGGCTTCGTTAACAGACATGACAATAGAGGCCTGGTGTGGTATAGTAGCTGGCTAGAGCTCACGGTGCGGGGTGGGGTTTCTCAGACATATTCCCATGCTTCAATAACCGCATGAAAATCAACAAAAAACGAAAAGTGAATAGAGAAATTGAAACTATTTTTGCCATAGCCTCAGCAGCTAACGAAATAATAAACCAGGTGTGATCTTCCAGAGCCTCCCCTTAACAGCCCGCCTACTGGGATGCTGTTTCCCAGTCGCGACGGTCACCGATGCCAATTATGTATGGAATGACGCCCTTTCATCCGGGACCTAACGACGACCTCCCGGAACGGAAACCGTAGCCCCCGTACGACCAATAGATATAGCGTAAGAAAATTTAATCACTGAATCTACTGTACAAAATTAATAATCACTGTTCACTGTATTAACCAAACCAAAAAAATTTAAAATGAAACCGTTACAAAAAAAATCGAACCATACCAAAAAAAAACGGAAAAAATAAAATAGCGGAGTAGAAAAAAGAAAAACCAGAATGAAAAATAACTGAAAATCTGCAAATGAAAGCAAGGTGGAAAGTATGCTCTGAATAGAATTGAAAAATCTGTGTACACACCATAACCAACCCAAAATAAACAAAATATAATGTTCTGTAATAAAAAGAAATAAAACAAACTGTAACAAAATTTGAATCAGGCCCACTAATCAAAAAAACTCGTTACGTTAAGAAATTACAAAAAAAAAATCAAGAATCAAAAATCAGCAGTTCATTTACATTACAATTAATTTAAAGGGGGAAAAAAAATTACAGTTTGTTGGTTGTATTCAGTACTTTACGGCCCGTCCGACCCATTTCTCCCTGATGCCGTCGCAGGATCTTCCTCAAAAAAATGGTTGCCCTGCCCCCACGGGTGGGAATACTGCCTCAATACCACACGGTTTCTTCAGTACCGTATACCACGTTAAATTACGTATCGCCAAAAATTCTCAAAAGCAAAGTATTTGTCACGACTTTTCACACTTAAAAGTTTTTACACCGACAACGATTTTCAATCATATTCTCAAGAACAACTTTTTACGAATTTTTTTTTTTTATTGAATATTTTGTAATTAAAGATATCTATTTTTTTCTTCACTTATCTTTTAAATCAAGAAGCTATATTTGTCTTCAAACACTAACAGAACACCAGAAAGAAACAAAAAAATTACAGCACCGGTATTTTCTTTTGCAACAAAACTTTATTATTCAATTACCACCAACATTAACTCAAAACTGTACAATTTTATATATTTTTTTGTTTTATTATTATTATCTAAAAAAAAAAAAATTTAATTAATCAAAAATAGCAAAACAATGATTGTCTTTATCCGAGACTATTACTTGACTTGCACCACCAAAAATCAAAACTCGACTTATTTTTTTTTCCAAAACAAAAACGAGCACTTATCAAACAATTTTGTTTTATCTCTTTTACCCGAGATTCCTCAGCATATCTTTTAGGTGGCTTCTCAGATGATGAAGGCCAAGCAATAAAACTAATGGAAGGTGTCACCGAAATGTTATCCAAATACGATTTTCCCCTCAGATCGTGGAAATGTAACGTATTTAACAAATTTTCTGGCGATCATCAACAACTCAATAATAAAAACATCCAAGAGCACACGTCTCAATAAGCAGAGTCCGTAAAAGTTCTAGGCATTAATTGGAATTCGCGAATCGACTGCTTCATGTTCACGTCTCAACTGCCAGACTCGGGAAACTTTACAAAAATAACAGTTGTTTGATTCTCTTTGTCGGTTGGCTCCTGCCGTGATTTTCAAAATATTTTTTGCAGACGCTTTGGGCAAACAATTTAGCTTATAAATATCCCAGGCAAATACCCTAGATTTATAAACGCCGTTGATATTTCCATCATAGATCTGCACGGCAGCCAATCGGCGTACGCAGCTGCATGTGTCTTCTGATCATAAGGTTCAGATAATACCTGCTACAACAAACGTAGCGCCCATCAAGCAGCAAACGCTTTTTCGGCTGGAACTACGTGCGGCGGTATTGTTGACTAAGGTCTAATAAAATTAGTTTAGAACGAGTCCAGCTTAAATATCAACCACACAAACACCTGGATTGATTTCCAAATCTTACTTGACTGGCTATCAAGTCATACAAGATATTGGAGTACGTTCGTAGGCCATCGCATTTCTGAAATAATTTCATCGATTTCTGGGGAACATTCGCAACCCATTCCATCAACTGAAAATCCAAGCGATTGGTAGAAGGGGTCGAACTAGCTGTACAAATCAACCGAATCATGGCTACCTCAAACTAAAATCTACGGACACGAAGGGGATATATTCAACTAAATATTTTCATTCACTCTTATCCGATCAAATTGAAATAAACGGTTCGACGAAATGTTTAAATAATTTCCATCATTACTTAAATTACATAAAGTGATACATCTTAAGATTTGTTGGCAATGCAGCAAAATCTAAGGAGGCCAGAGTCGATGGTATTTTTTTTCGATATAAGATAGTTCGAAGAACTATCTTACGTCGCACACCATAATATAAATACGAATAAGGAAAGTTTTATTAAGATGAGCCAGCGGCAAGACTAAAGAAACAGTGCACAAGATTTCAGGTTAATTCGGGTTGGGGGTTAAATGGATTAAATTTATCCATTTGAACAACAAACACGTTGGTCCAACGCTTCTGCTTTCTATCAGCTGCCAAGTGTACTAGATATCAAACGGAAAAGGTAAGGCCAAAAAACTCGTAGGAACTTGTCTTGTGTGTACATAGTACAAGGCGCACTGTGAAGAAAAATTAATGGGTAGCCTGCCGAGATCTTGAGTAAAATTGAAACGCCCATTTTTGAAAACTGGAGTAGATTATCATTGGACGCCAATTTATCTCCCTAAAGGACGGAGGTCAGAAAACCAATAAATCATGGAGCTTGTTGGCATTTTGTACAGCGATATATTTCTAGCATCGTTGAAAAGGTTTACCACAAGACTAGGTGATTGCCTCGAATTGCTTAGTGGCAACGGCACCCATTTCGTTGGTGCTGACTCAAATTAAGAGAACACTTCAATAAACTCAAAAGATACCAATAATTTATCAAGTTTCTTTTCCAGAAATAGTATTACGTGGAATTTTATTTCACAGAGCTCTCCACATTTTAATGCACACATTTCTTGATGGAATAGAGAGAATTCTTAATTCCCGAACTCTCGTCATTTAATTTAGGCTTGTTCAACACTCTTACTCCAGAGGATTAAAGAAACTTTAAAACGTAGAGTTGCTAAAAAATATTATTATTCCTTTAACAACGACTTTGTTGATGTTACGGCTAATGTACAAAATAGGAGAATGTGTACATTCGCCGGTAAATGTACATATTCCCCAAAGAGAATATTCTACTTTTCCAAATAGAATCCAGTAAGAATATGCACATTTACCGGCGAATGTACACATTCGCCGCTCTATGTACATTAGCCGTAACATACACATAACACACGTTATAATATCTAGTACGGGACTAGCACCAAAGCAAATGAAAGATGATATAAATGCCTTTTGATATAAGTACAATTCAATAACAAAAGTTTCAATTAATAGTTTTTTAAACTTAAAAGACCGTGCTATTTCACATAACAAATTGTTTGATATTAGACAATGAAACAATCAGTTAAAAGCAAACGTCAGATGTGAAAATATTTGGAAGGTTTGGCGATGTTTAAATTGTCTCTACTTAATTATGATCAATTACATAAAAATGCCTAATTTTCTATTTCCCGCCAAGAGAAGTGTTTATTCCAAATGTACAATCGTCAATAAAAATAATTTTTTCAACTAAATGTCCAAAAATGCGTGAGGAACGTTTTTATTTTATTTCAGCGCACCATTTTTTAAAGGATGAACTTAGCAAAATAATATCCAATTTAATTAATAATTAAAATTTAATTAAACATTTACTCAATTTTCAAAAGCAAACCCCTTTTGTTTTAAACCAATTTATTAGGACACGTTAGTTCAAAATTTCGTCCGCCTTTTAAATGTATAACATACATAACGAAAGGAATATGTAGAAACATGACCGCCTACATTTAACATGCAAACACAAAAATCTATAAATTTACAAAAACTAATTCTGTATTATACTTCACTCCACTAATTAGAACTCAGTTTTTTTTTTTTTTTTTTAAAGTTGTGTGCTGCCCTCATTTCCACATCACACATAAAATTCATCTGGATAAAAAAAAAATTGGTTTATGCAGCAAAATGCAATCGGCTTTCGTTTAACATTGGAATTTTGATAATGTACGTTACAATAACATCGAGGGAAAGAATTTCATTTCAATTACATTTCTTATGTGCGCTATGGAATGTCGAGAATTAAGTGGGTTACAAAAAAAATAAAAATAAAGTTGAAATTCTATTAAACTAAACATAAATAAAAAAAGAAAACAAATTATGCTTGAAAAATATTTTTTGATGGCGCTATATTAAATTGGGTGGTTGTTGTTATGGCTGAAAATATGTAAATATAGATTAAAATAATAAAATTTTTGTTGCTTTTGTTGCATATAAGGTCACTATGCTTAATAAAGCCGGAAAAAAAAACTTCGACTTACGATTGAGACATGTCGAATATCGTGATCTCTTTGGCATGGATTTTTTTGCTTGTCCATTGGATTCGGAAGATGATACACATTATGTTTTTATGTTCAAATCATTTAGGTAATCTTTCATTTGGATTGAATGAAAGGTGGTTTCGATTTCAGAGAATTATGTTCGGTGCTCCGAAAAGTGTAAAACAATTATTTAGGGCATTGGTTACTTCGGTAATATGTTTCATGTCTATCGGAACGAATCTCTAAAATTTTGGAAAATTTATCAATTATTGGTAGGAATTTATTTTTATGTATAATGGAATTGTTGTTAGCTTCTTTGCGATTGGCCTTGGAAACATTTTTACGATATCTGGTTTATGGCCGTATACATGTTGCAGGTATTATATGCACTAATGTGTGTCTTAAGTTTGTGCTTTATTTTCGGGAAAAAGTAAGGACATCTTCATTAGTTTCCTACTTCCTTTGATACAATGTGCCCTTGCTTATTTTCTTCAGTTACGTTTATTGTCATTACTATCGGGACCTGTTGATTGTAATGATCTTTAATGAAGTGTGTTATACCTCTTCTTAGAATGCTTTTTTAAAAATAAATTATTGGGAGAGTTCTCTCTATCTCGTCAGAAGCATATTACAGGTTTATTGTAATTTTGGCAGATTCACAGAAAATGTTACTTGAAACTCGAATGTGTTTATATCATTTGTGTTCCCTAGAGCATTTGCCACTATAGTCTTGACTTTTTTGTATTGTACTTTGTAGTGGTAATTTTACAACTGAAGCCATCCTAGTAAGAATCATCTATTCTCCAAGACATATATCCAGTAATTCCAAGTGAAGTTTTCCGAGAAATCATTGATGGATCCATTCAGTGGAATTGTAGTGAACGCAAAAAGAGAAATCAATCAAATTCTGTAATTATCAATGGTGAAAGAGAATTGGATATCTCCGAGATTACAAATCTCCAGTTATTCTTGTTAAAGTTTTTATTAGACCTATAGAAAAATCAAAATAATTACACTACCTCGCTCTACTAGCTTTTAAAATCGTTTAGTATTTTAATTGATCATGAAGAAAGCATTAAAGATCTATACAGATCATGAAAAATAACATAAACTGGATTTTAATAATTTGGTTAGTCGCAATAAAAAATGTTTATTACATCGATCGCCTGTTTGTAAAAATGAAAATCAACCAGTAATATTAAAATCATTTTGACATTTTTGGATGTTTGTTACCTCATGAGTGAATTAAGTTACTCGAATTTCTGAAAACATTATTCCATCATTATACATATTTCCAGAATAGGAAAAGCTTATAACAACAGATTTGGGATTGAATAGACAGTGAAAATAATTCACCTTTCCATTTCGAATCAGCGAACTAACGAGAAAGCTAGATTTAAAAACAAAACTCAACTGAAAGTGTCTGTTCCCAAAGATGCACTGTTTTAGGGATAATTTTTGATCATTAACTAAAATTTGATAAACAGTTTATTGTTGCTTGTGCTAAGGCGTTTAAAATGCTTTGGTCTATTTTCCGTCGAAGCAAAGAGGTTTGTAACCCTGCTGTTTTTTATTAAAAAATTTATAAGGTTGAAATTGGGAGAGTTAAAGTAAATTTACCATCTTCCATATTTGTAAGCGTTGACTCTTTAGTAGCCCCATTAGGATTAAGTACACTGATAGAATTAAAATTTTTAATTTAGAGTCACTGGAAACCGTAAAACTTTTACTTGACAACAGTTTTATCACTCTCATTTCTGAATATCTGTTTAGCACTCTTAAAGAGTTACAAACGAAATATTATTTTTCCATCTTTTTCTGGAACAAATCTTTTACAAACCCTTCATTGAGGTTGCGGATAAATCACAATGAATACTTTGGTTACGAATATGACTCTAAAATTATAGAAACGGTTGTACTTAAACCACTTAAGGATGAATTTTCCTCTTTAAATACCCCTTTATTATTTCCTCCTTTCAACCGTCAATTTCAACAGTTTTCTGAAAATAAATGGGTTTATAGAGGAATGATGGTTAACACTGACTAAACAAATTTTATGTAACTGGCAAACACTTAAAAATTTTTGCGTTCGGAAACGACATCGTTCAGTCTCCATAGTTAGGGATTGCAAAATCAATACCGGGATTTCGAGGACCGGAATCCTATTAAAAAAAAAACAGGGATTGAATTACATCAAAAATAGCAAATGATAAAATATTCATATCAATCAAATTATCAATCAGTTGATGATGAAAAATAAGAATTTAAAAAACACAGATCACCGAAATTCCCTTTATGAATATATTACAATACGTTCGAAATATTTGTACGTCTCTGTGCAATTCTGAGATTTAATTGCTTCCTTAATTGTGCACCGAAATTATTACTATTCAATTTTGCGATCATAAAGTGAGCGCTGCATCTGTGGTCAATAGGGTAGAATCTTGCCGGCAGATTACTTCAACAAACCATTTAACAGGAAGCCAATTCGATATGACATTTTCAATTACAGCGAATTCTCTATCAGAAAAGTATATTGGAGACGGAGACTAAACATCAATCAGAGCGTTTTGAATACTCTTTTTCAAAAGAATAAATTTTTCGAGTATGTCCTAAACCATTCCATTTATTCGGAGAATCTAGAATTAGAGCGAGCTCTGTTTTATGATCCTTTACAACGTATTTTTGTAGAGTATAATCGTTTTTCGATGGCGACCGCTTAAATAACTTAACAATTTTTCTAACCTTTGTAATAATTGAATCCAATCCATACGATTCCGTAATTTGATATTCTTCGCCTGTATTATAAATATTGATACCGGTTCTAAATTCATATTCTGATTCATTACAATCATCTTCTTCATCCTAGTAATTGTCAGTGGCATTTATACAAGTAATATTTAAGTCTTTAATCTCGGTGACGGCAAAATTTCGTTTTGACTTCGATTTCCTGTACAGATTTCTTATAAAGAACATTCGACACAGCTATACTATATGAAAACCATGCGCGAAACGCAACTGTGATTTACAAGTTAAAATTCTCCCAAATTTCTGTTCTTCTACACAGTTCCACACATTTTTCGGCTGGTAGTGATCCATTTATTCTAACCAAACCAATGTTACAGAACAAATTTTTCAAGTGAACATTCACATTTAGATATCGGCGATTTCGTGTGGATGAATGGACATCTAATGGTAACAAAAAACGTTCTTCTTTTATTTTCTTAAGCGTATTAAAACTGTTAATCATAGACACTTGATTTTCTTGAGCATATGTTACTACAATTAATCATATTGTATTGGCCGATGTGGGCACATTTTTAGATCGCCGAGCTATAAATCTTTTTGTAAGTCATGTGGAGTACAAATCACATTTAGTAGCAGTCCATCAAGCGCAACCATTTTTGAAATAACTAGTGGCAATGTCTCTATCTGATCAGAATGAAAATATTTGATAATTTTTGCTGCTGAAGAGTCTGTTTTTGTGGTTTTTGGATCATCGACGGCCTCAAGATCTTGCCTTTAAATCACAGTCGTCATTTCGTTCATAAATGGGTATGAATATCAGTCGTAGAACCTCCTAATACTTTAAGAATTCCACCACAGAACTTACATTTTGCGAGCAGTTCTGACGGTTTCGTAAAGAATGTTTCCATACAGAATTCATTTTATTCAAAAATTTGGTAGCTTTTGAAAATTTTTGAGTATTTTCCTTTTCTGAGATTTCACTCATTATTTCTTGGATGGGTGAAGAATTCACTAACCTATAAAATAGTAGAAAAGCATATGCATTAACATTTTCAATAGCTGCTCTGTTCAGTTGAATAAAATTTACAATGTCACAATGTAAAAAAAACCTCTGTTGTGGGTATCTGTACTAATGAACAATGAAATTATATTTCGCTGTAGGAATTTTTCAATATAGAAATGAAATAATACCTTATATTTAATATTGAAATACCGGTATTATAAAATTAAAATATGTACCGGTATATCGATAATGGAAAATATTTCCGAATACCGGTAATTCCGGATTTCGAATCCCGGAATTGAAATCCCTAACACGGTCAATATAAAGAATTCTCCCAGTTAACAGAAAAAAAGAAAACATTCTTCAAAGTCAATTAAAGTTTGAATCTCCTAATTTGGTATTTTTTGAAAATGGTGGATAATTATTCGTAAGAATGCGGTAACACTCAACAATAATCAAAGACCGTAAACCATCTTTAAAAGGCGTTATGTAAGGTTGTGAAGTGATGAATGTCTTGAGACGTCGCTCCATCGCATCAAACGGGAACGCCTATAGTATCTGATCCATTGTATATTCTTATTATTAGAGATTATTAAATACATATTGACGCGATAGGGGGCTTAGTGTGAAATCCCAGGCCCAAAACATAATTTTTCTCGGATCTACTTATGTTTGCGACACTTAAGTAAATTATGTAATTATGGAATTGATATCGAGGAAACATGATACTGAAGCAATATGTGGGTTTCTAAGTACAGTAAAGTAATATAACAAAAAACGCAAAACAAAACGTTTTAGCTCCCAAATATTGTGTGAGTGACTGTTCGTGGGCAATTCTTAACAGCTTATTGGGTCTAAATAAAATGATAATAAAACCTATAATAATAAAATGTATTAGCTAACAAAGATAAAACAGAGCAGTTCATTGGCATTTTTAAATGTTGTTCTCATTTTGCCGCTATTACATGCAGACAAATTAAAAGCAAAATTTTAAACTGCAATAAGAAATTTAAAGGTACCTTAATGGAACTATTTGAAATATTTTGTACAATGTGTTATTCTAAGACAAAAAGTAGCATGTTTTTACAAACGTATGAAAATCTTGAGAAATTTATTAATTTTTTAACTAAAATTGAAGCCGTAGAAGTTGAACCAAGAACCAGAGGAAGATGATGAAATTAATAATATTGAGTTTTTATTTTTTGTAAAATATTTCCATTTATATCAAAATATTTTTAAAATTTATTAAGGAAAGTGATCGCCAAAGTCAAAAATTTAATAACTATCCAAAAGGATTGGTTGTGTTTTGCGTCAAAAAAACATTTTCGGTATCTTCCTTTACAGAGTACTATCTTTTAAAAATACCTAAAGTTTAGCGATTGCGTAAGGTCAACCACGGATCTCCAAAAAAAATTGTGGTATAAATCCCCCAAAATTGAAAACTCGCAAACAACCGAAAGTTCAAACAAGCAAAATGAAAACAATTAATTATCCATTCCACGAAATTCCAATGAAATATCCTATGCAATGAATAGCAAGAACCAAACGAATAATTTGAACAAGTTTTGAGGTAAAATCAAGCCATTCCGCAAGGAAGGCTTGCTTTAACAAAATTCTTAAGACGAATACGATAGGAATGTGTCGAAAATAACAAAAGTAATTATTGCAACAAAATGACGGATTTGAGTTATTGATTGTGTTTGTTTGATTGTCTTAAATTTGAAGAGGTTCCTATTTTTATGGAAAAGCAAAATGATTAACATTTGGTTTGTATCGCTAAATTACAAAAACTATATTAAAGCAGAAGCCCTAATATTAATGTATGTGCCGTTAAATCTCAGAAAAACAGAAAGTAAAGCTCTTCAATATATAAATAAACTTCAGCTTCTTTTACTGGGGAATCGGGGTTAGAAGTTTCCAGTAAAAAAAACTTTCAGTTCAATTAGATAGGTACAACTGCGGGGCACTAGTTAATTATCGAATTGATTATTTGTCTAATGGTAACAAAATAAGTAGCATGCATCCCTCGGACCATTTAGATAATTTAAAGGAATTGCAGAACAGAAAATATTTACAAAATTTAATTATTTCAAAATCTGCCTCTGTATTTGATTATTGCTTTGTTTGTTATAGATATATGTAATTTAATTACATATATATATATATATCCCCAATGGTAAAATTTTGTAGGTTTTGTAAGCAATAAATTTGTAAAAATAATATATTAAAGAAGTAACTACTTCATCTAATTTATAAAGAAAGCTTCCGCTGTATTTTTTTAAATTATTTTCTTTTAAATGAAATTGTAACTATACACACTCGAAGTTTATCGCTTTGTACGCATGTTATTTAACTTACTAAACAAACTTATTTTATTTAAACTATTTTATTCAATTTATTAACTATTTATTTATTAATTATAACTTATAAACAGATGACATATATTTCAAATACTAAATTCAGATTTATTTTACACAACACACAAGTGTTATACCCTAGACACACTGCGATTTAATAAAACCGATTTAGTGAATTTTTAGAGATTAGTCGCAGTGTGGCAACCTTGATTTTAGCTAATCTCTTTGTTTTTGCATATAATACTTAAACACAGTCTGTCTATAGGGTATTAGACAGTTAATTAAATCCCTTTTTAGTCAACGATCGAGGAACAACTAACTTTCATACACTGCACTATCAACTTAATTCTCCATGGTAACGAGTACCAAAAACATTAATGAATTGATGACGCAACTAAATTAGATAAAATAGTAGTGGCATAGAATAAGTTTCGTAACGTAACTATTTTCGCTACAATATTCCGACCATCCAAATTAAAGCGCTTTACCAACTGAAAAACAAAAAGTTTGTTGCTTGTTTTCGTAAAAATCTTCTGGTTCTTGACGAATGTACCATACAAGGCTATTTTCATTTTAAAAAGTTCAAAAACAATTTTAGATATGGCTGACAAAATGAAAATTAAATTTTTTCGCTTCTAAATAATTTTTTCGGACGAAAAAATTTAAATTTTCATTATCTCAGCCAATTAAATATGCTTTTGAATTTTTTAAATTGAAAGTAGCATTGTATGGTATATTCGGTCAAGAACCAAAAGATTTTAACGAAAACAACGCAATAATTTTGGAATGATGTCGGAAAAACTCAATACGATTTTTCTTTTCGGTTTTTAGTGAGTAAAGGCAAGCCAAAAAAAAAAAATTATACGGCTCAACACCGCTTAGGAAATTTAGAGAACTCTCAAACAGAATTCTGGGATCCAAAAGTGTCGATATCAAAAGTCTGATCGGGAAATCTCGAGATTTCCCGCTTTTCGATTTAATTTTATATACGAGGGCGGATTGAAAATGAAGCTATCTATGTAGGAAAACAAAATTTTTTTTTGCCAAAAACCATTTATTTCTCAACATAGTCTCCATTTACTTTGACACACTTAGTAAGACGATATTCCAACTTTTTTATACCATCTGAATAAAACGATTTCGGGAACCCCTCAAAATACGCGTTAGTTTCGATAATCACTTCTTCGTTTGAGATGAATCTTTGTCCTGCGAGCCATTTTTTTAAGTTTGGAAACAGGAAAAAGTCACTAGGAGCTAAATCTGGACTATAAGGTGGATGATCAACCAATTCGAAGTGTATTTCACGTAATTTTAGCATCGTATCTAATGCTGTGTGAACCGGTGCGTTGTCTTGAAGAAAGAGCACTTTTTTCTTCTTTAAATGTGGTCGTTTTTCTTTTATTGCATCAACCAATTGATCCAATAATGCACGATAATACTTTCCTGTGATTGTGGATCCTTTTTCAAGATAATCGATGAGCAATATTCCGTGTGCATCAAAAAATATAGTGGCCATAACCTTGCCAGCCGATTTCACTGCCTTTGCCTTCTTCGGAGCACTTCCACCAGCTTCCACCCATTGTTTCGATTGATTTTTGGTTTCAGGTGTGTAGTGGTGGACCCACGTTTCATCAACAGTAATTAATCGACGCCAAAAATCAACAGGATTACGCTTTATCATGTCCAAACACCGCTGTGAAGTGGTCTGTCGAACTCGTTTTTGTTCGACACTGAGCAAACGCGGCACCCATCTTGCCGATAGCTTTTTCATATGCAAATGTTCATGCAAAATGTTGAACACACGTTCATATGATATGTTTACCATTTCAACAATCTCACGCAACTTGACTCGGCGATCATTCATAACGATATCGAGGATTTTCTTGATATTTTCTTTAGTAACCACCTCTTTTGGCCTTCCTGCTAATGGTATTGTTGCAGTGCTTCTTCGGCCGCGTTTAAATTCAGCAATCCAATATTTTACCATGTAATCTGACGGAGCAGACTCACCGTAATGTTTATCAAGCTTTTCTTTTGTCTCTTTCGCCGTTTTCCCTTTCAAATAATAGTGTTTAATCACTGCACGAAATTCGTTTTTTTCCATTTTTCAAGAAACACAAAAGGTGCTTACTTCAAACGACTACAACAAACAAACTAATCGATGAATTTGGGTGAAACTTTAACAGCTGACGTTTGACAGATCGCAATTTCTAAAAAACAAAAATTTTTTGTGTTTGTGCTGCCATCTAGCGCTAGGTAGCTTCATTTTCAATCCGCCCTCGTATACTGTAACTCAATAAACCGCATAGGAATAATGCATTACGAAAAAACCTCGGCTTTAAAGACTAATTGGGGATTGATCTGTCTCTTATTTAAGATTGTTCCGTAGATTCGAATGTAGAAAATTTGAATATCTTGTTACGAAATTTATCCGTATACAGGGTGACTCTTAAATAATTGCAATAAATTCGGGAGGTGTTGGTGGACACTAATCTGATAAAAAATTATATGCACATATCCTATATGAAACCGTTAAAGAGATAATCTAGGTTCTACGGTAAAATAAATCACTTTAAATTTCATTTATAACTTAAAACCTCTAACTCACAAATCACTCAAATAAAAGTTTTCTTATTGCAGATTAATAAGTTTACCAAACACATTGCCAATAATAAGGTTAAATTGATAATAAATACACTTCACACTAAAAAGATATGCAAATTTTTATTTTTTTGAAGATTCCTTTAAAAAAAATAATTATTAACGTAATCTTTTTTACATATTTTCAAAATATTTGGCAAATTTACTGTCATTTTAAGCTGTTAGTCGTACTGATCATTTACATATTTTCCGCACAAATGCAATTATAACATCAAGCTTGAATAATTTTATACGTAAGATGTAAGAAAAACGAGAAAAACTGGTAAAATTGATTCGTACAAATCAAATTAAATGTTCGAAATGAGCACCTTCATTCTCTAACAAATATACCTGAAGTATTACGTATAGTATCGCAAGCAACTATTATCCGATTTCTGAGGTTCTCCCCAGGAAAAAGTCTAGATGATTTAAATCCGGAGATCTTGCAGGTCATTCTTCTTTTGGTCTTTGAACACCTCGACCTATCCATTGATCGACAAACATTTTATTCAAAAACTCGCGAGCTATTGTGCTGAAGTGAGTTGGGGCGCCATCATACATGAACCACATTCTATTTGTGATCAAAACTGGTACATCCTCTGTTGAAAGATAGATAGATCATCTTCAAAAATACTTCTTTTTGATATACCATCAAGTCTCTCAGAAGGAAACAAAGGACCAATTAAATACATCTAGATATATAGCGAAAATTTATGCTGCAAGATATTTTGTTTTATTTCATGTGGGTTTTCCATACACCAAATATGACTATTGTGGAAATTGATGATGGCGCCTTTGGAGAAATTTGCCTCATCAGTAAAAAGCTGTACGAGTATATTGCGGATATATTAAAAAAATTATTTGTATCCCTTGACGAAAATTTAAACATTTCACGAAATCATGTGGCAATAATTCCTGTATACGCGTTCCAGAAGAAGTTCTGGAATATTCCCATTTATTTCTATTTTGTAATCGTTCGATTCTTATAAAAATAAGCAATAAAGTATTTAGACTCTCCTTAAAAAACAGTAAATGCATTTACTGTATTCAGCGGATTTATTAGAGAATTCGACTGCAACCATAATATCATTTTAAAATCCCTTTTCCGCATTACAAATCGAATTTCATCATAAACAGTTATGAAATAACCAAATTAATAAGGGCAAAATCGCAAATAAGAGATAGGACACTCCCCAATTAATCTCTTAAACCGAGCTTCTAGTATAATATATTATTACTATGCCGTCAACGAGTTAAAATAGTATATAATAAAAAAAATCGATTACCGGGAAATTCCGAGACACACCCAGTTGTGAGAAACCCTATAGTATGAACGCTCCATTTTTTTAACTGCCTTGTCCGATAGAAAATAATCACTAGACCGCTGGTCGAATTTTTCACCGTTAAGGAAAGCGAAATGAGTTCCATTCAACGTTCATCACCGACTTTGTGTTCAATCCCAATTTTAAGCATGAAAGCCCCAAATTTTATTTTTTTCGAAAGTGACCATGATTATTGGAAATGGCCTAGTCCAATAGAATTTATTCAATAGCCCTGTGGTTATTGAGGTTGTCACCGGTTAGGAAAGCGAATTGTGTTCTATATTCAACGTTCAACAACGATTTACTGCTCAACCCTAATTTTAAGTAAAAAAGCTCTAAATTTTTTTTTTTTTAAATAAGCAGGATTATTTACAATGGCCTAGTTCAATAGTAAACCATATCAGACCAATGTTCATTGAGTTTATCACCGTTTAGGAAAGCGATATGTGTTCTATTAAAGGTTCAGCAACGGGTTCATTGGTTGTACTCAATCCTAATTTTACCACGAAAGCCTCAACTTTTTTTTGTTTTTTGAAAGTGGCTAGGATTTTTGGAAATGGCCTAGTACAATAGAGTTATTGAGGTTATCACCATTTCGGAAAGTGAAATGTGTTCTATGTATATTCAACGTTCAACAATTATTTACTACTAAATACTAATTTTAAGTAAGAAAGCTCCAAATTTTCTTTTATGAAATGGCCAGAATTATTAACAATGTCCTAGTTCAATAATAAACCATATCAGACCAATGTTCATTGAGTTTATCACCGTTTAGGAAAGCGATATGTGTTCTATTAAATGTTTAGCAACGGGTTGATTGGTTGTACTCAATCCTAATTTTAAGCACGAACGCTTAAACTTTTTTTTGTTTTTCGGAAGTGGCTAGGATTTTTGGAAATGGCCTAGTATAATAGAATTATTGAGGTTATCACCATTTCGGAAAGTGAAATGTGTTCTATGTATATTCAACGATCAACAACGATTTACTACTAAATACTAATTTTAAGAAAGAAAGCTCCAAATTTTCTTTTTTGAAATGGCAAGGATTATTGACAATGCCCATATCAGACCAATGGTCATTGTGCTTATCACCGTTTAGGTATGCGATATGCTCTATTGAATGTTCAGCAACGGGTTGCTTAAGTCTTGGTTTCCACCGCAAAGTTCGTTGCTATTTTTGCAAAGGGAAATTTATTTATTTTTACGGTTGTGTCGGTATTTCGTTTGTAAATGTAGTTGTAATACAATTATAATTGTAATTTTATTAAACCTCAAAACTTACAAATACATATATAAACGAAATACCGACACAACCGTAAAAATAAATAAATTTCCCTTTGCTAAAATAGCAACGAACATTGCCGTGGAAACCAAGACTTAGTCGTACCCAATCCTAATTTTAAGCATGAAAGCCCCAAAATTTTTTTATTTTTTTTCGAAAGTGACCAGGATCTTTGGAAATGGCCTAGTCCAACAGAAATTCTTTACTAGCTTTATCGTTATTGAGGTTATCACCATTTAGGAAAGCGAAATTTGTCCTATATTCAACATTCAATAACGATTTACTGCTCAATCATAATTTTAAGTAAGAAAGCTCCACATTTTCTTTTTTTTAAATAGCCAGGAGTATTTACAATGGCCTAGTTTAATAGTAAACCATACCAGATCAATGTTTATTTAGTTTATCACCGTTTAGGAAAGCGATATGTGTTCTATTCAACGTTCAGCAACGGGTTATTTGGTTGTATTCGATCCTAATTTTAAGCATGAAAGCCCCAAATTTTTTTTTTCGAAAGTGCCTAGTCCAATAGAAATCATTTACTAGTTCTTTGGTTATTGAGGTTATCACCATTTAGGAAAGTGAAATGTGTTCTATGTATATTCAACGTTCAACAACGATTTACTGCTCAATCATAATTTTAATTAAAAATGCTCCAAATTTTATTTTTAAAATGGCGAGGATTATTTACAATGGCCTAGTTCAATACTAAACCATACCAGACCAATGGTTATTTAGTTTATCACCGTTTAGGAAAGCGATATGCGTTATATCAGAGCTCCCTGTATTTTATAGAGCCATATTCAAAAAATCTGAGCTTTTATAAGGGAATTAGATACGAAGAAAACACGAAACTTTTCATAGTAAAACACACAAAACATATGGGAAATCACTTTTTTTCCTATTTGTTTAAATGAAAACGTAACAAATTCTTAATTATGATTTATGAAATACTTTTATAAATGTTTGAATTTCAACATATATGAATATCGTTTAAGTAAATCGTTTTCGTTTTCTTGTATTAATTGATTTATTTACACCAAAATATTAAAAAAAATTCATAACAAGAGCATTCTGGTCGAATTGAAATAAAAGCTTACTACGATTCGTTTTGTCATTAAGTAAATATACCATACATAGATGGCAGTGATAGCCATTAAAATTTGGAAAAATCGTACCAAAAATTAACACCTGGGGAAATTTTAAGTTCAAAAATTCTATAGGAAAAGCAAAATAAATTCACAAAATATAGGAACATGTGAGAATTTTGCGATTAAATAATTTTTTTCGTATTTTTCTGTTATAATTTTAGACATCTTACGTACACTAGTAAAACTAAAGATAAATTTAGGAAGTATTATTTTATTTTGTCAGAGCCAACTTTGATGTATTTTTCAAAATGAAAGTTCGAAAAAATATATTTTAGAAATAATTTAATATTAATATTTCTGCAATTAATACTTACTTAATACAAATATGGCCTTCTTGTGTATTGTTCTTAAAGATATGTAGAAAACTTTTATATAAACATTTTATAATATTTTTGCTTTTTCATTGAAAAACTTTAAGCTAAAAGCACCATTTTTACGATGGATTCCTACGGAAATCAGTGAAAAGTTATACCACTAAAAAAGCTTCTAAAAAATACGTCATTAAGATTATGGCTCTATACTCTAGAAGGCTCTGGTTATATTCAACGTTCAGCAACGTGTTGCTTTGGTTGTACTCAATCCTAATTTTAAGCATGAAAGCCCCAAACTTTTTTTTTTCACAGTGACCAGGATTATTGGAAATGGCCTAGTGCAATAGAAATTCTTTACTAGCCCTACGGTTATTGTGGTTGTCACCGTTTAAGAAAGCGAAATGTGTTCTTTATTCAACGTTCGACAACGATTTACTGCTCAATACTAATTTTAAGTAAGAAAGGTCCAATTTTTTTTTTTAGAATGGCTAGGATTATTTGCAATTGACTAGTTCAATAGTACACCATATCAGACCAATGGTCATTGAGTTTATCAGCATTTAGGAAAGCAATATGTGTTCTATTCAACGTTCAGCAACGGGTGCTTCGGTTCTACTCAATCCTAATATTAAGTATGAAAGCTCCAATTTTTTTTTTTTCGAAAGTGGGCAGGATTTTTGGAAATGGCCTAGTCCAATAGAAATTTTTCACTAGTTCTGTGGTTATTGAGGTTATCACCGCGGGTAGGAAAGCGAAATGTGTTCTATATTCAACGTTCAAGAACTAATTTTAAGTAAAAAAGCTCAAAATTTTCTTTTAAAATTACCAAGATATTTGGAAATGGTCTAGTAATTTAGAAAATAACCAACAGACTGATAGTCATTGAGGTTATTACCGTTTATGTAAGCGATATTTTTTTACAATGACTTTCTATCCAAATTTAATTTTAAGTGTGAAAGCCCCAAATTATTATTTTTTGAAAAATGCTCCAATTAGTGGCTACGACATACTCAAACTAAGTATCATTATTAGACTGATGGTTATAAAGCTTTCCAGTAATTAGGAATTCATTAATTTTTAAATGAAATGTTTTACAATTAGCTTGTCGAATACCGCACCAATACATTGATAGGGTATATAATTTTCGGAACATTTTCGGAAAAAATTCACAAGCACGCAGTAATCTCCTATTTAACTCTCTTGATACATTTACTTTTAACCTAATACAGAAAATAAATTATTGATTTAATCTTAATACGTAATTTCTACACTTGAAACAAAATATATTGATAATGTTTTTATTTTTAGGTAACTTAGGAAACACTTCACTTCACAAACGTGGCTGTATTGTATTCCCCAAAGTTCCGGATCACGACAACAAAAGTGATTTAAACAAAATATCCATTTCTCTAAAAATATTTGAATATTTCCAAAAATATTTTGCTTCTAGTGATACAAATTATGAAACAAGCAAAAAAATGTCCATAAACTATAGCTGAACCACCTCAGAAATATGTTTCCCTTCATTGTATCGTATAAAATATTTAAAATTGAACTTTTAATACTTTTCGTCCGTTTATGTACACAAATTTATGATCTCGACCAAAAATTGTTATTTTTTTCTAATTTCATTGAGATTAAAAATCAACAAAAACAGTTTTTGTTTTCCCAATTTAACTGTTATTATTATTATATTTTTTTTTTTTTTTTTTGCTGGACCATTTCTCTTGAATTTACGAATTCACAGATAAAATAGTTTTTTGGTGTACTATGTGCTATATGTTCATTCTGTTCTATGAAATGTATAACTTTGTTCCTTTCACATGTGTAAGTTTTTATACCTTGGTATGTATGTGTATACAGGAGATTTGAAAATGTTTGTTTCACCCAAAAAAAAAAAAGAAAAACGAGAAAATTTATGCTGTAATATTATTTGCTTTTCCAATTGTTGTTTCAAAATTTAATTACTCAACCAGATTAATAAATCAGAAGAATGTTTCTTCTGCAATACAGAAAATATAAAAATATTATGTATTATGAAATAAACATAAATAAACTAATTTACGGATTTTGTTGTAGGTATGCGGTTGGTTATTATTTTTTCGGTGTGTTACAGCAAATTTGTTCAACTTTTCGGTATAATGTAAGAGAAGTGATTTTTAACCAACTTCTCATATGCTACGCGGTATACAAAATATGGTTTCATTTACGTCTGCTAGCTTATTTTAAGTGGAAATATAAATTCGACCAGCAAACACGAATAATATGGTCAGCTCATTTTAAATTCAGTACAAGCATTATATTGAGATGTTTTATATTTACAACTTACTAGATAAATAGTATACATTATAGTCGAAATCAAAAAAAAGTTAAAATTGTTTTGTGATAATAAGAACAATATGCGGACATTGGTGGTAGACAATGTAATTTCTTTATTGTGTAAATTAAATTTCTATCTGCTTTACCATCCCTGACGGTGTATATATATATATATATATATATATATATATATATATATATATATATATATATATATATATATATATATATATATATATATATATATATATAAGAACTAATGAAATATGTATATGCAATGCAACATATTATTTTTCATATATACATAGATATGATGTTGCCATAACGTACAGAGAAATGCAATTTGGTTTTTCTGAAAATAATGATTATAATAGTCATAACAGTTACAATAATAGCAGTAATAATAATGATTTCAAAATGAGCATAGACAGATGTTAGATTTTATAGAACACATATATCCATGTACATATAAACATACATAACATACCATATGAAGTGATAAAATGAGATAGTGAAAATGATAAATTAGTGTCCCCAACGGTATGGGATTTACTCGAGATACAAACTCATAGATACTAAAGTTAAATTACAAAATTAATGTTGACTGGTTCGTATACGAATATGGTGGATAAATTGTAAATTTGACTGTTTCGCTAACGAATAAAATTTTATATGTATACAAATTGTAATTATACGTCAATATAACTATGTACGTATAGCTGTAAAATTTGATTCTAAAAATATCATACCAGAATTAGTAGTGGCTTAAGGGGTTAATTTAATTCTTCACCGCAACACAATTTGTTGAAGCTCCTCTGGGGGTAAAGAGAGGAAGATTACTGGTAACACTGGTGAGAGTTAATGCTGCTTTACAATTATAGTTTCTCCATATCTGAATCTCGGATATTCGGAATAAAATGCCTTTGTTAGAGTGTGTGTTTCGGCTATGAATCATCTCAACAGTTTTATAAATCTCGTCCAGCTAGTAAGCCCTCATCGTCAAATACAATTCCATTTATTCGTTTACTGTTTACAATACTACTCTGTGAATAAGAACTACAATCAGTTCCATAAAAAGATTTTTTTTTTAGTGACAATTTTCCTAGTTAAAAGTTAGAAAAAGTTAATATTTCGTTCATGGGTTTTTAAATAAGTATATAACAAACGACAAAATATGCGGGTGTTACCAAAAAAAAAAAAAAAAAAAAATTAGGGGATGTTTTATTTTTAAGTACCTAATTACTAGATAAATACCAGCTCAAAAGGTTTGGTCCTTTTAAGCCTGCATAGTAAATTCGTATTGCTTAGGAGCTGAGCTGACTCAATGTTCACATGTTGCTGGAGCCTTTCTTCATGTCTCCGCACTTTTCCTGAGTTTCATTTAAAATGAGGTTCACTTTACCATGCTTATGGAGGCCATTGTTTCTGACATACCATGGTAGTACCAAGACGTTTTAGAAATAAATATCCAGAAATTATTTCTATAACCCTAATTGTTTCATTAAAAATAAACGTGAACAAAGTTATCCCAGACTTCCATCCCAGAAAAATGGAAAATATACATTAGGCAACACTGCGATAGTATCACGACATACGTATTTATATTCAAGAAATCCAAATAGAGAACATACATACATATGTTAAAATTAACAAGTGAATCTTAAATATTATTTTAAACTTTATAAGTATCATTTACATTAAACTTTTATACAGAAGCAACATTTATTTAACGTAAAAACTAGTAAATTTTTTGTGAACAACAATTTAAAACTTATCATTAATATTATATTAAATTATGTCAGCCCAGAAAATAACTAGCACTATAGTATTTCACAACATCACAGAAGAAATATACCAAATACCAATCTAATGTTTTTTTAATGTAATTAAACAAACTTACCAGCTCACAAATTATATTGAGAATAAAAATTGATTGCACTAATACTAATAATATTTGAAAAACTGTTCTAAAAATATCAAATAAAATTAATCCTTATTCTAACATTCACAAAAATTGAAAGTAATTAAATGGAAGTGCTGTGAGAGAACGCCGATTCTCTCGAATATCAGAGATTTTATCAAACTATTTACAACAGAAACTGGTTTAACTATGCTTCGTAAATATGTTTGTCCCATTCGTTAAAAAAGAGATGGGCTCGGTTGATGATTTTTCGAAAATTTCCAAAATTGTCAAAAATCGTATTTGGAAGCGCTTTGATACAAAGACGAATTTCATGAATCTCAGAGATTTCCCCATATAGTGACTATATATAATAGAAAGTGGTTTGATTATGCTTCATAAATATGTTTTTCCCATTCGATAAAAAAGAGTTGGGCTCGGTTGATGATTTTTCAAAAATTTACAAAATTGTTAAAAATCGTATTTGGAAGCGCTGTGATACAAAGATGAATTTTACGAATCTTAGAGATTTCCTCATGATCTGAGATTCGTGAAATTCGTCTTTGTATCACAGCGCTTCCAAATACGATTTTTGACAATTTTGTAAATTTTTGAAAAATCATCAACCGAGCCCATCTCTTTTTTATCGAATGGGACAAACATATTTACGAAGCCTAATCAAACCACTTTCTTTTGTATATAGTCACTATATGAGGAAATCTCTGAGTTTCGTGAAATTCGTCTTTGTATCAAAGCGCTTCAAAATACGATTTTTGACAATTTTGTAATTTTTCGAAAAACCATCAACCGAGCCCAACTCTTTTTTATCGAATGGGATAAACAAATTTACGAAGCATAATCAAACCACTTTCTATTGTATATAGTCACTACATGAGGAAATCTCTGAGATTCGTGAAATTCGTCTTTATATCAGAGCGCTTCCAAATCATCAACCGAGCCCAACAATTGTATATAGTCACTAAAGCGATAATTCCATCAAGAGGTTTAACTTTGTATCATAACACGTCCATATAATTTTCGGTTCGTGCTATTTTAATAAATGTTAAAAGGATTTATTAAATTTTTTTTAAATATTTCCAAATATTATTAATGTAAGTTTTACATTCATAAGATATATTATAAATGTGTAATTTTAATAAATTACAATAGATACAAAAATCGCAAGGCATTTTTATTTTCGTTCGATGTTGTGGTTATTCTTCCTGGGATGGTGGAAAATACCTACTATCGTGATAGTTATTTTTTGGGCTGATAATACGTTTAAATGTTCTGGGATGATATTGATTTCCTGGGATGACAATTTGTGTCGCGATAGTTTGTGGTGTTACCATTTCTTTTTTCTGGGATGAATCCTGGGCTAACTTGATTTACATTAAAAATAAAGGAAGTTTGGAGATATTGTGACGTACGCGACTTAAAATTCCAAAATTTGTTTTTATTTTATTTGTTTAATAAAACCGTTTTATTTTTCTATTTACAAATCTGTTCACTTGTTTCTTTTCTCCCTTAAAAAAAAAAAAAAAAATTGTATCGCCTTCGCTTCTGTACCATTAGCAGGCAAACTTAAATATTTTCCGACTAGTTTTCGTTTAGGTTGGCTAGAGACTCTCGGGCTGGGTGTAATAATGGGAAGCGACTGTCTGGGAAAAGAATTTGTTACACGCCGCTTATAAAAGGAAGGAAACAAATGGCACTAACCTGTGAGTGGCGTGTTTCGCCCACCCAATATTAATCCTTGTTACGGTAGGGCGTATTGCTTCAGTTCTGCTAATCCGCTCTTTTTACCGCTCCTTCGTTTTTCACTTAGTTTTTAATTATGGTCTTATTTTTATTTTTTTTTTTTTTTATGTTTGTTATTTCCTTTTGTGAGTAACGTTTTTTTTTTTTTTTTTATTTAGACTTTTTCTATGCGTCTTTTACTTGATTTTCCCGTTAGGGTACTTATAATTTTTTTTTTGACACACAACAAAAAAAGAAAAAACAACACCATGGACACAAGGGATTTTTGAAGCAGGGCCTCGCCGAATATAATCAAATCGGCTACTCGCGACGTTTTGCTTTTGGCCAAATCCTCACAACACTCACTTCTTCTTTTCACACACCAAAGAGTAAACACTAAAATTCCATAGGGAATTACCGCACTTTCATATTTGAAGCTTCCCAATTTTTAATTGTTTTTCTTCTTCAATTTTTTTAGTTTTTTGTCCACCTTGTCACGTGAGATTTTTCTTTGACTATCCGTTCGCCGTTTCTCGGTTTTTTTTTCCTCCGAACTCGTCTGCATCACCCATTTTATATTTAAATTTTATTTTTTTTTTTACAAGAATCACGTATATATGTGGGTTGATTTGTTGTTTAGTTTGGTTATTCGTGAGCGTTTGTTTGTTTAATTTTAGCTTTTAGTTTATGAGATAGTAAATGCCATTTTGAAATGGGTCTAGGATTCACGAATCAAGGAAAAACTTCCCGAGCCAACCCGCAAACACAGGTAAATTTATGTTTAATATTTTTTTTAGAATCAATTACCAATATAGAAAGTTGACCCGTTTCAATATGTCAGCGCTCAAACCATAGTACTGGCCGAGATAAATAATTACTTTGTATTTGGATTTGAACGATTTAAATCATTGGACACGTTCAGTACACAGCCGCGATGCAAAGTTTCCTCATGTCTGTTAGCAAAAAAGGTTACGAGATATAATATAACAATGTTTACAATGATCAAAATCCATCACTATATACATTGCTACAATATGGTATATCGAAAGCAACAAAACTTCTTCTAAATTCAAAGCGATTTTTGACATGATTTTAGAAAATCGTTGCTATAATTATAGCAATAGGTATGACTAAAGATTCGGGCATAGTAAAGTTAAGAGAATTTTTTATCAATTTAAAATATTTTAAAAATCTAAAGAATTAATTAATGATATTAATATTAATTAAATGCAAAGAAATAGAAAAATTAAAGAATCTTAAAAATTTTAACAATATAAAAAATTTAACAGAATAATTTTTCAAAAAGAATTTAAAAAATTTTAAAAATTAAAATGATTTAAAAAATTTAAATATAAGAAATTTCCAGAATATAATAAATTGAAATAATTTAAAGAGAAAGGTTTAACAATTCTAAAGAATATAGAGAATAAAGAATAATTAACCAATTTGTATACTTAATAGAAAGGGGACGAAGGGCCGAATTTCAAAGGGCCGAATATCGAAGGACCGAATGTTGAAGGGCCGATGTCGAAGGGCCGAATGGGTCGAAGGGACGAATTTTATTTTTTTTTGTTTTGTGTTAGAAATATAATTTTTTAAATTTGTTAATTTAAGAAATATTTTGTAAATTTTTTTATCATATATAAATTAATTTCTTATGAATTTTTATAAATCCATTAAATTTAGTTTAATTTTTAACATATCTCAAAAAGAGAAACTAAGTTCTGAAATTATAATTTTAAATAAAATTTGTGTATAAATTAATTATTAAAATTAGTTTTTTATTAATTGAATCTGAAACATCTTGATGTACATAAATGCCTGCTCATGTGAAAAATCAACTTAAAATAACGGACATAGGAAAACTGGGTTGGGTATGTAATTTTACATTACAAAATATTCCATTACGAAATTTCCCATAAAAAATTTTGCATTACAAAATAGTGCATAACAATTTCCCGTACATATTTGTCTCTAGCCTTAGCCCTCCGATGGGCTTTAGTTTTGAACTTCGTGGGGCGTAGGAGTCGGGATAAGCAAACATGTCAAACCATTTTATGTTAATGCAACATTTTGAAATGCAATATTTTATATCGTTAAAATACATAAATTCATAAGAAATTAATTTATATTTGATAAAAAATTTGCCAAATATTCCTTAAAATAGCAAATTTCAAAAATTATATTTCTAAAAACAAAACAAAAAAAAATTAAAATTCGTCTCTTTGAAATTCGGCCCTTTGACACGTTCGGCCTTTCGACCCATTCGGCCCTTCGACGTTCGGCTCTTTGATATCATTCCGACTTAATAAATTTGAATGAAATTCTAAGGGACTTAAGCATTTAATGTATTAATAAATTTGAGGAAGTTTTAAGCATTAAAAGAATCTTAAGAATTAACATATTAAGCAATTTAAAATATTTAAACATTTTAGGAATTTGTTAAATCACATTTTTTGTGGTTTTCACCCAATTTTTTAAAATGATTTTTTGGTTAAATTTTTTAATATGGCACGTAATGGAGAACACCCGCAAGACCTGTACAAAAATATTACAATATATCAACAATTGAATTAAACATCACTAATTGCATCAAAAGTCCAAGATATTAATGATAAATGGAACTATTTATTTCCAAAATTCCACAAATGAGGAGACAAATTGCCGCAAGTTAACAAGAAAATGTTTTTGTTATTATAGAAAACTCTACTAAGAATGAGTATAGGCCCAGAAATAGAGGATTTCAAAATTATATAAGTAAATATAAAAATAAATATATAAATATAAAATTTTAAAAATTTAAAGAACCTGAATAATTTCGAAATTTTTAAAATTCTACGAATTTAATGATTATAAGAATTAAAAGTTTAAAAAACTTAAAAATTAAAACCATTTAAACAGTTTATTGTATTTAAAAGAATTTAAAAAATGTTCCCTTAAAATTTTTTGCGAATATAAGAATTTGAATAATTTTACGAATTCAAACAATTTAAAAAATTATAGAATTAAAAAATTTAGGAAATTAAAGAATTTAAACAAATGAAACAATTCAAATTCAAAGAATTTACAAATCTTAAAAAATTTAATGAACATTGATTAGTTGGGAAATTGGAGATTCTACAAAATTAAAAGAATTTAAATAAATTAATTTGATTTAAAGACTTTAAATAAGTTAGAAGAATTTTATGAAATGAAAAACAATTATGTAGATGAATCAATCCTTATCTTAAAATTGTTATCTAGATTTTTTTTCTAGAACGAATTTTATGAAGTATAAGATTGTATAAAATTTAAAAAATTTGAAAATATACAGAGTTGAAAAAAACTTAAGAACTTTCAAATAAAGAATTTAAAAGTTTAGAAAATTAGAGAATTTAAAGATATAAAGAACTCAACAAATTTTAAGGAATTAAAAATTGTTTAAAATTTAGAGAATTTAAAGCTAAGACAATAAAAGAATCTAAAAAAATTTAAATTTGAAAGGATTTAGAAAATTTAAACAATTCAATAACTTACAAATTTTAAAGAATTATAAGATACATAGGTATTTAAAGAATTTAAAGCGAATTTTTAAAATTTAAAGAATTAAACAAATTGGATAGATGGAAAAATAAATATGTATTCATGATTTTAAAAATTCAAAGAACTTAAAGATTTATGCAATTTATGGAAATGAAAAATTCTAAAAAATTTTAAATATTTCAAATACGTCTTGTTACGAACTGTGCTTCTGAATTCGTCCGGATTTTGCAATAAAAAAAACTGTGTACTTTTATGTCACGCGACTTTATGTCACTTTACTTTTATAGACTTCATTTTACTCGTTTTACTTATTCGTTTTTACTTTACTTATTTAAATATGTGGGGGCTATGCCACTGGCGGGGGCTATAACAACAGATTTATTTCACTTGTTACACGATTTAAAGTAAACCAGAAAGTGTTTCCTGCTTGCCATCGGTCGTGTTTATACTATATTCCAGTTTATAAATAGATATTTTTGTATTTGCCACTAGTTGCCACCACTAGTTATAACTTTAAATATCATATTCTCCAAAAGAGGCAGGTTGAACCATAAATTTGGCATCCGTCACAACAATTTTTAAAAACAATTTACTTGAGAAAAAAATACATAAATACTTTAACAATATAAATAAAAAAATTTTCATATCATGTTCTCCGGATGTTTTCCGGAACATCATCTAATTTGTTTTCTCTTTCGAGAAATTCACGAAGCTTATCATTTACGGGACCCCTCAGATTTCTTCCAAATAATATCGAGGATGGTGTCAATTTCGTCGTACTATGCTCACTAGTGTTGTACGCAAACTCTACTTGTTCCAGGACTTGGTCCCACTCATTTTTCGTTGGGCATTGACCAACTTTGCTATCATAGGCGTTAACGTGCGATTAAATCGTTCAATTTGCCAATCAATTTGTTTGTGTTCAATTTACATGTGGCGCGGCACTAGCAACCAAAATATGTTGTACACAACTTTGCTTTAAGTAGTTCTTAAACTCATCCGAAGTAAAATTACTGCCTCTGTCCGTAATTACTTCATCGGGATGACTAAACTGTCTAAAATATTGCTGGAAACACTCGATGGTATCTTTAGCACTCGTGGTTTTGGTTGCAAACAATCGAATATGTTTCGGAAAACCGTCAATGATACGCAATATAAACCGCTTATTTTGCTTAGTCATGCCCAATGGACCATAAAAATCGGCATGTACGATTTCAAAAGGTTGATCTCCTTTAGGAATGCTATGAAGAAAACCTTCTACCTTATTAGTTGGTAAATTGTACTTAATACATTTCAAGCAATTCTGGATGTATTGTTTTACGATGCTGGACATATTGGGAAACCAATAATGTCTTCCTATTACCTCCATCGTCTTCTTCAATCCAATATGCGCCATGAGATCGTGAGAGTTTTTAATCACTTTTTGCATCGATTTTGCATCGACTCTGGCACAAAAAAACGTATTTTATTTTTATTGATCTTTTTGTAGATCAATCCAGCTCGTAGCTCAAAAAGCGAACTTTCAGCTAACTCAAGTGGCTTTCGTAATTCTTCAAGCTTTGGATCTTGCGGTTGCAATAAGGCCAATGATTGCTCAAAAGGGTTATCGTGAATTACTAAGACACTCTGAATTCGACTCAATGCATCAGCGTGTTTCATCTGATCTCCCTTTCGATGATGAATCGTATAGTTATACTCTTGCATTTCCAAGGCCCACCGTGCAATTTTTTGAGGAATAGCCTTTTTATTTAATGTCAGAGTAATTGCATCGCAATCTGTGTACACTTTAAATTCTCGACCAAGCAAAAAAATCCGAAATCTTCGGAATGCGTATATGATTGCTAAGCATCATAATTCATAAGAGTGTAACCTCGATTCAATCTCTGTTGTGCGTCTTGAGAAATACCTAATTGGATGCCACTTTCCATTTTTTTCTTTTGTAGTAGAATTGCACCAAATCCTATACTGCTGGCATCGCAATGCAGCTCTCTGTCGTCGTTAGGTGAATATATCGCAAGTATCGGGCAGTAAATGAGTTTATTTCATCCTGTCCAAATATATATTCCGCATTCCTGCGCAACAAATCTTGTAATGGTTTGACAATCAATCCAAACCCTTCTATAAATTTCCGGAAGTACGAGCATAAACCCAAAAAACTCTGGATCTCCTTGTTGTTTCTTGGCACCGGATACTCTTCAATAGCACTGATGTTACGGTCATTGGGACGAATACCCCTTTCATTAATAGAATATCCCAGGTAATCAATTTGTGTATACAGGAACTCACATTTATTCAATCTTAATTCCAACAAATTTGCGGATAGCAATTTTAATACTTATTTGAATTTTAAATTATTTGGATCACATAAAAACCAATTACGAGCACGGTCCTCTAAGCAATCTGCAAGTTGCAATCGCATCTCATCTTCATCAACCTCGTACTTGTTCTTTATTGTTAGAATTGTTTCGGCAAATAGCTCGAACGATTCACCTTCAATCCCCTTAAATGATGCTACCATTTTACGTAGCTTAATTCTACCATACCGCCGTTTCGTTATCTCTGATTCGTCTAAACTATCCTCATCATCCTCACGCACACGATTTTTTTCTCGTATCATATTATACGATAATTGTTGAACAGATAATTGTTCATCCTCTTTTCGCTTGGTATTTTGCCGCTCCGACTCAGCTAACACCAATTTCTGGTCAATATTCTGTTCCATCGTGGTTTCCAGCATTCGCTGTTGTAATTCCTTTTTAGAACCTTCGCTATTCAAATTACTTTGTTGCAACTTATCTTGCAACTCCGCCACTGTATATGACAACATTTCGATATATGGGCTATCGTTATTTGTTAACTCTGGAGGTATTTTATCACGAGAGGATGATGGATATTTATTCAAAGTATTTAGGTAAGTTTTAATATTAAAATATCGAGCAGGAACTGGAGATTCAGGAGGTACTATTTTCGGATGGTAAATTTTCGGTTGGAAATGCAGTCTTCGAAAGCCTTTTTTGACCAATAAATATTGGGTTAAAATGACGGCTGCACATGTCTTTTTTACTGTGATTGTCGATTAATATTGGTTTTAGTTGTATTTTGCAAGCAATCAACCATTCTTTAGCTTGCTCTACATTTTTCGGAAAGCGAAAAAGTCTTAAATGTGAATTTCTTCTAGAAGCTTCACAATTATCAATTATACAAGTAACTGATTTGATATTGTTACTAATATTATACTTAAATATTGTACTGTAACACTTAACGATTGTAAATCCAAAAATTTAATTTAAGGTTTATTTTAAGTAGAAAAATAAAACAAGACCAAATGTTGTTGTTGTTGTTTGTTATTGATTTATTTTTTACCGTCCTACTTTACGCCTGGAGTAGCCAAATCGAGGACGGGCGGCTACAGACTCGTAGTGCTGACATGAAAGGTGGGTCGGCCCATGGATTCTGCACTCTTAACAGGGGGTCATAGATGTGTTCATCTTCATCACCGATCGTAATCAGATGATGAAAAATCCCTTTTGCATCCCGCCCCTATAGGGATTCGAACCCGGTACCTCCCGATCCAACCGCCGCAGCTTTAACCAGTGCGCCGTTGGCTCGGTAAGACCTAATGTACACAACGATTTTTATAGCATGAATTATGAAATCAAACTGGCTGAAAAATATTGAAATTGAAACGTCGAAAAACAAACGTCTGAAATATGAATACACATCCAACCAAACAGACGTTCGTGTTTTTAAACGTTTTTATTGTCTTTAAATTTTATATTTGTAAAAAGAGGGAGGGACTATAGCAAAACCAACAAAAAGTCTATTGACGATTGTAAAAGTAGAGAAAGTGCCTCTCGAGGAAAAAAGTTAAAATGAAGCAACCGGCAAAATGACATTTCTCATAAATGCGACGAAAGAAATTTTTGAAATCCTGTAATTAAAAATTGTTTTTATAATCCAAAATTGGAATTATTTACAATTATTATCAATCTGGTAGGTAAAAATTGTGTTTACAGCTCAAAATTGGAATTGTTTACAACAATTTCGAACGTCAAATTAGCAGCTACCTCAGTTTAAAAATTTTCCACTAGGTGGAATCTGTGATGCTCCAATCGTCAATACAAGCCATACAGTACAAACACTTATGTAATGTTTAAAAAAGTACAGACGTTGGAGAAAATGTTGCAAACACCTCGATTTTTGATAATTTTTTATATTTGTGTTTATAATTTTGTCCTAAAACAATTTGTTTACACTTGGCGAATTTTTTTACGTGCATTTCTCGGAAGAGTCGACTGTTGTAATTACTCCGGAAATGAAGCAATTCATTCGAAGAAGGCCTGGAGAGGCGCGTAAAGCCGATTGCCTCATCCGAACAGTTAAACACCCACCGGGTGTGATGATATGGCGATCGATAAGCGCGTCGGGGCCAGGCCGCTTTTTTCGTAGAAGGGACAGTGCGGCAAGACCAGTACCAAAATATCTTGAAAAATTGATTTTTGCATCCATTCAAGATATTCGGGATTCTGCTTCTCACTATTATTTTATGCAAAACAATGCCCCATGCCACACAGCCAAAAAGGTTAAAAATTTCAAAGCTGCAGAAAACATTCCATTTCTACCCTGGCCAGGGAATTCTCCTGAGAATATTTAAAGTCAAAATAAATAAACTCCCTAACCTCAATCGCTAAACAAAAATATAAGGGATGTGTGGTATGGGGACGAAGATTTAAAAAAAATCTATCGAGTCTTGTATAGCGAGTATGCCCATTAGAGTTGCTGCCCTTGTCAAAAACAAAGGGGGTACAATTACATATTAGGCTTAGATTTCTGTAATTTTTACTTTATGTTTTAAATAAAATTCTCTATTTAAAAAGTATAAAAAGTTTTTTTTTTAATCGATAACTGATTAGAAGCGCGACAAAACTAAAATATATGATTTTTCCAAAGTGTTTGCAAAATTTTGTCCACCGTCTGTAGACTACAACAACTGAACAAATCTGTTTTTGTTGTTGTTTAAATATTATATGACAAAACCAATAAATAATACAGTATTTTATTGATAGGATCTGTGTAAAGAGCGAACGAGACGGCTTGTATAAACTTTTTTGTTGGTTTTGAGTCCTTGACTATAGAAATAAAAAAAATGTAATAAATTTAGATGGAATAGTGTGCGTATTTAAAATCCAAACGGAGAAAAATTACTGCGCGTGTATATGTTTACAATAGTAATAATTGGGAGTGTATGAAGGAAACAAAATCGAGTTTTTATTTTTTTTTTTATTTACAGTTATCATTTCGTGTAACAATTTTATACTCCATATGATTCATCTCTATTATATACTGATCTCTGCTATGGCTTTGTATAATCGAGGTTGCTTTAATAAAACTTGTTTGGTAGCTCATTGTCTGATTATAGGGCTGCGTTTTGTGGCGTTCGGCGGGGTAGTATTTTGGACCTCTCCAGTTTAGCCTATGTTTATTGACCTGGGGCCCTATTTTCGAATTGCACATCCATTTTCCACATGTGGAAATCTGTCAAAATTCAAAAAATTAAATTTTTTCGGTACTAAGGGAATATTTCCGAATGGGTATAAGCATGTGGAAAAAATTCCCCATATAGGAAAATGTCCATGCGGCATGTGTTTTATATATGAATTACAATTTTCGAACGTTTTTGTGTGAACTTTGACAGATGTCCACATGTGGAAAATAGATGTGGAATTCGACAATCCTGGTGAATAATATAAACTTTTGTAAATTTCATTTTTATGACTGCTAGATTTATATTATTGGGGAAATTAACCATATTGTGTCAATTTTCGAAAAATTGAATGAAGATTTAGATAAAATTCACGATTGGTCTACCAAAAATGTCATTCGCTTAAATATATCTAAGTGTAAGGCATTCAGTTTATCAAAACCTACCATATCAAATCCACCTACGATTCATATTGATCATAACCCAATCCATTTTCAGCAAGCGTTAATAGTTTATAACAATTAATGAAAATTTATTCTGGAATAATCATGTATCTAAAGTATGCTCAAAAATTATTTTAATCATGTACAGTTTAAAACTCTATAAGCGTACATGTTCCGCTGAATTGAGAATCTCTAAATTCAGGGAAAATATGATTAATTAATTAATTCGAGTAATTTCTAATATGCACCCGGTCCTAAAATCATTTTTAATGTGTTTAACAAATTACCACCTAGAAATATATTAGTATTTAAAAATAATCGTTCAACGAAACCGACTTATAGACATGTAGTTTTTTTTTTATCCCATTGGTATCTAATTTTAAGTCACATGATTTTAATATGTTCCGAAGATTGTCAGATAATTTAATCCAGTTTCGAACTGATGAGCTTATGATTATGAAAAAAATCATCAAATTCTCTTACAATCTGCGGAACATATTAAAACCATATAACCTAAAATAATTAATTTACGATGAACAAAACAATTGATTGCAAGTACAAAGTTCATAAAGTTACCGAAAAAAATATTAACAATAAAACTTAAGCTTTTCCCGCTATACAAATTCCAACATACTACCGATGATGGAATTTAATCCATTAAATTTCCAATAATTAATAAAACAATTTTTAATTTTTCCAATTTAAATACTATTACAAATTCTAAATATGTCAAATTAAATTTAGAAATCTGTTCTACTAATGATTTTTATTTTTATTTGATGGGCTAGCAAGCATAAGCCTAATAAAAAATGGATGATTTAAAACTTTTACTCCAGGTAATAAGTTTAAATAAAGTCGCAAGATTAGCCGTAGTTGAAGGCAACATTTTAATAACAAATTCAACTTTAATATGTATTCTAGAAAATACGTATACGAATTTGTTCTATAAGCGATCATATTTTTTCCCGTATAAATAGTTACAAATGGTTTGTTTATCTGATTGATGTTATCATTTACGGAAATGATCCAGCAAATCACTATTAAAACCAAGTTGAAATTCTTCAATGTTTTTTAAACTTAATTCAAAGCTCCAACCCAAAACATGTAATTTTCTGTGTCGTCAAATCAAATGTTTTGGTTATTTAATAACAGCCGAAGGTATTAAGCCAGATCCGAAACATGTAGAAGCATTCCCCTTGTGACCAATTCCAACAAATAAATCAATTCTAGAGTATTTCGTAGGATTGACCAATTATTATAGACCTTTCATTAAAAAATATGATGACGTAGTCGAACCTCTAATCGCTCTGAAAAAGGAAAGCCGAAAAATGTTCAGTATATTACATTTGCAGATGAACCATTCAGCATTCATTTTCAATATCCATTTTATGTTACGGCCGATACATCGCTATCAGATAATGGGGATAATCAAAGCGGCCATAAAACCATCAAGGAATCATTAGGACATTTAATCGAATTAGAAATTATTTTATAAATTTTATTAAATCTTGTGTTAAATGACATTATTATGTTGATTTCAAAAGACACCCATGAAAATTACATAAACAAGATATTTTCAAAAAATATCGATGGATATCGTGGGTTCACTCAACATTCATATGATTTCATAAAATTTTCATGTGTATTCCGATCAAAAATGAAGAAAATACAACAGTTGCCAGAGCTTCAAAATATAAAAAATTAATTGTACTTCCTATCACCCATAAATCAATGGAACTTTTGAAAGGTCACACAAAACATTAAAGGGGATTATCTCAGAAATAATTCCCAAAACGATCAATAGATTGGGATTAATGGATTCCTTGGACTATTTCCTCCATCAATTCCAAATTTGCTAATGAAAAATCTTTTGACTTTATAGTAAAAGTATTACAACTTGTGCGAATATTATTAGTTCATTCGTTCCATTGACTTTCGAAACTAAATTTCTTAGCTAACGTTTTTCAAAAATATTAAATTGAACCTCCGTTTTGAATATATGTATATCGCTTTATATAACGCTACCTAAACTGGCACCTAACAATTTTTAATTCAGCTTAGTTTACTTTTAACACAGTCACATTGCTACACCATAACCTTGCCATCTAAACATATCCAACGACATTTTTACTGTCCAATTTCGACTTATTGAAAATTACAGCCATTTTCATAGTACTCAAAAAATATACACTAGAACGAACGGTAAACATAATACCATTCATACATAAATACATACATACTCATATGTATAGCTTTTATATACCAACGAAATTTTTTAGAATCATAACCATCAAATGCATTTTTAAAATAATTAAATTTTATTAGAGAGCTTTTCACAAAACTTTTTTTTTTTTTTTTTTTTTGTTCCACATGTACTAAAAAAGTCAAATGAAATAAATATTAAAGTTTATCGTTTTAATTATCAGTTTGCCGGAGTGCATGCTGGTTGTTGGTATTAAAAAAAAACACAAAAACTAATTTCACAGACACAGAAATTTAGTTTTTTTGGTAAAATTTAAAAGCACCGAAACAAAACACAACCAAATCTGGATAAAAAAGCATTTAGGATATTGCTTTTAAAAAAGCATTTAGGTGTGGTATCTATTATGATGAAACGTGTTTTTAAATTTATCTTGGTACCAAAAAAAAAAAATAAATAAAAATAAAACAAATTCATGAGATACTCGATATTCAATGTAACATTTATTTAATTTTTTTTTTTTTTTTGTTTTTTTTCTGGAAACCCGAAAAACAGAAAGCTTTTACAATACTGCAATAGTATTTGTGTGTATTTATTGAAAAGCGCAGTATCGAATTACAACTGATAAATTGATATTGCTTTTATTTATTTGTACTGCTGTACGGTACAAAAGAAATAATTTTACACTTCTTTAAATATAAATGCATTGGATCTTCTTCTACATACATGTTACATTACATCTATATAGTTATTTAGAGCTTTTAAAAGCTTTTTCGTCTAAATATAATTTTTTCCTTATGCTACACGTTTCAATGGATAAAGAAAATAAATTTCTAAACGAAGAAATAACATTACCGGATGTTATATTTGTTGAATTATTTTACAGTAGTATTTCTACCCAAAACAAACAACCAAAAAAAGGAAAATGATCAAATTGTTTTTCTTTACTTTATTTACGTCACGATTTATATTCGATTTTCCAGAAATGGATTTTCATTTTGTGTTCCCATTGGTAATATAGATTAGTTGAATACTACACAGAAACATATATACTTCAAGAAGTCAAAATAATTTTCCTTTGATCCATCAGTGTGTACAAGCAATAATAATGCTTAGAAGATTTTTTCGTTTATTTCAATTTCCGGTATAATGGTTAACATTTTTTTTGGTTTTGTTTTCTTTCATTCGACGGTGATAAACGAGTCTTCTCATTAGAACCGATTTTTTTGCTTGATTAATTAATAATTTTTCTATCAGAGCGATTTTTTTTGTGTTCTCAATTAACACTCCAAACAAAGTTCAAATAGGATAGGAAGAAAAATCAATTATGCAATAATATATAAAAGTTTATTAAAAAACACTTTATTTATCAAATATAATCTCACTGCAATACTTATCAAATAAAATATTAATGTAAAATTACCACTTAAGTGGTACAGAAAAATGTTTCTTAAGAAAATACCTGGTAATAATTTTGTAATGGATATTACCTTGGGATTTTATTCGTTTTATTTTAATTCAGCCGGAATTACAGGAGGGAAAGTAGAAAATAAGAATAACTTGTTTTTACGGAAATATATCGTTCACCTGTGTTAATAAAAAATGGGGGATTGACCACCATACTCTTTTACCTATCATAATATTTAGAAATACTAATTTTGAAGGATTTAAACGGATGTAATTGAATCACCCAGTTTTACCGCCCAACCATAAAATTGGGGCGAGTCCAGTATGTAAAGTCTTTAAAAGTAACTTACTACTTGGCAAAAAGACGGCGGGAGTTTAAATCACCATAAAATGAATGCTTTCATTGTATAACTTTGTTCAGTATTTTCATACAAATTAAAATACATACATCTGTACATCAACCGTATTCTTATGTCTAATGTGAACAACATGCTTGAACATCAGCAAATTAGCAGTTTTTTTTCAGCATGGGCTTTAACCGATATATTGAGATTACACCGGCCGTAGATTTTAAATAACCATTGGCTAATGTAGATGTACCTGAGCAGAATTCATCCAGCACCTCATCATTCCCATCTAAGTTGATTTTTCTAGTAACCACTTTATCAAAAGTAGAATTGCCAGTCATAAGACGAAAAAGTTGTAAGGAAGAAAAATGTGAATTCTGGAAAATGGAAGTTTAATTAAAATTAGAAATCTCCATCTTCCACAATAATGTAGAATTAAATGTTTATGTTCAAGCAAAAATATTTTTAATAATTTCGGCGCAAATAAATCTATTTTTGCTGGAAAAGGATAAAACATAATTTCTGGAAAATGGAGCTTTAATTTTAAACGAAGAGGAAGAATTGTCAGAAATTCTGCAATCTTTTTGGAGTATATATAAAATAATAATAAAAATTTGGGGATTTGTTTCACTATTAGAAATTTATTTCATTTATGGTTTTGAGTTTCGTTCCTAACCGATTTAGGTATGATCGTTAACGTTTTCGACCGAGTCTAGTTTAGCGAAAAAAATGCAAAATCTTTGAATTAAAAATTCCATTATATACTTTGAGTAACACATCAAACGGACAAATTGATCGGAGAGGACAAAGTTTTCTAAGAGCTAGATACAAATAACCTTTAACATTATTTATTTGAGATTTAAAATTCGATTTGCTATCGACCCTATATTGAAAATCATGCCTCTAGATTTTTCACTTAAACGCAATTGATCATCAGAAATCCAGACATGTGATACTACTAAGTCTGTATTTATTTTGCATTCCAGTTCATCTATACCATCTGTAGGATAGATTAAATGCTCCAACTTTATCAGATTCAAAAGAAAAAAAAAATTCACCTAGATTAAAAATAGTAAAGGAACAAGGGCAGAACCCTGAGAAACACCTGAAAGAATTTCATTGAAATCACTAGCACAATCATCTATTATAACTCTCTGGAACTGCCACAGTTGGTTTAATAATACATATTACTTGGTTAGCCTTAGATACATGAAGTAAAAGCACACCCACTACTTTTCCAACGTTTAAGGAATCGTATAAAGTTAAAAAACGCTAAAAGCAGCACTTCTGTGGTTAGAGGCTTTCTAAAACCATATTGAGGGTCACTTAAAAATTAAAGAAACCATACGAATTTTCATTAATTTTTCAAAAACTTTTGAAATTGTTGATAACTGTGAAGTTGGGCGATAATTTGTCATAAGCAGTATATCATTTTTCTAAAACAGTGGGTTGACATTTGCTCATTTTAAAATATTGGGGAATACGCCAGTTATCACACTGCGATTCAAAATGTGAGCAAGTAAATAGCAAGTATTTAAAGCTGTTTGTTCAAGAACTTTAGAATTAATTTCATCGAAAACACTGAAGTTTTTATTGTTTAGAGATGCGACAGCATAAAGTAGTTCTTCATTGTGCAAACTACTCAATAAACTAGTAAAATGACGGTGAAATAAGGTGCAGGTATCCAAGCAATTCGTAATTAAGTATTGTTGTTATTGTTAGTTATTGTTTCAGATCTCCTAGAATCCTCACCAACTAATGAATTAACTATTTACCATTTTTTTTTTGCTATCGTGAGAGCAATTTTGAAATAGATTGCCTAGTTTAGCATTCAAAGGATGTTTCTTTAGTTTATTGGAAAATTTATTTTTCAAATTCAACAGTAAATATAGTTCAAAAGATATCCAAGGAGCTATTTTTGGCTTACCACTCTCAAAGTAAACTTTAAGTATGTCAAAGATCTTATTCAATGAATCGTTCGCACAATTTTACAAGAACATATCATCCCATACTTGGCACTGCAAAAAACCATTAAATATGCCATAATTAATTTTAGATACGTTTCGGCTGGTTTTATTACGATTCTGGTCTAAAAAGCCTTTAATTGAGAGTGTTAATAGGATCGGTAAATGGTCTGACTCCTGAACATTTAATGTATGTCCAATAACTAATAATTGTTTAGCACCGAACGAATAAATGCCTGATTAATACATGTGGAGCTATAATTTACTGTACGAGCAGGTGTATTAATCAAAGAGCATAGCCCAAAAGATAATGGGGCATTGCTTGACGACAAAATATCTATATTGATATCACCAATATGAAGAAAAATTTTTGATAAGCGAAGTTTATTTAGGATCGAAACAATATCGTTTAAATAGTTATCAATAGAGCTAAAGCTACTAATTAAAAAATCCCCAAATGAGAAATTGAGCACCATACTCTCAGCAGCTGTTAAATTGTACTTAAATTAATTAACCGTAAAATTATTTTTTACAAACGCAGCTACACGTTTTAAATTATTACAGCAACTAAAAAAAGTGTAGCCAGAAACCTTGTAAAAATTGACTTCATTATTATTGATTTAAATTTTCGTTAAAAAAATCATATCCGGCTTAATGAATTGACTAGACAGATTAGCTGGAAGCGAAGAAAAATTAGCGCGTAATCTTCTTATATTAAAATGCGCGATATAAAATTTAGAAAATACTAAACTGTCATGAACATCATCAATTAAATCACTATCACCTTTATGAACTACAACTGACATTTAAGAAAAAATAAATAAAATGTAAAACAGTGAACGATTTAAATTTCATCAAGGTAGGATTTTCTTACGTAGATATTACCATTAGGAACCCATACGTATTTAACCTGTTAGACTTTTTAAATTTCCTTACTTCAGAATATAGATAATCCCGGAACTTTGTCAAATTACTTCGGTCTAAAAAGACCAAAGTATTTAAATCCTGTCAAAAATTATCAAAAATTCGATTGGTTCAAAAGCATTTTTATCGAAGTTTTGAAAGTCCCTGAGTCTAAAAAAGCATAAAAAAAATGTTCGTCCGTCTGTCTGGATGTCTGGATGTCTGTACCCATGATATCTTGAGAACGGCTTGTTCGATTTAGAAATTTTTTTTCCAATCTGTTTCTATGGTAAAGGCCAAAATTTGCAAAGATTTTGGAATCTGTGCGTCAAGAGGGTCGGGTATCAGCCATACGAATTGACCCAAAATACTTGTTTATAGAAATATTTACCAATTTTTTATATATGCTGGTTTGAATATTGGGTTGGGTATTGAGTTTGGGGTTGAGTTAAAGGTTAAGTAAGGGGTCAATTTGGGAGTTGAGTTGGAGTTGAGTTGGGGATGCGTTAAGAAGATACAGTGAGCAGTTGACCAATTTTTTATATATGCTAGTGAGGATTGAGTTGAAAGAGAATTTGCGGTTGGGTTGAGGGTCCGAGTTGGGGGCTGTTTGCGGGTTGAATTGGGGTTGAGATTGTGTTGTACCAGTGTTTAGTGAGCAGTTGAGCAATCTATAAAATAAAGTAAGTGCTTATATGTATTTACAGCATATATGTGTATGATTTTTAAACAAATCCACATGACAACCGATTTGAACCAAAACTAACACAAATATTGTTTAAGACTTAAGAAAGGTCAGTGTTAAAATCTCAAACCTCAAATTGAACCTTTTACATTTCAAATTAAACCTTTTGCAAATTAAATGAATTTGCTAATTACGATGGAAATTATCTATTTCTTAACTGATTCTAGTGAAATTTGACTTTCGCGATGGCAATGGGATTCTAAAATGAGTTTTGGATGAAATTCAGGAATATGGCAAAGTATGATGGAACTTGCCTATTTCTCGGCCAATTTTGATAAATGTGGGCTTGTGTATTGGAAATAGGATTTTAAAATGATTTTTGGATGAAATTCTGGAATATGGCCCAGTATGATAGAGCTTGTATATTTCTCAATCGAATATGATGATATTTGATTTGTAGCCTAGTATTGGGATTCTAAAATTATTTTTAGATGAAATTCTGTAGTATGGACAGTTAGAACTTGTAGAGAACTGGTGCTTTTTTTAATGCATTTTAGTGGAATTTTACATGTGGGATGGAAAATGAATTTTAAAGTGATTTTTATATAAAGTTCTGGAATATGGCCAAGTAGGAGGAAATTGGATATTCCATAACCGATTATTATGAAATTCGAGAATGAAATATTCATGATTTAAAATAATATTTGTAATACCCTACACTACCGTTAGTAGTTTCCAGACTGCGGCGCGTGTCCGCTACATTTATATTTATGTAAACATGGCCAAATTTACCGCTCTGACAGCAAATAATCTACAAGATTGACTTAAGAGGTTCATTTCGGTATTGATTTGGGAGTTATATTAATCAAGACCGAAGTTCATCGGCTGATAATCGTTGCTTCGTTTTAGCGACCAAGATTGAATCACGAATGTGTTTATCTTTAAACTTGACGATTAACTCACACACATCGATATTAATATTAAGACCTTGCGTAATTAAATAATTTATATCGATAGTTGTATTTTATAGTACATAATACGCTATTCCTTTTCTTCTTTAACAAGAATTTTTATAAACAAACAATAATTATTGAAATTTTTAGAACGGCCTGCGTAGCCGTAGATGAAATGAAAACATACACAAATGCAATATAAGTAAAACTTTGTGTGTTTGTGAAAACACTTAAGCGAATTTAATAGGGAGGCTTATCGAATTCTCGGTTTTCAAAATCTTGGTTCTACAAAATCTCGGTTTTTCAAAAGCTCGGTTTTCAAAATCTCGCTTTTCTAAATCTCGTTTTAAAAATTTCGATTTTAAAAATCTTGGTTTTGCTGAGGACATTTTTTTTTTTTTTTAATTTTGGTTTTTATTTTTTCTATTGTATGTCTAAATATTTTACTTTTAACGATTTTTGGATGGTTTTAAATATTTTTAGTTAATTAAATTTGCTGGTATTTTTGGAGCGTATTGAAATCATGATTCTCAAAATCTTGATTTTATCAAAAAATTGGCTTTTAGAAAATCTTCGTTTTTGAAAACTTTAAAATTAAATTCCCCATTTACCCCATCAAATTAAATTCCCTCTATATAATTTTCAGTTTTTTCGTTTTGAAATGAAAAATCCCCATTTTTCAGAACTTAGAAAAGGCATGATTTTGAAAACCAAGATTTTTCCAACCAAGATTCAGTACCCAACCACACATATACGTACACATGTTAATTTTCATCATCGAAAAGGATCTTAGTAGGCCTAGACCTATTCTTATATCTGTTCCATTTTAAAATGGAAATGAGGCAACCAATAGAAAGAGATAAGTCCCATTATTTCAGAAATACCTAGTAAAATAAATTAACATCCATATGTTCGAATGAGATATCCGAACTATGATATAGCTTTATCCTATTTACACTATTTACTTCTAAAGTTATTTAGAATATTTTACTATTTTTGCTTTATGTACAAAAGAGATGTTAATCTCTACCTGGGGCCCTATTCTCGAATTTCACATCCATTTTCCACATGTGGACATCTGTCAAAATTCATAAAAATTGAATTTTTTCGGTACTAAGGGAATATTTCCGAATGGGTATAAGCATGTGGAAAATATTCTTCATATAGGAAAATGTCCATTCTCTTTTTACTGGACTAGTATAAGTATAATAAGAAGTTAAATTTTTAACGATATAATCTCTCCTCTTACCATCATTTTTAATTCATTATTTAATTTAATCAATAAAACATTTTATAGATTATTTTCCATCAGATTACCTTTACTGACTGACAAATTGACGTGTCAGTCAATAAATGTTCAATGCAGAAAAATTTTTACACAAAATTTGATACACAAAAATTCACTATATCGCTCGTAGCGATGTTATTTAAATTGTATCTAGGAACAACACCATTAGCTAGAGACCTCTATTGAAAATATTTTTGAGCTAATGACATTTGGTTTTAACGATATTTGGCATATAACGACTTAAACATTTAGTCATTCGTTTGGTTAACAACCCATTTACGTTCAATGAAACTTTGACGATTCAGATGCATCGTAAAAGAAAAAAAGAGAAAAACTATAATTAAAAAATCAAACGGCATAAGCAAACCCGAGAAACAAATCTAAAAAATGTGTATAAGTTATGGTAGGCAGAAATTCAGTGAAAGTAAATGGTCTAAAATCTAAATAGATATAACGACTATTTTGGCAATAGCAACCGAATTTAGTTGGTCCTTTGAAGGACGTGCTAAACGAACAAGCAAATTATCGGAATTGTTCATTTCAGTGAATTTTTAATTAATTGTAATTTTTTCCGCTTTTTATGCTAAAGGTTTGTCTGACTAACCTAGCTAGATTTTTCCGCTTTTAAGAGATAAGGAAACTTTTCGTGCAAAAACTACTTGAACCGAAACGAAAAACAACGGAATGAACCGAATGAAAATATTGCTCTGGTTCCCTACATTTTATTTATTTCGTTCCGGTTCCAGTTTTCGGTTCATAAAAAATATAGGTTTTTTTCGGTTTTCGGTTTGTGATTCGGTTCCGGTTTTACTCTCTGGTTGCAGCATAAATCACTTTACACTGAAACTGTAACTAAAAACAAACAAACCGACTTAAAATTTAAACAAAAATTAAATCAATCCAAACAAACTAAATTACGTTAAATTAAATTAAATTAAATTAAATTACTTTAAAGCAAATTAAATTAAAACTAAATTTTCGAGAAGAACGACAAACACGTCCATTATTCTCAACGAACAACGACCGACCTCCCGGGAAGCTGTCGGATACAATATGACAATTAAACAATTAAGGTCAACAATTCACCTTTCACCCAGCAGAGATATTAGAAAATCACAATTACTACGAACAGTACTACAACCTAACATAACAGATAAATGTGTAAAACTAGACACGTGATACCTTTAAAAATTATTTACAAAATATAATGGAGCAGCCTTTGTCGACTTCGTCCTTTTAATAAAAACTAATCGTAAAAAATGGATAATTCCAAAAACCATGTTAAGAGGAAGTCATCTTTAGTCAATATGGAATCCAGCCTATTAGATTGAGTTTCTAACCCACGAGACGCGAATCTTGTAAGGGGGACGAGTTAACACAACTAGAATTGCAACTCAACATAATATTTAAATTCGCCATAAATTCGCCATCCAAAGACGTCGAATCAGCATAAAGTAAAACAAATGCCAGAGAACACACGCGTTCTAGTTATTTGAGAATATTGTAAATTGCTTACTAAGCTTTTTTATGTATAAAATCTTAACATTTTTCTATTTTTTTTTTACTTTTAGTTAAACAAAACTCTTAATTTCGATGCCAATAAATTATCGAAGATATAAAAGGGTACTTGCCGGTGGTCTGTCCATCTGTATTTGACCTCTTTAGATCTTGGATGGTTTAACAAATTAAAGAGTGAATTTTATCAAAATTCTGATATCCAGGAGTGGCAGATTCGATCGTCCATAAAGTTTATGTTGCAAGTATCTAAAAAATATAAGATCATTAGGTGCAATAAAAACACTAAATGTGTATACGATTTGTTTAACAAGTGTCGCGTATTAGCAAAACCTCATTTTTTTATTATTTGACGAATTGAGTTGATATAAAGTAGGGATCGCTTATTAGAAATAAATCAAATACCCTAAAACTCGACTTTTACCGTAGTAAATTATTTACGTGTGAAATCGTTCAAATAATTGTTAAATAACTTTCTAGAACAATATTACGAAATTAGGCTTTTTGAATTTTTAAACGGATTCAATTTTTAAAAAAATTAAATCATTCACAATATGCAAATGAATAATGTTATGAATAATGCTTATTATTGATTGAGTTAGGCGGAACCACCCCCATAATCTTTGTACATTTCCTATACAGTATATTTTACAATTTCAACAATGACAAATTGACAGGTTTTTAAAACCTTTTTAGCGTTGTTTGTTTCTTATCATTAGCCTTCAATTATATAATGATATTATTCCCAGAGCTTTTTGACGAATTGTTGTCTCATCAAACCAAAAAAAAAAATTTGACCTTCTATACATCATTCACAAAACAAAACATAAAAAATTTATCATGATAAGAAAATTGGATTTTATTCTCGTTTGTTTTTATTGTCCATCATAAAATTGTATACGGAGAAGTAGTATATCCCCAAAACAACGAGTTGCTTATCATCGCACACAAAAATAATTATCTCAAAAACAATTATTAAGCTTTTTAAAAGATAATTTTTTGATAGACCATAATCAACTCTTAATTTTCCATTTGATTTCCATTAAACCACACATACTCACATACTGGGAAACGCACAGAACAATAATAAAAGCAAATTTAATATTTCTACTTCATCAACTGTATATACGAAAACCAACCAACCAACCAAAACCATGTATACTTATGTATAAAGGCAGAAGCTTTACAGCAACAAAATGTGTATAGATTGATTTTCCCTTAGGGACAGATGATAAAAAGGAACAAGAATGTATATAATGTTATTGGGTAATATCTAGTATTTCCTTTTTATTTTGTGTGTCTGTGTGTGTGAATATGTCTATATGCTTAAACCACGAGAAAACGATCCTTACGGAATTTTAACTAAACAAAAAGTAGATTACACACACATACAGACACTAAACGTAAAAACGGAAGAAAAATGTGAAAACGAAAGCTTTTTTTCAATAAATGGTTTGGTTTTTCGTTTTTTTTTATTTTGGTTTTGGTTGAGTTTGGTTTGGTTTGGTTTAGTTTTTTCCACATATTTTATTTTCGTGAATATTGAATTTAAACATATAAATGGTCAAAATATGTTATTTACAATTTTATTGCCTTTTCAATATTGAATTAGATTTGCAAAATAACAAATAATATATCGTGAGGCCAAGGAAGGAAGGAATAAAAATGTAAAGCAAGTATATGTAAGGATAAGGGATATACTCGGAAAATGTGTTTATATAAGACAAATAAACAAAAATATGGTTTATTCTGAGAGAGAGAGAGAATCTTGTAGAGTAGAAACGGCAAAAAATAAAAACGAATTTCCGGATGTAGGATTGATTTCTTCAATTGACTGTTTATTTTTAAAATGATATTTTTTATCCATAAAAAGGTAGAAAATATGTATGGAGTATTAAATTTCGACAATCAATTTAATTTGGTAAACTTTTAATCTATTTGATTGTGGTACATATGTGTATAACATGGCATTTTGATGTATAATTCCATTATCTGATGAGTATTTCAACAATTCCTAGCCGTATGGTTGAACATGACGCTTACGAAAATTTATTCGAAATCCTAATGTGACATATTAAGATATAGTAAACTTTAAACAATGAGACATTCTAATTTTCTATTCTAAAGATTTATATGAGACACATGTGAAATTTAAATCTATTCGACATTTATTTGTTAAGGATTGGACATACAAATTTAATCATACCCGGTTAAAAGCTGTAACTAAATTTAGTTTCACTTTTACATCGGTTGTTGAGAAATTGAGAGATGAAGCTAACTCTATCCAGGACAAACATTACTATTGTTGTTTCGACAAAGTACAATTTTTTTGTTCAACTTCCAATCCACATAAGCTTTAGAAAACTCAATTAATTCAAACAAAAGCGCAGATGACAATTGTAATAAATCCAAATGCTTAAAGTTAAATACTTGATTCAGACATTTAACGTATTGTGTTATATAACTAATATGACTCACATAATACATAAGTAAGTACTGCTTTACCTCAACCAAATCATTATGTGTGTTAATTTAAAATTTCACTCTAAAATATTCCCACTATTTTTTATTTCACAAAAATGCATCAATCGCTTTAACGTTAAGTTTCATTTCATATCGCGTGTTATTATTTGTTTTTCCTATGACCCGTTAGTAAAATTTCAAAAAGACTTCTCTGAGAGGGGCGCAAGCAACTTCGAAAATGACTGCGTTTCACTGAAAATATTATGTAAGTTACTGTGATTAATCTTAATGGGTTTAAATTGCTAAAATGTTATAAGAAGTCGCGTTTTCTGGATAAAAATAAAATTTCCTTACATTTTAGCCGAGACACATATTTTGACAAGAAGCCTTACTTTTTAGAAGTCCAGAAGAAGACTGATCAAACTTATAAACACAATTACAATGTTCACTATTTTAGACATATAGTGCCAAAAATTAAAGAATGGTCCAAATATTTTGAAAATGTTATTTTAGAATTGAATGCGGTTTCAAAATATCAAACTTTTTCAACATGGAATGAGTAAGGCACGCAACTCGGGGCGATATATTTTACACAGTTCTTCGCACATTGACCTGACCCGATAAAACGGATGAGTTTTGAGAAAACAGTATTGAATGTAGAGAAAAGGTAGTCGCTAATAACATTGTGGTAATATTTTACCGATTCCAGGCCCAAATCCCAGGTGTTGATGTTTTTGATGCTCCTAGACTATTTATCGAGATGGTTTGTGCTACAAAATACCAACTCGAAAACCATAAATCCCGTTCCAAGTAAGTATACAATTATATACAGCATTTTGAGAGTTAATACTTTCATAAACAATGAAAAAATTTCAATATTTTCCCAATTTTCATGGGTTTTCTATACTTTTGTAATAGAGTTAAGTAACTTCTAAGCCACTTATAAATGTTTATTCACATTTTTCAGGGTTAATCGAGATTATTCTAAAAATTTGACATTTTCGATTTTATCCTAGTTTTATTTGGCAAGTGATTTGGAGCCTGGCCTTGAATTGCGAAATATTACAGATTTACTGTAGATATATGTATGTACAGTTCGACATTTAAGTCTACATATATGTATGTCATCATGAAGCACTCCAAAGTAAATTTGCATTTGGTTTTTCAATAGAATACTCTTACTAGAACAAATTTGTGATGCTGATAAACTGCAAGATGACCTCAACAGAATTAGTGCGTGGTGCAAATCAAAACTTGTTAAACTTAAACATCAAAAAGTGTAAAATTAGGTCTTTTATTCGTAAAGGGAATCCGATAACAACTAGATACAACATCAATGACAACGTAGTTCAAATAGTACAAGAGGTTACTGATTTAGAAGTCACCATCGTCGAAATCGTTAGTTTTAAAAGGAAAATCGATAATTCTATTGCTAAACCAACTGTATGTTTGACTAGTCAAGCGATGGACTGGGGAAGTCAGAGATATACAAACTTTATGTACACTATATTTTGCTTATATACGATTTCAAGTGGAATATGTTGTAATCGTTTTGAATCCTTACTATGATGTGCATTTCAACAGAATATAAAGCATACACAATTTTTTCGACATTCTTGTTAAAAAAAAACTTGCTGAGAATATGACTATGAAGTACCTTCTTATCAAAATGTGGCCCGCTGACCACCATATTCAACATGGTGCCAAGAATATAAAATTAGCACCCTTTGTAAATAGATATCTTCTTCTGGATGCTGCTTTTATCGGAACCGTACTACTTGGCCACATCGATTCAGCTTATGTATTGTAAAACATCTCTATAAATGTTCCAAGTAAGACATTGAGTAAACACCGATTTTTGGGGCGAGAAAATCTTTGCGCCATTTGTTTAACAACCCAATCGCAAAATCATTCATTAACGCAGAGGATCAATTCGATTTTAGTCTATCAGAATACCATTTCAAAAAAAAAAAAAAAATCAAAACTTGTTTTTTAAATTTATGATTAATATTTCTGACAGCTTCAACTTCGAAGAACAAAATTTTAGATTTTTTTAAATTTCGAATTAATTTATAATTTTCTTGTTTTGTTTTATATTAATTTTGAGTTTTAGTAATTGGCGATTATTTTTTTCACATCATCGATTTCATTACCTAAATGAAAAAATAAATATTAATAAAGTTTATAAAAAAACCTTATTTTTACCACTACCATTACCATTACCATTACCATTACAATTAGCATAACCGTTACCGTTACCGTTACACCATTATACTATTATTACCGCTAAAATTACCATTACCTTTACCATTAATATTACCGTTTTTATTAACATTATCGTTACCAGAACCGTTACTCTTACCAACACCATCACGTCCGTTTTATTGACTAATGTTCTCCTGGCATAGGTTCATTTCAGAAATGGAATCAGCCTTAATGTATGAAATCAAACAATAGTAATAGAGATGCCCCGAGAATTTTTCACTGCGATTTTTTTGAGTGAAATGATTAAAATCGTGAATTGTCAGCGAAAACAAGTTTGGAAGCAAAACTGCAGAGAAATCGCTTATGTAAAAGTAGTTAAAAAATTAATATAAAATTATTTAAAAACAACAGAATTTTATCTCTAAAACAAAATAAAAAACTTTTTATAATTTACATTATTTAATCTCTAATAATCTTACACATCACAAGACTTGTCATCCCAGAAATAATCGATAGGAAGTATTTTGTTTTGTAATAATGAACATAAACATTATTCACAAACTCGATAATATTCGAGATGTGGTAAGACTCGAGATTTTCATAAAAATAAAAACTTTTTTGTTTAACCTTACAATTTAATACAGTTATACGTATTATACGTAGATGTGTGGTTTCTAATCTGGCAAAGTGACAACTATCATGTTCTTTTTTATTTTTCATAACCAGACATAATGGTAATAATCGAACAATTAGTTATTAAATATTTTGCGTGCACATATTTAAAAATTGTCGTGTTTGTATGTTTGTGAGTGTTATTGATAGATAGTGCTGCATATATCTACATCAACAATAGATAATAGTTTTAGGGCTAATAAAATTTATGAGACATTATGTTGGATACTGGTAAAAAAAAAATAAACAAAAATTTTATTTTACTAAACTCTAAACAGTTTTATCTATGTCACACAGTTTATGATAAAAGGGCGTTACATTGTGTTTTATAAAATAAATGTTGGTTTAATGTTGTAATATGTTTATGTAATATGCTGGGTGATTAATAATTGGTTTATTGGTTCCACTTTACATAATAATTACAAATAAATGACATGACATTGTTTTATAATAGATTAAATTGCTCCCAGGAGAGTTGTAACTTGAATTGTTTTGTGTTTGTTCTTCTGAGGTCGGATGGTTTAGTTATGAAAAATAAAACATTAATTGTTTACATATAAACTACAAATAAAGTACAAATTCAACATGCATAGCCTCTTAGTCTCATATGTTAACATCAAAGTTTTAGAATTCGGACATTAACAGAAAGAATATGGCTAATCCTCAATTGTAAGTAGAAAGAGCTATAGTAATCAGCTCTTTCAGAGTAATAGAAATTTGGTCTCCAATTACGGAGATTAAACAAGACCAAGGCCAGCATTATATAAACTGGGGTGCTCGGCACCACGAATGCAAACATTAAACTAAAATTTCGTGGTTTACCAATTTTATAACCAGAATTACCGGATGACCCCAGCAATATGAGTGTTTTCAATGGCCTCTAAATCTTCGAATGGCTACTCTGATTGATAGCTCTAATTATGAGCACCAAAAACAGTATTACGGAATAGTAATTGGCCTTCTGGAAGCATTTTAATTTGTTCAAAGTATGCTCGCTAAAATTACCGGTCATCAGTCTGCTGTCGTTTTCATGTGTAAATCTCTTGTCAGATCATGAAAATTATTCTTAAATGAGTCTAAAACGGTGGACTGGCTAGCATCAGTGGTTGTTTATGTTTTAGTACGCAGCTTCATGACAAATTTAGCAGATCTTTAAACTATTCGACTAACGAAAAAACAAACAGAAGGATTACCAAGGTAGTATCCACTATTCAGCAATGTTTAGCCTAGAGACATAAGGTCCTCACTTTTAGGCGAGATCAACAAGTTCTAACCTATATTCTTTCATGCCTATGATCAAGCCCTCAACGCGTCTGGTTATTATACTGACTGCACGTTGAAATCATTTAGGGTTCCTAATTTTCCATAATCCAGTTTTTAATTGACGTTTATACCAGTAAGGAAAATTGCGGACTTAGCTCATTAGATTAATGATACAGCCGTTAATCGCCTCCAGAGTCAAAATCAGAACCCGAGTAAAAGCAAGATTTAGAGTAAAAGAGTAAAAGAGTAAAAGAGTAAAAGAGTAAAAGAGTAAAAGAGTAAAAGAGTAAAAGAGTAAAAGAGTAAAAGAGTAAAAGAGTAAAAGAGTAAAAGAGTAAAAGAGTAAAAGAGTAAAAGAGTAAAAGAGTAAAAGAGTAAAAGAGTAAAAGAGTAAAAGAGTAAAAGAGTAAAAGAGTAAAAGAGTAAAAGAGTAAAAGAGTAAAAGAGTAAAAGAGTAAAAGAGTAAAAGAGTAAAAGAGTAAAAGAGTAAAAGAGTAAAAGAGTAAAAGAGTAAAAGAGTAAAAGAGTAAAAGAGTAAAAGAGTAAAAGAGTAAAAGAGTAAAAGAGTAAAAGAGTAAAAGAGTAAAAGAGTAAAAGAGTAAAAGAGTAAAAGAGTAAAAGAGTAAAAGAGTAAAAGAGTAAAAGAGTAAAAGAGTAAAAGAGTAAAAGAGTAAAAGAGTAAAAGAGTAAAAGAGTAAAAGAGTAAAAGAGTAAAAGAGTAAAAGAGTAAAAGAGTAAAAGAGTAAAAGAGTAAAAGAGTAAAAGAGTAAAAGAGTAAAAGAGTAAAAGAGTAAAAGAGTAAAAGAGTAAAAGAGTAAAAGAGTAAAAGAGTAAAAGAGTAAAAGAGTAAAAGAGTCAAAGAGTAAAAGAGTAAAAGAGTAAAAGAGTAAAAGAGTAAAAGAGTAAAAGAGTAAAAGAGTAAAAGAGTAAAAGAGTAAAAGAGTAAAAGAGTAAAAGAGTAAAAGAGTAAAAGAGTAAAAGAGTAAAAGAGTAAAAGAGTAAAAGAGTAAAAGAGTAAAAGAGTAAAAGAGTAAAAGAGTAAAAGAGTAAAAGAGTAAAAGAATAAAAGATTAAAAGATTAAAAGAGTAAAAGAGTAAAAGAGTAAAAGAGTAAAAGAGTAAAGAGTAAAAGAGTAAAAGAGTAAAAGAGTAAAAGAGTAAAAGAGTAAAAGAGTAAAAGAGTAAAAGAGTAAAAGAGTAAAAGAGTAAAAGAGTAAAAGAGTAAAAGAGTAAAAGAGTAAAAGAGTAAAAGAGTAAAAGAGTAAAAGAGTAAAAGAGTAAAAGAGTAAAAGAGTAAAAGAGTAAAAGAGTAAAAGAGTAAAAGAGTAAAAGAGTAAAAGAGTAAAAGAGTAAAAGAGTAAAAGAGTAAAAGAGTAAAAGAGTAAAAGAGTAAAAGAGTAAAAGAGTAAAAGAGTAAAAGAGTAAAAGAGTAAAAGAGTAAAAGGTAAAAGAGTAAAAGAGTAAAAGAGTAAGAGATCATTCATCAGGAATTCTTCTAAATTTGATCAGTTTCAGAAACACAAGATCTATTTTTTCCAAACCAGTTGTTGCCTAGGAATTTCTTTCTTAATCTGCCTGTACGTGAAACACAACGACACACAGTCGTTATCAAATGCAAAGAGAGGAGCAAGTAAGTAATTATACTGGATTGGAAGTTCGGTTAACAGGAATAATATTTTTGATATTGGCTTGGAATTTTTGAAAACAATAAGAAATCGAGTGAGTAATACCTTTCAATACATTCATTTCCATATGCCTGCGGTGCACCAGCCTGGAACAACATTCCAGTTGATTCGTGTTTTTTTTCGTTTTGTACAATTTCGGTTCAATACAAATGAACTTTCCATTCGAATATATAATCAAGACAATTATCTTCACCCACCGTTGCGCTATTAAAACTAACCCTAAGGGAAGTACGAGGTATGAGGTAAACGATAGTACCACCATCCACCAAAATGAGAAATTCACAATCCAAGGAACCAGCAAATTATGAATTCCAATTATTCCCAACTTGCACATTAACACATGTGCCACCCACCTCGAATTTGACTTTGCATATATCGAGCGCAATAATTTAAGACACATCAGATTTTTTAATATACTGGCTCCATTGCTTAATGACGAGGATTTTCCAATCGTCGGCCGATCAGACGATGTTCTTCTAAGTATTTCATCAGTTGGAAAACTATTATTGTCTGTAGCAAGTTGGAAAGTCTTACACAATAGCAATACGTTTATAATTCGTAGGCTTAAAACTTTGCAATCGATTTTAGGAAAATATTTTAAAGGAGGAGGGTTAAATATTTATTCAGGAAGAAAGATAGGGATGTCAAAATTTATTACATTTCACTCTATCATTGCCAATAAGTTTTCAGTCGTTGGGCCTGTCAAGTGATTTTCAGTATATATGGAACTTTCCTAATGGTCATCATATGTTTGTGCCAAGGATTGCATCTTTTATGAGGTTTGGATACAGTGGATGGAATGAAATGTTTCAATTATATGGAAATAGTGCATCCTTTTTTTTCAACGCCAGCTCCTAATGGTTCCCTACATTTCGAATTTAACACCTAATTGGATAACTTTTCCCATTGTCCCTTTTAAAAGGTTAATAGGTGCTTTTTAAAGTTTTAACCCAATAAGTTAAAATGTTCAACACTTGACACAATGCCATTGATTTTAAAGAAATTACTAAGCTTTCTTCACATTTAAAGTTCAACGAAGTATATAAGTATAACCAACAAGACTCACCTGACCTTGTTTAACGCTTTTTGTTATCAATTTTTTGTTGTTTAGAATTTTATTATTTTTTTAATTCAATTTGCCCCAATAAAAAAAAAATAATAAAACGACATTAATAATAAATTGGAAAAGCTTTGTAAATGTCTATACGTTCGTATAAAATGTAATAAGCATGTTTTGCTTCCATTCACAAAAACACATTTCTTAGAAGCCTCCTCTCTCTTCGTATTGTTGTTGTGAGTTTTATTTTTTTCGTAATGTTTATAAATAAATGATTTTTTTTCCGTGTATGCGTACACACACAAGGTAAAAAGTACACAAAAATGAGCTTAAATAGTTTTAAATAATAAATACACTTTACATTTTTTTGTTGTTGTTGGTTTAAGTCAATAAAATATCGGTGGGTTTGCAGTACAGCTTGTTGGTGTTCTAATGCTTTCGGTTTCAGGTTTTCAATTTTTATACGCACACAAACAAAGCTTTTTTTTATTTACTTTTCTATAATTTTTTGTTTGAGCTTTATTTGTTCTCTCCCAAAATAACAAATAAAAATAAATTACTTAATACGCCTGGGAATGATAAGAGTTTTTTATTTTTTTTATTTTCTTTAAATTAAAAATTTAAACAAAAGCTTTTTTGGAACTATATGTGCACATATATACCCATGTACATGAAGTGTGAGAAATTCAACAACAACAACGTACGATAGTAAATGCCAAGCAAAAAAAAAAAAAAACTTTGAAATATTTTTTAGGTGAGTGTTGAAGATTAATCGATTTTTTGTGATAAACAAATGTTTATGTTTACATTGAAAGCTTTCTTGCATGTCATCATTGTCAATCAAATTTTTTGTTTTACTCATACACATATAAAAAAGTGTTTTCGTATATGTTATTTACGAATTTGTTGCTATATGGAAACATTTTCTAAAGCTCGACATGCAAAAGATACTGACAGAAGAGGTATATGTTTATAGGAAAGGTAGCATACACGTAAATTGTTGTTTATGGTGGTACACACACACAAAAGAAAAGTAGATTAAAATTGTATGAAATTAAATTTATTGACTACATTTAATGGGAAATAATAATTTTTGTTTTTGTTGTGGATTTTTATGTTTATTTACCTTTTTTTGGGATATTTAGGAATTTTTATTCGGATAAAGGTTCCTGGAAGGGTAAATGAACGATTTTGTTTATAAATTCGAATTTTTGGAAACGATGTTTACGATGAACTCTATTGTGAATTTGCACATTCCTAATTGTTAAATAAAGGTTAGGCAGAACATATAAATTAACTCAAAACTAACGTTTAGCTTATTCAAATTATTTAGCATAAAATTGTTGCTAAAATATTAGTCCCTTGTTATCCGAATTCACAAATCATAAAATTTTTGTTTTTAAAATCTTCTTCATTATTTTTAAACACTACGAGCTGTTTCAAGAGATTTAGAAATTTGAAATTTTCACTGTATCTAATTTGGTAACAGCAAAGTTTCAAAGTTCAATTAATGGCAGATATTTTTTATGCAATTGGTATTGTGTGATGCAAAATTGACTTCTTTACTATATATTTGTACTGCATATTTTACTATATCAAATAGGTAGCTCTCCTAATATTGACAATAACAACGATATTTAAAATTTATTTTAAAAATATTTTTCCTGTATAACTTATTGCATTTGGGTGATTCTTAGTTTGCTTATTTACAAAGCAGCTACACAAAAAATGTCCATTAAATATATATTCGTAAAGCTTTACTAACGGTAGATTAGTATTGTTTGAATCAAAATCATCATCTTTAGTCTTAAATACTATTGAAAATGCGTTTTGCGAAAAGGTGGAGTTTTTGCGAGAGCTTTTCAATGTTGCATGTTGTATTTTAATGTACCAAAAAGGTTGCTGTTCACTGAAAAAAATAAGGACACTTATAGAGTGAAAAACTGCGTTAATAGTAAGAAAAAATCATCAAAACTCCTCCGATGCAAGCTTTCTTTGTAAAGCTTTACTAACGGTAGATTAGTATTGTTTGAATCAAAATCATCATCTTTAGTCTTAAATACTATTGAAAATGCGTTTTGCGAAAAGGTGGAGTTTTTGCGAGAGCTTTCCAATGTTGCATGTTGTATTTCAATGTATCAAAAAGGTTGCTGTTCACTGAAACAAATAAGGACACTTATAGAGTGAAAAACTGCGTTAATAGTAAGAAAAAATCATCAAAACTCCTCCGATGCGTTAATAGTAAGAAACAGGGTGCGTTAATATTCTGAAAAATATTAATTAATTGATCATAACATTGATTGACGAGGTCGTAATTTAAATGAAGTTCTTCTCACGCATTGTGAAAAAATTGTATTATTAATGCAAATAGAATCAGTTTTGGATGAATTAATTCGTATTATTAACATAACAAGTTGTTGAGTTAATGAAGAAACACGAAATATTTGAGAAACAATTTGATAAATCTAATGAACTATTCGTAATATAAACGACACATTTAATAGTATCAGTGAATGGGTTCATCTACAGAACTTAAAAGTTCATTCCTTTGATGTAAAGTTCGAATATATTGATGTAATTATTCATATATTTTAAGCAAATGTTGCGCAATAGAAATGATTTAATTCATAAAATTGACAATAGCTATCGTAAATAATAAACCAGGATACGTAATATTTACGTAGTTATTCTTATATATATATATATATATATATATATATATATATATATATATATATATATATATATATATATATATATATATATATATATATATATATATATATATATATATATATATATATATATATATATATATATATATATATATATATATATATATATATATATATATATATATATATATATATATATATATATATATATACACATATATATATATATATATATATATATATATATATATATATATATATATATATAAATATATATATATATATATATATATATATATATATATACATATATATATATAAATTATTGTAATGTAATTTTTACCTTTTAGTTATAGTATTAGCTTTTAAACTTCAAACTTTGTTTTCTAATTATAAAAGTAATTGGTTTTTTAAAATTCAACAATAAACATAACTCAACAATAAAAAATTTCTACACAAAACAACAAATCTATCTTTGTAGTTTTATAAGTTAGTTTACATTGAACTACATAAGTTCTTCAAGAATAAAACTGACTTTCGATGATTTATTTTTTATGATACTACAAGATTTATAAAAATATGACTCAACAAAATTCCAAAAAATTCACCCTCTATGGGGTAGTTCAATTAAGTAAAAAAAAGATTTATAACAAATATCAAGGGCTCTTAAAGAACTATTGAATTAATTTAATACCATCCAGGTAACTAAAATATTTTTCGATGTTTTTGAGATCCCCAATGTCAAGAATAAATGACTGGATACACTCCTGTTTTTTGTTTCAAAAAATGAATATGATCCTCAGACTTCTGAGTATTTCCCATAAATAACATCGATTTTTGCGAATATTTAATTGTAATTTTAGTCACAAGTTTTTCCCCGTCTTATTTTTTTCACCACTTTTTGTGTGGGTACAAAGAACACATGAAGGCATCAAAAGAGTCGTAGGGCTGCATTGTATGTAGAAAAAAGATAATAAATAAAAATAAAATAATTAAAATTAAATTGACATTTTTCATATAGAGTTGTCTCTATACAATTTCATGTAGAATTAGTTTTATTTCCGCAGATTTAACTCTGTTTCCGGATTTTTTTGAAATTAATCACCCAGTCTGTCATTATATCAGAGCATGGTGGATGAACGGTCTTGTAATCAATATCAATCTAAAGGAAGAAGATATTGGTTAATCATTTTTTTTTTTATAAAATATGTTTGTCAATAATTTCTAATTCCAATCGAAAGGACAATCGCGATTTTGAAATACGAAACATTTAAAACTTATGACAAAATATGTTATACGAATTCCTCGTACCAAGTAATAACCGGTTGGTTTTTTAAATTTCGGCCATTTGGTCAGTATTTTTTCTAGTAAGTTTAGCTCGATTTGGATTTAATGTACTCGGTAACCACTGCAAGATTGCCATAAACTGTTAAATTCTTCGGCAGTCAGATTGTCATACTTAAGGCACTTAATACCAGCGGTACCATCCATACCGCTTCATTATCTATTGTTGAAAGAAAGAACATTAATCGCAACTTACTAAAATTATGAATTTTTTGAGCTTTGGCCACTGGAGTTAGTTTGGGTTTCAATAAATTGATTTTTCTTTTCAAATTACAATATTTTATGTAAATTTTGCCACGTTTACCGATACGATAAAATTCTCCTTTTTCCTTGAGAAACCGTTCCGTAACTTCCGTTTCGATTCTGTAGCTCGTTGATAGATCTAGGCGTATAATGTTTTCTCCAAAGTAGGTTGCTTTGCTTCATGCGGCGATAAATAAATCTCGTTCCAAGTATATAAAGGGTATTCAGTTCTTGATCTCCAACAGGATAATTTGTATTCAAACTTAATTATTTCAGCCATTTTACAATTTTTTAATATTTCTTTAATATGATGACCTTTGTTAATTTTTAAAATCTCGGTGTCAATATTCTCTTCTATAATGAACAAAATTAAAATCAATTATAAATAATTATGAACAATCTACAAATAACAAATTAATTAATTACCTATTAGAATATTTAGTAACTGGACTTGTCCCCAAGTTTTTAATAGAGACTTTAGTTAGGTTTCGTTTTCTTCACATATTGCTGAAATGTTTGGATCATCCACAGGAGTAGCATAATTTGGAATCGTGAGTAAAGCATAAGTTCTAAATTCATTATCAGATGCATATTGACTTGTGTATTCTCCGGCAAAAAACATATTTACTTGTAAACAATAAAATAATATTAATTAATAATTGCCAAGAATAACTGTTCTACCTAGTTTAATTAATTTTATTTTTTGCATTTAACACAAAACCGAACAAGGACGCCAATCGCCATTACTTTATCAATAAATAATATTAAATATTTGAATTATATTGTTTTAATTTAACACTAATAGAAAAACAGTTAATCCCGGGTAAATGGACCAAAAATTAGGTTTACAATATTATTTAAGATAAATTATGAACATTTTAAAATTCTCAATGTTAGCAACTTTTTAATGAAATTTAAAAGAAACAATATTAGGTGCCAAATAAACTTTGACCTTTCTAAATACTTAAAAAAACATGAATGAATCTAAATTCACTTAAATTATATAAATAAACTATAAAAATATTATTTTTATTTACCAGATTAATATAACAACTATACACAATTTATTTTTTGTATTTAAATTTGTGTAATGTAGTTTTTGTAACTGATTGCACGTTTTTTCATTTTTTTTTTTATGAAGCACATACAAATTTCGACTATCTTACTGAAATAGTAGATATTTAATGTATTTCAATTTGGATTTCTTTGTCCTTTTGGGCTTTCCCGTTATTGTTTTAGCGATTCATTTATAATATGAAATAATTTGTTAGCCTAATGAATTCATTCTTACATTTTGTGAACAACTTTGGATATTCATCAGTAATATGATCAAATGCAATCCTATTATGAATTTGTTCTTTGATTTTATGTAGAAATTCATCTGATCATTTATAATAAGAACAAGTTTCTATATATTCTGAAGTATAATTCATAAATATTATTGTACACATACAAAGACCGATAATGGCGACCCAACACAAAAATGCAATAAATACAATTATTGCTTTTGGCTAAGACCTTAAATGTAAAGAAATAGCAAGCAAAGAGTAATTCGCTTATTGTTGTTAATGCAAAGTTTAGGCTATTGTAAATTTTTTGTTTACAATTTGTTATTTTAGCTATATTTCTTGGTATTTAGTATTATTCAAAAATTTACAATATATCTTTTATGGATGTTTTTTTTCGAATTAAAATTTACAGATTAAATAATTAAATTCCTGGAATTGAGAGAAAATACATCTTAGAATGCAATTTTGTAGTACAAAATTGACATTAATAATTAACAACTTATTCCGATAAACATAAGGCGTTTGTTTTCCGTTCGTTTGGCTTTCAACGTTCATCAGTTATTATAAGTAGATGAAGTTCGTTAAGCACAGTAAGAGTCGCTTTCGGCATCTAAGCTACAGAACTTTTATTAGAAGCTAAGTAATCCGATAATTTCTCATGATTTTTCATTTATCTGAAATGATGTTCCACAAATTCAGATAAACTGAAACTGTTCGATTGAAATTGAAATTTTTTTTGTTCAAATGATAAGTATAAGACCTTATAATAAAGTTCGAGACTCACTAAGACAAGTGACTGTATATTCCTGAATAGTAATGAATAATGACATAAACCTTAGGATACATTGAATATTCACTACATAATTGCATTTCACCATAATAAAATGAAGATTTGGAAATGTCGACATTGTAGTTCAAGGTGCATAAATAACAATAGTTTTAAAGTGGAGAGGTAAACAAAAATGTTACTTAAAAATTTCATTAATATGACTTAAAATCTATAGGTTATAAAAATAAATCTTTACGTTTATATTATTTGGTTAAAAAATAATAATTTCAGTTAAAGCAATCCAAAAATAAAATCATAAACTGTAGTGTTCTCGCGCAAACCGTCTGTAGCTTGCTTTGTTTGACAATGAGATGTTTCTGATTCAAGGATTTTATATTTTTGAAAATGAACTTTTTCTTTAATATTATAAATAGTTTCATTAATATGATACACCATTATTTACTAAAGGAAATTGGTTACAGTAATTCATCACTTTTATACTATATATCTTTTCATAAATATGTGAAATTAATATTCATAATTACTATGAATTGGTGATCAATAAAATGCTTTTTATAATAATTACCAAAAATACTAACATTTATAAAGGTTGAGAGTGTATTATATTATACGGATACAAAAAAATATTATTTTTAATTTTAATGAACCAGAATTCGTAATATTAACGTACTAAATTTTTATGAACAAAATTGTTTTTGGAGTTTTTACATCTATATGATGATTTTTACATTAATACGATGAATTTGAGTTAATGATTGATGTTCATTAATAAAATATTCAATATTTTTTCAGTATTCTGATGGCAAAGGCAATAAATTGAACCTATTCGCCCGACTAATTAACAGAAAACTAAACCGTTAAACTAAATAGAAAATACCGACATTATAAAAATATTGACAACATCATCGATATTTTGTTGTGATTTTAAAAATTTAATTTGTCATAATTTCTTTGATTTATGTAGCAGCATTAATTACCTACAAATAATTCTAATTAAATTTGTAATGCTAAATTTAAAATTCAATTGGATTTGTGTTACTCAAAAACCTCTTAATTGTTGTTAAATACAATTGAAAAAACTTTTTCCATTTAAATAAAAGTTTTACGTGAGCTTTAGAAATTCTTGTTTCCATATTTTACTGTACCAAAAATTCGTTGTTTAACGACAGCTCACAACAAAACCCTCAACCTTAAATAATATAATTTGAGTAAAATTAGGACCAATTCAGCTGTATTTTATCAAAAATTAAATGACACATTTAAAAAATTACGAAAACACAATTCGATAAAATCGGTCAAATATTTTTGTAAAATTCACAAGTGCATTTATTTAGTGCATAATCAAAAATAAATCGACACGAGTATCATTTGTTTTAACGGTAATGGTAATGGTGATGGTGATGGGAATGGTGATGGTGATGTTGATGAGGAGGATGATGATTATGATTGTGCTATAATGGTATGGTGGTATAATGGTAGGATGGTATGATGATATGAAGGTACGATGGTAACATGGTACAATTGTGTATGGAATGATGGCAAGGTGATAGGATGTTATTATGGTATGGCGCATAATGATATGGTGGTGTAATGATATGACGGCATGACGTTAAGATGGGATGATGGTTTGATGGTACGATGGTGTAACTGTATTATGATACGGTGGTATGATGGTGTTGTGGTATAATTTTATGCTGTATTATGGTATGGTTGTATGATAGTTTGGTAGTATGTTGTTATAATTATTTGATTATTATTTATATCGGTATCATTCATAAAATCCACCTTTGAAGGCATGTCGAACAAATTTCAATGAAAAAACGCGAGTTCATCTGTAAATCTACGTCTCCTCTAGGGAGTTTTTACTCCAACTTCTTTCTTTGTGTAAAGCAAGAAGGTAAACATAATGAAGAACTCTAGAGAAACATTTTTATTTTCACAGAATTAAATTACATGTATGGATGGTCTTTTGGTATGGGAGGTCTGTCTTGATCTTCCTCATTGAATCTTCTAGGTATGTGGCTACGTGAAAGAGAACGCACCTTCATTCCGAGAATAGGAACTTCCAAAATTTTATGTGTTTTAGTCCGGGAGCAAAATCAAAAAATGTGGGTTACAAGCCAGCATTGTGGTAAACCCAACAAATTATTATTTTTTTTTTTTTGATTTTATTTAATTCACTTAATAAATTGTATTCAAATGCGCCTTGATCTATTTTTGTTTATATTTTAAATAAAAAAACCTGTTGAAGTGCACCAATTGAATTTTAACTCTGCTTTTAATCTGCTGAATTTAAACATCTTGCATTATTTAGATGAAAAAGTTATTATATCTTATGGATAACGGATGTCAATGCACGATAAGTTGTGCCCTTAAAATCACCACAAATTTCAAGCGCTCCATTTTGCTTCGTCGCTGTTATAATTGGTGCAGCAAATTGAGTGGCGTATATCTTACAACAATTAATGGTTCGAGACTTAAATTATTTTGGTTGGACTTTTGTTCTTAAATCGAAATATATCAAATATATAAGCATACGACAATTCCGAAAATTAATCGAAACTCAAATTTTTAACTGTTAATTTGAAACTCTGAATTTTTTTCATTTCTAAAGTTTACACAAATGCAATACATTTCTACGCCATTCATCCAAGCAGATTTAAACTTTGCATAGTGGTTTCGTAACAAAATTAGCATGTTTTTGTAGTATTTTCGAAGGGGTATATCCCATTGGTCTAGATGCCTTCAACAATTAAAATTTAGATTTAAAAAAAAAAAAATTACAGGACTGAGTTAAAATAAATGGTTAAATGAAAGTAATCGTTTACCCATATCCGAAAGGTTTTACAACCTTTTGAAGAGTACACTGGAAAAACGATATAAGTTAATTAAAAAAAGAATGAGATTTTAAACACCGGGTACTTCACCTAGTATTGTATAATTATACATATACATATACAACAGAACAACGAATAAAAATAATTCTAATTAAATTTTTGTTGCTAACATTTAAGCTTTCAACTCAATTAACCGTAATTATTAGAAGTGATTTATAATTCATTTGGTTTTTGTGTAACTCAAAATAATTTTCCTTAATCCTAAATACTATTGAACAAATTTTTTTTCAATTTGATGTAGCTTTCGTTTCAGAAGCTTCAGAAAGCTTCACAGACCTAGATTATGTATATTATTTAGCCAAAAAGGTTAACACACTGACTGTGGAAAGAAAGTGACAACTACCTATTCGCCTTTATTAAATAAAGGGAGACTAAATTGACAACAACAACATTCCAAAAATATTAACAACAGCAACGATATTTTGATTGTATTTAAAAAACAAAGATTTTATAATTTATTTGGTTTATATTGGTTACGTATTGATTTTCTGCGAATCAAAATTATTATCATTTATAGAATTTATGTAAAGCTTTTGCTAGTGCTTTAAAGATCTTTATTTGACATTTCACTAAATCAAAAGGTTGCTGTAAAATTGAAAACAAAAATTGCAAAAATATTAACGACACCAACTGAAGTTTAATTTTACTTTAAAAAATTTAGTTGCTCCATAATTTATTCGATTTAGTTAGTTTCTAATTTAGTTACTTAACGAATCACGAATACAAATAATTCTAATTAAATCAAATTTGAGCTTTAATGCTCTATTAACTGTAATTGTTTTAGAAGTTATTTTTAATACATATGGTTTTGTGTGACACAAAATCATAAGGCTAAATACTATTGAGAAAGCTTTTTTTAATAAGATGCATCTTTAGAAAGCTTTATAAATCTGAATTCAATATGTTACTTTACCAAAAAAGTTGCCGTGCTGATTACTACGGAAACAAAATCAAATACCTATTCGTGTGAATTACATTCACAACGTTGCAAAAATATTAATAACAACAACAAAACCATATTTTGATTTTATTTGCGAAATTGAGTATCTTGATAATTAGGTATTTGGTGTGTATTTAGGAATCAGCAATAAACAAACAAAATTTTATTTAAACATCTGTTGGTAAAATTTCAGCTTTAAAGCCCAATTAACATCACTTATCTATTTTTTGTTATTAGACGCCGAAAATAACGAGCAGAGTTCCCAAAAAAAAAACCCAGTTACTTAAATTATAATTAAAATAGGAACCCGAATCTCGTTTTACATATTTTGCTAGTTATTACTTATATGCTCGATACTAAATCGTTATACCACTCGTTCTAAAAAATATTGCCTTATAAACTAATAATCCCCATTCATTACTGCTGTTAGGTTTCTTGCCTTCCAGGCTGTTGAACTTTGAACTGCATTGGCTGTAGGACGAGCGTGTATACAATTATAAACATCCAAACTTCCAAACAACTCAGAAACCTGGTTTTGCGAGGACCTTAGAAAATTGCATATTTTACTAAATTAAAAAAATTTCTGTAGTGATGAAGGTAGAAAGAAATTCAATACTAACTGTAATTCCTGATTCAATAACGGAAAACCAAATTGGCAAGTTCATTGAAAATATAACTTTAGTAACATACGTAATGAGCATTTTGACTAATTCCGTTTGCTTGAGAAAACGGAAAGGTTGTTTCATTTCAAACGGTAAGTTGTTTAAGATAATAGTTCAAGCCACCCTGTAGAAACGTTTACGAAACTCTAAATTAACATTGGGGACATACTTTATAAATTTTTAATTTAAACGAAGATTAGAAACAGAATAATTGACAAAGTCGTTCCCGCAGATGATATGAAAAAGCTTCAAGACCTTGCAAAATATGCTTCTGTTTCACGTACAAAGGATGTAAGATAGTTTTACAAGCACCACCCCAATATGCTAAACCATTTAGAAGCATAGAATGGACAGTATAATCGTAAAACGTACATTTTTCTGTAGACCAATAGAATTCTTGACTTAAGGCTTTCAATGTGCGCATTCTAGTTAAGGTTATCATCGATCGCAATTCCCAAATATCTAATTTCATTAACCAAACTTATGGTGAAACAATTATTAGAGGTACAAATGGCACTCTTATTACAGCCAATACTACCCGATCTACCGATCTTTGCCTAAGATGTAGAATAACAAACTGGGTTCAGCGAGGTGGCGAAATAACTCCTAACTTTTCGATTGAATTTGAACCGATTTAAAAACAATTATTGAGCCTATGAAACTTGGTAGTTTCATCATAACGTTGTTTTAATGTATTAAAGCTACAATAATTTTTATTTTTCATGTATTGTCAACTGATTGGTGATTTTTTTAACTTTTAAGTTAATAAATAACAACTGAGTAATAAATATTTAACTGCATTATTTCGTTTTCTAATATGCTTAGAGTTTAACTCCTAAAATGCACAGTATATATAAAAAAAACAAATAATAAATCGCAGAATATTTAATCGGCGAGTTAAACAAATAATTGATGCCCGTCAAATTGTACACCCATACCAAAAATACCAGAGCGTTTAGGAAATTCGTCGACGAACGAAATTTCTAGTTTTGAAAGTAGTGAGGAATCCGTAGATTCTTCTCCATTAGAATCTGACTCTGATAATGCACCCGAGCCGCTTAATTATAACTTACCAAGTTGCACTATAAAATAGCTAACCGTCAGTTAAAAAACATTTGCTCTCTATTTTCTTTTATTAATTAGCGGTTTGTTTCACAATAAAAATTCGAAGCAACCTCATTTTATTGGTTTTTTACCTATATAATAAAAGCCCTTTATAGTCCAGCAGAGTTAGGGTTTTTAAAGGAAATAAATTGGCCAAAAGGATAGGATAGGGTCGGAAAATGAGGCTTACACCTGTTTTTGCAAATTACTCGGTTATTTTCAGTTTAAGAAAAAATATTAAACGGGCAGTTTTCTATAGATATATGTACGTATTTTGTTAAATAATTCATTTTTTAAACAAGAAATTGGAGTATAAAGAGATAGTTCAACTGAATTAAAGAAAAATTGTGCTTTTGAAAGAAAGCAATTGGTAAAAAGCTTTTTTTAATCGGTGTCTTTTTTCATGTGAATTAAGAATCCGATGAATCGTGAGGTCGCGCTAATATAAAATGGTCGAAAAATGGAGTTTTCCATCCGTTTTAGGGGATCGCAAACACGTTTCCCCAAACAACTAGGTTATTTTGCATTTTAGGAAAAAATACAAAATGGCAAAGTTGTTTTGTGGATAATTTTCTATCGATACACTTAGCGCTGTCGTTTTAAAAATAAAATCAGCCGCAATCAAATTTTCCTGTAAAAAAAAAAATTTAAACAAGCAAAAACTTTATAAATCATTGCGCAATGTATTCAATAATAGCCCTGCGCTTTGGCCAGTCAAATATTATTAATTCTCCCGTTACAATGTTCATGTAAAAAGAAACCAAATTAGGTTAATTAAAGTTGTTTTATGAAACAACCCGCTCTTTCATAAAAGAAGAAAAATAGGAAATATTATTTTCCTGACTGTTAGCTATTTTTGGTGCAACCGCCCATGTTATTTTAAAGTTATAATTTTATAAACAATTTGCCATTCTGATTATTTTCAGCTTTCACTTCTTCATGCGTCGCAGAAAATGCTACTTTACCAGAAAACACAATCCAGGATTTACCGTTGAGCTATTCTTTAGGTATATATTTTATAAACAAGTTAGGCTAGGCTCTCTTCTGACAGAAAAATCACCTTTCTCCATTTTTCAAACACATTTTGTAAGATAATTCATTTCTATTTGCAGTAAGAAATCTGGAAATTGAAAGTTTACGAAACGAAGTTAAGGATCTTAAAGCAGAATTGCAGAAACACGACGCAAAAATGGAGGATCTCTTAAATTTAATTTTAACGAAAATAGTTCCAAAGGAAAATAAAGAAACTGACAGTGACGACTACCTTTTCAAAGAATTTCCTATTAAAGGGGTTAGCGGAGAACACGAAAATTTAGAAAAAAAACTAAGATCTGACGCCGGCTACAAATCTAGTTTGGTCAGTAACGTTTTAAATCAAATTTAAAATTTCTAAAATGGAATTACTCAAAATCACTAATTGAGTAAAATTTGTTTGAATTTTTGTAGCAAGAACTATCGCCAAGTTTCTCTTTGCCGACGAGGTTTTAGTTGATTATTCCTGATAAATAAACAAGTTGATAACCAGCACAGTTCGTACACTATTCAGTAAGTTTATGGCTTGTGACAACGCAAATTTTTTTAAAGAGTATCTAAAACATAATTTCTATATTATGTTTAATAATTTACCAGTTAGAAATGCACAGTTTAATACAAATATCTACTCGTAGATCTTACAGCGTTCTTTTTATTTCTATTTTCATACATTTTGATAGTTCCGACCAAGAGCATCCGAGTGATGGCCCTGAAAAATGACTTAAATAATAATAATTAATAATTTGTAGTACGCGGCATTCTCGTAATCTGTTTTGAATTTGAATTAGAACAGTAAAATGTTGGTATTTGAGTTAAACAAATTGTTTTTATGTAGAACTTTAAATAAATTATAATTTATTGGAAATCAAGGAGCTGCAAAGATATTTAATGTTATTTAAAAAAACACATATCGTCAGAGAGAACAGTAAATTTTAAGCCTAAAAACAAGGAGGAAATAACAACTATTTCACTCTCCTTATTGCCTATATGCAAAAACTAATTTCTTTCTAAATTTTTCCCTCTTAACATAACTTTTTATAATATTTTACAAACGGCGACCGATTCACAATTTTCTTTTGTTTCGTTTGATATGAAAATTACGTTTGACCGTTGTTGTAATATTTTTCATTTTTTTGTTGGAACTTCCAAGAAAATACGCCAATCGATGTTTTCAATCAAATTAAATGGAAGCTTGAAAAATATTTTTAAAAAATTGAATTTGCGAGTATACATATATTACATTCATATTAAATAGTTTTCTTTGAATTTTGGAGTGATTTTAGATCTCACTTTTTTATTTGACGAAAAGCATCAGTATAATTTATATGGAGACTAATTTAGTATATATAAGTTTTGTTTATAAAATACTATATATTTATATTTACTTATTCATAATTCACTAGTCAAGCTTGGTGTGACCTTACCCTACAAGGTTGAGAAGTAACGAGAAAGAGTCGTTATATTGTAACGTTTATGTAGCGTTAAAACGAAACGTTTATACAGTGTTACAACGTAACGTTAATATAACTTTACAATTTAACGTTTATACAGCGTTAGAATGTTACGTTTATACGACGTCCAAACGCAATGTTCCTACTCAGTTTTAACTAAACGAAATCGCAACGTTATTATCAAACTCGTCGAGAACTAATGTTGCAGAATAACTGGGCATTTAAAGCTGCAGAAACATATCCTGGAAGGTATAGCTACGTTGATACAACTAATTAGCAACCACTTGATCACGACCACTATTGTTGCGAAACTGTTTCACAACGATTAAGAAACAATGAAATGTTACTTGGGTAAATCATGGTAAATATCGGTTAGGTTTGCATGACTGTTAATAGGAGAGTAAACAAATAAAAGATCACTAGCAAAAGCAATGAGGGTATATTACAAAAATGCTGGTTGAAGATTCCATTTACGTAAACCAGAACCAGCAAAGGCCCGAACACCTAACCCTGACGAACTCCAACCGAGAACATCGAAAAAGTGAAGAAAATTGTGCTCGAAAATCGTAGTTCACCGTGAATTCATTCCAGAGGGTCAAACGGTCAATAAAGCATAAGCATACTACTTGGCCGTTTTAAGGCGTCCACGTGAAACAATTCATGGATTTTTCACCACGATAATGTGCCATCACATTTCAGCCTGATTGCGACTGATATTATGGCTAAACACGAAACAAAAGTCATTGCTCAGCGACCGTACTTGCCACATTCGGCTCCCTGTGACTTTTTCCTGTTTCCGAATGTCAAATAACCGGCCCGGGAGATGCGCCGTGAGTCGATTGAAGCCACAAAAAGAAATTCGCTGAAGGAACTGAAGGCCTTCCCGGCCGAGGCCCACTTGTATTGATTCAAAATGAGCCTATTTTGAAAGCGATAATAAAGATTTGTATTAAAATACATAAAAATGTTGTTTTTTTTACCAGTCCGCGTCAAATTTGAACAGATAAAATGTAAATGTTCAATTACTATGTAAAATCTGTGATGCACTATGGCTATGATTTGAGAACATCTCGAAGGTTTCAGCTTCACATAACTCAATAAGTGTCTAAGAAGGCTACATACCATTATGAGCGCGGAATATTTGCGCCAAACAAGGCAAACAAACATATATACCGAAATCATAAATACAATTAGTGGTGTTGCCACCAAAATAAAATACTTTGGAAGCGGTTATTGAACAGACCAAATTATATCACGTTGTCAAATGGTAGGTATTCAGTATAAGAGAAAACAAGAAATAAACAATAATGTAACCGAAATGAAATTAGATCGACCAAACGGCACAGTGGTTAAAGATGCGTGTTGCAAAAGGGATTTTTCCGACCGCGATAGGGGCGGAATGCAAAAGGTACCGATCCACCTTTCAAGTCAACACTGTCGAATGGCATGTAGCAATGCAGTAGCAGTTGGTTTAAACAAAAACGGGTGCTACTACGTAAAGTAGAACGGTAAAAATGAACTGCGAAAGACCCTGTTAAAGTTAGCCTAAAGTTTCAAGTCGAAAGTAAAAATTCGATAATGCAGATTATGTTATTAACATTCTAGCCGAAAATAAACAATTTGGCGGTTGACAGCCAAAAGTAAATAGGATACATGGATTACAATAAAAACTTTTGTAAATAGTCATACGTAGAAAACTTTGTTTAACATAAAGGGAAAATATTGGAAAATCAGAAGAATCCAGAAAATTGGAATAAAATCAACCTTTAGAGTGTATGTCTGAAGTTGAATCGATTTTATTATATTTGTCAACGGCTATCGCAGAAAAAAATTCAGTTTAACTTTCCCGTGGGAAATCTCGGAAAATTCGATTTTCCAAAAATTATTAGAAAAATTGTATAAAATCAGCCTCTAGAATATTATGTCTGGAGATGGATTGCATTGATGTAATTTGTTCATAGATATCTCAGGAATATAATTCAGTTAGGTTTCCCGTGGAAATCTCGGAAAATTCAAGAAAGTTTCCAGCCGAAAGTATAAGAAATGGATGATTAAAATCAGCCTCTAAAATGTTATGTCTGGAGATGGATTGCATTGATGTGACTTGTCAATAGAAATCGCAGGAAAAAAATTCAGTTTAAGTTTCCGTGGGAAATCTCGGAAAATTCTATTTTCCAAACATCATAAGAAGATTTGTATAAAATCAGCCTCTAGAGTGTTATGTCTGGAGATGGATTGCATTGATGTGATTTGTCAATAGCGATAGTTATTCACAAGTCACATCTACACTGAAAAAAAACGTACGCATATTCAATAAAAAAGATTATTGTTGCAATGAATCTTTTAATAATTTGGATCCTTAAACTTTGTTGATTGATAGAATAAACTCAATATTATTAGAATAGAATATCATTTCTTAAAAGCTAACAAATTAATATATACAATGTAACTAATCATATTTTTTTGTCAAAAAATTTAATAAATTTTTTAATTAATTCAACGAACATAAAATAATCATTTTGTAACCAATTTGGTTGATCTTACAACTTTTTATTGAATCAATGTACCAATTTAATAGAAGTTTCACGAAATGTTATGCTATGGTTTATATTATTAATGAATTAGTTAATTTTATAAAACAAAATTATTGATACAACACCTATATTTATTAATTTAAATAACTAATTCATTGGCACAATGTAATAGATAACTGAATTGACCTCATTTCACGATGTTATGAACTTTGTATTTAAATCAACAAATAAATTAAGCCATTAAAAAATGTATTTAGTTTATAATTGTTTATTGGTTTGTTTGTTTCTATCTCTGCAATATTTTCTGGGGCTCTAGGCACTCACTTCCAACTCTTTCGCAGTTCGCTTTTTACGTCCTACCTTAACGCAGCAGTAGCCAAATCGAGGACATACATAGACCCGTTTTCGTTTAAACCACCTGTACTTTGCATTGCTTCATGCCAACCTATAGTGCTGACATGAAAGGTGGGTCGGCCCATAGATTCCGCACTCTCAACAGGGGCTCATATATGTGTTCATCTTCATCACCAATCGAAATCAGATGATGAAAAATCTCTTTTGCATCCCGCTCCTATAGGGATTCGAACCAGATACCTCCCGATCCAACCGCCGCAGCTTTAACCACTGCGCCGTTTGCTCGGTTAGTTTATAATTTTTTCATTAGAAACTTTTATTTATTTTAAATGAAATTTGAACTGACTGGAGAATGAAATATTTATTATATGCGTTACAGGTTTAATCCGAGGATTCTGAAGATTTAATATAATTCGGGATTTATATTCTAATGTCTTGCTTTTATAAAATAATTAAAGATTACCGATTGAAATGGATTTTTTTATAAAATAAAACAAGTGTGCAAACTATATTTTATCTATTAAAATGAAGTTCAGTTATTCAAAAAATACCTTTCCACTTGTAACAACTTTTCTTGGGTTACATAACAGTCGCTATTCTCTTAATAACAAGTGAGAAACCGAATGCCTACTGCATGATTTTAATTTTCTTTCATGTAATCACAAAACGAAATGGATCATATTTTTGAAATATAGGCTACATAATGGGAACAGTCTAGCCTCGTTGAATTGCGACTTTAAAATACTGAAGCAACCAGAGTTCAGCGAAAAGAGAGGAGAGTCAAGCAGGACGCTAAGACGAATTCATGAAACGCAAACAAGGACAGACCTAAGCAATATGTTATATAGTATATTCTCTAGAGTGTTGTGGTAATTTGCTTGAAGTCCCGTATAGCCTCTCGATTCGCATCGCTTTTCGCGTTTACTCTGGTCGCTGCCTACGAATGAAAGATTTATTTAGGGAATAATTAAGAACAAATTCGAAATCAGGTTAAAACCTCATTCAAATTCTCACTCTGAATTTCGGTCAGACAATTTATTTGGAAATTTTATATAGATATTATTTTAGATGAATGAATGAAGTTTTTATATAATTTAAGAAATAAGTTCTAAAACAACAAAGTGTTAATGCCCAATCACGACTGAATAACAGCAATTTTAAAACAATTAAATAGTTTATCGATTCAATGAATTATTCTTTCAGAAAATCATTTAAATACGTGTATTTAATCCAATAATCATTTCTCAAATGGAATAAACTGGTGTTTACTAGTTTTTTCTTATTAACTTAGTTTATAAAGTTGTTAAAACTTTTATTAACTTCCCTACATTTCAAGGTATCAACGAGAAATCGGTCAATAAATGTCTATTAATTGAATTGACGATCCGGTTATTAATTTATAATCGTGTTTATTTGAGAATTAATGTGACCAGTTAATAAATTCATTGGTTCAAAGAATTTTTCTTCCGAAAAATTTAATGAAAGGGATTCATTGAATTATTTTTTTCAGTGTATGCAATCCATTTCCTGACATAAAACTCTAGGGGCTGATTCGATACAAATTTTCTAATGATTTTTGCAAAATCGTATTTTTCGAGATTTCCCACGGGAAACTGGAACTGAATTTTGTTCCTGCAATATCTATTGATAAGTCACATCAATGCAATTTATTTCCAGACATAACACTCTAGAGGGTGATTTTATTCTTCCATTTCTTATTTTCGACAGGAAACTTTTTTGAATTTTCCAAGATTTCCCACGGGAAACATGAGCTGAATTTCTTTCCTGCTATAGCTGTTGACAAGTCACATCAATGCAATCCATCTCCAGACATAACACTCTAGAGGCTGATTTCGTTCATCCATTTCATACTTTCGGCTGGAAACTTTTTTGAATTTTCTAAGATTTCCTACGGAAAACTTGAACTGAATTATATTCCTGCGATAGCTATGAACAAATTACATCAATGCAATCCATCTCCAAACATAACACTCTAGAGGCTGATTTTATACAATTTTTCTAATAATTTTTGGAAAATCGAATTTGCCGAGATTTCTCTAGCGGCTGAATTTATTCCAATTTTGTGAATTCTTCTGATTTGCCGATGTTTCCGCGACTAGGTTAAACAAAGTTTTCGACGTAAGACTATTTACAAAAAATGTTTATTTAAATCCGTGTGTCCTATTTACTTGCGGCTGATAACAAAAAATTTTTTATTTTGGCTAGAATGTTAATATCATAATCTGCATTATCGACTTTTTACTTTTCTGCTGGGATTGTACAATCTGAATTATATTTCTTTACTTTTGGCTGGAATAATACAACTTTCGGCTAACTTTAACAGTATCTGCGAAAGTACTTTTCCACCTTATTGTTGCTAGTGTTCCATGTTGGATTTAATCTTTGCCTGAATGAACATACGAGTATACCAAATTTGTCTAAAACATAGTATAGTTCATATAGTATTTTTTACAACACCTTCATGCTTCATTCAATGTGAACTGTTTTACTCAGCAGCATTAAGTTTAATCAATAAATATCTACATACTATAACACAAAGTAAAGGGTGGTCCAAATGACACGCAGAAAAATAAACGCAAACTAAAACTATAAATATTTATTTTTGAATCAATTTGGGTAGTTTATTTTGAAGATTTATCGATGCCATTTATTTATGGAAAATGATAACGCTCAAATCTTCTCCACGGCTAGATTGGCAGACGTCGATCCAATGGTCCAAATTTTTGATGACATTTTCCAATTGGGGCGTTTCTATGGTATTAATCTCTGTAATGATGTTGGTTTTTTTGTTTTTGATAGTGGCTGAGCTATCAACGTACACTTTGCTTTTCAAAAATCTCCATAAAATGTAATCTAATGGCGTTAAATTGCATGATATTGCAGGCCAATTCACATTTCCGCGACGCGAAGTTAAGCGATTTTCGAAGAACCCTTGCAATTCGTCCGTCCAGTTCGGAAACTTTAACACAAAATGACAGAAAACAAACATGGCGTCATTGGAAAATTATTTTGTATTTTCTTGCGTCTCATTTGGACAACCCTTTAAATAATCCCGAAACAACTAAATTATAATTAGTTTTTTTTTCTTTAGATCTATTGTAAAGTGCAACTACCCTTCAAAAGTATAAAAACAAAAAATAAAAGTTATTTCAAAAAACTAAGAACTCATTATCAATTAAAGTTTTCAAGGATATAATCACTACATAAAGATAAGAGAAAAAAAAATATGGAAAAGGTGAATAACTCTCTCGCGCTAACATCCACAATGAATTAAAGTTAGATATTCCTTATTTTTAATTATAAACTTTTCAAAAACAAACTACTTTGTATATACCGACAAAAAATTTTTTCACCATTTTCCTATTCTAGAGTACCCTTCAATACTCTGCTCGCTTATTATTCTTATCATGTTTTTCAATTTTTGTTGAGAACATTTTCTTGCAATTTCCTTTGTACTTGTTTGTTTGAATTTTTGTTTTGCGTACGGGCCCTTGTTGACTTTAAACAAAAATACCACCTACCGAACAACATAACCTACTTAACATCCGTTTTGAAACGAGCGAAAAGAATTTCCACCTCTCGTTATAAGTTATTAGAATTAACAATAGAACAAAATAATTGGTAATAATTATTAACAACCTAAAAAAAAAAAAAATCACAAAATAAATGTTCTAAAAGTTTAATTAGTTTTCATGTTTGATTTAAACAGAACAGACACACACACACACACACACCAAATTAGTATACGGACAGATATTATTTTGTGCTCGAGAACCGCGCAAAGTACTTATCCGCATGTCATGGTAAAATTACACCAACAATATGTACAAACAGAAAAAAAAACTTTGATTTCTGAATGGAAAAGCTACAAGTAATTTTACCCCAAATTTTCTTTTGTGTTTTATACAAGCCGCACAAAGTACATGATATACACTTGAACGATACGATTGTAGAATTGATTGATGTTTCATGTATATTCAGTAATTTATTATGAATGCATGATGGCGTTCAATTTCTACAACTGACAGTGTTATTTTTAATTAGGGACAACATGGAATAAGGCCACATTCGAATTAAATTTAATTTTCCAAATTTGTTAGGTATATTTAATTAGTAACGTACTGGATTTATTACTAGAATTATACAGAATTATATCCGTATCTGTTTATTGTGTTCGATGTTAATTAGTTCGATTTACTGATTTTTTTGTCGAGCAATCGACAATACTGTCAAACGAATCTGGGTGTACTCCAAAATATGTTTTCTTCTTTCGAGTATAGTATTAAAATATTGCCTATAGGTAATCCTTTTATTTAATGACGAGCTCCTAATCTGCAGGACAGTTCGGTCCAAGCCAAAATCAAAATAGTTGTTTCTATAGCAATCAACTAATGCCCAACCTAACATTGTTTGACGAAACAGTGGCCGGCATTCGTTTATTGTAATTTGCCCTGACCGTTAGGTTAAAAAAATGATCAAATTCAATTTGACATTTCAATTTCAATTGTATGACGACAATTGTGACTTAAAGGATTAGTCACATCCTCCGGTATTATTCAGAAGATTATAGAACTAAGTCTTTAGGCGCATGATAGTAAGATTTCTCATATAGGTGGTGTTTGGTTGATGGATGACGAACTGTATGGTAAACTTTAATGCTGTAGCGGCAGCACAAAGTATAAATTCACGACTTCACAAAATGAAAATGAAATACTGGTTTGAATTTATCTCTTTGTAAAACGTTATAAAACGTATAATTTATTTATAATTTTTATTTATTATTTTATTTAGGTTTAACAAAATTTTTGGTTGTGATTGATTCACGGTCTGTTTTTTTTCTACGAAAACAAATGTCTTTTTCCCCCTCATGAGATGTCGCGTCAGTCAAATATTACATAAACTTCGAATTTCGAAAAAATACAAATAAATATTAGAATTCATCTTTTCCAGCCTCGAAAAATAAATAAATACTAGAATTTTACTTTAATAATTGACATTCGAATTTATAATTACATTTGGAAATGTCAACAAAGGACAAAAATTATTGTGTGCAACAAATTGGGAATAAGATAAGTATTTTCAAGATTAATTAACAAATTTAATGATAATAATTGTTTAATTTAATTTCAGATTGACGTAATAAATGAAGAGAAATTCAGGAACAATTTAAGGTAAGTTTTATGCGATTGGGATTTTACATTTGGGAAGTTTATGTTATTGGGATTTCACATTTGTTTTTGTATTTTTCAGGTGACGAATTTATTCTGCACTGGTAGTGCAGACATACGCCGACCTTTGAACTAATAGTTCAAGATACGGGTAGCAAGACTACTTTGGTGATTGGACGTTTTAAGATGCCAGATTTGGTTTTTATTAACACCACTCGTACAAGGCCATCTGTGCCAGGGTGTGTTTGACAAACTTTGCCTAATGGCCATTGTGCTGGAGGTACGCGTTCGTCGCGTACTAATACGATGTCATCGATTTTAATGTTTGTATTTCTATGTTGCCACTTCGAGCGATTGTGAAGGGTGGTCAAATATTCCCTATAAAAGCGGTTCCAGAAATGCTGCATTATTTGTTGGATAAGATGCCATCGCGGAAGTGTATTTGGTTTGACCGCGCTAAAGTCTAGATCGGGTGGTAATGACAATGGTTGCCCTATGATAAAATGGGCCGGTGTTAGCCTATCGATTTCATCTGGTCCTGATGAAAGCGAACATAACGGGCGAGAATTCAATAGCGCCTCAATTTCGGATAGTAAGGTTGTCATTTCTTCAAAATTGAGTACAGTGGTTCCTAAAACTCTTTTCAGATGGAACTTTGTTGCTTTAACTGCTGACTCGTATAGACTGCCGAAGTTAGGTCCAGATGGTGGTGTGAAGTGCCATTTTGTGTGAAAATTTAATAAAAAATTTGAAACTTGATTATTGTGTTTAATTGATTGGTTTAATTTGCAGATCTCTTGGAGCTGATTTTTTGCACCAACAAAGTTGGTGCCGTTGTCACTGTAGATGTCCGAACATACTCCTCTTCTAGACATGAATCGTTTCAGGGCGGCTAAAAATGCGTTATGCGATAGGTCGCTGACCAGTTCGATGTGAACTGCCTTACTGCTCATACACACGAAGATCGCGATGTAGCCTTTATGCGGTTTGCTTCGTCTTCCTACCATGGATCTAAGCCATATGGGACCGGCGTAATCAACCCCCGTTTGATTGAATACATATTTGAAATCTACGCGAGCCGCTGGTAAATTTCCCATTAATTGGTTGACTTGCTGAGGTTTGTGTCGGATACATGGAATACAACGTTGGATTTGTTGTCGTACAAGATTTTTGCAATTCAGTATCCAATACTTCTGTCGTAATGTGGATACCATTAAAGACTGTGCCGCGTGTAGATATTTGATGTGAGTTTCTGCAATAATCAGTTCGGTGATGATATGTTTTGCTGTGGCCCTATTCTGGTAATTCCCGGGGAACGGGGAATAATTTTTTTTTACAGCAGATATTCCCAGATACATATTTCCAACTTTTTATTCCCCATTTTCTTAAAGTGCATTCTGTCAATTGGGGAATAAATATACAGGGGAAATAAATTTAGTTGTATCAAAATTATTATAATAACTCTTATTTATTATAATACTATCTTTAAAATTATTAACAGTATTAATATTATTAATTATTAATAACAACTACATATAAACAAACATTTTCGTTAAAAATCTATTCCCCATCAATTCATTCATAAAATCGGTGTGGAAAAACAAACGTCAAAACTGCTGTAATGGGGAATAATTTTTTCCCAATAAAAAATCTTTCCCGAACACCAGAATACACTTTGGGGAAAAGGGAATAATACTGCAACAAAATTTAAAATTTCTATTCCCCGGGAATTACCAGAATAGGGCCACTGGTAATATAATGGGAAATTTCTTGTGATATTCCATATTGGCATGCTGGATTCTGCTCCCGACTCGTAAAATTTGATGGTCATCCAAAAACGGATTCAACGCAATTAGCTTGCTTTTCTTTGGTAGAGGTTTTTTATTTTTGATATTGGATATTTCGGTACTGAAGCTATTATTCTGGACCCATTTGAATAAGATGTCGGTAGCCCTCTTATAAACTTCTGGTGATTAAACATTAGACTTCGGTTTGATTTTACTGGCGTTATTTAAAAAATGTAATGTTAGTGCAATGATTCGGACTAGTTTGGAAAATTTAGAATATCTCTGTGCGAGGTCTTCAAGAAAAACGTTTGGTATTACAACATCTAGCTTATGTATCTTGGTTGGTTTTTCTTCGTTGGTAATTGGATTTGGATGAAAAAGACTTCCTTGATTGGGCCAGGATTTCGGATCTTGACGAAGCCATGTCGGGCCTTTCCACCAAAGGTCAAAATTTTCCAGTTCCGATGGTAAAATACCTCGTGAAGCGCAATCAGCAGGGTTTTCCTTCGTTGGTACATAGTGCCAATTTTTTCTTGAAGTTGACTCTAGGATTTCAGATGTTCGGTTAGCTACATAACTCTTCCAACATCTTGGATGTGATGATAACCACCATAATACATTTGTTGAATCGGTCCAATAGAAGATTTCTATATTTTCGGATTGCAGCGACTCGACGACTGTTTTCATTAGTTTGGATAATAAAAGTGCACCACATAACTCCAACCGTGGAATGGAGACATGTTTAATGGGCGCGACTCTAGTTTTTGAGCAGACTATATTTGTTTGCCAGGTGCTATTTTTGGTTTCAGTTCTGCAATAAATGACAGCAGAATAAGCGAACTCGGACGAATCGGAGAATCCATGTAACTGGAAATGTTTATTTGCGGTAAATAACCACCGAGAAATGGATATTTTGTCTATGTGAACTAATTCTCTTCTAAGTTGATGCCATTTTTTAGAAATATTGACGGGTAATGGATCATCCCACTGCAAATTCAATAGCCACAATGATTGTAATAAAATTTTCACCATAATAGTGCATGGTGACAACCAACCGAGTGGGTCGAAGATCTTTGATGCCTCGGATAACATCTCTCGTTTGCTATTTGTTTCCTTTGGATTAACGGAAACTTTGAAATGAAAGGAATCATTCTTGGGGCACCATTCCAAACCTAATAATTTGATTGACCGTGTTCCCTCAGATATCTCGATAGGTGATAATTCTTGGCTACTTTGAGGTATAGATGTTAGCAGTGACGGGCAGTTGGAAGCCCATTTCCTCAAGTGAAAACCAGCTGAATCTAAGATCTCAATAATTTGGGTTTGTAGCAAGAGAGCTTCTTCCTCGCAGTGGGCTCCTGACATGAAGTCGTCAATATACAGGTCTTGTTTAATTACTCTTGAAGCTACTGGAAACTTTGTGGAATAATTATCGGCAATGGTAATCAAGGTTTTCGTGGCCAGATATGGTGCAGAAGCGGTGCCGTAAGTGACTGTCAATAGCCGATAATCTTCGATTGGTAAATTTGGTGAGTCGCGCCAGACGATTCGTTGGAACTCGGTATCTTCTTGGGCCATCAGTATTTGGCGATACATCTTTTCGATGTCGCTCGTAAATACGATTGCATGTTTTCTAAATCGTATTAATATCGCGTACAAGCTATCTTGGACGGTAGGTCCTACCATTTGGTTTTCGTTTAGGGATACTTTGCTTGCCGATTTAGCCGAAGCATCAAACACCACCCTAAGCTTCGTTGTGGTGCTTGATTCTTTATATACTGCGTGATGTGGCATATAAAATGATGTATTTGGATCATTGGTTGCGACGGTTGGAGGTATGCGTTCCATGTGTCCCAATCTTACATATTCGCGCATAAATGTCGTATATTCTAATTTGAGCGCGGGATATTTATTAAATCTAGTTTCCATAGCAAACAATCGCCTGATCGCCATTTCTCTGGTGTTTCCCAATGGTTTTCTGGGTTGTTTAAATGGCAGCTTTAGGACGAATCTACCTTCCTTATTACGTTGATGGGTTGCTTCAAAGTGGGCTTTGCACAGTTTTTCTTCCTTGGTAAAGTGTCGAGTTGGAGGTTACTCCTCGATCTCCCAAAATCTTTTAAGTGTTTGATCAATGTCTGATTCTGTACAGAAGCTCAATTGTACTAAGTCGTTCGTGGTACTGGTTTTGGTGTTCCCAGCAACAATCCATCCGAATATGGTATTTTAGGCAATCGGTCTTCCTTGACTGCATTTGATTTTTCCTTCACTAAGAATTTCAAAGAAATATTCGGCTCCTATCAGAATATCAATGATGCTTGTTTTGAAGAATGTGGGATCCGCTAATTGTAGCGATTTTAGGTGTTCCCAATATTCCGGATTGATGTTCGATGTCGGCATTGGTGCTGTTACTCTTGGTAATATAAGAGCATTTATAGTTAATTTCGGTTTTGATGCAAATCTGGATGAAATTTCGAGAACGGTTGACCCTCTCGTGGTTCCTGCTTTAGATGAGCCAACACCCTTAATCGCAATATTTGCCTCGGTGACAAAGGATGCCTGCGAGCCTGAGTCCAAAAGAACCCGGCATGGTTGCATTTGACCAGAAGCATCAGTAACATGAACGATCGCTGTAGGTAGTAACGATTGTACGGTAACGTGGTTGGGTTGGGTTGCTGGTATCATTGCTTTATTGGTTGATTGTAAATTTTGGTTTTCCTCAGTTTGAAGTATGTTGGGTGTAGGTACGTTCGTGGTAAGAATTGTGGTTGATTGTGAGATCGGTTGCGAACTTGATGATAATGGAATGTTGAGTGGAGCACATGTTGGTGATGACGTATTTGATGATATGTTGGGTGAAGAAAGTGTGGTGTTGATTGAGGGTAATGTTGACGGTTGTGATATGGATTGTGAATTAGACGCATTTGAAATATGTAGAAGGCTATTATGTCGTTTCCGGCAGATCTGACACGACCGTTTTGATTTACAAGAACTGACCATATGAGTGTCGCTTAGACAATTATAACATCTCGATTTTTCACTTATCAACGATCTTCTTTCACTGACGTTCATATCTCTAAACTTTGGGCACTGGTATAGCATGTGTTCAATCTTACACAATGGGCAATTTAAATTAGAAGTCGAGGTTGTATAGGTACTTCTAACATTAGAAGTCATTCGTGTCACAGGTTTGGTAATTGTTTCACGAATTCCCTCAAGCGTATCAGCTCTTGTTTGGAGAGATTCAATAAGATTTTTGAAAGTTGGAAAATTAATTTTTGATGAATCGTGTTGCCAAAATTGCCTGCTATCGTCATCCAGTTTATTAAGAATGATGTATATTAGCCAAGGATCCCGTAATTCACCTTGAGTACCAACCGCTTTAAGACCCCTGACAATTTCTTCACTGGTATCAGCCAATTTTCGAATCGTTGACGAATTCACCCGAGTGATAGGAGGTTGCTTAAAGAAAGCCTCGATGTAGCTATTCATGGTATTTTTTTTTTATCGTACCTTTTGATAAGAATTTGGTAGGCCTCTATATAATTTGAGTCCGTAATGCTTAAATGCCGAATAAGACTTAATGGTTCACATTTGAGACAACCTTTCAAATATTGCAGTTTTTGGGCTGGAGCCAGTGACACCTTTTCATGAACCGCATTGTTAAATAGGTCGAAGAAACTTTGCCACTCTTGAAAGTCTCCTTGGAATATGGGAATATTTAAACGAGGTAATCTGGTTTCGTTTGTGCCTGAATGAAATTGACACATGGTTTCACCTGGTAGCCCCGTGGTATTTAATTGTGCCGCCGTATGGAAATGTCGTAGTGCGGCAGTTAATAACGCAACCGCATGGTAGTAGGTCTCATAAAATTCTTCCGAACAAGAAGGTTCTTCAGGTTTAGTTTCAAATATTTTGTCTTCCACGCTTACGAATTCGGTATACAGGCCACTAATTTTATCTAACCGCGCCTTGATTTCTTCCATCGTTGTAGATTCTGCGATATTTTCGGCAAATGTCGCAATTTTTGTTAATTGGCCGCTTAGCACTGAACGTCGCTTTTTAAGAGCATTCATTATGAAATTAACACACGAATTTGTATAACTAGCAACACTGAACTCCCTCGAATTAATGAAATTAATCACAAAAAACAACAATATGGAAAGGTACTGGTCAATAAAGTAATTAGAGAAACACAGAAATGTGGAAATAAGCACCGGTATGTCAAATTCACTATTTTAATTTACTTTATTTAAAAAAAAATATTTATCTTAATAATAATAAAAAAAAATAATAAATTATACTTAAGGTTTTCAAAATGGTGCAACAATACTGAAGTGGCGTGATGATACTTTCCGATATCCGGCTCGAAGGACCATATGTTTGGTTGATGGATGACGAACTGTATGGTAAACTTCAATGTTGTAGCGGCAGCACAAAGTATAAATTCACGACTTCACAAAATGAAAATGAAATACTGGTTTGAATTTATCTCTTTGTAAAACGTTATAAAACGTATAATTTATTTATAATTTTTATTTATGATTTTATTTAGGTTTAACAAAATTTTTGGTTGTGATTGATTCACGGTCTCACTGGTAATGGCCGAGAAAAAAACACTTCTTTTCGTTCAGTTTTTTTTCTACGAAAACAAATGTCTTTTTCCCCCTCATGAGATGTCGCGTCAGTCAAATATTACATAAAATTCGAATTTCGAAAAAATACAAATAAATATTAGAATTCATCTTTTCCAGCCTCGAAAAATAAATAAATACTTGAATTCTACTTTAATAATTGACATTCGAATTTATAATTACATTTGGAAATGTCAACAAAGGACAAAAATTATTGTGTGCAACAAATTGGGAATAAGATAAGTATTTTCAAGATTAATTAACAAATTTAATGATAATAATTGTTTAATTTAATTTCAGATTGACGTAATAAATGAAGAGAAATTCAGGAACAATTTAAGGTAAGTTTTATGCGATTGGGATTTTACATTTGGGAAGTTTAAGTTATTGGGATTTCACATTTGTTTTTGTATTTTTCAGGTGACGGATTAGAGCCAACATATTGCGCCTGGTATGATTATCCACCTCAAAGGGCCAAATTTCTTGTTATAAATTAAGAATTTAATTTAATTCAACAGTCTTCGGTACCGCATTTCTCTATAAATACAAAATCTTTTGGCATACCTCTAAACTTCTTAAAATATTTTCAAACATTGCGAAAATGCCATCGAAGTGCCGAGTTCTAAAATTTATGGAAAACATAACAGGAAATGACTGCGAAATTTTTTGCTCAGTAAACTGGCCTTAGGGAACTTAGCTAATAGCAGTTGTACGGGTTAATTTAGTTTAAAATGATAAAATACGCAATTTTTTTTAAAATTTGATTCAATTTTAAGTGGAATGATCATATTTTAGTATAAAACAATTCAATTAAGTTCTTCCACAATTAGAGTTTAATCTCACGCATTTGATAGCTAAAAAAACATTGAAAATTAACTCATTCAATAAATTCATTAAAAACATTTACATAACAAACATTATTTACCGCACAACGTAACTCTTCAGCATCCTCTTCAGAATGCTTTATTCCTCTTTCCATCTATCCAGTTTGTAGTAGGGGGTATAAACTAAATTTTTATTTTAATTATTTTTTTTTTGTTTGGTTTGTTTGTTTTATTTTGTGGCATTTTTCTAATTAAACTGACAATTGGAAAATACAACAACTAAAACATGAATGGTAAAAAATAATTATAACCGGTATATACCTAAGTACATACACAAAAAGCGGTTATCATTTAGTTGAAGGTGGTTTTGAATAAATGAGTTTAGTTGAATTAAAGTTTTAACTTTAATTATGCAAATAGTTTTAATTTATTTTATATTTTGTCCCAGATCTAAATAAATTACTTAGATAAATTAATATTTAACTTTTTAGTTATTGTGTGTACCTAGTGTACCACATTGTTACATAAAATTTAAAAATAGTTATTTAATCGTTAAATAATATAGTCTAAGTTTCTTTAATTTATGTACATGTGTGAATATTATTATAACAAATAAAAATACGTATGTTCCAATTTGCATTTGAATCACCTAGAAAATCCAATTTTAATGTAAAGTTTATTCGAAAAATATCGGCCAAAAATGTAAAATCTGTTAACAAGCCTCGATTCCTTTAGTCGATACTACTAACAATAAATTTTGAGATTTACAAATATTGTCCTGACTTGCGTTTGACTCGCCTAATTAAAACAACATATTTCCTGCAAAATTGAATTTTAATGGAAAATCACTATGTATACGATTTTTAATATGTTTCGAAGAGAATTCAATCCAGTTTCGAACTGATTAGCTTATGATTATGAAAAAATCAATCTTCTCATTAGGCCGCGGCGACTGGACTGATTATACCACAATTTACATTCTATATATACAGAATGTGCTGTGCTTTAAGTACTAGCGAATCGTACTAATACAGGTGAATTCTATTACAATTTTTTTTTTCTTCTTTACGATATTCACACTGCTCTGTGTGTAAGCTAGTTTTTACCTTTATATTAATTTTTTTGATGAACGTTAATCGAAAAACAATTGGTGTTAATGGAAACACAATTAAATGGTCTAACCACCGGTAGCATATTAGAAATTACATGAATTAATTAACATTCAACAAAAAAAATAATAAAAAAGTAAAAACTATTTATACTTTTGTTCAAAAATTCTGGACCAAAAATGTTTAATCTCCTACCATGTTTCGATTACTATGGTCGTTACCTCTAGCGATAAATTTTCAGATTTGCAAAGGAAAATCACTAGATGACTTTGTTCACAAATTCCGAGCCAAAAAAGAATAATCTCCCAGCATGCCTCGATTGCTATGGTCGATACCACTAACAATAAATTTCAAGATTTGCAAATATTGTGCTAGCTTGCGTTTCAGTCTCCTAATTAATAAAACACATTTCCTCCATTAATTGAATTTTAATTGAAAATCCCTAGTTGGCTTTGTTCAAAAATTCTAGGCCAAAAATGTACCCAGCATGTCTCGATTGCTATTATCGATACCATTAACAGTCAATTTTGAGATTTGCAAATATTGTGTTGGCTTGCGTTTCAATCCCCTAATTAATACGACACAATACCTCCATAATATCAGTTTTAATGGAAAATCCCTATCTGACTTTGTTCAAAATTTCTGGGCCAAAAATGTATAATTTGCCACCAAATTATCAATTATGGTAATAAAAAAGGAGTCACTTGCCCTCCTACACAAAACGAAGGGAGTAGGGGCGGAAGATGGGGCGGAAGCGCGTACGGGAGACCAACCGGAGGAAGGTGGCAGAGAAGGTCTCGGAGAATCTTCTGTGATAAAATGGAGGAGGTATCCGATACCTCCCGCTTTAGGGAGATTCTTTCCAAAAGTACAGCTAGACCCAGTTGCTTGATAAAGCCGGACGGATCTTGGGTAGTTTCTAGTGGAAAATCTCTAAAACTTCTCTTCGAGACACACTTCTCAGGGAGCTTTGAAGACCTGTTGGTGAGTAGCAACCATTCCCAGAGGATATCGTTACCAGGGAACGGATCCTATGGGCACTGAGAGGTTTTAAACCATTTAAATCGGCTGGTCCGGATCAAATTATACCAGTCGAACTTCAAAACAACTCAGTAATTATTCTTCTTTACCTGGAAGCTATATCCAAAGGGTGTTTGAAGCTGGGCTATATTCCTAGGTTCTGGACGGAGGTCAATGGGGTGTTTATCCCGAAACGAGAAAAAGCTCACATGTATATCCTAAGGGCCTAAGACCAATCACTCTATCATCCTTTCTTTTGAAAACCTTGAAAAAGCTGCTGGATGTATACATTAGAGACAAAATAGGTGCCAGGAAGTGGGCACCTTCTCAGCATGCGCACACAAAGGGTAGATCTGTGGACATTGCTCTGCACGCCTTGGTGTGTACGATTGAGAAATCGATTAATTTGAAGGAATTCTGTTTGGTGACCTTCCTGGATATAGAGGGCGCCTTTAATAATGTGAAAGCGGAGGCTTTGACAGGAGGGATTGTCATTTTTGGAGGTGGACGTTCCTCTGATAGGGTTAATCGAAGTTCCATAATCAAGAGGCGAGTAACTATGGCATTCCCGCAGGGGGTTCTATCCCCTCTTCTCTGGAATATAGTGGTAAACGGGTTACTACTAGAATTGGAGAGAGATTGTATTAAATTTGTTGCTTACGCAGATGACGTAGCTTTAGCTGTTACCGGGAAATTCCTGGGCACGATTGTAGACGTAATGCAGAATACGCTTACCATCGTTAGGAAATGGGCTGGCAAATGTGGACTTGGTATTAACCCGTCCAACACAGAGCTGGTACTCTTCACTAAGAAATACAAAATCCCGGAAGTTGTCCCTCATACCTTACATGGCACGAGACTTGCTTTTACGGGACGTCTTACGCTACATAAGTAGCTCGAAATGGTTCCAATAGGGGTAAAGGGGATATATTCTGTGGTATCACAATGGACCGTCAAGGGTCTAAGTGTGCATAAGCAACGGTCTAAGTGTGCCACTTCAACCTAACCTAACCTAATCTATTTGTATTGCTAGTATTTACTGCCCACCGAAGAACTCAATGAAAGAAAAAGATTATCTCGAGTTCCTCAGTAAATTAGGAAAACAATTTGTACTTGGACGAGACTTTAATGCAAAAAATATCCACTGGGGATCCAGATTAACATAGACTTAGGGTAAAGAACTCCTAAAACCTATCAGAAAATGCAGTTGTGAAGCCCTCTCAACTGGAAAACCGGATCTGATTGATTTCTTCATAAATAAGAACATATCTGTAAATTATGTACAAGTAAATGAAAGCCATGACTTAAAATCTGATCCACCAATAATTCTAACGTTCAGAAGAAAAAAACCCATGCCTAGTAAATAATAGTATTTACTGCCCACCGAAGCACTCAATGAAAGAAAAAGATTATTTCGAGTTCCTCAGTAAATTAGGAAAACGATTTGTACTTGGAGGAGACTTTAATGCAAAAAAGGTCCACTGGGGATCCAGATTAACAACGACTAATGGTAAAGAACTCCTAAAAGCTATCAGAAAATGCAGTTGTAAAGCCCTCTCAACTGGAAAACCAACCTACTGGCCAACTGATCCAAACAAAATACCAGATCTGATTGATTTCTTCATAATAAAGAGCATATCTGTAAATTATTTACAATTAGATGAAAGCCACGACTTAAGCTCTGATCATTCACCAATACTTCTAACGTTAAGTGAAAAAATCATTCAGAAAGAAAGAAACCCATTCCTAGTAAATAATCACACTAATTGGGCATGCTTTAGACTATCCCTAAAAGAAAAAATTAACTTAATGGTTCCATTAAAGACTGAGGAACAATTAGACAAAGAAGTTTACAAATTTGTAAACGATATACAGCAATCAGCTTGGAAAAATACTCCTGAAATTAAAACAAAAATCAAGGGAAACAATTACCCTATGGAAATTAGGGAACTTCTTGCAGAAAAAAGAAGAGCAAGAAGAGTATGTCAACAAACAGGGGCCCCCAAGATAAAGCTCATTTGAACAGTCTCACTCAGCAATTAAGAAGAGAGATCAAAGAATTGAAAGATGAATCAATCAGCAACTATTTAAGAAAATTAACTAATGATAACAGTATGATTATTCTCTTTGGAAAGCCACCAACTGAATTATAAGACCAATAATGCAGATTTCTCCAATAAGACCAGCAGGTGAGAAATGGGCTAGAAATAATGAAGACAAAGCTCGAGAATTTGCCGAACACCTCGAGCAAATATTCCAGCCACATGAAGATCAAACGTTGGAAGCAGAGATAATAATTGAACAAGCTGTGCAAGAAAGTAAAGAAATCCTATACCCACAACACCAATAGATTGTAGCGGCTTGTTCATTTCTTACACTTAACCATTCAATCCTTTTATGCTTACATTTACTCACCGCCACAGTTTTACATAGACAAATCAAAAATTACAACATATAAGTACCAACGGAGCGATGACACATGACAAAACAAAAACACAAAATCAAAATACATAAATTTATCATGCAGTCTCGACTCGGATTTGGTAAAGAGCGCACGCGCGCTCGTCGGATTTTGGTGCCGACATAAAATGGTGGTTAAAACATAAAAATAAAATTTGGTAAATAATCTTGTTGAAAATAATAAATAAATAAAATATTAGTTGGTGTATTAACATTAATGTGTCCAACAAAGTCAAGCGTGAAATAAAAGCTAATATGAATACGAAAAAAGCTCCTGGGTACGATCTGTTTACTGCAGAAATCTTAAAAGAACTGCCAAAGAAAGCTCTGGTGAAACTCACTAATCTTATAAATGAAGCATTTAGAATCAAATGTGTACCAAGCTTATGGAAAATTTCAGAAGTAATTATGATCACAAAACCTGGAAAACCACTACACATAACATCATCTTTGAGAAGCTTCTGGAAAAAAGATTAAATCCGATAATCGAGAGAAAAAAATTTGATCCCAAATCATCAACAATTGATCAAGTACACAGAATAACCAGTATAATTGAGAAAGCATTAGAGGAAAAAAAAGTCTGTTCAACAGTATTTCTAGACGTTGCACAAGCGTTTGATAGAGTGTGGCATGAAGGACTTAACCACAAGTTAAGGAATCTTCTACCAATGCAATTTGCTAAGATACTGGAATCATACTTGAAAGATAGGTTCTTCAGGATTAAGTTAGATGATACATTTTCTGAATTGAAAGAAATCAATGCAGGAGTTCCGCAGGACAGTGTATTAGGGCCGGTTTTATACCTACTATACACTTATGATCTTCCTACATTAGAAAACAACACAGTGGCGACTTTTGCAGATGAAGATCTTAGCTGTTGGAAAAAGCAACGAAGAATCAACACAGAAGTTATAATCAGCTATAACTCAAATATATAAATGGACAAAAAGATGGAGAATAAATCTAAATGAAGTTAAATCAGTTCACATCAACTTTACAAACAGACGTTTCGAACATATTTCGATTACCATAAATCAGGAAATAATACCGCATGCGAACACAGCTAAGTATCTTGGCATGACCCTGGATGCTAAACTACGATGGAAAGCACACGTCAAGAAGAAATGTGAAGAAATAAGACTTAAATACAGACAAATGTATTGGCTGATGGGAAGGAACTCTTCTTTATCAACATACAACAAGCTTCTATTTTATAAGCAAATATTGAAACCGATTTGGACTTATGGTATTCAGCTTTGGGGTTGTACCAAACAGAGCAACGTAAATATCATCCAAAGATTTCAGAATATGGTATTAAGGAACATCGTTGATGCACCTTGGTATGTCAGGAACAATGACCTTCATAGGGACCTTAAAATGAACCTCATCTTAAACGAAATCCAGGAAAAACCACGGAGCCATGAAGAAACGCTCCGCCAACATGTGAACGTTGAGGCAACTCAGCTCCTAAGCTTCACGAATTTAGTACACAGACTTAAAAGAACCAAAATTTTTGAGCTGGTGTGATTGTCAGTTTAAGCAGCATTATGCTGATCTAAAATCTACTACAAAAATGTGATTTACTTCAATTTACCAAACACTATGGAACGCCAATGAGAAGAAGCCATAGATTAAATTAAGTTAGTAAATTAAGTCAGAAACAAATTGCTCATTAGTCGAGGAGACTAGATTGTAATTACATAATATAAATAAATAAAATTTATTTTAAATAAAATAAAAAATAAAAATTTACATTTATCATTTATTGATTAAAATAATTTTATTATTTATAACACAATTAATTTATTATATTTTTCACCACCATTTTGTCACTCAAAATATTTTGGCGGCCAACACCACGAGCGACGTGTTGTCGCTTACTAGATTGAGACGAGACTGAAGTTAAAAGAAAATAATTTTATTTTGGTTTGTTGTCTCTTCATGTGGAAGAGACAGTAAGTAGTTCATTGGTTGAATGAGTGTGTTCCCAAATGGTAATGCCAACGCTGAGCGGCGTAAAGACGTTGCATTAGTGGTTGGGTAAACTCAGACGCCAATGTATGTGAGTGATACTTTGTAGCGGAGCACGCGTGAGTAAGCCGCTACAGTTCTATTATGATGTAAGTCGAGCGTTATTCCAGGCTTAACTTGTATGATGTCTACCTCGTTGTATGATATTCGAATCTCGATATTGTCGGAGAATTATATTTCTTCCGTCGTGAATTTTTGATCCTTAATGTTTACGTTACAATTTTTGAATTCCAGTAGTGTTTGTTCTGTGATTTTATATGTTTGTTGGTTACATGTAGATGTGAATACTATTGGTTTGTCTGCGGGCCGTACATATAGTATTCCTTGAGCCGGTATGTTGGTCTTAGGTTCTCTTTTTTGCAGTATATTGTTTCGTACATTTTATTTCTTTGATTGGTTACAAATTGATACTATTGAATTTGATAATTTTCATATTTTTCTTTTGAAAAGATTGGAACCTTAACTATGTATATTAATTTGGTATCATTGTAAAATCGTTTTAGTTCTAATAAATCGTAGAGAAGGTTGTGGTTCTGTACCTTTATGTTATCTTGTTCAAGTAATATTTTTATGTATTCAGTTTCATTATTTATCAGTCAATGCCGGGATACTAATTGTTGTTATGAAAATTCTTATAATGTCCAGTAGGTCTCCTAGGTGTTCTTGTAGAATTTCTAGCACATAATTGATTTTGTAAAAACGTTGGTCGTATAGGTTTAAAAGAGGTATGTGATTAATCTATTCTACGGTCTTGTTAAATTCGTATTTTAATCCATTGAGGTTGATATTTATTGTGTTTTGAATTTATTCTAGTCTGTTTATTATTTGATCATTGACCTGTATTTGGTTGTTAATTTGTTGGTTAAGTTTATCTTGATTTTGGTTTATTTCATTCATGGCTCTCCGTACGTGGACTAAGTCTTGGTTGTCCAAGTGTCCTGTTATGTCTTTTATAAGTGCCCCAAAACTGTTAATAAGTCCATGTTTATGTCATTTAGGTAGAATATCTACATATAATATTACAACTTAGTCTTGTAGCCACTAATGCAACGTCTCTACGCCGCTCAACGTTGACATTACCATTTGGGAACACACTCATTCAACCAATGAACTACATACTGTCTCTTCCACATGAAGAGACAACAAACTAAAATAAAATTATTTTCTTTTAACTTCAGTCTCGTCTCAATCTAGTAAGCGACAACACATCGCTCGTGGTGTTGGCCGCCAAAATATAATTTGAGTGACAAAATGGTGGTGAAAAATATAATAAAATAATTGTGTTATAAATAATAAAATTATTTTAATCAATAAATATACAATGATAAATGTAAAATAATAAATTAATTGAAAATTATGTTTACAATTATTTATTGTGTTCCACAGTCTATTGTACATATATTGAATGATATCTTTCTTGTTGTGTATTATGTTTAAGTATCCAGTTTCGCTTGGGAATTATTCAATTTATTTATTTACTAGTTGTTTGATGTTGTCTATGATTTGCCGTATGGTTCTAGCTGTATGACATAGATTTTTGCATCTCCAATTTTTATAGGCATTACTCCTTTGTTGTCTTTTAGTGATGTCAGCTTGATTTCCTGGCTTGTCATCCTTAGAGACCTGAAATAATCGCTGTTAATTTGTCACTTTTTTTCTTTTCGTGTAAATGAATAATTTCGGCAATGTAGGGCAAGTGAGGTTTCTTTTCTTTTTGATTTTCGTAATAATTTTAGTTTTTCCTTTTGTTGATTATTTATGGACATCACTACATAATTGTTCGTAGCTTTCTTTGTGTTCTTGTAAATAACCGATTTCATAAACGGTTTCTCGACGTAATGACCTCTTAACAGATTAAATGACGTTAGTTTTGTTGTTGAATGAACTGAATTATTATACGATAGTATGGAGAGATTCATTACATCTCCTAAATTTTTATCTTTGTCTTTTAGGCACATGATAATGCAAATTTCCTTCAGAGTTTCGGTTAAAGGTAATTGTAATTGTGGGGTGACCTTAACTTGTGGGCAAACGTCGCATTGGTTGGCGTATTCTCGAATTATTTCTTTCATTCTTGGGAAGTAGCAGGTATTTTTTAGATGCTCGTAATTTTCTATGACACTGTGATATTTATTTTGCTCGCGGGTAATTTTTAAGTGACATAGACCTTACTGCATTGACTTTTGAATAATTTATTACCCTCGGTCTAGAAGATGTCATTGTTTTATATGCTTCTGAGACTTATTGGAAACACTCATCGGGTGTGAATATACACGTTAAATTGCTGGTACGTTCAAATAATTTACGTAGTTCTTCAGTTATGATTATTTTTATACCACGTTTACGTGGTATGCGTACTGTTTCTCTTTTTCGGACTTTGAAGGACATTTCGGTTTTGATCATAGGTTCTTTTAGGGTATTAGTTAAGTAAATCACTAATTGTCTTTCGAACATATTAGTGGAGTTTTTTGTTGTCGGGATTAAATCGTTTGTAGTCGATAACGTGCTTGCTGTACCTTCTACTGAAGATGATCTTTCGGTATGGTTAACTTCAATATTGTTAGAACTGATTTGAATCCGAGATAGAGCATATGATGTCGTAGTCGAACTCCTCCAATTTTAACCTCCATCTCACGAGTTTTGAGTTTGCTAGTGAAAATAACCAAGTGAGAGGTTTATGGTCTGCAATAATGGTGAATTTACGACCAAATATGGCCGGAAATACTTTTTTGCCCAAACTATTGCCAAGAGCTCTTTCTCTATTATGGAATAGTTCTGCTCGGTTTTCGTCAGTGTACGCGAGGCATAGTATATTGGTAAATCCTCTCTGATTATGCTTTGGGACAAAATAGCACCTATGGCAACGTTGCTTGCATCGGTTCGTACCAAGAATGGTTGTTCGAAATCGTCATATGTTTCATTAAGATTGATAACAGACTCTTTCCTTAGACACTCTGTCATTGGTTTGGTTAGCAGAGCGTAGTTCTTTATGAATTTTCTATAATATCCTAATAATCCAAAAAAAAGTTTTGATTTGATTTTCATTTTTCGGCATGGGGAAATGCCGTATTGCCTTGATCTTGTCGGGGTTAGGTTTAACTCCTGCGGAAGTGACGATGTGACCCAAGAATTCGATTCCTTTATAAAGAAACTCGCTCTTATCAAGTTGTACTTTTAAGTTTCCGTGTCTTAGTTTAGTAAATACTTTGTTCAGGCTAATTATATGCTGTTGAAGCGACGTAGAAAATATTATGATGCCATCCATATAGCATAAGCATATTTTACCTTGTAACTGCCCTAGGACATGGTTCATAACACGTTGGAACGTGGTTGTTTGATTGTTTAATCCGAACGGCATACGAACAAATTCGTAATGTCCAAATTCGATACTAAATGTAGAGTTGTAAAATATATACATTTACCCAACTTGTCTAATATATCTGTGATGTTCGGTAATGGATATCTATCAGAAATGGATTTTTCGTTTAATTTCCGATAGTCTATTAGCATTCGCCATTTTGCCAGTCCGGAAGCGTCCTTTTTCTTTGGTACTATCCAGATCGGGGACGACCAAGAGGAGCAATTAGGTCAAATGATGCCTTGATTTAACATTTTATTGATGTGGTTTTCTACTTTCCTTTTGTGTATGAGCTCGATGTCGTGCCTAATGGCACTGGTGAAAGATTGAAGTTGACTATCTTCTCTCTGGAAGGTCTCTTCGAATTGTGAGCATAGTTTTTCGATGCTTTTTTTTCTTCCCAGTTAAGATGCGATGTTCTAATTAGTTGTTTTATATTCGAATTATTGTAATTCTGTATAGGCTCAATGTTGTTGGATTCTATATGGGATCCACTAATTTCTTCACACTCTATGGATTGAGTTGAGGTTTAATGTATGCCTCGCATTTTCTTTATTGACGGGAATACTTGCAATTATTTTGCTTCGTGGAGCAATATTGTAGATAGCATACATTAAATTTAATTTGAATTTAAAAGGGGTTTGAACTAATGGGGTGATCAATAGAGATTGGCCTGGATCGAGAGTTATTTTTAATGTTTGCATAGTTTCCATGCAAATTAGGCCATTTAATAATTTATAATAATTTAACCATTTTGTCAACCGTTGTATTGTTGAATAAAGTGGATATAGCTACTAGTCTTTTGTACAAATTTCTCGAGTATCAAGATTTGGTCTATAAAAGATTTTGTGGAGCCAGTATCTATTAAGAATTTGTACGATTGTGCGTTGAGTATTAGATCTATGTAAGGTAGCTGAAAGGTTTTTTGGCAAAGGCTATTCAGGGTTAGATATCCGTATGTAGATACTTCAAGGCTGGTTGGCAAAAATCTTTGTCCTGAATTTCGATATTTGTGTTTCTTCTTGCTGTTTATTTTGTAAATTTTCTTCGTAATATTTATTCATTGATGATTGTTGTACTTTGTATAGTAGTTCGTTTGGAAAGTAACTATCACTTTCGTAGTGATATGGGTTAGATGAAATGATTTATAGGTATTTTAGTTGGTCTCCTGATGGACCATTTGTATTGAATTGATATGGCTGGTTTGATGGATTAAATGGTCGTTGGAAAGTCGGTTTGGACGTGGTGTCAATATAGGTTCTGGCTTATTGTATTTTATTGGCTTAAGTAGTAATCCTCTTGGATTTAAGAATTGTTGGTTCTTTTGTTGAGTGAATGGGCGATGGTTAAAGTTTTGAGGTCTATACTGTGGAAATTGGCTTCTATTATATTGTGGGTATTCTTAGGCGGTATTGGTGGTGCAGAGTTTTTATTTTTCATGTAAACTATATTCTGTTCTTTCAAACAGTATAATCGAGCTGTAAGGAGATCTGGTGGTCGCATGGCTCATTCTATGATGCCAAGTGAGTCTCTTCAATTAGCTGTAATCGTACCAATTGGCTTTCTGTATAGCTTCGGTTTTGGCATTGAGGTTAGCCCAGCTTTTGAGAGTATTGCATGATGGTATGATGGATCGATAAAAGCTGGTGTGAGAATTTTTAATATGTCTTCTACTTGGGTAATAAATTTGCTTAATTCCGTTCTACTGCCATTATATGGAGGGATGCCTTTTATTGCGTTCGGAATCTGTAGAAGTCTTATTGTATACGCTCCATTTTTTTAAACTTTTACTATCACTATTAGAGTCTTCTGAGAAATTTCGTAACGTGTTATATTTCGCCACGTATTAATTTTGAATATTTTTATTTCTTTTAATTTATTTGAAGGTTAAACGATTTTTAATTGCTAATTTCTTTTAAGATTTCTATTGCCTATTTGTGTACTACTAGTTTCGTTTTCCTATTTGTATACCACTGGTGGGGACAAATGGATATTTCAAGAAAAAAAAAAAATTTAGTTATTTTTTGTTTTAATTCACTTTACACTAGTTGTATACGCTTTAACACTTTTATTTAACTATGTTTAGTGTGCCGCTACACAGTATGAATTTATATACTCGAGAATAGTAATTCGGTTGATAGCAATATAGTTAATAAACCGTTAACTTTCACGTTTTTTCTTTCGTGACAATAAGAACACTGTTCACTATTCACTAAGCAGGTTATTTGTGTAGGGACAGATGTTTGAAAATGTCCTTCCCTCAAATTATTTTCACAGTTAGTTTTATTTATTTTTATTTTATTATTTTTATTCGTTCGTAAATCAGCGCACTGAAATAGAAGTTAAATTAAAGTTAATAAAAGTTGCCTTATTAAGTTTACAAAAGTTGCCTTAGTGAACGGTTGTGTTTTTTTTCGTGTTGAAAAGTCAAAATAATTTTGAATAAAAATAATTTTGATAAAATTTTGAAATTTAATTTGTGGTTCAATCGAAATATATTTTTATAAAAGTGAGTTGTGTTATAAACTATTAAAGTTATTTCTCAACAATGTCTCTGTGCTGTGTGTGTAATATGAAAGTGTTTGGAAACTTTTTTGCGTGTGCCGGTGAGTGTAATCAATTCGTTCACTTTGAATGTACAGGGATCGGAAGGCCTGTGTTCGATGCCATTTCGGTGATTCCGAGTTTTTCTTGGCGTTGTGGCATGTGCGTTGATGTTTTTAAAGTTATCAGGGCACAGAATGATCACATGTGTTAGTCTATTGACGCTTTATCAGTGTCCTTGTGCTTGATGAACAAAACATCTGCCGCTATTAATGGTAGCGTGGAGAGTTTATTAAAACCATTACCACCATCGCAGCAGCCGTCGTCTTCAAAATTAAAAAAAAAGCTACGCAAAGTATTGTGCAAACTAATAGGGAAACAAGATCTAAGAGAAATGGTAATAATACCATTACAACGGCTACATCTGAAATAACTGATGGCAGTTCCCAGCGCCACGTCCAGGTCACTGATGGCTTACAGCCTCCACACTTCCCGCCGTTGTCGTCCGATTGTGTTATTACGAACATTCCAACGGTAATTTCTTCATCTGTCGTATCGAACTCTTCGCCATTACTGTCATGTCAGGATTCCGTTCGAGCTGAGAGGTCTGATGTTCCAGGTTCGGATTGTCCAGTCATGGAATTGCGTACAGTGCCTGTGGTTCGAAGGAAGTATTTGTACATTTCCGGTCTTCATCCAACAACTACTTCCGAATCGATATCCCGGTACATTACGTTCAAAAACAGCGTTTTTAATCCATCAAACGTGTCCTGCTTCTCACTGTTCCCTAGAGACCGGGATCCAGCAGAACTGACGTTTGTGTCTTTCAAGATTGGAGTCATCAATAACTTGCATGGTATCTTGAAAAATCCTGATTTTTGGCCACCTGGGGTTCTAGTTCGCAATTTTCAAGAAAGGCGCGATTCAAAAAACGGGGAAGGAGCTCGCGGCAAAGTGTCAATTTAATTTCATTAAATGCATTAAATTCCAATATTTTAAATTCTAATCTACCAAATTTTAACAATAATCTGTTCACAGTTCATCCTAACATTCTAAATTCATGTTTATCTAATTCTAACAATGTCGTCAATGGATCTAACAATTGCATCAATAGCTTATCAATTTTTTATTTTAATTGTAGTGGCATGCGATCAAAATCAAAAAATTTCTATCTTGGAATATTGGAATCTGATTACGACGTAATAATTCTGACCGAACATGGCTTACAATGGATTTCAATGATGCGGAGTTTTTCCCTTCGGATTTTTGCGTTTTCCGTCGCGATCGATATAACCTTAGTACAAAACGTAAAGGTGGTGGTGTGCTTATTGCAGTTCGGAATATTTATTCTTGTGAATTTTTATTTTCCGACCCAATCATTGAGTTCATTGCTGTTAAACTCAAACTAGGTGCATTTTACTTAATAATTAGCACAGTCTACTTTCCTCTAGAGCCATCCTCGATATTTTGTCAAGATTTTGTTGACAAGTTCTCATGTAATTTATTACCTTATATTTCTGATAACACTGACTTTGTTATTTTCGGCGATTTGAACTTTCCAGATCTAATTTGGATTATGGTTGACAATATGTTCATTCCTGCTAATACGAATGATTCTTCCGCCTTAATTTGTGATTTTATGGCAAACATGGGTACTTCACAAATAAACAGTGTACCAAACAGCCACGGCACTTATCTGGATTTGGTTTTCTACACTAATAATAGTTCTTTTAAACTAGAATCATGCGACGACTTTGCCGGATCTTCGAGTGTTTATCATACCCCGGTTTCATTTCAGTTGTTCTACAAAACTTCTAATAATTTAAACTTTACCAAAAATTGTACAGTATTTGATTTTTCGTACGCTGATCACAGCTCATTAAATGATTTTTTAGCTGAAGTTGTAATCCGAAGAATTTCTGGAGATTTGTCAAAAATAAGAACCATAATAACGGCTTGCCGCCATTTTTAGAATTCCATGGTCGAAAATCAGATAATCCAGAGGCAATCTGTGGTTTTTTCGCTGAATATTTTAGCAGTGTTTTTGTTAAGGATAGCTCATTATCTCCTAAAGTAGTTAACACCAATAATTCAAAAATTGTTTTTTCAGAACTTGACGTGATGACGGCTTTGATGAACATGGACGTTTCTAAAGGTCCTGGACCAGATGGTTTACCAGTGTCTCTATTGAAGCAGTGTGCATTTGGTTTTGCCGCTCCTTTATGCCATTTATTTAATTTGAGCCTCAGCCAAGGCAAATTTCCTGATCTGTGGAAAACATCAAGTATCATACCGATCCACAAAAGCGGTTCCCGCAGTGATGTAACAAATTATCGTGGAATTGCAATACTGTCTTGCATTCCTAAAGTATTCGAGTCAATGGTTAACAAAGTGATCTACTTCCACCCCAAGCAACTTATTAGCACACGTCAGCATGGATTTTTTCCTGGCCGCTCAACGGTCACAAATTTAGCGGTCTTTCAAAATAATCTAATTAATTCTGTTGCCTCGAAAGTTTAAGTCGATGTGGTCTATACCGATTTCGCTAAAGCTTTCGATAAACTTAATCACAGGTTATTAGTGAATAAGCTCAGTGAACTTAATTGCGACATTATTCCCTTAAATTGGCTTATGTCTTATTTATCGGATCGCCAAATGTTTGTCAAGATCAACGATACGTTCTCAGAATGTTTTATTGCGACATCTGGGGTGCCTCAAGGTAGTCACTTGGGTCCATTATTATTTTTATTGTTCATTAACAATGTTGTTGATTGCTTCAAATTCGCAGACTGTATTCTATTTGCTGACGACATGAAAATATATGCAAATATTTTATGTGAATTGGATCGCGATCACTTTCAGCGGGACCTCAACACATTTTGCGGTTGGTGTGTTACTAACCTTATGTTTCTGAATGTTGATAAGTGTCACGTGATCACCTATTCCAGATCTAAGTCTCCTGTAGTTTTTAACTATTATCTAAATGACGTTAGTTTGAAGAGAGTTAATATGGTTACAGATTTGGGCGTTATCTTTAGCTCGGATTTAACGTTTAACTCTCACATCGATGCGGTTGTTAATAAAGCCTTTTCGATGTTGGGGTTTATTAAAAGAAATTCGAAGGATTTTCACGACACATTAACTTTCAAGTCACTGTACACTTCATTTGTTCGTTCACAGCTTGAGTACGCGACTGTCATATGGTCTCCGTTCTATGAGTCTCATTCAATCAGAATTGAAAGTATTCAGAAACAGTTTTTGGTATTTGTTCTCAGAAAATTACCGTCTTTCGAGCGGAACAATAATTTCAGACTATCACCATATGTAGACCGATGCCGTTTTCTGGATCTCCAATCTCTAAGTGCTAGACGTACATGCGCAAGTGCCACATTTGCGCGTGACATCATTTGTGGTAAAATAGACTGTTCTGACATTCTTTCATGTTTTAATATTTATGCTCCTCAACGCAACTTACGCCCCCGGGAACTTCTTCATATTCCGACTGCAAGTAGCAACTACAGCTTCCATGGTCCTATAGTGCGCATTCAACGAGATCTCAACGCCGTAGCAGATTGTTTCGATTTCAATATTTCCAGGGATGAATTTAAAAAACGAATCGCTAAGATTTTGTTTTAAATGTCTTTTTGTTTTGTTGTTAATTGTTTGATCTATTGATGTCGTTATATCTTTTATGCTTTTATTGTATACATTTTTTTAACTTTTTATAATGTTTTTTAATTATGTAAGCCATTTTTGCATATACATGCTGTTGGTTAGTAAATAAAAAATAAAAAAATAAAAATAAATTGTGCTAAAAGAAATAATTTGCTGATTAGTTGTGGATAACCACAAAAGATGGTAATGAAATTGTTTTTGATTGTTGTACTGAAGTGTCCAAGATATTCAGTACAAAATAGTAATGTGTGGAATGTATTTAAGTATGGATTTCCACCACAGAGTAAGTCCAAATCTATTCTATAGTTGTCACTACTAAGCTGGGTGAGGCTGTTCAAATACAATTATATTTATAGTCGAAATGAGTTGCATTTCGAATAATTGTAGGGAAGATAAATAAACGAATTATAATAAATTGATTGCATGAGTGAATCACTACAATCTTTCAAAACAAATCACGATGTCTTCATCAGATTTCAACAAAAAGTTAACTGTTGTTGAAAGTAAACTTAGCAAGTTGGATATTAAATTATCAGCTGACATTGATTCTTTTAGGAGAGAATATGAACTTATCGTTAACGAAATACCTAGAGGGGATGCTGAAAATCTGCACAAAATATTTGCTAATCTGTCAACGAATTTTGGTTACGTGCAGTATAAGAATCACTCCAATGACCAAAAACTGTTGTTATTACCGGAGGTCGAAATCTTTCGATTAAAACCCACGAATAATGGTGCTGCCGCTATTTTAATCAGGTTTGAATCCACTTTAAAAAAAAAAAAATCTGCTTTAAGAGATATTTTAAAGTTTGCAAAACCCTAAATTGTGTAACGTCTCTGGTTTTGAGGGTAATGGCCGTATTTTCATTCAACACAATTTACCTGTAGGTTATTATAAGGTACATAAACTGGCAATGGTATTGAAGAAGGAGAAGAAAATTATTAATACTAAAATTATTAATGGTCGAGTAGCAGTTAAAATCAGGGATGATCAACAATATGCATTTTTCTCCTCGGCAGCTAGTTTAGAAGCAGCGGTTTCCTCATAATGCTTACGTATGTATATTCTAATAATTTTATGTGTTCTTGGTCGGGAAAACATAATTGGACATACATATCAAATTCTACGAACGAATATTGTATTATTGTTATTATTATTACTACAAATTATTGTTATTATTATTATTATTTTATTTTATTGTATTTTTTTTTTTTGGATTTCAAAAGTTCTAACCAATTGATTTATATAATTAAGAATAGTGCTCAAGTTGTCTTAAATATTGCATTTGTCTAACCTAAACTAATAGATTTATTGGTGTTATTATTATATTTTTTTTTTTTTTTTTTTTTTTTTTTTGTTGCTTTGATAGAATGGCGATTGGTATGAGAAAGATAGTTTTGAAATCGTGCTTCAATTCATGTTTAAGTGGTGGCTTTGATTTTGCCCATTTGAACCCTGGTAGTCTAGTTTCTAATTTTACAGAATTTACCTCTATTTTTAAAGGTGTGCCTCTGCATTTAATTGCTATTTCTCAGACGTGGCTTAAAGAGAGACACTTTGATATTCAGGTAAATTCAGATGGCTATAACATCATTCGGAAGGTTCGAATTGATTACCTCAATTGACGTGGCGGAGCAGTAGCCCTTTATATTAAAAAAATTTGAGCTACAAATGAATCAAAAAAAGTACTCTTGGCTCTTCGTTAGATTTCATCTTCATTGAAATGTGTAATACGCTAAATGAGAAAGTTTTAGTTGATGTTGTTTATCGTCCTCCGTGTATTAAATTTGTAAATAAACTGAGGAAGTTTTTTATAGATTCAGGCGGCAAATATAGCGATATTCTTATTCTAGGTGATTTCAATCTGGATGTCAATTCGAATAAAAAGTATTTCCGGACATTCAGGGAATTTTTTCACTGGACCTAGAAATTGCATCATATTGCCCTACTAACTTTGTGGATAGAAGTATGAATTGTCTTGATCTGTTCCTATTGAATAATCAACCTAAATTGAATTTTTTTACTCAAATTTCAGTTCCCGGACTATTTACAACCCATGATATGATTTTTGGCTCGTATAATTTTAATATTAATATTGACACTGACGCCTTTATATATTGCCGATCATTGCATAACATAGATCAAAAGGATTTGCTTATTGCAGCAAATTCGCTTGATTGGGGAGTAATTTTCCTCATCCCGGATGTTAATAATCAATTGTAGCATTTCAATGCACTGATGTCTCAACATTGCAAGTCTTTCTCATTAAATCACTATATACTGTACCATCGGAATATTAGGGATTTTCTTCATGCAACTTGGAGAGGAAATAAAACTCCTACTTCATTTAGTCATTATAAGAAGTACAGGAATAAGGTGAATGGGATGATTAAAGCACCGAACCTCCAGTATTTTAAAAGTAGTATTTTTAATTTGGACCTATCCAATAGGATTTTATGGCGGGATTTCCAAAAATATGGTCTTTCAAAAACAAAAAGAACTGCTGTGTCTGATTTTTCAGTTACTGAGTTCTGAAATCATTTTGCAAAAAGCTCCCAGGTTGCTGTGCAAAATCAATTTCTTATGAATTCTGCTATTTCGTTAACTGATAATCAATGTTTTTATTTTAGGAATGCTTCCATTATGGAAGTATGTAATGCAATTGATAATATTCAATCTGAAGCACAAGGTTCTGATGGTATCCCTATAGGTTTCAGTCGATTTTTACTACCGTCAATAAGCACTGTTTTAACAAACATAATTAACACTGCATTGACTAAATCTGTTTTTCCGATGGGGTGGAAGATTGCACATATAACCCCTTTTGGGAAGGTACCTAAGCCTGAAACTAAACAAGACTTTCGACCAATCAGTATACTTCCTTGCTTATCTAAGGTGATTGAAAAAATTATGAAGTTTCAGATGATGAATCATATTTCTAGTTTTGGCTTAATTGATGATCTACAGTCCGGGTTTCGAGAAAGACATAGTACAACTACTGCATATCAAAATTATAGATGATTTGAGTTCATCTGTTGCAGAACGTAAAGTGCCTTTGCTTGTGCTTCTAGATTTTTCTAAAGCTTTTGACAGTGTTAACCATGAAGTTCTGCTCCATAAGTTGCGCTCAAACTTTAATTTTTCCCATTCTGCGGTTAAGCTTTTGGCTTTTCATACCTATCGGATAGGTATCAAATTGTCAAATTAAATGAAAAATTTTCCAACAAGAGTTTATTGACATCTGGTGTTCCTCTGGGTTCAATCTTGGGCCCTTTATTATTTGTGATGTTTATAAATGATATCAGAAACAGTGTAGCTCCGGTAAAGTTTCATATTTTTGCAGATGATGTGCAAATCTATGACTCGGCAGTAGCAAGCGATATTGATGCTTGCGTGCTGAGGATAAACGATACACTTGAAAGAATTTTAATTTGGAGCAATAACAATCATATTAAAATCAACCCCTTAAAATCTAAAGCCATGTTCCTAACTAGTAATAAAGTAATGTTATCCAACCTTCGGCATTATAATATCAAAATTGGCAATGTAAATATTGAGATTATGGATACGGTTAGGAACATGGGGTTATTGATGAATAACAAACTTAGTTGGGATGATCATGTAACCCAATTATGTGGTAGAATATATGGTACGTTAAGGACGCTATGGCCCCATGAAAGCTATACGCCGCGGGACGCTAAGCTGAAATTAATACGATCATTAATTATTCCGCATTTAACCTACTGTGTCCCTATTTATTCTGATTGCTCTAAGTCCTCGTTCAGAAAACTAAATATCGCTTTTAATTCTTGTGCTCGGTATATACCATATACAACAAAAAGAGAGGTGATTCAATTTCAAGTTATACTCGTTTAATATTGGGGTGTGATTTATATTATTTAGAGTTCATAACAGTTATTTTCCTTTATAAAATAATTTATTATAGAAATCCCATGTATCTCTTCAATTTGATTAAATGGGGTATTAAACTTTGGAACTCATTAAATCCTAATTTACAATCTAAGAAAAGTCTAAGTAATTTTAAAAACGATTGCTTCACATATTTCCCATCTCTAAGTCGATACTTGTTTCATTTTGGAATACTGGTTCATATTGTTTTGTGATAATTTTGTTCGGGTAGATGCAACCAGATTTATGATTTATAAATTTTATAAACAATCCACTTTAAAACTGAGGAGTATTTTCCGTCATCTTATGCTGTTTTCCGGAGGGACAGGCATCTGCAAAGGGACACTTACGAAAAGGGTGGCGGTATTGTAGTCGCAGTCTCTAACAAATATTCATCCAGTCTGATAACGTTGGCTAATTGCGTTGCCGAAATTGTTGCTGTACGTATACAATTCCATTCATATTCGCTGATCATCTGTGTTACATATATACCCTGCCATTCGAGTATGCCAGTTTATCAAAGGTTTGTGGACACTGTCAAATCAAATATTGCTCCACTTCTTCAGCCGGAGGATCGTCTATTTATTTTTGGAGATTTTAACATTCCGGATATTGTGTGGGAGTATGTTGATCACAATTTGACTCCTATTAACATGAACGATGAAATGGATAACTTCATTTAGGAAATATTTTCGTTGGGGTTAAAGCAATGTAACAGTGTTACGAATAATAGTGGTAATGTGTTGGATCTGGCTTTTGTACCATTTGATCATGAGGTGACCGTATCGACGTGTGAGGATTTGGCTGGATCGTCTAGTATTTTCCACTCTCCACTGAATATTTCAGTTATGTTTGAATGTTGCGAGTTAGTCGAAGAAAATGTTAATTCATGGACTTACAACTTTATAAAGGGCGATTACAATTCTTTAAATGCATTTCTGGATACGTATGATTGGTCGTTTTTTTATGCTTGTAATAGTATTGATGACATGTTAATCGAATTTTATAGAATTATTAATCTAGGTATTGAGAAATTTATCCCTAGACTGAAAGCTTTTAGCGTTAAGAAGGAACCGTGGTATAATAATGAGTTGATAAATCTAAAAAATAGAAAGGACAATGCTCACAAGAAATATAAATTGCATTCTAATGTTGTTAATTACAACTCGTTTGATGTATTACGTAAGAAGTATATATGTCTAAACCGATTTCTTTACAGCTGTTATATTCTGGAAATTGAATCATTAATTAAATCGAAGCCAAATAATTTTTGGCATTTTGTTAACTACAAAAGTAAGTCTAATGGTTACCCTTCTACAATGTATTTGAACGACCGTTCCTGTGATAACATACAGGATACTTGTAATTTATTTGCTGATTTCTTTCAGAGTGTATATAGTTCGAAATCAAATCTCGGTAATTTCAGTAATGTTGCAAGTAATTCTAAGTTTTCAATGTTTCGTCTGGAAGTGGATACTATTTTATCCGAATTGTCTAATATTGATATTAACCAAAGTGCCGGTTTCGATTCTATTCCACCCATTTTTCTAAAATTAACCGGTAATGTAATTTCTTCCCATATCTCCGTACTATTTAATAAAAGTCTCGCTGAGGGTTGCTTTCCTATTGCATGGAAACGCTCACTTATTAAGCCGATTTTCAAATCCCGATCTCGAAGCGATGTCGAGAACTATAGAGGTATTTGTATTCTATCAGTTTTACTAAAGCTTTTTGAGAAACTAGTTAAAGATCAATTATTCTTTCATGTTAAGACTTTCATTTCTTCCAAACAGCATGGATTTTTCCCTGGTAGGTCAACTATTACTAATTTAGTTTTGTTTACTAATTGTATTTTAAGGGCTCTATTAAATGGTAATATTGTGCAGGTCGTTTACACTGATTTTTGTAAGGCTTTTGACAAGATCGATCATGACTTGCTGTTGCGGAAACTTATTTCATTGAATTGTAACTACTTGCCAGTTGATTGGATTAGATCTTATCTAAAATCCAGAACTCAATTTGTGAAAATTGGCAGCTTCACTTCAAGAGTTATTGATGTTTCTTCAGGAGTCCCTCAAGGCAGCCATTTGGGTCCCATGCTCTTCATTCTTTTCGTAAACGATGTGGTCAACTGTCTAAGTCATTCCGACATTCTCATTTATGCGGACGATATAAAAATCTTCAAAACTATTTCTTGCGCCAATGATGCACTTGACTTTCAATCTGACCTGACAAACTTCAAGGCTTGGTGTACATCGCATAATTTGATTCTAAACATCTCCAAATGCAAAACAATGTGTTTCACCCGCGTAGTCTTACCCACTAGTTACGATTACTTCTTTGATGGTTGTAGTATTGAAACTGTTGATACTTTTAAAGATTTAGGTATAACCTTTACTTCGAATTTATCGTTCCATAAACATGTTGAAGGTTGCATTTCTAAAGCGAATTCTATGCTTGGATTTGTTAAAAGGTTTGCTAAGGATTTTCATGATCCTTACGTGATTAAAACTTTATATGTCTCTTTTGTTCGTTCATTGTTGGAATATGGTGTTGTAATATGGAATCCGTTTTATATTAACTATTCAGATCGCATAGAGAGAGTTCAGAAGCGATTTTTAATGTACGCACTACGAAGGTTGCCTAGAGGTGCGAATATACCTGCTTTCATACTCCCAGCGTATCGTGGTAGATGTAAATTAATAAATATGGAGCCGCTATTTATTCGTAGAATTGAAATTAGCGCAATGTTTGTTCGAGATTTATTGGTGTCTAAAATCGATTGTTCGGAAATGTTGAGTTTGCTTGATATATATATACTCCATTACGTGTGCTGCGCGATAAAGATTTCCAAATTAAGTTGCCGTTTTGTAGGCAAAACTACGGTAAATGTGAGCCGGTTTATCATTCTTCTGCTTCCTTTAATAAAGTACGGCCGGCTTTTGACTTTAATTTGTCTAGAAATGCATTTAGGGAATTGATGTCGAAGCTCCTTTTGAATTATTGGTAATCTTTACATTATATAATTTTATTAAATTTCTTATTGATGTAACCAGTTATGTATAAGTTGGTAATAAATAAATAAATAAAAAATAAATAAATTTGGTTTGTAAATTTATATATTTATTTAGTACTTTAACATAAGTTTTTTAGACAGGAAATGTTGTATTTGGTTTTCCCTTTTTGAAATTTTATTTAATTCTATTGTTCGTCATATGAAATTATTTAATGTTCTAATTTTAATCAAGATTGTGTAATTGAATATTTGAATTGAGTATACAAAAGAAGATTTTCTTGTATTTTAAGGAAATTATAATAAGGCTAAGCCTTACTTGTATAATATTAATAAGAAATAAAGAAATAAATAGAAAAATAAATATATTATTATTACACATTTAGCCTTTCATTATGACTCATGAATAGAAGTTATTATTCGATTTTTTATTTTTATTTTAAAAAATAAAATAAATTAAAACTGTTTTTCTTTCTTTTCGTAATAATTTTTTTAATGAAATTTAGGAGACCGGTTTCGGATTACATCCATCGTCAGTCCAATTTTTTAACTACTGAATTATCATGTCATAGATTTTATTTGTTTTTGTATTTATTTTATCGTTGAGAATGTATGTGTTGTGACGATTCTTGTAGATCTCCAACTCTTCCAAACGGTCCATTAGATTGCTTTTCTTTAATGTATGTAATATTTTTAAATTTCTGTTTATGTCTGTGAATGTGTGTTGTTCGGTAACTAAGTGTTGAGCGTAATTTGATTTGAAGGTTGTGTGTGTGTTTGTATGTTTTGCTTCTATTGTGTGTTCATTGAATCTTTGTGTAAATGTTCTTCCCGTTTGGCCGATATAGAACTTAGGACAATCGTTACAAATTAATTTGTAAATACCGGTGTCGTCAATACGGTTTTGTTGTGTTGATAATTTGTTTGCAAGTTTTTGTAATGTTTTGTGTGCTATGTTGTAATTGTATTTTCTAAATGTCTTTTTTAAAATATGGTTTGTGTGTTTGTTGTAGTCTATAGCGATGTATTTGTTGTTTTTATCATCGCTTGTGTACATTGAAGTTAAATGTTTTTGTTGAATTTTATATTTTATTTTAGAATTGATGCGGTGTATCATATTGGTTGTGTATCCGTTCTGTTTTGCAATATGCATGATGGTGTATAATTCTTCAACATAATCTTCATCGCTCATGGGAATGTTGTTGAGCCTTACTAGCATATGATTGTATGCTGCCATCTTATGTTGTGCTGGGTGATTCGACGTTCTGTGAATAGTATGATCCGTTTGAGTTGGTTTGCGGTAAATTAAAAAGTTGTGTCTATTGTTTTTGTTTTTGATTGTTAAATCAAGGAAGTTGATGGATTTCTCATTTTCAATTTCACATTAATTCAGTAGTTAAAAAATTGGACTGACGATGGATGTAATCCGAAACCGGTCTCCTAAATTTCATTAAAAAAATTATTACGAAAAGAAAGAAAAACAGTTTTAATTTATTTTATTTTTTAAAATAAAAATAAAAAATCGAATATATCCACGTAATAAAAGTCACGGCAAAAAAAGAAAAAATGGCTAATCTCCATTTTTACTGTAATTAGAAGTTATTATTAAATTGTAAAGTAATGATTGCATTAAAATGAATTTTAACACAATAATGAGGATTTCTAAAGCAGTATTTGCATTAAAAAATATATTTAATAAAACTATTTAACATTTTAAAACAACCTGTTCAAATTGAAAAATTATACCAAAATAAAATTCGCTAAAATAAGCAGACTTAAATATATATATATATACATATGTATATATTAATAATAAATTTATGCATGTGTTTTGCTTTACTGATACAAAATTCGCTAAATCAAACCGACTAAATGATAAATAAAATAATTTCGTTTTCTGAATTCGACAATGTCTATTATGTTAAAGGTAAGCTTTTCAGTTCTTAATTTATTATTTATTACCTTAGGCTACTATAAGTGAAGTAGCCCGCCAATGGAAAGATGAGTGGTTTGTTTTTTAAAGTAAACTGCTCTCTCAGATTTTGACCCTTAAAGCACCAAGACCAAATGACCAAACCTCAGAAAAAAGGGGTAAACTTATACAACCTTTAATGTAACTTGCGTTAAAATTTAATATTTCTAAAGTATTTTATTAATGCAGTCTTAGATAAGTTTTAATGCAGTTGATTGACGGTTCTTCTTTAGAAAATTTAATGTAATTGCTGTATTAAAAATTAATGCAAATTGTATTAAATCCTTTTTAATGCAAGCTTTGTATTATTTGGTAATACAGCCTTCCACTGGACCTATATGTAATGCAATTTACAATAAGCAATATATTTTTAAGTGTGTAAATAATAAGTAACCTACGATTAATGTTGTTGTTATATTTTATTTTTAATTTTTTTTTAACTATAGTGCTGATACAAGCACTCATTTGTAAATAAAATGAATTTAACTCTATACTTTAAACAACAAATTGTTTGTTCCCACTAATTAACTAGACCCAACCCAAGGCTAAATTAAATGTACAACTTCATAGTCTAAAATTATACCCAGCATATATGTATGTTGATTAATCAAAAAGATTTGAATCCATTAGAATTCAAGATTAATTAAAATGAAAAAAAAAGAAGCAAAAAACGGAAATAATTGAAATCCTTTTCTATGTACGAGTAATTATACATTGCCTGTACTCTTATATTAGTAATCTCAAATCGCTAGAAAAAAACTCATTTTAAAATCAAAGTGCTTGTTTTAACAATTTGTATTTTATGATATGTAATTCCTTAACCGGGTAATATTCGTATGAATTTAGACTATTTAGAAGTCATGTAATAGATCGAAATACCCTATATACAATATTACAAACGAATATATTAATCAGAAACTCCCATATCTATAGGATGCGAATCCACTTTTTTATAATTCTTCCTTTAACAAATCATAAAGTAGGAAAAAAAGCTTTGATTGATAAAAAAAAATTATTAATAATCATATATCAACGATAACAAAGCTTTGATAATTTTCGTTTTTACATTTCTTTCTGCTTATGAATATCGAAAACAAATTTAATTCTTCCAAATGAACTTGGCAAGTAAAATAAAATACATGTATGTGTGTGTGTCAATTTGAATATATGATTGGGTTTTAATATTTTTTTTTCTCTTTCTTTATTATGTGGAGCTTTCAAAGAAGCTTAAACTAACTAGAGAATTATTATTATCTTATATCCTTTTTCTTTTTCCCATATAGATAACTTGTGTATCTACTTGTATATAAGCTTTGTTACAATTTCATGTAATAATATGGTAAAAGGAGCAAGCAAATGTAAGAATCCAAAAAAAAAAAAATTTAAGAATATAAATTTCTATTATAAATTCCTATGGGTATCCTGGAAAATTCATTTTTTTTTATTTTCATTTTGGTTATACTATATTTATGCTACTACACTGCTTGTTGTTGTTATTATTATTGTTGTATCATAAATATATGTATATGTAATTCTTTTACCATTCAAATTCCAAAAGGATATATATAATTTCATTCGTATATATGTACAATTTTCTTTAAGGAACACAAATAAAAGTCTTATAAAATTTAACTACGAACTCGAGGAATAATGAAAAGCTCTTAAAAGGAAGAAAACCAGAAAATTGTTAGATAAAAATAAATTTAAGTTTATTCCTGTAAAGGATGAGCTTTTTCTTTTTTTGTTTTGTTTAACTCGCTCGTTTTTTTTTCGTATAATTTATGATTTATTCGATACGATTTTAACGTTAAAGTTTAAGTTTTTTTTTTTTGTTCATATTTATTACAGTCGATGGAAATTTACAAAGCTCATAATTTATAAATATGTGACTTTTTGTGATTTGGTGTTATTATATTCGAAGGTATGGCTGGGTTAATTTATGTTAGTTTGAGTATATAATATTGTGGTTATATGTCGTATGCGTGACCAGAATTTAACTATTGGTGAAAATTTGGCTTGAGTGGAAATTCACATAAATAAATCGAGGAGTAGTGAACGATTGATCAAGCGAATTGATGCAAGATATACGTCAATAGATTGGGCGGGATGACAACAATTCAAAACCGTAGCTACTAATAAGAATATTTTGTGAAAACTTAGTTAAGTTATCACGAGAGTGTACCTAAATACTTTTCTTTAATATGCTAAGTTAACCATACACTTAGGTTAGGAACACATCAAAGGCCGGTTTTAGTCTTTTTACATGCGATTTTCCAACTTGCTATTAAAACTAAAATAAGAATACATTTCAGTATTTTTGAAAATTAAATAAAATATGTTAAATTGGTTTAATATTCCTGGAAAATTGTTAAAATTCATAATGAATTCGCAGCGAATTTAATGATGGGGCAGTTTAAATTTTTTTTAATTGTTTTATTACTCGGGATGAATAATCTTAAACAACGGTTGTGCTGTACCAAATGAGTCGATCATTCTTGTGTGACCATTGTAGCAATACACTACCAAAATTGAATTGTACCTATACGCATGGATTAAAATGCAGTGGAATTAAATTAAATCATTGTGTTATTGAGTGGTGTGATTATTCTGTAAATCAGAAAATTAAATTAATAACATCCATAATCTGAGAGAAATTAAGTTTGTAATTTACACCTGTACTAAAATCTTTAAAGGTGAGATGAACTCGTGTATTTTTTTTTGTGTTTTTGATTTTTTGGTAGTTACTCGTATACAAGTAACGCAAAACGGTTTCTTTTTATGACCACAGATACAACTAAATCCTGTTGATTTCCAGTTAGAATTCACGTGTCACTCGAGAGGCTGGCCGGTGGTTACCGGACGTTGGCTCACAAGAAGTTTTGTTTTGAATATTTCATCACATATAAAAGAATAATAAAATCTATCAAAATTATAATATATTCCTATAAAACAACTAAACCTAATTCTGTTTTGGATACACACGACCGTCATGATTAACACGGATTTACTACAATAAGATCGTATTTAGTGTATTTGCGTTTTTCTTTAAAGCCATATACATAGTTTAGTGTCTAGCAATTAAATTACAAAAATGAATTTTCTTTTAAAGAAAATAAAATAAAAATAAAAATGAGTATTTTTAGAAGTGTTTTAAAATTGTATACATAAGTCATCAATATTTCAATATTGTTAATTAAGTTCAGTCGGTTCAAAAGTGTTGTATTTAGAAAACTATAAAAGTGAAGCAAATTTTGCACACAATTTAGGGCAAATACCTAACTATTTGGTGATTACCAAAAGAATAATTCATTATTCACAGAAAGCAACGGAAGAGCTCTACCGGATGCGGACTATGAGTATGGTGAGTAATTAAAATTTTTTTTTTTATAATCGTAGCATTTTCGCGAAAGAAAATTTTGTAAAAACTTTCAACCACGTGCAAGTTTTGTTTCACCTAAACATATTTCATTAGGTTCCAGTTCATAATTTTTCTATTTAACTTATTTGTTTATCGTAGCGTTTAACTAGTATACATTTGAACCATTTCTTAAAAATAAAATATGTGAAAGCTCAATATATTTAATAAATTCTATAGGAATGTTAACAATAAAAATAAAGTGAACTCTTTAAATTTCATAATGTGGTAAATGTTCTTCTTTTGGTAAAAGTGAAGTGCTTTGTGAAATGTGATCGTGAATTTGCATCAAGCCTGGGGTAGATTTTTGTTGTTGTTGTTGTTTTTTTTCTATGTATTAGAGTAAGTATCGCACATCAAATAATTTGAACGGAAATTATTATCAATAGCGGCTTAAATTGAACCCCCATTTTCGCTTACCGCTATCCACGCTTGTAGGTTGTGCTGTCGCTATAGTTCCGTTACAAAAATGGCGCCGAAACAGGGACCTGAAGGTCATTTGATAAAAATATCTTGCGAAGATAGAAGTGTTTACAAATATCTGTAAGATTTTCTTAACATGTAAATTTCAGTTATTTTTGTTTTTTATGTTTTTTGTTGTTGTGTAGTCCTAATAAGGTATCGAAGGAAGCTTCACTTCCCATCTACAGTTTTTTTTTGCTCGCTTGATGATGTTTATTTTCAGCGAATTAATCCTTTCATTTCTATTAATATTTCAAATTTTTTTGTTTAGTTTCTGTTAATTTGTATACCAAATATTAAATTTCTTTTATGTTTGAAGCGATTGATTTTGTGCTTACTGATATTGGTGGAGCCATTAGATTCCGAGGTGATACCTCGTGTTCTTAAAAGCCAATAAGGATTAGTTTCACAATGCGATAATTGGATTATAATCCACCCATACAAAGTATTTTGAAATATTGAAGCGGTTATTAGCAATGTCATCCCATTATTTAAATCGCACTGTACGTTTGCACAACACTCATGGTGAGCTCCCAAGCTTGAAAATAATTATTGAACAATTACAAAGACACTAACGAAGTTTGGTCAGGGAATTCAGAGAAATCCCACCACAAGCTAGGAAAGTCAGTACAGTAAAACATACCGAAAAATTAGTTCTATCACAAGAACATGCAAATCCAAATTTAATAAATGATAAACTGTCAAACGAAACAGATAATCAAGAAAAAAATTTTAGTAAGTTGCAAGACCAAGCTGGGAATGTGGCAGAACAAGTACGGAATACTAACGCAATAACTGGGAATAATAGTGTCCCTAATTTAGCAGGTAACTCTAGAGGAGCAGTAGCAACATCAAGTCCGGGTCATTCATTGATTGAAATGCCCGAATTTATACCTGACTCACGGCAGGAAATTATAAATGCATTTGATCTACTCAGCGACTACGAATTGCCCAATAAACACCATTTTGAAGTAGCTAATTTACAACATGCTGGTCCCTCGAGCACCAGGAATTCATACAGGTGTTTAGATAAATATATCTAGCAATGATATATTAAATATGATGGTTCCAATCAACCACATGATATACACGAGTTTATATTTCGAATTAAAAATATGGCTGCTCATGAAAACTATGAGGGCTCCAATTTAGTCAATATTATTCATCGGTTTTTAGAAGGTACTGCTGAGCGTTGGCTTTGGGTATTTCTACATACATATCCCACCGCGAATTGGATACAAGTACAGTAAGCAATATTGTCCAGATTCAGCAAACCTGAAAATGAGGATGACGTACGACGTCATATCCAAAGTAGGTTTCAACGCTTGAACGAATCGTTTAACGAGTTCTTACTAGAGATTCAGACGTTAAATGTGGAACTAATAAACAGATTCTCGGAAGCTGAGCTTCTTGCTCGTTTGCGCAAAAATATGAACACTCACTTGAAGGAAATACTCTTCCAATTCATTTTAATAATGTTAAAGAGCTCCGTTTGTTCTGTCAAAAATATAAAGACTTGTGGAAATCAAACTCGTCTAGAAGATTCACTAATACTCCAAATCGAGTTCGTTCATCTATCACAGTCAAACATGGCTGATTTATTCAAAATTGAACCATATTATCAGAAATTGCCTCAAAACAATAGGAATTGCCAAACTGGTACGAAGATGGAATGGAATCCGAACACTTCTAGAGCGTCCAATTTGTATCATTACGGAAAACCATTGAGTCACTCGTCTGACGAACCACAAATATCCCTTATGTCAAATTTGGCAATAACAGATGGGACGGAATTATTGGTACCTGAGCATAATATCTCATGCCTAAACAGAACGCCTCGTGGACCAATAACTGATATAGGACAATTCTTTGATATGCTGGAATTGTCATGACATCGGGCATATATGTATATCAAGACTGCCCATAGGAAATTTTAAAAGTATTTTATTTCGGTTGTGGTCGGCCAGGCATAAGAAAACCCAATTGTCTAGTTTGCCAGAAACGTATGCCGGAAAACCTGTATCCAATTGCAGGTGCTGGGAAAATGCATTCGGAAAGAGAAACACCCAGACCGATACACCAAGTGAACACGAGAACCGATAAATATTTCTAACAAAAATCCACACCATAATAAGTCATCGTTTTCTGATTGTATTAGTAACCTTATAGTCAGAAATTTTACAGTTACTGAGCTATATAACCGTCCATCTATATCCCAAATTAGTAATAGACGCCAACAAGGAATTGTAAAATATTTTCGACAACGGAAAACATTATTAAGAGAAATCTCAGCAACCTCAATGCAAGATATCAAGAGTAGTAAGACCGATCCTCGTCCTTACGTAATTATTTTTTTTTCGCAGTTAACCTATCACAGGACTGCTTGATTCTGTAGCGTCGATAAGTATATTGGGAAAAAACAGTTTAAATTTTGTAGAAGAAAATCATCTAACGTTTAAAGGATTCCGTTCTTCAGTGAAAACAGCCGACGTTACGGCTAATAATATAGTTGGATACATCAATGTGGGTGCTAAATATATATAGTCCCCCCATATATAGTCCCTTCTCTTCAAGAAGACTTATGTATATCTAGGCATTAATTTTTGGGAAGCATTCGGTATATTCCCAAATATACGAAAAAAAAATGGTAGCCTGTCGATAGAACCTAACCTCAATCAACATTTGCTTACTATTGATCAGGAGTCGACACTAAGTGAAATAAAACACTTGTTTCCGCCGTCAACCAGTCTCGGTTTAGGAAGAACAAATCTCGAAGAACATATAATTAATGTTGGTGATAAAGCTCCCATAAACAACGGCCCTACCCAAAACTTGGCTGTCCAAAACTTGGTTTATGCAGAGTTGAACAGAATGCTTAAGCTAGGGGTAATTGAGGAGAGTCATAGTGATTGAAGTTCTCCGGTTGTTCTTGTTCGCAAAGCAAATGGCAAATCCCAATTATGCCTAGACTCACACAAAATAAATGCAGTTACCAAAAAGGATGCGTATCTTCTCCCATTAATAGATGGATTATTGGGTAGACTATAAGCCACTAAATTTATCAGTAGCATAGATCTTAATGATGCCTTCTGGCAAATTCCTCTAGCCAAAGCATCCCGAGAGATAACCGCGTTTACTAGTGCCGGAAGACCACTCTACTAATTCAAAGTAATGACATTTGGACTTTATAATGCCGCCCAGAGATTCTGTAGACTAACGAACAAAGTGATTCCTCATAGATTTCATTATAGTATATTTGTCTTCCAAGACGACCTACAAGTACTGATAGCTTCTGAATCTATCGAGAAACACTTCAATTTGTTGCTCCTAGTAGCAACGAGATTATCTAAAACTAAACCGTCTATTAATCTAGACAAAAGCCACTTCTTAATGAAGGAGATCAAGTATTTGGGATTTCTAGTTGGAGAAAAAGGTCTACGAGTTGGCAGGATGGTACCGTAGGTTTGTCCCAAATTTCTCAGACGTCAAAGCTCCAATAAACAGTCTCCTCAAGAAAGGTGTCAAATTCTTTTGGAATAATGAGGCTGATAATGCCTTTCAGCAGCTAACACACTTATTATCTTCTGCTGCAGTACTGATAACACCAGATTATTCCAAAGAATTCTACATAAGATGTGATGCTTTAACGGAAGTAATAGGCGGCATATTATACCAAAAAGATGATGACGATAGTGAGCGACCGATTGCATTCTTGTCTCAAAAGTTAAATGGTGTTAAAAAAAATTATATGATTACCGAGCTGGAATGTGTTGCTGCGGTCTTAAGCGAAAAAAAATTTCGTCCCTATATTGAGGGTCACAATTTCTCGATTATGACTGATCACGCCAGTTTGAAAAGGCTTATATGCCAAAAATATCTTAGCGGACGTCTAGCGAGGTGGAGTTTAAAGTTGTAACCTTATCATTTTAGCATACTCCATGTGAAAGGAACTGAAAACGTAGTACCCGATGCTTTGTCTCGAGTAAATTGTGACACTGTAACTGAGCTAACGAATGATCTTTCTTTATTTGTTAATGCGTTAAAACTTTTTTTACCTGAGTTTCAAGATACGGAGTACACCACTTTTAAAGAAAAGATTGAAAAAGATCCTCATAAATTCTTTGCATTTCAAATTCAAAATGATCGGATATACTTGCGATTCGAATCTAAGGCAAGACAAAAATTAACGAACTTACCGGTATGGAAATTATGGGTTCCAAGGCCTTTAACAAAACTTATACATGAAAATCATGATGAACCGACAGCTGCTCACAGTGGTATTTCTAAAACTATTGAGCGGTTAAGGCGTCTCTATTTCTGGCCCGGAATGGCAAAAGAGGTGCATGATTATATATCTACATGTGTTGTGTGTAAGAGTACAAAGGCTCCTAACATAATTTTAAGACCAATAATGGGTGCATATCTGAATGTGAACCGTCCTAGGCAAAGGATATACGTAGATCTTTTGGGTCCTTATCCTAGATCACAGAAAGGGAACACAATTCTTCTCATTGTCTTAGTTCTCATTAAATAAAATATGTTAAATTGGTTTAATACTCCTGGAAAATTGGTCAAATTCTTAATGAATTCGCGGCGAATTTAATGATTGGCCAGTTTATAATTTGTTTTAATTGTTTTATTATTCGGGATGAATAACCTTAAAAACGGTTGTGCTGTACTAAAATATAATATCGAGGTAGAGTCGATCATTCTTGTGTGACCATTGTAGCAATAAACCTATACGCATGGATTAAAAGGCAATGGTGGTAAACCAGTTTTATAATTAAAATGTCTTTCATTTGTCGAATTACGCAACGCTAACAGCAATTGATTTGGTTTATATACTTAAATTCAAAACGAAGCTCCAGGTTCCGAAAAAATATCTAATAAATTGTTAAAACAAAGCCCTAAACATTTAAAGATATTGCTCTGTAAATTATTTCACCAAAGCTTAATTTGCAAAAATTATACTAATACTAAAACCTAATAATGACCATTCCAAACTATCAAATTATCGTCCAATAAGCTTGTTATGTGCATTGTCTAAAGTTTTTCATATAGTAATTCAATCAAGAATTTCAGCTAATTCCTTAATTTCAATTCGAATTTACACAAAAAATTTTCAATAGTACACCAAGCGTACAAATTATGTAAAATAATAAAAACCGAGCTAAACAAAAAATAATGGAAAAAGCTTTTGACACTGAATGGGTTGATTTATAAATTAATTCAGTTTAAATTTATTGTTTATTTAATCAAAATTATTCATTCTTATTCGTTGAATAGATCATACTAAGTATTTTTCGGAAATGTTGAATAAAATGGTTAACATGTTTAAGTTGTGGCGTAAATTTAATGGTGTAAAACATCGTTAGTAGCTACGGTATAGCCATAGCAGATGTTCAATCATCCAATATAGAAAATTTTAATTTAAAATTAAGCGAGATCCCAGGAAATATGAAATTGAATAACGAGGATTTTTTTGTTAAAAGCTGCAGTAAACTATAATCATTTGTTAAAATATATACCGCAATTATAAATCGAACCAATAATAATTGGGGATAATCATAAACTGACCAGCTTATTGTTAACCCTGCAATTTTGTTTTACTGCAAGAACTAACTACTAAGGTATATTTTAGACTATAGTTTTCGACGTTTAGAATTCCTAACTTCTGCGAAAAAAATATTATGCTAATATTTGAAGTTCTGAAATGATCCATAAATCCAGAATCGATCAAATCGGGCACGGAGGCCCGAAATCAAAGATATATTTGATTTGCATTTAACAAAATAAATAAATGGAATATATGACACCATCTCTCAGGGATACGATGGAACACTAAAAATAATTTATTTGTTAGTTAAATAAGAAATTATCAAACATTTAGGTCATCTGATTGATTCAAACTAATTTGGCGTACAATTTTGATTTTTGTAAAAAATAAAAATAAAATTGGTTGCAGAAGAAAATGGCGTGCTGTCTACTGTTTTTACACCTTTCATTTTGATGGCTTTATTCTATCATCACCAGGGTGAATTACAATCATTAAGAAAAGGTTTTCCAAATAGTTCAGTCAAAAAGTCCTAGAAGTCATTATACAACAAAAAAAATTCTTGAAATTCTTAAAGACTTCTCCTTTAAATCTCAACCAAAACGCACAAATAAGCTTAGCGCCCAACCGTTGTCTGAACACGCCCTGTGTCTGGCTAACGGTGGCAACAAATATAATTTTTTAAATAACTAAAAATCTAAAATAGTTTCCAGAAAGGTCTTCAAGTAGAGGTTACCTGTATGTGTTAAAATTATAAATAATTTTGAGTTTCTTATTTTTACATTCGTGATAAAATGCTTGTAAGAAAAATCTAATAGGTAAGGTATGTTCGTCACAGACTTATTAAAAGAGTTCATAGAGGGCCAGATTTTAAGTAAAAATTACTATTATTATTTTTCGAATTTCTTTATCGTCACTCCGTTATAACCCCTTAAAATCTTACACTCCAGTATTCGAAAAAAATAGAAACTGGATTGAAAGTGCCTTGTTGATAACTTCTTTAGATTTTTATGTATATTTAAAACAAGTTTTTTTTTACCACTTTTAACGTCCTTCCGGAAGTGATTGGAGAAAAATTGGGCTCTAAATTTTTTTTGTGTTCTATTTGAGGGATCAAACAGATGTGTGTCAAGTTTAAAAACTTTTTCTTTTTTTCTAATGTCGATATACATAAGTCGAACTAATAATAGTCAAATTAATATAATGCAAAATAAAAATAAAATTGTTTTATAAAATTTTGACTTGTGACCTTTTCGCACATAACCGCGTTGTTCTTTAAATAAAATAATATTTCGTTTAAAAGGTTTCTTTATTAAAGGTGAAATAAAATAAAAAGGTAAAGTTTAAATTAAAAAAAAAAAAAATAAGTTAAATTAAAAATTAAATTTTTGGACTAAAACTCTTCCTCAGGTTCGTCCGCAGCTGAAGATGTAGGCCATCCTAAAATCCTGTTGAACAAATGTTTTTTTTTTTTGGAATGTATCGCTGTAATAATCTTAAATTTTCCAACTTTTTTATATTTAATGCTTCATAATTTTCTGTATTACTAAATCTGGTTGTAATTTTTTTGACTTTCTTAATGAAAACTCTTCCGTCAATGTTGGAATTCCATCGATGAGCATTGAAGTTTTAACTAAACCCGGAGTTTCAGATCTATATATGAATTCATTGTACTGCGACAGCTGAAAAATAACCTTTTGGATTTTCGACCGTTGTTTCCCTAAGGACACAATTGATAATGCTGATTTCTTATAAAAATTTGGCCACCACTTTTTGAAACCAATAATATTATTAGAATCAATTTCGACGACATCGAACTTGCCTGATGTAGTTGAAGTTTTAATGAGATCGAAGTATTCTTCTGACTATAACTTTGATCGACTTTCTTTGTTTTGCGCTTGACAGTTGCAAAATTCTTATCACAATCATTAAAAGAATGACCTCTGAATGGGAAAATATGATATATTTGTTTAAAAATTTGATTAGAAACAAGAGCTAGTAAGAATCGGACAATTTATGATTTTTGTTATGGCCCGGACAACCATCTGAAAACATGTATAATTTTTCGTCCGACTTTCGAACATTTTTTTCTATGTAATCTTTTAGAAAAGTACATACTTCATTTGGGCCTTTATGAGCTTCACCTTCTTCATAGTAAGAATAAAATATATAAAATTAAAACAATAAAAACAATTTATTATTAAAACAAAGTTACATTAATATATATATATATATAAGTATAAAAACTTTCTTAATGTGGAATTAAAAACTTTTGTTAATATTTTTAACAAGTATCGATTTCGATAATTACCATTATCATCATCAGCTTGTTTCTACTTAAATGAGTATTACAGTGACAATTTGTCATTTATATATCGAAATTTTATAACCTTACGTTAATTTTAAAATTAAATCATAAATTTTATTTGTTGTTGTATTTATTTTATTGTTCAATAGGTATATATTATTTCTGTTTTTGTAAATTTCAAATTCCTCAATTCGATTCATGAAGTCTCCCTTATTGATTCTGTATAGTACGGTTAGATTAGAGTCGAAGTTGATGTATGTATGTTTTTTGTCATTTATGTGTAAAGCAAAAAGTGAATCTGTCTTAGGTTTACCCACGTCTTTTACATGTTCAATGAATCTTTGTTCAAATGAACGGCCGGTTTGCCCTATATAAAATGACGGGCAATCAGAACAAGTAATTTTATAAATGCCTGTGTCATTGTTACTATAATTGGTATACGTTTTGAGTTTTTGTTCTACTTTCTGGTTCGTTTTGTAAGCTATTTTATAACCATGTTGATGAAAAATATTTCGTATAATATGGCTAGTGCTTTGGCTGTATTCGACGGAAATATGTTTTATAATTTTGGCTTCGTTTTCTGTTATCAATGAGGATTTGTCAAAATATTGCTTTTTACGCTTGTAAGAACTGTTTAATTTATCAATTAAGGAAATTTGGTAACCGTTATTGGCAGCTATATATTTTATATTGTTAAGTTCTTCGTTATAATCTAAATTTGATAATGGTATTGTGTTTAGTCTATGGATCATGTGACTATATGCAGAAATTTTATGTTGTGTTGGATGGTTAGATTTATTATGTATAGTATGACTTGTTTGTGTTGGTTTTCTGTAGATTTTAAAAAAGTGTTTATGGTTTTCATTCTTTAATAGTTAAATCCAAGAAATTAATCTGTTTGTCTTTTTCTAATTCTAGTGTGAACTTAATTTTCTCGTGAATATTGTTAATGTAATCATGTAATAAATCTAACTGTCTGTGCGTCCCGGTAAATAAAATAAGTACATCATCAACGTTGCCTGTATTAAGATTGTGAATATAAAATTCAAAAACCCATAATTGTCGCATGTAGAAAATTTCTTGAATAGGAATCTCAGGAATACATGCAAAACAATTTTGCATGAAATCTTTGACAATTCCCATTACTTTTACGCCTTGCTTCTCCCTGATTTCTTTCAGTTTATTGAAATATTTCTTCGCCCTTCGTTTATGTACGATATATTCCGCTACTGCCACACGCTTAGCAACGCCATTTAGATCTGTGTTGTGTATTTTTTGTTTTTCGGTCTACCAAATCTTAGGATGAAATTTTCATGAAAATACTTTAAACATTGAATGTATAATCTTTACGGTAAGGTTGGCTGCCAGATAGTTTTTTGATAATATTGTTGGAATAATGAATTCCCATTACGTCGAACGAATCGATGAAATGGTGTATTCGTAAACACGTAGCCCCTGGAATTACATTATGTCTAGAACCAGCTGTTTTTCCTCGTAGATCGTCAAGAATATTTTCTAAACTTTGCAAAATACACAAATGTTGAACCCTTTTATGTGTAATACCATATAGACTAATAAATGCTTTCTTGCAAACATGTACATGCTTTCCTTTTGCATTCACGCAGTAGAAGTAAGTAAAATGTTTTTTCTTATGGGATGCTTGCTCATTACCGTTATTTTTCTCACATCTTTTCTCTACCGGACACAATGTAATCAAATTTAGCAAATATGTGTTCTCCAAATTTTTCCTCTCAAAGCTATTGGTAATATGCAATAAATTTACTTTACTCTCTTCTGTGAATTTCCTAAAGCAGTTCATTGCACCTGTAACACAAATTGTAGCTATGCATGTTATATATGTTATATTTTTAATATAAAAAAACAGACTTTACTTGCATGGAATTCCAGTTTCCCAATAGTATGAGCCAATCCTTTAATTTTTGCATTCTTATGTCCATCCGTTTTGAAAATTTGATTCTTTTACTCGTAGTTGGAATAAGTTCCTCATCACTACTTTATGTACTTATATTTCCAGCCATTCAACGTAAATACATTTACTTCCAATAAAATTAAAATTATTATTGAAATACAAACAACTCATAAAAACAAATGCAAAACATCAGGTGTGATTTTGTTTTTAACGGTAATTAATATCCATTTGTGACAGAAGTTATTTTAATTTGTTTGAATGTTTTTTGTTTCATTCGATTTATTTCGGTTATAAAAGCATAAAAAATAAAATGATAAAAAATTGCGTTAATACTTATCAGGATAACTGCGGGAAAAACGAAAGGGAAACATTTTGTTAGTTTTTTTGTACAAAAAAAAAATGTCAAGGATGTCTGGTGTTGCGCTAACGCAACATTGGTCATAAATGGGTTGAACAAATAGGAAAGCAAAATAAAAATGAGAAATTTGTATTCTATTCGAAAAAGTCACATTGACTGTCAATATGCCCTTTTCGCAAATAATACCAAAGCACGTAGCAAATTAAGCAGATTTAAAACTGGTGTAGGTGTTTACTTTTGCACTCGAAATGTATGTGGACTCTTTTACTGTACATTAAAAACAAAAACGATATTTCTAAAAGAACAGTAGATGTGACCTTTTCGCACAAACCAAATCAATTAAGGTATTGATTGACCTCATCATTCTGTTTAAAGAAACCGATTAATGAACAAAATTCCATCCTTCCGTGCTCCTCAACCATCACATCCGAAAAAGCTAAACACACGTATCTAAATAAGAAAATAGGACTAAGCGAAGATGCTTTCAAGACTTTAGTCTCCATTATTCCATCAGTTCTAACGATATTGTGCGCCTTCATTCCAACAATATTGGGCGGCTAACAAGAGAACCCATCGACTAACTAAACACTTGTTTGACGGATCTTCCGTTATATCTAATTTCAGTATGATCAAGGGCAACGCCTCTACGAAAAAATTTAAATATTACTTATAATTTGTTAATCAACTTTAAAACTAAGTTTGAATCCACATCGAAACCACATCCAAAAAAAATAATATATAATTGGGTGGCAAACTAATATTTCTTTTTAGAATTTTAAATGTTTTTGTGTACTTTAGGAAAACCAGCCAACTTTGGAGTCGTGCCATTGTATTTTCTTAAGCGCCTTTTGGAACATATTTATTTATGTTGCCTAATCGTTCCCAACACGACATAATTCGATTTATTTGTATTGACCAAATAACAATTTTTCTTCTTGAAAATGCATACATCGGAATTGTCACTTAAAAAATTTCAGCTTTGTTGGGTTTATCGAATTTCCAGTATTTTGTGCTTAGTCAAAAATGTATTTGCCAAGTTATCGTTAAATTTAAAATTTGTCAAAATTCTTACCAGTTAGTCTGTTCCTGATGCTGATCTGAATTGTCTCGTCTAATTTAAAAATGCTTTAAATCAATTACAGTTCTAGGATACGGTTAAAATCTCTTATGAAAGGTGAGAAATTTATAACCTGATTTTAGGGTTTTTAAAAAGGCCTGAGGAACTTCCAAATCTGTTCTCTACATTTGTTTCCCGTACCTCAGGAGAAAGTTTTTTCTCTTGTAATACAGAAACATTGATTATTCGGACCCAATAACAGATGATTGAACCGCGCAATTTTTAAATCTAAATATTTTTATTTCGAAGTATACTTACAAGCTGGTCACTATCACCTCCGTAGGCTTCAGCGCCAGTTTTTTATTTTTTAAGAAGCTGGACTACTGTAGTGAAATGAAGCAATCAGGCAACAGATTCTTTATCTTATTTATGAAATAATCCAGAAATACATCTAACGGTTGTGAGAAAGTTTCCAAATTGCATCTGTCGGTAGAAACCCACTGACTAAACGTTAACTCATCATTCTCGCAGCCATGTTCCAGATATGCATTTTTCAAATATTCTTTAAAGTTATCTAGTCCTGGGCAGCTTTCGCATTCTAGAAGGTAACATGTTGGTGTAGGCTCAGCACATAATATAGATGAAATACAATCCTGGTAGTGTGCTATCTTTCCGTTGGTAATAGTTTCCATTTTTGTGCCATAAATAATTAATTTTACATTTTCATGTATGGTACACACGCAGACTGTATGCGTTCCACTACTATCGGGTTGTACACAGTATTTAGGACGAAGTAGTGAAAATTTGGAAAATCCAACTTTTTTTGACTCGTCGCCCTGGTGCAACGACTTATATCCCTCGTAGCACTCTTTCAGTGTACACATCATCAGCCGCTTTTGAACTTTAGCTTTATCGATAATTAAACAATCGTTTTTACCTGGCATTATCCGAATAACATCATCATCAGTATAATAAGATAATACTGCTTGCTTCAGCTCATCACTTATTCGCTTTCCTACTTTAGCTGCTGGACGACTTAGTGGATCGCTCTTGTCCCGTAGATCTTTAGCTGTTTGCACCATATATTGCGTTGCGTTGAACTCGCCCTGAATTTCTTGAATGGTTAATGATTTTGGCAATATAGTAAGTAGCTGAATCTTATCACTGGTTTTCTCTAGTTCTTTGAATTTGGTTTTTAGATCACCAATCAATTCATCATATAGTTCATTCTTCCTTTGGTTTTCGGTTGACTGATTAAAAAGCGGAACGATTCCCGAAACCAAAGATGTTGATCCTGTCATTGAAGTTAGCTCGATTAATTTTTGCTGCTGATGTTTTGGCCTAGCTTCTAATGTATTCGGATATATAGGAGAATTCCCAACAACGGGTAACACCTCATTTATTTTTTCCAAAACATATAGATTTTTTAAATAACACGACTCCCCAAGTAGCACCAAATAACTTTATAGTTTTGTAACCCATTTACGACGTCGGTACAACGTCACAAATTTCTATAAATTCACTTGTTTGACATCGAACTAACAATTTTTATTTTTTTGTCGGCACGACCACAATGCGACGTTATATGTTAGCAGCCGCCAGAGCGTTATTTTATATCTACTTGATAACTTTTTTTGACTATTTTCAACTATTGACCGACTAATATGTATTTTATAACCGTGTACCGATTATTTAGTTATGTTGTGGTAATATGTGGTATTTAATGACTACCTAGCAACTTTTTTGTCGTATAAAAACTAATACCCAACCTAAATATTTTGTTGTTACCTGCACGACCACAAGATAACATTTTTTACATATGCATACAATTTAGTGAAATAATTGACAAAAAAGATATTTTGTGACCGACATTATTACACCATCGGCAAACACCCTTGTGTCATGTAAAATATAATATAAAAAAGTTTTTCTGACTTCAACTTCTTTTATCTTCCAAAATAGGTCAATTATTATTTTTGTTATACTAAGGATTTAACTAATGAATAATTATCAACAGTTCTATTTAATTAAAATTGAATTGTATTAATGTTTTACGTTTTAGAAGTTTTAATCATATTGTTTATAATTCGCGAACCAAATACATTTGTATCCATACAGTCTCCTTTGTCTTTTTCAGGGAATTTTAAATTAACTATCTCATTCGTTAAGTTTTTCTTTTTTGTCGTTAAGGAATTTTTGGTGAATGCACAACGCTTTTCGATATAACTTATTTGGTGTCGTGACAGTAACTTTTTTGGAAATAAAATAACAAATTTGTAATTTTTGAGTCGAATATGTTATAAATTGGTTATTAATCTAACTTTTTAGTGGTTTAAATATATTTTAATACATAATATGAAGTGCGCCATTTTTAATTACACATGCATATAAAAATTTGTATTTTTTGAAAATAAAATTCTGATTTTCATACTCCTCATGACTAAATATTATTGTAATATCATTATTTTAATGGTGGGGATTATTTCAATACGGTTTAAACTGATTTTAGAAAATTTTAGTCAACCTAAAATAAAAATATTTTTGAAATAACAGAAATATATTTAAAAAAAAAAACGAATTTATAAGGCGCATGAGTTTTTAGTTCACTGATAGGTGCACATTTACGATAAAACTTGCTTTGTTTATAAAAATATGTAGTATCTTGCCAGATTTTTGGGTTACCATTATTACAGGAAATGTGAATATTATATTTACAATTATTATGAAGTAAATTTTCATAAAGTCGTAAATAATGAAATAGATGATAAAGGAAACAGACAAATAATTATTATATTTACAAGATAAAAAAAGACAACATGATTATTTATATATTTTATAAAAAATAGTTGTCCTGTCTGCTAAAATATAACCACAATATGAGACAAAATCATTTTTTTACAAACAAAATAGTAGTCAATATGTCTATTTCGTGACTTGTATTCTATGGTCAATTGATAAGTCGGATAATAGTTATTACGACGTTGTTACAACCCAAAATGTATTCCCCAATAACGTTGTATCTCAGTTTTCATACCATTGTCACAACGTTGGCTAGCCGACCAGTAGTCATTTAGCCAACCACAGTACAACGTTATCCCAACCCACTCGTGCTACTTGGGATCACTGTCACTACTATCATCGTTATCGGCTAATTGCGGTGTTATAGGTGATGTTGCTGATGGTCCCGTAATTGGTAATATTTATGGAACTATTTTTCGTCGTTTTCAGGTAATATTGATATAGCACGTTGAACAGAGATACAATTTATCTTGATTCTCAATTGATTGTGGCATAAATTGCTTAACGTAATCCGTAACTGGTTTTACTTTACTCGAACACTTTAAGTCGCGATATGGTTTACAACACTTTGGAAATGAAAATGTATAAATTATCAAATTTAATGCACTAGTACTTATTTATCACTCACTTTAACTTACACTCACTTTAACACACTGTTTTTTTCAAATTTTAAAAAATTTTGCTCCTTAGGCAAATTTTGTTTACAAATCACAATGTCAACTAATCAAAAAGTTAAATTTTAACTGTTATTTATATCAACAATATTCTCTTTTTTTGTTTTCCAAAGAATTACTTATCGTTTAACAGGTACGCCTGTCAAGTCAAAATCAACACACCAATAAAAAAGGGAAAAACCATATTTTATTTAGTCTTTTATAAAATAACCTAAGAAATAAAAGGGATTTATGGTACCACGACTAACTAATTTTTAAACGATATAAACCAGGGGGTGGCACCTTCTAATTCGGTGACTCATATTTAAATGCATAAATGCATCACAAAATTATATATTTGATAATAAACAAAACAAAAAAATTAAGTAAACTATATTTTCTGTAAACAATTCCAAAACACTCAGAAATATCTATTCAAATATGTTTTTCCATATAAAAATGAAATAATGCTCTTACTAAAACGTATTTTGCAAGAATACAAAAAATAACGGAGTTCCAGTTTTTTGATATGTTGTAAAATATTAATTGTCGAATTCTTTAAAATAAAAAAAATAAAATAAAAAAATGTTTTTTTGAGATAATTGAAAAAGAACATTTTGGAGGGAAATTTAAAGAAGAAGAAATTAAACAAAATATTATTTTTATATTTTTTTAATTATCACTATTAACTTACCTTTAAAATAAGCCCAAAATTATAATTATCGGATAGTTAGTTTTCTTTTTATTGCCATAAATACAACATCATGATTATCATTTTTCTCAAAATTTGATCTTTAACAACAACCACAACAACAAAAAAAAACAAAGTATTTCAAAATTTTTGTTTTAATGAAGGCTACACATTCAAAATATAAAAATTATAAAATTAAAACATGACTTACAAAAATTTGTGATTTCACGTATGTACGAGTATATATGTATATAGATATATTTATATATATATATATATATACATATATATATATATATATATATATATATATATATATATATATATATATATATATATATATATATATATATATTTATATATATATATATATATATATATATATATATATATATATATATATATATATATATATATATATATATATATATATATATATATATATATATATATATATATATATATATATATATATATATATATATATATATATATATATATATATATATATATATATATATATATATATATATATATATATATGGAGGATGGTGGCAACCCGCCCACGCCTGAATGGGGGTACCAGCAGCATGAGGGGAGAAGCTGAGGGTATGGGGGAGAGTGAAGCCGGCGACCTCGGTCGGACAAGGCCTCCCTTGAAGCATAAGGAGGGGCATATAAGCGAAGTAGCTGGTGTACCGATGGAGGAGGCTATCGGCAGCCCGGCCAGACGGGTCGGCACTGACAAGTCCTCTACAGAGGGTATGAGGGGTGGCGAGACGGGTGGATCCGGCGCACTCCAAAATACCGAGAAATAATATTCCTGCGGTAGCAGGAATATACCATAGAAATAGGTAGAGGTTAAATGGTTATGATTAAGATAACACAAATTAACCTTCACCATTCTAAGGCTGCTTCGGCAGCTCTACTCCTCAGGCTGACTAGTTCGGGTGAGGATGTGATATTAATCCAAGAACCTTGGATTAACAACAACAGGATCTGTGGCCTCAGAACCAAGGGGTATACAATTATATCCTCTAGTAAGTCTGGGAAGATCAGATCTTGTATTCTTGGGAAAAATAATATTAATCCTTTCCTTCTCTCTCAATACAGCAATGGTGACACTATGTACTGCAGTTAGCCTGGAAGTAGGCACTTGTAGATTCTGGCTAGTTTCAGCCTACATGGACCGGGAGAAGGAGGTTCCTCCGGATAACCTGGAGGAGCTGATCCGTAAAGCGGAACAATCAAAGGTAGGTGTGGTACTGGGAGTTGATGCTAATGCGCATCACACTATCTGGGGAAGCACATACATTAATGAAAGAGGTGAGTCGCTTTTTGATTATTTGATGAGTACTAACCTTTCAGTGTGTAATATTGGGCGGGAACCCACATTTATTACTAGTAACAGGCAGGAGGTTCTAGACGTGACCCTTGCCTTAAATAATATTCTTCATATGGTTAAAAATTGGAGGGTGGATAAGGAACACTCCTTTTCTGATAATCGATATTTAACCTATAGCCTCGATATTCACCCTGCTACCCGGGAAGCCTTCAGGAATCCTAGAAGGACCAACTGGAGCAAATATGGGGAATTATTGGAGGAAATGTTACCGACGAGGGCTATGGAGCCCCCGACGACCGTTGGGGAGCTGGAGGACATGGTGGCTAGCGTTACTAGCGCATGCAACCGATCCTTTCGCGCTGCCTGCCCACTGGCTACGCCTAGGGGTAGGCAAAAACCGGTATGGTGGTCCAGGGAACTGGGAACCTATCGTAAGGCTTGTAGGATAGCCTTTAATAGAGCTAAAAATACAAGGGAGGCTCAGGATTGGGACTCCTATAAGGAGAAACTCGGAATTTATAAGAAAGAATTAAGAAAGGCACAAAGGAGGTCTTGGAGAATCTTCTGTGATAATATGGAAGAGGTATCCGAAACCTCCCGCCTTAGGAAGATTCTTTCCAAAAGTACATCTAGTCCTAGTTTTTTGATAAAACCGGACGGATCTTGGACAGCTTCTAGTGGAGAATCTCTGGAGCTTCTCTTCGAGACACACTTCCCAGGCAGCTTTGAAGACCTGTTGGTGCGTAGCAATCATCAGGAATCACTGTCTGTAACCACAGAGGATATCGTAACCAGAAAACGGAACCTATGGGCACTGAGGGGTTTTAAACCATTTAAATCGGCTGGTCCGGATCAAATTATACCAGCGGAACTTCAAAACAACTCAGTAATTATTCTTCCCTACCTGGAAGCTATATTCAAAGGGTGTTTGAAGCTGGGCTATATTCCTAGGTACTGGACGGAGGTCAATGTGGTGTTCATACCGAAAGCGGGGAAAAGCTCACATGTCTATCCTAAGGACCTAAGACCAATAACTCTATCATCCTTTCTTTTGAAAACATTGGAAAGGCTGCTGGATGTATACATCAGAGATAAAATAGGTGCCAGGAAATGGGCATCGTCTCAGCACGCGTACACAAAGGGTAGATCTGTAAACACTGCTCTGCACGCCTTGGTGTCTACGATTGAGAAATCGATTAATTCGAAGGAATTCAGTTTGGTGGCCTTCCTGGATATAGAAGGCGCCTTTAATAATGTGAAAGCGGAGGCAATCAAGGAGGGATTGTCATTTTTGGAGGTGGACGTTCCTCTGATAGGGTTAATCAATTATATGCTGGGAAGCAGGATTGTTATCTCGAAGTTGGGGGACTCCACCTTAAAGTGGCGAGTAACTAGGGGAACTCCGCAGGGGGGGGGGGGGGTTCTGTCCCCTCTTCTCTGGAACATAGTGGTAAACGGGTTACTACTTGAATTGGAGAGAGAGGGTATTGAAGTTATTGCGTACGCAGATGACGTAGCTTTAGCTGTTACCGGGAAATTCCTGGGCACGATTGTAGACGTAATGCAGAATGCGCTTACCATCGTTACGAAATGGGCTGGCAAATGTGGACTTGGTATTAACCCGTCCAAGACAGAGCTGGTACTCTTTACTAAGAAATACAAAATCCCGGTAGTTGTCCCTCCTACCTTAAATGGCACGAGACTTGCTTTTACTGATAGAGCTAGATATCTGGGCATTATCTTGGACAGTAAGCTTAGCTGGAAGCCCAACATGTTGGAGAGAATAAACAAAGTTACTATTGCTTTGTACTCCTGTAGGAACGCCATTGGTCATAGATGGGGTCTGAAGCCGGAGCTGGTACACTGGCTCTACACCGCCGTAGTGAGACCTGTACTCATGTATGGGGTGGGTGTTTGGTGGCCAGCTCTGGACAAGATAACTTACAAAAGTAAGATTGCGAGAGTGCAAAAAACGGCCTGTATGCTTGTTATCGGGGCATTGAGGTCGACACCGACAAGTGCCTTAGAGGTTATGTTGCACCTTCTTCCGGTCGACATTTTTGGCAAACAGATGGCGGCAAATACGGCTGTACGACTTGCAGCCGTCTCTCAGTGGAGGTGTCTTAGTATAGGACACTCTTCTATCGTCAGATCGTTGAAGGATGAGCTGGCGAATCTTGACTACATTAAACCTACTTGAGTTGCAAGACAAGTTTGGCCAAAGCTGGACTTGGGGCGCACTAGGGCATTAATATCCTTACGCAGACGTGAATTAAGAACGGTCGTAGGAATACTGGGTCGTAGGAAGTCTGGGGAGGCCTATCACAGCGCTGAGACAAGCACTTGGGAAGCAGGCGCTATCCTCAGCGGGGGAAAGGTGGTCTAACACCCTAACCTGTAGAGTTTCAAGACAAGTTTGGCCAAAGCTGGACTTGGGGCGCACTAGGGCATTAATATCCTTACGCAGACGTGAATTAAGAACGGTCGTAGGAATACTCACGGGACACTGCCTTTTTGGAAAACATGCAAGAAGGCTGGGTCTGGAGGCTAATGACTTCTGCAGAAGCTGCTTGGACGAAGAGGAGGAAGAGACTGTAACGATGCCACATAGGCGCATCGTTCAGAAGGGGTTAAAGAGCCAATAAATATGACATAGTTCTACTACTTTTTTTGAACTGGTTTTTGGCAACGAAAAATTGTTAGACGATAATTGTATTTTTTTTGTTTTTTTTGCTCTTTATAATGCAAAATAATTTGGAAAAAAAAAATATTTAAATTGTGGGGAGTCGAATGCAAAATTTTAAACAGTTCGGTCGAAACCAATTTGGTTTCAAAAATAAAATGTGTTTTTTTTTTGGTTGTTGACTTGTGCAACTAAAGTTAATTTAATTAAAATAATTAAAATCAGTGTCTAGTTATCAAATAAAACTTGATAAACTTTGTTTTTTTTTATATATTAAATCAAGTGAGGTTGCTTGTGTGAACCTCCTTGGCAAGGCTAAAAGTAGCGTGGTCAATTTTAGCGGTGTGTTTTTTTTATTAAGTAGAAAATAGTATCAGTAACGGTACATATAGTGAATTTTTTTGATTGTCGAGATTCTAGTGGAAAAGTTTAATAATTAACTGGTATTTTAAGTAGCTTTAAGTTCTGAGTTGAAATACTTATGATTAAGTGATAAATAAGAATAAAAACAGTTGAACAATAACAACAACGGAAACCTAAATAAACAATTATAATAATAATAATAAAACAAACAGAAAAATAACGGAAAAACTAAAATAGCCTAAGCTAAGTGTATCACACGATAAATCACCGTAACCCAATCAAGATATCCGTAAAATTGGGAATATGTATAATTCGATCTTGCTGTCCTTAAAAATAAACAAAAAAAAACAACTAATAAATAGACAAAATAACAATAAAATTATAGTAATTAACGACAAAATTAACCATTAACAATTAAATTATATATAAAATAAAATAAAAATTAATCATAATATAAATTTAATAATAAGAAGTGAGTGAAATATGTGAAAAAAAAAATTACAGTAACAGTTCAACAATTAAAGTTTTAAAGTATATGTTGATTACACTAGCGGCTTAATATTTTTGGCTGTGTACTGTAAAATTTAAAAAAAAATTAAATAACGTACAATGTTATCGTCGAATTGGGCCAACGAAAGCTGCCGCTGCATTCAACATTCAGCAAATAAAGTTATTGTTGTGATAGGAAAACAGTAATAAACAACATCTACTAAAATAAGATAAGGTTTTTTTTTCTTATTTAATTTATAAATTATAATAAACTTAATTAAATTTCAATTTTCATTATATTAATTTATATATATTATATTCAGTATGTTCTAGTTAAGTAATTTTAGGTTGGGGTATGGTAGTTTAGACTAGGGCGTAGTTTAGGTTAGTTTCATTCATTTTGTATGAATTTTGTTTTTTTTCTTCAATCAACTTAGAAATTAATTTTTGATAAAATAAAAAAAAACAAACAAATTCATTATACATCCAATATTATTTTATGGACAAAATAAATTCTTTTTAAATTCAGTTGATTTGATAATAACTTTCCTGATTTCATTATTTTTATTATTTACCGGTGAAAATTTTTGTTTCGTTGCGAATTGAAGTGAAAATTTGTGTTCGCTCTTACAGTTTCAGTATGAGATAAAATCAATCCGATAGTGGGATGGAATCATAGTAAGTGTCTATGAGGTAAGTTGTCGTCTGCTGGTCTCTGTTTTTTTTTTATTACTTCGTTGCGGTCTAGCAAGGTTTATTCATGCCTTCAGAAATCCCACCCCTAACCCTGAGCCCTAGCCGGCCAATGATGACCGCCTGAAGGCCGCTGAATGAGCAAAATTTTCTGTTAGCAATCTGAATTGTGGGAATGAATACAGAAACATCGCACGCATAGGACCGTGACAGACATTTCTTTTTTCTGCACCACACTCAGATTTGTTACAAGACGTTGGTCCACTTCCTTTGCTCGTGTCCAGCATTGGCTCTCAGAAGGCAAAAACACTTAGGTAAGTTCAGGATGGACTGCCTCTCGGATCTCGAAAACATTAAAGTGCGGGACGTCTTACGCTACATAAGTAGCTCGAAATGGTTCCAATAGGGGTAAAAGGGGATACATCCTGTGGTATCACAATGGACCGTCACCGGTCTAAGTGTGCGTAAGCAGCCACTCCAACCTAACCTAACCTAACCTATATATATATATATATATATATATATATATATATATATATATATATATATATATATATATATATATATATATATATATATATATATATATATATATATATATATATATATATATATATATATATATATATATATATATATATATATATATATATATATATATATATATATATATATATATATATATATATATATATTATATATATATATATATATATATATATATATATATATATATATATATATATATATATATATATATATATATAACACAGTAAACAACGTTATATTAAAAGAGCATTTCTACAAAAATAAGTTTTATTAATTAAAAATTCACAAGAGCTTTCTGTTATAAAGCTAAAATAATTATAGTGTAATATGTTATTCACAGAACTATTTTAATCGCTCTTCTAATTAAACTTTATTAGCTTATATGGTGTATCTTGAAAAGCTCAAAAGATACTTCTACGTATTAACACACAAAAATTAAATAAAACTATTTATAAATAAATACAATCTTATTTTAATCTATTTAAAGATAGCTACATACATATCAAAGAGTGCGGGAAAACAAAAACTTAATCCTAATATTATTTATTTATCAAAAAAAATTAATAAATTAATTTAAAAATATTATAAACATAATTATTATTCTTTTTATGAAAAAAAAAACACCAACAAATAATGTAAAATGATAAATGAAACTTTAATTTAAATATTTTTATTTTTTGTTTTAAACAAAATTACGTATTTTATTTTTGTTGGTGCGGTGTGGATGCCGAAAAAAAAGCTTCATTTAAAGCATTTTATTTTTATTTATTTCTCGATTTTATTTTTGTTCGCTTCTTCAACATAATGTTTCGTAGGTGTGGGGTAAAGGTATGTGTGTATATGGTTTTACGGTTTACATACCTTTAAACAAACATAATTTTTCAAATGAATTTACATTTATGAATGTTTATATATTTTTTTTTAATGTACTTAAAAGTTTTTTGTAATTTTTGGAAAAAATAAAAATTAATAATTTTAAATAAAAATAAAAAAAAAAAAAAAATAAAAAATTTTCGAAACAACCTCAGAATTTTTTTGTTTCTGTATACCTTCCTACATTAAACATACAAACGTTAAAAAACAATGATATAATTTTTTACAACAAAAATAACAATAAATTAATTTATGTGTTGTGGATTTGTGTTTGTTTGTTTGTTTGTTTATTGTTTTTAATTTATGAAAAGATGAATTTTTATGGTGCTTTGTGAAGCTTTGAAAATAATTGTGGTAGATGCGCAACATTTGTTGAGTTCATTGAAGGTTATATACATTTGAGTTTGGTGTTATTCATCCGTATCTGAAGTTTTTTGTTATTGGAACCGTAGCAGCGATACATTAAGGAGCTGGACTAAAATTTATTAATACTATCTTTGAAAAAAAGAACGACCTGATTTTAAAATTCCTAGGCTTTCGGCAGTATTTGGGTAAATGTTTACTAGGGGTAAATGTTTACTGTTTGGGTACATATTTACTACATCTATAAACAGTGGTCTTAAATTGTTGAAAGAGAGAAATTTTAAAGCTTTTGATTAGGTTAGAAGCATTTATCTTGAATATAAACGACAATATTAACTAAGCTCCGCAAGGACCAATATTATTAAAATGATCACCAAAATGACCAGTTTATCCAAGATCACTTTCCTCAACGATTTAATTTTTCCTTCGTCCGAGAAATAGAAAAATAAAACGACACCAAACTGGCCGGTCACAAATACAATGGTCTGAAAAACAAGTTACGTAAATGGACTAAACTTAATCTAACTCTAACTTAACCGTTGTTAAACTCCAAAAATCCCACCACCCAACTGTTCACACAATCTTTACCCAACCCAATCCAAACCCCAAACCATCAATTCAGAGAATAAACGCTGATCGAGTGAGAAAGGATAAATTTCATTTATTTGACATTTCGTACTAAAATTTTAACTGTTGAATACAATAAATTCCATCTCTCACATTGGCATGAAATTTTCCGTTGCCAACATTGTTGGCGAACCTGAACGCGCCCAATTACTTCAAATTCGGATATTTTTGTTAAGTAATTTGTCTAAATAGAATTTGTGTACGTAAAAATTAATTTGGGAAATTTCGTCCAATATGAATTCTTTACTGTTTAAACTACGGTAAATCTCTAATCTCTTATCTCAGTACTAATAGAAAATCTTACGAATAATTCTCATTTCATCAGGATCTAGCGCCAGAGTATTTATAAACAATTAGTCAGCATGACAACTTTAAAATACAACGGCTTAACCTTGAGTTACCGTGTGCTTTGGTTATCTCTACAGACGGACGTAAATTGTTTGTTTTGCTTTTTCGGGCTCAGCGACCCTTAAAACGCCGAGAAAAATGATTTTTGACAAGCTGGATATATTTTGCAGAACAACAATAAGTTTGGTCCATGTGGCAGACCGAAGTTAGAAAATGTCCCTCAGAATGTGTCTGGATGGCTGCCAGGATGTCTTTAGCGAAGTATTTCGAGAACAACTTGTCTGATTTAAAATTGTTTTTGCTAACCTGTTTCTTTGGCTAAGCCGAAAAACTGAAAAGCTTCTGGCTCCTCTACATTAAGAGGGTCGAATATCAACCACACGAATTGGTTTTACCACCTGGTTTTCGATCCATGTTCCAAATTTGCATATATGTTGGTTTGAGTAATGAGTTGGGAGTCTATTTTCGGGTTGACTTGGGGTTAAGTTGAAATTGAGTTGGAGCTGAGTTTATGTTGGTTTAGAGTTGAGTTAGCAGTGGGTTTTGGGCGATTTATTTAGGATTGTGCTAAAGATTAAGGGATTGAGTTGGAAGCTAACTTAGGTTGTTTTTAGTTCAGTTATTGTACGAATGTAGTTTTCCGGACCCTTTTTTGATGATTGAGTTAGCCCATACAGATTACCTATATTAAAATGGATAGAACCGAGCGTTTGGTTGAAATTTGGATTGAGGATTAGTTTAGGCAGAGATTAGTGTTGAGGTAGGCTTGTGTTGAGTCATGTACGTGAAGCATGTATAGATGTACATTTATTTGGGGAATGAGTTGAGTTTTAGGTCGTAATTAGCGTGAGTAGTACTTAGTTATGTCTTAGGGTTGGGCTAATTTGAGGATTGATTTGTACTTGGAGTCTAGGGTTGAGTTTAGGATTAGATGACGATGAATTTATTTGTGTATGCGGTTTTACAAACGCTTTAATTTAGGCATTGAATTTAACGTTGAGTTGTTGTTAAGTTTAGGATTGAGTTCATGTTAGATTGGGGATTTAGTTGCGGTTGAGTAGGGATTGCGCTTAAATTGAGTGAGGGGTCGATTGCGAAAAAATGTAAGGGTCGAGTTTAGTTGAAATTGAGTTGTTTTTGAGTGTGAGGTACAGTTTAGCAGTTATTTGGGAGTTCAGTTTAAGGTCAGATTGAGTTAATTTAAGTTGAGTTTACGTACAAATATAGTTTTTGGATCGTGTTTATTTAAGGAATAACTTGTTCTTTGAGTTGAGGGTTAAGATTTGTGTCGAGTTAAAATTGTGTAAGAATGCAGTTAGGAATTGATTTCGGAGGTTATTACCTGGGGAATTATCAGTCCCTAATATTTCCAATAGAGTCTACTTCCTTAAAGCATCAACCAAGACGGTATTTTAGCTTGGCTTCGTCGAACTATGTACTTATCATTGTTAACACTTATTGCCTTGGGCACTTGACGAAACACATTTAATAACATTTAAAATAAAACACTTGTTTATTTTTCGTAAATTTGAGATATAATTTGTTCTCAATCGATTTTGACTTGCCAATATATTATATATAGTCGAAATCGATTGAGAATAATTATATCTCAAATTTGCGAAATATTAAACAAGTGTTTTATTTAAAATTTTATGTACTTATCCGTCAAATTTTTATCAGATGAAAATGCTCTTTTTGGTCATGTTAATAATGAGGCCTTGGCCATATTCAGCCTCATTTTACTGTAAAGTTTTCGGTCAATGGTTTAATGGTTTGCATTATCAACTACGTCTACTTCACTGTCAGCGGCCGGCACCCTAAATAAATCCTTGCCTTAAGAATGTTCACGTCCACCTAGTACCGTTTCTGTAAGCAGGTATATTTCGTGTATCGGTTCCTGTCAACTATAAATAGACGCCCGATCATTTTTTTTGGTTAGGCTTGGTTAATGTTCGTCAAGGGCTCGTTTGGATTTCGTTCCTGAATAGTAGGGTTTGATTCAAGGTTTCATTCTTTGTCGTAAGTTTAAGGTTAAATCAGGTCTTTTCAGTCCTTGAGTTTTTGATCTTTGATTTCAGGGGCTACGATTTTGAATTCGCACATGTTCATCGGATTCTTGGAGAGTTTTTCGACGGTACCGTCGAGTGTAAAACTTGATCCTTTTAAGTAAACTGTTTAAAGGTAATTAGGTCGGGCGTCATTCGATTATGTCTTGCTGCTGCCAAAAACAGAAGATGTTGAAATTGGTTTGATCTAAAATTAAAATGTAGCTTTATCAGGTAGCCTTTTGAACAATGTGCTGCTAAATTAGCAAAATATATTGATGTTTGGCATAAGCACGTATGATTGCGTATTTCTTCATCTTCCCGAGATTGACTTTTCTGCAAATTGAAACATCAGCATGGCCGCTTCCGTTATAGCTCAGTTTATTCTGTAATAGCATTCTCGGAAATCTAGTACAACTGACAATATTGGATCTTGTGATTTTGTTTTATGGAAAATTGTCAGTTGGCAATTAATCTTTAGATATCAAGTTTATGGTTGCAGAACAGCAGTTACCAATTACAAATAATTAACACTTAATTCGATTTTATACTTCTTCTCAATCTACTGTGTAGGGAGGCTATGATTGCTTTCTCGGCCCGTCTTTTGCTCAGCAATTATTTATTTAGGATTGTTTTAACGTAGGTTCCACGTCTGTGGAACGAAATCCTGATTTTTAAAATCCCGGTTCTGCAAAAATAAAAATCCCGGTTTACAGAAAATCCCGATTTTTAGTTTTATTTTACGGGTATACTATGAAATACTGTTTCAAAATTAAAATTTTTTCTTAACCAGAATTTTTTAAGAAATGTATCTTTCAAAACCAGGATTTTGAAAACCGGGATTTTTAAAACCGGGATTTTGGAAACTAGGATTTTAAATTCAAGATTTTGAATTCGGGATTTTGAAAACAGGATTTTGTAATACACCCAGGTTTCAGATATCGGATGATAAGCCTGCTCTACGTTACATTTTTATTTCTCGCCCGTAATTTTTTGTGGCATCAAAGATACTTACAAAACTTTTCCAGCGAACCCTATTTTTAAATCGAAATAATTTCAACTCGACTATCAACGAACAATAATATTAGCACACGAGTAGCGGTTTTTTATTAAAAAATTTCAAAACGGGACAATGAGGTCTGCTGGTGCCCTAATTTATATTAAGGGGAATTGTAATTTATTAAAGTACAGAATCCGTAAAATTCAAAATTTTGAGCAATAACTCAGGAAGAATAACTAACCGAATATTTTTAAAATTTTAAAAAATTTAAAAAATTTAAAACATCGAAACATCGAAAAATTCGAAAACTTTTTTAAAATTCTAAGAATTTCTTGAGGAATAATCTAATAAATTTTGAAGTTAATTGTGGTAAACCTACAATGATTGACAATTCTTCTCTTCTATATAAGAGCTAATAATATATAGTATGTTATAGTGATGTTGGATATTTTATGTAAGCATTATACCGAAATTTTGCAACAAAACCGACTCGTAATAAATGCTGCCGTACCTCAGCTTGATATGGAGGTAGGTTTGATGTGTCGATATTCCTATTTTTTTTTCAAAGGTATGGTCTGAATTTTTGGATCGATAAGTAGATGAAAATAAGTGATACGACCCTGCTACTATTACGGTCACCATAATTTACCACCAATAATTTGGAAGACGGGGGTTTGCCTTTATGGAAAAAAGCTTATGTGTAATCAACCCTGTCATTTCGTTCCCGCCCGGGAAATCATTACTTATATTACTATCCAGTAAATTATACAACTCAATGTTGTTGATGTATCGTTGAAGATTTCCAACATAAATATTTATCCAAACTTTTAAGGAAGCATTCAGATGATCTATATTTCTGAGAAAAGTATGTAAGAGTCCGAGCATCTTTACAACTTCAGCGTCAAAATCACAGCCCTTGTATCTGTTTATGTTCTTCATACGATAATAAATCATCTTTGCTTATAACAACCTTATTATGTTCAATAAAATTTGAATTGTTTGATTACCAATAAAATGGTTGATAAAAATTTCACTATTGCTTGTTTGAACTTGATATTTTTGAACTGAGCAGTAAAGTTATGAGATCGTATTTGATTAGGCCCAATTGAAACTGGGCTTGTCGATTCTTCTCGAAGTATACCCTCACAAAATTTTTTTGTGGTCGTAAAAAACTGGTCGATGCGATTATCTTTAAATTGAGTGTAACATGAAGATGCCGTCTCTTACAACTATGTCGGAACACAGCGGTCACCCATTTTTTTTCGAATATTTTGATTAACTGTAATTTATCAGTTTTGCAAATAGTTCGATCAGCATGACACATCATTGGCAAAAGGTCTAAGTGCAAATGCAGATACTTTTCCGATGTTGCATCCTCAATTCAACAACTTTATTACCATGAGTAAGCTTCTTTTTTTTCGGAGCAGCAGCAAAGTTCAGCACTTTTTTTGTAGGCCGTGTCGAATCTATTCTCGTTATTAGCACATTCATATATAAACTATATCAGCTACATTCAGCAATATCTGATGTTGCAGACTTTCCAGTCTCAATAATAAAAAAATTATTTGGATCTAAACTGGAATCGAATGGATTTAAATACTAGATAGTACATAAAACTCTTTCTCGGAATCGTTGCTAGCTCTCGTACTAATCGATTTCCGACGAGAAACTTGCACTGATTTTCTTCCTGCAATAACTAATGACAAGTCACGTCATTGTGATCATTCTCCAGATATGAAACTTTAGAGCAGTGATTCTCAACTTTTTTTATTCTACTACAAAGATCCAAAATCTACTACAAAGATCCAGAATGCAGCTGATGATGTTGTTAGTTAGGTTGTCCTTATTTCTGGAGTATTTTTTCGCCACTCCATGGATAATACACAAATTCTCGTACATTTTATATTTTTTTGCTCTTGGCATGCTGCTGGAATAAGGACAATGGTTGGTAACCAAAGTGAACTTTTTGATCCTGTAAATGTTGCACAGACATCTGACTATAGATTTTTCCTCCGTTTGTGTGCAAAATATGAAACACGCAAGCCATTATACATAAAACATTTTTGACGATTTTTTTAAAAGCGCGGGAGTTTTACTGTTTTTCATTTTAATTCTCGGGTAGGGCTTTAAATTACGAGTACTTAAGCTAAATGCATCGTCGCCTACAAACACATACGGCAAATTCTTCCATTTAATGGCTCATCAGAAGATAAGTTCAATTGATTTTCTTTCATTCTTTTAAATATTTTTGTATTTCGGAATAGAGCACCGTCGCTCTAAGTCTGCCTTTCCATCCATAATCAACAAAATTGAATCAGTAATTGGGGTCTACAAGATCCATTACCACTATACTGAAAAAGTTCTTATGATTGTAGAATTCTGAATCGCTAGTCATTGTGGACTGTATTACATATGTTTTGCATCTATGAAACCCACACAATGTGGAAAATTCCATAGCTTTTAGTAGTTTGGCTTAATAGAAATACATATAAATATTTTTTTATATTTAGGCTCATCATCGAAAAAAATTGGAAATCAAAACATTCAAATCTCCGCTACAAAGGAAAAAACAACCTAAACCTTCCGAGACCACCATAGGCAAGAGAATGAAAGAACTCATGTTGTTAGCGACCTTGTTAAGAAATATGGATGAGTACACTAGATTCATCTCAATGAACAGAATGGACAATTTGGTTTTCGCAAATTTGTTCATCGCAAGAGCAATCTAATAACTCTATTCAATCAAACCCATGTACAATTCCTACTATTATCAATCATAATCCACATCCTCATCCTTCTACTAATTCGCCAAATTTAAACCTACAAACTCCTGCAACATCTATTGACAGGCCTGGCGTCAGCGCCATCACCTTCTCCAACAAAGACCCTGCAAACACATCCTCAAACCATTCCGAAGAAAACGAAGAGGAATGTTAAATAAATGGGTTACATTTACCTCAGCAACAATTTTCGAAATTAGCTGCAGAGAAATCTTAAATAAATAGTGCAAGAAAAAGTTAAAGCGTACCGTTCTTGTGCCGAAATGGCTTTTCTTCATTTCGTGTCTTGTTTTGTAATGGATGGCGCTAATTTTTGTAGCAGATACTGAAAATCCTCTGACGACATCTTATAAAAATATTCAAACAATCCATAAGGTACTTTTAATAAATATATTGACAAATATATCAAAAAAACAGTTAGGTACACGTATTAATGTGTAAGAACTTATGACCCTCTAGTTTTATTTTGGTTAGTTACCTTTCTTTGCTTCTATTTAGGGATAATATCCACCATCTTCTCGCTATATACATTATTTGGCTATTTTATTGGCCAAGCACTACTCTTTTTCGACAAATGCAGCCGTAGCAACCACCACATCAACATTTGTTATCATCCACTAAACTAATTTGAAACTAACACGAACCCTTGCAGCTCCCGTTTCGAACTAATAATATTTTTTATTCGCTGCATTGATGAATGTGTGGGGAGGGGGGATACATATGTAGGCTAGAGCAAGTCTATCGGCGCACAGTTCGCGATAAGGCAAATATTCGATATTTGGCGAACAGCGCATGTGTGGTGCCGGCTTATTGCTTTGTAGAATGTATGTTGATTTGAATTCAAAAACACGATTTGTTTTCCGAATATAAAAATTTACGTTACACATTCACGACCGTCCCAGAATTTCGTTTCAATATTATTTTGTGCCTACAAAAGTTTCATTGGAAAAAGTTTTAAAAATTCTTAGGTTTGGTAAAGTTGCTAGTAATATTATTTTTCAAGAATTTGGAACCGAATTAATGTTAGCTGTAGACCAAAACGCAGACTTATAGCATTTTTCAAAGCCGTAGGAAAATTTATCAACGAATGTGGTGTGATGGCTTTTATGTCTAGTGCTGATAAGTTAGCTTATACAATTATAATAAACAACAGTGAAACTAGTAAATAGTAAACAATTTAATCGTGGTAAAAGACTGCACTCTGTCCTGTAGTAACACTTGCCGTACTGATATTGCATTTTCGACGTCCAAAAAATGTCGACGTTGAAAAAATGATTTTGGATGTCTTATTAAATAAACTATTTTAGATAAAAATTTTTGGGCTTGTAGATTAAGCAATGGCGTAACTACAGACTTCGGACCCCCGCAAATTTTTGCTTGGGCCCGTAAAATGCTTTTTGTACATAGAAAAAGGTAAAGCTTTTAGTTAAAAACTTATTTCTTCTTATTGTCCAGCCTCGCATTAATTAAAAATAGTTGATTTCGAGAGTATATAGACGGTACAGTTCAATGACTTCAAATAAAACGAAATTTCTTGCAATTAACTCAATGCTATGACGATTTTAGAAGAAATAATTACAAAAATGTCGAATTTTCAAAGTATCTTGAATATTCTAGAAAGCTCTCAAATATCGAATTATCAATCGTTTATATTCGCTGTTTGCCGTCTTAATTGTCACAACTCAGATGTGACCATCTTCGCCAGGATGAACTTTTTTTATGCGGCCGATGACCCACTTGCATCGAGCTAAAAATTGTTCCTTTAGAAGAACCACATCGCCAATTTTTAAATTGCTTTGTGTTATTTACCATTTTTTTAGTTGATGTAGGTTGTGTAAATATTCCGTACTGAAACGCTTCCAAAATGTAAATGTTCGCTGTTGAGTTGTACCCCACATCTTAGATAATTTAACTGGTGAATTCTCTCCGTACAGCTCCGGTAAGCTGGTTATGGGTGCTCCAATCAAAAGGTAAGCTGGGGTTAAAGCGTCATACGATTCGTCGCTTGCTAATAATGTTGTAATGGGTCGAGAATTCAAAATTGCTGCTATGTTGCAAAGTAATGTTGTCAGCTCTTCATAAGTAAAATTTATGTTTCCCGTTGCCTTCACCAAGTGAGTTTTTATGGACTTTACCGCCGATTCCCACATTCCAGCAAAGTGAGGTGCCAGTGGTGGTGTGTAATGCCAAGTTATTTTATTTTCCGACAAATATGTATCAATGTTCTTAATAAATTCATCCGATGATATCAATTTTTGAACTTCATTTTGATATCGATTTGCTGTTTGGTACATTTGTTGCAGTTTTCTCTCTGCTCCAACAAAATTGGACCCATTATCGCTATGTTTATTGGAAGGAACACCTCGTCTTGCAATAAAGCACCTTAAAGCTGCAATGAACCCATCGGTCGTGCAATCGGTGACCACTTCTATATGAATCGCCTTTGTTACAAGGCAAATGAAGATGGCAATATAACCCTTGTACATTTTAGCGCCGCTTCTATTTGCCAATGAAATCGCTCCAGTTAAATCAACGCCGGTGTTTTCAAAAGGTCTTGCCGGACTGACTCGTATCTTAGGTAGTTGCCTCATTAATTGTATCGGTGACTTTCCTCTGTATCTCACGCATGTAACACACTGCTTGACTATCTGGTTGACCATACTTCTTCCATTGATAATCCAGAACCTTTACCTTAAAATATGAAAAGTTAAGGAAGGACCAGGACGGAGGAACTTTAAATGAATGAATGTCAACTGTAACTGGCTCTCTCCAATCTGCCGCCTACTCGTAATGTTCCATTTTCATCAAGAAACGAATTTAGAGACTTCATAGTACTCTGTTTTTCCAATGACAAATTTTTGTTCAACCGCTTAATGTCATCTTTGAAATCGTCCTGCTGAACATATTGTATTATGATTTCTTCCGCTCGTGAAAGTTCATACGAAGTTAAATATGGGAAAGTAATCGCAAGGTCGTGTTTATTTTTTGAACATCTCGCAATGAAATTCTTTACAAATTGATTAATTCTTGCTAAAAGTCGCATTAACTTGGGATATGATGAAAACTAAGTGATTAATTTCAGTATCAATGTTTGCTTCAACTCTGTATGCAGTGCAGTTGTACATTTGTTTCGCATTTCTAAGCGGAATGCGTCATTGGTCTCTCTGAATTGTTTTTCCTTTGGCCACATTGTTCTTGGCTGTGATAGCCATTCCGGCCCTTTCCACCACAAATTGTATCCGCCTAACTGGGATGGAAATAATCCTCGCGTTGCAATGTTGACTGAGTTATCGCTTGATTTTACGTGGGACAATTTTTCTCGCGGACATGACGTTAAAATTTGTTGTACACTATTTTTTTAATTTTAGCATTAAATCGATGGACTCGCAGCCAGTCAGCAGATCGTCGACAAATAATCATTTTTAATTATTTGAGCTGCTTCAAGATAATTAATCATGTTCATCAGTACCATAGGTAAGAGTGATTAATTTAAAATGTTTAAGCTTCTCAGCTGGATTGCTGCGCCATAGGATTCTCTGATAGTTGGCATCATCTTCATCAACACGTACCTGACGATCCATTTTTCAATGTCCGCAGTTACTACATATTTGTGTGTTTTTAATCGTAATAATATATCCCAAAGAGATGATTGTATTAATGGTTCAATCATCATCGCATTGTTTAGAGCGATTCCTATGTGGAACTTCGTGACGATCCATCAAATACCATGCGAACTTTGGTTGTACTACTGTTTGTTTTCACTACTGCATGATGAGGCAGGTAAAAGTATTTATTACCAGTCATAAGGATGTACCTTTCAGCTATTTCTTCCATATGGTTTAAATCAAGGTATTCAACCATAAACCTTTTGTATTCAATGCTAAGTTCTTTGTTCATTTTAAGTTTTCGCTCAAGATTGTGAAACCTTTTTTCCGCCATGTGTAATGAATTTCCTAGCTTTGATAAATTTTCCTTGAATGGAATTTTTATAATGGAATCTCTCTGCACACTTCATGAGAAGTGATTTTCTGCTTCAATTTCTTATGGACTCGTTTTCTTTGTGGTTGGTGGATCTTCAATTTTCCAAAACCTTTTAAGAACTTCGCTTAATTTAATTTCTAAATTTATTGAGATATGTTGTATTGATGTAGTATTTGACAAACTCGATTTTCCAGACACGATATACCCGCACATGGTGTTTTGGGCAATAACAGAAGAGCCTGGATCAGTTTGCTTCCCGGGTCGTAATACATTAAAATATGCATCAACACCTAACAACATATCAATTTTCCCAGTTTTTTAAAAGTCAGGGTCTGCCAGGTTTAATCCACTAATGAACTGAAGCTGTGCGGTGTCAAATTTTGGTAAAGGTAGCACTACCGGTAATATCTCCAAAATAAATGTCTCGACATGATCTTTAAATTAGCAACTCCTTTCGTTATAATGCCTGATGAGGCCAATCCCACTATTGGTATTTGTGCTTCTTTCTTTGGCAAACATAGCTGATTAAAAAACCTTTCATCAAGGAAGGACGCTTGAGACCTACTGTCTAAAAGAACCCTGACAATTATTACAATTGCTGGTTAGCTCGTATATTTAAATTCGCCAGTTAATTACTCAAACTATTTTCGCTGTTTGATGAGGTTTGCGAGTTGACTGGTACTTCGGTGTTAACGTTTGCGACCAATGCCATTTGAATGTAGCAACGCGTTGTGTTTTCGATTGCACTTGAAACATGTCATTTTTAATTTGCAAAGATTAGAGCGATGAGTACCTCTCATGCAATTAAAACATAGCTTTTTCTCTGCAATTATACCTCGACGAAATGAGATATTTAGTGCCAGAAACGTTTCGCATCTATGCAGCAAATGCGGTTGACACACAGTGGGTAGGTGGTTGCTGCCAAAACGTTCGCACTCGTGATTGCATTATTGGGTTTTACGATCTTCTTTGATAATGGTTCTGCACGTTCCAATGCGTTGCTATATACTCGTTGAGAAATGTCGTACATTCATTGATGGTTGGAAACTGCCTTTCTTGTCTCTTCATCGCACTTTTCTCATAATAAATAAACTAGCCAAAAGTCGCGAGTTTCTGCTCCATTACCCAATGCTGCTAAACCTCTCAAAACTTCATCAGTAGTATCCACCATGCGCCTGATTTCCTTTGAAGAACAATGAATACGCGGTTGACTCAAAAATTGTCGAATCAGATTTGTCATGATATGATTCTTGTGATTAGCTATATCTCTTCACGATTTTCTCCCGTGTGCTTTCATAGTTAGCAGCCTAGTTCTCATGAGCAAATTTTGTGTAATTTGCACAAATTTTTAAATCGCTGGATCAGAAGTTGAAAAAAAAACACGATAGCACTAAAATGAAACCACAGGGTATTTTTAATTAAATTCAAAATTTGAATTACAATAATAATTTAAACTTTATTTTTAAAGTTCAATAAATGCCTGTAAGATCGCTTCTTTCAGAATGACCAATTTTGTGTATGTTCATCGTCAGCTAGTTTTTATCCGGGAAAACCACTTTGGAAACTCGTTTTGGTTGTAAGCTACTGAACACCAGTTTAATTATTTCCGATGACATCTCTGACAATGATTTGAAACCTTTGATATTTACAAACCATAATAATAACAATAGTAATTTATGAACAAGCTAATTTCAATTACAATACAATAAAAGAATTTCTTAGTTTTGTTTGTTTAATTTCAGAGATCATGAACAAGTATATAAAACCAAAGGTAATGTTATATGCAATCACCACCTTGAAAAACGTAAATGACGTGGTCATTCTTAATTAATTTCGAATAAGCGGGGAAAAAAGGAAACTGAGAAATATCGAAAGTTTGGCCTAATCTCGAAAAATCTACAAAATATCACGGTTCAGATTTATATTTGTAGCTCTGCAAGTTTATAAAACTCAAAGGTAAGTGCAGAACATTGCCATAGAAAATTTGAAAAAATTTGAAAATCCTTATAAATTTCGAATAATTCTAGAAAAGTCGGAAAACTAAGGAAATCCCTCTTTCTTCCTTTCTATATTATGTGAATTTTGATTGATCACGAAAAATTTCAATAATACCGAAAACTTTGGATATTAATAAATAATTTGAGAAATCCTGTAAAAATTAAGAAAACCCACAAAAATTTCGAAAATTCGTGTAAATACAAATGTTACTAATGCTACTAAGCAAGTTAGAACTAAGCTCAACAAAACGATCATATAATATCGTAAATATCAAACAATCAAATTCTTCGATTATGCTCTAAGATTTTCGAGTAACATCGAAGTATTAAATACACCCGACAAAATCAAAAATGCTCGAATAATCTCGAGAACCTAGAATGACGTGACTTCTTCGAAACGCCGAATCACCAATTAAGTATCCCATTTCCATGCTAAAAATAAACTAAGGCCGGATAAATTAAATCCAAGAATTAATGAAGTAATTGCAATTGCTTTTTCAAGGTCGAATATTTTTTATTACTTTATGTTGATGCTTTCGCTGCTTTTAAAGGATTACATACGAGTAATTAAATTTGAAATCATATAAAATTCGAAGGCGCTGAAATCCTTTCTCCTACAATAATCTCGAGAAATTTTAAAAAGTGATTAAAACATGAAATCTGAGACAAGGCGATATGGAACAGAAGAACCCGCCGAAAACAAACAAAAAAAAAACAACATCACTAATTGCAAATTTAATTTAGAATTTGCAATTTCCTTAAAAAACTATTTTAAATAAGTTTTTCAAAATAAACCGGTTTTACCGGGTTTACCGATAATAAAAAAGATTCGGTAAATGACAAACTATAAATGACTGTAGTTTGGCTCAGATATCCGTTGATTCTCTTGCTACAGACAAAGACGCTCCTAATGAGGTAAACCAGAAATTGTTTTCCGTGCCGGTTAGGTATTTTTCTTGGAAGAAAGTTTTAATTGAAAATCCAATTCAACCTTTTCGAATCAAAACTTAATTTGTAAAAGGTTGATTTTGTTTGGCAAAAGGTTGAATTTAAAGTGTGAAAGTGGTAAATTTAACCCGTCAAACTAAAATCGTTATCATTTGATGTTGAAAGTTTTAATTTCAAACAAATTTCGCAAATATTCTTCTAAATCAATATAGCTGTCAGAAAGCCGTTTTTATTTCTATGGAGTCAGATTATGTGTAGTTACTCTACATTCAGTTCACTTTCAGCAACCAAAAAATTGAAAGAAATTGTTGGGCTGTCTTAAGAAAATATTTAATAGCTGCAGGAACGATTTCTTTTTTTTCTAAAAACTAGACTACCGGCTTTTCTTAAAAATTTCCTAGAAATGTTTGTCGCAAGCTGGATTAATAAAGTGTATATTTCACCGCCATGGGTCAGAAATATACAGACGAAACCGCTGTTGCAGTTTTAAATTTATTTAGTATACAATTGTCGTGTGTTTCTGGAACTGATTGTAAAGATGTCTCAATCAAAAAATGTGCAGGTGTAAGCACTTGTAAATCATTTGTATAAACGCTAAGTGGAGTAAGAGGCCGAGCATTTAGTATTGCCTCGATTTGGCATAACAAAGTTAAACATTCATCACTATTTCCAAATGGATGGCCTTTGTCGCCATACAAATAAATATACAAATATATGATTTCAAGCGTTTTGCTCCTCTTCCCTTTTTTGAACTAACAGGTACTGGACCGGCGTAATCGACACCAGTGTTAACAAAGGCTCATGTGAAAGTGACTCTTGGTTTAGGCAAATTCCCCATCGACTGTTTTAAATAGAAAATTCTCGTTCGTAAACATCTCGGACATTAGTTGGACATCCGCTTGAATTTGTCTTTAGCCCCGATTATCAAATACTTTTCTATTGATATTGTACCCAACGGATCACGACGCATTCAGTGGCCTGAAAATGGACTATTGTGACGTATGGTATCGTCCTTTTTAGAGCTATATGAGCGAATCGGAAACATTGACAGAATGCTCAATCATATCCACATGTTTATTTGGTATGTATAGCGATATTTTCCGTTTTTTCAACTCAGTCACAAATTTACCCTCCTGATATTGTTTTGGACATGAATCAGGTGATAATAGGAGCCAATTGGGACCCTTCCTTTTAATATTAAAAATGGTTACAATTTTCTCCAACAACAGCTAATAAAACCGCTCCACACAGCTCTAACCTTGGAAGAGATAACTGCTTCAGTGGTGTCAATTTAGTTTTAGCGCAAATGAGTTGACATTGCATCTTATTATTGGAATCCAGAAATAGCGCATATATAGCACCAGCATAAGCCTTTTCCGAGGAATCGCAGAACCCATGATATTGTGTGTTGTTTCTTGCTTGGTATATATCGTGGTATTTTTATTTGTGACAGAAACGATATTTCTGATTTAATCATAACCCAGTCGTTTTCAATTTCCCGAGGTAACGTTTCATCCCATCCAACCTTTATCAACCACACAGTTAAAAATTTTCGCTTCGATTTTGGTTATAAGCTTATTATGCGCGTTATAAGTTACAAGCTTGTAATCAATTTAATTATAAAACTTGTTTCGAAAAAAACGATGCAATATACATAATTTGGATCGCGTTACAATTTATATTGAATTTTGCAACGCATACTTTGTTATATCTATTTAACGGTAATTTTTTTATAATTTTTATTTTCATCTCTTTTTTATAACGTAAAAAATAGTGTGTCTGTCTTTTTTTACGATTATTTCCTTTTTTACTTTTCTTTTTTACGTGAAATACACACGAGTTGTTACTGATTGCTGTTACTGCATTTCATTTTCGTATGGTTATTTCAACTCGAAATATGTACTTCAAAAAGTTGTCAGATTTTTACGAAATTAATATTTTTAAGAAGTGAAAAATTGTTTTATTTAAGGGTAGGTAATTTAACTAAATAAAGAAGTAAAAATTTGAAAAGTAGTTAGTTTTAAACTAGTTTTGTTAAACGTAAAGTGCCAGTTACATAGGTATATTAAAAATGGAGTATTACACGCAAGTTTTTGTCCGGGTAATGTTAAAAAAAAAAATAACTCGTATAAAAATTATAAAACATGGCGACACGTGGGAATACCGAGACTTTTTGTTATCAGGTATGTTTTAATACAATATATCCATTTTTATGTGAATGTGTATGCGAATTATTGGAATTCTGTGCAAATTCGTGTTACATCAATTTGTTTTAAATTAAAAATAAATAGTTTTTGATATTGTTACCGCGTTATTGTAATAATAGGTTGTTAGTAACTAACTAAAAATTAAGAATTAATTGTTACTGAAACAGTAATAACTTATTACCGTCTTCCTAACAAATTACTTTTAATTTTTGCGTGTCAGTATTTCAATCGCTTTGCATAAAGATTAAATTTTACGATCATTGCACAAAGTGGTAGGGTGGAATATACAGTTATACAAATGATAGGTTCTATTGATGTTTCTTTGTGTATTAATGGCTTTGGTAACTCACCTGTTAGTATTTACTCAAGTGATTTGCCATAGTACGTTGATACCATTTTCATATTATCAATGTTTAAGCTTTTTACTTTGAATTATTTTTTAAAAGTATTTTAATAATGTTTTTCAATTTTTTTAGCTTTCTTTACTTACAAACTTTGTTCTGTAGTTGCAACGGCGTTAAATATGTCTTGCTTAGACATAAAGTATTTTACTGACACGTTAGATGTTCAAATTGAGGAAGAGGATTTTTTCCAAATTTTCTTACAAGATTTCCAACATCCGCAGTTTCTATTAAAATTGGTGACGCAAACCGATTCAAATTATTCTGATGATTGCAAGTCTAATCCTTCTGCAGATAATGATTTAAATAAAAATATTGACGGAAAATTTATCGATGAAGAAGTAAGTACTTAGTAGGGAATATTTTTAAACGTCAAGCTTATTTTGTTAAAATACAATAGTTTTTGTTAACTATGGCTGCTTCACGTTCCTAAATATGGTGACGAAACTGTGTATAATAAAATTTTAATATTTGCTATAATTTTATTGACTAAGCTTTACAATATTACAATATTTCGAATTTAATAAAAATAGGAACTGGAACGATATATCAAAAAGACAAAAAGCTCTTATGTTTTGTCCAAAAAGAGAAGTGCGACCGGGTTTTCGGACGGGGAACGCCGGGCCATTGTGCGAGAAAGCGTGAATTTATTGATAAATAAACATACGCACCATCCACAATGTGTCGATATTACGAACTTAGCAAACGCGATCGTAACGCTCTTTCCACAATTGCGAGCCAACACTGTCCAAGGGATTGTAAGTTGCAGTTTATCATTTTATTTTTTCTTTGTTTCGTTTATGTAATATTTATGTTGGACATTTATTACCCCTAGTTTTATTAATTGTTATTTATTAATAATATTATTTTCAGGAGTCACTTTCTAACAGGAAAACAAATAAGGGCTACATTTTGCCTAGGTTGAACCGAGAACGGGCGAATGTCTACAAAAATGAGGAGGCAACTGAAAGTACTCGTAAAAGAAAATTTAAAAAATCAAAACATCAAGAAGATCTAACTCAAATTGAAGACATCAATGATGTAGAAGACATCATAATTCTAAAAAATGCTAACGTCGCTACTCAGAAAGAATTAATAAAAAATAAATTAAAAGCAGCTCTCGCGATCCGGTTGGATGCAACTAAATTCAAAATTATAAATTTTTCAGAGCAGTTTCCATTTTTTTTTTCATCACCCGATATGGTAAACAAGACTTGTCGTGTCATATTTTGATTTAACTTGGTTTCCCGTTTACGAGTTTTTTGAAAATTTATAAATTATTTTATATGTTCAATTAATTTATTTTAATTTTTATTTATGTTCCTCTGCATATAAAAAACATCCACTATTATTTATACATAAATAATAATTTATTTATTTATTTTAATTGATTGTTCCTAATTTAAATATTACTATTTTTTCAGAATAATTTACATACTGAAAAGTTATATAACGATAGTGATAATGTGTATCCATATTTGATAGCCGAAGGTGAAAACAAAAGCTCGATTTCTAATTTTTATATTCATATAGAAAAAAATTTAGTACCACTAAACACATCGTCGATTGTTGTTGCATTTGATTATTTGTTCAAATCGCACTTTATTTTTAATCAAGAATACCAACCTAATTTAAAAGTATTTTTTAATTTTATTTGCCACTATTTTTACAAAATACCAATAGATAAAAATCATGTCACAGTCCGAATTACTGAAATCAGTTCAAAATTAGATTTAAACTTAAACAATAAAAATACATAAATAATAATTGAACTTTTATATGTTAATTATTAAAGTTTTAATACATAATAAACAATTTAAAAATATATCTTATCTACATAGTAAATGAATGAATAATAATAATATAAATATTAAAATTGGAATTTAAATATATTAATTTGTGCTGCAATTGAAATTAAAAGATAAACTAATGTACCTACCTACTAGCTACCTTATTTTAATATTTTAAAAACATAAAAATGGATTACTTCTGTTATATTTGCGGAAAGCAATTTGATTCTATTGATTGGACAATAAATCATTTGAAATATATTGAACAAATTAAAGAAATTTCGTCTAATAAACTAATGTGCATAATTTCGAATTGTAAATCATCTTTTAGTTCATATCAGGCTTTGAAGAAACATGTAAAACTACATACAAGCACAGCCTTAGAGGTAGCTGCTACCCAAAATATGGTACAAACGATGTCGAATTCTCAAAACAATTCAAATTATAATGAAAACATAAATTCTATGGCAAATCCAGAGATGAATATAAGCAAAAAAAGCACTGAAGAACTTTCTTTAGTTGGCGGTGATTTTTCTAGCGCTAATTGTTTAAGCAAACTTCAAAAAACTATTCATTCTACTTATTGTGAATTAAACAAACTTGGATTACCTGAAAGCACCATTTCGACTATATTTGGAAATACAAAAACAATCGTTAATGATAGTGTCGAGCTAATATTATCATCATCATCACCGTCAACAGGAGCCTCAAAGCAACAAATTGATGAGGCGTTTAATTCCTATCTCACTAAATACAAAAGAACAAAAATAATATCGCAAAGTGAGTTCTACGCTGCACCACTAGAAATTTCAATTGGACTTCGTTGGGATTATAGATTCAACAAAAAACAATTATGTTACAATCGAGTATTGATAAACAATAATTTCCAGTTTGTTCCAATATCAATATCCCTTCAAACATTATTTGCGAATCGAATACTAGTGGAAATGTTCAAAAATTATAAAAATTCCCATTCCTGTCAACCGGGTGTCTATATAAATGGATGTTGTGGGCAAACTTACCAAACTTATGCGAATAAATTCAAATTTCCAGTTGTATTAATTCAGCTTTATTATGATGATTTCGAAATCGCGAAAGCGTTAGGAAGTAAAACCATTATACATAAAATCGGTGCTATTTATTTTACGATTGTAAACTTACCTCAACATTTAAAATCGAAGCTACAAAACATTTATTTGGTATCACTTTTCTTTGTAAACGATTTGAAAGGAGATTTTAATTTAAATTCAATTTTACAACCTATTGTAAATGACGTCAAAAAATTGGAAACAGATGGAATTTTTGTATCACATCTTGGAAATATAAATTGTTCAGTAATTTCATTATCACATGATAATTTAGCTGCCAACGATTTGCTTGGCTTTACAGCATCATTTTCAACTATTTTCTTTTGTCGTTTTTGTACAATGGATAAAAAAACAACCTGTAAGGCTACAGAAGAAGATATATCATTACTAAGAGATGAAAGATGCTATAATATCCTCGACAGTGAACTACCAGAGACAAAAAGTCGATATTTTCACACAAAAGGAATTAAAAGAATAACACCTTTAAATGAACTAAATTTTTTCCACACAACTCGAAATATTAGTGTCGATATAATGCACGATTGCCTAGAAGGTTTTGGAGCGTTAATCTTAAAATATATGATTGAATTTCTAGTTTCCGAAAAAAAAGTTACAGTACAAAGTATTAATGATTATATTAACTCTTTTAATTATGGATATCTCTGTAATAAGATGAAACCATCTAACATCAATAAAGACAGAGCCAACTTAGGACAAAACGCCATTCAAATGTTCTGTCTCATAAAACATTTTAATTTTATATTTGACCGTTTTTACGATGATGATCATAAAATGTTTTGGAAAGGGGTTACAAGTGCTCAAGAAATAATCAAATTAATATTTTCATATGAAATCACTGATGAAGATATTGAAATGCTAAAACAACTTATATCTATGCATTTAAATATTATTGTTAATATTTTTAATAAATCATTAACCCCCAAACAACATTTCTTACTGCATTATCCTCGCGTAATACAACATATGGGCCCATTGATTCATTTGTGGACAATGCGGTATGAGGGAAAACATAAATATTTTAAGAAAAGTATGACATCAAATTTTATAAATGCGTGTAAATCACTAGCAATTCGACATCAACAAATGGTTGCAGTTCAAAGAAATTAGTAGCTGATGCTGAAAAATATAACTTAAATTTCAGTCACAATGTACCCGTTTATTCAGTCAATTTTCTAGAAAATAATTTTCATTATAAAAAGGGGTTTTATATTCAAAAAAACAAATTTGTTCGTAATGAAACTGGAACATTTTATAAAATAATTGATATTTTTCAAATTGAGGACGAGTTTTATTTCTATGTTTCTGAATATTTAGGAGTGTACGATGAATTTTACTGTGCCTACATGATTATTTTTAAAAATACAAAACCTTTAATTGTGGCATATAATGATATTATTTATAAAAAATGTTTTGAATCAAAAACTTGCCATAATAATAATAATTCATATATAATAGCAACTAATGTACAAAATGTTTAAAAATATTGATAAATTATTTCTTAAGTTGAAATTTTTGTATAAAATTAATAAATAATTAAATAATTTATTGAATAAAATATTACTCGCGTTTCATTTAGTTATAAATTATATTGAATAACTGCTATATTCAATAAAGTACAAGAAAAATTGAAATGAGGTGTAGTTTGATATTAATTTCGTTATTAGATATTTTGGCTTTCGCAGTAACATATTATCAAAAGCGATAATTCTTGCTCCTTATATTGAAATGACTTGATATTAATTTCGTTATTAGACATTTTGGCTTTCGCAGTAACATATTATCAAAAGCGATAATTCTTGCTCCTTATATTGAAATGACTTGATATTAATTTCGTTATTAGACATTTTGGCTTTCACAGTAACATATTATCAAAAGCGATAATTCTTGCTCCCTATAAAGACATATTGTATACCTTATTTCATAGCAAATAGTTTCGTTTTTCGATAAAATAAATATGAAAATATTTTCGAAAGAGCAGTACTTCGAAATACATTATAATTATGTTTTGGATGTATATACGATATAAATAATAACGTATATGACAACTTTTTTTAACTGTGCAGATGGACTGCAAAATTATTTTAAGCAATATGGTTGTCGGTGAAAGCCACCCGTAAGGATCAAATATCCTCCCAGTTTCTGAAAGCAGTGTACTCTTGGTAATCTTGAAAGTGACTGATTCCGGTAGTTGTAGGGTAAGGCAGTCATCCTTGGGTGTCCAACAAACCTCTAAAGTTCTAACAAACGTTTCATGATCCTGAATTGTGATTGAATCTTTTCCGCGGTTTTGTTAAGAAAGTGCTTGCATGAACCTCTGGCTGTTTGAACTCTACTTTTTAAGTGGGAAACCTGCATTGCCTGGAATAGTAATAAGATTCTTTTGTAATTTTTCAGACAAAAGATCGTCGACGTAATAGTCTTCTTCAATAATCTTGCTTGCAACGGGAAATTTATGAGAGTTTTCTTGAGCTACCTGTTATAGTGTACGGATTGCTAGAAAAGCCGAATAAGTTAGCCCATAAGTCACCGTGGTCAACCAAAAATGTTTAATTTTATCATTCGTATTTTCTCGCCATATAATTCGTTTCAAGTATCAGTGCTGTTGATCGACCTTGACTTGAGAATCGTGAATAAATCTTTTTGCATTGTTGGTCCCGTAAACATAACGTTGTTTAAAGAGACGCCCGTAGAGGTACATGCGGACCCATCAAATACCACTCTGAGATTCATGGTAGAAATTGTTTGTTTAAACACTGCATGATGAGGAAAATATATAACTGTTTTATTTGGTTTCAGTATTTTATCTTCCGTTTTCTGAATCATGTGTCCGAAGTGTTCATATTCCCGCATAAACTTGTCATATTCAATTCGCAAATCCGGTTTCCTTTCAAATTTTCTCTCCACTGACATCAGTCGACCAATATCATTCGAATATGATGAACCCAAACTTCTAACAGTCTCCTTAGATCGGGAGAGCAAATATATATCTGCCATTGTAAAATCGAAATGTTCTTGTCAACCACTCTTCGCATTGGATATCTTCCGGTGATGGTTTATTTTCTGAATGAAGGTCCTCCAACGACCCAACCGAACACCGTATCATATACCTGTAGATCCGAGTTTATTGTAATTTTGTTCGTTTGTAAGATTTTGAAAAATACATCGATACCCAAAATCATGTCAACTTCTTTTGGCTCATAAAAATTGGGATCAGCTAATTAAAGAGCTGTAAGTTGTTCCAGCTCATTTTGATTACGGGCTAACGATTTTGATGGAAATTTAAATGTTAGACGTGGAAGAATTAATGTGTTAAGATTCAAACTTCTTTTTCTATCATATTTTGAATATAGTGTGACATTTATGCTAATCTTTGTTCTTCCAGCACTAACAGATGATAAACCAATAATTAAAATTGTGTGATGAGTCCTTTCTGTAATTAAAGAGGCTTCCGATCCAGAGTCCGGAACAGTTACTGTGATTGTGGGAGGAATAATAACCTGGCAAGTAAATAGGTTATAAGGCTTTAGTGTTCGTCGCTTCATTTGTAAGGTGAAGCAGAGTATTGTGAGCCGAGTTACAGATGATAAACTTTCTTGTGGAAGAACAGCTATTTGTTGAATGACCGGAATTCAAACAGTTGAAACCAAGATTCCGTTCTTTAACAAAGTTCCTTCTTGCAGTAACATCATAAGCGCGAAACTTAAAACATCTGAAAAGTGAATGATTTTTGCTGCTGAATGAACTGTTTTTTGTAATGGTAGCCTGCGAATGTTTATGTTGCAACTTTCCAAAGCCTCCCAGCGTTGATTTACATTTTTTAGAAATTCTGCCTCACTTGGATTATCGTTATCAATCGAATGAATAGCCTACAGGTTCACGCCTCCAGATAGTTTGCATCGGTTACCAATAAATGTTTGATTAATTGTGATGCGCTCCCTCGTAGTAGTCCTCGAAGTAAATATAAATCCTTGAATGAAGGCCATTGTTTGAAATTAACGCTGAAAGGTTTGATGTGAATCCGAGGGACCTTCAAATCAGCATTAGTATTGGACAACATGGTTTCAAAGAATGCTTATTGCTGGGTAAAAAGATTATTTACCGTAATGTTTATAGAGTCCCCGGATTCATCTCCCTTTGTATTTGCCGTTAATTGTTTGATCTCTTTGGATTCCGAATCGAGTTTTCCAAGTGATCAGACGTTTGTTTATTTTTCTTTGATTTGAAAATTTTAAAAAATAATTTGAATTCGATTTTGTGAAATAAATATTATAATTTAATATTTTATATTATTAACTATGTACTATGTGTTGTGTAAATATTAGTGTTTGGTGAATAAGTTTTTAAACAGTGTAAATATTCCTGAGGACGACATCCTGGCTATGGCAAAAACTTGTTTAGATACAGATAACTGTAAAATTTCTAAATTAGTCCCAAAGAATCACAATCTGAATGATTTGGAATATGTGTGCTTCAAATTGGGGTTTAAGGAAGAATGGCGTGGTAAGGCTCTGGATCCTGCTACTTGGCCAATTGGTATTTTGGTTAGAAAATTTGACAAAAAAAATTTTCGGGCATCTCTAACTCCACGTGTGAAATTTCGGATACCAGCTGTAATCGACACACCACTTGTTTAGATGACAACATTTTTTTACATAATTATAATATGTATACAGGCTCAATCGATGAAGCTAATCAAGCTGTTCCAGGTGATAATTTGCAGGTACGTAACAATTCTTGTTTAAAGTTTGGTCATTTGAATGTGCGCAGCTTGGTAAAACATTTTGATGACATAACTATTATTTTACAAACATATCAATTTGATATTCTTGCCTTGACTGAGACTTTGCTTAGTAGTAAGATTTCTAACAAGTCGCTTCAAATTAATAATTATAAACTGCTACGATCTGATCGAATAAATAATAATTGGGGTGGAGTTGGTCTTTATTTTCGGGCCACTTTTAAGGTTAAAAAAATATTCTCTGGTTCTTTGGGTAAAGTAGAATATCTAGCATCTGAACTTACTGGGAGTTTTGGTAAAATTTTAATTTTGGTTATTTACAACCCACCTCCTGCTTGTAGTAATGATATTAACAGTTTACAAACAATTTTTGCTGAATACCTAATAAGCTATGAAAAGATTTTCTGCTGTGGTGATTTTAACTTCAATATGATGGTTAATAATCAACTAGAAGCTTGTTTGAATTTGCATAATTTATGTTATTTACCTTATAGACCCACTAGGATCAACAGTCTTTTGGATCTGATAATTTTGTACGTACCTGATAGACATAATATTATTTCATTTGGCCATGCTGCTGTTCCTGCTATTTCTGATCATGATTTGATTTTTGCATCTTATAAGTTTTCTCGTACTAGGGATCAAATTTCTTATACTGTTGTTCCTGATTATAAAGCTATCAATCACGAGCATTTTGTAAATAATTTCTTTTCGTTAGATTGGTTTAATATGGACAACTATTCCGATGTGAATGACATCCTTGATATATTTAATTCAAATTTCTTACATTTAGATTTAGCTTGTGTACCCCGGAAAAGTATCATTAATAAATGCCCTACTGCACCGTGGTTAAATTCATATATATTAAATTTAATGAAATGTAGGGATTTGGCTCATAAAAAATATAAATTGTATGGGTTGGATGCTGATTTGACAGCTTTTAAATGTTTTAGGAATAAAACTGTTGAAGGCATCAATCAAGCTAAACAAAAATTTTATTTTGAGAATGCTCATAACTCTAAGACAACGTGGAATAATTTAAAAAAACTAGGTGTTTCAAGCTCTACAGGTGATGCAGCCATTGAATTTTCTGCGGAACAAATCTTGTCTGGGATTTGTAATATTTGTGATTCTACTGGGGTTTTGCCTTTACCTGATATTGATTTCTGTAGTTCTGAAATGATGCCTTTGTATTTGATTGCGTTGATGAACTTATAGTGTTGAATGCGAATCGTGAAATTAAATCAGATTCGAAAGCTTATGATATGGTAGACTTCAAGGTACTAAAATTATTTATTGATCTGTTCCTGCCTCTTGTAACATTCATTATAAATCAATGTTTGACAAAGTCTGTGTTTCCTGATTTATGGAAGATAGCTTCTATCACACCACTACCTAAAAAGGATGTTATTTCTGGTATTGGTGATATACGTCCAATTAGTATTTTGTCTGCTCTATCTAAGGTCTTGGAAAAAGATCCAGGAGCACCTTAATAAATTTGATTTTCTTTGTAAATATCAATCCGGGTACAAATCCGGCTGTAGCACTACTACAGCCCTTGTACATATTGTTGATGATCTGTCGTCTACCTTAGACAGTAGAAATTCGATGGCTATTTTGGTGCTCTTGGATTTTTCTAAGGCATTTGATTGTGTTAATCATATCCAGTTGTTACAGAAGCTATATTTGTATTATAAGTTTTCCAATTCTGCTATTATGTTGATGCATTCGTATTTATGTAATCGTAAGCAGTTTGTGAGGTGTGGTGATGATCATTCATGTATTGCGGGGATACTTGCTGGAGTGCCTCAGGGATCCATATTGGGTCCTTTGTTATTTTCTATTTATATAAATGATCTATCATGGTGAATCCTAAATTGTCGGTTTCATCTGTATGCCGACGATTTGCAACTGTATATTGGTGGTAACTTATCAGAATTGAATGAAATTGTTTTGCGACTTAATTCTGACCTTAGAAATATTTCTTTATGGGCCAAGAATAATTCACTTTCAATTAATCCAGGTAAAAGTAAAGCATTGTTTCTTTCTAGAAATACTTCTCTTAATATTAGACCTGTGCTTTATTTGGACAGTGATATCATCTCATTTGTTTCAACATTAAACAATTTAGGGTTTATACTGAACTCAAATCTTACTTGGAACGACCATGTGCGCTCCTTGTGCCAGCGTATTAATTATAGCTTGTACACGCTTAGGTTGATAAAAAAGTTTTGCCCTGTTAACTTAAGAATTTATTTAATTAAAAGCTTGGTTGTACCCATTTTCAGCTATTGTGATGTAATTTATAACAAATGTGATAGTTCCTCAAGACGTATACTTGAGGTTACATTTAATAATTGTACTCGATATATTTATGATCTTAGAAAGTTTGATCATATCTCTGAGTATAAAGATATAATTCTTGGATGCGACTTGTTTCAATTTTACTGCTATAAGACTGCCGTTTTTATGTTTCATATAGTTAAATCGGGCATGCCATTGTATTTGCATGAAAAATTAAATTTTTCCCAGTCACTGCGCACAAAGAATGTTAACTTGCCTGTTAACAGAACTAATGTTAGGAATAATTCAGCATTGATAAATGCAATTATCACCTGGAACAGCTTGCCTTTGGAGCTAAAATTCATCAGCTCTCTAGGCTTATTTAAAAAGGGTCTGTTTAAATTGATAACTGAACATCGATAATATTTGTAAATATGATTGTTATTCAAAAGCTTCGGCTTATTTAACATTTTAATAAAATATTACTATTACTATTACTATCTCTCTTTGGCAAGCTGCCAGAACAACAAAAAACGTGTTTTCAAATTCAGCTGCCTTTGAAGTTTGATCAGGAAGTAGCAATAATTGATGTTCGATTATAAAAAATTTATCCCACAATTGGTCTAATTTTGATGACCGAACTTCTAATTGTTCTAGTGTTGGATTGTTTCGATCGATGTTTTCTGTAAATGTTTTAGAAAGCATGCGACCCCGCTTCTGGATTAATTGGGCAGCCATTTTGAAATTTGCAACACAAAAAGTTTTGTTATTTAGGCGTGGCGACAGATTTAATCACTATGCAGATTTTACAACGATAGTTTCGTAAATTTATTTGTCTTAAATAGTTTTTACCTCACCAGTTTTGATTAACAAAAAAAATAAAAATCACTTGTTCACTTTCACTCCAGTTTCTTTATTTCATAAAACAAATTAAACTAATATTGGAAATTACTTAAAGTTTCCTTTTGTTCCGAATTTTGTTCCACATGCGATTGAATTTGCCAAACAAGATGGTGTCTAGTTTGCAGCTTATATACTATGATGCAAATAACTATACGTTTTAATATTGATGCCTTTGGCTCGAAGGATCATGTCGTAAGCGGTATAAATACAGACGAAATCGCTGTTGCAGTTTTAAATTTATTTAGTATACCCCAAACTACTGAAGCACCATTTTGACGCAATGTTTCACAGTTCAGTAAAAATCTGATAAAAAGATTATTTGTTGACAGGTTCCAACCCATATATTGCAACCATATTACATTTTTCAGCTAATTTTGGATGCTTCACAATTACACTAAATTATTCGTGAGGCAGTTCCTGCATGATTGAACATAACATAAAGTTTGCCGCTCAGGATCAATGATGCTCCCTATTAAAAGATCAATTGAATTGTCTGCACCTTTTAGTACACGGAATCTACATATACATAGGATATCGGAAAAGACATATATTCATAAAATAAATTGATAAAATATGTAATATACTGGCATAACCTTATGTCTGACATTATATATACCTATTTATACTCCCCAGAAATACATATTTTCCATATTATGTTCTATGTATGTATACACCGGCACATAAAATATAACATAAAACATTTGTATTAAAATATTAAATTACATATTCATTGAATATCGACAACAACATCATCATCATCATCATGTCATTTTGTGTTATCAAAATAACCAAAAGAAAAATTGATAAAATATTTTCCAACTTTTCCGACATTTTCATTTATTTATTTCGTTTTTCTTCTTACGTTTACAAATTTTTTGTCGGATAATTTTTTTTTTTTTCCCACATTCATATTACCAAAATCTACCTGTGTGTGTATGTATTTAATATACAGCTACCGAGAGAATAGAAAAGGAAATGATGTGGTTGTAATTCAATGAGAAAAGTTGTTAATGGATTTTTATTGTCAATTGTAATATACATACACATATATCTATGACTATTATTACTCTGTATTATCATTATTATAACTTACTATTGTTAAAATTATGTAGATAAATCGTACATAAATATCCATATTATCTAAACAAAATTGTATGATCTATACACATATATTTCATCCATTGTGATTAGAAATTATACGTATTTTAGACTCCAATCGAATCATTCAAATCTGATTTTGAAACAAACAATAATGAAAACTAATGACCAAGCAAGATTTTTTTGCATTTTCCGCTATTTATCGGCAGATATAAAAAAAAAATCAATTTAAAATTTACTGAATAGATTTGCTGAAGGTAAGCAAGAAATTTTGTATAAACAGTCAAACAGCCATATACATAAGAAAAAGGATTAAATTTGGCAGTTGTTGTATTTAATATATTTTCAAAAGGAAAATATACATCTTTGAATGACAGGATTTAGAAAAAAAAAATAAAATAATAAAATTGATAACAAAATAATAATTTTGATGACAGGATTCAGATTCGGCATATGGGTAAAACTCAATTATAAAAGTTTGATGTTTTTTTTTTGTTGTTATACGTTATATGGTTGTGTTCCGAAATGGAATTAGATCAAAACGAACGTGTATCTCATTCCTTTCTGTTTTTTTTTTGGGGGTGTGCGAATCTCTATTAGCTTTAGGGATTTTAGAAATATTTTTTTTTGTAACCAGTTTGTTTCCTAAACATATACAAAAAAAACAATTTTGTGTGACAAATTATTTTGGTTTAAACCGTGAATTGAATTTTAAATTGATTGAATTTTCAGATATAAAATATCGAAAAAGTTAAGTTTTTATTTAGTTTGATTTGGGATTAGATTTATCTATACATAAATTTAACATAATCCCTATAAAGCATTGGTCGCAATACGATTTTTTTATTTACCGATTTCTGTAGTTGAATTATATAATGAAGTGATTATCAAGCTGGCTTAATTTCCACTTTTTCAGTATATAAATTGTGTCGAATTTCAAATTAAATTTGTTTTCCGAGGAATTTGTGTTTCTTCTAAACCAAAATTAATATTGAAATAACTATTCAGTATCATTAAAAATCTGTTCAAATTTCACAGTCAAATTGATGATTTACTATTTCCCAAGGGTTTCGCATTTGCATACATATATTTTTAATTTGCTATAAATTACATTTCGACACAGTTGGGCATATTAATGTAAAACGCCATTTTTTACATTTTACAAGTAAACAATACGTAAATTACATTCAAATGTAAATTATATGTAAAAAATTACATTTTTAAAATAAAAAGTGATTAACTAAAAATTTACAATGTAAAGTTAATAAAAATAAATATAACGATTTTAAACTTTACTTTTTAGTTTTCTAAATTTAAAATTGTTATTCTTTTCTTAATATCATAAAGCAAAGCAATCTGTTTGATATTTAAAAAAATTCTGCCACGTTTCAAACAATTTAAAAGTAAAGATCTTTGACGATTGAAAAATAGAGAATGCCATACATACCAGGAAAATAGAGAATGCAATAAAAAAAAAAATTGAAAACCTCTAATTATTTTTTCTGAAAGCTTCAACTTTGAATAAACAAACATTTTCTTTAAATTTTGACTTAATTTTATTGTTTTCTAAATTTTTGGTTTTGTTGATTTGTTTAAAATTTAAATAATTGGAGAAAAAATTAACCACCAACTATATTTTAGAAAGTATCTTAATTTGAGACCAAATTTTAATGTTAATAATGCAGTGTTCTAAAACTCGCTCTTGGTAATTTATTATTCGCTCTTCATTTATCGAATAATCGTAATGGCGAGTGGAAAATAAAAGATACTATTGCCACCAAATAAAGGAGAATAAAAGGTTATGGTTCAGTCAACACTGTACTATAGAAAATTATAAGTATTCAATTTCGATTCTTGCTCTAAAAATAAACTTTTTGACAATTTTACAAGGAAAGAAAAGCAAGAGCTTTTCAGCGAATGTATTGTTTAATTCGTTAGCGAGTGACTTCAACTTGAATGTTCAAAAACCGTGTAACGAAATTAATAAAAAAAAACAAATATAGAAAGCACAATGCTCACACTTACCAAAGAAAATTGGAGCAAGTTTTATAATTAAAAAAAAAAAAAAAAAAGTGATAATCTAGAGCTATCAGAGTAAATAATCTAGAGCTATCAGTAGCCAGATTCTGGTTGTGTGAAATTTTTTCGTAGAACGAGATTTTGTACTAAACGAGATTTTTCTATTCCGGTTCATTGAATTGAGAAAATAAATTCCACTGATGTGGGATAAGCTGTCAAATGATGTCGTAGCAAAATTTGCTTGTGAAATTTAAAAAAAGCAACGTTAGATTCTATTTTGTGTGGTAAATTTTGTTTTTTTTAGTAAAATGTTGATAAAATGATAAACTTTAAAAAAAATAGACAAGAAAGTATTTGCAAATCAAAAAGAAATGCTTAATAATTTTCTAGAAGGAAATTTAGAATTAGCGCGTGGACAGTAAGTTATGGATTTGATTTTCATTATTATCTAAATAATTTTTAAAATTGGAAAAGTTAAATGCATAAATATAATAATTTTAGTGCAGATTCGAAGGTCTCGACGGGAATAGACAATCGAAAATAAAATGTATAATACAACTAGCTGACCCGGCAAACGTTGTTCTGCCATATAAATTATTTCTAGTGAATATTTTGATTGTTAAATAAAAAATAACGATTGTATTGTAAGTGTGTGGGATGGGATCTATGACAGAAAGAGGAATGGAGCCCTACAGACGATGACCGCCGATAAAAACAAAAAAACACCAACCATTCATTTTCTCAATTCAATGTATTTTTCATTAACGTAACAGATATATTCATTGTTTGAACTCTTAAAAGTTAAATGGAAAGTGAAAAAAAGGAATATATTTTCTAACCTAAAGTAGGAAAATGAAATAAGAAAATCAATATTAATTTCGAAGAGCAATTGAGTGTATTTTTTGACAGTCCGTCTTTAGCCAACACATATAAGCTCGATGGTTTGCCCATGCGAGAAGATGGCACGTATAATTGTCCGTGTGAAAAACATGGTATGCCCAAATCTTAACCGCAAACAGACATCGTTTGGCCTTGCGACTTATTGATTGACATTGCGAATGCCAATCTAATAGGAAATTCAACGCGTTTGAATTCAATTGACACGTCTGTGGGAATCATTGGAATTCGGCTCGGAATTTGCCACTCAAAATGTTGGCTTCGATAATGTTTTAATGATTAATCGCGTAACATTTCACAGCCGTGGTGGGTTCAAATTCCGAAGTAAAATAACCGAAGTTCCAATATTCAGTTGTAGAAGGTGTGGTGGCATGCCTGGCAAATCCAGTGAGCTCGAAAACTCTGCTGGATAATTTACAGCTTTTTTGGCATCGCAAACTGTTCCGATCGATTTGTATGATACCAAGTCGCCTGGCAACGACTACTTTATCTTGAAGTTTAAATCGTCGACGTCCACATTTTTTGCTGCCAAAATGGATCTTTCTACCAGCCACGCATGATTTATGTACTGTATGCGTACATCGGGAAATAGACGGTCAATGAGAGCATTTTGCGAATCAACGATTGTGCAGAAATTAGTGGGAAATTTTATGCATCCAGTATTTTCATAAACAGCAACCTTTCCATCGCCGATATCTAACAATTGGTTCGAGAATGTGTCAGCGGATGGATCTTGTAGCACTTGGACGCGAGTTACATCATCCGACTTCACCACCATCAACCAACGACAATAATTCTACAGCAACGTTATAATTATTTAAAATAGTTCTATAGATAATAAAATCTCATATTCTAATTTTTATGCTTACGATAAGATCTCATTTAAAAATTAAAACTGCACTAAATGCACATGTTCGATATCATGTTTATGCTTACGCTATACTAATATAATAGTGAAGCATGTTTAAATAAAAGATTAACAAAAATAGAATTTATTGTAAACTCAAGCGAGTAACATCATAAGAATTAATTTCAAATATTAAATAAAACAATATACAAAATTAAAATTAAACTCTAATTAATTTATTTAATAACCACAACAACGTGAAACATAACTGCCGCAGTTGGTAAAGGATTTTCTAAAGAAAATCGGGGCATACCAAAAAGTTAACTGGCATAAAACAAACAGTGTATTAATTTTTTATTCAATTAACATTGTGTTAACTAACAAAAATAAAACTTTGCAAGTGATAGTGTAGAAGTTCGCGTAAAATTAATACGGTTTCGAGCGAATATCGGAATAAAAAGAATCTACCAAATATCAAAGTCCAAAAGTTTTAATAAAAAGTGAAAAATTTACAAGGCGTATCGAGATACTACGGTGCACATCAATCATCAATCACGACAAGAGTATGCAGCTCCACTTATTAATTTCGGTGATTTACTGGTGAGCCTTTTTTTTAAATATACATATCTTTGTGATACTTTTGATAAGACTAGGATATAAATAATAAGGTTAGGCCCCAAAAAATTGTCCACCTCAGTAATCCCGTAGTGAAAGCTTGATAATTAATAAATTCTCCCGATGAATCGGTTAAAATTAAAATTATATAATATCAGTGTATATGGCAATAAATAATCAAAATAATTATTCAATTTAATATCCAGCGCATATGGATATATACATAGATTAAATAATTATACATTTTTTTGTTGTGTATGTTCATTCAAAAAAAATAAAAAGATTCCAAGTAGGGAAATAATCAGATTGAAAACAATCGAAGAGTTAGATAAAATAACTGAACAGTTAAGTAAATTTAAAGTCGGCACACAGATAAAAATGGATCAGGAAAACAAATTAAAATATGAAGCATTAATCAATGGGCTTAGAGTCCCAGATATAGTTAAAGAAATTCCGCCATTCGACGGTAGTTATAGAACCTTACTGCACTCTTTTATAGAAAATTGTGAAGAAGTATTAAAATTGTGTACATCGGTAGAAAACACTCCTATGGGAGCAAAAATACTGGGAACAATACGTAATAAAGTTAAAGACAATGCTGATAAAGTGTTGATTACAATGAACACTCAATTTGAATGGAAGTGTATAAAAGATAATTTAATACTCCATTTATATATATAATATTCAGATAGAAGAAGTGAAGTTTCTTTAATTAGAGATCTTCACAATCTTACACAAAATCATGACAATGTTGAAATTTATTATTCTAAAATAATAAATATTTTATCAACATTAATAAATTGGATAAAAATAAATGATCTTGATGTAAATATCATTAATCACAAAAAAAAATCTGTATGAAAATATGTGCTTTAGTGTATTTCTAAGCGGATTAAAAGAACCGCTAGGTTCAATGATTCGAGCTAGTAGACCTAATACAATAGCTGAAGCTTATAGTCATTGCCTTGTGGAACAAAATATAAACTATATTAAACCATATAAAAATGTTCAACAAACAAATCCAATTAGGCAAGAACTACCTAAACAAATTCAAAATAAATTTCTTTCGCAATATCATAACAATTTCAGACAATTAACCCCAAATCAACCTCAAAATTAGAATAAACTCAAACAAGACGTTTTTAAACCAGCTCAATTCAATTTTGCTCAAAGAAAATATGAAACAATGGAAACATCTACCATTCAATCAAAGCAATATAAAATACCTCAACGGTACCCTATTAACTCGGACTGGAATAGACCAGGGCCCGAATTCCGGATCAATGACAAATAAGAATGAGGAATGACTTTATGTTTTATTTCGCCTACTCTAAATAAAAATGCAATCGACTAGTTGAAATAAAAAATCAAGTCATTTCTCATTATCATTTGTCATCGAACCGGAATTCGGGCACAGGTCCATCAGGGTTTCAACAAAATTATGCATTCAGATCATATGGTCCACCAAAATTTAAATCTAAGGAACTTTTTAACGTAAATGAAACTGAAGACAACAATAAAAATTATTATTCGGAGCCAGATTCTAATTTAGAAAATCAAAACGAATATTCTGATGATTTTCAAAACTATGAGGGAGAACCAAATTTAGAGAAACAGGATTTTCAGGAAGAAGCCTCGGACTAGACTATATATTTCATGGAGAGACCAACTTGTGTCTTTTACCATACATAAAAATAAAAAGCACACCAAATTCACATATTAAACTATTAATTGATACAGGTTCAAATAAATCTTTTATAGATCCCTCATTAGTCGACCCCAGTCAAATAATCAAAGTTAAACCAATTACTATTAAGTCAGTATTTCATGAACATGAAATAAATTCAAAAATATTAACTAAACGTCTTGAAGAATGCAATTCAAAAATCGCGATAGAATTTTTTCTGTTCAAATTCTACCCATACTTTGAAGGATTAATAGGTATGGAGATACACTTCAAAAGTGTAAAGCTAATATAAATTTCAAAAATTCGACATTAGAAGGAGAACATTTTAAAATTCCACTTTATTTTCAAGAAAAATTAAAAAAATAACCCTATTAACCCTACAACCCTTTGAGAAAAAATTTATAGTATTTCCAGTAAATATTAATCAGGACGATATTTTTGTTCAAGAAACAATTTTGGACAACCATATAAAAATCAATTCAGGCATTTATAAATCTATCAACGGACAAAGTAAAGTAGAGGTCATAAACAATTCTGACCAAATTAAAAATTTTAATATCTCACACCCACTAAAAGTAGAATCTTCAAATAATTATTTAGAAGTAAATAGTTATTCCGTAAATAACTATTATGAACCCATGATCAATTCAACAAACATATACAATCTGATCAATACAGACCACATGAATTCAAAAGAACGAAAAGCCATTTTGAAAATTTGTAAAGAGTATGAAGATGTATTTTATAAAGAAAACGATCAGTTAACCTTTACTAAACATATTAAACATAACATTGATCTAACTAATAATAAACCAATCTTCACGAAAACTTACCGTTACCCTTATATTCATAAGAAAGAGGTCGAAAGTCAAATTAACAATTTATTAAATCAAAATATAATTAGACCAAGCCATAGCCCATGGTGTAGTCCAGTATGGATTATGCCAAAAAAATTAGATAATTCTGGTAAACAAAACTGGCGAATGGTAATTGATTATCGCAAACTAAATGAAATAACAATCGAAGACCGTTACCCAATACCAAATATAACAGACATTTTAGACAAATTAGGAAAAAGTATGTATTTCTCAGTACTCGATCTTGCCTCCGGGTTTCACCAGATCGAAATTAACCCTACAGATATAATATATAAAACAGCTTTCTTAGTCGAAAACGGACATTACAAATTTGTTAGAATGCCGTTTGGATTAAGAAACGCTCCAAGAACGTTTCAACGTGTCATGGACAATGTTTTAAGAGAATATGTTGGAAAAATATGTCTAGTATACATGGACGATATAGTAATTTTCAGTACTAGCCTCCAAGAACAGACAAACAGTTTAAAACAAATATTTTCAAAATTACGAGAGTCAAACTTCAAAAGTCAAATTGACAAAAGTGAATTTTGTAAAACAGAAATCAAGTTTTTGGGACATTTGGTCACACCAAATGGTATTAAACCAAATCCCGACAAAATTCAAGCAATAAAAAATGTTCGATCCCCAAAACGCCCAAACAAATTAAGTCCTTCTTAGGTATCATAGGATACTATAGGAAATTTATAAGGAATTTTGCAACCATTACAAAACCATTTTCTGAATGTTTAAAGAAGATTAACAAAATAATCCTAGATAGTGAATATATTGAATGTTTTGAACTCTGTAAAAATCTATTAATTAACGACCCAATATTACAGTACTCTGACTTTAAGAAAACATTAATCCTTACTACAGATGCCTCAAATGTAGGATTGGGCGCTGTACTCTCTCAAGGAACCATTGGCACCGACAAACCAATATGTTTTGCAAGCCGAACTCTAAATAAAACAGAGAAAAATTATTCAACAATTGAAAAGGAATTATTATCAATTGTTTGGGCATGTAAGTATTTTAGGCCCTACCTTTACGGTAGAAAATTCCTGATCGTCAGACAGATCACAGACCGTCAATATGGTTATTTAATTTGAAAGAGCCTAACAGCAAATTAGTCCGCTGGAGACTTAAACTAGAGGAATTCAATTACGAAATTCAGTATAAAAAGGGTAAACATAACACCAATGCGGATGCATTAAGTCGTTTAGAAGTTGAAGAACTTAATCGAAGTATTAGCAAAAATAACCAAGAAATAAATCTAAATGTATTAACTAATAAAACAAAAACATCATCATCAGATGACGGAGCATTTTCAAATTTAAATCAAAATGTGTCATCGTCTTTATCTCAGGAATCTAATTTAAACGAAAAACTTAAAGTTAAATTAATAGGAATAATCCCAACGTTTCCCATCAAAGAAATTGATGAAAAATATAAAAAATAATTTAGAAACAATTTTCAAAATTTTACACCTTACTAAACGTAGATATACCATATAATAAAAATTAAAGAAATTAATGAAAAAAATATCTTTGATATATTCAAACGATACTTCAATCAGACTTAAGTTAATTGGATACTATGTATAACTAAAGTTATAACTAAAGTTTATAATAAACATTTTTATAAAAAAATAATAATTGTACGAAGTACCCAACTATCAGAGGATATAGAAAATCATCTTAGACAACAAGAAGTAGTTAGTGAATACCACATCAAATCGAACCATAGAGGTATCATTGAAACTTATGAAAAACTAAAACGACAATACTATTTTCCAAAGATGAAAACTTTCATCAACAATTTTATCAATCAGTGCAAAACCTGCCAAATTTTCAAATACAATAGACAGCGACCAAAATTGAAATTCGAAATCACAGAAACTCCAAGTAAACCCCTTGAAATATAATACCCCTTATAACTTAATCTCAAAAAACAGTATCAATGTTATTGAACAACTCAAACACTTTTTCTCTCATCATGGGATCCCTACAAAAATAACTTCTGACAACGGTTCTGAGTTTGTGTCAGAATCATTTAAACAATTCCTGGAATTGTATAAAATTGTACATTATTGTACCTCTACTAAATCGTCTACTGGTAACTCACCTCTAGAAAGGCTACATTCCACTATAACTGAAATCATACAAATAATATTTAACCAAAATAAAAAGAATTCAATAATTGAAATAATGAACGAAGCTATACTCACCTACAATAATAGTATTCACTCGTCAATAAAAATGACACCATTTGAACTTATTAACGAACACATAAATAAAGATAAACCATTCCCCAACGAAAATAAAAATATAGGCATACAAGAATATATAAACAGACACAGGGAGGGCTATGAAAAGCTAAGAAAGTTAATTTATGACAGAAATTTGAAAGAAAAACAACAATTAATAGAAAAACGAAACGAAACTAGACAAGAACCGAAAATCTTTACACCTGACGATACTATTTACGAAGAAGATGACCGTAGAAATAAGTTAGCACCTAGATTCCAAAAACATAAAGTTCTTAAAGATAATAAAATTACAATAGACAGGTGTATCCAATCAGTAACATCACAATCTATGGAAATCCATAATTTGGACGACAACAAAGGACTACTATCATTTAAAATAGGCAAAGCAAATATAATTACAAGAACATTTAGATTGTTACATGTCATCGAATTAGAAAAATATAACGACAGTATAAAAGCAATAGAGAAGAATCTTCTTGAAATGAATAAAATTATAACCGGAAACAACGAAGCTACTGTTTTCGTAGAACGGACTAGAATTATCAAAGAAAGAGTTTTGAAACTTAAAGAATTCTTTTCCCATATCTACCCATATATAGAAACAACACCAAAACGCACTAAACGAGGTTTAATAAACGGACTAGGAACTATAATAAAATCAATATCAGGAAATATGGACAATGGTGACTTCATTGAAATCAGTAAAGCAATAGAAACATTGCAATTTAATCAAAACACAATATCTAATGTTAATAAACAACAAATAGCTATAAACGTTATAATGATGAAAAGGTTTGAGGAAAAACAGGAATTTGTAAATAACCAGACAATACTGTTTGAGCAAGAATTAAAAAACTTTGGAACCCATATAGTAACATTTGCTAGATACCAACAAATTGACCAATATTTATTAAAAATGGAATATATTATAGAATTAATAAAAGGACAAATTGACATAATAGACAACATAATAACTTTTACTAAATTAGGAATAATTTCAAAAAGATTGCTTAGTAAAAACGAAATAGAACTCATATACAATTTATTTTCGCGGAACGGTATAATTATTAAGTCTGAAGAAGACATATATGATCTATTAGATGTTCAAGCATATTACAATAATACTAATATCATACTCTCCATTTCAATCCCTAAATTCCATCCCAATAATTTTAACCTTTATAAAATAAAACCAATTCCTATCAATTTTACCTTATCAATTGAAATTTTAACCGAACTTATCTTAATAAACAAAGAAGAGTATATGTACGTGACAAAACCATGTAAAGTCATTGAATTAATAAACTATTGCTACGAGGAGAATCTACGAAAAGTCAAAGGAGAATGCGTAACATCAATTATATCAGGAAACGATGAAAAATGTCCAACCCATACCGCAGAATTCGAAGAAAAACAGCAATCATTAGCACCAGAATATTTGTATATCTCAACAAAACAAATAATACCACTATTTACAACTTACAGTAGAAAATCAAAGAAGAAAATTACTGGCATCAAATTAATCAATTATAAAAATTGCAGTATCACTATCATTAATAATACTTTCGATAATATCTTCGTAACCAACAATCAAAAAATTGAATACATCGAACCAGTCGGAGAACTTAATGTAACAGACATTTTAACAGACAAGTTTAAATTTAACCTGGACACACTTAACAACTTTACACTAAAAAATGTTGATCAAATTGAATTATTACAACTAGAAAACAATACACATCATCAACACAAAATCATATTTTCAATTACCATAACAACAATAGTTTTAATTTTAGTTATTTATTTGATATATAACATCTTCAAATTCTTTAGAAGCAAAAAGGAAGGTATATCAACCACCGAACAACCAGTACAATTCTACCAAAAATTCCATATTTGGCAGAAACTTCGAGGGGAGGAGTTACATCATCCGACTTCACCACCATCAACTAACAGCAACAATTCTACAGCAACGTTATAATTATTTAAAATAGTTCTATAGATAATAAAATCTCATATTCTAATTTTTATGCTTACCATAAGACCTCATTTAAAAATTAATAGTTCATCAAAATAATTCTATAAAAGCTCATATTCTAATTTTTATGCTTAAATGCTTTATTAAAACAAATGCACATGTTCGATATCATGTTTATGCTTACGCTATACTAATATAATAGTGAAGCATGTTTAAATAGAAGATTAACAAAAATAGAATTTATTGTAAACTCAAGCGAGTAACATCATAAGAATTAATTTCAAATATTAAATAAAACAATAATACAAAATTAAAATTAAACTCTAATTAATTTATTTAATGACCACAACAACGTGAAACATAACTCGCGCAAGTTTATTTTTAGCTGAACTTTTTCAACATTACGCCACAGTGGCGATGATTTCAGGGAAGCGTTGATCTCATCAGCGTATACGTTGAACTAGGAATGACGGGAGGTGTTGGCCTGAAATCACCTAAAAGGAGTAACAGAGTGCCGCCGAATAGTTTGTCGTTGTTTTTTATATCTTTGAGTGTTCTGTTCAACACATCAAGGGAATGTTTGTGTGGCATAGTGCATTCATCCTAGATGATTATTTTGCATTGTTTCAGCACTGTGGCCAATATTCAATTCAGCTTAAATGCTGAATGAGCTGTTCTGCCGCCATTCAATAAAGTTGCTGCAATGTCAGATGATGCAACGGCCAATGCGATGCCATTATTGGATCATATTTCGGCGAGAATTAGCGAAATGAGAAATGTTTGGCCAGTTCCCTCTGGCGCATCCAAAAAAAAAAATTCACCTTGTCCGGCCGAAACTGCCAGCATAATGCGGTCGTAAACAATTTATTGTTCATGAGTCAGTAGTGGGACATTGCGAGTAACAATCGCTGCCATTTCTGCAGTATCGTACTGCAGTTCACGATTCATTTCGGTGTACATTAAATCAGATGCAATCCGATTTGGTGAACTCATACCGAAATGACTGAGTGGTAAATTGGCAATGAAAACGCAAAGATTCTCTATAGCAATCAATGCTTCATTGTACATAGCGACGCTGAATTAATCATTAGATCGTTGCACCGTATACGAGTTCGATGCAATATATTGTCATTGAATCTTTGTGCTTATCCCACAACGTGTCTGCTCGTCCCGAAAAACATATAGTCAACACTATAGCGAATAGTAGACGAATTTGTGTTGCTGTACAGCCCAATGCTGCTTCAGCAAGCATATCGTCCCAGTGATTGTCGTCTTCGAGCAAGCCGAGTGCGAGGCATGCATCTATATATGTTGGATACTGTTGTCTATTCACTTTGCGTATATCTTGAAAATACAATGGGCCGATGACATTAACCAACAACAGTCGCAGATGGAAGCACTCAATCTGACTTGGAGTGACTGTATATACTCAAAAGTGTTTGATTTAAATAAGTCGCGGCAAGCAGCGGGACAATCTACGCACGTGCTCTCCAGCTAGCGTTTTATCAATATTTATGATAATAGCGTGATTGTCACTTTGCAATTCGTGCATGTGTGATTTGAAGATTTTCAATTAATTCATTGTGCTCATTCATTAGGGCGTCCAATTCGCTGACGATGCGCCTGGCATTAGCCGAATTGAGGTATGTTGTAGCCGTAACGTGCATCCACACGATTGATGTCCTCACCGCCCATGACGTAGATTTGTAAAAATATATGTGGTTCGTTCGGCATTGGCAGCAATGATCCTACTTTGTGGTATACTTGGCCTTTGATTTTGAACGTTGAATTGAATTGTTGACCATTTGCCGCAGTATTGTGAACCATTTCTATTGCTCCAAACGAAGTCATTTGGAAGCATGAATTAAATGTGCGCATAGGCTTCAGGAACAGGTTTGAATCTGGATCCGTCCCGAAGAGCAAGCCGTTCAATGGTTCTGGTGGTGTCTCAATTTCGGGTAGTTGCACTTTTCCTGAAATAACACAATTTTGATACCAATTAAAAGATTTTGTTTTGCTTGTATAGTTTATAGTTATATCCCATTGCCATTGTATGTGCACTTTTTTTCATGTGAATCGGTAAATAAATATCCAAATTTCGCCCAAAAACATCAGAACTTCCATTGCCCGCAACTTCACATAATTATCATTAAAATTTAACACAATCAGTTAAATAATTAATATGCAAGTTCCATCATAATTGGTCATATTCCAGAACTTTACCTAAATTCAATTTAGAATCCGATTTTTAACACTTATTGTCGAATTTCATCAAAATCGCTTAATACTTCATTGAAATCAGATAAGAAGCACACAAGTTTATAATTTTCCATATTCCAAAACATCATCTTAATTCTAAAACGAGCTGGCAAGACTAAACAATCTCTATCTGTTTTTTACTTTTATTAATTTTTTGTTGAATGTTAATTAATTCATGTAATTTCTAACATGCTACGAGAAGTACATAATGCACAGCACATTCTGTATATATAGAATGTAAATTGTGGTATGAGTAGTCCACTCGCCGCGGCCTGATGAGAAGATTGATTTTTTCATGATCATAAGCTTATCAGTTTGAAACTGTATTGAATTCTCTTACAATCTTCGGAACATATTAAAATCATATAATCTCTATCTATCTCAAATATCAGATACAAGTTTTTTGTAAGTCACACAGAATAAAGCCGAAACCACAATGAATTTGGCCGTATAATTGAAGTGCTTGTGATTCGCCTGGGTTAAACTCAGGCGACTATATCTCAAAAATTCCAAAAACAATTTTTTTGTAAATCCTACAGAATATTGCCGAAAACACAAGAAACTGGCCGTATAAGAGGAGTGCTCGTGAATTGCTTGTAATAAAATGTTCACGCGACTATATATAGCCGAAACCTCAATGAAAAAGTGTATGAGAAGTGCTCGTGACTGAGTCGTGTTTAATTTTCATGCGATTTTATCTCAAAAATTCCATATAAAATTTTTTTTATAAGTCGCATAGAATATGGCCGAAAACCTGGACCAATGTACCTGGCAAGGGGGAAATACATTAGTGTTAAAATAATTACCCTTACCCCTCATCCCTCTAGGTGAGGCGCGGTGGTAAGTTTTAAACTAAAATATGAACCCCTATTTTCTATTGCAGATTCGGATTCTACGGCTAAAAATAGGTAGACTTTCTCCTACTGAGAACCTACGCAAACGATTCTGCAATACGTCTGCAATAAAAGTAAATAATCGAAATTAGTCTTAACCAATTTGTATTTCTTAAATTTTCAATTACTTCAATTACAGGAACATGCGATTAAATCGGCTTTCAAATGAATGAAATTGTTTGTATTTTGTTTTAAAAATACCGATTCAGTCCGAAGATTATTTCGAAAAAAACAATACCTGTGTAAAGCTATCAATACTACTTAGGAATGGTGTATTTAACTGGAGTTTACTGGTTGTTTACTGGAGTGTTGAAAATCCGCACTGGCTTCGCCAAGTATAACATCAGCGTTCTTCGACTGTCAATGTGTGTTGTGGAAAAATTGGCAACAAACATTGGCAACATAGGCTCCCCCCATTATTGAAGGCAACTTGAATGGTCAAATGTACCGAGATATTTTGGAAAATGAACTGCCAACATTATTTGAAGATTGAGCTTAGAAGTGCGACGGAACATATGGTTTCAATATGATGGTTGTCCCGCACATTATTCGTTGGTAGCACGTGCAGTACTTGATCGTGATTTCAATGGTCGCTGGATCGGGAGAGAAGATTCGGTAAATTGGCCTGCCAGATCACCAGATCTTACTTCGCCAGATTTTTTTTGTAGGGCTATCTCAGAGACCAAGTTTACAAACAAAAACCAACAAGACGTGAGAATATGATTGTGCGAATCAGAAATGCTTGCGCTGAAATTCAAGCAGACACACTTCTCAGTTGCGTACAGTCATTTGAAATGCGGAGCAATAAGTGCATTGACCATCATTTTGAGCACTTAATTGATTTGAAAGATGATGAGGCGAGGGGTTTCATGTAAATCAAACATCCCTTTCGCAGTTATTCGAAATTTGCAAAATGAATACATTTTTGACGACAAATATCGAGTATTTACAATGAAACCGTGATATTAATATTGCAGACGTATTGCAGAATCGTTTGCGTAGGTTCTCAGTAGGAGAAACTGAAAAAAATTGAATATCGTTAGTTACAGCGCCATCTATCATTAATCGAAAAAAATGTTTCAGTGAAATCCTACATACTTTCAGCCGTAGAATCCGAATCTGCAATAAAAAATAGGGGTTCATATTTTAGTTTCAAACTTACCACCCCGCCCCACCTACAAGGAGGAGGGGTACTAATTTTACCACTAATGTGTTTCCTCCACGGAATAATTAAATTTAGAGCTTTACCATTTTTTTCGTAGAGTGCTTATTTTCCGAGATATTTGAGTGTATCAGGTTAAAAAAATCACCCGGTATATCAAAAATTACAGCTAGAATTTCTTTTATAAGTGGCACAGAATATAACCGAAACCGCAATGACTTAGAAGTGTATGAGAAGTGCTCAGGAATCGCTCGTGTTAAAATTTTCATGCGACTATATCTCAAAAATCCCAGATACAATTTTTTTTACAAGTCGCACAGAATATAGTTGAAACCTCAATGAATCTGGTAGTACGAAAGAAGTGCTCATGAATCTCTTATGTTAAAATGTTAAGGTCTGAATATCTCAAAAATTCTAGATAAAATTTTTTTGTAAAATGGATAGAATATAGCCGAAACCCCAATGAATTTGGTAATATACGACAAGTGCTCGTGAATCGCTTGAGCAGTGGCGTAACTGGATACCCGCAGCACCCGCAGCCGTGGGATTCCTCTGGTTGTTAGGGCCCACGAGATTTTATTTATTAGCTCAAATTTAGATAGCTCAGATTAAGCTTATAGTGCAAATTGGCAGAATGGTACATTTCTTTGAAATTTTAAAAAATAGACGGTGGTCTAATTAATTAGAAAACAAAGAAATCGCTCATGTGCCTATTAAATATTTTCTTAAGACAGGGTCAATCATTTCTTCTTGATTCTGACTCCATAAAAATAAAAATGCCTTAAGGTTCTGACCGATATTTAGTTATATTTAGATGTAGCAGAAAATTAGCTAAACTCGTTTAAAATAAAACCTTACGACATTAAACGACAACGATTTTGGTGTTTGCTGGATTAATTTATTTGTATTGTACGTTTTGCGTAACTCCAAGTTTACCAGTTTTCCATTTATTAAGATTCAACCTTTTACAAATCAATTTGAGGCTTTAGGCAAACAAATTCCACCTTCTACAAACCAAGTTTTGATTAGAAAAGGTGGAATTTGATTTGGCAACAAAAAATTTGTCAAATTTAATTTGAAAAAGGAAGCTGGCGAGTTATCATTGTGATGTTCATAATAACAAAAAGAAAGTAGAAAAACCCTCAACCTCGACTGAAAATAAATTCTTGTTTCCCTCACTTGAGCCAAACTAGTCAGTCTCTATAATCAATTAGCGTTCGTTCGACTTACAGTTTCTCATTAAGTAGATCTTTTGATGACCAGTAAACGATAAATAAAAATGGAATTTACAGGTTTATTTTGAAAAGCTATTTTAGATATAAGGAAAATGCAAGTGCCAACTTAATTTTGAAACTAGTGATGCTGTTTTTTTTTGGTTGTGTTTGGTAGAGTTCTCCTGATTTTGGAAATTCTTGCTTTCCGATTTAATATTTGCTAGTCTCAGGTTTCATCTTTTGATCACTTTCTAAAATATGAGACTTAATTGGTGATACGGTGTTACAAAACAGTCAGTTTATTCGAGATTTTCGAGACTATTCGAGTATGTTTGAGATTTAAGTAGAGTGTATTTGATAGTTCGATGTTATTCTAAAATTGAATCGGTACTTTTGAAAATAACCAAAGTAGCACTTTTAAAAATGCGACTTTGGTCATTTTCAAATTAATCGATTCAATATTAGAGCCTATTCGAAGAATACGACTGTTCGATATTTAAAAAATTACCCGATAAAATCCCAGGGTTCTATTCTTATTGCATTTCGCTTTATTATTTGATTACTTGACAAATAATTTCATATTTAAACGAATTTATTTTTACAGTCTTTCCGATATTATTCATTAATATCCAGATTTTTCGGTATTATTTAAATTGTCCGAAATCAATCGAGATTTACAGAATATAGAGATTATACGAATTTTTCTGGGTTAATCATGATTGCTCCGCGGCTTATTATAGATTTCTCAAGTGTCTTGACACTTCTAGAATTATTTGAGATTTTGAAAGATTTTCGAATTTATTCGAATTTTGTAAGGCAATGTTCTGCGGTTAGCTTTGAGTTGTAAGAACTTGCAGAGTTACATATATAAATCTAAATGCTGATATTTTAAAGATTTTGTGAGATTATGCCAAAATTTCGAGATATTTCTGATTTCCTGTTGGTTAATCGAAATTATTCAAGAATGTCCATATTGAGAACAAATCGTCATCCCTTGCAATATCAAATTTCGAAGTAAAATGTTTTTTTTAAATCTTCGTTAAGTGAAAGCTTTGAAAATTATAGCTCAGGACAATTTTTTCAAATACATAATTTATATTCATCACACATTTGATTAAAAACTTGAAATTATTTAAAAGTTAAAAAATGTTAAGTTAAAACCCCAAAAGTAGGAATTAATTGTCAATCTTAAAGCTTATTGAAAACAAATATTTTCAATTTATTCCAAAATCCTACCTTCCTTAAAAATATCAAATTTCAGAATAAAAAGTTAACGATTTGGGTTAAAAAGCTTCGATACGCGAAAACTCCTAAAATTTAAGTTTCGACATTTTTGGCACATATGTACATAATTTATGTTCATAAAAATTTTTAACCAAAACCTCAAATTATGAAAAAGCTCAAAAATGTTAAGTTCAAGTTTGTCAAGCTTAAAGCTCATTGGAAACAAACATTCTAAATGTATACCCTTTGTAACTGAGTTTTGGGATAAATTATTTAAAAGATTCGATAAGTGAAAGCTCTTGAAACCAAAAGCTCTTAAAAGTTTTTGCAAATAGCCATATAAAGACACATATATAAAACCAGAAATTATTAAAACGCTCAGAACTGTTAAGTTTAAACCCAAATACATAGTATAAATTGTTTATCAAGCCTAAAGCTCCAATTTATACCAAAATTTCGTCGCCCATTTTAATACCAAATTTTGGAGTAAAATGGTTTGATTCAAAAGCTTCGATAAACGAAAGCTTATATAATAATACCAAGTTACCTAGTAAAATGGTTTGGTTTGACTAAAAGCTCTCTACACTAAATTGTCCCTAAATTCCATTACCCTTCGTAAAATTTAATTTTTGAGTAAAATGTTTTGGTTTAGTAAGCTTTTCTATTTGAAAGCTCTGAAAACTAATAGTTATTGGCATTTTTTGCAAAACAATATATTTGCTACAAGGTATAATTTAATTTCCAAGCTTAAAGCTCATAGAACACAAATATTCTAAATAAATCCTAAATACCATCTTCCTTTATAATATCAAATTTTTTTTTGCAAACCTCTTAAAACTAAAACGATGAATTATGATTAACTTTGAGAAAAAATATTCTAAATTTTAACCAAAATTCCGCCACTTTTGTAGTAAAATGGTTCGGTTAAAAAAGCTTTGAAAATTGAAATCTTAAAAATTTAAAACTTCATGATTTTTTTGCAAATACATAAAACGTTTTAACAAAAGCCTAAACGTATGAAAAAGGCTCAACAATAAAAGTTAAGTTAAAACCCAAACATGTTTCAATTAATTATTAAACTTAAAACTTATTGGCAATTTTGCAAATACATATTTTATGCTTCTACAATTTTGTAACATAAATTACGGATAATGTGATATTTGAGAACTGTCAGGAATATTAAAGATAATTTGAAAATTCGACGTTTCTGAGATTATTTCGAAATTCTTGATATTTTTGAAATTATATTATATCGAGTTGCAAGATGCTTCCAGTCATCTACACTCAAAATCAGATACAATTAATTAATGCGAGACTAGACGATAGGAAGAAATAAGTTTTTCACTAAAAGCTTTATTTGTTCATAGGTAACAAGAATCATTTTTAGGGACCCAAAAAATTGTTAGGGGGGTGCTCGAAATTTGTAGTTACGCCACTGCGCTTGTGTTAAAATACTCAGACGATTCTATCTCAAAAATATCAGATACAAAAAATTTCTTATATTATAAGAAATTCGTCTTAATTAAATTTAGAATCTCACTGTCATCGCCCATTCTCGAATTCCATCAAAACGAGGTTTTTTTGCGCAAATATTTTGTGTGCGCTTTATTCTTATATATTTTTGACGGTTTCGAATTTTCAGACGAAGCAAGAACATTGGTTCCAGTATTCATTTTATTACATATACATGTTGGATTGCAATAAAGAAATGTATTTTATTCCACACATGAATATATTGAAATTATAAAATTAATGGCAGTGCTAATAATTTATTAAATCTTCTAAGCCACATAAACGTAAGTTGTAAATATTTTTAAATAACCCGAGTTAAATTATTTAAGGGCTTCAAGTGACCTTTTCTAGATCTGTCTAAATTATCTATTGATTTAATTGCAAATATTTAAGTAATGTAAATTTTTAATTATTCTTAAATTATTGACCATTGGTCACGGTGTGCGGGAAGCCGAAAAAAGTTGGTCTAAAATGCCGAAAAAAACTAACGTCATATATAAATACAGCATGCTCTACAGTGGGCATCCATTAAACAGAAAATCGTACCTGATCATTTAACAAAGAAATCACGAAAAAACGCGATTTTTTAAATTTTAATTGAAAATATCATTTCGGCGGCCAATTTAAAAAGGAAGAATTCAAAGATGATAGAAAATTTATACTTTTTTCTTAATCTATACTCCTTTATCTACAAAATGAATCCTATATCAGTATTTTGCGATAACTAGTTTTTGTTTTACAACCAAAAATACCCTAACATACAATGCCAAAAATCAAAATAATCCACCTACTTTACGTGAAACCATACTATCTCAAGGTCACTGTGTACGGAAAGGTAAAATAAATTTTCCTAAAATGCCGAAAAAACTAACGTCATATATACTTTGAACAAGCTAAAGTATCATAATCCAAAAATCAGAAAATCTTAGCTGATCTAAGATCATAAAGAAGGAAATCAAGAAAAAAACGCGATTTTTTTGTTTACCGATTACAACGAACGGTTATTGTTTTATCGAAACAATTGTTTTTAGTCTATTTGAGTTGAATTATTATCTCAGATTTTATTCAGTTTTCGGTACTAAAGAGAGATTTTAAAATTTTGTGTAGAAATATGGAGTACAGCAATACACGTCATAATCTAACTCATAGTAAAATGGACAAAGCAGTACGAATGCTTCGAAGTGAAAGAAGCCAAGCAGATGATGCACGTTATTTTAATGTGTGCCGTAGCGTTATATGCAGGTTACGGGAAAGGCAATGTGTGACTGGGTATCCGTACGTGCAGATGGGGAATGGTCCAAAGTTTTGTTCACTGATGAGTTAAGATTCGGATTTCACCTAGATACTAGAAGAACAAGAATATGGAGACAGCCTGGTAAAGCCGAGAGGCTAAAAGTTGTACAAGAAGTGCACAGATATAGTAAAAGCACTGTTATGGTATGGGCTGGAATAATGAGTGGGAAAAAACTGATCTCGTTTTTCCAGAAGGTAACTAATCGGCAGCCAGTTACATCAATGAGATACTGGAACCTGTCGTTCTTCCATTATCATCACATATCGGATCAGAATTCGTCTTAATGCACGACAATGCCAGGCCAGCAAGAATCACAACAGACTGGTTGGAAGCGCAGGAAATCTTTATGTTACCATGGCCAGCACAATCCCTGGACCTAAATCCGATTGAACACGCATGGGATCAACCAACGCAGGTGCAACTATGCAGTCTCCTTCAAGATCACTGGAGACAAATTTCACAAGACAGCCTCGATGCGTTGATTAGGTCCATGCCCAGAAGATGCCAATCTGTCCTAAATGCAAGAGGAGTGAATACCATTTATTAGGAAACAAAAATAACTGTACTAATTTAATCAAATCAAATTTAATCTAATCAAATGACATAAAAAAAATTCTGAATTGTTCAAAATTCTTAAATGCTCTTTCTCTACGATTATAATAATAAACTCATCGTTTTTACCGTTGTTCCTAAAAGTTCCTCCGCCATAGAAACAAAAAACAAAACCAAAACCGAACCAAATTCAAGGGGATGACAACCTAAAAACCATGTGTTCCTTATACACTTTTGATGTGTGTATTTTTAAACTTCATTTAATTAAGTGAATATTAAAGCTTTTCAAAGCTATATTCAAAGCTTTAAAGGCAGATACAAATGGAAATATTACAAGTTCACTAACATCTTGACATATTTCTCTTTCTAAGAGTGTATCTAATTTTTTGAGGAGTTTTCGACAGGTATTTCCTTCAAATACTTGTCCATGGTAATTTTTAGAAATTAATTTCAGTTTCTTTGGCCACAATAATGCTTTTTCCCTACCACTGATTCTTCTACGGAGAACAATTCGGTTTTCTGCGACACCCATTCGGATTCTTCGCCTATATCATCATTATCCGCATTATCACTATACGTTTCTGGCAGAACTGTCATCCATACTTTAAAAAAACATTGTTTTTAGTTTATAGTAACCAATTTAACTTGTTTTTTCCAAAATATTTTTTTATATATCTTCACAATTTGCATATAGGAAAGGTCTTTCCTTTTTCTCATGTTTTTTATTTCCTGTTTCAAATTCAAAAATTCCTGTATGTTTTTCATATTCCTATGGTACAGATTTTCTGCCAGCCGTAAATCTTTCTGCAAGAGTAGTAAATTTTACTTCTTTCTTTCTATGCTTATCTAAGGTTATTCGTTTTTTACGCCCTGCAGTGTATATTTCAATAGCGTTATTGTTAGAATCTTGCAATTTTGTTTTTTTTGTTAAAATTGACGTTGCAATTTTGTCTTTGTCCCTTTGTGGAAGATTGTTTATTAAATTAATTTCCTCTACTTACATATTTGTTGAAAGCACTTATCACACATTTTTATTGAGCTAGATTTTATATTATTTACGTTAACTAGTGAAAGATTTTTAAATTTAGATCTTAGAGAACCAAACTGTCCACTATGCGAACCTATTTCATTATTTAAATTTCTTAATTTTCCTGGTGCTACATCAGATTTAGAATGTCCTTTACTTCTGCTTGTCAAGCAGATGTAGCAATTGCATAAATATGCATTTTGAGTTTCACAGTTCTATAACGATCGCGTATGCTTTAATAAAACGATAATTTCATATTTTGGCATACTTTGAATAGGTCTTTTGAAATTGCCTATTTTATGTTCTTGAAGAATTCGTCGGCACGTACAACAGGTACTTAGAGGAAATCTCGAATCGCTTGAGCTATAATTCGTAGTAATAAACTTTTGAATTAGATTTTCACAACGTTTACTTATACGAAAAAACTGTAAATTCTTTTTGCCTAAGGACCGCATACATAGAAAAATCTGAGAATTAAAAAATTTAGAAAAGAAAAAGAATTTAAAGAATTTAAGAAGTGGGTTTTTTTTAAATATATCTAAGGTTCCTTAAACCCTAGGAAGACTGTGGTTTAATAAATCCGATTTAGCTAAACTACTTTAAGTTTCTATGCAAAAACAAAGGGATTAGCTAAATCGAGGTTGATACGTAAAGTAGGCGGAATATTTTGATTTTTGGCATGGTATGTAAAGGCATTGCCACAGCTATTTTTCGTGCGAAGCGATTTTTTTTCTATTTTCAAATTTTACTGGAATTAAAACAAATTTGATTCTAAATGATTGAAGAAACTATCAAATTAAATTGTATTCTATAAAACGTCTTATTAATTTTGTTTTGTAAATTAATAATTTTAATTGATAAATTTTAAATTTTAAATTTTGTCGCGCGAATATTAAAATTTCGCTCGCGGATTTTGAATAATGATTGTTTTTCAATAAAAATTATTAAAAGATGTTAAAGATTGAAATTGAATTTGATAGTTTCTTCAATCATTGATAATCAAATTGGTTTTAATTCCAGTAAAATTTGAAAATAGAAAAAAATCGTGTCGCGCCAAAAATAGCTGTGGCAATGCCTTTAGTGTATTTTTGGTTGTAAAATAAAAACTAGTTACCGCAAAATATTGATATAGGGTTCATTTTGTAGATAAAGGAATACAGGTTAAGAAAAAAGTATAAAAGTGGTATCATCTTAAATTGCATCCTTTTTAAATTGGTCGCCGAAATGATTTTTCAATTAAAATTAAAAAAAGACGCGTTTTTTCGTGATTTCTTTGTTAAATGATCAGGCACGGTTTTCTGTTTAATGGATTATGACATTGTAGAGCATGCTATATTTATATATGACGTTAGTTTTTTTCGGCATTTTAGACCAACTTTTTTCGGCTTCCCCACACCGTGTGGTATCTGCGACAATTTTCCTCAATTGGGAACTTACTAAATAACATTCTGTCATATAAATTTAAAACAGTGGAAACTATTTCTTTATTTTTTGGTATTTATCGTATTTCATAATTCACCTAAAAGAAGACTTCATCAAAATTAAATTATCTTTAAAAAAGGTTTCAGACAACAAAAAACCTTAGTTTTAAATAAAAACGCAAATAAATTTACAACTGTATCAAAAATCGTTCAATTTAGAAAAAAGTTGGAACCTGAAAAAATTCTTTAAATGTTACATAAAAACTTTTCATTTCTAAGAAGTTTGCTTTCCTAAACTAAAACTGAAATTTTTGACTAGCAACTAAATCATACATAAAGCATAAATCGTGTTCTATTTGTATCGGTGTGTATTGATAAAAAAAAAACCGAACTGATTACAAAACCGTTTTTTATATTGCTATTTATTTTGATTTATTTGTTAGCTTCAGGACAATAATTTTTATAAAAAGAATCGCAATTTGAAATAAACTCAAAGAAATGAAATAATTTATTCATTTATACGTAAAAGTCGAGAAATCCTTTCCTCTTGAAGGATTTTGATTTTAATTCGATTTTATTTTAGCTTTCTGCTTTACTAATTAATAATTTTTTTTGTGTAAGAGTAATAAAAGCTATATTAGCTAACCGCTTATTTATTATTATTTTTATTATTGACAATATTTCTCAGAATTATTTTCATGACAACAACATTTTGTGATTAAGCAAAAGGAGCTTATTTATATATTTTAATATAAGAGAAAATAATTGCGCCATTTGGAGTGAGGGGGTCATACAATGTCAAAATCAAGATTTAAAGCGCAACATCTTTACGCCGAGATAAAATCATAAACAAAATTTAAAACACGACTGAAAAATCCTAAACCCAACCATTTGGCACTTTTCTCAACAATAACATAAATAATTGGCCAAATAAATGCCCAAATCGTAAATTTGCACAGTAACAACAAGGGTTTACTTACACGAATCAACGTATAGAAAAAGATATTTATGTTTTCAATTTGAGTTCCCGCATTTTAATTTTATTTTCCAACAGAAGTTATACAGCGGAAGCCGTGGTACAAAAAAATATAACGGAGAGGTACGGGCTAAATTATCGATTCTAAAAAATAACATTTTAGTCTGACTCAGAATATCAAAATTAAAAAATTGTTATTTGGCCTTTGTCCTTTAAAAAAAGCTCTTTTCAAAATATAACTAACAAAAACAAATTCAAGCGTGTACCTAATCGTTAGAATTTCTTATTCCACAGCTTCCAGTCTATTGGTGTGTTTACCTTTTCTCAAATTTAATATAAAGGAAAAACAATTTCAGCATAAAATGGCATAAATTTATATCAAAATGATCAAACATAAAAATTATCTGCCTCTTAATGGTGATTTAGAAATAATAAGAATTGATAACATATAGTATTCGTTCATGGATGCATGAAAACAACATCAACATTTGTTTTTGTTTTGCTGAATTATTGAAATATAGATAAATAAATATAATAGAAAAACCTCTGTGCGTTATCATTCAAAAATGAATCATCCCTTAACCTGTATCGCCCCAACGCACTGCCACTGGTGCGCACATAATACAGATAATCAAAATATAATAAATTTCCAAACAATAATATAATCTAAAGTGATGTTTATTGTGCGCCACTTGGACATGTGGGATGGTGGTACGTGTGTCACACACCATACAAACACGAGGAAAGTCACAATTATTGAGTAAAATTTATTGAATATAACAAAATTACAAAATATTAAATAAATTTGTAGAAATAGAAAGGAGAATTATGTGCGACTGAGCTCCCCCATATCTGCTAGGTATATAAACAAACAAAATAATGCGGGAAGTAACGCGCACAAAACAAAATCTTGATCGAGTTTTTATATTTTATGAGGGTTAGCAAAAAGAAAATACCTCACCTTTTAAGTTATACATATAGCACCAATAAAAGTACAATTTCTTGTTTTTTGAGTTTTGATTTAATGCGAGACGTTATTGTTATCGTTGTTGATAATATGTAGTTATAAAATTTACACATTTGACCTATAGAGCTAGTCGACGATAATGGGGTTGCTTTACATGTGATTGGAATATTTTAGCTCCTCGAACTATTAGCCACGACGACTGCAAGGTTGGGATAGAGAATAAAAAATATAGAATTCAACGTAAAAGTTCTAAATTTTTTATTCTCAAGTTTAATTCTAAGGGAAAAACAAATTTAAGGTGTATTTGGGTGTTTTCAAAACGGCATCGTTTACAGATCAGATATTGTATAGCCATCGTCATAAATGCAGGTGGTATAAAATGGCTTGAAAAATTATATGACGGCAGCAAATTCGAAAAATTGATTTTTAAATTTTAATTTGCGTACATTTGCACAATGTTGCAAAATCTGAGTGTTTCATTAAGTTTTTGTAAGGACCCAAATTCTTTAATTTATGTTACATTCGATATTTGCGTAAGATTAGTATAGTAATGAAATACCGTGGGAATGTCGTAAGACCTACGTGGGCCAAACAAAACAAATCCTAAAACAACGCATTCAAAAACATAAAAGTGACGTAAAGTTCAAAAATAACTCCACAGCTTTAAGCACACACTCTATTGATAACAATCATAAATATAATTTTGAGGGTACAAAAATAATTTACCACGAGAAATGGGAAAAATCTAGGCTAATGTTGAAATCTGCTCATATTAGCTTAAACACAGCGAAAAACATTAATTTTAAAACTGACACCAACAACCTCTGCAGAGAATATAAATTTACTATACAAGCTTATAAAAATAAAAATATAAGAAATAGACAGTAGTGTATAGTTAAAAAGTGTTGGTAAATAATAAATTAGCGCGAATGTAACAATATAAATACTTTTCAATTTCACGCATACAAAAATAGGATTTTAAGTAGTCTTAGTTAAAATAATTATAAGTATATATGCAATTCTGGGCTTATTAAAGCTGGAATTCTAATAATATTTTAAACAAGACCAGATTTTTAATATGTTAAGTGCATCTTAAATTATATATATTTATTTATTTAATGTACTATTGTATAATGTATTAAATTCAAAGTATAGTGTAATCATTTTATAATGTTTTTTAAAATTTAAACTTTCATGTAATAAGTTGGTTATAGTATTAAGGTAACAAAAGAATTTGTGCATTATATAAAATTAACGATGTATAGCTAGTAAATAATTAATTATAAGTTGTTTTTAATTGTTTTCAGTGTATTTTTTGAAAATGGCATGAATGCTGAAATATTAAAATAATGTAAAGTAAATGTGAATTTGTGAAAAATAAATTTTTGATTTATAATTTTGCTAAAAAAGGCTAAATTCCATATTGAATTTTTATTTAATTTTTTATATATGCTTATTTGAATATTCAGTTGGGTATTGAGTTTGGGGTTGATTTAAAGATTAAGTTAGGGGTGAATTTGCGGGTTCAGTTCAAGTTGCGTTGGGGTTGGGTAAAGGTATAGTGAGCACTTGACCAATTTTTTATATATTCTGGTTTGAGGATTGAGTTGAAAGAGAGTTTGCGGTTGGGTTGAGGGTTGATTTGGGGGCCGTTTGCGGGTTGAATTGGGGTTGAGATAGTATTGGACCAGTATTTAGTGAGCAGTTAAGCAATCTATAAAATAAAGTGATTGTTTGTATGTATGTACAGCATATGTGTGTGATATTTAAACAAATCTACACGACTTCACCGATTTGAACCAAGCCTTACACAAATATTTTTTAAGATTTAAGAAAGGTCACTGTTAATATCTCAAACCTGGAAAATAACCCTGGTTAATATCCCAAGTATATTCTTAACGGATTTGAGTGAAATTTGACATCTGCCATGGAAGTGGGATTTAAAGTGATTTTTGGATGAAGTTCTAGAATATCAATGGTATGATGGATGGTATGATGTCATGATGGTACTAACTATGATGTCATGATGGTACAACGGTATGATGATTTGTATAAAATAATTGTGAAATTGTGATGGTAATGGTGATGGTGGTATGATGATTATGATGTATGATGGAATGATGATATGATGGTTTGATGGTATGATGTTATGATGGTATGATGGTGATGGTATGTTGAGATTTGGTTCGAGCTAAGTTGAGTTGAAGTTGAGCATAGTATAAATACATATAGTACTTCCATGCAAACTTCATCGGTGAAGTGTTAGATGGAGATACTGATATCGTTTTCGATTTTTAAAAATATTTTTGTATATAAATCGCCCAAATATATGTTCGAACTACGCCCAAATGTCATCATATTTTTCTAACCGTTTATTGAATAGTTAAGTGTGTAAAATATATACATATATGTGCATAGATATTTGTTTATTTCGTTTCGGTTCAACCAACACTAAAACAATATTATTTATAAAAAATCATTTTAATGTTTTCGCAATTTTTATTTATGCACTGATGGTAAATTTTAATGTTGATGAAAATTCTATCTTCTATTTGATTAAATATGTAGAATATCAAAAGTCCCCATAAAAACGATATACAAAACATAATTTTTTTTCTTTTTTTAATTTCTATTTGTATGATAAATCCTAATAAAACCATGAATATCAACACTACACAATAATATTTGTTAATATTTGTAAACAGCTGATGTTAAATTTTTCGTGTTTGTTCATTTTGAGAGAGTACAAGGGACCAAAGCATTTATTTCCTTTATGATTGAAAGAGAAAACCATTAGGTGTGAACATTAGTTTTTATAGACGGTTTGTAAACAAACTTGTGCAGGTCTTGACCTACTTAGCTCTTGTTTGGTATAAAAAGTAAAACCAAAACCAAAATCAAAAATTTCTAGTATTGTTTTAATATTCTTACTAAATTAACGTTCTTGTAAAACAAACCAAAACGGTATTTTGAAACTAGTTTCGTATGTTTTAATTTTATTTACATTTTTAAATTATAATACTAAAATGGTGTGTGCTTACAAAAATTGTTTAAACAAAAACGACACCAATGCCACAAGAACATTTTTTATTGTGCCACAGGACAATCGCCGTAAAGTCTGGTTGAAACATGGTTGCGTGTGGGATAAAATCCAACAGGATTCAAAATATATTACATTTTGTGAAGAACACTTCTGTGTCAGTGAGTTTAGAATAAGTGGATCCAGAAAAGTTTTGAAAAGAACGGCACTTCCAAAAACATTTAATAGTTTTGTTTGTAAATGTAAAGACAGTTACATCGACGTTGCTTGTCAAAAATTAATAAATCTAAAATTGTATACAACTACCAAAGCTCCTATTTCAAAAAAAACTTTGCCGCCAACCATTACTTTTAACACAGAGTATTCTGAGGTTGAGCCAGTACCGCCTGCCTCGCCACTACTCAAATTAAAATATGAAGCAGGGCCCCCAAAAACGTATCTAAGGAATTATGATATTCCACAAGTTTCTTTAGCGTGTCCTATATCGCCCTCTCAGTTCCTCAGTCCACATCACCGAAAGAGGACCGAAACTAATCAAGAACTCGAGCAACCGAAAAAAATTCCGAGGTTCCTTTTAAACACTCCACCTAAAAAGAAGCTCGCATCCGTAGATATTGTGGTAAAAGATTTTATTAGCAACTTACTTGAAGATCGGCCAGAAGTGAAAACGTTTGTGTTTTCACAAATATTCCACAAAAAAAAATCGTCATGGACACAATCAGAGCAAAAGTTATTTCTAGGATTTTATTTTAAATCACCTGCTTTTTATAAACATTTGCTGAAGAAAAAATTTTATTTACCAGGTAAGAATAAGGATTTGTACACCAAATTTTAAAAATATGATTTGTAATATTTCACTGAAGTATTTTATTTTATTAATTTAAAATTAATTGTTATTTTTATTTAAATAGCTGTGCAACCAATTAGGAAATACTTCATTTTGTGTAAAGAGTGGGATATTGCTCGCTTCGCTCATTTCGAAAATCACACAAGTTACACAAAATGAGATTTCATAACGTTTCGTTACAAAGACATTTATTAATTTTTGGGAAAAAAGCAATAAATTATTGAATTTTGGCAAAAAAGTCTTTAAATTGTAAAATTCCAAATTAATTTCATTTTTTTTTTTTTTTTTTTGTAAATCAAGTAGACACAAACTGGTGAATATTTCGTCACCAGTTGTGAAATAAGGCAGTGATACTTGCAACGTGTTTCCATGCTGATTTGTTGAAATAGCTGTTACATTTACAAGGTCACGTAATTCTGCGTGAAAGGCAAAAAAATTTGCTGTATACAAAATTGAACAATGTTCAATTTTTGCCTTAATGCCGCATACTTGAAAACTACCAACGGTAACTTGGTAATTTCAAAACAAAAGAACTTAACAAAAACGACACGACTTGACGGACATACAATTTTCTCATCTTTTTGGTAATTTTTTTGGTTAATTTTATTAACCAACTTAAAAAAACACAATTTTTATTTTCATACGAGAAAAAACATAGTTTTTTTAAGTTGGGATTGAGGGGGGAAAACTAGTCAAAAAGATGAGAAAATTTTAGGTCCGCCAAGTTCTTCTGTTGCGAAATTACCATAAAAGTTACTGTCGGTAGTTTTCAAGTATGCGGCCTTTAAATGCTCAACCAGTGAAAAATTATAAATTAAAGAATTTTATCGACCCTAATTTTGCTTAATTTTTTTGACATTCCAACCAGCAAAAAATTATAAACTTAAGAATTTTAGTGGAACCATTATTTTTCGATATTTTTTTCAAACCAAACTTTCTTTAATTCTATTAAAATAAACTTGAATATTTTAAACTATTTAAATTACTATTGAATTACAAATTATTATTGTTTATGAGTAAAGCAAAATGGGGCTACATAATTTGCAATCACAAAATGTTGATATTTTTTACCTTTTAGGAGAAAATACACTAGACAAATTTTTCCAAATTAAAAAATAAATTAATATCTCCGTTAAGCCTAGAGAAATAAAATTAAAATGAATAAATAAAAATAAAAAGCCATTTATTTCTTAAGTTTCTACGCAAAATCACGCATTCTTAATTTTTTTTAAATGAAAGATCTAATTTAATTAAGCTTCGTTAAATTTCTTCAGAATACACAAATGCTTTCTTTCAGAATACACAAATGCTATCTACCGCATTTTTAAGTTTTGTTAATGCTTAATTTTTAAGTTTATTTATAAATTTTTCGCTGTTCGCCACTTAAAGGAATTTAAAATGGTCTACTTGATGCAATTATTTTTATTGCCTTAAAGGCAAAACTTATACATGTATCACTGTATATATTCTTCATTTCCTAACTACTTATGAACAATCTTCCGTTTCGCAACCTACTACAGTAATCATACGTTATATTAAAATGAAAACCAAATTAGAGTATACTTAATACTCAGTCATATATTTTTTTTTTACTTAGGAATATCGACTATTTTGCGTTGGCATTCGCTAACAAGATTTGAAAGTGGAGTATCCAAGAACATAATTAGTCTTTTAAAACATAAATGTGACGGCATGAGTGAAATAGACAAACGTTGCATTCTGTTGATGGATGAAATGGCAATAAAAAAAGAATTGGAATATAATTCAGCAGATGACCTAATACATGGATACCAGGACCTTGGTGAACTTGGAAGGAGCAATTTAATTTCCGACAAAGCATTTGTATTTATGCTACGTGGACTCAACCGAAATTGGAAACAAGTAATCGGTTATTACATGGGTTCACCAAAAGGCGACCAAATAAAATTATTACTAGAAAAAGTTGTCAACAAAATTCACAAAACCGGTTTGCAAATAGTTGGCATCACATGTGATCAAAGTAGTACAAACAGGAAAGCATTTTCAAGTTTAGGGGTAACCAAGCAGGAGCCATGGGCAATGTTTGGTTCACGAAAAATATTTTGTTTTTACGACATTCCTCACCTCTTTAAAAGTGTTCGGAATTGTTTATATTCTGCTAACATATTAACCAACGACTGCGAAAAGACAATATCGTGGCAGATACCACAAAAGCTGTATTCAATGGAGCATGAAACAGTGAGAGTTTTACATGGCCTCACTCGTAAGCACATATACCCCGATATTTTTGAAAAACTTAAAGTTAAATTAGCTACACAAGTTTTTAGCGCTAATGTTGCATCTGCTATTTATGCTGCAGTTTCTCTTAATTGTTTTGCTGGTAAAGTATAGTTATTGATAAATAATTATTGGTTGTGCCACTATTATATATATACATATATATAATATATAATTATTTATATATATATATATATATATATATGTATATATATATATATATATATATATATATATATATATATATATATATATATATATAAATATAAATACATATATATATATATATATATATATATATATATATATATATATATATATATATATATATATATATATATATATATATATATATACATATATGTATATATATATATATATATATATATATATATATATATATATATATATATATATATATATATATATATATATATATATATGTATATATATATATACATACATACATATATATATATATATATATATATATATATATATATATATATATATATATATATATATATATATATATATATATATATATATATATATATGTATGTATGTATATATATATATATATATATATATTTATATATATTAGAGTGATCCTTAATATTTTTTCTTGCATGCCGTCCCATAAAATTTTTGTTTGATCTCTAAAATGAACGAAAATGCCTTTAAAAATATTTTTAAAAATGTTTGTACCTTGCCTCCATGAGATCAAAGTTTTTAAAAATTCATCATCGATATCATCATTTGTATTATTCAAATAATAGGATTCGAAATAATATTGTTGAGTTGCATTATTATTCATGCTTTCCAACTAATCCTAAGAAAAACTTAAAACATAATTAAGGTGGATTCATAAAAAGGAACAACATAATTAAAAAAATAACGGTAGTTTCATTAAAATTGAAAATGTTCTGTAGTTTCAAGTTGAAATATTTTTGGGTTTTCAAATTTTCATTTTATAAATTCATGTTAATTAAATAGTTTATAAAAGCCAAAACTATTAATATTTAAGATTCAGTAAAAAAATTAGTAACAGTATTTGCATTGAAAAAGTAATCAATCTCTTTGATTATAAATTTTTCACAAAAGTGGAATATTAAGATTTTAATAAAATTACAGTTTTCTGATACGCTTACAATAGGGAGATGTTGTGTTGTCTATATATAACAGAGAAATATAACAAACCTAATAAAAAATAAACAAATAAATATTTGTAAATATTTATTTATTTTATAGTTTCTTATTTAGTTTTCGCCAGTTAATATTTCGAAACACAAACATTTAAGCCTTATTCGGCACACTTCTGTCGAATGACGTACTCAGCACATAGGGATCATATGCATCCCACGGTCAAAAACCGTTATAATATATAAACTATTAAATATTTTAACTTAAAATTTTTTTGGAGCTTCTTGAAAGTGTACTTTTTAATGTAGTAAAGGTTACATAGTCAAAAAATTAAACTAAGTTTGTTAAAAAAATTAAAAGCTTATTTAAATTATTAGCTATTTAAAATTTATGACATAAGCGTGGGATGCATATGATCGCAGTGTGCCAAAAAAGGGTTAAAACATAAGTGAATATTTTGTTTTCTATTTTTTTATTTTATAAATAGATGAGGGAAAAGAAACAGGAACCACCAAAATTAGCTTGCAACAAATAGCGCTTGATACAGCAGAATTTATTTGTAAACTGAACAATTTATTTGACAGCTTGAATTCCAAATGTAAATATTCAAAAAATCCGAACCAATGTGCGTACGCTGACACAACCGAAGCCAGCATAGTATTTCAAAATGTAGAGTCTGCTGTATCTTGGATAGAAGGATGGAGACACCAAGGATTTATGGGACGTCCATTTTGTTTTGATGGTCTTGTTCAAACTATTAATGGTATAAAACTGTTATGGTGTGATTTACAAAATGTACAAGAATATATAATAACTTCACATATAAATCAAGATCCCTTAGAAAATCTTTTCTCCGCAGTTAGAGCTGGTAAAGGTAACGGTATACATAATTAGGAAGATATGTTGAAGGAAATAGTAGAGTAATAATTTAGGTGTATATGAAATATAGAATGATGTTTTGCCGTGCGAGAAAGGAAATTGGAAAAGTCAATATTCGAGCATGGCAAAATATTTTTTAATCGTATTACACACGTTATCCTACAGTCACATAAACAAATATAGAAAAACCAATAATACTTTCTATACTTTCTAAATGATGATTGTAGAAAAAATTATTTTGATTATTATAAAATAATTAATTAAATATTTTGTTCGTAATTAGGTTCCTATGAAAAAAATCCATCAGCATCGAGGTTTATAAAAATTTTAAAAGAAATATGCTTTCAAGAGACAATTCCTTCAATGTTTTCTGGATATGAAGACTCCCTTTCCAACAACTTAATTAATTTCTACGAGCAACTACCTGATTTAACTGCCGACGTTGCGGAGAACTGTGAACCCGAATCCGAAACGACTGAAGAACCCGATGTTGAAATATTGAACAACAAAAGATTTATTTTTAGACGAGAACAGCGAAAATCATCATCAATTGCAACATTGCAATCCGAAAAATTGCGGAAATGCTCTCTAATTAATTTATTTAACAGGGTTTTTCAGTAACAAAGTCACTAAACAGTTTAATTGTGACAATTGCTCAAACTTTGTGGTTAATGAAAATAATAAAGAACGAGAAAATGACGTTCTTTTAAAAATAAAGGCCTATGTAACTGAAAATACGAAATCTGCTGCATATGGAAATCTATCAGTGCCCTCCGACGAATTCGAAGAATTCGTCGAAAACATATTAAATACATTTGAAAAAAATATCTCAAATATGGGTTACGAAGAAAATGTTCTTGACAAACTTTTTACGAAGTTTATTCACGGAAAACATCCACATCGATTATGTGATGCGCACGCTGCCCGCATTATCAAATATATAATTGCTGTATTTATACGATTTAGCCTAAAGCAAAAAAATGATGAACTCAAGCAACCGAAAAGGCATCAAAATAAAATTTTTCAATTTAGAGGAAAATGAAAACTAAAATTCTACTAATATTTAACTTTTTTTTGTTATTTTGAAATGGATTTCATTGTATTTACTTATGCAGTATTTTATTTGACCAAGGAATTAGAATTGGAATTCAATTTTCGTCAAAAGAAATGACAAAACGAATTCTTATTTGGAATTGGATTTATTTTCTAAAGGTTGGTAGCATTTATATAAATTAATATGTTACCAACTGTATCCATCACATCAATTTTGATTACGGATTTACAGATTTTATAGGTATGATGGTATTTTTAATTTAAAAACAGTTTGCTAATTATACAAGTTAATAACATTTATAAATTCACTTTTTTTAATAATTTTAAATTTTTTAACGTTCAAATTATTTTGAAATGACAACCTGACAACCTTTAGAAATAAAAAAATTAAATATAACGATTCTATTGTTGAACTCGAAACTATATTTTGGAATTGGATTTTCAATACCGTGAAAAAGTAAGAATTCGATATATGGGATTGTTGTTGTAATTTGTCAAATAAAATACAGCGTTAATGTTTATGATACCAAAACAAAATACGAAAGGTCAATGGCCGTGTGAACCGCAAAAATAAAAATTATCTTTTCTCATTCCTAAACATTTGTTGCTCAATAGAAATTACATACATACGTGTACATATTCAATTATTTATTAAAATATAGAAATAAAAATAAGTAGTGAAAATTTTAAATAAAATAAAAACTTGAGTTGAAATTAAAAAATGACAAATTGATTTGTATTCCCGTTTTGTTCAATTTCAGGCAATGACCTTCAGTATTTAAAAAAAAAAAAAAATTATGTTTGAGTAGGACTTTTACGTATAACAAAAATACACAAAAATATGTAAAAGTATGGGTACCACTGATCTACATGTAGTATAGTCGGCGATCTACATACATATGTTAATTCGTTACTAAGTGTTAGAGTAGGATAAAACTACACGTGAACAATTCGAATTTCCGTTGTATGTTCAATTAACCTTATAAACATTTAGGCGATTACCAAAAAGTTTTATATTATTTTTTATATGTGATCGACGCGACATCTGGAATTTCACCGATTAAATATTTTTTTTGTATGATGGTAGTACTATATGTATTTATACTATGAGTTGAGTTAGGATTTAGTTAGCCTGCATTTGGGTTAAGTGAGTTGTTCGGTTGTGGAGTTATTTAAGAGTTGATTTGGAGGTTAAGGGTGGATTAGGTTAACCCTTAAATGCATGACCTCAGGGAAGTAAATTCAAAAAATATTTTTTGGTGTATTTTGGGGGGGTCCGAATATTATTTATTATTTTTTTATTATTATTTATATTTCTTTTATTTATTATGAAAATCATAAAAACAATTTTTTGTTGCGGTGTAGCATACACAGTTAAAAAAAGTGGCGATATGCAATGCAAGATGTATTTCATATAGGTCCAGAGCAATGTTACTTCACCAAATAATGCAAATGTTACATTAAAAAAACTTTAATGTAAGAAACATTTAAATCTAATACATTCACTTCATAACAATTTAATGAAGTACTGTATTAAAATTAAAATAAACTTGATTTAAAATTTAATATTGTATTTACATCAAAACATGTTGCATACTGCGTTATAAGAACCACGTTGTGTTGCATTAAAACTAAATTCTACTTACTTTATTTAATCTAAGTAAGTAGTAACTGATGTTTACAACATTACAAAAAGTAATGCAACTATACATTAAAATATAATGCTTATTGCAATATAACACAGTATTTAAAAAAACCTCGTAGTGTTGCATTAATATGTAAAACTATACTTACTTTAATGTATTTAATATTATTAACTGACGTTTACTGTGGTTTATAGTATTATATTATAATCCCTTCCATCAGAATGTAGCTTAGCGATTGTTAAATTTTAATATATCAAAATTAATAAAACACACCTTTTACATTATCAGACTTTTAGTTTTATTAAATTAAAAATTGTAAACTTTAATAATTAAGGTAAACAAATTTCAAAATAAGTTTAGGTGCATACTTTTTCAGATTAAATTAATATTATAAGCTAATATATATTTTTTATTATTATGATTACAATAAACGCTTTCATAAGACTTTTTATAAATTATTTCTGAATATTTAATACGTTTTATTTCAATTGGGTTTTCAAATGTATTATAGGCACAATAAAATTCATCATATGTTCCAACAAATTCTTTCACATAAATCGAATTTTGTTTTTCTATAATTTCTTCAATTCTATAAAAATACATAATAAAATCACTTACTTTTTCTTTTAATAAGAAAAATCCAGACTTATAATGAAATAAGTGTTCGAAAAAATTTAATTTATAAACAGCTGTTTGGCTATCAATTTTACTTTTTTTACCCATCACCATTTTTTTTAAAAATCTGAATTAAGCCACATGTTAGCCAGCATCTCTTGATGTCGCTCTGTAAGAGTTTTACACACATTTATATAATTTTGTAGTTTCAGCCTTGTAAAATATCTGTGTTTTGCTTCATAGCGCATTGTCCACAAATATATAATTGGGCCCATTCTTCTTATTATATTCGGATAATGAGTTAAAAGATGCTGCTTAGGTGTTAGCTTTTTTTTAAATACGTTTATAATTATGTATGTTTAAATGTGATTCTATTAATTTTTCCAAGCTTAAAATCTCACTTTCAAGAATTACATAAGAAAATATTATTTTTTAAATTTTTAGAATAGTACATACACCCTCCCATTGTTCAGTAAAATCAGGTTTAAAATAACGAGCAAATATGATAGGGAAATGTGTGATCAAACACAGGATTTGTATGGCATTTTGTCCTAAATTGCTTTTTTCTCAGTTAATATTTGATGGTTTACTTTTCCTGTCAATATAGCCGAAATTATAGGCAGTTACACAATCATTTAGTTTATTTAGGTCACACAATATCTTTTTATCTAGAAAAAACTCTATTACATATTTTAAAACTAGAGTGACGAACCCCTCTAATCCGTCATGCATAAAATCCACGCTGCTGTTTTTAATCGTATGAAAATAATTTAAATCATTTAAAGCAGATTCCCGCCAAACACCCTGTGTATTAGCTAGTTTAATTTTTTTATTTGGCGGTTGTTCTGATAAAATATTGTAACATTCTTTGTTCCTTAAAAGATTACTGTTTTCTCTGGTTGAAATTTTTGTATTTTCTTTATGCATTACACAAATCCGACAGAAATAGAGAGACGAAAATGATTTCGTAAAACCCAACGTATCGTTCGCCGCCAGGTTGTCATGAGATAAAGATGCTAATGTGCCACGCATGGTTCCAATATTATCCACGAATATTCCATCAGTTTCAAGAATTTTTATGTTATTTACTATAGGTCGCAGAACATTATTTAAATTAAACTCTCCATGGAGGTCATTAACATAAAATAAGCTAACCAGAAAAATATTGCCTAGTTTCGAATTCATGATTCTCGGGTAATTTTGGATATTAAAATATATTGCTCCAATTTTGTGAATTATTACCTTACTTCCTAATACTTTTGCTACCTCAAAGTTGTCATAATATAACCATTCATTTTTTCTTTCACTGCGTTTAGAACACGGCCGCAACATGCATATTTGAAGATGTTTGGTTCACAATAATGAGAACAATTATGTACTTGAAAATTTTGCTTAGAATTTGTGTTCAAAAATAAAAAGATACCGGTTTAAAATGAATAATACGACTAATGCTGTCTCGAAAAGGCAACCTTTTAGTTTGCGCAGATGTTTTGCCCAAGGCAGTCTGGGGTAACAAACTTAACAAATAAAGAAATTTCTGATACGACGGCACCCAATCTAAGCAAAAATAGACTTAGAATTAGAATAGTAAAAATGAAATACAATATTAAAAAATTATAGAACTTTGTAACAACTAACGTAGTCAAAACTGTTGGTTCACATTAAAAATTAAATCAAAAAAACGTAAATGTATTAGAATTGAAACATTGGCATGTTTTCTTTCTTTTACAAATGTATGTATGGTCAATTCTAGTAGGGCGCTAATTAAACCATAAGAAAAACGATTTCCTCTGATTTTATCAACAAATTTGGACTACTTGCAATATTTCCTAGAGGAGTAATATAAACTGAAAAGGGTACAGTGACATAAGTTACTAAATCTCGATTTAATTAGTCAAAAAATTTAAATGTAAATTATTTTATAATTTTATTGTCTAAATTTTTAATGTACACAAACAAGTTTGAATGCACAAACAATATTGAATAAAACATTAACAGCCTTACTTTTCCCAAGCATAAAAACTTTAAAAAATTTAATTTAGAAAAGAGATTTGTGTTGACGTAGCAATGATAATTTAGCCTGCACAAACAATTTTGACTACGATAATATACTCATCGATAAAAGTATCTAATATAATTATCATGTAAAATCATATTAAAGACTCTCTTTAAAATCTAATAAAAATGAACTACTTAAGAATCTTTAGCTTACCTTCAATGTCAAGGAGCGGCACAGCAGATGATCCTTTAAACCCTCTCCAAACTTTTTCAATGAGCTCGGACACGTTAGGCCAATCGTTAATAAAATTGTTTGAGGATGCTGGGTATCTCAAATCAAAATCAAATAAAATCTGAAAAAATATAAAAATAAATAGTTGTGTGGCAGTAAAAAAAACTGTACAAAGTGCAAAACTAAACCTACCAAGTCTGGAGATGTAAAAAAAAGGGAAACGCTTCGGATATTTTTTTATAACAATTTTTTTTTAAAGCGTCTTCTCTGTATGTTAATGTTGACTTTTGCTTTTCTTTGATATAATCTTTTTGAGTAGCGACATTTAAATTTTTTAAAATTAAATAGTCTTCCTCAATGGCAATAGGAATTGGAGAGGCCTCACCTTGAATTTTTGATTTTTTTAATTTATTCTTATCCACGATCCTGAGTCTTTTCTTAGAAATCGGAGTGTTTGCTCCTCTGCTTCAATTTTGTAGAGTTTATTTCTAATGTTGTTTAGTTTGGTGATGATGTAGCCACGATTTTGATTTCTATTGTATAATAGTTCCTGGAAATATAGTCATGTGTCTAAGATACAGGTAAATGAACAAATGCTTAAAATTTACCACTCCTCCATTGGATGAATCACTTGTTTTTAGTTGTGGAAAAAGCTTAACAATTGCATAAGCTAATGCAAGCTTATAGTCATGCTCAGGATGATATGTTTACTTTTCCACCATTAAATTAACGGCCACACGTATTATAGCTCTTCTTTCTATATCTGATAAATCAGGTAATTCTGATTTATCCGATTTATATTTTTTTAACAAGACATACGAGTAAGGAGTTTTCAATATAGAATTTTCAAGATCCTGCAGATGTAAATACACGCGTTGTTAATAAAAAATTCAAAAATACATAATAAAACACAAACAATCATACAAATACTTACACAAAAGCGTACTCTTTTAAATATCACAACGCACAGACATAAACATAAACATAAGTAGCCACACATGGTTATGCACACGTACATCATACAAACAGGGCCAAAATAACATATACAGGCAAATATACTTCACCCAAGCAAAAACCTCTTACACAAAAGCAATTGACTAGAAGAACAATTTGCCTGTTTATAAAATATACAAACAAAACATAATCACACACACAAACACAAATTAACACACATGCCCCCATTCACACCGATCTCATACACAAACACACTTATAGTCGCTAACTAAATTCACAGATTAATCACAATTTCGCGTAAATATAATATTTTACCACCTCTGATGTAAAGTACATGTCATGATCTATCCTGCAATTTTGACGATAAACCGATGTTGAGGTACTACCACTTATTTCGCCATTTCTGTTAATTTTCAGGATGAATTCAGGGTGCGTATATCTTTCAAAAAATATTTTAACAAAATCTTCTTCGGGAATCACTACTTCAAACTTATCCGTGATATTAGCTATATCGAATACTGGTATATTAGCATGAATTCCAACTGAAAAAATTATCGTGTTTTTACAAAAATGGCTTATGTTTACTTGAATCAATCACAACACAAATATAACACTAATCTATTGAATAATTTAGAAAATTCCTGTAATCCATCAATATAATGGAATATCAAATAAACACGTGCACAATTGTACTACGAATTAATAATTTCGATTAAATAAATCTTGGATATTTACGGGCTAATATAAAATCGCTATACTCCCAGGTTATGTCCCTTTTTATAAATTTACCGAAAATGATTTTTCCGTTTATATCCGCTTTACAAAACGCTTCAGCTTTCTCCATTTATTTCCAAGTTTCACTATACACAATACTCACAATTTATTTTTTTCACACTTCGCAAACGAAATTTATCAACACAATGAGGATAATACGTAGAATAATAATTTTGTCTTCTTTCATAAATACCGTTAAAATTATCATACTTTTGTTTCCCTCTAACTAACGTTTATTTTCTTTATACAATTAAAACAAAAACGAATGAAATATTCGGCGTCACGAATTAATTCGTACGATCATATTTTATAATCGTCGAATTTTTAGGTCTACTCTTATTGATTCATTATGATGTCGTATCAAAATGAACCAATCAGGATATACTTTAAAATATGGTTATGAAAGAAACAAGAGACGATTAGAAAAAGGTAGGTGTAATGAAACAACATTACACAACAAAACAATAATTTGATTTATGTACTTTCACCGAAAAACAATACAGGTTGCATTAACTCGATGTCTAAAAAAGGGTGGCCTTACATTGAAATAATCACCAATGATTTTTTTAATAAATTACCATACATTTATTTTTATATTCCCGTTTTTCGTATCAGGTTTAAGAATAACATTATATCGGAAAATTTATTTCCAGTAGAACTTTTTAAAATGTGATTGTTGTGAATTACAGAATTTTAATTAAAACCCGAATGGTACATTTGGCCAACGTAAAGAATTACCTTCCATATAAACAGCATAAAATAAAGAAGCTTGCTGTTAAAATTGCTTTACATATTTTGGTAAAGTATGTAAGTCTTCCTTCAAAATATAAAGTACACCAGCTACACACTTTAACAAAAAAAAAATGGAAATAACTCCTGCTTTAAATTGGAATACAATATTTACTACATAGCATTTAATACAAAACAAATATTAAAAAATGTCTCAAGTTACACTAAAAATTTGGTTAATGTTACCTTTGTTTTATAGTATGATATACGCTTGCATTAAATAGCGTTAAAAGCAAAGCTTGCGTTTAAAAATCAAGCAAGTTTTTTAACTGTGTAGTCTTACATTACACTTTGCGCACATATTAGTGGTCTTACCTTCTTTACATAAAGCACACCTTCCTTGGGATGTATGTCCAATGTTCGAATGCGTCCATTCTAACATCTTTGCACGGAATTACCGTAGAATTTGGTTTTTTCATGCGCTGTTGAAACACTTTTTCAAAACCGGATGGCCGCCCACGCTTCTTCGTATCTTTAGACACGTTTACTAATGCTTGTGCAACTTACATTCTTAAGACACTTTGACGAAGCGGGGTAAATTCTGGATGATTATGATTCACTCTCTTATAGAGAAGCCAAGTATTTATCGTCATAATATCCAACAAACAATATATATATATATATATATATATATATATATATATATATATATATATATATATATATATATATATATATATATATATATATATATATATATATATATATATAGATATATATATAATTTAGAATATTTTTACTTATTTGATTTTTCTTTGCCATTTACTTTTATTTACTAATGTTTTTTTGGTCTATAAAAAAAATGCACTTTTTATTTTTAACTGCACAAGCGCAATGATTTGTTTGCCGATCGAGAACTAACTGACCTGTTATAAAATTAATTTCAATCGACTATCTAGATATAGACTACACTTGTACATATACATGAACAAACACATATTTCATTAAAATTGCTTTTCTGTTTGCCTTTTTTATTGATTTTCCTGGTTGTCATTTACAACGGACTTGATGGAGTTCATTTGGTGAATGATTTGAGGGTTTAATTGGCGGGTAATTCACTTGTAACAGGTTTTTACAGTCCATTATACATCGTAGGAAAAAAAAACATACCCCTATTAACAGATGTTGTTGCATTTTAGACTTGGGTGCCGTTGCTTGTTAACCGGCTTTAGCTCAGGGTTAATAGTGAATTCGATTGTTTCCAAGTTTGCAACAACCTAGATCTAAACCGCAAAAAAAATAAAAAATAATAATAAGAAAACAACGGAAAAAAACGTTATCTTTGTCATTCGATCATACTCCCGCCAAATAAATCGAAAAGTAAATTAGTTCATATTACTTCTAAAGCTTATACCAATACGAGTACGTAGGTAATTAGGCGTAAATTTCATTTAAAAAAAACGTAAATGCTTACAAAATTAAAAAAGAACCAAAAAAATATATTCTGAGGGAACTTAAAACTATGTCTAACACTAAACTTCGCAAATGCCAAACAAAAAAATATAATATATAATAATAAAATAAAATAATAATCTTAACTTTTGAATGCGTTTACAGGTTGCCCTCGACTTCCGTTAGCCTTCGATCCAATCACGTGTTGCTGTATCGTGTTTTCCAGGCTCGTTGGTTTCAATTAATCCATAACTCGTTCTCAACCTCAAGATTTTTACGTATGTGAGTTGATAACAACAGTTTATCAGAAGCGTTGGTAGTAAATTATACCAATGGATTCAACGGTTATCAATAAGACACATCAGATTAATTATCGTACAGTTTTTTTTATTCTCTATTTTTTTTAATTCAAACTTTTATTGTATAACTTTAGTACATACTCGTACATACATGACTTTTATTTTTTTATTCAATTAAAACAAAATTTGGTCATTTGCTTAAGGTACTGACTTAAACGGTAATGATTGTTTTTTTTATATTATCAATTCACTAATCACCACCACCAAACTGATCGTTAATATTAATTTTAAATTATTTTTGAACAATTTTGATCTGTTAGGATTCTTTTTTTTTTGCTTTTATAATTTTTTTGTTATAATTTGAAGATAATTAATGTGTTTTAATGTTATGTTGAAAATGTATTGAATGAAAAACTTAAACTTAATTGTTATAAAACACTTAAACTAGCATTTATTTTTCTTAAATTCAATAACGTCTCATTATTATTATTGTATAACAAAAAAATTACGATACTTTTTTTTATCAATCTATCAATGTAATTACTTTTAATCGGAGTAATTCTACCAAAAAAAAAAAACACAAGTGATTTTTCTTTAATCGACAAAACTCAACTAACCCTCGTTTCATTATTTTCACCTCCCAACTCCCGTCTCATTTTTTTTTTTTTTTTTCGAGACCGTTATTTTTTTTTTATTTTTCTCCTCCAATTATCATATACTAACCCGCTAGAATTTTAAGAACGTTGGTTTCTTTTTTTTCCGCTTATAGTAAGGGTTTGCAAACTCACGTTTCACAGTGATTGAGGTTGAGCTGAAGATTTACTTAAGAGGATCATTTCGCGATTGATTTGGGAGTTGAATTAATCAAGACCGAAGTTCTGACGACCTCATGAGGTTTCAGCCCTTTATATTTTCGCTTTTATATTCCACAATTTTTGTTTGTGCATTTCTAAATCAATTATTATACTTTAATGGTTACTGTATTATTTGTAATTATTTTGACTAAAATAGCTCTACGTTTATCATATACTTATGAAAACTTTATTAAATTACTCAAATTGTATTTTTAAATTAGTAAGCCTGAATTTATATAAGTAAATTAATAATTTTATCACTAATACATTGACTATAAATGAAAAATTAGAACAAATTTAGTAAAATCTTCCCACTTCTATATAGAAGTGCGAAGTTTTTACTAAAAGTGTTCTAGTCTTAAGTGACGTCATTTAGAACATTTTTAGATCAAACTTCTCGCGCATAAATGAGACACCCACATAATTTGTTGTGGTGAATAAAATCCTAAATTAGACGTTGTGTGGTTGAAATTTTTATATCTTTAAAATTTTAAAAAACTACTTGCACTATGGGATACATATTCAATTGTCTAGCAAACAAGCAAATTTGATGTTAGAAAACAAAATGTTGGCTTGCTCATTTTAATTTTAAGAAATCAAATATTGGTTAGCAATTTGTTAGTGCGTTTAATTCAAATATTTATTTTTGCGGGTGCAAATAACGAATTATGTCAAAAGTGCACATGATCGGTCATACTAATAAAGTAATGACATTTAAGGTTAAGTTGTCGCACTTTGATTCTGTTGGCATGTTTAGTGACCTTTGGTTAATTTAATTTTCCCAATAAATATACGTAAGTAAAGTTAATATTACCATAATGCATTTTTGCTTAATTCGCTAGTTCTTTCTCGAAGATCTATACTTCGAATTAATTGTTGACCTTAATTTTAGTTTTTTTTTTTTTGTTGTTTTTTTTTTTTTTTTTTTTTTTGGTAGTTTGGATTAGTTCGAATAAAATATTGAATACAAAAATATTGAAAATCTTGAATCAATATAAAACCTTTTTTTCTTCAAAATGGTCGAACAAAAGAAAACAAAATAAGTAGGAAATCACAGTGTGTTGAAATGTATGAAAAATGAAATAAAATCCGATTAAAAATACAAAAAAAAAAAATGAGAGAAATCTATTTGTGAATAGATTTAATTAAAATTAATCAGGATTTATTATGATTTCATGTTTTGTTCCGTTGAATTTTCGCTTTTTATTTCATTCGGTGGAAAGAATCAGAAAATACTGTAGGGAAATATCTATAAAAACAACGGATATATATACGATAAATAACAAAAAAATGTTTATAACGGTAGAAAAATACTTTGTGTGTCTGTCGTTTATCAAATAAAACATAACATTTTTCACGCTTCTAATTTTGTTATCTCGGAAAAATTATTGTTATAAATGGGTTTCCAGCTTACCGAATTTTCTCTGTCCATATATCTCGTTTTTGTGTTTATAATAATATTTGTGTTGTACGAGGCAAAAAAACAACCAAAAATAAAATAAAATGAATAACGGATTTATTATAGGCTTGTGTCCTGGCCGTCGTACAATGTATTTATGGCAAAAATATACATACATTTATCCGTTTCCGCTCTTATAAAAACGAAAAGGATTAAAATGTATCATTATCCTATCGAATGATATCAATTTGTAATTTTTCCTGGTCGACTGGCGTTTTTGTGTATATGTATGTAGGTATAGGTAGTTAAAATCTCATATTACATTCATTATTTTTGCTAATTAGTTAATGAGATATTTTATGTCGTTCATTCAACACAAATATAACTAAAAGCACAGAAATGAAAGCAAAAAAAAAAACTTTATCCTGTAATTAATGAAAGGAACAAAAAGCAGTAGAAACATAATGAACAGTCCATTTCCTTTTTAAATGAGTCAATTGTTAAAAAGTTTTATCCTTTCTTTTTTTTTTTTTTTGTTTTTTACAAAAACGAGGTAGACTCCGATTAAAATGTCGTAAGAATCTTATTTGGTCGTTTTACTTGAAGTACGATAAATAAAAAGAATTTAATTGTATTTAAATCGGACCTGGGGTGCTATTCTTGAAACATTACGAAAATTTTCGTAACCGAAAATTTTCGTAATGCTATTTTCGTAATAGTAATGGTGAAATCATAATTTAGTATTCTTGAAACCATTACGAATACACCGAAGAGAGGAAAAAAGAAATAATAAAATTTCGAGAGAGAAGATGAAAATGTAAGTTACTAAAATGGTATTCTTGAAATCCGGATTACGAAAATTTTCGCAACGGAACGTTACTAAAATTTTCGGATGGTTTTTTTGTTCCTTATTGCATTTCGTAATGAAATCATTTAGGTTTTTGTTTTAATTATATTCATATAAGGATGTTTATAAAACTCAATAATTTCTGTTGATGGTTAAAAATAATATGTATTTACATTTCGCTAAATATTTATTATTTTATTACCACCAAAAAAGGGTACCTATTTACTTGTGGTATGTTTATTATTTTCTTAAAAATAAGGGTAATAGCTACAATACTAATTGACAATTTGGGATGTATTTTTAAATGACGCATGCTGTAATTGGAATTGGATTCATATAATGTCACAGGTGGCTAATACTAATGGTACGTAAAGTCATTCAATCATACCATCATACCATAATAGTATCGTATACAATACGATCGAAATTCATATCGTCATAGAATCATAGGACAATGCCACTACATAAACAGCCGTGACATCAGTCTAAAAAGTCAAATCCCCAGGCGAATAAAGATTTTTATTTTCCTATGAAACGTAAACAAAATCATATGGGAATTATTTTGTGTTGCCTTTATTTTCAATTTAAATGAGCATTTTTATTGATAAATATAAAATAATTTTAAATTAAATATATCGAATTGCAGCTTGTCCACAATTTTAATTAAAATTTATAAAATTTTAATTCACAATTTTGCGTTTTAGTAAATTGATTTTTATTCTCAAACATCGTGAGGCTCCGTGCTTTTTTTTACAATTTCATTTCGTAGATTACTAGATTAGTTTTATTACTTTACCAATGCTACTACATAAACAGCCATGATTTATAATAAAACTAATCTAGTAATATACGAAAAGAAATTTAAAAAAAACACGAAGCCTAACGATTTCTCTAAATTTCCCTAAATATCAATTTACTAAAATGCAAAATTGTTAATTAAAATTTTATTAATTTCAATTAAAATTCTGTACAAGCTGCAAGATATATAATGTGTTTCGTCGGCAAGTGGCCGGCCGGAAAATTCGGAATACTTAATTAAAATTATCACAAAAAATCCTTTAAAGTTATGGGCTCGATTTTAATTCTGTTTGCGGTTTTTGAAAGTTTATGAGTCATTTTATTTGATAGTTTGTGCACTTAGCCAGGTTTATTTAAAGAATGTAAAAAATTACGGGAAAATAACATTTTTTTTACTTAAGAAAACCTCTACTTTTTAAAAAACTGAACTGTAAGTCGAGAAAATATCCCATTAAGTTAATTATTTTAATTATTATTATTAATCTACAGCATAATATCTACAAATTGACAAAACTTTGTTACTAGCTAACTCTTAAAAATACCGCGCAAAAATCACCTAGAGAAAGTATGGAAATTAAACAAGGAAAGATGCTTAAATTAAAGTCAAAGAAATAAAATAATACTGTTTTATTAATAATAAATAAAAATTTCTATTACAAATTATTAAACATTTTTAATTAAATGACATTTTCGAAGTGCTTTCCACCCTCTTGTAATCAAACAAGGCTCTCCTGATCACACTAGTTGTTGTCCAACACAATTGTTAGGGGTTGCCTCTTGTTTCTGCTGCAGCAGCGAAAATTCTTGCTCTCAGAAATAAAAATCTAGCGGCATAAGATCAAGGGACCTTGGCGGCCAGGGTACAGGACCTCCTCTACCGATCCACCGTGGATAATTTTTATTCAAATGATCACGTCTCATCTTTGCAAAATGTGCTGGAGCTCCATCTAATTGCAGCTGCATTCGCCTTCCCCTCAACAATGGCACATTTTCCATGAGCAAAGACAACGTGATTCCTGAAAATTCTAATAATACGTGTTAATCAAGCCTGTTTGGTAGCACGTAAGGTCCGATAAATTAATCGTAGATCATTCCCGCCCATTCATTTATAGAAAATTGGCTCTGAAAGCTGTCTCCTTTACGACGTGTGGATTTTCGACGGCGCAAACATGGAGGTTTCTATAATTTATTATACCGGCCCTGGTGAAAGTAGCTTCATCTGTCCACAAAATTCTCCTTATAAAATTGACATCACTTCTTTGCTGTGAAATTATCCAGTTACAAAAAACTGATCTGGCACGATGGTTCACATCTCCTAGATGTTGAGCACGACGGAAGTGATAAGGGTTAAGGCCTTCTGGACCTCGATATGCCTAACATTATCGACAGGCGACTGATACTTGTCGTAGGGTCAACGCGTATTAATCGTAATAAATCCTCTTCCAACGTGTATGTTAATATTCACGCTGTATATTTGTTTGATCAAATTTTTAACTTAACACAAACTGTCCTTTTCATTATCACATAAACTTAAAATTGTTAAAACACAAAACACTGATGCCCGGTTTCACAAAATAATAGCAATCTCTAGTTAAATAATATTCCCTCCCTTTCTTCTTTTATTAAATTGCGATATATTTCATAATACAAATTCAGCGCTTGCTAATTTTATTTTTTTTTTTTACATCAACATTTTAACTAGAGAGTTAAATATTTAACTGCCCAATTTCATCGAGCTCAATATTTAGCTGAATGCTAAATACTTCTATGTAAAAAAAAAATATTATCAACTTGCATAGAATTTGTATTATGAAACAAAACGTAATTTTATAAAAGAAGAAAGGGAGAAAATACTATTTAACTAGGGATTGAATATTTTTTTGTGAAACCGGGCACAAGAGTACATAGTTTCACACTATCGGTTAGCGAACAACTGAAATATTTATTATTACTTACCAATTTGAGTGAAAATGATCGATTTAAAAGATTTGGTTAGATAACATCACTATACCTAAACGGCTACAAACGACATTTTTTCGACAAATTGGTATTCGTATATTTTATGAGTTAGGTAGTAGCAATGTTTTAATAATTATAAATAAAATAACCATGTCATGGGACATTTTTTCGACTTACAGTTCATTTTTTTAAAAAGTAGAAGTTTTTTTAAATAAAAAAATCGTTTAAGTAAAAAAATGTGATTTTCCCATAATTTGTTACATTCTTTACAAAAACCTGGCTTATTGTGCAAATTAACCAATAAAGTGACTCATAAGCTTTCAAAAACCGCAAACAGAATTAAAATCGAGCCCATAACTTGGAAGATATGAAGAAAAATGTGAAAAGCTATCACCAACACACAAGGGGTCACTTGCCGACGAAACAGATTGTATTTAATTTAAAATTATTTCTGTTTATCAATAAAAATTTTCATTTAAATTGAAAATCAAGGCAACACAAAATCCCATATGATTGTGTTTACGTTCCATAGGAAAATAAAAATCTTTATTCCCTTAACACCATTACAAGTTTTTTTCATGGCTTTTTATGTAGTGGCATTGCACAGGATCATATTATCGTACTACCATACCATCAAACCATCATGCCATCATACACGACATAACATTATATCATCGTGCAATCGTACCATCATACAATCATATGTACCGTCGTACCATAAAAGCCGACTGGTGGAAAAAAAAAATTCTAAATCGGATAAGCGATTCTCGAGATATCATGGATACAGACATCTAGACGTCCAGAAAGACGGACAGACATATTATTATTATTTTTTTCTTTTTCGGACTCAAGAACTTCCAAAACGTCGAGAAAAGTGGTTTTGGATCAAACAAATTTTTGGCCATTTTTGACAAGATTTCAATACATTGGTCTATTTAGACCGAATTAATTTTCCCTTTAAAAGAAAAAGTAGCATACACAATCATTTTTAATATATTTAATTTAATATTAAATAAATAAGCCATTATTGACAAAAATTCACAACAATTTATAATTTTAAGTAAAGAAAGCGTCCGCTTCGTTTAATATCCTCAGTTATACTAACATTTTTAATAATCTCTTTCGAAATCTTCTTAGTTTTTTATTCCTCTCTTCGTAATTTTCGTAATGGTTTCAAGAATACCAATTTATGATTTCACCATTACGATTACGAAAATATTGTGCATTACGAAAATTTTCGTAATGTTTGAAGACAGGGCATTTAAAATGATAAAACAAAATTGTTCCAAATGAACTTAATGAATGATAAAAATGACACTTTAAATTACACATTGCATTAATTAATTTCCAATCATTACAATTTTAACAAATAAATATAAAAGTTAAATAGGCAATATGGCTTTAAATAACATATTTTTATTTCATATCCAAAAAATCTCATTCCCTTACACGTATTGTTTAAAATTAAAAGGTGGTCAAATATTAAAAAAAGTATCTCAAGGTTTAGGACGGCATGTAAATACAAATTATCCTTTTGTCTAGTTAGGTAGTAAACAAAACCGAATGCATATACATAGTTATGTACATCGTTATCTCGAAATAAATAATACATATTTTTAAGAACACGTGAAACAAAGAAAAAAAGGTATGCTATTGTTTTCACTTTTTTATAAAATATTGAGAATACAAAATATTGAGTTTTATGAACATAGCTACCTATCAATATAATTAACACAAAAATCCAAATGATTTCATTACGAAATGCTATGGGAAATGAAAAAACTATTACGAACATTTTAGTAAAGTTCCGTTGCGAAAATTTTCGTAATCCTATTTCAAGAATACGATTTTAGTGTTTTCGTAATACTTTGACACTAACTCGCAATACGAAAGTTTTCGTAATGGTTCAAGAATAGCACCCCTGATTGGCTAGCTGCGTCTAATTACAAAACGCCGAGAGCTAAGATACCATCTCATTTTATTTTTCAATTTGATTGGCATTTTATCAAATAATTATTCGTTGTATCTGTCTACCAATTACAAAATTTTTTGTTGTATTTATTCGCCCTTTTCATACTAGAACATTAATAAAATAGGTCTAACTTCTAATTCTTTTCTATATTGTTTGTACATTTCATAATTTCATGCTTTCCTCGAATTTTGCTAATTTTCGAATTAGCTATGTTATTTTTAAGAAGTTTGTTTTAATTGAATTTTTAATTCTAGAATTTAATTTTAATAAAATATTCAGAATTAGTGGTGTAAATTTGACCATTTGTTTTTAATTAAGTCTCTTCGCCGAAACGCACTTTTCAGAATAGAATCAATCAGTTAGATTTTTAATTAAATTAATTTTACTTTTTTGTCCTTAAGCAATAATGATAAAGTATAAAATTTGTTATTCAATTTTCTAGAAAGTGTACATATTATAAATCTGGAAGAATCTTAAAGTAAGATTAGTGGTTTGGTGTGAGATTTTTATGAATTTTACTACCAAATAATAAACTACCAGATGATTAAACCAAATTTCATGGGAAACAATTTTATGTGGGCAATTTTTTGTATAGCGTAGATAACATCGAAAAAGCAAAAGCTTCGCAAAAGTATTTAGTAAGCATACTTCAGTCTTCTGGAATGAATTTGAAGAAGTAGAAATCCAACTCAAATGATTACAAGTTCAAATCACGGAAACACGGAATTTTAAAGATAGTGAAGCGATAACAATAATGTTAGGGTTGCAATTGGAGCCTAAAAATGGCATTTTAATTCACAAGTGAACAGTAATTGAGAGAACTAAAGCTAGAAAGCGATCTATTAGCAGCACCAATAGTAATAAAGTTTCAGATTTTTATGCATAGACTGTGACTAGCGAGAATAGCGTGGGATGATCCGGTTCCGGATTCATCGCTAGTCTTATGAAATGACATTAAAGAACAGTGGCTAAAAGTTGACAAACATTATAAAGCGTCACTTTTATGTCAAATAAGTCAGTGCTGACGATGAAGTTGGAAACTTATATGGCTATAATAGAACGAGTGAAATCTTGCGGAATAAACTCTACCAACTCAATGGAGATATTTTAAATCGAAAGAAAATCGGGCTGACCTCTTATCACATGAGGTGTCAACTAATAAGCGGATAGATTCCTCAATTCGGTTACATGGTCCGGAGTAGGTTAAGTTTGACAAGAGCAAGTGGCCAAACCGAATAGTATTACAGACAATTGCTTGTTGGTTTAGAATTATTGTATATTTTAGAACCAAGAATCCATATTATTGTTCTGTAACTGCTGCAGAATATCAAAAAGCAGGGAAATTGTTTATAGAAAAGTTCAAGCAGTCACTTTTTCTGGTGATATGCATCTGCCGAAGCAACAATAAACTGTTCGTGCTCAAAGCGGACTGATCATCAAAATCTTATGACCGGAAACATCTAATACTGTTGGCGTATAATCACAATTTTTCGTATCTGTTGGTGAAGGCAATATCATTTTCGGTACTTATATGCTGGGCCTACGTTACTTGCAGAAGCTATTAAACAAAAATATTGGATTATTTGGTGCCGCGACTTAACTAAATTTGAACAATAAAGGCAATAACAATTGTTCTCTATCCATTGAGTCTATCTTGGTTTTGTAGGAGGGCTGTGGGAGTCTGGTAATTCCATATGATAATACGCCAACCATACCAGTTATACACATTGGTGTTGCAAATTGCAAGTATGTTGAACTGACAGCCACTTTGTAGTCTAATGAGCAATAAACTTTAAGAATGCAACAGTCCAACTCCAGCATAATTCATTATTGAAGAATCATTCACCAGTATACCACAATCACGAGATCTTGAGGCACCACGATGAGTCATTAAACTAGGTTAAATCTGAAAACTGTAACACGATGTGGCGGCGTTGATGATTTGGAATATATGTATGTCCACGCCAACAACCCACAATCACACCTGAACTACTGAATGAAACGACGACATCACACCCCGCTCATACATTCCAATATATAAATTCATACTCACTCCACATCTATCCCGACTGCCACCGCCAAATTCGACGATAATCAAGCTCAGTCAGAACAAAAAAAAAATTTTTCACCCCACTCCATAAGGTAAGATATCAACGACGATAACATCATGTCCCAAACCACCAATTTCTTTCGACCCCCATCCAACCAAAACAAATACCAACATACGCCACGATTCGTCTGCTTTTCTCAGCCCCCTCACACCTTCTACCAAACAATTCATCTACACAACGGCCCTTAATCATCGAGCTTTCTGTCCCATTCACCACTCTCTCACTAATTCAATCCACCACAAAACGGCCGAGCTTCCCAAAAACACTCCAATCACAATCCTAACACCAATAATCCGACAAACCTCGATCCAACAGCATTCCTCAAAAACCGCTAAAAACGCCGAAATATCCAACCCAAACAAAATCCATTTCACAAAAACGCCTCCATGACCACCGCCAGCCCAAGGATTAAATGACTTTGATGTTAAAATCGTCATGCTCAATCCAGATGAGGAGTGTGGAATTGATTATCGTGATATGACTGTCTCAACGCTTACGTGAGCTGATAAAAATACCATCGTATATCAAATATAGCGCTACCGCTAGCAGATTACACATTAAATTTGCTTCATAAGCTTAACGAGTACAGCATAATTCGGTGGAGAAGCAGCATGAACTTTGTGTCACTCCAGAATTTGTCCACGAATTATGGTGGAACAACTGAGGAATTGTCCTTACATCACCCAAAAACAAAAAGCATTACAGTCGTTTTAAGCAGAACAATATTTCACATTAGAATTTCTGAGTTTTACATGGATCTTCAAAGAATTATTTGACGAGAAATGGGCTTTTGAGTGAAGTGAATAAACAACATGTGTTTAGATACTGAAATTTTTTCCAAATGAAAATCTTGTTAGAAAGACGAGAGAAATTCAAGTAAGAGCATTTAATTTTTTTATTCACTGCACTCATCATAGTCTTCAGCGCGATTTCTTGCTTCAAGTGCCAACGTCCGCAAAATCTTGAACTCATCTAGCGCAGAAACTCATCAATATGCCCCAATGGTCAGATATAATTTAATCAACATATTATCGAGTTTTCGAGTTAAAAGATTCAAAGGGAAACAGTAAATAATTGTAGAGAAACGTTCTGCCGCGATAAACCATTTTCGGTAGACCATAATAATTTTTTGAAAAGGTTATATTGGAACCATAACAACTACAGAACCTTTATTATTTTTGAATGAAATTTTCATATAGACTTGTTGAGTGAAACAGTCGAAACGGTCGGCGGTTTTGACCCGACTTGTTACCTTTTCTGCCACCAACATTAACATATAGGACTTCTCGAAAGCGCATCCACCTTGTAACGGAATCCCCCAAGGGATTACGTTAACAGACATGAGAATAGCGGTCTGATGCGGTATAGTAGCTGGCTAGAGCTCGCGGTGCGGCGTGGGGATTCTCAGACATATTTCTCATGCTTGAATAACCGCATGACAATAAAATTGGAGGGACAAATGGAAATTAAAATTTAAGTTGCCACGGCCTCAGCGGCAAAAAGAAAATGATAAGCTGGGAGTGATCGTTTCGAAGTGACCGTCTCAATCCCAGGCGATCACCGCCGTGACTGCCACACGGGCCTCCCCTCGTCGGCCCGCCTACTGGGATGCTGTTTCCCAGTCGCGGCGGTGATCGCCTGGGATTGAGACGGTCACTCCGAAACGATCACTCCCAGTTTATCATTTTCTTTTTGCCGCTGAGGCCGTGGCAACTTAATTTTTAATTTCTATTTGTCCCTCCAATTTTATTGTCATGCGGTTATTCAAGCATGAGAAATATGTCTGAGAATCCCCACGCCGCACCGTGAGCTCTAGCCAGCTACTATACCGCATCAGACCGCTATTCTCATGTCTGTTAACGTAATCCCTTGGGGGATTTCGTTACAGTGGCGCCCAAACTTCGGCGAAAATAAATTCAATTTTCGTCTTTTAATTTTTCAGATTTTTTTTTCAAAACTTGTTGTGAGCATCACGTACAAAGTCCAACGCTTGCGTTGTTTGATCTGTACGGATGCTCACATCAATGTTTCCCTTGTCCGGTTGACACCGCATCTGTATTGTAGCCAGCGTAAGCTGTTTGATTACATACAGTTGTGAGTGTCAATCCCTATTCTCAGTTCATCGGTTGAGTGGGTCTACCATTTCCGCCATGTGGCATTAGATTGTGGTTAGACTCATTCTTCCTTTGTTCTGAGTTTAGCTTTCTTCAATTTTTTATTTTTTTTATTTGCAGATCTACGTTCCTGTAGGTAATTTACTCAATTTTTCAATTAAATTCATTTTGTTCCAACTACCTTCAGGGGGAGCGATCCAGGCGTGTTCTGACTTCGAGTCATTCGACCTCGCTGGATCGTTTGCCATGTCGGTTCCGTGTGCCATGAGCATTGAGATCTCGAACTTGTTGTTTCCACCAATGTGGTGTTGATTGGACAGTTCGGGATCTCATTGGTCAATGGAACATCCGTAGTTCATTCTTTTGTTAATTTTCTTATTTTTTATCTTCTTTAATTAAAATTATTGGACCTCAACGGTATTATTATTTTATTTAACAGTACCCCGCGTCTCATGGTGGATCTCTAAGAGTGCGACTGTGAGGCCAACGGCGGAGGATACCATTTTATTTTTATTATTGTTTATTATTATATTTTTCTCAACCGGCCTGAAGCATGGCCATTCCTACATCATTCGATCAACTCCTCTTGTACTTTTCTTGATTTCACTTTCACTCTGCGTTGTTTGCGAGAACTTTATTTTTATTACTTCGTTAGTTTTCTTTTCTTTATTTTTTGTATTGATTCCTTTAAAATTAATTAGTCTAACGCTCGTTAATGGATTAAGCCAACTTATTTTTTTTTGATTTTAATCGAATTTTTGTTTATATATACATTTTTTGTTACGGAATTATTTCAAAATTAAATGAACGCCATTGAATCATCGTGTGATAATTCTCCAAGTGCGGTTGTTTGATCAGCGTTTGAGTGAGCGGCAGTCAAACCTTGACGCGAGTGAGTCTGTATGACAGTAATAATATTCTCGTAGCTCCTCACGTTTCCCGACTTATGGATGTCCACGTTATTAGTGTAGTTCTAATTTAATTTTTCGGATTTATTTAATAAATTTAATTTTGTTGTTCATTAATAAAAGTTAATTTGGCTTATTGGTTGACGTTGGATTTTGGGCTAAATAATTTTTAATTTTGTGATTCAATTCATTTAAATTTTGTTTGCTAAATTGATGTAATTGATAATTTTTTGTTTTAGAAAACGTTACTTTTGATTAAGAATATTTATAGTGCATATACGATACTAACACTATTTTCTGAGTTTTGTTAATAAATATAAATAATTTAAAAATAAATATCTTTAGTGTTTGTAGCATAATTTATTTTGGCTTGGGTAAATGTTATTTTATATTTTTCTAGATACTTCAGTTACAATCGCAAATTTTTGGGTTATTGTAAAAAATTTTTTTTGGTTAATTTTTTTAACTTTCTAAATTCACCTTTAGTTTCTACGAGATACCTACACACATATAATTTTTTTTTTGAGTTACCAGCTTTCGTTGAGTTTAACAGTTTGATTTTTTTTGATTTTGCGGGATTACAAGCTTCATTTCTTTTATTTTTTTTGCTAGCCTGTAGTATTTTCGGTTTTTGTTTGTTAAATAGATTTATTTAGTTAATACATATAATAGTATTTCTTGGTTAAGGGGTTATTCATTATTTTCCATATTCTTTAGTTAGTAATTTCTTATTCACCTTATTATTTCGTTGGTTGTGGGTCTTACGTTAATTCTAAAAATAAGTTGAATTTTTTTCCGATACGAGAATACTTAGTTGTCACCGTATATAATACTACATATATTTTTTATCAATTTCGGTGCGGTCGATACAGTGTAGACTTGTCCTTACCTTTATAAATTAATTTTGAGTAATCCCGAGTAAAGAAAATGGATATTTTACACCTAAACGTTAGTGAACTTGAGGTGGAATGCGAGGTGCGAGGACTTTCCTCTCAGGATTCACAGGCCATGGAAAAGTTGCGATTTTTACTGAAATCCGAACGCGAAGGTCAAACACCAACACCTGTCCGAATGCATGCGAAAGCCTGTCAAAACCCTCAACGAGAGATTGTTCATTGCCATGATCGATTGATGCAGATCAAGGAGGATATCGCCACGCTACCAAATTTCCACAATGAACAGCAACCTATATCTGCCAGGAAAATCTGGTCCAAACTCTGGCATGTGAGAGGACGGTTGGAGCGGGCGATATCGTCACCAACTTACGGCGGGGAGGCCCAAAAACAATTAAATGCTTGTGTCCCTTTGATGACCGCGCTGGAGTCGTATTTGGAAGACGCGAGTGTTCTGAATACTTCACTTGAGACTGCCAAAACTATAGTAATTGAGAAAGATCCTGAAGAAAATCTCGTTCAAGTTTCGGAACCCACCAGAAATCCAGTAGGTGGCTCGGCCGTTTCATTTTCACCTGATCATGCCATGCACCAATCACAAACTGTACCAGATTCGTCGGCACATGTAGCTACTCTTCAGCACCAAATCACAATTTTATCCGATCAGCTGCGGGCTATAACTAGTGCAACTCCGTCCGGTGGACACGCCCCACCCGGTAGGCCAAAGGATCCTTTACCTCGATCATCATTCGTACCTACTTTTAGGGGTATTCATGTTCCGAAAGGGCGTTCATCTCTGGAGCATGCTATCCCCACTGATAGCGCTTTCATTTCCAACCAGCTAGGTACCTTACATAATAGCACTTTTCATGGTCAGCGCTCTGATCCTTTCTCTCGTCCGTATGGTGCAGCGAGCACTTTAACTCCTTCTACCCCAGGGTTTTCTGGTTACCGTTCCTTAGGGCGAAGCGGTATTTCTTTTTCTGGTTTATCGGCTGGTATCACTGTGGACATGTTTTTGTTCCAATTGGAAGTTATTGCCACTTCGATGTGCCTGAGCCCCGAAACCTTGTTAGTAGAAGTCAGCAGAGTGTTGAAGGACGTTGCCCTACAGTGGTACTGGTTGTACCGCCGTCAGAATCCCTGTGCTACCTGGACAGACTTAAAACGAGATCTGGTAGAAAGATTCAAGGATCGTCGTACCGCTTTTGAAGTTCGTCGTGCTATCGAGAGCAGAAAGCAACAACCAAATGAAAACTTTCTTGATTTCTACCATTGCATGTGGGGTTTATCCTTACAATGTCAAACTCCGTATTCGGACGAAGAATTCATTCGGTTGTTGTTATCTAACATGAAGTCGGTTTTGCAGTTCCATCTCACCGATCGACAATTTTCGACTATAGGGGATCTGATTAAAAGCTGTACTGCTTGGGAAGATACTTTAAAGCGTTGTCCTGTCCGACCGGAATCCGCGACATTCCCCAGACGTGTTGTCCACGAATTATCCGTGGATTCAACTGATGAAAGTGGGCTGCTGGGATTTTATCCAGACGTAGCGCCAACTGATGGCTCCACCGGGTATTCGTTGGCTTCATTTCAGGGTCCGTCCGCGGGTCCGGTCGTCAGACCAAATAACCCAGTCAGAATACCAATAGTTAACAAGCCACCAGCGGTACCTCATGCAGCGACCGGAAATCCTCCTTTCGTCTGTTTTAACTGTCTTGATATTGGGCACACATTTAAATATTGCCCTAAACCTTTGGTTCGATATTTCTGTTTCCTTTGTGGATTACCTGATACCATTTCTCCGAATTGTCCTAGATGTGCGGCAAACCGATCGAGTGGCCAGTGGAGATCGGGGAACCGTGGGTCACAGAATACCGGAGCCCCAAGGAATGCGTTGGAGGATGCGGCCAGCAACACGGATCCGGAACTTCATCAGAGGCCTGCACTCTCTTGGAGAAGACCAGCGGAACAGCGAAAGTCTTCGTAGAGCCCGTTTGCTCCGAAAACAAATCTGGACCTGTTCCGTCTGGTTCCAACCAGGTGAGTGTGGGTTCTGCGGGACTCCCATCCATGCCAAAATGTCGAGCTGTCCCATCAGTTAATGTTAGGAACTCCATTTCACTAAATCCGTTCTTCCAACCTATTGCTTCTATGCCTTATACGTCACCTTATAATTCTACACCTAATTCGTCTTTACCTGCTATGTCATCTTTTTTCTCGTCAGTACCGGATATTTCGATTTCGGATATAACTTCCTCAGATTCAAGACCTTCCGTCAAACCTGTTTTTCCAACTCTACCAATCACAAAACCATTTAGTTCTCATCTAGTAAAATTCCCCGTTTCTAGCTTGTTCTCTGCTTCTCAGGTGCAAGCCCGATCTCACAATTCTAGCCGTTTGCTGCGCTCCAAACGTTATTGGGAAAGGCGGAAGGGTATGCGATCTTTCGTCATCTCTTCTATGCTCGGTGCTGAAACCAATGATCTACGGCCGTATGCCGAAGTCTTGGTTAATGATGTTCCATACCGAGGTCTTTTAGATAGCGGAGCTAGCGTAAGCGTGTTGGGTTGTGGATCGGAAAAACTGTTATCAAATCCGTTTGTAAAAATTCATTATTTTCCAACTAAGATCAAAACCACCAGCGGACAATCACAGCCAGTGCCTGGGTATTTAAATGCTATAGTCCGATTCAATAACCTCGCTCATAACCTTACCTTATATTTAGTGCCTTCATTAGAACAGCCGTTATACCTTGGAATTGACTTTTGGAACCGCTTTGGAATTGTTCCAAAAGTCTCTTCTTTGAGTATTTCTTCTTTAAGTGATGTCAACGATCTTGCTGATTCCCCTCCTGAGTCTAAATTCCACCTTCTGTCCGTTGAGGATCAGCATACGTTAAATGGCATCAAAGAACTCTTTCCTTCGAGCGCTAAATTGGGCCTAGGTCAAACTTCTTTGTTATTTCACTCGATTGATGTTGGATCCGCGAAACCAGTGAAACAGCGATTTTATTCTGTGTCTCCTGCCGTCCAGAAGCTCATGTATGACGAGTTGGATCGGATGTTGTCCTTGGGGGTCATCGAGGAATCACAAAGTTCCTGGTGCTCTCCAGTTACGCTCGTGCGTAAGGCTAATGGTAAAGTTCGTCTGTGCTTAGATGCTATAGAGAACTGAACAAGGCCACCGTTAAGGATGCGTATCCGTTGCCTCTTATCAACGGATTGTTGGGTCGTTTGGATCAAACCAGATTTATATCTGCAATTGATTTAAAAGATGCCTTTTGGCAGATACCTGGGTTATGCAACGCTCCACAGACTCTTTGCCGCCTCATGCACCGAGTAATTCCTCACCGATTGCACGATAAGGTCTTTGTGTACCTTGATGACCTCTTAGTCACATCCGCCACTCTGGAGGAGCATTACCTCCTTTTAAAAGAAGTCGCTTGCTTATTGAAATTCGCTGGGTTAACCATCAATCTAGACAAGAGCCAATTTGTCCTTAAAGAAGTTAATTATTTGGGTTATGTGGTTGGACACGGTTGCCTCCGCACAAACCCAGAAAAGTGTAAAGCGATTGCAGAGTTTCCCGTTCCAAAAACCACCAAACAAATACGACGCTTTCTGGGAATGTGTGGATGGTACCGTCGGTTCATACCGAACTTTGCTACCTTGGCTGCTCCATTGACTGATCTTACAGGCAAATCGGGTAAATGTCCATGGTCCTCTGCTGCGGAATCCTCCTTTGTTGCTTTGAAAACCGCCTTGACCTCTGCTCCCGTGTTAGCTAACCCCGATTACAGTAAGCCCTTCTACATACGTTACAGTAAGCCCTTCTACATACGTGCGATGCCAGTGCTGTCGGCGTAGGTAGCGTCTTGTTTCAAACCGATCCTGATGGGACAGAGCATCCCATTGAGTTTATCTCGCATAAACTTAATGGGGCCCAGCGAAACTATTCAGTGACCGAGTTGGAGTGCTACGCCGCGGTACTCAGTGTGCAGAATTTCCGGCCTAATGTAGAGGGGTATCCTTTTGTGATTTATATAGACCACGCTAGTCTACGCTGGCTGATGTCACAAAAGAATCTGTCGGGGCGCTTAGCCCGGTGGAGCCTCAAATTACAAGCTTTCGATTTTCAGATTGGGTATAGAAAAGGGTCGGTAAATATAGTGTCTGACACTTTATCTCGAGCTTTTCCTGAAGAAACTTCTCCTGAGGAAGACGTTCGCCTAAATAAAAACATTGCGTCCCTTAATGCTCAATTTGAAAATTGTCGGTTTCATCCTGTCTCTTCCATAGAACTTGCGGACATCAATAGTTTACCAAAGTCTAATTCTGTTCCTGTCTTACATCTTGATTTGAATTCTCCTGCTTTTAACGATCCTGCTTATGTGGCACACATAGACCAAGTTCGTAAATTAAAAGACGGTGAACACAATTTCAAAATTCAAGACAACAAACTGTTAATTGATCCTTCGTATAGTGCGCGATATTTGGACACGGATCTTCCCGTTTATCGTCTGGTAGTACCATCTCCTCTTGTTGAAAATCTGATTGAGCAAGCTCATATTCCGCCCACATCTGCACATCTTGGTGGTAGTAAAACCCTCGAGCGGTTGCAAAGGCAATTTTTCTGGCCTCAAATGTTTCGTCAGGTTAAAGATTACGTGGCGAAATGCCAAGAATGCAAAAAGAATAAGGGCGTTAACATTTCCACCCGTCCAGCTATGGGAGCTGCGGTAGTGTCCACACGTCCTTTTCAAAAATTATACGTAGACTTTTTAGGACCTTATCCGAGATCGAAGCGTGGCAATACATGTATGTATATTGATTGTTGTGGATCATTTCTCCAAGTATGTATTTATCAATCCTTTGCGAGAAGCCTCCGCTGCTTTGATGTGTACGTATTTGGAAAATGAGGTTTTCCTGACATTCTCTGTTCCTGAAGTTATTACCTCAGATAATGGCAAACAGTTTATTTCACAGCTCTTTAAAAATTTGCTAGCTAAATATGGAGTTTCGCACATCCTCACACCTGTTTACTCTCCGCAGAGCAACGCTTCGGAGCGGGTGAATCGCACACTATTGGCTGCCATTAGGTCATATGTTGATGATCACGAACATAATGAGTGGGACAAGCATTTGCAAGAGATCGCAGCTGCCTTGCGCAACTCGATTCATGATACGCTGCATTATTCCCCTCATTATTTAGTCTTCGGTCAGCATATGTCTCTCCATGGTACAGATTATGAATTACAGGCATTGCTCTGCGGAAAGGATTCCAGTGACGTCCACGGATGGTCCAAACCTGATCGGATGAATTTAGTACGAGATCCAATTCTTCATTACTTAAAAGTGGCGCATGATAAGGGAGCTCGACACTATAACCTGCGAAGCTCAAACCGTACTTTTCATGTAGGACAACCTGTATTCATACGATCTTTCGCTTTGAGTGACGCAGTTAACAAATTCTCCGCCAAATTGTCAGCAAAATTCAAACCAGCAGTAATTAGTTCGAAAGCTGGTTCGGTATTGTATAATGTGGAAGACTGTTACGCGACTCTATGTGCGGCCAACACGTTCTGGTTGGATAGTACTCAGTGGATAATGGGAGGTTCGTTGCCGCCATACTTACTGTGAGACGCTACAAAAACTTACGTGTTGAAATACGAAATGAAAAATAATGACAAAAAACATAAGTTCACTAATGACTCACGAATCGACACACCACCATCATTAAATTAAAAGAAATTATTCCATGTTAATTATGAACATAAAACCTTTTTATTCATTAAGTAGATTTGGAAAAAAGAATTTATGCATTTATGACAGAAAATTGCGATAGGAAATAGTGGTTTACTAATTTCTAATTAATCAATAATAATTATAATAAAAAAAAAAAAAAATGAGAATGTGTGTGTGTTCCACAAGATTAATACGCTGTCAAAAATGCGTATATTTATATAATATAAAAACTCACCCGTAAAATTTCCAAGGGTACCCGTGGCTCCTCTTACGATGGTATTTCTGAAAAAAAAAATCTGGTGCCAACACACTCACTTACACACACAATTTTGGATTTACTTTTGAATTTAATTTACGTTAGAATTTTTTTTTTTTTTTTTAAATATAAGAAAATATGCTAAGAAATGCAAATAAAAATGAAAATGAAAAAAAACCACAATAGAAAGTAGTTAATATATAACAATACACTACATCTAATAAATTTTCTTAAATTAAATAGATTTTTCACAGCACAGTCACTGTAAGCACATAGCTATTCCCGCTATTTTTAAAAATGTTTTTTTTTTTTTTTTTTTGATTTCACCACTCTAGGTTAATAATCCATGTAGCTGTGAATTTTCTGTAGGGTGATGATTTGGGATTTTCAAGTCTATCCATATAATCTGAGGCCCCGCTAACTCCCTTCCAACCCACGGAATATACCGACAAGGATTTCTATTTTACGGAACTTATTCAGCTGATCTGATTTCCAAAGGAAAGGAAAAATAAATTATTAAAAAAAAATTCCAAATCCACTTTGAAAAAAAAATATGCACCAAAGGAACAATTTCTTACCGCAAATATATTGCGTCCTCGATACACACGATCGATTCGATAGCCAATTTGTACAATTTTATTCACTTGGCCGGTATTTATTATACATATATACATATATATATATATATATATATATATATATATATATATATATATATATATATATATATAAATATATATATATATATATATATATATATATATATATATATATATATATATAAATATATATATATATATATATATATATATATATATATATATATATATATATATATATATATATATATATATATTTTTTATATTGAAATAGTGCGTTGGCTATTATTTAAATGAACTGAACGCGGTGGCCTCTCTTAAACAATTAGCTCTACAATTTGATTTGATTTTCCACTTACTTATGTACATAGCTATTATATACATTTAATTCAAATATTATACTATGTATACTCGCACCGAAATTACATGAGTCATGTTATGTACAAAAATGCAGCTATCCCATCATCCCATACAATGTACAGTGTAATACCCGTAAGATTTACCAATACTTAGATTTACCTAAAAGTTGACAAATTCTCTTCGCGGTGTTTGGTAACAAATACAATTGTATTGAGAAATGGGAAAAATAAATTTATATAAGTCATAAAATAAAATAAAATTTTCCAAACAAACAACAAAACTCAACTTTATTTGGACTAAATAATTCTGCAGTATCATAACAACAACAACACAAAAATATTTGTAAGTTATAGAAGTATACCCCCTCATACGTTAATATTGAACGAATTGCTCTGAAAAATGTACTCGTCAATTTTAGCAATACATATACAACCGTTACAAGACTTAACGGGTAAACCATTGGGGTTGTACCATGTTAAAGATATCCGAGCTTAATTTTATGTCTTTAATCTTGTGCCTGGCTTGAGACTTTTTCTCGGGTGTGGGTCGTCCCCACGTTTGTTACGACTGGCATACGTCTCCACTTGGAACCGTGACAATTTTTTTTTCGAAAATTCCAAACGCTCAAATAATTTGAAATTTTTCTTTAATTATAAAATACCATGACCACCATAGTGTTGTAGATACATATGCTCTAATTTATGCTTTGCCAAATTCAAATTTAATATTCTCACCGATTGCTATGTAAACATATTTTAAATTTTTTTTTTCTCATTTACTTGTTTCCTATATTGTCATGTACAAACATATATATCTCTTGCGAGTTGGAGTGTGTACATGTATTATGTAGTATGAGATGGAATATTTGGTTATTAAAATATTCAATCTGGAATATTCGATTTTTCTTTCTGGTATCATTGGCTTAAATTAACGCGTGATATTTGCTCTGGGTGGGGATAGAACCGATCGGTGTGTTGGACATGAATCCGATGCGGCCGTACAGATAAGTATGTACATGTGTTCGTCGTCGTTGTTTGTCTTATTCGTTGTATTTGTGTACATAAAAAAAAAACAATATACATGTTAATAAAGATTTTACAATAATAAAAAAAAAATAAATAAATGATGAACATGTGCACAAATACAACGAGTGGGACAAACAGCGATGCGAGATAGAAAATAGGAGGGGGAAATTTTTCTGATGTTTTTTGATGTAAAAATATTTTTTTTGATAAAAGTCAGTCTAGTTTTGAGTTCGGAATAAGACAGTCGAGTCTTGTTTTTTTTGGTATACAGTATTTGATTTAAGACAGTAAAGTAGTGAGTTTTGCCCATTGTGGTTATTTTTTTATTTTATTTTATATAAAGTTTTTGCCGAGTGGCATTTAGTTTTTTTTTTTGCAAAATTTGTTGAGTGCCATGTGGCCACCAAACTGTTTTGTTTTTGAATAAAAATATTAAGGCTTAATGCCATTGAGTTTGAACAAACTATAATAGTGCAGTGTGGCGTTGTTTTGGTTGAATAAAATTATATCTATAACATTAAACTTTTTCATGTTTTTTTATTCATTCCGAATTATTCGGTAACCTTGGTGTAAACGGGTTAAACTTTACTGAACGTTCTATATTAAGTCAGTAAAGTGTGTGATTCATCGGTAATATATAAGTGAAAAAAAAAAAAAAAATTTTTTGTTGAGAAATGCTGTGACGATAATAATTCTAAACGGAACAAATCTAATTAATTTCTTGGTGCCAGTAAAATTTATTGGGTTAACGGAAAGAATAAACTTATCTTTCGAGTATCATATTTTTTTTTAATTTTTTTTGTTGTAAAAAAAAAAAAAAAACTATTTGTGGTGTGTTTAATTGGAGAGTGATCCGAAGTGTTTCGGTGGTTTAAATAAGAAAAAAATATAATAAAAAAAAAAAAAAAAAAAAAATTAAATAAAAGCCTATTAAGTATTACCGCAATACCGGTTGTTTCTTTATTTTTTTTTTTTGTAACTCAGTCTTCTTATTCGGCGAGTGATCCTGTCTCGTGAACCTGATGGTGTAGTGATCCGTTTTAGCCAAAAATAAAAAGAAACAAAATAAAACCGAAAATTTAACTTGGATAAACGGAACTGAGTGATTTAGTGCAATTGTGAAATAAACAAAAAAAAATAAAAAAAAAGGAAAACTTTTAAAATCCTAAAATCCTAATCTGTCTGTCAACCATTCTGTGTTCGGAATTTTTATTATTGCTTGTTGTTGCGATATATGGTTGATTCGTATCTCAATAGTCAGATTACATCAACTTAAGTGGCGAGCATTCTACTTACTAGCATATGTAACAAAAAAAAAAAAAGAAGAAAAAACAATAATTTTTCGTTGATATCTTGAATCAATATTCCGCCCGTGGGGGCAGGCAATCAATTGTGAGGGGGATCCTGCGTCGGCGCTGGTTGCGGTTGGTCAGACGGGCCTTTAAAACAACAAGGTAAAACAATTAAGGGATAAACAATCTGGCTAAGTAAATTTTAGTTGCTTAAGTTTGTAACAGATTGTTTCTCCTTTCTATTTTCATTATATTGTACATATATATTATTGTTTTTACCGTTTGTTTTCGACGTTTCGTGGTGGTGCACCGATTTGGTGAAAACCCCACTCAGAGCAATTATTGTCCGGTTATATTCTTTTTCCGTCATTTTTATTGATTGCGTTTGGAATTTCCGTTCTTTTTCTCTTCACTTCTGCTCGGTTGTCCGTTTTTGGGTGTGGTTCGACCCCATAACGGTTCATTTATTTCAGGTATTTTTGTGTTTTCCTTAATTTTCTTAAAAAACAGTGATAGTGAAAGTGAAATCTAACATTAACGTAGAATCAGTTTTAACGTAATTTATCATTCATCAGTTTTAGCCTAATTTTAAATTTTTCTCTTTTACCATAACTTAAAATCTTTTCTTTGAATTTCTTACGGTAGTGTGCTACGCCGCACCATGTGCGTGTAAATAAATAATTGATCGGATGATGTGGGGTGTGGTCATGTGAAGGGTCGGCCCTTTTCCACCCTTTTCCGTGCGTGCCGTTCGTTCCTCCAGGACAGGCTGTGCTGGAGGGCAGCACGCCATATGAGTTGATCGCGTCGGGGTGACAGTCTCCGTTCCGGTGGATTGTCGCTGGGATTGTCAGGCGGGCGTCCTTCCTTCACAAATGGCATCGGTAGCCGTCGCGACTGGGAAACAGCATCCCAGTAGGCGGGCCGATGAGGGGAGGCCCGTGTGGCAGTCACGGCGGTGATCGCCTGGGATTGAGACGGTCACTCCGAAACGATCACTCCCAGCTTATCATTTTCTTTTTGCCGCTGAGGCCGTTGCAACTTAATTTTTAATTTCCATTTGTCCCTCCAATTTTATTGTCATGCGGTTATTTAAGCATGAGAAATATGTCTGAGAATCCCCACGCCGCACCGCGAGCTCTAGCCAGCTACTATACCGCATCAGACCGCTATTCTCATGTCTGTTAACGTAATCCCTTGGGGGATTCCGTTACAACCTAAACCCATATCGCACATGCTTATACATTCCAATATACACACTCATACTCACTCCACATCTATCCCGACTGCCACCGCCAAACTCGACGCTAATCAAACTTAACAATCCCGGATCAAAGTCAGAACAGAAAAAAAAATTTTCACCCCACTCCATAAGGTAAGATATCAGCGACGATAACATCATGTCCCAAACCACGAATTTCTTTAGACCCCCTTACAACCCAAAACAAATACCAACATATACTAATTATAGTGGAACTCATTTCACATTATCATTTCACTGCTGTCTATAGGTCCCTTGAACACCGCGTAATCTCTATCAATTTTGAACTCAGTAAAAATGTATTTTACACCTTTGAGCTGGTCGATTGGTCTTGGTGACCCGATTCAGTTTCTGATAATCATTATAAAGGGATTTTTACACAGGTCGTTTCCGATAATCATTATAAAGGGATTTTAAAGGTTCGGTCGGACAATTTTGTTTTCTATGGGACTAGTCCATTTGCACATGGAAGTTATCTTGCTCCAACGGTGAAAGCCTTCGCCGCTTCCTGTAAATTAGTTTCTCCTCAGATAAAACGAAGCTTATGGGGTAGACCCCTTTTAGAATAATAATAAACCACCATCCAATCCTTCGTGTCACATGGTCCGTGCTGTCGTAAACCGTAGAGCAAATTTTTGGTACCAAATAATACAAAATTTTGGTGAAATAGAACACGAAAATTCAGATTTCAGATTTTTTAAATTAAATTCTTATATGTATCAACATTTTGAAAATTTAAAAATATTGCCAGAACCTGTAAATTAAGGAATTTTTGTATTAAATGGTTGCCGTATTTAATTCTAAATTCGTTGTCGACTTACTATAGTCCCAGTGAAACGTTATATTTATCAATCCCTTCCATATTCAATTCAAAATCTATTTCCCACATCGTTTCAACTGAAATTTATGCGAACATGAGACACTTCGTTGGACCACAAAATAGTATAACATTTTGTTATTGCTAAATACAATATTATAAAATCGTTTTTAGTTTTGCCAATTTTATCCATGTTCTGTATCTCTTCCTAAAAAATTATTTTCTTTAATATCCGGAAAGAATAAGGACACGTTGACAAAAAAAAAAAAAAGATGTAAGATGCTTATTTAAAATAAAAAATTTTTATTTTTAAACAAAACCAAGAGACTTCTGTTGTGTATACGGTGAATGCGGTATACTCTCGTTCATAAGACAACAATTATTGTTTTATCTTCATGGATATACACAAAATATTTTGTATGCAGAGATGTGACATATTGATTACGTTTATTTATCGTTCTTGTTATCAAAACTATAATATGTGGAACAAATAAAAAAAAAAAAAATCAATTTAACGGTTTTGGTACATGCTGGTTTTGTGCATTAAAATAATATTAAAAGCAAGCAATATATGGAGATATTCGTACGGATTTGGTATGAGAGGATGTTTGAAATGTTGGTTTATTGAATGATTATGTGAATAGGTTTATAATCGGGTAGCTTTAGAAGCAGTTTAAAATGTATTTAAAATAAACAGAATTTTCTTAGTAAATATTAGAAAATCTATCTGAAGTTACAGAGCATTCAAAATACAACATTTTTTTTACTTTAACTTAAGGAATTGCTTGAATTTCCAACATACCAAATGAATATTTCTGTTTATTATGTTAGAAACGTGGACAAATCCGAATGTTAATCTGAATCACCTATTAATGTGCGCAAGGCATTAATTCGTCTCATTTTATCTAAAATATAAACAAGTTTAAGATGGTAATTTAATAGTAGCAACCTTTAAAAAGTAAATTTCGGGCACGATTCGTCATCAAAATACGAATTTTAGCAATTGAAAATAATCAAATAACAATACGTTGAAAACGGTTATAAATAAAAGACACTTGATTTTGTAAAGTGCTGCACAGTAATAATTTAGCCTATAATTTGCATGATGAAGCATAATTTCGTTCTCAATTCTGCACGGATTATCTACATAGTTTCACTTCAAGCATTTTCCAAGTGATTTGTGATCGCTTCCACTGAGTTAGATTGAGAACCGATCTCTTTGGTGTGGTGGTGCTGTTAAAATGTCTTTTAATTACTGCACAGTCGACAAAATTATTTATTTATTTATTTATTTTCTGTGAATTTCACTATTGTGAATTGTGAGCACGAATTGTGCTAAAATTCTATGATCTTCAATATCTTTAACAAAATATACCGCAATATTTCATGCAATGGGAATAAAATCACAGCACCTCAAAGAAGCAGATGGGCTATACAAAGCCAAAAATGACGGCAAAATGTCGGCACCAGATTACAATTCTCGCAAAGCACTCATTTTTGACTTGCAAAAATGTTGCCTTAAATTTGACATGGTGATATCGATAGCTTACACTATGAGCTATTTTAAGCATATGATGTGATACGTCGAAAAACTATAGGACCAACCTGACAAAATTAATTGAACAACATTTTCACCAAAACACGTGTGAATTTTGACCATCTTAACTTGACAATTGATTTTATTTAAAATTTTTAAGTGCAGCTTAAATTTTTGTCTTGTTTGTTTTATTTTATTAATTACACTGGCACACAAAAAAAATAATTGGCTGAACCCGAGCTCGGACATGTCAATTCTTTTGTATTTTGATGAGCTGAATAAGAATCCGATGTCCGTTTTACTCCTTCACCCACCAGTTTTCCACAAAACCCTAATTTTGGGTCAAAATTGCCTAAGAAAATACCAAACTCTACTTATTGTACCATTTACTAAAGATATATCGTTTCTAGAGTACTTTTAACCGCAAAAAAGGATTACGTAGTTCAAATTTATTTGTGACTTTTCATTATCCCAAAAAAAAAAAACACGGGTCAACAACGAATTAACGTGTAGCTGCACTCAGGGCACCTCCACGAGGTGACGGTGGGCAACGGAATTGTCCCACTATCCGCATGGGTCTCTGGGTTATGACTTTCATGCCGTTATGGGCACCACACATAAAAATGTTAAGATGCAGGGGAGGGATACTCCAATATCGGCGGCTGATCAGGGTGGAAAAGCAGGCTTCGTCATCGAATGCGGCGTAGCTCCTCAATCTAAAATTTCGGAGGAGAGATCCTTGAGGAAAATATGTGGACTCCAATGTTCAACTATGCTAAAGCGGTGGATAAATAGTAAGAGCAACTAAAATTGAAAATATACAACACCCGCAATATGGAATAAACCTCTATCGAAAGAGGGATCTTACTTTTGTAATCCCGAAGTGAAAGGTTTTAATTTAAAAAACAGTGGCTGCTAAGAGACTGTCTTCAGCCAGGAAAACCTATTGTAATTGAAGAACCTTTATTAGATCCCCCAAAAATTCTCTTACCTCTACTACATATAAAACTTAGGCTGATGAACCAATATGTGAAGTCAATAGATAAAAAATGTCACTGTTTCCAATACATAGCACAACAATAACTGACAGAGGTTAAATTTAAAGAAAGTATTTTTAACGGACTTCAAATTCGAAAACTATTTCAAGACAAAAATGTCGTTAAAATCATGCCAAAAAATGAGAAAGCTGTCTGGCTCAGTTTTAGAGAAGTTTGTGGAAACTTCTTAGGAAGTACCATAAGTGAGCATTACAAAGACATTGTTACCAAGTTGATAGAAAACAACAGGCAATTGGGGTGTCTTATGAACTTAAACCTCTATTTTTTGGATTTCCATCTTGATTACTTTCCTGATAATTTAAGCGACTATAGTGAAGAGCCAGAGGAGCGCTTCCACCCGGATGTAAGGGAAATGGACAGAAGATATCAGGAAAGGTGGGATGTTAACATTGAGCATCCAAAAACCAAAATGTGCTAATATTCAAAATGAACAAAATCACAAGAAATAAAACTTTATGAAAATATTTTGTGCGATCGGGTAAATCGTTTGTAATTGCGAAAAAGGGAAAATTCAGTTTTGACGAAAAAAAATTCAAAAAACAATTCAGATGTCCGGGCTCGCAACAAAAACAACTGGCCTTCGTACTGTGTGGTTATGGTTTTATTAAAATTTGTTTAATTTAGAGAGAGAATCATTTAGATTTAGTTTATTCTGTTTTATTTTATTTTTAACGGGATATTTATTACGATTTAATCTGTTTACGAATAATAATTAACAATTAGCTGATTCATTCATAAAAACTCTGTGATACAACTTATAATCATAATTATAACACTTATATCCCGTTTGTTGTAAACATTTTTTGAACATTTTTAAAAATTTAATACAGTTAATTAATAATACTGACAATGCCTTGTGTATTATTATTGATTGAAGGGCCATGTGGGCGATAAGCCACCTTGCACCGCGATCTAAAAGATCTATTGTGCTGGACCCTACTTAATTATCCGTCCAGTCAATATTCAGGCTCTTAATAAATCTGATAATACTACTGGCCGGTACAAGATACATACTATCCGGGCTCATTGTTTTTCCTCCTAGATGTTGCCGTCTTTGCTGGAAAATGGCTGGGCATTGGCACAGAACATGTTCCGCTAATTCTGCTTCCAGATCGCAGAAGCGGCATCCATCTGTCGTACTTAGGCCCATCTTCTTAATGTGATACCTTAAGGGGACATGACCTGTGGGGAAGCCAGTAAGCAGCCTCAACTCAGGTTTCCTAAGCTCAAGACACTCCTTAACCCTGACTGACGAAGGTGATATAAATTTCTTCGCCTGTCGTAAACCTGGAATTCTGCGCCAGTAGGAGGACTTTTGAACATCCTCCCAGCGTTTTACCGCTGCTCTAAAGTTTCCCTTAGTGACGCCACAGAAGGGTTCTGGTCCAATAAATTGAGAGGCAGAACCCTCACGGGCGAGGCCATCAGCTGCCTCGTTTCTTTCGATTCCAGTATGACCTGGCACCCACATAAGTGTTACCCTATTTGAGCCTGCCAGATGTTTAATAGCCTTCAGACAATCCCATACCAGTCTTGACTCAACGGTACAAGACCTAAGAGCTTTTAAGGCTGATTGGCTGTCTGATAGCATTAGTACCCAAGGACTACGAGAGGGTAGTGCCACTCCCGTGTATTCCTATCCCCGCCCCATCTTCCGTTTTTGATCCATCTGTAAACCATACCATGGACCCTCGCTCAAAGGATGGTCCACCTGCCCTCCACACATCCCGGTCAGTTAACCTAACACAGAATGGTTTGTGGAAGTCCAGTTTAGCTGGCATACAGTCGGAAGGCATTCCTATGGTAGGGTCTGTCTGAAATTCCTTCGGGATTTCCAGATGATCCACCATATTGCCTGGTTTGATATTTCCTTCCGCCTGCATTTTCAGGGCCACAATTGCAGCATCCTTTTTAATAAGCAGGTGTGACAATGTCAGTCCTAAAAGTGTTTCCACCGCCGCGGTTGGACATGACTTCATTGAGCCCGTAACACCAATGAAGGCTACACGTTGAACCTTATTCAATAAGGTTTGCGTTGCCTTCTGCTCAGTTTTAGGCCACCATACAACCGATGCGTAGGTGACCATAGGCCTAATGATTGTAAGAAATGACCATTAGATCATTTTTGGTTGTAGTCCCCAAGTACGCCCATAGAGTCTTTGACAGGCCCTGAAAGCCTTGGCGGCCCTATTTGAACTTTCAACAAATGTTGGTTCCATTTCAGTTTTTGATCTAGGATAACACAGTAGTACCGTTTAATGAGGGAGCTGTAAGCGCAAGCTTTTTCCTCCTCGTAAAAGGAACAATGACAGTTTTGCTTGGATTGACACTGAGTCCTTCCTGGTAACACCACTGCCATATTATATTGAGTGCATTTTGCATGCGATCAGAAATGACCTCATCAAACTTGCCTCTGATTATGATAGCCACATCATCCGCATAGCCCTGGACATCAAACCCATGGCTACTCAAAAGGACCAGTAGTCCGTCAATAACCAATGACCACAAAAGAGGAGATAGTACGCCTCCTTGGGAACAGCCCTTTACGGCCTTGATGGTTACTGACTCGCCACCTAGTCTGGCAGTAATCTCACGATGTTCCAGTATGGAACGGATCCACCTAATTGTAGAAAGCGGAACCCTCTTTCCCGTTGCTGCCCTCTCTATAGATCCATAGGAGGTATTATCAAACGCCCCCTCAATGTCTACAAAGGTACAAAGGGCAATTTCTTTATATGTCACTGCTTTTTCAATCCTCGTGACTAGACCGCTAAGGGCCATAACCGTGGATTTACCAGAAACGATGTGGGCTAATTGGCTGATATGCCCTAGCCTGGATGTCTGGACGACCCCCGCCCTTTGGTGTAAAGACCACATTTACTTTCCGCCACAGTTTCGGAATATAGTTGAAAGCATAACTTGCCCGAAACATCTGGATCAAGCTGGGGAGTATTTCCTTAATACCTTTTCGAAGTAAAGCTGGCAAGATACCATCCCCTCCAGCGGATTTGAAAGGTTTGAAAGACCGAATAGCCCATCGCACCTTGCTGGGTGTGAACATTTTCCCAGAGAGACTCCAGATCCTACTGTGAGGCGCATAGGCCACTGCACTTGAGGGATCATGCGAGTCCTCTTGGGCTCCTACCACTACTGAATCCGGAAAGTGGGTCTCTAGCAGTACCTCTAAGGTTTCATTCCGGTTTTCAGTGAACCTCCCATCTTGCTTCTGGAGAAGTCCTAAACCATTTGAATGATCCCTGGAAAGGACTTTCTGGAGACGAGCTGCAGAGGGCAATTCATTAATTCCCTTACATAAATTCCTCCAGGTAGCCCTTTTGAATCTTCTTAGTTCGAGATTATATTCCGTCAAGGTCATCTTATACTCGCCCCATTCACCGGTGCGTTTAGCCTTGTTGAATGATCTTCCCGATTTTTTCCTCAGTTTACCCAGAGTCCCGTTCCACCAAGCGACCATCTTTTTGGACTCTCTTCGCTTAACCGGGCAGCTGTTCTCGTAAGCCAAGTTTACAGAATTATGCAGCTGGTTTGAACAGATCTCCAAACCCTATGGAGACTCTATTACTAAAGATACATGTTAAACCGAAAGTGATCTGACTGAGTTTTATCTGAGCGTGATCTGACTGAAAATTTGGGTTGGTGTTTACATGGGACTTTTTTATTTGATCTGAGCTGACAGTTCAAATGTCACTTTGTTCTAAAATTACATTTAAATTATTAAAAAATTATTTAAAATAATTTAAAAACCACTTGGAATATGTATAAAAACATTTTGCCCTTTTAACAGTATGAAAAAATCTGTCAGTTCAACTAAACTAAAGTTCACATGTTTAACTCAATATACAAACTGACTCAACCAACCAAATTTAAGTTGACCGAACTCAGACTACTTTCAGATAACTTTCAGTCAAGTCACCGTTTACATGTTGAATTTATCTCGGACGTTTTCAGTCAGATCACTTTCGGTTTAACATGTATCTTTACTATATGTTCCCCACAACCGAGGGCATTTCTGATTCGAGTGAGACTCTACAAGAGTCCCAGTCGGTCAGTTTTGGAATTCTGATTTCCTGCCGCTGCATGGTCTCAGCCGCCAAATCGAATCTGATGTGCAAGTGATCCAATAATGAGGCCTCTTCAGACACATGCCAGTTTTTGACCAAGTCGCTGAAACGCGGACTAGCAAGTGTCAAATCTAGGACCTCTTGCCTAATCGCATTTATAAAAGTAGGTTTCGTTCCCCTATTGACAATGTCTACATTACTTGAGATCAGAAATTTAAAAAGGTAATCAATCACCCCTATTATTGATGTCCGTGCTACCCCACACGTATCACGTAGGCCAGCCCATTGCGTTTGCAATGAGCTACGAGCCGCCTAACGTCAAGTGGAGGTATTAACTCTGAGTCTCCAGGAAAGTAGGCGGAGGCCATTATAGCCTCCCGTCTGCCTCTTTCACCCAGAGCCTCCATCATTACTGGAACCATATCCCTGAAGATGAACTCTGAAATGGTAATAAAATTAATTTGCGAACTGGCCAACAAAGCCGCTCTTGGACTCTGAGTTCCGTTATGATAAATTAACTTACCCACTTGATTTGGTATACCTCTAATCTGGTTACCGATCACACATGGCTCCTGGATAAGAGCCATGCTAATGTTTTAGCAGATAAACCTACGACAAAGGACGTCCGAAGACACCTTTGCATGATGCAGGTTTATCTGCAGGCAAGCAATGTACGCCTACATTATTTCGAAGGCCCCTTCTGAAAGCCCTGCTCAGCCTTCTTTTCAGCACCGCCACCACCCGCATCCTTTTTGTCCGGCCGATGGCTGACCAGTGTCCTCCATCGCCGTTCTGCTGGCCCCCGCTGCCTGAGAGCCTCCTGGCCTTACCAGTGGCTAGCACGGGGGAAGCCCTTGTGAGGCCTTCCCCCGTGGAACCCCTGACGCCTTCCTCTCCCTTTCCCGCCTTCTCTTCACCTGTCTCCTGGAGAGGGTGGTCACCCGGTGGTCTTAGCTACAGGCGTCACTACCATAGCTTCCACATGCTTGACCTTTGCGTAGCTTCCACCTCCTTTCTATTTTTTTTTAAATTTATCAATTCATTGTTATACCACGGTTCCTTCTTGGCGCCTGAAACTACCAATCTAGGAATGAATGTTTCAACGCCCATTTGGACAATATTATAAAATTCGTTCAACATATCGTATATATTAATACTATTATAAAATGAAGACCAAATATACCCATCAAGAAATGCACTTAAAGAAACATTATCATCCAATTTTAAGTTATAGATGACAGAGTCGGTATTATTTTCGATTAATTCACCGTTTTTAAACAAGACTAAAATATTCAACGGAAAATCATGAATACTTGAAGATCAAGTTAAATCATTACAGGTTGTGACGGTCATCTCATGATCAATTGGCACAAAGGCTAAGTCTAACACGTTGTTACTGCAATTCTTCGCATTGATACATTGTTTCAGTCCCAACATCATCGTTAATGTTTATAGGAATTACATTGTTATCCATATACTCCCACACAATAACTGGCCAGTTAAAATCACAAAAGATAAATAAGCGGTCCTCAGGTTGAAGAAGTGCAGTAATATTAAGTTTCACGGTGTCCAAAATCATATCATAAACCGCGACGCTTGAATGACGGTATATATGTGACACAAATGATCAGCGAGTATGAATGAAACCGTAAGCGCACAGCAACAACTTCAGTACCACAGTTGGTTAACGTTATCGGCATAGATTATTATTTGTTAGAGACGGCTATTATAATACCACCCCCCACGGCATAAGTGTCCTGCTGTAGATGGCTGTCTCTCCGATAAACTGCATAAGTTGGTGGGCTCCTAAAGCGTCACGCACCAGCGATAGTTCCGCGGTGGTTTTCGAGGACCTCGGCCCTCTTTCCGCTGTGGGACTCTCGATGAGTGGTCCATCGGATGGGGAGCTCCGTTCGGGGCTAGAGATATTAGTTCCCAACTCCGACATGGACATCTCAGGAGATGAGAACTCGGCCCCCGTAAGTGGTGGTATCACCACTGTCTCGGGTTCTGTGGTCCTGTCTGGACTTACCTTCAGGCAGGCTGCGGAGTCGGAGATCGTTGGGATCTTGCCCTCTGGTTTTCCTGAGGTTGTCCTCACTAGGGAGCAGCTTAAGGTTGTCCAGGATGGAATCCTAGATAAGGTGCTAAAGCAAGAGGCCAAGGAGTTAAAACCTAAGTTCGTTAGCAGTCAGCTTCGGCCTGGTTGCCTGGTATTTTTAAGGCTCATAAACTTTATAAACTATCTCCGAATACAGTAAATTACAACTCATTTAAGGTTTTACGTAAAAAGAATATATTTCTTAACATATTTCTTTACATTAATTATGTTTTGGAAGGAGAGAATCAATAAAATCTGATGGTTACCCTTCCACAATGTATTTGAAAGACCGATTCTGTTATAACATTCTAGATAAGGTTAATTTGTGAAAATGTTCAGTGTTTCGTTTGGAAATTGATACAATCTTATCGGAATTGTCAAATCTTGACATTAACCATAGTGCCGGTTTTGATTCGTTACCGCCTTTATTTTTAAAATGAACCGGTAACGCAATTGCCGCTCCGGTGTGCTTTCTATTTAATAGAAGTCTAAGAGAGGGATATTCCCCCACTCTTTGGAAGCGATCGTTTATTAAACCTATTTTTAAATCCGGGATTTGAGGTAATATTGAGAACTGTATTTGTATAATTTCAGTCTTACCCAAGTTGTTTGAGAAACTTGTTAAAGATCAATTATTCTTTCACGTGAAAAATTGTATCTCTCCTAAACAGCATGGTTTCTTTCCAGGCAGATTAACTTTTACTAATTTACTCTTGCTTACAAATTGTGTGTCTGATGCCTTACATAGAGGTAAAATTGTGCAGGTTGTGTACACTGATTTCTGTAAGGCCTGCTGTTGAAGAAACTTGATTCCTTGCATTGTAGTTTTCTTCCACTGGACTGGATCAGATCTTATCTTGATTCCAGAACTCAGATAGTTAAGATTGGTGGTTTCACATCCAGAGTTATTAATGTCGTTATTAGTGAATTGTTGAGTTATTCCGACATCCTCATCTATGCGGGCGACATTAAAATTTTTAAAACCATTTCATGCCCCAACGACGCAAGAGACTTCCAATCTGACTTAAATAATTTCAGTATGTGGTGCACAGCTCAGAATTTGACGCTAAACGTTTCCAAATTTAAAACAATCCATTTTACCCGTGCAATCACGCCCGATAATTTTGATTTTTTCCTGGATGGCTGTATTATTGATAATGTTGATACGTTTATGGATCTAGGTATAACATTTCCGTCGAACTTATCGTTTAAAAAGCACATATATATTTGCATTTCTAAAGCGAATTCCATGCTTGGGTTTATTAAAAGGTTTTTGGAGGTTTTTTCAAGATCCTTATTCTATTAAAATATTATATATCTCGTTTGTGCGTTCTTTGTTGGAATATGGTGCAGCAATTTGGAATCCGTTTTATGGTAACTGTTCAGCCCGAATAGAAAGTGTTGAAAAGCGCTTTTTAAGGTTTTCTCCGCGAATGTTGCCCAAAGATGGGAAGCTACCCGCTTTAATAAATATTGAGCCGCTCTTTATCCGCAGAATCGAAATTGGCGCGTTATTAGAGGTTAGAGACTTGTTGGTGTCTAAAATTGACTGTCCTGAAATTTTGGTGTTGTACGATATATATACTCCGTTACGGACCCTTCGCGTTAGAGATTTCCAAATTAAGCTGCCTTATATTAGGCATAACTACGGTAAATATGAACCTGTTTATCAATCTAGTGTTTCTTTTAATAAAGTTCGATCGGCTTTCGACTTTAATCTCTATAGGGATGCATTTAAGAATTTAATGTCCAATGTTCTTTTAAATTATTGGTAATTTTTCATGTCTGTTTAATTTTACTTTTTTTTAATGTATTATTGAAATTGTAACCAGATTGTATATTAGTAAAAAGTTGGTAATAAATAAATAAATAAATGAATCGCTTAATGTAATGACTAGAGGTGCTGTTAATTTTACCAGTACCCAATATACCAGTTCATGCGTACGTTTTAAATACGCCTGCTTCAATACGGCTGATCAAGTAGACATCTTGATTTGTGCAGACTACTTTTTTTCTATTATGTCAGGAGACCGTGACACATTGACGTTTGGTATCAATATACCATAGTAAATTTGATATTTGGTTGAGTGCTGGCTGGAACATCAGTTGCGTCCAACAAACTGGGAGTCAACCGTTTTTATTTGGATTGCGATTTGGATACGACATTGAAGAGATTTTGGGAGACGGATTCGTTTTCCAAACAACAAATACTTAACGATACGACAGTGCTTGTGCAGTTGGCGATGGTGGACGGTTTGTGGTGTTTTTGCAATGTAAAGATATGCTAAAATCAAGCGATTTTTAGGATATGGCTTACAAACGAGCAGGGGTGAGACAATATTTTTTACAATAACATGCTGTTTTTAAGGATGATGTACTTCACAAAAATATTAGGGATTTGTTCGATGGATCCGCTAAGGACTCAAAGTCGGAAATTTCTCTTAATAATGCACTGCTTTTTGATCCAACGGTGCAACCATATCTGTGTCCAACATTAATTCGATTCCGAAGACATGCATTACCAATCGCGGCTGACATTGAAAAAATGTACCGGCAAATTTGGATCAAGGTATCAGGCGGAAAATTCCAAAAGATTCTCTGGCGATCTTGTGTGTTGGAGCCAGCCAAGATTTACCAGCCTATAATGGTGACCTATGGAACATCATGTGCTATATATCTGGATTTACGTAAATCAATACGAGAATTAAATCCAGAAATTTCGAGGGTATTACTATGGGACTTCTACTTTGACGTCCTGATCACATAATTAACAAGGCAATTTCACTTAAAGGGGATATTCAACATTTGCTCAAGGGGCGGGGGTTCAATTTACGAAAGATGGTATCTTCTCATTCGGAAATTGTAGCGGGTGCGGAAAATGATCAGACAGAAATTATGCTTGAGAATGAATTTACCCATGGGAAAATTTTAGGATTCATCTGGAGATTCTCATTCTCATTTAAGGTCAAGGAGCTTGGTATCATAACCAAACGTGCCTTTATTTCGTAAACAGCGCTAATTTTTGATCCATTTGGATTTTTGTCACCTGTAACAATAATGGTAAAAATTTTGTTTCAAGGACTTTGGTCGGTGCGAGTGGAACGGGGTGACGAAGTTCCTTCAGAAGTAGCATATATATACTTGATTAAAATTAAAAACTCAACTACCAGAGATGGCTAAAGTAAACATAGAGTAAACCTAGCTGGCATAGATTCTCAGATTCTTTCGAGAACGCGTAATCGGCGGTGCATTGGCATCGAAGACGAAGGTCGTTCCATTGAACCAAATAACCCTCTTAAGACTGGAGTTGTGTGGTGCGTTATTATTAAGTCGAAAGTAAAAATCTTAATATATTTGCCTGGATTGGTTTTACGATTGTGTTGGCGTAGCTATCGGGCATTCTTAGGAGATGAAACTCATACATCGCTAACCGCACCTCATCTATACTTGAAGTCATCCCGGCAAGTAAATGGAAAAATTTCGTAACTGGTGATAATCCAACAGATCATGCAACTCGAGGTCTATATTTCGATGAATTACTAAGAACTAAACAATGGTAGGGCGGGTCAACATGGCTTATGCAATGATTTACACTGGCCCAATGTAACAGTAGATGCAAAGACAATTAGATAAGCCGAAGGAGAAGCAAAACGGCTCAAGCTGTCTTTCGCATTGACTGCCGCCGAGGATTATGTACTGAATACTGTTGCCGATGTTCGGAAACAATGGGATTCTTCGAGTTGGAGGTTGCCTACAAAATTCACTGCTGGGACATGATCCGAAATACCTAATTTATACCGAAATTAAGTGTGATAAGCCGTCTAGGAGTTATTCATTTTCACCTCTTGAACTTGCATGCAGGACCATCACACTTGTCACGTTTAATATGAAACAAATTTTGAACCAATCATCCTATTCAAATCGCGAAAACAATGAGAGGTTATATTTGCGCCTTTGTAGATATGGTGATAAAAGCTGTCCATTTGGAGGTAATCTCAGATCTGACAACGGAGGTCTTTATAATTACATAAAAAAGATTCACGGGTTGACCAGGTTTATCTACGTTTATCAGGTCAGACAACGGCAGCAATTTCATCAAAACCGTCTCAGATTACCTAGCTACAAACAGAGTTCTGTGGGAGTCTAGCCCACCGGCGGCACCGCACTTCAATAACCTCCTAAAAGCGGCGGTGAAACCGAAGAAATTTTACCTAAATCGTGTAATGCAGGAGACTCATCTAACCTTCGAGGAGATGTTCATGATTTTGAACTCAGGTCCTTTATGTGTTAGTATGCCGATAATTATGTAATTACTCCAGGCCACTTCTTAACGGGACAAGTAAAAACATTTTGACGAATAAGAATAAAAATATCGATCAGAAAATTACTATTGGTAAACCCTTCAATAGCTGATATTAAAATGAAATGGAAGTCCTCTATTTGGTATTCTTGTTTGTGATTTAAATATAAATCAAATAGTTTAAACAAACTTAAATATATTTTGTTGTTGATAAGAGTGGCAATTTTTATTAAGGAAATGCACCATAGTAGCAAAAGCTACTTTAGTAGAAAGATTGGCTTATAGGGAATCTTTTAGTCGATCCATCGATTGTCGACTATTAGAAATCCTTGAAAAATAATTGTTTGCTGTATGTCTGAATGAGACTGAGCCAAATGAAGCTAAGAGGATTTAATACACTGTAATTGTTTTTTAGAAAATTTCGTTAGATCTCGCTAGCCCACAAATAGAATTCTAATCTAAAATCAACCACCCCCAACCCAAAAACACTATAAATAAAACAAAAATCTAATATTTTATTATCTCTATATAATAACTATGTAGTTCTTATTCATACACAATCAAGATAAGCAGACAAATAAAACTTCAAACACAATAAAAGTATTTACAAATTTCTAAATGTATTCAAAAACCAAAAATTGTATCGAACTCATTAATGACAAAGATAATTTTTTTGATACTCAAATTTATATCGTTATCAGTAAATTGTGAATAGCCAACAAGGCGAGATGTTTGTCTATCACGCGCGCACATTAATATTCCCACGCCGCGCCCCTTTTCATCCGTGATACCCAAACTTATTTCAATATCTTTAATTTCACCCAATCGTTTAATAAACGTAGATGATGTAATCATTAAATTGGTTGACTCTATAAGTAGTATGTTGGTTTGTACATTACCTATATCGACTTTAAAATTTTGGCTGTTCAGGTTATGGACCGCTAAAAATTATTTATTTAATAATTACATCTATACTAGGGTGAAATATGCATCTACTTTATGTATATTTACCAGTTGCTATCTGCATCACATGTGCATGAACTATTCCAAGATTCGGCAAAATATTATCCAAAGCGTAAAGTCCAGCTGCTGCGATTATTCCAGCTTGCCGCATTCCACCACCCAACACTTTTCGAAAACGTCTTGCTTGTTTTATAAATTCTTTGGTTCCTATTAGTACCGAACCTATGGGACAGCATAAACCTTTGCTCATACAGTAAAATACCGAATCAACGTGTTTTACAATCTCGGAGACTGGAACTTTTAAATATTCCGCAGCGTTCAAAATACGTGCACCATCCATATGAATTAGTAATTTATTGTTACGGCAAATATTCGACAAGTCTTCGAGCCAATCGAGTGGAATAACTTTTCCGCCACATAGGTTATGCGTATTTTCAACCAATACTAATTTTGTAATGGGTTCATGAATATCGTGACCGCGAATTCGCTGCTTAAGTTCATCCAAACAAAATGTACCGTCTGGTTTATTTTCCAAAGTGGACAATTGAACCCCAGCAATTTGCGCGGCATCACCTTGTTCGTACTTAAAACTGTGCGTTAAATCACCAGAGAGTGCTTCACATCCGCGTGTATTGCAGTGTACCATAATCGCAAGTAAATTCGCCATGGTTCCCGATGGTGTTAGTAAAGCGGCTTCTTTACCAAATAATTCGGCTGACCGTCTTTCAAGTTCATTAACAGTTGGATCTTCACCGAAAACGTCGTCACCAAGGGCGGCTTTCGCCATTGCATCACGCATTTCACAACTCGGAATGCTTACTGTGTCGGAGCGAAAATCAATTTTTTTATATTTCACTCCATCAAACGTACTTGTTGTTGAATACATAGTTCTATACTAACTATACCGGCACATTTTCATAAACAAATTATCATTATTCGTTTAATCTGGGTTCACTCGCATTTATATTAAATAACAACACAATTCAAATTTAATCAAATTAACTTTATTATTATTTCGTTATATAATTGAAACACAATCAAGCCACTTCATTTTCATACTACTTTTTGCTGTCATGCTCATGAATGACGTATCTAATCTTTTTAATCGCCAATTCGATTTCCTCATCAGTAACCGAAGTGTATAAGACAAGGCGACAGAATGACCAATCTCGTGCACTCACTATAACCGCAATTCCTTTACCATTTTTATCTACACAATTGTTTGTGATTTCTTCATTAAAAACTTCAACCAATCGTTTTGAGAAATCTGCCGACGTCCATTTTGAATCAGCCACTTGCACCATTAAAATGTTAGTGTGTAAATTGGCGATGTCAACCTTAAATGACGGACTATTAAGATCATGAATGGCTTGAGCAATACGATGTGTTTTTTTATGTGTGTCCGAAAGTGTTGGTACGATATGATCCAATGAGTAGAGAGCGGCTGCGGCCAAAATTCCAGCTTGTCGCATTCCTCCGCCCAGTACTTTTCGGAATCGACGTGCTTTTGTAATGAAATCCTTTGAACCGACTAAAACTGAACCAACGGGACAACATAATCCTTTGCTGAGGCAGAAGCACAGGGTATCGACATACTTAGCAATTTCTGATACAGGAACATTTAAATGTGCGGCCGCATTAAACACTCGAGCTCCATCCATATGAAGAATTAAACTATTTTCCTTGCATAATGCGCTCAATTCCGCTAGCCAAGAGAGCGGTACAACTTTTCCGCCGCACATATTATGCGTATTCTCGACTAATATTAGTTTTGTGATCGGCTCATGAATATCAAATCCACGAATTTTTTTCCGTAGCTCGGCTAAATCATATGTACCATCCTCATTATTTTTAATGGTTGACAATTGTGTTCCGGCTATTTGGGCGGCGCCACCTTGCTCGTACAGATAGATATGACATTTATCACCGCCAATTGCTTCGAGCCCGCGATAGCTGCAGTGAACCATTACTAATAATAAATTTAGATTTTGATTACTTTATTTTATGATTTATTTACGTAATTTATATAGGTGGCACTTACGAGCAAGTAGATTCCCCATTGTACCAGATGGCACAAATAATGCCGCTTCCTTGCCAAACAAACTAGCCGACCGTGTTTCAAGCTCGTTCACTGTTGGATCTTCACCATAAACATCGTCACCGACAACAGCATTGGCCATCACTTTTCTCATTTCATCATCGGGCAAGCTAACCGTATCCGATCGTAAATCAATTTTTCGATATTTATGCACATTTTCGTCATTGGCAGTGGAATACATTTTTGTACTGTGTACAGGGAATCGATATATGCGCACGTCTTACTAAATGAACGTCTCGACAACAACTAAAAATTTGCACAACAAAATCATACACATATAGTACGTATAGTACACACAGAAGAATGTATGTATAACCACGTTGGTTGATAAACTTGTAAGAAGTGTAGCGTTATAAATAAAGATAAGATAGTTGGTGCATTCCAACGGCATTTTTGTTTTATGTTTTCCAATTTGCGATGTACATAACTAATACGTAAACTACTAACGTTACTTTTTAGATAACCTTGAGAACAATGCTCAGCATGAAAATAGATTACGTATTTTTGTTTGTATTTAATTGTATGGGGCATACATACTTATTTATACCACGTGTGAATACATCGTATAGTATTTGGAAAGTAGTATTTAGTCTGCAACAATATTTTTTTTCGTATTAAATTATTAATGAATGATTTTGCGAGGCACATGTGCGAAATTATTTCAACTAATTTTTTTCCGTGTAATCGTTTGGCATTACGTTAAGTAACCAAATATCTGTTAATTAGAATTATCTGGACAATATATCGACAAATGCTGGTTTATTTTATAAGAATATGTTGGATTAAGTATTTACAACAGCTATATCGTTACTTACAACATTCACAACAAGCGTACAATTCTATAGCTCAAGTGAAGTCGTAAACTGCAATGGAAGAACTGCTTGCAAGCAATGGAAGAACTGTTAAGAAATCAAGAACAAAAATCCAGAAGAGATACAGCAGCTCATCTCAAATTACAAGAAAGATGGAGCACAGCGGAAAACAAAAACCTATCTTGAGAGGAAAGTCGCAGAGTTGAACAAGTCTTACAACGAGTATGTTGATGAAGAAAACAAGATCAGAGATTTTTAAAACCGATTGATGTCAACTCATCAATACTTCAAGGATAGAGAAACGGTGTCGAATAGATACACAACAACTATTGAGGATATTCGCCAACGCCTTAACACACCAAGTTTGCCTTCCACACCACTTCCAACATCAGATGCAGCAGGAACAAATAAACAATTTAACTTCAACAACAACACAACAGAAGATGGAACATCAACAAGTGAAGTTAAGAGCCAACAACCCAAGGCGTCGACCGTGGAGTCAAACGTTGCTTTCAGTCAATTACCAAAATTCAGGCAACAGTTGAAGCAGCAAGACATCCGAATGCGGGGTTTATATCGAGAGATTAGATTAGCTGAGGACATACTGTCTAGTAACAACAGATCCAGACCAGCTTTATAAATCAAATTAAAAAACATGGAGAGGATGATGATGCAGATCAGCGACCTTCATGAACAAATATGCATGGAGACTTCCGAAGAACAGGAAGCAAATGCAAAATATTTCGTAGACCAACACTACGAAAATTTAAACAATGAACACGAGAAGATTGTAATACAATTAACAACATTATTGGAAGAAGAGGAATTAAGCAAGGTAAAACCATTAGAAATTCGTGTACCACCAGTAGAAATCCCACATTTTCACGGGGACTACACGAAGTGTAGTGAGTCATTTGGAACCTACTGGAGACAATTACGATGCAGCTTGGGAAATATTAGAGAACCGCTTCAACAACATGAGATTACTCGTATCTAATTTGTTGAACACTTTATTGAATCAGCATACGATCAACACGAGTCGGCTGCTGCGATCAAACACTTGCATGACACAACAACCGAGTACCTATACGCCATAAAGAATAAGGGCATAAATATTGAAACATGGAGTCCTTTCATCATCTTCAGCTTGTTGAAAAAGTTGGACAACGAGTCACGACGGTTATACGAAAGCTCTCTAGAGAACCCAAGAGAATTTCAAGTAATAAACCAATTCTTGAAGTTTCTAGAAAGGCGTTTCCAATTTATGAAAGCGATCGGTAACAACAAGACGAGCTTTCGTAACTGCCACACAACCAAGTAATATTTGCGTGTGCTGTCAGAAAAACCACAGGACCAAATCAGGCCAACGTTTCAAAGATTTAAGCATTTCTGAAAGAAATCAGATGGTCATGCTGCACAATTTGTGCAGAAATTGTCTCAGCCAAAACCATTTGACAACAAGTTGCAGCATTAAACTGAGTTGTTTTACCTGCAAAGGCAGACATCATACGTTGCTACATGTAAAAAATCAAGAAAACAGTATTGCAAAGCTGAAATTTTCAACACTCGACAAGGATAGTGGCCCGGTACTTTTAGCGATAGCCCTAATAAAAGTACAGAATATGTTCGGTAGTTTTACTCTACTACGAGCACTGATCGATCAAGGCTCACGGGCTAATTTCATCACAGAGCAAGCAGCGCAACAACTAGGCCTGGCAAGGACAAGAGTTCTAACTCAAATCTCTAGAATTTCAGCAACAAAAGGACGAGATAATCAACAGATAGCGATACAAATAAGTCCCAGATTTCATACGATTTTCTGGGAACTATCACCAAACCACTTCCAGACAAGAACAAATTGGGTTTAGACAGCGAATTACAAAAAGGAGTAATCCTAGCCGACCCTACTTTCGACACTCCAGGACCTATTGATCTTTTAATAGGTGCCGACATATATGGAGAAATCATGTTAGAAGGCATAAAAAGGGATCCGCATCATAAGTGCATAGCGCAAAGATCAGAGCTAGGATGGATCATATCTGGTCGTATAACTCAAAACAACAGCATGAAGGTCACACGGTTGCCACGTCACATTAGCAGAGATAGACAAGCAATTAAAATGCTTTTTGGAATCCGAAGAATTGCATCCTTAACGAAGTCTAACTGCTGAAGAGATAAAATGTGAGCAGTACTATGAAGAGACTCAAAAGCGATTAACAAATGGACGGTACGAAGTTCGAATGCCGCTTCACACCGACAAGCTCAAAGAAGTGGGAATAGGAGAATCTAATAGTAAAGCAGCAGCTATAGATTGCTTCAAATTGAAAAAAGATTCAAGAAGGATGAAGACTTTTAGAATCAATATCACAAATTCATGAACGAGTACATCCAATTGAATCACATGAAACTAATTAAATATGATACTTCTCGGGTTTGCTACATGCCACACCATTCTGTCATAAAAGAAGATAGCACAACTGCGAGATTAAGGGTAGTTTTTGACGCTTCCTGCAAAACAACAACAGGAACATCACTAAATGAAATGATGCATGTTGGTCCAACATTACAAGACAACTTTACGGCAATATTGATCAGATGGAAAAAAAACATCGTTATGTGATTGCAGCAGACATTGAGAAAATGTTCAGACAGATCAGAATAGCCCGTAAAGATCAAGATTTTCAACGAATCCTCTGGCGATCTGAAACAAATAAGCTAATGTGCAGTTATAGATTAAAAACTATCACATACGGAACAGCGTCTGCTACTTATTTGGCTAAAAAGACGTTACAATAATTTGCCATTGATGAAGCGTCAAGATATCCAATTAGTTCAAAGATTGTTCAAAACGATTTCTATGTGGATGATATTCTATCTGTAGCTAACACAATCGCAGAAGCAATTACTGCGAAAAAGGAACTACTAAATCTCCTTTCCGGTGGAGGTTTCAACCTCAGAAAATTGTCTAGCAATGAAAAAGCGTTATTAGAAGAGCTTCCAGAAAATCTGAAAGAAACAGGACTCCACACTATAGAATTTAGTGATACAGTGAAAACACTTGGACTCCTGTGGAACTCTTCAACAGACACCTTTCAATTTAAAGTTATTTTGCCAGCATCTAAAACAACAATATCCAAACGAACAATCTTATCAGAGGCATCAAGGCTTTTCGATCCGCTAGGATGGTTAGCATCAGTGGTGATCCAGGCAAAAATTCTACTTCAAGATTTACGGGCTTCTGGTGTAGGATGGGAGGAAAAACTCCACGTAAATCTTGAAAACAAATGGTTAAACTATAAAATGGAATTACCACGTTTAAGGAAATCAGAATTCACCGTTGGATAAATTACAACAGTGACCCCAAAATTGAACTATATGGTTTCTGTGATGCCTCGAATCAACCATATGCTGCAGTAGTGTGCTAGTAAAACAAACAACCCAATCACAATAATCGCAGCCAAGACAAAGGTTGCACAGTTAAACCAAACAATATCACTACCAAGATTAGAGCTCAACGCCGCATTGCTACTTTCTAAATTGCTCAAAAATGTCAAACATGCGTTGAACATCAACAGCAATATATCAACATTTTGCTGGAGCGATTCCACAGCAGTTTTGGGTTGGATAAAAGGAAACCCACAATACCATAAGACTTTTGTGGCGAACAGAATAAGAGAGATACAAGCCATCACCGATCCTAGCCAATGGCATGACGTGGTCTCTAATGAGATTCCTGCTGACTGCGCATCTCGAGGTTTAAACCCAGTACAATTATTAACCCACAAAATTTGGTGGGAAGGGCCAAAATGGCTAAAGGATTTTAGCTATCCAATAACAAAAATCAACAATGAAGAAATGGAACAAGCGGCCAGCATGGAACGAAAGTCAATAAGAACATTTACAACAACACAGTGAAAGAGCCTTTGATTGAATTCGATAGATTCTCTTCGTTACAACGGCTTGTTCATAGCGTTGCATACTGTCTACGATTTCTATCAAATGCAAAATCAAAAACTAAAAACAACTCCCATTTCAAACCAGAGCAACTGAATGCATCGCTTAGGGCTTTAATCAGAGTCGCACAGCAGGAAGGTTTTGAACCAAAATTAAAGAAGTTAAAAGCGAATTAAACCTACCAAAGAATAGTACAATTTTAACCCTAACTTCATTTCTAGACGGAAATGACCTACTCAGAGTCGGAGGTAGGATAACTAATTCTAATCTCCCATTTGAAGAAAAACATCCGATATAATGCCCAGAGGTCACAAATTGTCAAGTTTGCTTGTCAAAGAAGCTCATATAAAAACACTACATGGAGCAATCGAGCAACTTTAGCACACCTGAGAACGCAGTATTAAATAATTAATACCAAAAATACGATTCGTCAAACTATACATGAATGTATAGTCTGTACGAGAGCGAGGAAACTGGCATCACACCAAATAATGGGCATGCTACCAAAAGAACGAATAATACCAGCATCACCGTTCACTAACAGCGGAGTAAACTTTGCTGGTCCGATTAATATAAAATTGTGGAAAGGCCGCTGTAACAAAACAACAAAGGGATACATTGACATTTTCATATGCCTAGCAACGAAGGCAATTCATCTAGAACTTGTAAGTGACTTGTCAACGCAGACGCTTTTTTGGCCGCCTACCGACGATTCATATCAAGAAGAGGAATTTGTCTGAAGCTATTCAGTGACTGTGGTACAAATTTTGTTGGAGCAGACAAACAACAGCAAAGGCAGGCAAAGCAACAGGAAGCAGCAATTAAGGGTAAAATAGCTCAGATGGGGAACTGAGTGGCACTTTGTACCCCCGGGAAGTCCTCACTTTGGAGTATGGGAAGAAGAAGTCAAGTCAACAAAACAACACCTCCGCAAGGTAACTGGAACCCATACATTAACTTTTGAGGAGCTCTCAACACTTCTAGCTCAAATAGAGGCATGCTTGAACTCTAGGTCACTAGCTCCATTCCCAAACGACTCAGATGATGACAGATTTTTAAGTCCTGCACATTTCCTGATAGGCAGGACTATCATAGCAATGCCACAACCTGAGGGTATCCAATCTGTCATAAGATGGAATTTACTCACCAAGCTCAGTCAAGGATTTTGGAAAAAATAGCATATGGGATATCTCTCATGACTACAACGAAGGCCAAAATCAATCAAACATCCAATTGGGAGAACTAGTAATCTTCAAAGACAAACAACTACCTGCTACGCACTGGCCACTAGTAAGAGTCGCTGAACTTCATCCGGGACAAGATGGACTTGTTAGAGTAGTCACACTCAAATGCCTACCGATATCTAACGAGCCAAAGGACTACATTAACATGCAAAACAAGAAGAATGATCCAGTTCATGCGGTAGTAACTAAAGATACAAGCACAACTCAGCAACTACCAACTCCACAAAGTCTAGACAAAACAGGACCAGGAATAACAACCAAGCAGATTAACAGTCAGCAGTCTATAGAAAACATACTACCGCTGTCCGGAAAAGACAATCAAAACCAAAGAGAGCCCCACAGACAAGCAAGGAATTTAAGAAAAGTAAATTATCTTGCACTAGCATTACTCTCAATTTGCTGCATACTAGGACAGATGCAAGCTCAGATCAAGGTTTCTCCATTTAACTACTCAACAGGAATATACATATATTGAGAATTTAGGCAAACTTGAATTGGTAGCCATGAAGTGGACATTAGTGATCTATTACAACATAACGAACTATTGGGAGGAGATCGAAACTTTCAAACAAGCCTAAGGCGAACTGGGAGCAGCTTGTTAAGGATTGTCTGGTTTTAACTGCGACGTAATCCTGCAGCAACTTCAATGGCAGCTCAACAACTTCATTGCAGACAATGTTTTGCTATTAACATGCAATAAGGAACGTCGACGAGTTAAGCGCGTTTAGGAGACACAACAGGCATTTTCTTAGGAGACATGTTTGGAATTCTTACCCAGCGCGAGGCCAACCAATATGAAACCCAATTCGAGAATGCCAACAAAAACGAAAGGCATCTAATGGCATTATTGAGAAACCAAACATCAATAATCGATAACACAATCAAGCTGATGAAATATAATCCCAATCTCACAACAACATCATTGAACAATTTGATAAAATATCAACAGAGATTAAGATTGGAGACGATACAACTAAACGAATATCGAACATACGAAGAAAGGGTTCGCCTGATATTAATGAGCGCACCCGAGTTGACCTTAATACTAAAAAACTTAGAGGACACGCAACAAGGTCTGCTTGATATTATTTACTAAGCACATCATAGTATTTTGCATCCATCGATACTCGCGCCGTCACAATTAGAAGACCAACTGCAATTTATTCGTCAACATATACCAGCATCAATAACCATTCCTTGCCATAACATTCATGATCTCATGCACATATCTCAAAGCATCGATGTACATAGTAGGGTAACACAACGAAATGTGATAATTGAGATTATCATACCGTTGTCCTTTGCAACGGATTATAACCTGCTAGCCGCCTTCCCAGTTCCGAATATTAATCATAACGGCACTCAATCACACATCGTTACATCAACAAAATATTTAGCAATTAACAATCATCGAGAATATTTTGCTACTCTAATAACAGAAGAAGTAAAGCGTTGTCAAATACTCCAACCTACGCAATTTCTATGCGAAATATCACAAATTTTCAATGCATTGACTAACAAAACCCAGTGTGAAGTAGCAATCTTACAGCGAAAACCAACGCTTGACACATTATGCAATGTTAAAGAAATAAATTCAACCAACCATTGGATAAAACTGCATGCTCCAAATCAATGAATATACGTAATTACAAATAAAAAGACAGTTGATATCATATGCGGATCCAACATCGACTCATACAGCCTTCAGGGGTCCGGATTAGTGACGATATCGGCACAGCACATAATAATATTAGCAAGACATTTGAAAGACCATCTAATATATTAAGCGGAGTGATCAATCTAAAGGAATTCTGTTCGCAAATAAAACCCAAAACAACAAAACCCGAGAATCTTAGCCTGATGCCAGCAATTGAGACTACCGATTTGGTAAGGGAGCTAAAAGTGATAAAAGAAAGGTAACAACTACCAACAGAAATGAATCACCATGATGTTAATCATTACACGATATCCTACTTAACTACAGTAATCCTAATAGTACTTTTCGTCATTTTGTATTTTAAAACCAAAGCAATGGGTCAAATTGTAATACCGGCAGCTCTACCTCGACCGGATGAAAGTAGTGGAGTGTAAACAGGAGGCTACTCAAAACTATACAGCCCGGAATATGTTGACTCATCATTTTAACTCGTCAACATTACAACTGTTAATTTCTACCAAAGTATAAAGTTTTGGTGTTTTTCATTTTATGTCTATTGTGCTTACACTTAACTTAATTAGTAACACTATTGCATACTATAAATATTTGATTGATACTTTACATTTTGTGCTGACATTAAAAAATTTAAAATTATATATAAAGCGTAGCATTTAATAAAGTAAAACAGAATTTAAATTGACACTAACTGATTTTATTCTCATTAATTAAAAGACCCCACCGGTGGTAACCTTTTAATTAATAAAATTTACATAAATCCGATACAACGGATAATATTGTAAACAGTCGTTGTATAGTCATAAGGATTTCATTTACGAGAAGTTAAACTTACGGGTAATTATGGCTCCTTCCGAGTGGCACTATTATGGTTTTCCTGGAAGATTGGAATAGGAATTGAATTGTTGTGTTTTTTTAGTATTTTAATATTGTTTTTCCCCAAAGCATACTATTGTGAGTGATATTTTTTCCGATTTTTGGAAAGTAGTTACATTTTAAAGGTAAAGACAATTTCGACGGAACGGAGACGGAATTACGCACGGAACGCAAAAATTAATTTAATACTGTAAAAAAGAAAATTTTGCTAACAATCTCGAGGTACGTTTTTGGCATTCACATAATAAAAGTAAATTACAACTAAAATTGTTTAGTCAAAGACATCTATTAGCTATTACAATTACCTAAATCGATATATGCAAGTACAATGAGTTTAGAAGAAAAATTAATAAGTTTAGTGAGAGATTATAAAATTTTATATGATAAGCGTAATGGCGGTTACGAAAATGTCGACAAGTAACGCGAAATATGGAGAAAATTGGAGAAGATTTACGCGAAACTGGTATGGAGTGAACAATTATTTGCGTTATTTGTGTTGTTTAATTCTTAATATTTTCAGATAATTTTGTTACTACGAGATTGAGAACTTTACGCGACAAATTCGTGCGAGAGTTGTCGTAAGAAAAAAAAATCATGAGGTAACCACATCAATTTAAGAGGCCCTTGGGAATTCCGTCTTCAAATGTCGTCCCTTCCAATAAAATTATTATTATATATATCATATATATTGCTATCTATAAAACTTCCACTATTATTGGGCAATATTGAAAGCTTTGGTTGATATTTTAGAGATGTATCCAATTTTTTTGTTAATGATAGTTAACAGATTTCTAATTGTTTTTACATTGTTTTGTTATCATAAGACCCATATTGCAATTTAAAAATTTGGACCACTATCCAACGTCTCTGTTTAAATATCTAAATATTTATAACTGATATTTTTTTATAACCTAGATTATTGTGAATAGAAAAATCATTAAATCGGTAAGATATCACCAAACCAATCGCCGGCGGATAGATTTATTCACAGCAACTATATATCAACTGAGTATTAGTTGAGAATATAGTTGTTGCAATTGAGCAAGCTTTCAATCGAGCCAATTTTCCAAATTATATACGACCTAGAAGTGCTTCAGAAGTGAAATGCATACCGAAATATGCCTTATATACACACACAAGTCAGATATTAGTGATTTTCCATTTTCCAAGTAAACGAAATCGAAAAAAAAATAGTAGACATAACATTTCAGCAACCGTCATTTTTAAATAATTCTTATTAAATTGTAAATTTCACGTTTTTTTTTCACATAATATTGATAAATAAATTCCTTCATTAAATTAATATAACAAGAACAAATTCATATATTGTACATAAAAGCTCCATTGCATTTCTAATTATGCGAAAAGATCAAGTTTCATCATTACGTAATGTATATGAATTTGTTCGTTCTATTAATTATTGGACGAATCTGTTCATAGCATCTATTTGGAACAACGAAAATAAATAAATTGCTTTTGCTTTTTAATTAACAATTACGTGCTTGAAAGGAACAAATGTAAGAATTTACAATGAAAAATGTTTAATGTAAATTTTTGTATGCTGAAGAACAGGTAAGTATGATATTTTTTGCCAGTACAAGTGTTTTCGTTTTGCACGTGTTCTTATTAAAAAAGAGCCAATTTTCATTCGGTGAAATTAAAATCAGAACACTTTTCTTTGAAAACAATATATTTCTTTTAGTCTATAAATAATGTGTAAATAAATTAATTATGTGATGTAAAGAACTAAATTTTAATGTGTTAACAATACTGCAGCATTATTATATATAGCTAGTTGCTGGCAAGAAAATGTCGTACCTATATCGATTCAAATATGATCATGGTTGACGATTCGGAATTCGATCCACCTTATACGGTATCAACCATTCCAAATTTTGCCGCTCCTGTATATCAAAATGTATCAGCAGCTTTTTTTTTTTGGTCGCTTGATTTTCGTTTTGATCAGACGTATACAATTTGCTCTTAAAATTAAATTTTAATACTTACATATGGTTAAATAATTTATCTATACATTGGTTACTAAGTGGATTGGTTACTAAGTCGTTGGAACCTTTTGTTCCGGATAGATTTCACCACAGTGGATTGGAAATTAACTTTGACTGCCAGGAGCTGTTTTGTTAATTCATCAACAATGCACAACCAAGGTTAAATTCAATTTTAATAAGGCTGATATTGCCTGCTTTGAATTTTTCCAATCAGTCTATCAAAAATACAATGATAATGCTATTGATATTTTATTAGGACCTCGTAGTTCGCATCATCAAAATTTATTTGGTATACCTTATATTTCAGTAAAAGATGTCAGCCTTGGTATATGCAAGATGAAATCGGGATGTGGTTTTGATAACATACCTGCAAAAATACTTTCGCTATCATTACCACTATCTCTGATATTTAATGCGTCTCTGAAGAGTGGTGTATTTCCGTTGGTATGGAAAAAGTCAATTATAATTCCCATTTTTAAATCCGGAAAACGGAGCAACATTAAAAATTATTGTGGCATATCTATATTATCATCAATTCCAAAATTATTTCAGCTTATTATTTCTGATTATTTGTATTTTAATGTTAAACTTTTATTATCACTTCAACAATATGGATTCGTCAGGCATCGTTCTACGACTACAAATCTTTTAAGTTTAACATCTAAAGTATTCAGTGCCTTTGACTCTAAATGTTAGCTTGATGTGGTTTTCACTGATTTTGCGAAAGCATTTGACTCACCTCAGTTTGAGTTACTTCTTGCGAAACTGGACAGATTTGGAGTGCGTAAATTGTTTTTGGATTGGATTGGATCGTATCTGCGTGATCGAAAGCAGGTAGTTCAAATTAACGGGTTTACATCTAAGATGATTGAAGTGCATTCTGGAGTGCCTCAGGGCTCCCACCTAGGACCTGTATTATTTAATGTCTTCATCAATGATATTGCTTCTTTGTTTCAGTAATGCGACAGTGAATTATATGCAGATGACTTGAAAATATCAAGAAGTTTATGTATCCCGCAACAATGTAATGAAATGCAGAGTGATCTTGATTTGCTGTATAAATGGTCAGTTATGAATAAATTGAACTTAAATTGGGAAAAGTGCAAGATTATGAGCTTCTCCAGGAAAAAAGCAGTTATTCTTCATTAATATCTTATTGATAATCACCAGGTAGAACGAATTATGACATTTAAAGATTTGGGTGTTGTCCTGGACCATCAATTGAATTTCCGAGACCATATTAATTTAATAGTAGCTAAGTCTAATTCTCTACTTGGCTTTATTCGTCGTATCACAAAAGATTTTCGTAATCCACAATCAATTAAAACTTTGTTCGGTCAAATTTGGAATACGCGTCGATTATTTGGGATCCTGCTTACAATATTTATATCGATAGAATTGAACGGATACAGAAGCAATTTATTATTTACTATCGTCATAAATTGAATTGGCCATTTGATCCGAACCTTCCAATGTAGCTGAATAAAAAGAATTTACCATCTTACGGTGACCGCTGTAGAATTGCTGATTTGGATTCATTGCTTGTAAGACGTAGATGTGCTGCTTCAACATCCATCGCTGATCTGCTTAACAGTTCGATTGACTTCCCTAAACTACTTGCAAAGATTGATATTCATGTGCCCTGTAAACCTACTCGGATTAGGAATTTTATATGTTTGCCGACATTTAAATCTAATTACGTACATAATGCTCCGGTCCCGGTGATTTGTCGACAATTTAATTGTAATTTTGATGTGTTTGAGTTTAATAAAAAAAATAATAAAAATGCTCTTTTAAAAAATTAATAAAAACTAAATTGTAAAATTGAAAAATAAAATTGTAATCAAAAAAGGATTTTTATCCCGTTGAAAGCACAAGAAAGAGGTCATAGATTAAAATCGTTTTTGCAGTAATGGGATTAAACAAATTTAAAAGGTAACAAAATATGCAATCAAAAGGACTGTGTGATTGTAATTCAATTTATTTAATTTACAGAAGGGCAATAAAATGAGCCGTGGCACATTGCAAATATTTTGGATTAAATTACATCTTATCAAATTTGTTCTTAAAATTTTATCAATTAAATCTTCTAAAATTTAAAAATAAATATAATTACTGATTAAAAAAATTAATAGGAGTAGTTAGCAGTTTTTTATTTCTCTATACAGTTGCGTGTATAGATTTTATTAATTTATTCATCAATCGACCCAAAAATGTACATTCTTGTTATGAACCATACAAAAATATTATGTGGTTTTGTGTATCAATTATCGTTCCGACATATTATGAATTATTTTCAGTATATTTATGAAAATAATCATCATATTTGTGAATTATTCATAACTGCTGAGTACTCCATTCTTCCTATATATGAATAATTTCGTAAATACAAATAATGAATTTCTAAACTTATATGTATGAATTTATTCGTTAATGTGATTTAAACATTTCATTAGTATTATGAAAAATTTCATGGTATCTTTAATTTCTTACGTTAATAATAAGAAGTTGTTTATCCTAAAATGCTTTTAACTGCTTTAAAATAATAAAATTTTTCGTTTCTTATATGAATCAATTCATAAATACTACAACATAAGTAGTTAAGAATAAAATAAAAAATTTGTGTGTTTCACTATATTAACGTATGATTTTCTTTCTATTAACGAAGGGTCGTATCGGCTCAGTTTTAACGAATTATTCTTACTATTAATGGAGTTTTTGTCTATATTAATGTAGGATTTTTTCCAGTGCTGGTATTCACGTACAATAAAATTGCACAATATAATTGTGTGACGTCAATTTTATACAATAAAATTCAAAAATCTCGAATAAAATTTGATTATATTGTGCAATGTTCTGACGGCACACAATTATACTGCACAATTTAATTATACGTGAATGCCTTTAGACCATGCTTCGTTTCTAAAGGACCTTAAATTGAGGTGCTTATAAATTAAGAAGTTTATTTGATCGATGGTAATGGGCTTAAAAACCAAAGCAATTTCTATTGTAGTCAAATAATTTAATTAATTTAATTAGTTTTTGCCTAAATTTTAAAATGTTTATAGTAAATTATATAAATCAGAAAGCTATTTAGTGGATAATACGTCCTTACTTTTAACCAACTCGACCAATTCAAAAAGCTAGTTCGATTTTTTATTTATTTCTCCCCGATGCAGAACTTTTAAATGTTTTGTGCTATTACATTTGAGTGCTCTCATAAAACGGTTTCAGAAGGCCAAATCACAATAATTTAATTTTAAAAATTTGAAATATACAGATGTTTATTTGAAATTAATTGTTACTTTCACTGACTGAAAAAAAAAAAACTAAATTATTGTTCCTTCATAATTCACCGTAAATTCTGCCGTTATTAGCAACAAATTTCTAATGCTGAGTTATTTTGTCACCCGAAAATCAAAAATTAATTTATTAAATACACTTTAAAAAGTTGTCCACTAGTCCATATAAATGTATAGCCACAAGATCAGTATTATTATTGTTATTATTAAAGGGCCATGTGGGCGTTCAGCCACCTCGCACTACGATCTAAAAGATCTTTTGTGCTGGAATCTGCTTAATTATCAGTGCAGTTAATATTCAGGCTCTTAATGAACCTGATAATATTGCCATAATATTGCCCCACTATTTGGGCTTATTGCTCTCCCTCCTAGATATTTACTACAGCATATGCATCTGCTAGAAAGACGGTAGCATTGGAACCCAAGGACTAAGAGAGGGCTCTCCCACTCCCTTATATTCCTATATCTGCCCCATCTTCCGTTTGATGTTACTCTTACGAGTTGTTGGGAATGGAAAGTTGCCTATAGGTCACCCAGCTTTACTACAGGAAGGCTAAATAAAACTGGAGGGTGTGTGGTTTCCAGAGTCCGCATACTTGTCCGGACTGATTAACCTATCAGCCATACCAGTGCACTAAAAAAAAAGATTGCTCAGTTTAAGCAATATAGGTATTAGATTATGCAATAGAGCTGCTTTAATATGAACTAAGCAAAACTATTCTCAAGATATTCTTTTTGGAAGAATAAAGCATTAATGATTTGTTAATTTTTAAAATTCTAAAATTAAGAATTTAAAATATGGTTTATAGAAATACAGCTTCTTATTTGCAGAGCTTTATTCTTAATCTGATAAATTAATTGTTTAAAATTTTATGAACGTATTTGAGATGTTGGTTCAATTCGTGCATATATTTTCTGTTTGAAGAAAATGTTTTACAAAAATATTTTAAATGCAAGAAGAGTTTGAGTTGGAAACCGTTAATTTTTTTTTTAATTTATCTCTATTTGTGAATATCATTGCTATTTTAAGCATAAGTTTTCCAAACAATTCTCAAAACAAGAAAAGTTTGTGTTGAAAAGTATCAAACTTTTTTAAATTTATAATTCATATATGAACACTTTTACTCTTTTCATGAATATGATATTCAAAAATATTCTAAATTCAAGAATATGTGTGTAAATATTTGTAATTAGGTAAAGTCAAATTAGGTATAATTTTATTATGATTAAGAAGATAGTGATCAAAATTATTCTAATTTCAAGACAAATTTTCTTGACACTATTTTAAAATATAATTAAATTAAATATAATTATATTTAACTTCAAACAAATATTCAGAAAACAAGAAAAAAGTTAGGCATGTTAGAATCCACTTGAGGCTACAAAGCGTATTTCATACAGCTTTCCAATTCTTGAATTAAGAATAAGATGTCTACATTTTGTAGTTGGCTATTCTAGATTTGAGGATAATGCGTAAAATTTCCAAATATTTTAAAATTCAATAAATTTCAAAATAATCAATTAAAATTCAAAATTAATTTTATAAATTTATTTTTTATTTTTTTAATCAGAAATATAGTTTTAATATAATTACTTACATTAATTCATCAAAATGTTGTATTGAATTAAAAATTAGGTAACTGATTTAAATTTTAAAATAAAACTAAGCACATGTTCATATAATATATATTAATTTAAACAAAATATTTACATACTTAGAATCACTTTTATAATAAAGGGGATTTTGCATAGTATTTTCCATGTTGCGTTTTCAGCAGTATTGTTAATCTTAATCTAATAATATTTAAATCAAAAATTTCGATTTCCATTAGTTCTTTCCCAACCAAATAAATTTTAAAATGTTTATCGAATTTAATTATTTCAATATTTTGTGCAATTACAATTAGTTCGTCATCTCTGACCAAAATTTCTATTATTTTAAATATATATTTTTTAAATTTAATATCATTTTCAACAAAAGAGTAATCATTAATTTTTAATTCAGTATTTTTATATGATATATGGCAAGCTGATTCCATGTTTTGAAATTTTAGAGTTAAATCAGGCTTACAATTGAATATAAGTTCATTAATTTTACTGTCGTCTTTATACTTAACAATCCTGAAACGATTTTCAATATGTTTAGTCATTAAAATTAAATATATAAATTTAATATTACATTTTTTAGCAATTCGAAAATGTAACTGGAAAATTATTTTGTACGCACTTAAAATTACCGTCATTAGTTAGCATATGATAATTTTTTAAATGAACGAACAATAAGTCAATACTAAGAAAACTTTTAGAGCAAATAAAGCAAGTATACATGTGTACAATATTATTAAGTAGTGTAAAGTCAAGTATAATTATATTTTAATTCAATCTTAAAAAATAAATTTACAGAAAATGTACTCAAAGTTAAAAATTCAGTTAAAGTGAAAGATATTATACGGCTTTAACATTAGACAACAAAGTAATTAATTTAGGATCATTTCCGTCATATTTCGTAACAATGTTGTAAAAATATAGTTGAATAAAGGTCCATACTTTGATTGACTCCAATGGATATTTCACGTTAAAAACGAAGAACAATTTAAAACAACAATCTACTGCTGCTAATAAATTCGGAAATTTATAATAAATATCGTCGAAAACAAGTTACAAATTGTTTTTCCTGGTCAGTGCCAACAATTATTATGAAGGGTTGTAGATTTAAGTTGTACTCCGAGTATTTATTTCTTATTTCTTGTAATTTCGAAGCAATTAAATCATGGCTGGCAATCTCGAAAATAAACGAAGAAATTGAATCTTTTATTAAAGGCTTCCATATTTGCTTTTTATTTGATACTTTACTAGCTCTGGATGTTGGTGCTACGGCGTAATGAAGCAATTTGAGGAGCTTTAAGTTTTTAGAATCTGTTGAAATTCGGAAAATGTTATAGTATCAGTAGATATGTTATTTATAAAACGTTAAATTTTTACCTGAGTCGCTGATTTCCCTGATATTTAAAAGATCTTTCCTGGCAATATTATCTTTTATGTGGCTATTTAGCATACGATCTGCGACTCCCATGAAACATGGCCACTTTGTCACAAAGAGAATACTCTACCTCTCTCTCTCTCTATTTTCCTAAAATCGGCTAGTTCCATAAACAAGTCTTTTGCCATAAATTCATGGATTATGGAATTAACCAGGAAAACCCGCCCTTCATCTGTCAACTTTGGTGGATCTTGATTTTGATAAATATTTAAAAGTTTTTGTCTTTGCGCTGATTGCATAAATGTTGAAAAAACCTATATATTTGTCTATTAGTTGCAAAACCCCAATATTACCATTTTTATAAAAAAAAAAGTTATTGATGGCAAAATATAATTGACTCTGATTGTTATGGCTTATTGGATCCGCTAGGTTTCAAAAACCACTATTTTTCTTGTAAAATCTATGGTGCAATCAACAAGTGCATTATTCATGCCCAGTTGGCACCCTATTGTTGAATGAACAAAAATATAAAAATTCAAATCTTTAAAAGGAATGACAAAAACGAATGAGAGATTGTTATGGACATAACATACAATGTGTTCCAGTATGCCATATCGCTTGCTACAATGGATAGAATGACGGAAATTAAATTCTTGCTTGTTCAGTATTTCTCTCTAATTATATTATGTATATTTGATTCATTTATTTAGAATAAGAAATAAATATTGTATAACTCATGTATGTATCTCTATCATCATCGCAATAATGATAATGGATAAACAATAAAGGTATGAATTAAAAAAACGAAAAAAGATCATTATTGCGGTGACCATCTTATGGAATTTATATACACGCTAAATTTTGTATATTTTATAAAATTGTGAAAATATAAAAATAAAACTTATAATTAAAATAAAATAAAATTATTATTATTTATTATTATAAATGGTGATTGTGTTACAATAATTGGAGTCAGTAAAAAAACAAGTAAATGTTAGTGGTTTCCGAGACATCAAATTAGAACCGCGCAGTTTAGCGGTATTGTAGAGGAACCACTACAAATCAATCTAAATATGAAAAGAAAAACCCATATTTATTAAGTTTTTATTTAAGTAATAATAACTATTTTCCAATTTTCTCAGTATCATTTATGATGGCAATGTTAGGGTTTCGCAACTAATAGACACATATGTAGTAATTAATTTTAAAACAAATATTTGTCTAATTGATAAATTATTGCATGCAATATATCTAGCTTTTGTCGTACACTGGTGCACAAAAAGTTTATATGGATTTCGTCCAAAGGACCCCACCCCGCACTAATCATATGGAAATTGGGTTTCGCCCAATGCTCTTATTGTAGGATTTTGTAGGTCTTGGAATCCTGATTAAAAGTTTTCACGGGCACATTGCTCCAAATGCCTTACTTTTGGAGTTACAGATGCTTGAATACTAATAATCTGTAATTTTTATATACAAGGTATTGGAATAAGATTGGTTAGATATTTTTGAAGGTGATAATCTTGCACTTATATTACCATTTATCCAGTAGAATTTTCCTTGGGCAGTCTAATGCTGATATCAGATTTAGGGCCCGATGCCTTATGATGGCTTATGAGGCTTACTCTGTTTTTCTTATGCGGAAAATAAGCTTTTATTGCGATTTCATAATCAAAAGTTTATTTAATTGAGTCTATATGGTGTTTGTATGTGTGTGCTTGTGTGGGTGGTTGTGTGTGTGCTTGCTGCGAAACTGATGTTGCGAACAAAAAATTCCGAATTTCGTTTCCGAAGTCGCAATTCGCTCTAAAAGAGATTTCACTGTTATTAAAAAAATACTTACCTCGATTTTTTAATTGTATCAAATACACATCAAACTAAAATTACCCACTGAATAAAAAATTGTTAGTATAAAACAGTTATACACTAAAAACTATATTAATATTGAATCTATATAAGTACATATTTTGTAAGATTAAGTTATTCTGTAAGTGATCCTAGACAAATAAAGAATAAAGTGCAATTTTAGTTAAAAAAATGGGAAAAGTTAGTGACCAGTGTAAAAGCAATATGTTGATTTTGGCGCGAGAAAATTTAACCACGCGTAAAATAGGTTAAAGATTAAACATTCCTAAAAGTACCGTCGCGTGGAATATTAAAAATAATCGAGAGATGGGCGGTACACAAAGAAAGGAAGGCTCTGGTAGGCCCAGAAAGACAACGCCAGTGGAAGATCGTTTTATACTATTACAAAGTCGTTGGAACCGTTTTAAAACTTCATCGGACATAAGACGGGGATCTTGAGCGAGCAACGGGAAAAAAATTTCAGCCGGCTTAGTGAGAAAAAGACTTGTTAAAGCTGGTTTGAGAGCACTTAAACTAGTCCAGAAGCCTGAGTTCACATTACTAGTGAAAAAAAAACGTTTGCTATGGGCCCAGGAGCATGTTAATTGGACTCCAGAGATGTGGAATGATGTGATTTTCTCCGATGAATCAAAATTCAAGCTGCATGTTGGGGATGGAAGAATTCTCGTAAGGAGAAAACCTGGCGAGAGACTTAGCAACGAATGTCTTTTAGGACTTCCACCAAAAAAAGAAGGAGTTATGGTCTGGGGATGCTTTTCTGGAAATGAAACCGTTCGATTGTGCTTCCTTAGTTCCAGCGTTACAGCAGCTGTTTATCTGCAGGCCTTCAGAACGAATTTGAGCCTTCTGCGTTAAAGCTTTTTGGCGAGACTTGCAAATTTATTTTTCGCGCTCCGTGCCATACCGCCAAAATTGTGAGTTATTAATTTTGAATTGTAGATAGACAAATTGGCTTTCAGATAAACATAAATAATTTGTTAAAAATTTTTTTTTTTTTCTTATCTCTTCATTTAAAGGTAAAAAAGTAGCGATGTGTTGAGCTGGCCCCCGTATAGTCCAGACTTAAATCCAAATGAAAATATTTGGTCTATAATGAAGCTAGAAGTAGCAAGGAAGCGCCCAGAATCGATTGAAGCTTTAAAAAGTTTGTTGAAGATGATTTGGGAATCCATATCTCCTGCGACTTTGAAAAATTTATCAAATTCAATGAATCAGAGGTGTATCGCTGTAATAAAAGCAAAAGGCGGTCCAACAAAATATTAATATTAAAGATTGAACTTCTATAAATCAATAAAAAACAAAAACAAAAATAAAAAATAAGTGTTTAATTTATTACATTACTTTAACACCAATCAAAGTATTTTGAATATTTTGGCATTTTTCGGTGTTTTGCCCCTAAATTGTAGGTCAATTTTTTTTTTCAAATAATTACGTCATACATGTATTTAAAATGAATCAATAAACCAATTGCTTTCAAAAGTTTTGTAATTTTAGCAAAAAAAGACTCCAATTTGCAATAAATTTGTTTGCCCAATTTTTTTTTACCAGCACTGTATATGTACAGTTAATTTAAAAAAAATTATATAATGTATAAATCACTTTATACACTTTTGACCGGTTCCGTCACAACATATGAAAAATCGTCCTTATTATTATTCATCACTAAAATAATATTATACGTTACTAAACGCAATACTAAAAAACTATTTAATATACTATTATACACTTAAACTGAATAATTAAATAAAATATAACCACTATATGAAAATGAATATACGAGCAAATTCGCGTACTTGTTATTCGCCACACAATCTGTTCTTTCTAAGGAATGAGGATAGCCGATAGAATAAAAAATCAAAATGAAACAACATTTGTTGTGGATCTTGATCATAACGAGTTATGCTCCTCTCATGAAAATAATTCTCAAAACAACAAAAGAAAAAGAGTAACAATCAATTATTGTAGTCTCCACTTGAGCAAAAGGAATAAAAATTTCGATAAATCAATAAGGGTATAGGCTTGCGTTATTCTCAATATTCACGAATCGAGAATAATTCTTGTTTGTAATTTGGTCAAATAAAGAATATTTTTCACGTTTTAAGATACAGTCGTTGTCAAAATTATTTGTGTCACGCAAAAATTGTATAATGTATTCCGCAAAAATTAAAACTTGGGCTAACCACTTAATAATATAACTAAATTTTTTTTTTGTATTAGGAGTACAAATTGAAAATGCGGGATTTTTTTCTATTTTTGAACGTTTATTCTGAAAAAATGGTAACAAATGAATTATTCAAAGTATTGTCCATCGCTAGCCACAACTTTTTCCCATCTTTCTGGCAATTTACGGATACCGTCGCGAAAAAATTCGGCCGGCTTGGCTGCTATCCAGTCATCGACCCATTTTTGGGCTTCTTCGTAAGAATGGAAGCGCTGGTCAGCTAGGTCATGTGTCATCGATCGGAAAAGGTGGTAATCGGAAGGAGCAATATCTGGGCTATACGGCGGGTGGGGTAAGACTTCCCATTTCAGCGTTTGTAGGTATGTTTTGACCGGCGCTGCAACATGTGGCCGAGCGTTGTCATGTTGCAAAATTACTTTGTCGTGTCTTTGCTCGTATTGTGGCCGTTTTTCTTTGAGTGCGCGGCTCAAACGCATCAATTGAGTTCGGTATAGTGCTCCTGTGATGGTTTCGTTCGATTTCAATAGCTCATAATACACCACACCCAGCTGGTCCCACCAAATACAGAGCATGAGCTTGGCGCCGTGAATATTTGGTTTGGCCGTCGATGATGATGCATGGCCGGGGTAACCATATGATTTTTTGCGCTTCGGGTTATCGTAATGGATCCACTTTTTATCACCAGTGACAATGCGATGCAAAAAACCCTTCCGTTTTTGCCGTTCGAGCAGCAGTTCGCATGCAAAAAAACGGCGCTCGACGTCTCTCGGCTTCAGCTCATACGGCACCCAATGTCCTTGCTTTTGGATCATTCCGAGGGCTTTTATACGATGGGAAATGGCTTGTTGTGTCACTCCCAATGAATCTGCGAGCTCTTGTTGAGTTTGACACGAGTCTTCATTGAGTATTGCCTCCAATTCAGCATTCTCAAACTTTTTCACTTGGCCCGGCCGCTCTTTGTCCTCAACGTCAAAATCACCACTTCTAAACCGCACAAACCATCTCTCGCACGTTGAAACCGATGGAACATGACTCGGATAAGTCTCGGAGACCAATCGATGTGCTTCAGCAGCACTTTTCTTCAAATTAAAGAAGTAAATTAAAACTTCCCGCAAATGCTGTTTTGTTGGCACGAAACTCGACATATTGAGAGCTCAAAAAAACTATGAATTTGACACTGCGACAAATTGACACATACTGAAAATTAAAGCTATAAGACGTAGCTTTGACATGAACATAGTAACAGTACTGCCTGATGCGTATAGCGTTAGTAACGCCATCTGTTATCAATCCCGCATTTTCAATTTGTACCCCTGATATATTTATTGTTAATTATTGATGTTTCATTTAGTAAAAAAAAAAATTAAAAATCTTTATAATTCATTAAAATAAAATTAAAAAACAAAATGGACAAAATTATTTGTGTCTCATATTTTTGGGACAAAATTATTTGTACCTCATCACAAAGTTGACTAAAAATTACTAAATTAATTCTAATTTATTCCCTTTGCCCCATAAACTCAATAGGACGTACTGCCACCATTATTGTTAACCACTTCTTGAAGGCGATGCGGCATGGATTGGACCAGATTTTCCAGGATTTGTTTAGGTATTTGATCCCATATCCGTTTTATTTCGTCAAACGTTTCCTTGGGCGTTCTTCCAATAGTTATTATTATTTTTTGTTTAATATAATGCCATAGATTCTCTATGGGATTAAGATCTGGGCTTTGTGGTGGCCAGTCTATAGTTTCTTGGCCCAAATCTTTAAGGAATTTAGTTATTAGTTTGCTTTTGTGTATTGGAGCATTATCTTGTTGCAATACGAAATCTGATCCTATCAGTTTACACCCGGAAACCATTGCATATTCATTAAGGACCTCTAAGTATACGGTAGAGGTAACTTTTCCCGGTAGCACTGTGAGATCTTCTACACCATTATAACAAAAACACCCCAAAACCATTACTTTGCCTCCTCCGCTGTGCCGAGTAGGCATTGTGATGTTACGAAACTTCCTTTGTTGAGGTGTCGAATAAAAATATTTCTTACCGTAGCTTTCATCTAAAGAGAAGCACGATTCATCGGTCCATAATATATTGCGCCAGAACTCGACAGGTTTTGCTAAATAGGTCCGAGCAAAGTTTAGCCGTTTTTTTCTATTTTTCTCACTTATAAATGGCTTCGTTTGCACAACATAAGCTTTAACATTTGCTTCACGAAGCCGTCTGCGAACAGTTTTTACGCTAACTTTATTATGTCTTTCACTATTTATGTCACACTGAACAGATTTTACTGAATTCAGAGGGTTTCTTTGCACAAGCGTAGTGATCCTTCTGTCTTCTTTAGGCGTTGTCTTTCTTTTACGGCCTCTTCCTTTAACATTTTTTAGGCAGTTTTGGATTTTAGATTTCTGAATTTGGTACATCACCGAATTTTTGTGACAGTTGTACTTTTGGGCTAGATTTTTAACTGAAACACCAGCCTCGTAGCCGGCAACAATCGAGACTCGAACTTCTAATGATAACTCCTTAATTTTTCCCATTCTTTAAAACAAACTGGTCTTGTTGAGGCGAAAATTATGACTAAATGAACACGTGTAACATTTAAAAAAAAAATTAAACAAAATCAATGTTCCCGTTACTAGGAATTTTTCAAAGGTAGGTACAAATAATTTTGTCCCAAAAATATGAGACACAAATAATTTTGTCCATTTGTTTTTTAATTTTATTTTAATGAATTATAAAGATTTTTAATTTTTTTTTTTACTAAATGAAACATCAATAATTAACAATAAATATACAAAAAAAAATTTAGTTATATTATTAAGTGGTTAGCCCAAGTTTTAATTTTTGCGGAATACATTATACAATTTTTGCGTGACACAAATAATTTTGACAACGACTGTATGAAATATTCTCGAAATATGAAATAATAAAGATGAATAGAGTATTAGTAAATTATATTTATTAGAATATATTCAGCTCGATTATCGAATCTGCGGGATTGAATAATGAATATTGAATCGGACGCAAATCGAACATTGAATTTAAGAAAAATGAGAAGCAGTCGTCTTCAAACTTATTGTTAGTTTCGCAGGAATTCCTATAGATTTTCTAACTATCCTTAGGTTCTTATATTTGTACAACTTGATAAATATGTTAGTTTATGCTATAAAGGTCGATGCACATTTAGAACGAGCGGCGACAACCAATTTTTCTTTTTCACCAAATTATTTAAGAAAATTGCTAAAATAGTAAAAAACCGTACGTTTTTAATTAACGATAATTAAAATATCGTGTATTTACTAAAAATAAAATGTAAAATTTTCAGAGTTTTAATACAAAATTTCAATTTATCGTGACAAATTAAAATTTATCGAAATTATATTATTAAAACTCCTAGAATTTTACATTTTATTCTGTATAAATTCACAATATTTTAACTATCGTTAATTAAGAACATGCAGTTTTGACTAGTTTAGCAATTTTCTTACATAATTTGGTGAGAAACAAGAACTCGTTCTCAATGTGCACCTATACCTTAAGAGGAAACTTGATAAATCGTATCGCTATCTGGAAATACGACTCACCTATAGTGAGTCAATAAGAAGATTTTTTTTTAACATAGCATGCTACCGAACAATACGACCCATAAAAATTGTGGTACGATAAAACGGACCTCTATTGCTTTGCCGGTTAAGAAATGCGACAAAATTTATACGTTTATGCGGGGTAAATCTCAAAAGATCTAGATTACATGGAAATCATGCATTCAGATTCTTTCAATAATCGAGCTGATTAATAATAACCATATATTTATGTTTTTGTTCTACAAATAATTATTTTGATTTGGGTCTGTTAAATCTTACTGTTAATACAATAATCAAATCTTGTATTTATGACAATTTAAAATCCAATATTTTAATTTGGAGGTGAATTAAATGCAAAAATACGACATATATACAGTAGAGCCCCATTAAGATGTGAACGATTTCGCTAACTACAATGCGATGAACCTCATTTTTTTTTCTTAATTTTATTTTTGATTTTTAAAAGGTGAGATAGTCTGATTTTTTGATATTGCAATGTTTTTCATTAAAACCTACTTAGCACGTACACTTGCGAATTGTGACCAGGTTACCCCTTACACAATTGTACCCATCACGCAGCTGCCTAATACATGACCAGAACAGCTCACGTGATGCACACCCTACTGAAAGGCAACTTTGGTCCCCTTCCCCCTCCAATGGACGCCAAACAACCCAGAAGATCAGTAGCGTTACAACAATAATCCAACTAAATCAGAAAATTTAACAAAAGTGTATTTAATAGTGACATATTTATAGTTACACACATCCACTTTTCGAAATTTACTTGTTACTCTAGAGTCTAATCTCTAGTATTGTATCCATATACTATACAAACATGTACATCTAAAGCTATGTTTACGCTGCAGATAGGTTTCCATCGTGTGAAAAGGACCGTGTAACAATAGGTTCGGTTGTACTGATTTATTAACATCTAAAATTGAAACTTTGCTTCAAAATCGAAATGTTGTAGGAAAAAAAGAGATAATTGATTTTGGTAGAATCGTTTAAAGACTTTCGTTTGAGTTACAAACTTTTCCCGTGCAAAATTTTTTAATTTTGTTTTATTTGTAATTAATTTAGAAGAATGGTGTCATAGAAATTTAACAAAAGTGCGGAAAAATTCTTGAGCCCGATTTTTTAAATGTAAATTTGGCATATTAATTATTATATTACAGATTATATTACACATTCCACAAATTAACTTTATACCTTTAGAATATATTTACATATTCATATTATCAAAAATCAAACATTTTTTTCGACTATAGGCTAAAACACAAACACCTATACGTCAAATTAAAATTTTAATCTGAAAAACGATTAAGCCAAACTAAAAGGGAGTAAACAATTGAAAGTTAAACCGTAAACAGCCGAAATTGACTGCGGAAAGAGCATAGCGTACGACCGCAAGAGGTATAAATCATACAGGCAGCAATTTTTTGACATGTACTGTATATATACGAACAAACCAACAGATAACAATACTTTATTTAAATATAGACCTAAAAGTTCCTTCATCCACCACAAAAAAAAAAAAACACACCAACAAAACAAAATGAAAATTAAACAATTTTTCATAACCAATTTATGTTTTTGTTTTTTTTTTTGTTTTGTTTTTTGGGGGAGGTTTGAAAAATATTTTAACTTCATTCATTCTTATACAACTTGAGGTTCTTATATTTTGTTTTGGTTCTTGTGCTGTTACTTCTTTTTTTGTTATTGTTTTAGATTTGGTTTTTTTTATATAGGTATTGTAGGTATATTCCTCCTTTCCACATATCCAAACATATACATACATATGTACGTATATTATTTTGTATTGTTCACATGGAAAATGCGGATAAATTAAATATTCATAAAATTCATAATTCAAAATTTACCAAGAACAGAAAAAAAAAACAAAAAAACAAAATAAAAAAAGTTACTATAAAATGAAAATGGAAAAGTTACGAGACATAACCTTTGATTTAGTTAAAAGTTACCAAAAAATAATAATTTTTAAGGTTAAAAGCTTGATTTATGTTGAACCAAAATTTACAACTGTTTATAATGCCGGGAATGTATTAAGGTACGAAATATTTACACCATTTTATGTGTTTTCTGGTATATGTCTTCATTCGGCTTTTGTTTTATTGTTTTGTGTACTCGTATGCGGGTGAACATTTATTGGCGGCTAAAAGGGTCAGTAAGTCATATATATTATTTACAATGATAGTACCAAGAAATTTTATGAGTTATACAGTTAAGCTCAATTTCTAACACGTTGCCAATGTAAATGACTTTTGTATGATTTCCTTTTGAAAATATATTTTCTATGCGAAGTTCAAAGTATTCGCTGTATATAGATAGATAACAGAACAACAGCACGTAAATAAGCTTTTCTATATCTTCTCTCCTTTTTTTTATGTATATTAAATTAATAATAACATTTTTTTGTGCTTTTTATTCGTTAAATGAAAATCAGTATTTTAATTGGATTTTTCCAGGTAATTTACTCTATTTAATGAAATATTATATTTTGCTGGGAAATTTTTTTTTTTCTTCATTCAGCTCGTCGTATTTTTTGTCTTTTTATTTGCTGTAATCAAGCTCAAAATGATAATCATAATAATAATGTGAAAATTGAAAAATGAATGAATACAAAAAAATAAAAATCGCTGGAAAATTAAATTATGAATAAGATGAGATTTTCATTTCAAATATAATTAAATTTTTTTTTTTTTTTGTGAAAATCTGAAAAACGCAAAATTTTTAAAATTAAAAAGCTCGTTTTGTGCTTTGTGGTCAGTAAATTTATGATGAAATTAGATTTTTGCTTGTTTTTCGGATTTTTTTTTTTTTTTTGGGCTAATGTGATTACATTTTGTTATCAGCGGGTAAAATATTGTATATATGGGGGTTGGTTGCTGTGTAGATGCTTTTAAGTAGGATATTTAATTGATATTATTTTACCTTTGGAATTTGTTGATATTTTTCTTTTTATCGATGGTGACATTAACGATATTAATTTTGTTGTAAGCTTTGTATGTTTGTTTTAGGGATGGTAATCCTTTTTTTTGTTGGGTTTCAGGAAACAAACCCAGATTCTCATTCTCAGCGCTCTAATTATTATATGGATCCGATCGTGTTCATTTTCGGAGAAGAATATAGCCGACATAACGGTTCGCTGGTCTTAGTGACGTCATGACGGTTTCGACCATGTCAAGTACGAACCTTATCTTCCTGCCTAGTTATCATTAACGCGTACCAGACAATCAGATCCTCTATCGTTCGCCAATGTTTTATTTCCGATTGTAGGGTACATCATCGTGCAGTTCTGTATGAAATTTCATGTTGTCCGAAATTAGTTATGAATAGCTTATGTTAAATAGGTTGGTTGGACGGAACTAAAATTTAGAATAATTCTCTGCTTAGAAAAATTCTCTCCTTAGTATACCATCCGGTCTGCAAACGCTTTATTCGGTTCATTTGTCCATCTCCGTGTTGAAAATGCAATATTACTTGGTCCCTAGTAAATTATCCAGATAACACGGGTTGGAACAGCAATTTTTGGTATCAGAGTTTATTTCCACAGTAAGTACAGAGTTGTACAAACAGTTATTTCACTAAGTTTCTCCTTTCAATTATCATTCTAGCTTCATCTTAAAATTAGAGGTCGAATTCTTAATGAGTGGCTTCTTCCTATTTACAATAGTTTTGTGTACAATATTTATTCTTCTCAATAACCATAAATCTCAATTACTTTCTTTAAATTCGCTAAAGTCCATATTCTACCATCCGCACTTAAATTATTAGCATTGATAGTTTAGTTCAATGAATTTTCTGCTCAGAATGACATTAATGATTCTCTTAAGATAATCTGAAAATGGATCAAGTGTACTTATTCGAGCCGAACATTAGAATTAACTCTCGACTCGCAAGGCAGAATATCTTAAGTCTATTTTCCTGATTCTTCAGAACAGCGAAATTAGTGCAAAACACGTTTACTGAAAAATGTTTAAACAATTTTACTAAAAACCTTTGGCGTTTAAGGTGTGGCTTTGAGAGGACTATTTTTAAATCTTGAGTTTTTTAGATTAGATTTACTGGTATTGTATTAAATTGGAAATTTGTTATTTGAGATATTTTCCTGTTTTACTAAAAACAGCATTCTTTAGCCTTATCTTACATAAGCTATTTATCCCAAAAATCATTTTTTTTTGTTTTTTTAAGGATACTTAAGTGAAAATGCGTATGTAGTAAAATTTGCTGTTTGGAAATTTGGACTGGATATAAACAGTTTTCCCATAGGGACATAACAATTTTATATTGTAATACGAACGCACTTTTGAACGTTTTGAACGCGTCTCTCAACGTCAAAACGTCAGTCAAGGTAAATAATTTTATCATGGTGAAGTTCACGAACGAGCAACGTTAAGAAATTATTAAAAGTTGCTACCGAAGTTTTGAGTCGGTGGTCGCAACTTTAAGATCGCTTACTCCAGTTTTCGGTAGTAATAATCGTCCCACCAGATAGGTTATTCGTGATATAGTGGATAAATTCGAGTTAAAATATTCACTATTGAATGTTCCTGTGCCAGTAAAGTACCGAAAATATATCGCAGCCGTAAGTGCTTCAGTTCAAAATGAGCCAAATCGGTCGATTCCGCGCGGTTCACAGGAATTCGGAATCTATCAAACAACATTGCGGTGAATTTTGAGTAAAGCCGTTGGCTTACACACTTACAAGATCAAATTAACTCTAGAACTGAATCCTCTTGTGCATTTGAAACACCGAAACTTCTCCGATTGGCCCTTGCTTAAGTTTGGAGGAAATCCTGAATTTCATCGAAATAATCGAGCAAAATATGCGTTATAGGCCAGTAACAAGCCCACATGTGCTTCAAAAAACTCCATTATAACCACAAAAGTGACCGTGAGGAGTGTTTTTCGTCGATGAAAATAATCGCCATGTTACGATCAATTCAGTTCGCTATCGTGCTATGTTGGAAGACTATTTTTGGCCAGAATTTGATGGACTTGACATCAGTGATATGCGGTTTGAACAAGATGGTGCCATATGTCACAAAGCTGGTCAAAAAATTGATCAATTGAAGAGGAAGTGGCGCGGTCGAATTGCCACCTCGCTCATGCGATTTAACACCGTTGGACTTTTTTTATGGGGCTACGTTATGTCGTTGGTTTATGTCAACAAGCCAACAACGTTAAAGGAGCTCAGGGACAATATCGCTCGCGATGGTTATATGAACGAAATCGAATTCTATAGTTAAATGTAACATATGTATTGCGCCTGGAATAAAACCCGATATAATAGGACAATATATATGTATGATTATAAAAAGCATAATTATCAGAAATTTAATTTTATTAATTAACTTAAAAATTATAAAATTCAACAAAAAATTTTAAAAAGAAAAAATATTAACGAAAATTAAACTTACAAAAAATGAATCGTCTACATGTTCAGTTTGATTTGGATGGTAATCCAAAATTTAAAAAAAAAATCATTGTATATTTGATCAATTAAATCAATCATGTCTAAGAGATCTTTCTTCATTGCTGTGCTGATTTTTATTGGTTGTGAATAGGACGGTTTCAAATCATTTATCGAAATAAGGGATTATTAGTATTATTATTGATTAAAGGGCCATGTGGGCGATAAGCCACCTCGCACTGCGACCTAAAAGATCTATTGTGCTGGAAAATCGAAATAAGGGATACTTCACGTTTAGCAACAAAAAAATGTTTAAATGGTTCGCTTTCGTTTAAGCTGGTCGTATAGTAAACCAATCCCATTGCTTTTGTAAATCTGAGCCATTTCACGTCGTACCAAATAAATATTTTACCATCTGTATCATTTTTTTCGCCATACCAAATTTTTCCTTTGCAAAACCTGAAAAATTGAAAAACTGATGTTGAGCCATTTCATCAACTAAAAGTGGTTTCTTGTATCCAATGGTTCCTACAAAAGCATACCAATCTCGAGGATGATGGATTTTAAGTTGAGTTCATTTCTTTTTGCATTCTATTTCCATCCCAAAAAACTTGTGGTCTATAATTTCCATTAATACCGGTATTTTGCATGAAAACCAAAAACATCGTTGAAACGAACGAGTTCTTGCACGATTTGGTATTGTCTCTAAATACAGGAAAATATAAGAAGCTTTTGCATTTCCTCCCAGCTCGGCTGTTGTTTCATCCAATATTAAGCAAGTAGCTTGATTTGTTGAGCAATCATTTACGGTCAAATTGTATGTCCATAGAGCACGTTTATAAAAACCTACGGACGTTTCCAAATATGGAGTTGGTAAACATTTTCGTAGATTGAAAGTTAAAACTTTTTGTACTGGATTCTCTTGTACTTCTATGCGATGTTGTCGCTGACGTTCAATTAGTGTTTTTTTATCCACTTCTTCTGCCAAATCAATTTTTAATTTTAAGACTTCACTCGTATTGCAGCGGTCTGATTTTGGAGGTTTAAATTTAATTCTCATAGTTCTAAAAATCTCTGCATACTTTGTATATGATGCCGCATTCACTTGCTGCTTACTATACAGTTTGTACATTTTATTTAAATTAAGGTCACTATGTAAATAACGATGTGAACTTTTTTCTCTAGTATAGAGACTTTCGTATGATGGAAAACTTTATAGATGTGTGCGGAATTTATTAAAAAAATGCAAATATATCTTAAAAAAATTTATGACGCTAATTTAGAAAAAAATAAACAGACTCTCATAACGTAAGTAACACTAATATAGTTTAGCTCAAGAAATTATACATCGAATTAAAGTATTATTACATCTTAAGTTCACATAGGACGGTAATATTCGTTTTTGCATTTAAAAAATTCTCTTAAGTACGATTAAGGTAAACTGAATTATTGCTAACAATTACCAATGTTTTATCTTTTGTATATATAAAAATTAATCAATTGGAAAAAACATTTTAGAATTTAGATGTTACGTCGACATAAGCTATTTTTGCAAAAACAAAAACGGTTGAAAACGACTTAATATGAAATTATTTAATGCAATATCTTGAGTTGTAAGAACCACAGAAACTCATTTCTTTTGTCAATCTGTAGCCCTTGCAAACCTCTATTCGATTCCGGTGTGTTCTCAAAAATGCCTTATGTCGACTTAAGATATTTTGCCTTGTGAGTTGTGAGAATTGAATGTGAACACTGTTACGTTTTCACCATATGCTTGAAGGCAGGTATAATGTTGTGGTTTCGTATATGAAAGGATAGAGTCTTTTTGCACTGCAATATTGTGTACCAGAATTGTGCTACTCCAAAGGTGTGGTCTAATATGTGTTTGGTAAATCTAAAAAGGAGATATTAGAAATCATCTGTCTCATTTTGTACTGCTTTAAGTTTTTCAACAGCTCCATTATAGCGTCGTATATGTATTTGTCCTTGGGAAATTAGATGATAGATAGCCATCCCAATTGGACTTATAAATGATCCCCTTAACAATTCCACTGAGACGGCTCAGAAAATTGGTCGAACTGTTGTATTCTCAGGAATAATCAAAAAATGGTTGGAAACTGCTACTGCCAAATGCATAATATCAGAAGTCGTAAGGGTTTGTATGACCTTATTTGCAATTCATTCCAAGGAATGCAAGGAATTGCTCAGCATTAGTTAGGAATTTATTAGGATTGTTTGATGTGTTCTGGAATTTCAATAACCGTTAGCAACACTGTAAAGGGTATGTTTGGTCCTCCAGAATGATTTTAGAGAATTAAGAAAGCTTCAAGTTCCGAACGTTACTAAATTATTGGTTTTCGACAAATTGTTTTGTTTAAATCATTATGAACAAGCACTGTGCAAGAGTTGAGTGTATCTAACAACTCTTTTTAGTGTCATTTCGCGAAGCGAGCTTGTAGTGCGCACAAACTTCCTTTAACAATTACAGTCTTTGTTATTACGGTTCAAAATTTTATCAGTTGTCGTGAAAGATGTGGTAAAGTGGCTGAAGCGCGGAAAGCCACCGCTTGTCAAAAAAAAGAATGTCAAAACCCGCGTTCTCACGAGAAAATTAACGAACTTCGGTAACTTATTTTATCAGTCGATATTCTGGGACCAATCTCGTTGAAGTCTGGTCAAAAATTCGATCCGCAAACACCTAATCCAGAGGCAGGATTTTAATTTTTTTTTCTTTTACTTTTATTTATTATCTGTTGATTTATTTTCGGTTAAGAAACTTAAATTCAGAACGATTGGGTAGTTTACTTCCTGCTAGCGGAGATATTTGTTATGGTTTTTACTACAGCCGTTTGTGAGATACGGCGAGCTCCTCGAGTCACCAGCTAACAACTAAACCGGCTAGCGTCCGTCATTTATTAATGGTTATTTCTTTTGTTTCTTCAATATAAAGGCTAGGTTACAATTTAATGTGTTCTTTCTCATTTAAAATCGTGGTAGGGACTATGATGTACAATTCATAACTCACTCGACTGTAGCACTCTTTCTTGTATATAGTAGAGATTTTAATAACTGGAAAAGAATAAATTTTCCATTTTCTAAAAGTTTTATTAAATAATTTTTTGCCTTTTCCAGAATATGTCTCACATTTTCAGAATATTTACCCCTTTTTCAGAACAATTTTAGAGAATTTATCCATAAATAAACGTCTTTTTATAAACTATTTTAGCATTAATTCAAACTAGTTTTTTATCAAAGACAAGTGAGGGAATAGTTCATCGCTTCCACAGCACCAAAGCCCCTCTTACCAGATTAAACCCTAGGTGCAAGTTGCTGCAGATGATGACTCCGGTTGATCTGTTAACCCAATTCTTCGTTACTATTATTCTCATCGTAAATTGATTAAAACAAAGTTGGCTAGGAGAAAATAATTAGGGATGGCTACCTTTCTATCTAAATGTGTGGATAATGTGTCACCTATGCAAAAACTATAAATACTTTGAAAAGAGTACATATCATGACGCAACTCCACTTAAAGCAGTAAGTCAACATTAATAAAAAATTTAAAAAAAAACTGGAAAATTAGAAATATTCTCAAAAAATCTACAAACATCTTCAACAATTTTGAATAATGTCCCGCGAGAACCTAATTTCGAATCAAGTTCAACAATTTACTGAACCCAATAATCTCGAAACCAATAACTAAATGTCAATCAAATTTGAGATGTTTGAAAAAGGTCACTTTGTGTTCCAGAAAAACTCGAATAAACTGAAAATACTAGAATAATCTTCAAAAATCATCAACTGAAGTCAAACTCACAGAATCGTGTATAATTTAAAAATGCCATGTATCCGTCGCAAACAATGAATCCTTTTGGAAATATAACATTGACGATGATGCAGATAACTTCGATGTCTAGCTAATCACCGCTACTTAAATTTAAAAATTTTGAATTTCGAAATTTCCATGGTTGAATAATATCGATAAAATCGAAGAATAAAGAAAATCTGGAATAGATTAAAGTCTATAAAATTTCGAATAATAAACTTAAAAACTTCGAAACACCCCAGAAAAAATTGAAAGAGTGCTAGAATAACCTCGATATACTAAAAAAAACTCGAATAATTCCAAAAATCTCGACGAATAATAGATTTCCAAAATAGTCTTGGAAAATATAAAAGCTTGTAGATTACATCGCTGTATACGTGTATACAAAGAGTATATTGGTGTGTTTATTTTCGACGCTACTATTGATTCCCTCCATTATCTACACCATTGTTTAAAAACTTAAATTTTCCCTACTTCACTAAATCTTGAAATCATTTAAAATTGTAAAGCCTCCAAATAATAGTCGACATTTACCAAAAAGCCAACATCCAAACCATAGAACATGCTTTAAAAACAAAATTATGAGAAACAAAGGTGACATTACATATTCATGTGTAACAACACAAAATTTGTTTGTTTCATATTTATGCGTTATGTTGTTTATGTTACATATTATGAAATATATCAAACCCATATATTTTATAGGTACACATCCATATAAAGGAGTAAGATTTGTATTCGCCTGCATAAACCCACACATACACACATACACACATTCACAAATTCATTTCTAAACATTCAATATTGATTTAGTGGTGAAAAACATTATGCTCGATAGTCAATGAAAATATCCTATTTCTCCTCAGAATCGAAATATGGCTTGGCAAAAAAAAAGAAAAACATAAAATTATTTATGTTTTATCGTAGGCTAAAAAAATGGCAAACAACAATATAATATATTTTGTCATTTTTTTTTTGTATTTATTTCGAAATGATTTATTATATTTTTATTTATTTATGTATCATACATCGTGTATATGGGGATGAGGGGGCTCGGTAATATTTTATTGGCTTAATTCGGGAAATGTATGTTTTCCGAGAAAATGAGAAAAACATGAAAGTTTTAATATGTATACCTACTCGTAGATTGAAGTGCTATGTATTTTTCATTTTACGTATTTTTATTAAAAAACAAATGATTTCAAGTATTTTTTTCGGTGTTATTACACTCAGTGTACGGGTGCAGAATTGTTTAGCACCGTTGATGTTTTTTTCACAGATTAAGTAATTACTGTGAGGTTTATTTATATACGAGGTATTTTCGAGAAAAACAAATTATTTTTTAATGTTAATGGTTTTGTGCGGTAACGTGTGAATTTATAAATTTTTCTGAGTTCGTTTCGGAGAAAAGTGTATAATTTAAACAATTCCATTCGAAACAATTATCCACAATTCAACGTGAGTTTGAATATTTTAAATAGAGACGATTTTGTAAAATAGTTACAATTAGTAATTTAAAAATATTCCAGAAAACGAAGATTTAATTTAAAATCAAATTGGAAACATTTTTAATTTAAATACCTTTTAAATTTAAGATTCAACTTTAAAATTAAGACCAAGTTTAATTTTAAAATATTCTGAAAAACGAACATTTAATTTGAATGTTAGGATATAATTTTTGAGAAAGAAAGATTTATTTTAAAAATATTCTAGAAATGGAGAATTTAATTAAAAGTTAGGATGGAAATATTTTTAATTCTAAAATGTAATGGAAAATCAAAAGTTGTAATTTTAATATTAGAATGGAATTTGTGAAAAAGAAATATATTTTAAAATTAAAACCTAATTTAATATTTAAGATTCAATTTTAAAATATTCTGGAGAAATAAGACAAATTTTCTAATTAGAATCCAATTTCTAGAAGAGATAGAAAGAATTTTAAAATATTCTAAAAATGGGAGATTTAAATTAAAACTAAAATGAAAATAATTTTAATATAAATTTATAATAAAAATAATTAAACGAAATTTAATATGGAAGATTAAGATGTAAATATTTAAAAAAAAATTGAACTTTTGGAAATATTAACTTCAAATAAATTAAAAATAATTGTAAAATATTCTGAAAAATAAAGGTTTAATTTAAAGTTCAGAATGGAATTTCTGGAAAAGAAAGTCCTAATTTTAATATATTCTTGAAAAATGAAATTTAAATTAAATTTAGAATAGAAATAATTTTTGTTTTTAAATAATCTGGAAAAAATAAAAATTGGAATGGATATATTTTTCATAAAAATATTAAAACGAAATTTTTTACGTAACCTATCATTTATTTAAAATATTCTAGAAAAGGAAGATTTAAATTAACATAAGAATATAAATATTTTTAACATAAAATTTTAATAAAAATATGAAAAAGAAATTTAATATGGAAAATTTAATTTTGAAAGACTTAATTGAACAATTTTTGAATTTTTGGAAATATTAATTAAAAATAAATTAAAAATAATTTTAAAATATTCTGGAAAAGGAAGATATAATTTTAAAATATTTCATAAAAGGGATATTTAAATTAAAATTAGAATGGAAATATTTTTATTCTAAAATGTAATGGAAAACCGAAAGTTTTAATTTTAGTATTAGAATGGAATTTGTGAAGAAGAAATATCTTTTAAAATAAAAACATAATTTAATATTTAAGATTTAGTATTAAGATATTCTGGAAAAATAATATTTAATTTTAAAATATTCTAGGCAGGGAGATTGAACTTAAAATAAAATATTCTGTAAAAGAAAAATTTAATTTTATAATTAGAACGGGATTTCTGTAAAAGAAAGATTTAATTTTAAAATAATAGAAAAATGTAATTTGAATAATAGTAAGAATAGAAATATTTTTAATATACATTTTTATTAGAGAGAGTTAAATTAAAATTAGAATGGAAATATGTTTTATTTAAAATAAGAAGAAATATAATTTTAATTTTCAACTATTTTGAAAAAGCGAAAGTTTTAATTTTAAAATTAGAATGAAATTTGTAAAAGAGCAATATTTAATTTTTAAATATTCTAGGAAAATGAGAATTAATTTTAAAATATTATAAAATTAAAATGAATTTTTTTTTTAAATTTAAAATATTCTGGAAAAGCAATATTCAATTTAAAATTTAAAACGAAATTTAATAATTAAGATTTAATTTTAAGAAATTCTATAAAAGGGAGAATTAAATTAAAATTAGTTTAGAAATATATTTAATTTTTAACTATTCTGGAAAAGGAAGATTTTAAAATTAAAAACGATATCTATTATTACAGATTTTATTTTAATATATTCAGAAAAACGAAGAATTAAATAAAATTTTAAGATGAAATTTCTGTTGAAGAAAGATTTAATTTCAAAATATTCTAGAACAAAGAGATTTGAATTAAAATTAAAATATTTTTAATTTTAAAATATTATAGAAACAGTAGATTTAATTTAATAATTAAAATTGGATCTTTGAAAAAAATGGATTTTAAAATATTCTAGAAATAGGAAATTAAAATTAAAATTAGAATAGAAACGTTTTTAATTTTAAAATATTTTGAAATTCGAAAGTTGTAATTTTAATATTAGAATAGAATTTGTGAAAAAAAAAATATTTTAAAATTAAAACATAATTTAATATTTTAGATTAAGTTTTAAAATATTCTGGAAAATAAATATTTAGTTTTAAAATTAAAACAAAATTTAATATTTAAGATTCAATTTTAAAATATTCTGGAAAATAAGAAAAATTTTCTAATTAGAATCCAATTTCTAGAAGAGATAGAAAGAATTTTAAAATATTCTAAAAATTGAAGATTTACATTAAAGCTAGAATGAAAATAATTTTAATTTAATTTATAATAAAAATAAAATTATAAATATTTTAAAAAATTTGAACTTTTGGAAATATTAACGTCAAATAAATTAAAAATAATTCTAAAATATTCTGAAAAATAAAGGTGTAATTTAAAGGTTAGAATGGAATTTCTGGAAAAGAACGACCGAATTTTAATATATTCTAGAAAAATGAAATTTAAATTAAGATTAGGATAGAAATAATATCAGTTTTTAAATAATCTGGAAACAATTAGAAATAGAATGGATATCCATTTTTGATAAAAATATTAAATCGACAGTTTTTACGTAACCTATCATTTATTTAAAATATTTTAGAAATGGAAGGTATAAATTAAAATAAGAATGGAAATATTTTTAACATACAATTTTATTAAAAATATTAAAAAGAAATTTAATATGGAAAATTTAATTTAAAGGTTTAATTTTAAAATTTTTGAATTTTTGTAAATATTAATTAATTACAAATAAATTAAAAATAATTTTAAAATATTCTGAAAAAGGAAGATATAATTTTAAAAGGGACAATTTAAACGGGCATACAAGAAAAAAATTTTGGCGACAAACATTAGCATCAAAAATGATAAATTGGCATCACAAATAATATTTTGGGACAACATATGAAAAAACAAACAAATATTTTTGAAGGACATAATTAAATACTGTGACGACAAACTTTGGCATCAAAATTAATAAATTGGCAACAAATATAATATTTTGGAACAAAACAATGAAAATACAAACAAATAATTTTCAGCGTCAAAAAAAATAGTTTAGCGACAAAGAGTAACATCAGAAATTAGAAATAAGCAGCAAATATAATATGTTGTTAAATTATTAAGGTTATACAAAAAAATGTATTTCAGCATCAAACAAAAAATTTTGGCGACAATAAAAAAACACAAAATTTAATTTTCTGTATTTTTTTATTCTAATGTCTTTTAAGCTCTTTCCGAAAGTTATTCTATGTTTTCGAAACACACCAAGAGCAGCGCGACATGTCCCACATATTCCACTTGTGATAGAAGTGTGTGTCCCACATATTCCACTTTTAATCAACATTTACCTATTAAAATTATCAAAAATTTAAATGTTTTTATAAAAATTGCTTATACTTTGGCTTAACATACGACTATCTATGAATACATAAGCAAATCAACATATATTTAAATTTGCTGCTCGCTGCCGCTGCTCGATGTTTTTCAAGCTTAATGCCCCAAACACATAGACGCCGTTCGAAGCGCCGCTGAAATTAAAATACATGTAGTTTCGTATTAGCGATTATATCGGAGAGAACTCAATAAGATACTTATTTGAATAAGTTAGATTCCACACATAAGTGTTCGTTTCGAAAACAGCCTTCTAACGAGTTGACTTATTTTATATCCTTTTCTTACGAAAAAATCTAAATTGCTTGTCATTTTCCCTATGAATATTGTTCTAAGGTAGCGTGATACTGAAAAATTTAAAATTTGCTTTTGACGAACACTGAAGTAAAAAATGAAATTTCAGATAATTAATTATTTAGGGGTCATCAAAATTCAGTACTCTCATTGTTTTATCAAGCGTTAGTGTAATAAGCGTATTATGTCGCGATTTTGCGAATAGCAGTGTCCTTAACTTAAAAAAATTGACAACAAATGAATTTTTATTGTTGCTGTCAAAATAAGTAAGTAAAATCAATTCGAATGATTTTACTTACTTATTTAAGATGGTGTCGAATAAGTAAATAAGTATGAAATAAGTATCGGTTTCGAAAACAGCCCTAGTAGGCGCTTTCCGAAAGTTATACTTATTTATGGAACCTAACTTATTCAATGTAATTTCTTATGTAATAACTTAGGTTTCACAAATAAGTATAACTTTCGGGAAGGGCCTATGGCCATTTTCTAATTATTTACTTATTTGGTGTAACCTAACTTAATACATAAGAAATTACATTATTGAATAAGTTGGGTTACATCAAACAAGTAGGTAATTGGAAAAGGGCCTGTGTAGAATGCGTGTTGAGAAACCTAAAGTCTTTTGGCATGCGCCTACCTTCAAGCTTTTGTTTCACCCTTTGTTGATGAAAATCGCAAATAAACTACTGTAAAATCATAGACTTTTGTACTTAAATTATAAATTCAAGATAGTCTTGATCCACAGTTAACTAATAGATTACCACGGGTGTCTATTGGTTATCGAGAATAAACAACTTGTTGTTAATATAAGTGATCCGTATATTGATGATTATTAAGATTACCACTGGTGGGGTCTTCATAATCTTGAGAACAAACACTTTGTTTCAGTTGTAAATTTATTCTGAGCGTTTATTTTTAATTTGCTCGTCTTTTTATACAAAATCTCATTAATCCAAATTACACTATTTTACAATAAAAAGAAATAATAAAACATTAATGTTTATTAAGCATATTAATGAGAAAAGGTGTTGTGTGACATTATAAAGAAAACAAATTATTAATTTATTAGGTTCCGGCTTGTAGTGTTGATGAGTTGACATAAAATATTGTGTTTTGTTGCACTGTTGATCTCAACAACTACAAAGAACAAACATAATTTTATATTGTAAACGAGCCGCTTTGTTCAAAGGGTAATAAACAACTAAACTCAAGAATCAAATGACGCCTTACTTTGGTTACTTGAACAGTTATTGGCATAAAAATAATAATGCAAATTACGCTCAAAATAAAAACCGAAAAAAATTTTCTTTTACTTTTATCAGTTGACATTAAAAATTAAATAAAAAAACAAAAAAAAAAAAAAAAATTCAAAATTATTTCTCGAATAAATTCTATACCAAAAAAAAGTTGGTTTGAAACTATTCATTCCGGGATGAAAATACACTTCATTATTGTTATAAAATTCCCAAAGTAAGACTACAAGTATGACAAATTCACAGCTAAAGACTTTTAAATGTATGTTTAATGTAATCAACTTGAAGGAATAAAATTAATTGGATGCTTATCATTTGCCGAACAAAATGATTCAAATGATATTTTCACTGTAAAAATAAAATGAAAGTAGGAATTAATCCAGTCTAACAAATAAAGCAAACCTAAAATTTCGTAGCACATTTAGAAAAGTTTCATTTAAGTAACAAATTGAAGAAAGAGATTCGAAAATTTAAAATACCCAATTTGATATAACGCAAAGCGGACCCGTATTGCTTAATTTTTCCGAAAAACTCATAAAATTTTCTTTACAAAACAAATAAAAAATAGTATGCTCATAAATTTGCCCTATATTAATTTGTTGGCAATAAATTAATTTTGATGATAATTATTGTCCCCACTTTATTTTATTTGGTTTCTTAAAGAACATTTTTTGTATAGACATTTGTAATCAGCCAAATATTTTATTTGATAACTATTTATTATTTTTGTTTCTAATGGTTGCCTATACAATGCCCAAAAATAATTTTTTGTGTTCCTTTCAAATAACGCCAAAAAATAATAAATGTTGCCAAATTATTATATTTTGTTCCAAAAAATTAATTTTATGATGCCAATAATTTTGTTTTGTTGCTCATAAATTTGTGCCACTTTATTAATTTTTTGTATCTCAAATATTAATTATTTGTGTGCCGCTTTATTGCCAGCCATTTTAAAATATTCCATAAAAGGAAAATTAAAATTAAAATTAGAATGGAAATATGTTTATTTCTAAAATGTTCTGGAAAATCGAAAGTTGTAATTTTGGTATTAGAATGGAATTTGTGAAGAAGAAATGTCTTTTAAAATTTTTATTAAAGAGTGTTAAATTAAAATTAGAATGGAAATATGTAAATTTTAATTTTATGTTAAGAAGAAAATAATTTTATTTTTAAACTATTTTGAAAAAGCGAATGTTTTAATTTTAAAATTAGAATGGGATTTGTAAAGAAGCAATATTTAATTTTTAAATATTCTAGAAAAATGAGAAATAATTTTAAAATATTATAGACAGGAGAATATTTACGATTTAATTTTAAGATATTCTAGAAAAGGGAGTATTAAATTAAAATTAATACAGAAATTTGTTTAATTTTAAAATATTTTGGAACAGGAAGATTTAATTTTAAAATAAGCTGCACAACAATATTTAAAATTTAATTTTAAAATTAAAACGAAATCTATTATTACAGATTTAATTTTAAGGTTTTCTGAAAAAAGAAGAATTAATTAAAATGTTAAAATAAAATATCTATTAAAGAAAGAATTAATTTTGAAATATTTGTAACATTGTTGGCAATGTTCCAGGCAAACAGTCGTTGAATTTTCGTCAGTTAAGTGTTATCGTGAGGGGAGTACTTAAGCCAAATATTTGACAAATATTTTTGGTTACCCAGGGTGTGTGCTGTCCTGCTAGATTGGTTAATGGTCTAATTGACCGATTCATTTAGGTGGTAATAGAGCGGATGAACATTTGGGTTTGTTACCTTTTCTTTTCATTGGATTTTTTTTTATTATCAACAACAACAACAAAACAAAAAAACATCAAATTATAAATTAAAATTGCTATCTATACTCATTCCACTTCGAGACGTTGTCATAAAATTTAATAAACGGTGTATTATATTTAAATTAAGTATAGAACAGCTACATTGAACGAGTGTACTCGTATAAATACAAAATTGTATTGATAGAGCTGTGTTTGTGCGCGTTTAAGTTTAACATTGGCACTGGTACAATAAGTGGCCATTATTGTTTCATAAAACAAAAATAAAGCAAAATATCCAACAGCGATAGGAAATTAAAACTTACCAGCCAAGAAATTGCTAAATTTCTAAGCTTAAGTTGTCGCGGGAGAGGTATGATAATTTGGCATTTTTTTTTTGATAAGATTTTTTTTTATTACAATTAAAGCTTAATTTTGTGATGATGTAGTGATTACAAATTTGTTTTGTTGCTGATTTAGATCATTTATTGTTTTTTTTTTCGGTTTCGTGTTGTAACGATACTGTGCATTTTAAATCGTTACTGAGGTGCTACTGTAATCGCAAAATTAAATATTATCGTTACACTTGTTTTTCTTGATTCTCCTTCAGCTCCCACCCAAAATTGCACAATTCACCTTGGGTGTTTATGCAAAATTTAATGGTTGATCCCGTTGGTTTCATTTAAATACTCATGTTTGATGGTAAAAGAAAAAAAAAATGTTTTAGTCAAGTCGATGGTGGTTATGGACAAGAGTTGGTGATTTTATTTAAATCGTTTGAAAAAAAAAAATCTTCTAAAATTACACAAAATATAAATTTCCATATTTAAATATAATATAAATATATAATTAATATAAAAATAATATTGAAATTAGTAGTGTTGAAATATAGTTAATATAACAATAAATTTGAACAAATTCAATGATTTTCTGATTGAATTTAATGTACATAGTTCAGTTAATTTGTGATTGGTGATGGGATTAATAATTTGATTTGATGACGAAACGCTTATAGAAGAGTGCAAGTTTTAGAAATTATATTGTGAGATTTGCGAAATTTTGCAAAATTATCTGCATAAGTGAATATAGCTATATATATATATATAAATATATATATATATATATATATATATATATATATATATATATATACATATATACGTGTAACTATAAAACTAGTAAGAAAATTATAAAAAAAAACAACAACACTGTGAATAAATATACAATTCAGTGAAACCAAATTCAGTGAAATTCCGAGTTGTTACATTACGGATTAGCATGTACTTTTGATTTTCTTCAAAGTTAACGTAATTTGAAAGAAAATGTATTGTATAGACTTAAATTTGGTATTCGCTACTACACCGTTAACATTGGTATGGTGTTAACATAAAACATAAAGACATAAAATTATTGTAACAAAGTCTGAAATTTTGTTAATAAAGTGAATTAAACAAATTAAAAACAAAAAGATAAAAAAAAATCTCTATCGTTTTTCATTCATCAAAAATTCAAAATTACTTTGCCTACAAACATTTAAATGGTAGAAACGGATTCCGTTTTGAACAGTGTGTGACCGTTTGTTTAATGGAGGTCATTTTTTTTTCGCTTTGCCGTTGAAGTTTTGTCATCTTGGTGGATCATTCATCATATTATTTTTTTTATGTGTAGTAGTGTTATTGTATTAACGTAAATTAATTCTCATAAGTAATTAAATTTATTTTTCTTTTCCTTAAAATTTTTCATTTAAAATTAAATCAGTGTAAGAAGAAAATAAATGGTAAGGTGCTACCAGACGCAAGATTGGTGCGGCGGCTGGTGAGAAAACCGGTAAGTGACATTTTTGGTGTTTCACATAAATGGTTTCATATATTTTCGATTTTATTTATATATTTATATAAATGAATAACTAATTGAGCATTAAGTTGGGGCAAACTATTGCGATATGAGGATGGAGGTGATATAAGCGTAGATTTTTTTTATTACTAGTTTTTTCTGAAACAAGGGGGTTGCATACTAAATAAACCCACGGCCATAAAATTACCTCTGTAGACTGAGCTCAGGTTAAACCCATATAAATGTTCAAGTTTTAGTATGCAATTTCCCTACAAACACGAAAGTGTTTATGTTTACGGTCCCAGCGGTTTTCTTAAATTGCTGCCCGTAACAGTGTTTTTTTTAACAGGTATCATTTCCGCGACATATTTTTTTTTCTGGCCCCAATAATTGGGCGTGGATCGTTTAATTGCGTACAATAAAAAGAAGAAAATAATTAACTGAGAAAGTTCGGCGTTGCGTGAGATAAAGAAAATGGAAAAGGCCGCCAAACCAAAATGTGACGACGCAATTACTCTAGTCAGCTAAGTGGGCTAATTATAAGTTGGGCAATTGTCCATACTTATTTATTTATTATTTAAATTATATTATTTCTTATTTATTTATTTATTATTTAAATTATATTATTTCTTATTTATTTATTTATTATCTAAATTATGTTATTTCTTATTTATGTATCTATTATCTAAACTATATTATTTCATATTTATTTATTTATTACCTAAGTTGTATAATTTCTTATATACCTATATACATATATTTATTTATTTGTTCATACATATTTTAATTTGATTTATAAATATAACATTCCTGAAGAGATTAATTAAGTTTATTTTTTTTTATATCTATTTATAAATCTTACGTACTACTGTATTAAATGTTCAAATCTTAAGGACCGCGGATCCGTTATACATATTTTTGTTTTGTTATAAACCTAAATCTGATATTAAGTGAATTAAATCAATAATCAATCCATTTCTCTGTGATTTCATTGTGTTTTATATGTTTGAGATTTTCCTTCACGATATTACGAGCAAGACTTTATTTTAATTCACGGAACATTGCTATACTTTTGTTTTTCAGTTTATCTAGGCAATTTCAGAGTACTGTTATGTGTGAATAAACACGGCAACAGGTTATCAAGTAGGATGGGCTAACACTTAATATAAAGGGGCATACCGAATAATTCTGCGTGGTATTGCTAACGGGAGGGAGGAGAGTAGGTGATCCATCATCTAGATCACAATGTATATATACGCGTATGTGTTTGTGTATGTATGTATTTGTATTGTATATATATATATATATATATATATATATATATATATATATATATATATATATATATATATATATATATATATATATATATATATATATATATATATATATATATATATATATATATATATATATATATATATATATACATACATATATGTATATATATATATTTGAAAATGGCTGTAACAACGACACCTTTTTTTCATTTTTTTTTTGTTTTTTTTGGTTCTTATTTATATCTATACCCTTTTTTTTTTTTTTGTGTTCTTATTTATATCTATAAACCTACATAATATTTGATTAAAGTAGTTACATGATCCACTTTTAATAATTAATTTAATTTATTTCAAATAATTAATTTGTTCAGTTGGTTCAACAATCTCCCTATGAGAGCCAGTGATGATGATTGGTATAGTTTTAATGTTTTAAGATCGCTCTATATTTAATACCCTTTTAATTGACGATATGGGTGATGCAGCACTTCTCGATCTCTATGGTCAGTGACAAGAACCTGCTCACCTTCTGTACCTAGCCGGCAAACGTGCTGCGGTCACTAATGTATAGGACCATAGGGATATTCTGCTAGCGTAGTAAAATTCAACGATGAAGTGCCACAATACAGTGGCGCTTCATTCTACAAAGTAGCTCCGTTACATATTCTAGAAAAATGTAAATTAAATTAAAATTAGAATTTCAATAAGTTTAATTTTAAAATTAAAACCAAATTTAATACTTTAGAATTATTGTTAAAATATTTGAGAAAATAGAGATTTAATTTTATTATAAGGATAGAAGTTCTGGTAAAGATGAACTTTATTTTAAAATATTATAGAAAACGGAGATTTAATTTAAAATCAAATTGGAAGCATTTTTAATTTTAAACTATTCTTAAATTAAGATTGAATTCTAAAATTAAAGCAAAATTTAATATTTAAGGTTTAATTCTGAAATTTTCTGAAAAATGAAGATTAAATTTAAAAGTTAGGATGGAACTTTTGGTAGAGAAAGATTTAATTTTAAAATATATTAAAAAAGGGAGATTTAAATTAAAATAGGAATCAAAATATTTTTAATTTTTGAATTTTTAATAAAAATATTAAAACGAAATTTAATATGTAAGATTTAATTTTAAAATATTTAAAAAAAAAATAAATTATTTAATTAAATTAAAAATAATTTTAAACTATTATGGAAAATGAAGATTTAATTTTAAAGTATGAATAAAATATCTGGAACAGAAAAATTAAATTTTATAATATTAATGAAAAGATTAGTTAACAATTTGACTGAACATATTTTAATTTTAAACTAACTAACTTCAATTTTAAAATATTCTGAAAAAATAAGAAAAAGCTTCCAATTGGAATCCAATTTCTAGAAGAGAGAAAAAATTTTAAAATATTCTAAAAATAGGATATTTAAATTACAACTAGAATGAAAATATTTTTAATATAAATTGGTAATAAAAATAATAAAAGGAAATTATTTCGTTTCGAAAAATCGTTTAATCGGAAGATTAAATTATAAACATTTAAAAAATTTCAACTTATGGAATTATTAACTTCAAATAAATTAAAAATAATTGTAAAATATTCTGAAAAATAATGGTTAGAATGGAATTTTTCGAGAAATTTAGATAAGATTTGATTTTAAATCTTTCTATCTAGAAAAGGGAGAATTAAATTAAAATTATAATAAAAATATATTCAATTTTGAACTATTCTGGAACAGGAACATTTAATTTTTAAATTTACTGAAATCTAATAATTAAGATTTAACTTTAAAATATTCTGAAAAATATAGATTTAACTAAAATGTTATAATGAAATTTCTGGTAAAGATAGATTAAAATTAATATTAAAATTAGCATAGAAATAATTTTTATTTTTAAATAATCTGGAAAACATAAAAATTAGAATGGATATATTTTTAATATAAATTTTTAATAAAAATATTAGAACGAAATTTTTTATGTAAGAATTAATCTATTTGATATATTCTAAAAAAGGGAGATTTAAATTAACATTAGAATGAGAATATTTTTAATATAAAATTTTAATAAAAATGTTAAAACAAAATTTAATATGAAAGACTTAATTTTAAAACTTTTGAACTTTTTGGAAATATTATTTACAAATAAATCTATAATAAAATAATTTTAAAATATTCTGGAAAAGGAAGATTTAATTTTAAAATATTCCTGAAACGAAGATTTAATTTAAAATCAACATGGAAACATTTTTAATCTAAACACTTTTTTAAATTTAAGATTTAACTTTAAAATTAAAACAAAATATAATATTTAAGGTTTATGTAAAATTCTATAAAGTAGGAGATTTATATTTAAATTAGAGAGAAAATATTTTTAATAAAAATATTACAACGAAATTTTATACGAAACATTTAGTTTAAAATATTTAAATTTTTTGAATTTTTCGGAAATATTAACTTCAAATAAATTAAAACTTGTTTTAAAACATTCTAGAAATGGGAGATTTAAATCAGAAAGAAAATATTTATATTTTAAAATATTTTGGAAATGGAAGATTTAATTTTAAAATGTTCTGGAAAATTAGCATGGAATTTCTAAACAAGGAATGCTTCTAAACAAGTTTCACACATATTTCAACAAAGAAAGATTCATTGTAAAATTTAACTAAGTAATTTTTCTTTTTTGACGCTTAAATTTTTCATGCGGAAACTTCCGATAACGTTTGCTTTGATTGTAATTTAATAGGAGTATTACCGGGTATATCACTCTATGTCCTTGGAGAGAAGATGAATTAAAGATTAAAACAATTTTACATAATTGTGGGAAGTGGCTTCTACAAAAATATTGAAAAAGTAACTTAAAAATTTTGACAATCTCTTAATTTGGAATAGTGCGGATTGTATGGCTTCGTTTACCGCTTCTGCATTTTCATCTACAGAAAAATGTACCACCTTCCTGATGAGCCTGGTATTCGTTGATATTCTGTTTTCGATAATCTTGACTAATCTAACAGAAAGAACTGCTGCTTGGTATCTGTAATGCGTGGTACTCCATGTGTGGTATTTATAACGGTTGTGATGCTGCTGTGTTTTTTTGCGGCTACAATTGCTAAGATTTTAAGAACCTCCCTTTTGCTTCAACGACGACTGTCACTAAATATTTCTGCGTCCATTCTGGAATAGTTGATTGAGAAGTAGAATACATCAGCCGTCGTATTCCTCCAGACTCCTAATACATTTGTCTTTCCTCACCTATGACCTGTTTTATCGCTTTTAATTAAGAATCCCAAACCCTCCATAAGCATGTATGGCTTTCGTGTCGTGGATAACAACGGCTGCTTTCTTAACAGTATCGGAACTGTTTAGCCAATCGTTTACATAGTCGTACCTTACAATTGCATTGCACTTTTATTCTTCACGTATTGAGCTTTAATCGGAGAGGTGCCGGCACGGAACCTCATCACCTCAACACGTAAATGCCAGATATTTTGTCCAAAGTTTTATTTCGCTAGAGAAGCCTAAGTAAATTTTAATCTCTCTCTGTTTAAGAAAGTTCACAAAGTTTCTCTAACGAGATGGAACTTCGGACCAACAAGCTGGCTCAATAATGTCAATTCCTCTCTTGGAAGTTTCCGAACCTAACTCTTTTCTAAATAATCATGCAGTTGCTTCTTCAGGTGTTCGGCATATTTCTGCTGATAATTTCCCTTCATTTTCAGTCAGCTAAACATTTTTTTCGCCATGGACAAGCTATCTGACATGCGAAGAACGGTGTAATAATATCCACTATTGTTTATAGTACCTATAAAATCTCGCTGGTTTTCTAGTTATCTTTAGACAAGATGGGTTTTATTGATGTTTTCACTCCAAAGTTTTCTGTTGTGAAAAATTATTTCACTTGTTGATGCAAATTTTTGTTTCTTTTAATTGATTCCGTCATGTGCTCTTCTCTGACCCTAAGTATCAGATATCTGGTCCTGGTGTTTGTGAGGGATTACCTTTGGAATAAGCATTTGCTAATTCTTTTACGTTATTCGTTTTATTTCTCTAAGCAACATTTTTTTCTCTTGTCTTGGTCCTCAAACAATGGAATATCAAATATTATAACATTACTTGCAGCTTCTGAAAATTGAAACACCCAGTCGTTAAACGTACAACTAAAATTGATTCACTTCATGATTGTTTATATAAAGCATCATAATTGCACGGCAATCGTGCAACGAAGTCTTTTAATAATGCCGGATTGTTTTAGTGGTTAATCTATTTTGAAGTGACCATATTGAGGTTTTGAACGGAAAGAGAAAATTTAATTAATATGTTCCCAATCTATCCTCTTGAACTGGCGACCACAACTAAATTACGAACGATCAAAAGATGGCCCCATCTTTTTATTTCTGGGCATTTCTCCGTTCGGATTGATTTTGTGTGAATTACAGGTCAATCAGAAATATTTAAATTGTTTAATGAAAATAAATCTTCGGTTGTCTAATATCAAAGAGCGTTTTGATGAAATGGATGGGAGAACACTGAGACGTTTAACTGTAGTACTTTTTAAAAGCTTATTTCACTTAACAAGCAATATTATGCCATTTGATCCGCAACAATGTTTAAATAAAGCTCTGTCGCAAACGTCGCATCCCCTTCGTCCAAAAAATGTCTGTCTGGTACGGGATTTAATCCGTAATTAGACCGTACTTATTGGAAAACCAGGAGGGAAGGGCGATTACTGTTAATTATGATTGAGACGTCAAGAAAACAGCTTAAAAAATAGCTGAATTTGGCATTTACGTTAAAGGTGGCCAATAACAGGAGATCATTATTCATACCTGAGCAAAATAAGTTACAATGGTGCCAACAAAAGACATCAATTTGTAATTTCGAAGAATTTTTTTAAGTTGCTGAGTTATATTCAACAAAAAATCGCTCATTTAATTAAGGCCTGACCATGCCTGGTAAATAACCAGTTGAACCATGTATGGGGCGATATTTTCAGAAAGTGGATAAATCAACCTTTCCGAAACAATTTTTGTCATTTAAATAAAAAGGCTTGGGCATGTTCGACAAATATTTAAAAATGCTGAAAAAGGCTAAACATGATGAAATTGCTAATGCACGATGGACATTTTCCAAAATCTCAGAGATGTTACCAGGTGTGGGCTAATATTTCCGTAAAGTGGACAGATCAAGCTTTTCGACACAATTTTTATTGTTAAGATAGAAAGGGTTGGGCATGTTCGACACCAAAATTTAATTAACTAAATCTGAAACTAAGGATGCGTCCGGAATGGAAAATGCACAATTATCGTCAATTTATATTTTAATAAATCTGGTTTATCGATGTATTAATTCAGAGTTGTCCAATTTTTATTAATTTAATGATTATAATGAAATTCAATTTAATCGGACGCACCGCACCCATAGTTTCTAAATTTGTAAATGTAATTTTCTATTTCTTAAATTCCGGAATCGTATTTTTTGGTTCCTAAGTTCATAAACGAGTTATTTAAATCAAAATTGCCTATTCCCATAATTTAACAATTATCTTGGTTACCCAATAACAAAATCCCAAAACTTTATATTTTTCAAATTCCTTAATAAATTCCTGTGATGAGCGACGTCGACAAAGCATTCCTCAAACGACAACCTCAATTATAATTGTTGCCCAATGGTTTTTTTTTTGAGTGATATTTCCAAAATCTATGAACTCACTCAATAACCAAACAAAGTTAACTTGAATCAAAAATCAAAAGGAAAAATAAAGAAAATTCGATATCACCAATAGCTAGCTTTTAACACACAGCTCTGATAAATTCATAATATCCATAATTTCCATAAGATGTCAACATTTTTTTAAATTTAGATTCAAAATTTAGAAAATTGTCAAATTTTCATATTTCTTAATATTTTATAAAATGACAAAATTTGTCAACTGCTAAATTCGAATAAAATAAAATTCTAAACTCTAAAGTGCTAGATTTTTGTTTAATATCCCAACTTATATTAAACAAATTTTTATGATCGTCACAATGGCACGTCAAATGCGCTAAATATTTGTGGCTCATGGATCATTTTAACGGTTGCTTAAGATGGTTCCACCGTACATGTAGGCGTTCTATCTTAAAAAGAATATTTGAGGAATCATAATCTTCGGATAAAAAATAAAAATTGGTAAGTTGATTAAAATAAAACAAATTTAAAACTTTAAATTAAAACTTAGCTGCATAATAAATTCCGCATTCCAATTTTTCGCTCCATCAAAAACGAGGCTCGCTCTCTTTCAGCTACTTCGTATTGTGAAAATCTAAAGAATGTTCAGAGAAAAAATTTACATCTACCCAAAAGTTAAAAACAAAACACAAAACAAAAAAGTAAACTTTTACTATTTAAATTTCACGGATGACAATACAAAAACAATAAACTCGGTTCTTTACGTATGTATTTAAAGCTTTTTGCGATTTTTTTTATTTTTTTTTCATCTGGTATACCATTGTATTCTTGAGAACTTTTTTTGCGTTCGTTTTATTTAAAGAAAATGAAAGTACAGTCGAAACTTTCTAGAAACGAGAGGAATTTCTCTTAAAATCCCAACACAACACACAGCCATACATACATACATACAATAAAAGAAAATCCAAGCGAATTTGTTTTGTTGTATACTTCAAGAAATTCTTTTTATTTGTTCTAAAATGTCCGGGAAACAAACAACAGCAGCAGCCGCACACAAAAAACACAAAAGCTTTTTTTTCCTCTTTGTGTGTGTGTATGTTTAAAGTACACAAAAAATGTTTTTGTTTGGCTTCTTGAAGATCAACATTTTAATTCGGTGGTTGTTGTTTTTGTTGTTGCTGTTTTCGTATACATGGAAAATTAAGAAAAGTTATTAGATAGTCTGCTGACATGGGATTAGGGTTTTCATCAGTTGTGCTTATTGTTTTTGGGCCATCCATATCTTTCCCATTTTGTATAACCATACATATATAGTATGTGTATGTGTTTTTAATTAGAAATGTAACGCGATGATAAAGAATTTCAAATATTTTTGTACGCGCTTGTAATGAAATTAGATCACAAACACAGAATGAAATGTTGATATTTTTAAAGACTTTATTAAGATTTCGATTTTGTGTGTAAAAACTTAGGTCACAGGCGGTTAGAATTATTTTAATATATGAGTTTTTTTCTTTTTTTTTGAATAAGTTTTTAGACGAAGGGATTTTTTGTTATATATCGTCAGATATTCTAATAATAAACATGTATAATGTCACAAGAATTTTGTTCTCTTTTTGGTAATAAATGTAAAGCTATTTGACGAGGGTTTTGTAATATTAAGGGTTCAGAAAATTAAAAATCACCATTTATTATGAAATTATAACATATTAATGCGAGTACGTGCTTTTTCCTATATAACAAAGTAAAAGTTTTTTAAATTCGTTCGTATTTTCTACAATATTTACAATGGGCTGCTATTTTCCGCAAATTAATCTAAACTGATGAATGGGGTTAGTGTGTTATATGTTCGACTCACAACTCAAATTTTCGCAATGACACTTCATTATATTGCGAAAAAAGAGTTTTTGTGCTTATGAATGTATTCAGATAACATAAATTTTATAAATTATCAAATTGATAAGTAAATTGCAATCCGACTCCTCGAACGACACTCTGCCCACAAATATAGATCACCAAACCAACTGTTGTAGATCACCAAACCGTTATTTTGAGCAAGGTGTGTGTGATGAATGTTGAACCAATTTCTCAGGGTTCTATCTTACCTTGGACCTGTGCTGTTTATCATATTCATCGATGAAATTGCATCTTTTTTCGAATATTGTGGCTGTGAACTTTATGCGGATGACATGAAAATATCAAAAATCGTAACTTGTTCGCAACAATGTATGGAACTGTAGAGTTATCTAGATTTATTATACAAATGTACCGTTAAATTATACTTAAATTTAGAAAAATGTAAGGTTATGAGATTCTTCAGGAGAGGAAATATGATTACTCGTCCTTATCACATTAATAATCAGCCGCTCGAAATAGTGACGACATTTAAAGATTTGGGAGTTATCTTGGACCATCAGTTGAATTTCCAGGATCATATTAACTTAATTGTAGCTAAGTCCCATAGTTTGATGGGCTTCGCTCGTCGTGCCACCAAGGATTTTCGTAATTGACTTTTCGTTAAGAGTTTTCTTGTACGGTCTAAACTAGAGTATGCATTGATTATTTGGGATCCGATATATATGATTGATATTGATCGAATTTTTTCCAAAATCAATTAATTCTAATCACCGATTGACATGTGTGAGGTTGTGGCTTATATGTTCATCGCTGATGTTTTAAATGGTGTACCTGATTTCACTGAATTTCTTGCCAATATTGATATTCATGTGGCCTGTAAACCAGTTCGGGTCAAATATTTTATTTATTTACCGAAGTCCAATTATGCGCTTAATGCTCCTATTCCGGCTATGTGATTAATTCAGTTAGTTTGTTCCATTACATTAATTTATTTGAAGTCAATGTCAATTCAATGAGCATAAATGAGTCATTCATCGTTTGGTGGTGCTCGTTGGTTGGGCTTGATGGATATGAGCATGGTGGCATGGATGGGGATCGCCCCAGTGCAATGCGAAAAAAAAAACTTTAGCATCATACGGTGGAATTTGTATCAAACTGAAAGGCATTGTTGATGTCACCATTTCGCTAGCTAATCAATAATTTGTGGGTAGTCTTAGGCTGGACTGGTTTAAAGCGGTTAATTTTGATATCTTCTTCAAGTCATAAACAAAAATATATTTCCATCGACTTTAGGTCTCTAGAAGTCGAAGAAATAAATGGAAATAAATACACCTTTTGGACTATTCGTATCCCATCCATCTTTCGGCGTGAAGGAAGTTGAAGCATTCATAGGTAAAATCAATGACTACAATATAACCAATTTAAACCAAAAATTTTATCGATTATGCCGCACCGTTAGACGAACTTCGTCACGAGAACGTTAAATTTATTTGGGGTCAACGTCAAGAAAACTCATTTAAACCGTTAACCAAATCTATTATAAGCGTAACGCCCGTTAGTCCATTAGAATGAGGAGTATCCTATAATTTTAGATACACTGACGCTTTAGCAAATGAAAGGTTAGAGAAACCAATTGCACTCGCATCTAAAACACTCGATGCCAATCAACGTTCGTATAGCAAAATATATTGCACCACCATTAGTTTACCTCGATGTCCCTTCCGTATCCGATAAACCACGTTGTTCATCCTTGTGATAACAGTATAAGGTCCTTCCCATGATGGTTGCAGCTTCGTTGATAATGCCTTTTTCCGTTGCGGGTTGTGAAGCCATACTAATTGCCCTGCCTGGAAACCTTGGTTATTTGCTCATGTGCCATATCGAGCTTTCTTCCGGTCACTTGACATCCGTATTTTCTCCCGTACAAAATAATAATTCTCATTAAGTTCCTCTTTCATTTGGTCTACGTAATCCTGTCCACATAAAGCCGCTGATGGTACAGACCCAAACTATAGATCTCTAGGTAATGTTAGGTTATCCCCAAATAATGTTTTAGCTGGTGTAATTACGGTTGTGTCATGTATTGCTGATCGATAGGCCATCAGAAACATCGGTATATGTCGATCTAAGTTGTGTTGGTTTTTCTCAACGACCTTTGCTAGATATTCCTCCAATGTACCATTGAATCTTTCCACCATACCATCAGACTGTGGATGCAAAGGCGTTGTTCTCGTTTTATTTATACCGAGCATCTGGCATATTTCTTGAAATACCGCCGATTCAACGTCCTTGATCAGATGGCCCCCACTTGCTCCTTCATGATACTAATTCAGGATTTCCGCAATCCGGGACTTTGGTATCACCAGCAATAATTGATTCACTTTGCCATCCGTGCTTTTCCACAATCGTTTTAAACAGCCATTCTCAACATGGAGAATTTCCCATTGAGCCCAATAAGCCTTGACAATGGTAGTTTTGTACGCGATCTCACTCCAAGTTGACCGCTGTTCCTTTTCCTTCCATTCCATTATAACTGATAAATCAGTATCATCCAATTGCTCTTTCCTGATAATTTCGTCGGTACACTCCTCATCACGCAGCACTTGCGTCAGCCTTACGTCGATGATACCTTCTCTTGCTTCAATATGGCCATAATGTTTACATTCTACTGGACACGGCCGTCTTGATAATGCGTCAGCATTTCCGTATGCACTTCCCTTCCGAAGTTCGATTTTTAAATCGTAGCTTTGAAGACGTTCGATCTAGCGTGCTATCTGTCCTTCTGGATTCTTGAATTGGAACAGCCACCGTAAAGCGCCGTGATCTGTCCGTAAATGGAATTTTTGGCCATAAAGATACTTATAAAAATGTTTGACACACTCCACTGTAGCCAACAATTCTTTCCGTGTCACGCAGTAATTACGCTCCGGTTTTGATAATGTTTTGGAGTAGTACGCAATAACTCGTTCTTGGCCCTTAGCTTCCTGTGATAATACACCTCCTATACCGTCATTACTTGCATTGGTGTCCAGAACAAATTTCACGTTGGGTATAGGGTATGCGACCCGTGGCGTACTGCAGCTATCGGGGGGAAGGGGGGGGGGTCACAGGTGGTGGATAGTGGACGGCCTATCGATAGGTAGGCTAGCGGTGAATTAAATAAGCTGCCCCAACCGCAGTCCAGCTGGTGGGAGAGGCTCAGGGCACTGGGGAGTGGTTAACCTCAGTTCAATAAATTCTGAGTGCCTATGATGCCCAGCATGGAAAGGCGAACAGATGGCGCCAGAAAACCATTGACCACTAACCACGGCGGACTGGGCGTCGTGTCCTCTCTGCACCTCCGGAGTCTCCGCGGGTGATGAGTGGGGGTACCCCTATAAACGGGTGACCCGGGGAATGGAATGGATCCCATTGGATTGGGCTCTCCATGTGAATAGGTGAAAAGGGGAGAGAATGTGGGCGGAGGGAAGGGGTGCTGGGAGGCCGCGGTGCTAGCGAGCCGAATGGGCTGGATTAATGTGTTAAGCGACCCGTGCTGATGATCAACTAGGCTGGGGGCCCATTTAACAAAGCCCAGTCGCTAACGGAGCCCTCTGGATATCTGGCGACCTCCAGTTGTATTTAGCCTTACCTGCGTATACGGATCTCTGCGCAGGCGTACCTCTATTTCTCCGATACTCGTGGGAATCAAATGGAAAGATCGAACACCGAAAAAACAAAGGGCGCCGGCTCTCCTCAAAAGCCGGTATCAGTGAATGGGGGTACCTCGACGGGTGGGACCTCTAAAGTTGCAAAGGGGGTTGGCTCTAGGGCAAAAGACCCGGGAGTTAGCGGTACCAGCGCAGTACAAGGGAGTGGGACGAGAGACATTCCTCCGGCGAAAAAGCGATACAGGAATCGCCCCTCGGCATTCCGAATTCTCGATAAGTGGGCTGCGACCCCCGAGGGGCAGCTTACGGAAGAGCAAAGAACATCAGTAGCTTGGGCAAGGAGCACTTTGGGCTGCAGAGGCTCGGAAAGGGACCATGTGTCGAAAAGACAGCGGTCCCAGGACGAGGTGGAAGTAGTCAACAGCAAGCGGGCCAAGTTGGTGACTGAAAGGAAGCCGAGCTCCAACTCAGGAACAAAGCTGTTCAGCGATGTCCTGAGGGAGCATGTGTTGATGCTAGCCGTCATTGACGAAAGTCAAGAAGATGGGAGCATCACGGCCGAAAAATAGAGGTTGGTGTATAATGCACTCAACCTCGTCTTTTTAAAGGTCCTGGGTGAAAATCCGGGACCTCCCCCATCCTGCAGAGATGCGGGGTGGTATCAAGGGCGTGTGAAGATGACTGCATGCTTGGACTCTAGATCTGTGGATCTATATAAAAAGGCTATAGCCAAAGTAGGGGAGGTGTGGCCAGGCGCAAAGCTTGCGGCAGTTAGTCGGGAGGAAATTCCCAGCAGGCCGAGGGTACGTGTCTGGTTGCCATCCGAACCGGCTAGCCCTGACGAGGCTTTGGAAATCATTCAGGCCAGTAACCCGAGTCTTCCGACCGGAAATTGGAAGATCGTCAAGCAGGAGGAGGCGAAGGAGGTCTCGAAATTATCAATTATGGTAATAAATAAGGAGTCCCTTGCCCTCCTGCACAAAACGAAGGGAGTAATTGACTTCGGTTTCGGGTCAATTACTCTCAACGTTTATAAAAAGGATGGGGCTGAAGCGCGTACGGGAGGCCAACCGGAGGATGGTGGCAGCCCGCATAGGCCTGAAGGGGGTACCAGCAGCATGGGGGGAGAAGCTGAGGGTATGGGGGAGAGTGAAGCCGGCTACCTCGGTCGGACAAGGCCTCCCTTGAAGCATAAGGAGGGGCACATAGGCGAAGGAACTGGTGTACCGATGGAGGAGGCTGTCGGCAGCCCGGCCAGACGGGTCGGCACTGACAAGTCCACTACAGAGGGTATGAGGGGTGGCGAGACGGGTGGATCCGGCGCATCCCAAAATACCGAGAAATAATATTCCTGCGGTAGCAGGAACATACCATAGAGATAGGTAGAGGTTAAATTGTTATGATTAAGATAACACAAATTAACCTTCACCATTCTAAGGCTGCTTCGGCAGCTCTACTCCTCAGGCTGACTAGTTCGGGTGAGGATGTGATATTAATCCAAGAACCTTGGATTAACAACAACAGGATCTGTGGCCTCAGAACCAAGGGGTATAAAATTATATCCTCTAGTAAGTCTGGGAAGATCAGATCTTGTATTTTTGGGAAAAATAATATTAATCTTTTCCTTCTCTCTCAATACAGCAATGGTGACACTACTGCAGTTAGCCTGGAAGTAGGCACTTGTAGATTCTGGCTAGTTTCAGCCTACATGGACCGGGAGAAGGAGGTTCCTCCGGATAACCTGGAGGAGCTGATCCGTAAAGCGGAACAATCAAAGGTAGGTTTGGTACTGGAAGTTGATGCTAATGCGCATCACACTATCTGGAGAAGCACAGACATTAATGAAAGAGGTGAGTCGTTTTTTGATTATTTGATGAGTACTAACCTTTCAGTGTGTAATATTGGGCGGGAACCCACATTTATTACTAGTAACAGGCAGGAGGTTCTAGACGTGACCCTTGCCTCAAATAATATTCTTCATATGGTTAAAAATTGGAGGGTGGATAAGGAACACTCCTTTTCTGATCATCGATATTTAACCTATAGCCTCGATATTCACCCTGATACCCGGGAAGCCTTCAGGAACCCTAGAAGGACCAGCAAATATGGGGAATTATTGGAGGAAATGTTACCGACGAGGGCTATGGAGCCCCCGACGACCGTTGGGGAGCTGGAGGACATGGTGGGTAGCGTTACTAGCGCATGCAACCGATCCTTTCGCGTTGCCTGCCCACTGGCTAAGCCTAGGGGTAGGCAAAAACCGGTATGGTGGTCCAGGGAACTGGGAACCTATCGTAAGGCTTGTAGGATAGCCTTTAATAGAGCCAAAAATACAAGGGAGGCTCAGGATTGGGACTCCTATAAGGAGAAACTCGGAATTTATAAGAAATAATTAAGAAAGGCACAAAGGAGGTCTTGGAGAATTTTCTGTGATAATATGGAAGAGGTATCCGAAACCTCCCGCCTTAGGAAGATTCTTTCCAAAAGTACATCTAGTCCTAGTTTTTTTGATAAAACCGGACGGATCTTGGACAGGTTCTAGTGGATAATCTCTGGAGCTTCTCTTCGAGACACACTTCCCAGGGAGCTTTGAAGACCTGTAGGTGCGTAGCAATCATCAGGAATCACTGTCAGTAACCACAGAGGATATCGTAACCAGAAAACGAATCCTATGGGCACTGAGGGGTTTTAAACCATTTAAATCGGCTGGTCCTGATCAAATTATACCAGCGGAACTTCAAAACAACTCAGTAATTATTCTTCCCTACCTGGAAGCTATATTCAAAAGGTGTTTGAAGCTAGGCTATATTCCTAGGTACTGGACGGAGGTCAATGTGGTGTTCATACCGAAAGCGGGGAAAAGCTCACATGTCTATCCTAAGGACCTAAGACCAATAACTCTATCATCCTTCCTTTTGAAAACATTGGAAAGGCTGCTGGATGTATACATCAGAGATAAAATAGGTGCCAGGAAGTGGGCATCGTCTCAGCACGCGTACACAAAGGGTAGATCTGTGGACACTGCTCTGCACGCCTTGGTGTCTACGATTGAGAAATCGATTAATTCGAAGGAATTCTGTTTGGTGGCCTTCCTGGATATAGAAGGCGCCTTTAATAATGTGAAAGCGGAGGCAATCAAGGAGGGATTGTCATTTTTGGAGGTGGACGTTCCTCTGATAGGGTTAATCAATTATATGCTGGGAAGCAGGATTGTTAGCTCGAAGTTGGGGGACTCCACCTTCAAGAGGCGAGTAACTAGGGGAACTCCGCAAAGAGGGGGGGTTCTGTCCCCTCTTCTCTGGAATATAGTGGTAAACGGGTTACTACATGAATTGGAGAGAGAGGGTATTGAAGTTATTGCGTACGCAGATGACGTAGCTTTAGCTGTTACCGGGAAATTCCTGGGCACGATTGTAGACGTAATGCAGAATGCGCTTACCATCGTTACGAAATGGGCTGGCAAATGTGGACTTGGTATTAACCCGTCCAAGACAGAGCTGGTACTCTTTACTAAGAAATACAAAATCCCGGTAGTTGTCCCTCCTACCTTAAATGGCACGAGACTTGCTTTTACTGATAGAGCTAGATATCTGGGCATTATCTTGGACAGTAAGCTTAGTTGGAAGCCCAACATGCTGGAGAGAATAAACAAAGCTACTATTGCTTTGTACTCCTGTAGGAACGCCATTGGTCATAGATGGGGTCTGAAGCCGGAGCTGGTACACTGGCTCTACACCGCCATAGTGAGACCTGTACTCATTTATGGGGTGGGTGTTTGGTGGCCAGCTCTGGACAAGGTAACTTACAAAAGTAAGATTGAGAGAGTGCAAAGAACGGCCTGTATGCTTGTTTGCGGGGCATTGAGGTCGACACCGACAAGTGCCTTAGAGGTTATGTTGCACCTTCTTCCGGTCGACATTTTTGGCAAACAGATGACGGCAAATACGCCTGTACGACTTGCAGCCGTCTCTCAGTGGAGGTGTCTTAGTATAGGACACTCTACTATCGTCAGATCGTTGAAGGATGAGCTGGCGAATCTTGACTACATTAAACCTACTCTACGCTTCGAAAAGCGATTTCGGACCTCCTTCCCTTCAAGGGAATCCTGGAGGGATAGACCGTCATCGGAAACTGAAGCGTTGCAATTCTTCACAGATGGCTCCAAGCTAGACGGCAAAGTAGGAGCTGGAGTATTCTGTGACAAATTAAATGTAAATATTTCTATTCGTCTCCCTGATTACTGCAGCGTGTACCAAGCTGAAGTCGTAGCGATTGAGGAGGTCATGACGTGGTTGAAGCATAATGTGTTATCCTCAGACGATATCACAATCTATGTGGACAGTCAAGCGGCGATCCGGTCGTTAGAATCAGTGTCTTTGGCGTCACGGGTGGCGTTGAGTTGTCACTCATCTCTAAATGAGATGGGTGAGCATTTCAACATCCAGGTAGTCTGGGTCCCAGGTCACTCGGGCGTCATGGGGAACTGCAGGGCAGATGAACTTGCTAGGCATGGTACGACTCTCCAGCTGCAACCGGAAAGGGCAAGTCTGGGGAGGCCTATCACAGCGCTGAGACAAGCACTTGGGAAGCAGGCGCTACCCTCAGCGGGGAAAAGGTGGTCTAACACCCTAGCCTGTAGAGTTGCAAGACAAGTTTGGCCAAAGCTGGACTTGGGGCGCACTAGGGCATTAATATCCTTACGCAGACGTGAATTAAGAACGGTCGTAGGAATACTCACGGGACACTGCCTTTTTGGAGAACACGCAAGAAGGCTGGGTCTGGAGGCTAATGACTTCTGCAGAAGCTGCTTGGACGAAGAGACGTTGGTCCACTTCCTTTGCTCGTGTCCAGCATTGGCTCTCAGAAGGCACAAACACTTAGGTAAGTTCAGGATGGCCTGCCTCTCTGATCTCGAAAACATTAAAGTGCGGGACGTCTCAAGCTACATAAGTAGCTCGAAATGGTTCCAATAGGGGTAAAAGGGGATACATCCTGTGGTATCACAATGGACCGTCACCGGTCTAAGTGTGCGTAAGCAGCCACTCCAACCTAACCTAACCTTACCATAGGGTATGCGAGGATTGGCGCGACAGATAACCGTCTCCTTAGTTCCACGAATGCTTCCTCCTGGTCATCCTTCCATTGAAATGCCTTGTTGTCCCTGGTCAACTCATGTAAGCTCTTGGCAATGTTGGTGAATTCTGGCACGAAGCGTCTATAATAGGTGCACAATCCCAAAAAGCTTCGTAATTCGTGTAAATTTTTAGGTATTAGCCAATCCTTTACCGCTGCGATCTTTTCTTCGTCGGTGTGAATTCCATTAGTCGTTACGAGATGACCCAAATATTTTACTTCGTTCTGAACAGCTTACACTTCTTTGGGCTTAACTTCAATCGGGCGGTCTGTATCCGATCTGAAACTTCTGCCAAGTTTCTTAGATGCTCGTCGAAATCCTTCCCCATGACGATGATATCGTCTAGATATATTAGGCTCGTCTTTCAATGTAATCCCTTTAACACGCGCTTCAATAATCGTTCAAAAGTCGCAGGGGCATTACATAATCCGAACGGCATAACATTAAATTGCCAAAGTCCATTACCCACACTGAAAGCCGTTTTCTCGCGATCTTCCTCATGGACTTCCACCTGCCAATAGCCGCTTTGAAGATCTAATGTAGAAAATATTCGAGCACTCGATAATGTGTCTAATGTATCATCGATCCTTGGCAATGGGTAGCTATCTTTTTTAGTCACAGCATTGAGGTTTCGGTAATCAACGCAGAATCTCATGCTACCGTTTTTCTTCTCGACCAATAAATACTACCGGTGAGCTCCATGGACTATTAGATGGTTCGATTACTCCTGCTGCCTGCATATCTGTTACCATTCGATTGACTTCTTCTTGTTTTGCCAAAGGTAGCTTCCTGGGTGGTTGACGAATCGGCATCTCCGTTCCCGTATCTATTCGATGCTTTCCCATTGAGTTCCTTCCGTTATTATCCTATGTACTGCAGAATATGGACGTGTACTATTTGAGTAGTTGATGTGCAGAATCTTTCTGTGCCTCAGTAAGATATTCGGTCCATTTCTGCATGAGTTGTTCTACCATTACTTTCTGCCCTTGCATGTCGGCTTTTTCAATCGGACTTTTCTGTTCATACTTTACTATAGTTGAAACGTCGTTGCATTTGCCAATTATTATCCCTTTCTTGATGGTTTTCGTCTTATGCGAGAGATTTAGAGTCCTAATTGGTACTCTATGGTCATTATCTGGTTTAACTAGGGCTTTTCCGATTTTAATTGGTTTGGCTCCGATCTACTCTTCGTTGGCTTCCACAACCCACAACTTGGGTGACCCAAAATCTCCCTCCAATCTTTCCCATACGATCGTCTCCGAGTTCGGTGGAAGCTTCTCCCGATGATCAATAATAATTCGCCTGGTAGTTGCTCCGGCACTGCTATATTGAACTGGCAACTCGATGTTATCGTAAATTAAAACTCCTCGTCCAACATCCACCACGAAACCATTTGCCCTCATGAAGTCCATCCCCATAATGACTTCATCCACAATATCAGCACTTCGTGTTGGAAAAGAGTTCTTGCGATTTTTATTTTCACGATCTTTTTGCCTTTTATTATTGAACTATCTCCAGTTGCTGTTTGGAACTTCAATCCGTTAGCTGGTTGTATACCTCAATCGATCAGAGCTTTACGGAAAATCGTGCGATTTGCTCCCGAGGGTATGGGGCAATCGGTTGTGGGAGTCAGTATCTGCCTCTTTAAGCTGATTAGTTCAAGTTTAACGATTCTGTAGTCATTTGGCCTTCTTGCCTTGGCACTGCCTGCTCCCCGCTTTGTCGTCGCTGCATAGGAGATGGTGATCTTCTCCGTTATCTTCTTATTTCCCAGCAGTACCGAGAGATGTGAACGATTTTATAACATGCCCAACATTTGATTTTGCCACTTCCGTCTCGGTATCTTGGTGTTGGCCGTTCTGTGTTTATGCTGGTGTAGATTTCCACTCTGCGTATTTTCATTGACGGTTTGGTGATGGCTTGTGCAGTTTCATTTGTTAACGCACAAGTAATGGTTTCCGCGAAGGTTGCTTTAGGTGACAACATCACCGCCTTGCGTGTCTCTGGATCTCGAATGCTATCATTGAATGCGTCAATTTTTAGCCTTTCCATATAATCGGCCGATGAACTGAAATGTGCTAGATTTACTAATCGCTCGATTGCCGATAAAAATTCCTGTAGCGATTCTCCTCCGCTGCTTCACCTTTTAGGGCCACTATTAGCGCTGCGACAAGATGTATATCATTCGAACGGTTTTGATTGGCTGCCGTTTAAAATTGAAATGTGAAAATGCCGAAAGATGTTGTTCCGTCGAATGTTGGTGGCTTTAACTTGATTGATTGAACGGTCGGAACCACTCGCGTCGTTGTTCCACTTGTCTCAACATCATTTAGTTCTTTCCCGAGACGTTGAACCTCCGCTTGTAATTTTTGATCAACCTGTTGAATCTTCATTTTAAATTCCGTTTTAACGTGTTGAATTTCAGTTTGCAATTCCTTCTGCATTATTTCTACTTCGTTACGTAGCGATGTGGATAACTCGATAAATTTCACGTCCATTCTCTTTTGCCCATCTGCAATTTCCTGGTTTGGTTGTTCAATTTTCTCTATTTGTTGTTCCATTTTTAGGTTTGACTGATTTTGTTGTTCCAACTCTCGTTTTATTTCTTCGTTTGACTGGTTTATAGTCTCCAACTGCCGCATATTTTGTTGTTCCATATCATTTTTAATTTCTTGGTTTGACTGATCAATTTTCTCCATTTGTTGTTTCATTTCTTAATTCGACTGCTCTCCTTGTTGCACCATTTGATTTTTCATTTATACTAGCTGTCGTTCGTTTTGTTGTTGGATTAGACTCATCCGTCCCATCATCTGGTTCATAGCACCTATTAACTTCCAGATGGTAGTTGTGTTGTTTCGACCAACGGTTGTTTATCTCCTCTCTTCCCTACAGTTGCCGCATCCATTACTTCCACGCCAAAATCATGATGGTCAGCGTTCAACCCGTCTTTCTCCATTGCGTCGCGAAGTCGCGCTTGTAAAGCTGCTTTACTACTATCAGTAGCAAAACACCGTTTCTCAAGTTCCCTCTTTAATTCTGGAACTTTTAATTCATTGAGAATCATTTTGTTTATCTTTTTATTCACAATCCCACCGCTGTCACCAATTGTTACGTTTTTGCCTTGTCACTCAAGGTTCGTATCACTGGATTGTGAATAATACATAATCAATTTAATTTATCTCCAACGAAATTATTTATTTCACACAATTTATTACAACACAGTTTATCAATAAAATTCACAAAATCACTTTATATAAATTATTCTCAAATTTACTGATCACTTTTACTTTTCATTTTACTCTAAAACACTTTTTAAATCACTTTTTAATTCCTTTTAATCTTTAAACTATCGCTTACCAAATATTACTAATCCAATTCGACTTCGCTCGCCTTTTTATATACACAAACCAAATTTCAAGAAAGCTCATGATTTTTCTAGTTAGAATAGTGCAGATCAATTTTACCATGGAAAATTCCATTTTAGTACAGTTTAACATTGAGCTATCAATTTAACTTATTCTATTATAAACTAGATGTCACCGTTACAATATTATTCCTATGGAATTATAAAACGAGTATTTAAAAAAATCGAAAACCGCGAAATCCCTGAAAATCGCGATATTTTCCGGTCACACTTTTCAGACAAAAACGGGATCTGTGAGAAACCTTAGTGTATAGCTAGTTGCATGTTCGGTCAGATTTACTATACGGATCTCCTGTGGAACACTGCGAGTTGAGTCGATGAGTCGACTAGCGACAACAACCCATTGGGAGTAGTGGTCAAATTAATAGGAACGCCCGGTTTTAAATTCGGTGTTAAATTTATCCCTGACCTTGTTGTAATACCATGATTTTAGTCATAGCACGGGTGTCTGTAACAGTGGTGTCCAAATGGTCGCAACGACTTGCTGTTAGTTTCCCGGGACAATTTTAGTTCTGGGCTCTAATTCGGGTATAAACGCTTGTTTATCGACTTCCGCCTTATTCACAGGTTGGTTGTTGCGCTATCCCCTAGGTGACTGTTGTTAGTTTTGTTTCCCTGGGTATTGTGGTGTTTCAGTATCCGTTACAGTTTCGACTGTTAGATAATTAATAGTGGCTTCTGGCACCTTAATCGAGATTTTATCTATTTTTCTCTAGTTCAATCCTTTAGCCTGCCTCATTCTCGTTATCGCAATTGTCTTGGCCAGTGTCTCGTGGAGATTTGCTGTACTGGAAATCCCGCTAAGATCTCTCCAAATGCCATCCTAAATTGCATCATATTAATACGATCTTGTGCCTCCTGTGGTAGGAAATAAAGTGCCTACTGGAATAATTTTTCCACATTAAGTCCGAATGCGGCAAGACTTTCCTTCATGTGGCAAGCCTTCTCCTACTGATCCGTTCCGAATCCTTTGGTTAATGCACATAACCTATTAAAGCCCCGTCTGGCCGTTGGCTCTATGTGTGATAGGAGGGCTTGAGCATCGCCCCGTACCACCCAACCAAGTTTTAATGTTTTATTGCGAGTTCCAACCATTTACTTCAGCGGCAAATTCGAAATGAGTGACTTACTCCAACCAAGCCGAGGAATCACGGTATGTTGCTATGTCGTTTTGTATGTTATAATGTTGTAAATTATTTTTTTGGGCAACCCGCATTATACAACTCGAAAAACCTCCATTCTTAAACATCATTTTTTACTTGGGTCGGCTATGCTTTGGATATTGATTGGTTAAATATTATCTAAATCTTGAGTAATTGATTTTATTTGAACTCTTTTCCTCACTTGAAGCGAAAAATAAAATCAAATATTAATAAATCAGCAACAGATAAAGCATACAAATTTACGTGGCTCATCAACCAAAAATTTTTACGTTAATTTGTTTGTTCTAAACAAAACACGATTTGCCCACAATCAAAATTTGATCAAATTTTAAATATAAAATTGTTTAACAAATCAAGACGTCTAAACTTCTGAATACGATATACTATTCAATTCAACAAACAACTATACTAAATAAATTATGAACCCCCCTCACACAATGCCAGGAGGCACAAAACATAAAACGAAATTTCAATTGAAGAACAAAACAACTCATTGGAAATATAGTGTACATAAAAATGAATATGTTTGTGTATGTATATGGGTAGCAACATATAAAAAAAAATGAAATGTTTTATGTATAAATGAAAATCCATTATGTAATATTTTCCATCCATTCAACTTCAATATCAATAACAATCGCATGTTACGACGAAATAAAAATCAAGCTTTATAGTTCTTGCTTCTACTTAAAACCGTTTTTTTTTCTTTTTTTGCTTCTGTGTTGTTATTCTTCCTCGTCTTGGAACGATTTTTGTTGGCTCAAACAAAAATTTCCATCACACACCAAAAAGAAAAAATTCAATTTTCATTGTTTTGGTTCATATAACGCTTTTCATTTGTTTACTTCTTGCGCCTTTTTCGACTATTATTGCAAAATAATGAGAGTGTATATTGTGTTACTGGAAATGTTTGGATATGGTTCTTGATCTAGGCTAGGCAGAAACTATATAGTACGCTCGGTAAACCACAATGGAACTATCCAAATAAAATGGTAAAAACAATTAAAAGCAATGAAAAATTGTTTGCAGATAGAATTTTTCACAATTACATTTTATTTGTTTTATTAATAGACTTATCACCTTTTAAAACAGTTTTCTGTTTCTTCAGTTTTGAAATTCAGGTCTGAATTGAACACACTCATTTCCAAACCATCTTTTTAGCAGCGCTGATTTAAAAACCGCCCGACAAACAAAAATCTCTTAAAGCAATACCCCGTATTAAATTTAGCTATAGATGATTTTAGGTTAGGCCATTTGGAAAATCTCAGGCTTTCGCATCCAAAATGAAGACTTACTTTTCTACGAGTAAATCACTATACTACTTGCGATATCTTACACTTCTATGGTTTTAGGAACCGCAGTTAATCCAACAAACCACAAATGCTTTAGTCGTATAAACCGAAATCAGCATTTTGTGGGTCAAACCTCAAAAATGATGTTTGCAAAATAATTTCCTGTCCAACATAAAATCAAGATATTTAGCATAGTCTGATTTTGTCACTTCACCAAAAAGAAGGGGTATAGGCAGTTCACCAAAAACTATGCGTTTAAAAACGAAAATTCCATAGTTCAACAAGGAACTTATTAATAACCAGAGGCCACAGGACTGGTGTTTAGACACCCGCTTGAAAAAAAAAACCTTGGCAACTTGGACGAATACTCATAAGCTATCAATTTCACACTTAACGACACGAGGCCCAACATGCATTGTGCACGAATCAGAAATAGCAGAAAACGTCAAACTGGCTAATCCTCCTGCAATATCAATTAATACATTTGGTGTTTCATACGACCTTCCTTAAATCTATCTATTATTCTCTCTAATTAAAAAAAATAAATCTATTGGCTTACGGCGCCTCTAATGAGATGTTGCGAACCATACTTATAACGTTGTGGCGAATGTTGAAGATGATTAGTTCAACCAATGTTTTTACACAGAATTGTTTTATAAAGCCATTCGAAGCATATTTTAATTAATTTATAGTTAGTGGCAAGAATCAAACTAAGGACCATATGACGCCAAGTTTGTTATCAACTTGATAATTTCAGCATTCGATATGGTTTTCTCAATAAAACCATCGAACTGCGTCAAACTTCAACGAACATTTTATATGTCGAATTCGAAAACTTTTCGTCCGTAATTAAGGATTTGTTGTAAATGGACCAACTATGCGATCCGGTCGCCATACTTGCAATGAACCATAGTCATAATAGTGAACCGATGATGCATGGTGCGTGATAGGGATCTCAATTGGCCACTACTCTACATTCGGAGACCATTCTTTCCGATCTTAAGGTCTATAACATGCTTAGTGAAATTCAAAGTACTTGATAGCACGTCTCCGAATGTGTGTTCTCTTGGTAGATTCGAATTTTATCGTTTTTTAAGAGAGCTTAAGGTAGTCAAAAAATTCGCGGTTACTGATTGTTCAACAATATTTTACTAATCCAGCTAAAATGGCTAATAGGTCTGTTGTTCTCTCTAGAACTGCTCTTCCGGGTTTAAAAAAGCAATAACCTTGGATAATGTCCGGCATTCGAGATACTAGCCTATGAATTTGAGTTTAAAAACGTTCTGAGTATATTTATTTAATCAAAGCTTTTGAATATTAAAGAGCGTTTTGGTAAGTATTTGCCCTGAAGCAACATTTAGAACGACTGAAGAATACTGGTATAGTTATTGATTGACTTATTGATCGAAATTTTTGTCTGACCTACCCATTAAGATGACAATAAGCTTCAGCGCTTCTTTAATTGGCCACATTTCAGAACTTCATCTAAAACTCATTTTAGAATCCCATTTCCATTGTGCATGCTAAATTTCATAGTAATTGGGCAACCCGGGATCCCGTTTTGAGAAACTCTGCTTAGAATAAGTAGAATATCTTTATTCAGAATATCAAGCAGCATCCGTAATACCCGAGGACCCTAGTAAATGCAGCTGACCATTCGGAAGCGACAATCCCTTGCAGAGTGCTCTTGTATATTATGGGTCACATGCCAGCTTCATTACTGAATCCGGTGCACAAAATCTTCGCTTGAAAATGAAAAATGCGATTATTTCAGTAACTTGGAAAGGACAAACAGCTTACGCAAATGTTGGGAATTGGTAAAACATTTTGTGAGAATCATATTATAAAGAATCTGGAAAAAAATAATGAAGGGCTATATAACGTCAAACTTTCCTTTAAGGAATCCCGGAGTAATCAGGGAAATAAATAGTATACGCCATACAAAGGCTCAGGGGGATGGATCGCAGTTTCTTTCGTGATCCTAATTTTGCGAAATTAGACCAATGCGTGAATATAAAAATCGTAACCATATGCCAACCAGCATCAACCGACACGAGCAAATTGACAGTTATGTTTGACGGATCTGAAAAATCCAGTACATTTATTGTTTAGCAGTTGGCCCTAATGGACAATCCAATTTATACGCGTATATTCTTCGATGCAGGAAATATAAGTGGCCATTTTCTTCGGACGCCTAATATCGACAAATAGCTCGGAGAGCTGATTCTTTGAAACCTATCCGTCATTTCCGCCTAAAGGCAGTGGCTAACTGGTTGGCTTCTGCTTCTTTCCTTGGATAATCTCATGACAGGAGCTGAAAACGAACATGAAGAACCTAATAACAAAATAATGATGTTTTGTATGTTAATTGGAATTACAGGATTATATGCTATTCGGTGCTATTTTACATTGCCAGTGCATTCTCTTTGAGTGTGGCTGAATGTGCGTTCGTGCACATTTTTACTGCCAGAGGTATTTTGATGCTGCTTGTCAAAAACTTTGGCATTTCCTGCCTTGGAACCCATTCTGTTTTTTCTTGTGCTACCACCTAATTCGACAGTGGCAGCAAACTCTGACGATGACTAATATAAGCTTAACTCCTGATTACAAACTGACGGTAAAAAGTTGAAGTTGTTCGGTTTTCTTTGTTGTTTAGTTATAATAATTAAAATAGGGTAAACCCATGCCTTCCTATAGGTCATTCTTAATTGGCATATTGTAACATGCCAGAGTATACTTTTCGCATGACCATTGTTTTGGGTTTTTCTTCGTTTGGGGTATATGCATATGTAAATATTTTTTTTCTCAGAGTTAAATATTTTATTTTTTTATTTTTTCAGAATCGTCTTTAGTTTTTGTTAATACTGATACGCTGTTGTTTGATACCTTCAACCTTATTCCAGCATTTAATTCGTATTTTTTAGCTCCACTATGTTCTTCATTGAGGTCAAAGATTATACAATATAGACACGAAAAAATGAAAGAGTCTTGAAAGAGTAAGCTGTTTAAATCACCCTACAGCTTCACGCAGTCGGATACGCTAATAACGCCAATAACCAACGTTTGATTGAGATGCTAGCAAAATATTCCGTTATTGTCCATTTATACCTGATATAGATCGTGCTATATATCGAGTATATTAAAATCACAAATGCATAGTCATCTTTTCATTAGGATCTGAATATTTCATAGCAATCAGAGCACCGCCATCTGTAAGGATATAGTCAAAATTGTATCTGTCTTTTGTGTGAAGAATACATCATAAAAATACTAGGCCGTATCTCGCAGATTATTATGACGTCATATCGTTTATTGCATAGTAGCGGTTAAACGATTCTAGGTGGTTATTCGAGGTTTAGTTGAGCCCGCCGCCTTATTGACTAAGTATGGTGCAATTGATGTTACCGGAAATGCATATTAATAAAAGGCCTAATGCACAATTAATAAGGCTTGTTACCCGTAGATATACCTTTTCTTTTTAAGTCGTCGACAACTCTCACTTTGTTATCAGACATATACTTTATGACGTCAAGTTTGGTCTCTTTGGTATCAAGTTAATAAATTCAGTGAGATCGAACTGCGTCAAGTGAAACTAAAACTTCTGACGAACATTTTTTTTAACAACCTTGCCAGAGGAACTATTGGAGTCAGCACCCGGTCGCCAAACTTCTAATAAACCATAGTCCTAATAGTCGACCATTGGTGAATATTGGGACTGTTTCATTATTCATGGGAAGATATTTTTTATTTTGGTTGTTCAATGATAATTTGATTATATTTAACGCCATCTATAGGGTTTCCTATATAATAAATTCAGTCAATTCAATTTTACATAAACAACAAAACTTCTTATATAAAATACTTCCAAAAAAATCCGACTTACAAAATATTCTAAATTGGGTGCATTCAGCACCGCCAACTGTTCAGTAAAATCCACGTGTTGGATTGGGGACGCTCATGATTTATTACAAATTGAATGTTGGCAGGCCTGAACACGCCCATTAGCTTCTTTATTTTAATTAGCTATAAACAGTGGCTGGAATGCTTAAACATAAGTAAATGCTTTTACGAAAAAAACCGCGAATTAAACCAAAACTTACTTGAATTGTGCAATTGAGGAAATATTTTGTTATTTTAATTTTGGGTAATGCCAATCAACCTCCAATTCTAACAAGCTTAGTTCTAAATGCCTAAATCCACCCTGATTTCAATTCTCGTTCTTAGACTTCTGAGAAAATATATTCATGGGAACTCTTAGTTCATTAGCGAGAATCATATTTTTCTCGTGGTACCCTTTAATGGGTATTTAGTCTGAGGTGCAGAAGAGTGTTGTGGTATATTTTTCAAATACCTAATTTTTGCATTCTAAACCATTTGCGCTTAAGATTAAGAAAAATTTGTTGCTAACCTTTGCTTTTTTGTTCTTACAATCATTTGTAAACGTTTCACGACATTTATTCCATCGTTAATAGATTTTAAAGCTGGAAACGCAATTCCAAAAATAGGTCCTTAACAAGATATCTAGGATTGCTCAGTAAATCTGTTGTTTTCTATATCCAACTATTGTAGATCGATAAAAACTACTGGATACGTCTAACTATCAATGTTGCTGCCGAAACATTCTTTGCCACTCGTTTGTTTGGTTATTTAACCTTCTGATCCTCGTGGCGGTTTATACTGTTTTTATCATGAAACTCAAGAAGATCACTCAGTAAATTCTTTTGTCTTCCTATAGGTAAATGCGGCCGTGCGGTGGTATTTTGTGCCTGGATCTGGTGAACTGATCATGCGTCTTTGTTATTTGAATCTCAAAAAGTATCAGGAAACATTTCAAATAATATTAAATTTTTAGTCCGAAAAAATCTTCAACTACATATCTGTAAAACAAATCTAATCGGATAATTTCAATATTCTGGAAAAACTAGCTTTCGCTGCACAAAACCAGTAACCAGCGGCGAAGCTGTGTCATGCTTTGGAAAATGCAAACAAGCATTCCACCCTGGTTGTTCCGGCTGAAATTTTGAAAAATGGGCTATATTGTTCAAAGAATGCCCTTATGCGAAATTCGTTTGCAACATCTGCCAATCAATTAAAGATGATTTGCCTAACCAGAAGATTTACGATATAAGGCTGAAGTGCGAAGAATTACTCATATTGGTCACCAACGGTGACTATTGCCACACTTCCCGCCATCATCGCCTGATGAAGTTATTACAAACATTCCAGCACCTATTACAACATCTATCATATCGTACTCTTCTAATCAGCCATTACAGTCTAATCAGGAAGCCGTTCGTGTTGAGAATTCAGGCATTTAGCAGAATACAGTACCTGTGGTTCGAAGGAAGTATTTGTATATTTCCCGTCTTCATCCATACTACCTCCGGGTCGACATTACACCATATGACATATAAAAACAGCGTCTTTAAGCCATCAAACGTGTCGTGCTTCTCCCTGTCGCCAATAAAAAAACGGGGTCCAGCAGAACTAACGTTTGTGTCTTTTTAAATTGGAGACATCGAAAACTTGCATGATACCTTAAAACATCATGATTTTTGGCCATCTGAGGTTATAGTTTGCGATTTTCAAGAAAAAGGCCATTCAAAAAACGATAAAGAAGGTCGCAGCGAAGTATCAATTTAACTTCAAACAATACGTTAAATTCTAATATTTTAAATACTAATTTGAATACTAATCCTAACATTCTAAATTCATATAAATCTAATTCTAGCAATATCATCAATGGATCTAACAATTTCGACAAATGCTTATCAATTTTCTTTTTTCGGAATTTTAGAATCTAATTACGACGTAATAATTTTTACTGAAACATAGCTTTCAGTTGATTTTAATGATGCGGAGTTTTCCCCTTCAAACTTTTGCGTTTTCCGTCGCGATCGGTATAACTGTAGTACAAAACTTAAAGCTGGTGTTGTGTGATAATTGCAGGTCGGAAAAATTATTCTTGTGAAATTTTATTTTCCGACCCAATCATGGAGTTCATTGCCGTTAAACTCAAACTAGGTACATTTTACCTAATAATTAGCGCAGCTTATTTTCCGCTAGAACCAACCTCGTCATTTTGTCAAGATTTTATTGACAATCATCGTACCGTATTTGATTACTCGCGCGCTGATCACAGCTCATTAAATGATTTACTGTTACTCTATCAAACATTGATATCAACAGTTCATTAGACACCTTTAATGAATTGCTGAAGGTTGCTATTGAAAAATTTGTTCCTAAAAAATAACTAAAAAGTATCATACCCGGATCGACCCATGTTTTACTAAAGAACTTAAACAACTTGAAGACCTGCGTAATAAATGCCACAGGCAATATAAGCGTACAAGGTTGGTCCATGATCATACACAGTTTAAGTCTCTGCGTAAACGATTTTGCTATCTCAACCGTTTCCTCTATAACAATTACTTAATTGATATTTAAGACGATTTGCGATGTAGTCCGAAGAATTTCTAGAGATTTGTCAAATTTAAGAACCGTAAAAACGGCTTGACTTCATTTTTAGAATTCCATGGTCCAAATTCAGATAATCCAAAGACAATCTGCTGTTTCTTCGCTGAATAATTTAGCAGTGTTTTTGTTAAGGATAGCTCACACAGTCATATATTATGGGACTCCAATAATTTAAAAATGGTTTTTTCAGAACTTGACGTGATGAGGGCCTTGATGAACATGGTCGTTTCTATGGGTCCTGGACCAGATGGTTTACAAGTGTCTCTATTAAAGCTGTATGCAGTCGGTTTTGCCCCTCCATTATGCAATTTATTTAATTTGAGCCTAAGTCAAGGCAATTTCCCAGATCTTTGGAAAATATCAAGTATCATACCGAACCACAAAAACGGCCCCCGCGTTGATGTAACTAATTATCGTGAAATTGCAATAAAATCTTGCATTCCAAGCAACGTATTATCACACGTCAGCATGTATTTTTTTCCGGGCAGGTCAACGGTCACTAATTTAGCAGTGTTTCAAAATAATTTAATTAACTCTGTTGCATTGAAAGTTCAAGTCGATGTGGTTTTTACCGACTTACCTAAAGCGTTCGATAAACTTGATCACAGAATTTTATTGAATACCCTCAGTGAACTTGATTGCGAAATTATTTCCTTAAATTGGCTAATGTCTTATTTATCGGATCGCAAAATTTTTGTGAAGATTAATAATACGATCTCAGAATGTTTTATTGCAACATCTGGGGTGCCCCAAAGTAGCCACTTGGGTCCACTATTATTTTTTATTTTTCATTAACAATGTTGTGGATTGTTTCAAATTCGCAAACTGTATTTTATTTGCTGACGACATGAAAATATATGCAAACATCTTATGTGAATTGGATCGTGATCAATTTCAGCGGGTACCTGAACACACTTTGCGGTTGGTGTGTTGCTAACCTTATGTTTCTGAATGTTGATAAGTGTCACGTAATCACCTATTCCAGGTCTAAGTCTCCAATAGTTTTTGACTACTTTCTAAATGACATTAGATTGGAGAGAGTTAATGTGGTTTCTGATTTGGGCGTTATCTTTAGCTCGGATTTAACGTTTAATCCTCACGTCGATGCGGTTGTTAATAAACCCTTTTCGATGTTGGGGTTTATTAAATGAAATTCGAAGGATTTTCACTTCACATTAACTTTCAAGTCTCTGTACACTTCATTTGTTCGTTTACAGCTTGATTATGCAACTGTCATATGGTCCTCGTTCTACGAGTCTCATTCAATCAGAATTGAAGAGCATATTATGTAGACCGATGTCGTTTCCTGGATCTCCAATCTTTAAGTGCTAGGCGTACATACGCCAGTGCCACATTTGCGCGTGACTTCATTTGTGGTAAAATAGATAGTATACTGACAATCCGTCACGTTTTAATATTTATGCTCCTCAACGCAACTTACACCCCCCGAGAACTTCTTCATATTATGACTGCAAGTAGCCACTTTAGATCTCAACACCGCTGCGGATTGTTATGATATAAATATTTCCAGGGAGGAATTTACAAAAGGAGTCGCTAGGCTTTTGTTTTAAAAATTGTTTAAAAATGTTTTGTGTTAATTGTTAGATCTGTTAATCTTGGTAGGAACTTTTGATTACTTCGGTCTAAAAAGACCAAATTATTGAAATCCTGTCAAAAATGATCAAAAATTTGGTTGGTCCAAAACCAATTTTCTCGACGTTTGGAAAGTTTCTGAGTCTAAAAAAGCAAAAAAAAAATGTCCGTCAGTCTGTCTGAATGTCTGTATGTTTGTACCCATGGTATCTCGAGAAAAGCTTGTTCGATTTAGATTTTTTGTTTTGCTGATCTGTTTTTATGGTCAAGGCCGCGATTTGAAAAGCTTTTGGAATCTGTGCGTCAAGAGGGTCGGGTACCCCCCATACGAATTGACCCAAAATACCTGGTTATAGAAATATTTACCAATTTTTTATATATGCTAGTTTGAATATTTAGTTGGGTATTGAGTTCTGGGTTGAGTTGAAGGTTAAGTTAGGGGTCAAATCCCAGGTTGCGTTCAAGGTGAATTAGAGTTGAGTTGGGATAAGATATAGTGAGCAGTTGACCAATTTTTTATATATGCTGCGGTTTGAGAATTGAATTGATAGAGAGGTTGCGTTTGGGTCGAGGGTCGTTTGCGGGTTGAATTGAGGTTGAGTTGGATTTGGATTATTGTATGTTCAGCATAATATATGATTTTTAGATGAAGTTCTGGAATATGGTCAAATATGAAGGAACTTGCCTATTTCTCAACCAATTATCATGAAATTCGGCTAGTGAATTGGAAATGTGATTCTAAAATGATTTTCGGATAAAGTCCTGGAATATGGCCAAGAGTGATGGAGCTTGCCTATTTCTCAATAAATTACACAACAATTTGTGCATTGTAAATGGGATTCTAAAAGGATTTTTGGATTAGGTTTTTTTAGATGAAGTTCTGGTATGGCCAAGTTTAATGGAATTTGTCTATTTCTCAACCAATTAGGTATCATGAAATTGGACTTGTGCCTTCGATGGGATTCTAAAATGATTTTCGCATGAAGTTCTGGAATATGGCCAAGTATGATTGAACTTGCCTATTTCTCATCCAAAATGATTAAATGGGGGTAGGGATTAAAAATGATCTTAAGAAAAAGTTCCGGAATACGACCAAGTATACGACCAAGTTCTGGAATACTACCCTATTTCTTAACTGATTATTATCAAATTTGACAAGTGCGTTGGAAATGGGATTCTAAAATGATTTTGGATGAATTTCTCGAATATGCCCAAATATGATGTAGCTTGCCTATTTCTAAATAAATTATGATGAAATTCAGCTTGTGCATTGGAAATGGGATTTTTGGAGTTTTGGATTTTTTGGATGAAGTTCTGGAATATGGCCAGTTAAGATGGAACCTGCCTATTTCTAAACTGTTTATGAAATTTAACATGTGCGTTAAAAATGGGATTCCAAAATGTTTATTGGATGAAGTTCTGGAATATGGATTAATATGATGGAACTTGCCCATTTTTCAACAGACTATGATGAAATTTTACTTGTGCGTTGGAAATGGGATGGGGAAAGTATGATAGAACTTGGCTATTTCTCAACCGATTACGATGAAGCTCGATAGGTAGACAGTAGAATAAATTCTAGGTTATGGCCTGTTAGGATAGAACTTGTCCATTTTTTAACGGATTTTAATAGAATTTTACATGTCCCATGGTAATGGGATCTTAAAATGATTTTTAGATAAAGTTCTGGAAAATTTGCTATTCCTTAACCAATTATGTGGATTTAATGATGGTAAGTATGATGGTATGATGTTGTGATGTTATGATGGTGTGTTGGTCGATGGAATAATGGTATGATGCTATGACGTTTCGATGGTATGATGGTATTCTAGTAAGATGGTATATACCATATGTTAGCACAATTGTGTGATGTTATGATGATATATTTGTATCATGGATTGATATTATTCTATGATGGTGTGATGGTATGATTGAATTTGAATCAACGTACGATGGTATGACGTGTGATGGTATGTGGGTATTTTGGTACGATGGTATGGTTATAGGGACGGTATGATGGTACGATGGTATAGTGGTATTTTGGTGTGATCATATGATTGAATAATGGTACGATGGTACGATTTTATGATGATATGATGGTATGATGATATTAACGTGTGGTGGATTGATAGTAAGATATACATCATGGTGTGATGGTGGGTTTGGTCGACGTCACCAATGTACAATAATACGATTGTATGATAGTTTAGTGGTATATTATCATGATGGTATGATCATATAATCGAATAATTGTATGAGGAAATGATTGTTTGAGGTTATGGTGGCACGACGGTATGTATGTATGATGGTGAGTTGGGTTTGAGTTGAAATTGAGTTCGATTTGAAGAGAAGTTAGGTTAGGGATTCATTTGAGGTCGTGTTTATGGTTTAGTGTGGAGGTTAGTTTAAGTTGAGTTCATACACGCATGTAGCTTTCGAATCGAGCTAATTTTGGGATTGGGTTGGAAAATAGGTGTAGTGTTGAGCAGTGAATTGAGATTTGGGTCGAGCTAAGTTGAGTTGACGTAGAATTATGATTTAGTTAGTTTGCATTGCGGTGTGAGTTGTTCGGTTGGGGAATTATTTAAAGGTTGATTTGGAGTTAGGTTAAGGGTTGATTTGAAAGTGGATTAAGGGTTGATATGGTGATTTAATTGATGGCTGGGTTGGCCATTAATTTGGAGATTGCGTTTAGAATTATGTTGCGATTGAGATTAAGGTTGAGTTGTATATTGAGTTGGAGGTTAAGCTGAAGATTGACTAAATAAGTTCATTTCGGGATTGATTTGGGAGGTGAATTAATCAAGACCGAAGTTCTGATCACCTTAAGAGGTTTCAGCCCCTTTATATGTTTTCATTGTATTTAATTTTTAACTTTATATTTAAAATAATATTTGTGGTAAATACTATGATATAAGCCATTTTTGCATAGACATGCTGTTGGTTGGAAATCAATAAATAAATAATACTTAGTGTAAGACTCGTTAAAGCATAATCCATCTATGATTCGGATTGTACACGTTTCAAGTCGGAAACAGTGAAACTATACTTATTCGGAGGTCTATGAAAACAATCAAAGCCTAAAATGTTATAGATCTATCCGTATTTGGGCTTTGTATTAACAAAAAAACATCCTTTCACAAAGCAAAAGAAAATACTTAATTTAGTTGAGTCTTATTCGAATTAGTGAAGTCGAACAGTGAAATTATCAAGATTTCGCCACTTCATTTTCGATTAAGATCGCAAGTTATGAAAAATGTATAGCGATTGAATTGGTAATAGACTTGTTTACTAAGAGTTTAATTTATTTTGTGTTTAAGTTGGTAATACTTTTACTACATGGTTGCTTTCTTTATACAGAAAGTAATCAAAGGTGTAATTAGCACTTCAATAGATAAAGCCTGATGAAATTGACTGAAAAATAAATATTTCGTAATTCTCATTCAGACCGAAACTAAATTTGCAAAATTCTTAATAATTTCACTCATTTTGCAATTTTCCAAAAAGAATTAAAACTTTCTTAATTTTTCCTTGGCGAATCACTAAATCAAGGAAATAAACGTATTATCTCCTTCCTATACAGGCACAATGGAATATATTTAAATCTTTTAACCAAAAAGGGTTACAACAAATTCATAAGTAGCTGCGCTTAATATTAACTTATTTAAATCTCTTATATAAATATTTGGCTGGATCAAATTGAGCCGTCAAATATTTAACCCTCCAGTTAAAATTTTCTTTGTAAAAAAAAAAATTTAATTGACTTGCATTGAAGTTTTATTATGAAACAAACGCAATTTCATAAAAGCAAAAAAGGAAAATAATGAAAATATTATTTAACGGGAGATTTCATCTTTTTTTTGTGAAACCGGGATATTAACGTAATAAGCAAACTTTTTCCTTTCAAAAGGTTCGTCTAATTTATTTGTTTCGATAACTCTACTTCTTCTGAAGGAGGATCTCCAAGAGATCGACACATAATTACAAATTATGAAATACGTGCAAGCGTTGTGAAGCGTGGCTTTGCTCCTGCATAAGGTAATAAAAGTTTAGAAATAGGCTAAATAAAGCCTACTGCTAACATTTAAAAAAATATTTTTGAGACACGATAAATTTAATCCCATAACGTAACTTCACCATAAATAACCAATAAATCATTTCAACACGTACTATCGGGGTGCACACATTGTACAACGTTTTATAATATTTTCGCTTGGCCATGTTTCGCAATTTATATATTTATATAAATAAAATATCATTAAAACTGCATCTTTAAATAACATAAACCTTAAAGGATATTAAAATATTATCTTAAATTCCAAAGCTTATACAGGAACAAGAAATACACACCCAAACAAGCAGAAGCAGCAGCAGCAGCAAAATAATATTAAAAACATGCATCTGCTATTTCGTATTTCTGTGTATAGCTTAGTCTGGTTTATATACGAAAAAATTAAATAAAAAATTATGGATGATAAGAAATTCTTGTTTTATATGGTAGAAAGTTTTTCATCTTGCACCGCAGACAGAATATGGTGGTGTGGAGAAAAATTTGCGGTGGAAATAAAACCAAGCGAAGAACATAACCAAACGTGACTCAATTCTGTGTGACTGCGATTTTTTTCTCGATTTTTTTCTCGTACAGCTTAAATAAAAATTGAAATAATATCGTAATAATAAAAATATTAGTAATATTCATGGTTATTATTACAACAGTATTTTTATTTTATTATTTTCGTCGTCTTTATAGTTTTAAATTTTTTTTTTTTTTTATTTCATTTGGAAGACTAAGAAATTATCATTTTCCAACTTATAGTTTTGGTTGGTTGGGTGCTTGTATATAATATCGTATACTCATATTTTAACTGTTGGCCCATAAATTACATTGTGGTTTTATGATTTATTGTATTTAATTTTTTTGTCTGCAACATTATGTATTATATGCGATACATTTTATGTATTTATTTATGATAAATTGAATTAATATATAGTGTGCAGCTAAAGATACCACACTATTTACACACCATATAACTGCAATCTTTATGCAACACAATATTTTACGTTGACAATTTCACTTACGTTCGTTTCTCGATATAAATTATAAAGCATGACCTGAATTTTATGTTTGTGTATATACCAGATAAGCTTAATATATAAAATCAATAAAATCGACATGTTGTTAGAGACATGAACCTAAATTCGTAAGAAAAATATTTTAATAATATATTCAAAGTATCATAATCTTCAGAGAAAATCTTAAGAATTAAACTTTATCGTAATAAATATATTTTTGGTTGTCGTGTAGCTGACAGCCAAAAACCAAACAACATTAAAATGTATATAAATTGGGAGAGCCAAAAATAAATAATAAAGTATCAAATTTTTTTATTTTTTATTTGTTAGTATCGAGATTCGATTGGAATGGTTTATGGCCTAATCGGCTTTTTATAACCTTATCCTAAATAATATTATCCCTACAAGCAAAAACCAATAAATTCATAAAAAAAGTGATACATCGTATTATCTCCCATCCACTGAAGAACATTACGAACAAAAAAAAAAAAACGGAATTCTATTTATATTTAAAACAACCAAGGAGTACAAGATACACACACACACAAAAAGGGCTTATCTTTACTTCTTCGTCGGGATATCTTCTTCCAAATTTTTTTTTATTATCGTCTTTGGCGTATATATATACATACATATATAGATACTCGGGAATTTTTGGTGTGCAATTTTAATACTGAATAGAGTGAATAATTTATAAAAAAAAATATTCGTACTTTTTGGTTACACAGTACATGTAGGAATGAAAAATATTTTTATTTTCTAATTTTATAACCATCACAAACCATAAGAAACGGAAACCAACTCGAGTTTAACAACAATACACAATAGTAACAGCGCAAAGTACAAAAAAAAATGTTGTGCTTTTTAAACTTTTTATGTAATTTTGTTGGGGTTTGCAAATGACACAAATAAATTTGTACGGTTTTATGTAGGTTAAGTGTGGTTATAAATATATGGAAACCTAAATTGAAGTTAAGAGGTTAAGGCGTTGCGGCAGGCTAAATTGTGTATTTTGTATTGTGTGATATTATTTACGAGTATAAAACTGTAAAATGTTGTCAATGTGTCCTTTATCTATTTTCTTATTTTTGTTAATGTTCGTATATAAATAAGTTGAATGTGATATCCGATCAAAAAGTGCGTAAGATTAGTAAATGAAAGTTGAAAAAAGTTTGTATCTAGTGAACGACTGTGGAAGAATTTTGATAGCGGTGGAACAATTATGAAGGTCTTTTGTTTTTTTTTCCACGGCAACTCGTTCACCGGAGATTCGGAGCCAAAAAGTCAAAAATGTTAAATTTACTATTATAGTCTCATCTGAGAATATTAAATTTTCCCAAAAGTTTATCAATGAGTATAAACTTTTCTTCATTGAATTGTTTCCAATAAATGGTCCCTTGCTCCATTTTTTACCAAGTAAATTTGAATGTCGAAAATTTGTTCGTACCATCTCTGGGTTACCGTTCAATAGCTTTTCCAACCGCGTGAAGTTCATAACATTAACACATAAGTGTAGCTATAAATTGCACTAAAAATGTCGTTTACACAAAAAAGTGGAACATTAAAACGTTTTAGTGTAATTAACGTAAGGCTTTTTCTAATATGTTTGGGTCATTAAAAAAACAGGATTTTCAAAAATTTGTTGGCAGCACCCAACCTTGCTTTTAAAAAAAAACACAAACATGTTAAGGAAAACCTCATTTATGGCCTCAATATGGCTTAGTCTTCCATCCATCGTTTTCTATAAAAATGAAAATTTTCAAAAGTTTGTAGCCAGAGCCCAACTCTGTTTGATTAAATATTACAAAACTACTAATAAAGCTTTATTTATACTCTATACAACCTATACTATTATAGTATGGTAAAATCTTTAAGATTCTGGTTGGTAGCACCACTTACATCTATAGTTTTCCATGAGATTGAAAATTTTCGAAATTTTGTCGCCACGGCCCAACCCTGTTTCAATAAATAACACAAAAATATTAAGAAAATGTCATTTATCCCATAAACATCTTATGTAGTCACAATAAGGTAACAACTCTGAGAGTATGTCTTATTTAACCTAGCGTAGTAGCACTTCCATTCATATTTTTCTATGAAATTGAAAGTGGGCAAATTGTATGAATACTCCGCTTAAAAATTCTAGAATTTGTGTTTATTTCTGCACGACCCTGCCTAATTGGTTATTTCCATGAGTGACGTCTGTGACCAATCCAAGGATTCATTTTGCGGGAAAACTTAGCTCAGGATGATAAGGAGAACGACTTGACCCACCTGCAGAATTGATACTTCTGATTTCGAATGATATTGATTGTTGTCAGGTCTGACTCGTAAATTGGGGTGAGTGGACCCCTAATCCAAAAATGGGGCGAGGTAAGTGGCTGAAGATCACTAGGGTCATCGGAGAGACTGCTGGGGGTCGATTGTTCAGATAACTTTCTAAAATGTTTGGCGTGTGATGCAGTAATGTTTGCGCTCAACAATGCAAACCAATCACGTTGTAGTGTCGGAACAGGACGTCCGTGAAGTGAAGTGATTGCGGCAAGATCGCGGTGAAGTGAAGAATCGTTGGATGAATATCACGCAACATCTGTATTATCCAATGCTATATTTTTAAAGAGAGCAGCAACGTGAAACGACATCTGCAATATTTTCGTGGTTATTCACATGATTCCATCAAACCGGTTGAAGTCAAAGCTTTTAGAAAAAGATCTTGGCTCTGATGACTACTGCGGTGATGCGAGACCAGCGAGGCGAATTCTTCTGGTCACGATGATAAGTCGCGCTTTATCGCAAGCTTTCTATCGCAAAATTAATGGAAAGAGAATATAAGCCTTTCATTTGATGGACCCCGCTTGAGCCTCAAAGCCTGCATAATTGTATTAGGGCTCAAGTGATCCAGAACAGCTTCAATTTCTCTATCATTGACAGGAATAGTATTAAAAAAATCTCGACGTCATCATTTCTTCGCCCTAAAGAGAAATCGGTCCCACTCATTAATGTGAATTTGCTTGTGAGCGGCTGTTGCATGATAAGCAGGCGGTTTAACACAATAAGTAACGATATCGAGTTCATAAGCTGCAATCGGTTGTTTGTAGACTATGTAAAAGATTCTCAGAAATCGTGTATTTTCAAGGGCAACTTCACTTGCCTACACATCTTCTCGATATCACCCAAGAAGACGTATTTTGGAAATCGAAATCGCAGAACAATGTTAAGTAAATCATTGTAGGTTTTTCGCCCATCGAGCAAAGTATTATTCAGAGAGAGTCCCGACGCGTCAAAAACGATTTCTAGCTTCCTAGTTATATTTCCCGATTTGGCAGTAAAGTGGTGTTCGGCAAGTAGTATGCAAATTGGACTGTCGGTTTGAACCTTGAACACCTCTTTATTTCGGTGTAATTTTATTTCGATTGACAGAAAGCGGTTTAGTAAAATGTTCTTCTATGCACCAACTGCTTGAGCGTTGTGCGAAATGGTAAATTTAAAACGTACCCTTCAGTACACTTGCTTGTATGCGTGTGAACGAAATTATCTTGATCTTGAAAAAAATTATATATTCAGACTTTAATTGTTGGTGCGAGACTTGATTGTTGTTTTTACTTTGTCCTTGGTTTTCACAGAGATTGTGCCAATACCAGATACGCTGTGACGGTCTTGCTGTTTGACAAGGCTTGGTTTCAGTGAGTACTAATCAGTTATGAAATTATTTTCCGATGCCGAATCGACAACCACACGACACAAGTAAACCTGGTTATGCGCACCGGTTTTGACTGCTTTTGTTAAAACTTGTCCAGTGTTTGGTTGTTAGGTCTATATCATGTCTTACACTTCATTGCTCCCAGTTAGAACGAAATAATCCGGACAAGTTGAAGAAAAATGATCACACCTGTTGCATTGGCTGCATTGTATATTGGCGTTGGGCGCCCCGTTGGTAATAAAACTCCTAACTATCCCTTTTGCTACATTCGCTTTCGGTTAGTCTTTGAAAACCGTTATTTCAAAAACAGCTGTTTTCCCAACAATTGTTTCCAATATTCGACATGTCGAATTGAGGAAAGTCTTCATTTCGTCCCATGTTGGAAATTCATCACTAATCTTTCCGCTCTCCCACAACTCTCGAGTACATCTTCTAATCTGGGCAGAATCATTCCAGTAACTAACAAGTCTCAGTTTTGCGTGAAGATATCGAGCGCATTTAGGGAGAGGCATTGTCAGATCTGACTTTATTTACATTCGAGATTCCTAGCAAAGCTTCGATGTGATATGCGACGATACGCCACTTGTTTCCGTAACGCTTGCATAGGCCTTCCCAAACAAACTCATAGCAAGCAACCGTGAAGGTAATATTTTTTGATTAAATCACTTGCCTCACCTTGTGAATAACCACAAAGACGAACATATTTTTTAATGTTCGGGTTCCACTCTTCGAAATTGTCCGAAAAATGCTTGATCTTTGGATTAATTGTGGCAACGTGATTGCTTGTATTTATCTGACAGATATCGTAGCACTTGTGTCAGGTATGAGATCCAGGAATGGGAAAGCAATATTTTCAAATTGAATAAATTCATCCACGTGTGTATCATCATACTCGGACAACACATTCAGATCGTTGTTGCAATTGCTTGATTCGAGTTTCAATTTTAACACGAGTTTTCTTTCCATTTATATCGAGAAATGCTTTATGTTTCGTTGAACGCCCCTTTTGGAAACTGCGCCTTTTGATTAGCGTGGGCAGCTTTTGGTGCAGAATCATTGAAGCTTCTTTTCTAGACTCATTTCCCAGGGAGCTCTGGCGGCTTTATCGTGCATAGTAGTCATCTATGGGCATTAAAACGTTTTAAAACATTTAATTCGGCAGGTCGGGATCAGACTAAACCAGCGGAACTCCAAAACAACTATACTTCCTTATTTGGAAACTATATTCAAAGGGTGTTTAAATCTTATTTATATTCCTTGTTTCTGGACAGAGGTTAATGTGGTCTTTATCAAGAAAGCATTGAAAAGCTCCCATGTCTATTATAAGGACCTAAGACCAATAACCCTATAATTCTTTAAACTGAAAACAGTGGAAAAGCTGTTGTAAGTAAATATTAGAGCAAAAAATAATACATAGCAGTATTATTTTTCCAGTGACACCACTCTGCACACCTTGGTATGTACGATTAATAAATCATTTCACTTGAATGAGTTCGATTTGGTAGTCTTTCTAGATACAGAGGGCGCCTTTAATAATGTCTAAGTGTGCCTAAGTAGCCACTCCAAAATAACCTAACTTATCCTGTGAGATGAGAGTTAGTTCTGAACTACTATCGACGTCAGGAGGTTTGATTGAAGCACTCTAATGGCACTATACATGTCACTATAGCTGATATTAACATTATACCTCAACTAGTTCACGACTTACTTTATCGCAGTTACTTCAGCTGAAAAGATGATGGTGACGAAAGGAGAAGTTTATCAGACGTTCCTCTTAGAACGCTCCAGCACTAATTTTCTAAACCACTTTTAAACCATCCGTGAAGAAGTTTATAACTATGGGTTTCGGAAAAGCATTCGTCAGCCAGTCCTCTCTGAAGTGAATCACAGTCAGAAAATTTACGTCAAAATAGAATGACGAAATAGTTTAGTCGGTAGTATTAGGAGTCTCTTTTTTTGCACAGAATAGATGAATGCCCTGCATTGTTTCAGGTCCACATTGAGATGAATTTGGCAGTACATGTTACCAACTGTTTGCTTAAGATGTCTAACGGAGTCAGATGGAGCAGAGCTTCTGAACTTTCATCAACATCTTTTGGTAGGTAGTTTTGTCCAGAGCAAACCATCAGACTGTTACCCCATACAAAAGAATTGGTCTGATTGCTGTCTCCAGCCCCATGTTTTCCCAATGGCAGAGTAAACCACTACCTTAGCTTTCTTTACCCTTTCCAAAATATTTGGTTTCTAATTTAATTTTATGTCGAAACGGGACCCAGGTACTTCGCTTCATCTATGGAGGTCAACATGACACCACTCCAAAAGGAAGGATGGATATAAGAAAATTTGTATTTCCTAGAACCAATTTAATTTTGAGTGAATGTGCATTTAATCTACAACTATTGGCCCATATAGAAGGGATGCACCGGGATTTTGCATAAGTTGACGCAGAATTCTGGGATAATAACTAAAGGTACAATAGCAAAGGCAACTACCTTTAAGCCGCTCCCCTTCAGTATTAGCAACAGGTCGTTAATGATAAAACTTAAAAGTGAGCGGGAAAGTACGCCACGTTGGGGTACCACCTCTGTTTACAAATCTTCTAGCAGCGGACTCGCCCAGTGACTCATTCTCTCCTAGAGTGGGCATGGCCCTAGTTACAGTTAATACGTTACTAAAGGCTCATAATTATCTACAAAGATTACTTTCACGTTCTATTTGTCTTCCCAGTGTTTTTAAAAGGAAGGAAGATAAGTTAATAAGCCTTTGGGACTGCATTGTGAATGTGTACTTTCGAAAATTACTTCTAATGAGGAAATGGTGAAGTCAATATTGTGTTGGTATTCATAGGGATAATACCATCGGATCCTGGATACTTATATGATTTAAAATTATTTATCGCCCAGAGAATTTTCGTTCTACGGAGAATTTGACTTACGAGGATAGAGAACTGTACATACTTGCTCTGTTACCCTCTGACGTAGCAGCCATAAATTCGAAAGAATTCGGTTCTTATACCATCTTGTCGTTGAAAATAAATTGGGATGGAAGGGCCAGTAGATAGCATAACCTTGACATCTCCGAAGACTGCTGAATTTTACCACAGTATAATCTCCAAGATCTGTTCCTGCCATTTCCATCTTCATATTTATACATTCTTTCAAAAATGAACCGGGAATTGTTAAATTAAACACAAATCCTAAGTTCAATCATAAAAATGTATCGCACTCATTCCCAATTCGAGGCTTTAAACATACATATGCCAGAGTTTTTTTCAATTATCGAAACATTTCTTATGGGAACTTTCCGGGAAGGTTTTCAGTTCGTGCGCCAATTTTTTTTTATGGTTTTTATGGTTTTAATAGAGTCTAAACGGGTTCCACGTATAGGAAATTTGAGTCTGGCGCAAACAGGAAAAAGTTACACAGTGCTAAATAAGGCGAATATGGTGGTTAATTAATTGCATTGATTGAGTTTTTGGCCTCATATTCGTTTACAATCGTATTTCGGTGTGATAGCGCTTTATCGTCGTGTAAAATTCACGAGTTTTTCTCAAAATTCCGATCGTGTTTTTCGAATTTTTTGAAGAAATTTGGTTTGCCACACAAAATTTAAGGCAAACTCTTTGTGTTAAATAATTTCGTTCTTCGTAAAATACGGCGTTCACTAATAGGTCGACTGACTTTACCAACTGCAGTAAACAAACTGGTTGATAAATCGCGCTCTAAGTTCTCAATCCCTTCAGCGCGAGCCTTTTAAATTAACAATTCCCGGTACCTTTCCGACAGAACGTATGCGCCAATATGGCCGAGATTGACCCCTAGGTCTACTTAGAGGACTAGAGTCTTCTATCGTTTCATTAAAAGCGCTGGACAGCTTGTCGACTAAGGCAGAATAATTCTGAAGGTATAACAGTCATTTTTCCACCTTTTCCTATAGTTGGGCTCTTCCTATAGTTGGTATTTTAGGCAAACACTTTCCAATTTAATAGACGATTTATCAAAAAGTTTGACACAAAACTGTAATCTATACTACCTCCTGTGTGTTCTTAGTTGTAAAAATCGGCTTATTGCCTATATTGCTTATTTGAAGATTAGCAATTAGAATGTAATCAAAGAGCAGGACTGTGGTTTTCTACAGGATTATGCTACAAGCAGCTGAACATTAAAAACGTCATTGAATGCATCATAACGGTAGCGTGGAGCCTCGACCTTCTTACGATCTTAGGGCTTCAGCACTTCCATCCACCGTTTTGTATGAAATTGTTAATTGTCGAAAATTTGTCGCCAGATTCCAACCCTGGTTTGTTTAAGTAACACGAACATATTAATAAAGCTTCATTATTTCTCTATACATCCTTTAAAGTCACAAGTGTTAATTGGCTTAGTGGAGCGCAGCTTTCATTCATCGTGTTCTATGAAATAATAATTTCCGAAAATTCGTTGTCAGAGCCAAACGGATTGTGTGCAACAAGAAATTGAATCGTCCTAAACCTAAGATTGATGGTATTGCATGCTCAAAAGTGTTTCACGCTGTGTTGGATTGAACAAAATTGAGATTGAATATCTGAGTATATCAAAGCAATCTTGGGCATGATCGAGTTATGTTAGGCTGGAAAAACGGCAAAAACTGTCAATTGCCCAGGACAATTAAATTACTATGAAATCTAGTCGGAGATACTCTGAAAGTGATATAAATAATCAGTCCAGTAGCAGGAATGCCATAAATCATCGCTTAATCAAAGATCATAGATGTGATATCTATGTATATTAAATCGACATTAAAGTAATTCCTTAAAGAAATTTGTTGTAATTGTAAAAGTAATCGGATGATTCCAGTAAATATTTTAGTGTTTTAAAGATTAAATTAAAACAATAATTAAAGCCGTTGATAAAATAGATAAGCTGGAAGCAAACCTTAACGAAAGTAACGGTTTCGATCGTTCATGGTATTTTGGAAAATTGTATGCCTTGAAACCGTTAATAAATCTCCCGGTGATTTGTGTGATGGAACAACATTTTTTCGGCTAGGTGGCAATCGGTACGGGTGGGGATCTTACCAACAATTACCGAGATTTTCATAAGCTGCTTCCTACTTTTTATTTATACATATGTAACATAACGCACATCAATAACCACTAACCTTAATTTAAATATTTTATTTCTGCATTGCTTCATACACCGCTCTGTCCGTAATCTTCAATGTTTGGCCACCGTTTAATATATTCGACCAGTTTCTAAAAAAAACAATTTCGTCACCCAAAATCAGCCAAAACAACTTAAATCCCTTATTACCTAGGTAAGCGCCTGGTTACCTCATTGAATACCTGTTGCGTGAAAACCAACTTTTCTCCTACGGCAGTAGCACTAACTGAATGAAGATAATTATTTTGCTTTAAAAAAACGTCACTGGTAAACTGGTAAAGCCGCCTGTTACACGAAGTATCTCTTATCACGTCCCTAGAATGCAAGTTTGATGATTTTGAGCAGAATACAAGAAACAACTCCTTTATTATTCATGGTCTTCGAAAATTTTCGCAGCCTCTCTAACATTAGCTCATTAAATAATTCATTTATTAGTAATTCGTTATTTGTAGGGTCAACCTTAAAGGTAATCTTACTGAAATCTGAATCAATTCTAATGAGAAGCATACAGTACAGATTTTTATCGGTTTCACGGTAATTGTAATGACAACAACCGCTCTGCCGGTAATGGTGTTTATGTGAATCAGAGTGTGGACATTGTCAATATAAAATGCCATAGACTGGAAATAGCTAAATGTTTAGAGGTAATTATTTTAGTTAACGGAATGTTGATTTCCTTTATATTTGTTTATAGATTTCAGTTTATTAAACAAATTAATGTGTTTCTAGGTCAATTTAAAATTTTACTGATGACTATGAAATCCAAAAATTTTTTTACTGTGCAAAAAATTTTACTGTTTCTACTGACCATTGAAAAGTTTTGTGTGAGCATAATTTGTTACCTTTAGGAAGTGGATTTTAAGCACAAAACTACCAATACTTCGACTAATCGTCCTATTATATTAATCATCTAATTGATTTGATCTATAATGAATATTGGCTCGACACTTATAGTATTCCTATATCCTATATTGCTTACAATGCAACGTTATCAATTTTTACTGACCATATTCGTAGTAGTAGTGATAAACTACCGAAGATCAAATTGAGAAAGTTTAAACCTTGAATGAATTATGCTTTGCTTCTCTTTTTAGATAAAAAAAATAATGTTGGAAATTGGTTAAGAAATATCAGCGTAATAGAAAATTGCTTAAGTATTTCGATAAATTATCCCATAAATTTAACGAGAAAATGAAACAAACGAAAATGGATTTTTATAAGAATATTTTTGATTTACATAAAGGCTGTTTCAACGCAATATGGCGATTTGTTGACTCTATACCTAATACTTCGACACCTAAAAGCAGAGTTTAAAATGGAATTTCATTTTGCTCTTCGCTCTTCATTTTTGTTCAAGAGCGCTAATAAAAACTATTAAAAAGCTCTTTATAAAGAGCGATATTGTAAAAAAAAAATATCGCTTTGAAGAACTGTAGCATTATTTTTATTATAAGGCTCTTGCTCTTCCACTATTGCGTTTGTGTTATCATATTTTCGCTCTTTGTTATTGCGCTATATTGAGAAAATAAATACGCTCTGCTCTGATGAATAAAAACGTCATTATTATATTGCTCTTGCTCTTATTATTACAGCAAACGGTTCCATTCAAAACCTTCTAAATTTCTTTAGAAAGCCAGATTGTTTAATTAGCGAACAGAAGCACGCGCGATGGAAATGGGATTCTAAAATGATTTTTAGGTTAAGTTCTGGAATATGGCCAACTAGGACGGAACTTGGCTATTCCTTAACCTATTTTAGTGAAATTTGACTCGCGCGATGGAAATCTGATTCTAAATTGATTTTTGGATCAAGTTCTGGAATATGGCCAATTATGGTGGAACTTGGCTATTTCTTAACCGATTTGAGTGAAATTTGACATGTGCGTTGGAAATGGGATTCTAAAATGATTTATGGATAAAGTTCTGGAATATGGCAAACTAGGATGGAACTTGGTTATTCTTTAACCGATTTGAGTGAAATTTTACATGTGTGTTGGAAATGGGATTCTACAATGATTTTTAGATGAAGTTCTGGAATATGGCCAATGGGGATGGAACTTGGCTATTCCTTAACCGATTTTAGTGAAATTTAAAATACACAATGGAAATGGGATATTAAAATGATTTTCGGATGAAGTTCTGGAATATGGCCAATTATAGCGGAACTTGGCTATTTCTCAACCGATTTTAGTGAAATTTGACATGTGTGTTGGAAATGGGATTCTAAAATGATTTATGGATAAAGTTCTGGAATATGGTCAACTAAGATGGAACTTGGCTATTCTTTAACCGATTTGAGTGAAATTTGACATGTGCGTTGGAAATCTGATTCTAAATTGATTTTTGGATCAAGTTCTGGAATATGGCCAATTATGGTGGAACTTGGCTATTTCTTAACCGATTTGAGTGAAATTTGACATGTGCGTTGGAAATGGGATTCTAAAATGATTTATGGATAAAGTTCTGGAATATGGCAAACTAGGATGGAACTTGGTTATTCTTTAACCGATTTGAGTGAAATTTGACATGTGTGTTGGAAATGGGATTCTAAAATAATTTTTAGGTGAAGTTCTGGAATGTGGCCAAATAGGATGGAACTTGGCTATTCCTTAACCGATTTTAGTGAAATTCAAAATGCGCAATGGAAATGGGATTCTAAAATAATTTTCGGATGAAATTCTGCAATATGGCCGATTACGATCGAACTTGGCTATTTCTTAACCGATTTGAGTGAAATTTGACATGTGCGTTGGAAATGGGATTCTAAAATGATTTATGGATAAAGTTCTGGAATATGGCCAACTAGGATGAAACTTGGCTATTCCTTAACCGATTTAAGTAAAATTTAAAATGCGCAATAGAAATGGGATTCTAAAATGATTTTCGGATGAAGTTCTGGAATATGGCCAATTATGGTGGAACTTAGCTATTCTTTAACCGATTTGAGTGAAATTTGACAAGTGCGTTGGAAAAGGGATTATAAAATGATTTTTAAATGAAGTTATGGAATATGGACAGTTGGAATGGAACTTGGCTATTCCTTAACCGATTTTAGTGAAATTTAAAATGCTCAATGGACATGGGATTCTAAAATGATTTTCGGATGAAGTTCTGGAATATGGCCAATTATGGTGGAACTTGGCTATTTCTAAACCGGTTTGAGTGAAATTTGACATGTGCATTGGAAATGGGATTCTAAATTGATTTATGGATAAAGTTCTGGAATATGGCCAACTAGGATGGAACTTGGCTATTATTTAACCGATTTTAGTGTGAAATTTGACACGCGCGATGGAAATGGGATTCTACAATGATTTTTAGATGAATATGGCCAACTAGGATGGAACTTGGCTATTTCTTAACCGATTGTGATGCTATTCGACATGTGCGTTTGAAATAGGATGAATGAAGTTCTGGATTTTAGAGAAATTTGACATGCGCGATGGGAACGGGATTATACAATGATTTTTAGAGTTCTGGAATATGGTCAACTTCCTTAACCGATTGTGATACAATGTAACATGTGCGTTGGAAATAAGATTCTAAAATGATTTTTAGATGAAGTTCTGAAATAAGGCCAACTAGGATTAATTTTGGCTATTCCTTAACCGATTCTGATAAAATTTAACATGTGCGATCAAAATGGAATTCTAAAATGATTTTTAGATGGGTTTCTGTAATATGAATCATTTAGATGGAACTTAGCTATTCCTAAACCGATTGTGATGCAATTCAATATATGCGTTGGAAGTGGGATTCTAAAATAGGTTTTAGATAAAGTTATGGAATATGGCCAACAGCAGATAAACCTCGACAGCTGCATGGATTACGGAAACTGGATATATTTAAATATATCAATATGAGTTACATAAAATAATAATTATTATAGATTACTTATATTGACATGTTTATACATCTGCTGGAAAATTTAGTCGCGATCAAAAGAAAATAAGAAAAAATGGGTGACAGGACGCTAATGTTAGCGTAGGACCCCGGAATTAGAAAAATCATTTTAGAATCCCATTTCCAACGAACATGTCAAATTGCATCAGAATAGGCTAAGAAATAGCCAAGTTCCAACCTAATTGGCCGTATATGCCTTATTACAGAACCTTATCTAAAAATCATTGTAGAATCCCGTTTTCATCACACATGACAAATTTTCATTAAAACCTGTTAAGAAAGAGCCAATTCCAACACAATTGGCCATATTCCAGAACTTTATCCAAAAATCATTTTACAATCCCATTTCCAACACACATGTCAAATTTCACTCAAATCGGTTAAAAAATAGCCAAGTTCCACCATAATTGGCCATATTCCACAACTTCATCCATAAATCATTTTAGAATCCCATTTCCATTGCGCATTTTAAATTTCACTAAAATCGGTTAAAGAATAGTAAAGTTCCATCCCCATTGGGCATATTCCAGAACGTCACCTAAAAATCATTTTAGAATCCCATTTCCAACGCACATGTCAAATTTCACTCAAATCGGTTTAATAATAGCCAAGTTCCATACTAGTTGGTTATATTCCAGAACTTTATCCATAAATCATTTTAGAATCCCATTTCCATCGCACTTATAAAATTTCACTCAAATCGGTTAAGAAATAGCCAAATTCCTCCATAATTGGCCATATTCCAGAACTTCATCTAAAAATCATTTTAGAATCCCATTTCCAACACACATGTCAAATTTCACTAAAATCGGTTAAGGAATAGCCAAGTTCTATCCCCATTGGCCATATTGCAGAACTTCATCTAAAAATCATTTTAGAATCCCATTTCCAACACACATGTCAAATTTCACTCAAATCGGTTAAGGAATAGCTAAGTTCCACCATAATTGGCCATATTCCAGAACTTCATCCGAAAATCATTTTAGAATCCCATTTCTATTGCGCATTTTAAATTTTACTTAAATCGGTTAAGGAATAGCCAAGTTCCATCCCCATTGGCCATATTCCAAAACTTCATCTAAAAATCATTTTAGAATCCCATTTCCAACGCACATGACAAATTTCACTCAAATCGGTTAAAGAATAGCCAAGTTCCATCCTAGTTGGCCATATTCCAGAACTTTATCCATAAATCATTTTAGAATCCCATTTCCAACGCACATGTCAAATTTCACTCAAATCGGTTAAGAAATAGCCAAGTTCCACCATAATTGGCCATATTCCAGAACTTCATGTAAAAATCATTTTACAATCCCATTTCCAACGCACATGTCAAATTTCACTCAAATTGGTTACAGAATAGCCAAGTTCCATCCCCATTGGCCATATTCCAGAACTTCACCTAAAAATCATTTTACAATCCCAGTTCTATCGCACATGTCAAATTTCACTAAAATCGGTTAAGGAATATCCAAGTTCCATCCCCATTGGCTATATTCCAGAACTTCATCTAATAATCATTGTAGAATCCCGTTTTCATCACACATGTCAAATTTCTCTAAAATCGGTTAAGGAATAGCCAAGTTCCATCCTAGTTGGCCATATTTCAGAACTTCATCTACAAATCATTGTAGAATCCCATTTCCAACGCGCATGTCAAATTTCTCTAAAATCGGTTAAGGAACAGCCAAGTTCCATTACAATTGGCCATATTCCAGAAATTTATCTAAATATCGTTTATCAAACTTTCTTTATTTATTGATATTTAAAGAGCAATTCCTGTGTTACAAAAAATTTTGCTCCCTAATGTATTTTCTACAATGGCTCTGTAGAATGGTTTGGAAGCGATATTTTTAGCTTTTACGCTCTCTGTTTTAAGAGCAAAATTAAAAATAAAAATTTTATATTACTTTGAAAGAGCGAAATAATTTTTTTTTTGTGTTTATCATTAGAGGGTAAGAGCGTAAAAGCAAACTGAAAAAAAATTTTATTGGGAGCAAGAGCGAAAATTTTTATAAAGAGCTCTTAAAGAGCGATAAATTTAAACTCTGCCTAAAAGTAATCTTTAATCGGGTTTCGGTAATTTAATCGGGTTTCAATAATTATCTCAACAATTAGTTACAGCTACATTTATTAGCTCTGCATTTATTAATCCCATATTCAGGGTTTTCCAATAAGATTTTTCATTTTGAATAGCCTGCCATTTTGACATTTGACAAGTAAGAATAACGCCATTACTAAAAATGGTACGATACCTTGGGTATATTGAGTCCTTCAAATGCATCAAAATGATCCGGATTTTCATCGAAAAATCACCTTTGCGAGTGATGAGGCCCATTTTCACCTTAGAGGCTACGTTAATAAGCAGAATTGTCGCATTTGGGGCTCAGAAAATCCAAGAATGATTGTTGAAAAGCCTGTCCATCCTCAACGTGTCACTGTTTGGTGCGGTTTTTGGGCTGGCGGTTGTGATCGAACCTTACTTTTTCGAAAATGAGGCTGCTGCAAATGTTACGGTGAATGGATTGCGCTACCGAGTTATGATTAATGATTTTATGGCCGGATTTGGAAGATATTGATGTGGACGACGTTTATTTTCAGCAAGACGGCGCTACGTGCCACACAAGCAACGAAACAATCACAATTTTGCAAAATTAATATCAAAATGAAACTTTTTATTGGAAACCCCTTTATTTTATTAACAGTTTTTATTTATGCCTTCCCAGTAGTCATGAAAGAGGTTTCTCAGAAGGTATATTTCCTGATGCATTGAATGCGTTATTACTATTTTACCTCATAAAAAGGGGCCAACATTGGATACTGAGCGATCAACGTAAGATGCTCTTGTTAAATTCAATAGTTGTGCGCATTTAAATCTCAATAATGGTATAAGCCTCATAATTTATTAATAAACGTATAACGATAGCTTTTGACACAATTAAACATGAAATTTTATTCAATCTCAAGCTGGAATATCTGGAATTATGTGGTATTGAGGTACCGCAAGAGTCTGAACTTGACCCATCACTTTTTTTAAACTACATTAATTAAATGTTTTGTATAGGTCTGCCTGAAGAATTAATAGCATTTGCAGATGATAGTGCAATAATGTATTCAGGTGCTAGCCACTTGAAATTTGGAAGAAAACATTTTAAATGATTTAAAAATATTACGTAAATGGTTTGGTATTGATTTTATATTTCTCAGCGATGGAACGAAACAACGAGTAATTTGTATTTGCCTATGTAAATAATATTATGTATCACCGGTGAAACTTCATCAGAAACGTATTTTAAAAATTTTAAACTATTTTTACTGCGTAGCCACTGCCCGTCAGTTGTCTTAGGAATGTATTATTTTGCATTAATTGATTCTAAAATTGAGTATGGTATAGTATGCTGGGATTCCACTTATTTTTCTAAAGTCATTGCCCAAAAGTTTTGTCTTACAATAATTCGCGGAAGCGGAAATCTTAATGTTACTTCAACTGAATATAGTTCAAAAAATCGAAATAAACATAAGACACCTGTCCCTAAATTTGAATTTACCAGAAGAAGTTTCGCATATGTGACACCTTATATTTTAAACAATATAGTATTCCAATTTGCTTTAAGACCGCTGATAACCTACATAATTTTATTGGAATCTTAAAATCTTTATTATAACAAGTAAGTTAATTTTTCACATCCAAAAATGAAAACTATTTTTTGAACATTTTATGTTGAAAGATGGCCCAAGAGCCGTTAAAGCCAGTAACAATATGACGATAATTACATTAAAACATTTTAAGTTTTATCTTTTTGAAGTAAACATGACTTTTTAAGCGAAGTAGAAAATATTTGGATGCAAATCGTCTTAGACTGCATTAAACAAGATAAATTTTGCCACTCGTTAGTTTTGGAGCAAAGCTTAATATGCCAAGCAAATAAATTTGTAGCACTAAAATTGGCATCACTGGAACAATCCCATTATTATTAAAAAAATGTATCATACTTCGTAATCTTGATCGGCTTAATATTCTTGAATATAAGACTTAAAAACCTAACAAAATAAAAAAATACCTATATATTGTAACAATAAAATCGCAAACGCTAAATGAAAAAACATTTCTGATGAATAGAAATCTAAAACCCATAATAAAACGAAGAGAACAGGAAAATTAAAAAAAAAAAAAAATATTTAACGATTTTACAATGCAAATGTTGTACAACAAAAAAACTTGCGAATGGATTTTTCATTCATATACATAATATTCTAAAATAAAAATGTTTTATATACATTTTTACAGTAAAATCATTTTTTGTCGAGATAAAATAATCACTCAGCAGCATCAGCAACAAAAAAAAAAAAAAAGCAACAACAACATAGAACAAAGATATCATTTAAATAAAATAAAATAAAAAATCGAAATAGAAAATTTAAATAAGAACATTTTATGATCTCAAGCAAAGCACACAAAACCGAATTTTCAATTGAATCATTAAATAGCGAAAAATATATGAATCAGTTAAGATATCATCGAATTATTAAATTCAAAAACTAAACGAAAATAATTTGAAGAATTTATCATTTCTGTTAAAATTTATTGAAATTTTATTAAGGATTTTTATTTTCTCTTCTGTTTGTATTTTGTCGTCCTTATGCTTCTTATTCAGTTAATCCTCCGTTGTGACGGTAACAAAAAAAATCAAATCGTAATATGATTATTCCGATGTTATATAGTAGATGGAGGACATACCTATATCCACTTCTTAGCATCTTAAGCCATTACAAATTAAATTGTTAATAAAACAAAATCTTTAAGTATGTATACCTGTAAGGTATTCTCATTCATCAATGTTTTCCTGTCTATCCAAATAATTGTACATAACGTACGGTTTTCTTTATTCAAGAGAAATTGTTTGTTTTGTGTCGTGTCCTTAGGGTAGAATTTGTTAGGTGACAAGTATATTTGGTATTCAATTAAACAAGGGGGTTTGTCTGTTAATTGGACATGCGATGAGGAATACAGACATTTTAATTGGAGTTATTAATTGGACTCAATTTTTTTTTCTTGTATATAGATAGTTACCTATAATTTGACAAAAAAGTGTTTACAGACTTTGCAAAAAATGTAGCTAAACAGCTGAAAATTGTACGTAAGGTTAATCCTCGAACCAGGTTATCAAGTTAATCCTTTTTTTTTAGTTTAAAAACTAGATTGTTTTTAAGAAATCCACGCTTTTCCCGTTTTTCATCCGGCTCTTCACTGGATATCGGGAAGATTCGAAAGACATATATAACACTGACAAACGGATTAAGATAAAATGATTTTGTTCACTTGTCAATGTCACTTACCTTTATCACAAACCTGTTTTCGCTTTTTATACAGTTGATTCTTCCATCAACAAATGATAGGATTTTTCTCTTTTTTTCCTTGAGTACTTTTTGGAATAAAATTTTCTTACCGGCTCCATTTATTACACATGTTGAACTGCTCAAGAATATCATCGTAAAATAAAATCTGTGTATGAGTTGTTGACGTGATTGCAGTGTTTAAGCATATTGGTAATTGTGATTCAAAATGTTGAATGAGGAGGTATTTTATTTCTCTCTGTTTGAAAGTCTAATCAAAGATTCCGAATGTTTAAAACTTACGTTTTCTTGTCCGCAGGCTTTCGAAGTCTTTCTTAGACTATTTTATAAAATTTATCTAATTTAATCTCCACAGAGTTGTACCTGTAAAACCTAGAATAATTAAATCTTTGAAACTAGAATTTAAAAATATGAAATTGAAATAATAAAATAAAATATTTGAAATGTTTGAGGGAATAAAAATAGTGGAAGCCTTTACATATGTATGTACATTTTTCAAGGAAAATGTTTTACCCGACGCAGAACCATTTTCTGAAAATGTTTAAAATGCTATTTTCCATTTCCAACCAATTTAAAAATCCTGAAGTATAATTTTTTGAGAAATTATTTAAATCATCAGTTTAAACATTAAAAAAAATATTGAAAGATATTCAAGTATTTTAAAAAATAAAGAAATTTAAATAATTTCGAAAACTGTAACGATTTCAAGAGTTCCGAGAGCCAGGAGTTAAATCAATAAATTATGGTTAAATGCTATTCAATTTATTAACTTAAATTTCTTGAAAAATTTGTAGGATTTTTTTTTCGTTAGTTTAACTTATCGGCTTCTAAGAAATTGAACACTAATTTATTGCGAGAATTTCAAGAATTTTAAAAATTTGAAAATACTTAAAGCTTAACAAATTTAACTTCATGGGATTAATAGAACCAGCACAAAATTTTGAATTTCAAAAGTATATAGATTAACTCTAAAAATTTATTTATTTTAGGATAATTAAATTTTACAATTTAAAAAATAGAAATTAACGATCTTTGGATTTTCTGACTTAAAATTCAATACCAAGGTTCTCAGTTTATTACAGTTACTAGATTTAGTTTGTTGAAAGCAAAGAATAAAAATTTCTAATTATGTATTTTAGAATTAAAAAAAAAATTTAATTTTAACAAGTAAAATTTAAAAGCTCAAAATTAAATGAATTTTACAACAAGGATTGTAAGAAATTAACTTTGCAAATTACAAGAAATTAACTTTGCAAGTTTTACGATTTTAACTACGCATGTACTTTTAAATTTGACGAAAGGAATAGATATTGAAATTGTAGGTATTTTGAGATTTAATAAACTGTAAGGGCTCAACTTATCAAGAGCAAAAATAAGAATAAGTTATATTTATATATTTTGTGAGGTTTAAAACTTTCACAAACTTGTGAATTATTTATTTTATTTTAGGCCAGTTAAATAAAAACAGCACATCAATATAATCGTGCCTCCTTTATTCCATTCCAGACAAAAATTAAAATTACCATTCTCAAAATTAATTTTCTTGACTTTCTGTGTAATTTAAAATCACTCAGTTTTATTTTCATAATTGCCGATTCCACCCATTTAGAAAAAAGCTTTTTGCACAAATTTATTTATTTTATTTATTTAATCATTTATCAGCAACAGGTTGCCTTTTTTTTTAATATATTATAAATAAATAGAAACTTTCTATTGCAAATCTAAATATATGAAGTTTAGTGAAACATATTGATGAAGTTAGAATTTAGATGCAGACTAAACATTCTGATGTTTTTTGTTGGAGTAAGACTTGGCTTCATCCAAAAATATCATCTTCTAGCGTGGCAATTTCGGGTTAAAAATGCTACGTCATAATCGTGTTGCTGGTAAGAAAAAATTAGGAGGTGGGGTGGCCGTGTGTTTTAGATAGTCTTTAAATATTAAATGTGTTGATCGTCTTGTTTTGGGGAAGACTGAGTATATTATTTTAGAACTAAACGTTAAAAATACTAAGTATGCCGTAATTGTTGGCTATAATCCAAGAGAATAAAATTGTTTAGATTTAATTCTGGTGAATGAAGCTGACAAAATTTCCCTTCCGTCGATTTCCGACCACTATTTGATTTATATGTCATATAAAGTGAAGTTCAAACGGCCAAAACCATCATACTCCTATATTCCGGTGTACAATAATATTGACGTGGAGCTAATGGAAAACACCTTTGTGGAACTGAACTTTGAAATGTTAAAGAGCATGGCTAATTTGGACAACATTTGCAATTTATTTCACAATTTAATAGATATCATACACCGGCGTTGCATTCCGGTAAAAAAAGTTCTCGATTTTAATCCAGCAGCACCGTAATTTAACACTAAAATTATGAAACTAAGCACATTGAGAGATGAAGCCCATAAATTATGGAAGAAGCACCGTGATCTAGTTCACAAAGCTAAGTATTGTAACCATAGAAATCGAGCTACTAGCCTTATCCGTGAATGTAAACCAAAATATTATTTCGGTAATCCAAAATGGTAACTATGAAGCGGCTTTGGAATAATCTTAGATCAGTTGGCATAGCTGATAAAAATTCTAGTAATACTATATCGTTTTCGACAGATGATATCTATTTACATTTTCCAGCTATTCCCTCGACTATAGTTTCGTTTTACCATTAAAAGACTTTATTGATGATTCTATGTCTGGATTTTAAAGTTCACCGTTCCAATTTAAATGCGTCACAGACCTTGATGTAGTGAATCTTATTGGAAAAATTAAATCAATTGCGGCTGGACATGATGGAATGACCCTTAAGTATCTAAAATTAATACTGCCGTTAATTTTATATTAACTAACTTTTATAACTAATAAAAGTATTACTAACTCGTATTGTCCAATATTATGGAAAAAGGCCATAGTTATCCCTTTAAATAAAAGTAAAGAAGTTCACAATTTACATGATCTAAGATCAATAAGTATTACCCCTATTCTATCTAAGGTGTTTGAATTGGCTTTAAAGGATCAAATTTCATTGTATATTAGTGAATCACATTTATTAAATCGTTATCAATCTAGATTCCGTAAGTTTCGAAGTAAAACTTCCGCCTTGGTTAATGTTATAGATGATACTTCGTGTGTCCTTAATGTACCTAAATCTTTTGCGGTTATTGTCCTCTTGGATTTTTCCAAGGCGTTTGATTCTATTAATCATCAGCTTCTCCTGCAAAAGCTTAAATTATTTTATAATTTTTCGGGCTCTGCTATTTTTTTTTATGTTGCTATCTGGCGGATAGGACTCAGATTGTAAATTTATTAGGGTCATTCTATTTTCCATTTTCATTAATGATTCATCTGATAGTATATCTGGTTAAAACGTTAGTCATCCCGCACCTTACGTACTGTTATGCGATTTATCAACACTGTGATTCACTAGGTATTAGTTTGCTTCAAAAAGCTTTCAATAAGTCAGTCAGATATACCTATATCTACGCAAGTTTGATCATATTTCATTTTATTCAAATAATATTCTTGGTTACAGTTTAAATACATTTTTAATTTTCCATAGATTATTTTTTTTATATAAGTTGCTTAAGGTGAAACAACCACTTTATTACTTTGACAAGGTCAGAACGGGTAGGTCTGCCCGAGCTCAATGTTTATTATTGCCGGCAAATATACAAAATAGTGTTTTGAATTATTCACCATTGGTCAGAGGTTATGTTTTATGAAATCAGTTCCCGGTTGAAGTTAGATGTGTAAGCTCAATTAGTATTTTTAAAAAACTTGTTTTTGATTATATAAAAATAAATAATTTAACTTAATTTGTATACAAATATTTAATACTAGCTTGTAAGAAATTTGAGTTTGATAGATACATATATTGTATATGGAAGGGTGGAAAAGCCATGAGCTTATGCCCGTTTTAACTTAGATAAATAAAAATAAAATAAATAAAATTAAAAACTTTTAAAAGCTATCTAAAAAAAGAGTTTTTTTTTTAAATTTTTAATTATTTAAATTTAAATCAAATAGAGAAAAATAATAAATAAGTTTCAAAATTAGTCTTGGGCACTGCAGTTTTCTAGGTAGAAAATGAACGACTGAAACCGACATCGTTCTTCATACAACGATCAATAGACACATGTTATATCAACAGTATATTATATATTATATGTATATTTTAAATTTAACTTTCTCGACTTTTGTTTAGTGGGACCATCCACCATATTCTTTTCTGTAAGATTTGTTTTTTTTTTTATTATTATTTATAAATTTTGCGCAACAAATCATTACTTGAATTGCCCTTGCTATGGCAATGTCGTCATCCTCGCTATCCACATTGAACATTATATGAAAATTTTTTTTTTTCAACAATTCCTGTGACGGATGTCAAATTTATGGTTCGACCTGCTATCTTTTGGCGAACTTGATTAGAAGTTATAACTAGTAGTGGCAACTAGTGGCCAATATTAAAATATTTATTTTAACATTGGCTATATATTCGCATTTATCGACAAAATAATTTTTGTACAAATCGTGTGGACAGTCAAATCTCCGAAATTTCTACTGTACAAATTTGAAAGGTTACATTTGTTGAATATTTGCAATCATCTGGCTCCGGCTTAATGGAACAGAGTAAACACTTCTTTTTTAATATTTATTTTTATTTTTTATTGATCTATAGAAATTCTATCTTTAATATTAATATTTTGTTTGCCCGGTTTTTTGCTTTTATTACGGCGGAACACCTCCGATTCCGAGAACTTTATCAGCAAATTTTTTAAAGCTTATATTGATTCTGGGCACTGTCTTGCTACATCTAGCTTGGTTATAGACCAAACATTCTCTATTGGGTTTAAGTCTGGGTTATACGGGTCCAGTCCAACACATCGATATTATTTTCTGTGAAGTACTTTTTACGTTGAATTGAAAAAAATATAGGAGGTTAATAAATTATTAATGTTCATTTGAAAGTCAATTTTAATATCAACAATTCAAAATTAATTTATGGTAGTTACTTACCACTTTCGCAGAATTGCATGTAGTTGAAGAATAAATCTGAAAGTCTCGTCGAAAAGCTCTAAGACATAGGGCTTAAACTCGTTCTGTAGGGCTTTCAGATAAACAGCTGCTGTGGTTTTGGAACGAAGGAAGTATATTCGACCGGTTTCTTTCCAGAAAAAACTCCCCAGACCACAACTCCTATAGTTTTCGACGGTAGTCTTGATAGACATTCGGCCTCTGTCGAGTTTCTCTTCGTGCGAGGATTGCACCATTTCCAACAAGCAGCATGAATTTGGTTTGTTTAACCAATGTTTTTACCCAGCACTAGCGGGGATTTACTGCCGTAATAAAAGCAAACGGCGTTCTAACTAGATATTAATATTAAAGATATGAGTTGCATTAACCAATAAAGCACAAATACCACGAAAAATGAAGTATTTACTTTATTCCACTGCTTCCACGCATTTAGGTCCCAAATAGGGTACTTTGTATTAAATACTTTAAACTGCACGTAATTTTTTTTAAATTGGGTTATACATATGTTTAGCATGAAACATAAGCCAGTTGCTTCTAAATGTTTTGTAATTTTAGCACGTAACACCTCAGTTTCTAATAAAATATGTTTAAACAATTTTTTTTGCACAGCAAAAATTATTGCATATTGGCAATCACATATTATAAAGATTTTATGAATATATTTAAGCCCAACTAGGATTTCGGAGTCGTTTGTGAGTGAAATTTTCACTCCACAGCATATGGAAATGAAACATACATTTGAGTAGGATACACTATTAAGAGAATGGAGTTCAGAGAATTATTCAAATATGTAAAAACCTTAAAGACTGACTTGATTTTTGAATTTTATCCAGATACTGAACATATTATATCCAAACAAATACTGCTAACTAGCAGATATATTTCTTCTAAGATTATGTCGATACCTTAAAGCCCACAAGTGCACAAAATCCATATTTTTAATTTCCACAACAATGTCTCTAAATTCGAAAATATTTTGAATTTTCATTGAAATTCCTTTTAAATTTTCACTCATTATCCTTCGAAATAGTGCTCTAAAAGACTATAGCAGCAGAAAACTGAACTATAAATGATAAAAAATACCTTTCTGCCATTTTTATTTTGTACTTACCATAGCACTTGTATACTTTAAGATTTACAACATAAACTTAACTTTCAATTTTTTTTAAATATTTTGTCTTTATTTTGTCAAGGCGGGTATTCATGTACAATTAAATTGCGCCATATAATTGTGTTACGTCAATAAACTGGGCACAATAACATTTAAAAATCTTGAATCCAATTTGAGTATATTATGCAATGTTCTGACGTCACACAAGTATACTGCGCAATTTAATTGTACGTGAATACCGGCCTTAATACGATATTTTTATCAATATTTTTTGTTTTAAATTCCAGTCTAAGATACAAAAAAACTAGTAGGTATTCATACTTACAAGTATTTTGCAAAAAAATATATATGTATATTATATGACATGTATTTTGAAAACATATACTCTGAACAAATGATGTAGGTCACGATTCACAAGGTCGCAGGCTTGTCACAGGAATTAACAGTCAAGTTTTCATATCCCTTTTATAAACTTTCTATGGCTGCTATGAAAAACATAATATTGCCCTGACTTTTTTCGACAATAGTACTAGTAGCAGAGCTTGCGTCACTTGAAAATATATCATGAAAATCATTTGAAATCTGAGGAAATCGGTCCCATAATCTGAAACTGAAGCGCTTAAATTATTCCTTAAGATAATCTAATAGTTGGTTGGTTTTGTTGTTATATAAACTCAAAAGCTCGGGATCTTAATGTAAAATGGATTCCAAACAAATGTTATAATCTGAAACCGAATTACTTAAAATATTACTTAAAGCAATCTAATCGTTGTGTGGTTCTATTGTGTTTTAAACTGAAAAGCTCATAAAGCTCTGTAAAATTTTATGTAACTGTAATGTTAATACCAAACATGGCACTAAAGATATTATAATATAAATAAATTTGACAACAACAACGTTTTATTTAGGATTGTGACAACAACAAAATACCGCACCATTTTATTAAAAATTTAATGAAAATGGGTAAATAAATGTTATAATCTTACAACGAATTACTTAAAGTATTACTAAATATATTTAATCGTTTTGTAACTCTAAATTTTTGTAAACTCGAAAGCTCGTAAAGCTCTATGTAATGTTCTATAACTAAAACCTTAAGAAAGTTAACATGAAATGTGGCACAAACATGAAAAGCAACCTTCAAAATATGTTGCGAACGGTTGTGAGAATCAGGCTGAACCATGGAAACTGTAAGGGATGCTTGTGGAAACGTCATTTGAGTGAGGACAAAGATTGTAAGTTGTGTGGAAGTGTGGAGGATGTTGAACATCTCATATTATTTTGTCCCAGATATAGCCAATGTAGATTTAAGTTCAATATCCTAATCTAAGTTAATGAATGAGGGTGGTTCTTTGGCTTATAAGGAAATGTATGAATTTATAAGAATGAGTGGGATAGCAATTTGATGCAAAATAAGCAGCCGACAGAGTATGTGAAGGGAGTAATTCGGATCCATTTTAAAGGTTAAACATTTTTTGGTTATTGAGTTATGTATTAAAAAGATGGAAATAAAAATTGTAACAAATTTGGATTTTTGGCAATATTGCTATAATTTATGTAGCAGCCAGGCCTAGGTTAGTTTAGGTTAGGTTGGAGTGGCTGCTTATGCACACTTAGACCGGTGACGGTCCATTGTGACACCACAGGATGTATCCCCTTTTACCCCTATTGGAACCATTTCGAGCTACTTATGTAGCGTAAGACGTCCCGCACTTTAATGTTTTCGAGATCCGAGAGGCAGTCCATCCTAAACTTACCTAAGTGTTTGTGCCTTCTGAGAGCCAATGCTGGACACGAGCAAAGGAAGTGGACCAACGTCTCTTCCTCCTCTTCGTCCAAGCAGCTTCTGCAGAAGTCATTAGCCTCCAGACCCAGCCTTCTTGCATGTTCTCCAAAAAGGCAGTGTCCCGTGAGAATTCCTACGACCGTTCTTAATTCACGTCTGCGTAAGGATATTAATGCCCTAGTGCGCCTAAAGTCCAGCTTTGGCCAAACTTGTCTTGCAACTCTACAGGTGAGGGTGTTAGACCACCTTTCCCCCGCTGAGGATAGCGCCTGCTTCCCAAGTGCTTGTCTCAGGCTTGTGATATGCCTCACCAGACTTGCCCTTTCCGGTTGCAGCTGGAGAGTCGTACCGTGCCTAGCAAGTTCATTTGCCCTGCAGTTCCCCATGACGCCCGAGTGACCTGGGACCCAGACTACGTGGATATTGTAATGCTCGACCATCTTATTTAGAGATAAGTGACAACTCAACGCCACCCGTGACGCCAAAGACACCGATTCTAACGACCGGATCGCCGCTTGACTGTCCACATAGATTGTGATATCGTCTGAGGATAACACATAATGCTTCAACCACGTCATGACCTCCTCAATCGCTACGACTTCAGCTTGGTACACGCTGAAGTAATCAGGGAGACGAATAGAAATATTTACATTTAATTTGTCACAGAATACTCCAGCTCCTACTTTGCCGTCTAGCTTGGAGTTATCTGTGAAGAATTGCAGCGCTTCGGTTTCCGATAACGGTCTATCCCTCCAGGATTCCCTTGAAGGGAAGGAGGTCCGAAATCGCTTCTCGAAGCGTAGAGTAGGTTTTATATAGTCAAGATTCGCCAGCTCATCCTTCAACGATCTGATAATAGTAGAGTGTCCTATACTAAGACACCTCCACTGAGAGACGGCTGCAAGTCGTACAGCCGTATTTGCCGCCATCTGTTTGCCAAAAATGTCGACCGGAAGAAAGTGCAACATAACCTCTAAGGCACTTGTCGGTGTCGACCTCAATGCCCCGCTAACAAGCATACAGACCGTTCTTTGCACTCTCTCAATCTTACTTTTATAAGTTACCTTGTCCAGAGCTGGCCACCAAACAGCCACCCCGTACATGAATACAGGTCTCACTACAGCGGTGTAGAGCCAATGTACCAGCTCCGGTTTCAGACCCCATCTATGACCAATGGGGTTCCTACAGGAGTACAAAGCAATAGTAGCTTTGTTTATTCTCTCCAACATGTTGGGCTTCCAACTAAGCTTACTGTCCAAGATAATGCCCAGATATCTAGCTCTATCAGTAAAAGCAAGTCTCGTGCCATTTAAGGTAGGAGGGACTGTAGTGGTTCCTCTACAATACCGCTAAACTGCGCGGTTCTAATTTAATGTCTCGGAAACCACTAACATCTACTTGGTTTTTTTATCTGACTCCAATTATTGTAACACAATCACCATTTATAATAATAAATAATAATAATTTTATTTTATTTTAATTATAAGTTTTATTTTTATATTTTCTCAATTTTATAAAATATACAAAATTTAGCGTGTATAAATTCCATAAGATGGTCACCGCAATAATGATTTTTTTTCGTTTTTTTTAATTCATACCTTTATGGTTTATTCATTATCATTATTGCGATGATGATAGAGATACATACATGAGTTGTACAATATTTATTTCTTATTCTAAATAAATGAATCAAATATACATAATATAATTAGAGAGAAATACTGAACAAGAATTTAATTTCCGTCATTCTATCCATTGTAGCAAGCGATATGGCATACTGGAACACATTGTATGTTATGTCCATAACAAACTCTCATTCGTTTTTGTCATTCCTTTTAAAGATTTGAATTTTTATATTTTGTTTTATCGATTAACTTATTCAACAATAGGGTGCAACTGGGCATGCATAATGCACTTGTTGATTGCACCATAGGACAACTACCGGGATTTTGTATTTCTTAGTAAAGAGTACCAGCTCTGTCTTGGACGGGTTAATACCAAGTCAACATTTGCCAGCCCATTTCGTAACGATGGTAAGCGCATTCTGCATTACGTCTACAATCGTGCCCAGGAATTTCCCGGTAACAGCTAAAGCTACGTCATCTGCGAACGCGATAACTCCAATACCCTCTCTCTCCAATTCAAGTAGTAACCCGTTTACCACTATGTTTCAGAGAAGAGGGGACATAACCCCCCCCCCCTCTTTGCGGAGTTCCCCTAGTTACTCGCCTCTTGATAGTGGAGTCCCCCAACTTCGAGCTAACAATCCTGCTTCCCAGCATATAATTGATTAACCCTATCAGAGGAACGTCCACCTCCAAAAATGACAATCCCTTTCTTGATTGCCTCCGCTTTCACATTATTAAAGGCGCCTTCTATATCCAGGAAGGCCACCAAAGAGAATTCCTTCGAATTAATCGATTTCTCAATCGTAGACACCAAGGCGTGCAGAGCAGTGTCCACAGATCTACCCTTTGTGTACGCATGCTGAGACGATGCCCAATTCCTGGCACTTATTTTATCTCTGATGTATACATCCAGCAGCCTTTCCAAAGTTTTCAAAAGGAAGGATGATAGAGTTATTGGTCTTAGGTCCTTAAGATAGACATGTGAGCTTTTCCCCGCTTTCGGTATGAACACCACATTGACCTCCTTCCAGTACCTAGGAATATAGCTAAGCTTCAAACACCCTTTGAATATAGCTTCCAGATAAGGAAAAATAATTACTGAGTTGTTTTGAAGTTCCGCTGATATAATTTGATACGGACCAGCCGATTTAAATGGTTTAAAACCCCTCAGTGCCCATAGGATCCATTTCCTGGTTACGATAACCTCTGTGGTTACTGACAGTGATTCCTGATGATTGCTACGCACCAACAGGTCTTCAAAGCTCCCTGGTAGGTGTGTCTCGAAGAGAAGCTCCAGAGATTCTCCACTACAAGCTATCCAAGATCCGTCCGGTTTCATCAAAAAACTGGGACTAGATGTACTTTTGGAAAGAATCTTCCTAAGGCGGGAGGTTTCGGATACCTCTTCCATATTATCACAGATGATTCTTTAAGACCTCCTTTGTGCCTTTCTTAATTCTTTCTTATAAATTCCGAGTTTCTCCTTATAGGAGTCCAAATCCTGAGCCTCCCTTGTATTTTTGGCCCTATTAAAGCTGTCCTGCCCCAGTTCCCTGGACCACCATACCGGTTTTTGTCTACCCCTAGGCTTAGCCAGTGGGCAGGCAGCGCGAAAGGATCGGTTGCATGCGCTAGTAACGCTAGCGACCATGTCCTCCAGCTCCCCAACGGTCGTCGGGGGCTCCATAGCCTTCGTCGGTAACATTTCCTCCAATAATTCCCTATATTTGCTCCAGTTGGTCCTTTTAGGGTTCCTGAAGGCTTCTTGGGTAGCAGTGTGAATATCGAGGCTATATGTTAAATATCGATGATCAGAAAAGAGTGTTCCTTATCCACCCTCCAATTTTTAACCATATGAAGAATATTATTTGAGGCAAGGGTCACGTCTTGAACCTCCTGCCTGTTACTAGTAATAAATGTGGGTTCCCGCCCAATATTACACACTGAATGGTTAGTACTTATCAAATAATCAAAAAGCGACTCACTCCTTTCATTAATGTCCGTGCTTCCCCAGATAGTGTGATGCGCATTAGCATCCACTCCCAGTACCACACCTACCTTTGATTGTTCCGCTTTACGGATCAGCTCCTCTAGGTTATCCGGAGGAAACTCCTTCTTCCGGTCCATATAGGCTGAAACCAACCAGAATCTACAAGTGCCTACTTCCAGGCTAACTGCAGTAGTGTCACCATTGCTGTAGTGAGAGAGAAGGAAAAGAATTATATTATTTTTCCCAAGAATACAAGATCTGATTTTCCCAGACTTACTAGAGGATATAATTTTATACCCCTTGGTTCTGAGGCCACAGATCCTGTTGTTGTTAATCCAAGGTTTTTGGATTAGTATTACATCCTCACCCGAACTAGTCAGCCTGAGGTGTACAGCTGCCGAAGCAGCCTTAGAATGGTGAAGGTTAATTTGTGTTATCTTAATCATAACCATTTAACCTCTACCTATCTCTATGGTATATTCCTGCTTCCGCAGGAAATTTCCGCAGGAATTTCTCGGTATTTTGGGATGCGCTGGATCCGCCCGTCACATCACCCCTCATATCCTCTGTAGAGGACTTGTCAGTGCCCCCCGTCTGGCCGGGCTGCCGACATCCTCCTCCATCGGTACACTAGCTCCTTCGCTTATGTGCCCCTCCTTAACCTTCAAGGGAGGCCTTGCCCGACCGAGGTCGCCGGCTTCAATTTCCCCTCTACCCTTAGCTTCTCCCCCATGCTGCTGGCGCCCCCTTCAGGCCTCGGCGGGTTGCCACCATCCTCCAATTGGCCTCCCGTACGCGCTTCCGCCCGAAACCGAAGTCAATTACTTCCTTTGTTTTGTGAAGGAGGGCAAGGGACTCCTTATTTATTACCATGATTGATAATTTCGAGCCCCCTTCGCCTCCTCCTGCTTAACGATCTTCCAATTTCCGGTCGGAAGACTCGGGTTACTGGCCTGAATGATTTCCAAAGCCTCGTCAGGGCTAGCCGGTTCAGATGGCAGCCAGACACCTGCCATCGGCCTGCTGGGAATTTCCTCCCGACTAACTGCCGCAAGCTTTGCGCATGGCCACATTTCCCCTACTTTGGCTATAGCCTTTTTATATAGATCCACAGATCTAGAGTCCGAGCATGCATTCATCTTCACACGCCCTTGATACCATCCCGCATCTCTGCAGGATGGGAGTGGTCCCGGATTTTCACCCAGGACCTTTAAAAGGACGAGGTTGAGTGCATTATACACCAACCTCCATTTTTCGGCCGTGATGCTCCCATCTTCTTGACTTTCGTCAATGACGGCTAGCATCAACACATGCTCCCTCAGGACATCGCTTAACAGCTTTGTCCTTGAGTTGGAGCTCGGCTTCTTTTCAGTCACCAACTTTGCCCGCTTGCTGTTGACTACTTTCACCTCGTCCTGGGACCGCTGTCTTTCGACACATGGTCCCTTTCCGAACCTCCGCAGCCCACAGTGCTCCTTGCCCAAGCTACTGATGTTCTTTGCTCTTTCGTAAGCTGCCCCTCGGGGGTCGCAGCCCACTTCTCGAAAATTCGGAATGCCGAGCGGCGATTCCTGTATCGCCTTTTCGCCGGAGGAATGTCTCTCGTCCCACTCCCCTGTGCTGCGTTGGTACCGCTAACTCCCGGGACTTTTGCCCTAGAGCCAACCACTTTTGCAACCTTAGAGGCCCCACCCGTCTGGTTCGAGGTACCTCCCTTCGCTGATACCATCTTTTGAGGAGAGCCGGTGCCCTTTGTTTTTTCGTTGATCGATCCTTCCATCTGATTCCCACGAGTATCGGAGAAATAAAGGTCGGTCTGCGCAGAGATCCGTATACGCAGGTAAAGCTAAATACAACTGGAGGTCGCCAGGTATCCAGAGGGCTCCGTTAGCGACTGGGCTTTGTTAAATGGGCCAGGCCTAAAAAATAAAAAAAAAACCTTCAAAATCAGAAGATATTTGAATTTCAATAGATTTAACAATAACAATTTTTTTCAGGAGTTGTGACTAGACCAAAAATTTGATGTTAAATCGGTATTTCAAACAAATGTTATAATCTAAAACCAAATTACATAAACTATTACTTAAGATAATTTAATCGTTGTATGGTTTTAGTTTTTTCTTAACCCAAAAGGTCATAAAGCTCTTTATACTGTTATTATCTGAATCCGAATTACTGAAATTGTTATGGTAATAGTTGTGTGGTTTTGTTTTTTCTAAACGCAAAAGCTTATAAAGCTCTATGCTTGTTAACAAAACATCATAAAATGTAAATATGGCTTTTGGTCCTATAAACGAATTAGTGATTGACGTATTTTTCATAGGTCAACTATTAAAATATTATTTTTGGCAAATATTACAGGCACCCAAGTACGGGTAACTCTGCTGTGAAGCTTTTTATGCGAATGTACATTTGTTTAACAAAGCAGTTACAGAAAAAACTAATATGTGAGGAATAAGATACCCTGTATGCATATAAGCGTATCCCAAAAATTTATGGTTGAGTATCACAAATACCGGAAAGTTAACTGATTTGGATAGTGCAGTATATTGGAAAATCGTCTTCTATTTTGAGAGATGATGGCCCATCTAACATGGATAGCCCCAAAGAGCGATCTGACAGTCCAAACTTTAAGAGTTTGTTGACCTTTTATAAAATTATTAAAAATAATCTATTTATACCGATTAAAAGATAGCAACTGAAGATTTTGAACAAAATTTCTTATCCAGTTAATCTCGTAAAAAAATTTCAACAAGCCTACCAAAAATAATAATAACAACAAAGATGTACCAGAATCATACACGGGTTTATACAAATATAATCTTCTAATGGTGGTTGTAAGAGTTGTAAGAGATTAGCTCTTTTCGCGGTGAAACCAAAAACTTCTACTATCTGTATTTCTGTACTTTTCAAACAGCGTACTAAGTAAAAGATGTATAATACATGAAAAACCCGGGAAGAATAACTCATTTTTAGGGAACTCGATAAAATCCAGTATCTAATGAAATAACGAATGATATTTTCTTTCGCCATCTAAGTCGTTTCTAAATTTTGCAGATTTGAAAAGACTGGTTAAACATTTTTTAAAATATATTCTTAAGATGTATAAGTATAGCGAAAGTATTTTTAAAAGATTTATTTCGTACTACTAACTAATTCATGTTTTGTAAAAATGGCCATCTCTAAAATTGTGAACGAATTTAATAAAACAGTTAATAGACACACACCTCCGTATTATTTGGTAAAATATAAATTTACCAAAGCATAACGAACCATTGACTCCGCATCATTAAAATAACCGCACTCAAAATATTCAACCGCACAATAATTGTTTTCTTAATAATTTCGATAATTAAAAAGCGAAATCTACAATTAATATTATTTTTTGTGCTTAATTAACTTTCTGATGACAAAATAAATACTTTTTTAATTTAAATAATAACGAAAAATTTGGCTGCACTAAAAAAAAAATGTTTTCCATTTATCTGTCATCTCGTTTCTATTAAATATAATGATGATGACTGTAATCACAAGAAAAATTGATTGAATGTAAAACAAAAAAAAAAAAGTAATTAACGATAAACCAATATAACAAATGAATAATGAAAAAGAAAATTTGGTAGAAAAAATCTATTTTGGGGAAAATTCAAATTAAAAATTTACACAAAATATAAAAAAAAAAAGGATAATATTTCCCATTCCGCAATTATAGGTTTTCTTTCTTTTCATCTTTCCGTTCTCATAAAATCTTTGTGTGTTCTGTGTCTCGCTCGTTATACGATATAACCAGAATATTATTTTGGAAAGTGTAGATTGAAAAAGATTAAAAATAAAATCGTTTATCTCTTTTGGGAATTAATCTTTTTTAATTTTTGTTTGTGGGCTTTTCTTAAATAAATTTTTAATAACCGTTAAAATTTAGTCAAACAAACAAAATAAGAAATATTTAATTTTCCACAAAAAAAAAGTATTCACAAATTCGATCTAATTGATTGAAATATTCTAGATACCAAAATAAAAATAAAAAAAAATAAAAGTTTTCTATAATAAAGAAAGTCGTGTACTAAACTGGGAAAAAGCTTCAGTTATTTTGTCAGAACTTTTTACGACAATATAAAGTCGATAAACAAGTTATTTGTTACAAAAAGATAAATTGCATCTTATTTGTGGTTTCTTAACTTACTCGTATTTCTATTTTTTTTTTGTACTGTACATAAATTCTTATTCAAATTATTATTATTTTCCCATACTATATATACGACCAGAAAATATATTTTTCGGATATACGACATACAGAGCATATAACAAAGAGAAATGGAAAATTATGGCAAAATGTTCAATACCAATAGAATAAATAATGTTGCCAATATCTCGAAGAAGTTTTTCTTATGGAATAAATATAAATAAATATTTTTTGCTGGATTTCCTTAGATAGGTTTCGTTACACTTATGTAAACTGAGTATTACTTTCGCAAGTAATATTTTTATAATGTATAGACTTCAACCTGAGTTAGGTGATGTTTTTAATAAATGTTTATAAAATTTGCAATATTAAATATTTTTTGTAGAAAAATCATAAGAAAATATTCTTAATATTGGTTGTTGGTAAAATTACGTTCGTCGAAGGTTTCCTATCTAAATATTTTCTATTGAATTGTGTTCAAACTTTATTTTTATTTGTGTATACTTTTATCTCAGAACTCAATTTAAAAGTTTACTTTTCTTTTAAATAAGGAAAAATTAAAAAGAAATTCTTTGGATTTAGACTCGTATATAGATTGAACCAATTAGTAAACTATCTGAATATTACGATTGGTTAGTGAACTTTTGATTTATTTCGAAATTCAATTTGAAAATATTCCATTTTAATAATCCATTGTACCAAACTGCTGGCCAATATCACAGATTAATTCTAAGGATTTCGAGGAGGTTTTTAAGTTTTTAAGGTTCACCTAAACTAACTAAGAAAATAAAATGGTTTTACGAAATATATACATAACCCATTGGTTAATTTCTACATGATCTGTATTTAGACGTTAATGCCTACACTTAAATTACTTCGCAAGATAATATTAACCATTACAATGCTTAAGCCTACATTGCGGCAAAATAGATTTCGGAACAGTACACAAAGCAGCGGTGGCAACGGAACTATTGGAGCCAGAATTGAGGATTATGCATCATCAAATTGCAGCGGTATTGAAAACTAATTCGATCAAATGCTTGAGACCAATAAAACAGACAAAAAACAAGTACACCATTGAAAAGCTAATAATCATCAATAACGTGCGTGTACGGTACGATATTAACAATTTACGTAACAATGGTACGGCTGGCTATTGGAAGCATTATGCATCCAATTTGAAAGGACATACGGCCTAGGTATGCGAGCCAAAATAATGAAAAATTAAATAATCTTATGTCAGAAAATTAAAAGAGTAATATTGATGATGTAGTTCAACAACTTTAGAGTTACGTCAGTAAGGCCAATAGGGGGATTGAGACGAAAATATCTTGCGAATTCGGTAAAGAAGATCATATCAGTAATCACATAAATATTAATAATAAATTTATTAAATTATAAGTTGACACTAGTTCTCCTTTTACAATTTCCCCATATAACTCATACCCCATTTAGCGGTATTATAAAATTTTAGTTATTGAACGGTGAACTACTGGAATCTTTTGCCAAAATCTCGCATAATTTAAAATTTTAAGGAGGATTATTCAGTCTCTTCGTTCGCGAATTTTATTTTCCGATGAATTCATTTCTTGAGAATTCGATAGTTTTAACAATTTTTCTCGGGTAATCTCGAAAAGTTTTATAAATTTTAAATTACTAAAATTTTATCAAAAAAACAATTTTATTGCATTGATTTGTTTCAAGTTTCCTGACGAAGAGACATTTCATTAATTTTGAGTTGAAGAACAAGAAACTCACAATATTTCGAAATTCACAAAAGTTACAAAATTAAAATCCAAAGCCCTCTCTATTCTCTCTCAGGGCCGACCACAGGGGGTATAAAGCACCCGTATGCGCCTGATTAATGGGCCTTGAGTAATTTAACAAATTATACAAAAAAAAATCGACATCAGGATCTTTTCGTTAATAACCACTGATGAAATGGACTTGGCGGAGGTGGCACGGGAAATGTTTGTTTGTTATTGCTGACAGACTTACGTAGTTAAAGTGGCCTTTAAACGCAAAAAAATATAAAATTTGCATCTGGGTTACTCTCTACGGGGGTTAGTGAACAAATCAGAACCCAAACGATCTTGAATTCGACTTTGATTCAAATAATTTTAAATTTTTTCTTCAAATTCAGAATTGGCTAAACATGAACTAAAAAGAAAAATGATTGCTTAATCGAATGATATCAGATTAGGGTTTCATGAAGCTTTTATTTTTTAGATGTTGGCAAAAAATAAAATGTGATTTTGTTAACCGATTAATTGGGATTTGTGAACTATTTTTTTTTTGTCTATTGAAACATATTTGAATGAAACACATTAAATAATTAGGCAAAAGCTAATCAAAATTTCCAAATCATCATTTCCATTCAACAAAATTCTTATTTTACTAGTATGAACTTGGAAGTTTGTTTCAAAACTGAAATTCATCTTCCCATCTGCGTTTGGGTCCAATAATGACAAATGCCATTAAATGAATAATTCGCGGTTGTCGAAGTTCGTTCCTAACCTAAACTCATTTGAGAAAAATTAATTACCAAGCTTTCAAAGAATACTTGCATTTGCAAGTCAATCGAACAAATACCATAAGTAAGACAAACAAATAATTGAGAATATCAAAGAATTTAAAAGATAATATGGACTACGATAATGGATAGCGATGAATACTTTAGATCAACCAAAGTGCTAAAAAGCAACATGAGTGTTGAAAGTTTGAAATTAACATGATATTTTTGCTACAAATAGGTCAATATAAGCGGACATTTTTTGCCACAATTCGTTGGGTGCGGGTTAATGGACCGCCAAATTCCCTGAAAACTATCCAATATAGCCGCGTATGAATTTAGAATGGAATCCGGATGACTATAGAAAGGTTTGCAGATTGAGAGACATTTCTCAAGACGATCGATCGACTCTGAGAAATTTGACACAAATTACTAGTTTAAACACATTCTTCACGTGACAAGTTAACAGCAAAATTTAGTTGATTATTTAAATGAATTTAAAGTGAGTATCGGAATTTCTTCTACATGAGTGTTCGAATAATCAATTATGCTAATCGAATTTGTTAGTATTTTTTAAACCTTAAAACCTAAAATAGTAAGACGATTACCTAATTATTCGGTTAACCTTAATCGAATTTACAATACATCGTCTTGGTAGGTGCAACCAAATTAGTTCGCAGGAATTAACATCATAAAAAGATGGATTTAGAATCGGGAAAAATTGGAATTAAACTCGAAGAAATCTGCTTGTTTCAATCCAAAAAATTATAGAATTAAACCAGGGAGAAAATCAGAATTAAACTAGGAATTTTGCATCCTGGGGTTCCAGCAGAACATTATGTACTTTCGAGTTTATTACGCAATAAAATGGAACTAAACTCAGAAACTAACATTTTTTTTAATATTTTCCACTTTAATTCCACCTTTCCTGCAAATTAAAGTTTCCGCACAAATTTTGCAACTTTTATTCCATTTTATTTACGAGTTTAATTCCAGCGACCTTATTTCGGGGATTCTATGGTTAATGGTAATGAATTAAAGAAAACATATTGTCCTCTATCAACCCCCCGTCATTATAATAGTGCTAGTGTCGGACATCGGACACCGCACAAAGCTTAATAAAGTTTCTCGATAAACGAGATTTTAAAATTCGTATAATCTCGAGAATTCATAAGAGCGGAATTCCCGAACGCAATGTCTAGTGTGATTGGGCATCACTGTAATCAAATCAAATTTCTACATTGAGTCATAATTGTTAAACTTGTGTTCGCTACAAAATTTTTGGAAATTTTAGTAAGTCCATTCACATCAGACAAATGAGTAGAAGGGGAAATCAACATCTCGGGAATTTTCCTGGGCTCTCCACAGAAAGATGATCATTTTTTTAGAGATAACTATTGGCAAGGCACTATTATTGAGCCTCTTCCCACACATTTCAATTTAAGTTTGAATTTAAACAAATTTTTAAATTTTATATGGGTCTGTCATTCAAATGAATTTTCCCGGGCTCACTACATGAAACTTGGCCTAATACTTTATCTAAAAATAGTATTTTGTTACTATTATGGAAACAGTAGCACTTTAAAGGTTAAATTTATAAAGAGATTTATATTTATAAGGGATTTTGATTTAAACTAATTTTACCGAACATGGAATTTGACCTGATAATTTTTCTACTGATAAATATTGGCAAGGTACTCTTCCTGAACCACTTTTCAGACATGACACTATAAGGGTTGAATTTATGGAAACTGTTAAATTTTATGTGGACCTCTCATTGAAACGAGTAACAACGAGCTCCGAACAAGAAACTTGACCTGATAGTTTTTCTAGGTATAACTGTTCACAAGGCACTCTTGAAAACACAATTTATATTGGGCTCCTCTCAAGAAACTTAAAGGTGATTCCTACTAAGTACATATAAATGCCAGCTTATAGCTTGTTTTGACAACTTTTGATTTTATAAAAATGTGTTTCGGCTGAAAATACATCGCCTGGTTTCTTTCAGCTGAGGTAGCTAAGGCACTATCTGCATTACCGACATTTGTTAACTTTCGGCTAACTTTAACAGGATAACATTAGTTAGGTAATTTTACAATAATTATTTAATACGAAAAAAAAAACATCCGGTATGACCACATTTAACGCCAGTTTGAGCTTTTACAAAAAAAGCTTTTAGTTTTTTCTCTGTTCCTTGTTGCTACCGCTTCAGTTGACTGTCCAAATTTTACCGTCGCCGCAGTCGTCCGTCGCTTGCCACTTCAATCAAATTGCAAATTTCTGACGATAATATTTGCCTGACATTGATGCCCTCTATGGTATAATGTTGATTACAATTGTTTGTTGTCATTCGGATATCTGATAGATGTTTGTTCACCTCGCCCTCAAAAGCAGTACACGAAAAAAAACAAAATTCAGGCACATTACCAATTTGATGTCTCCCGTGAAAACACTAAACCTAGCAACTAAGACTTACTAGATTTTGTGATTAATTGTTTTTGCGGTTTCAGCAATAAAAATTTATTCGTAACGCTCAAACAACTATAGGTATAAACAGAACAAGAGCGACAGCGACAAGCGACGACGACAAAATACAATTATCGCCCGGCGATGTCGCCTTAGTAAACACATCAAGAGCGTCAGCGACCGACGGTAAAATAAAATAAAACAACATAACCTTAAATATCTGACTGTTCAATTAATACTTTAAGAAATTTAAAAAAATTAATTTTAATTAAAATTAAAGGTTGTTTGTTATTAGAGGAGCGAAATCTAAGTGAAACATAATTTTTACGTTAAATGGATTTGCTAAAATTAATCAAAATTGTAAATATAGTTTACATAGTTCTCATAAGTTATGAGTACTATAAAGCAATAGCTTCTCATAGGCGTTGGTGGATAAGACCAGTCAATTTGTCTAGAGATAATCATGGATTTTTTAATCGGAGTTTTATAAATCTAAAAGAGAATGATCCGGAACACTTTCAGCGAGCAAATAGAATGAGCGTCGATCACTTCCAACTACTATTGAATTTAATTAAACAAAATATCGAGAAACATTCAAACAGGAAACCTATAAGTGCTGAATGCAGGTTGGCCGTAACACTTGTGTAAGATAAACAATTTTTCTTCATTTTTATATATATATATATATATATATATATATATATATATATATATATATATATATATATATATATATATATAAATATATAGATAGATATAATACAATTTATCTGCTTTTAGGTACCTTGCACATGGGTGCTCAATGCAAGTACTCGCTTGGAGTTTTAAAATCGGTGTTTCAACAATTCGAGAAATTATTTTAGAAACGTGTGACGCCATTTGGGAGCTTAATCCTATTTATGTTACAAAGCCGAACTACAATGAGTGGATCAAAATTGCACAAGATTTTGAAGCTAACACAGGAATGCCCAATTGTGTCGGTTCGATTGATGGCAAACACATAAATATTAAGTGTCCACCTAAAAGCGGCTCTCTATTTTATAATTACAAAGGACATCACAGTTTAGTTCTACTCGGGGTGTGCGACTCAAATTATTCATTTACTGCTATCGACGTCGGCGCTTATGGCAGTCAGAGCGATGGGGGTATTTTAAAGAATAGTTGTTTTGGGAAACAATTGGCCAATGGAACTTTGGAAATTCCATCAACCAAAATTCTACCCAATTCAATTATTGACTTCGCATACTACTTCGTTGGCGACGCAGCCTTTCCTCTTAAAAAAAATTTAATGCGCCCGTACCCTGGGAAATGCTTATCGCCGGACAAAGAGAATTTTAATAAAAAGCTGTCAAGAGCTCGAATTAGGATTGAGAATAGTTTTGGAATACTGGCGAATAGATGGCGAATACTTGGAACCACGATTAGTTTAAATCCCAAAAATGCACAAAAGATTATATTGGCAACGGTATTGTTACATAATTTTCTGATGTTGCAGAAAAGTGAATTATATTGTCCATATGATTACGTGGATAAGGAGGTAAATGGCGTTAACATTCCTGGAAACTGGCGTGATGAGGGAGAGACACTGCAGCAAGGTCGAATTTTTAGAGGGAATCGATCAACACGGGAAGCATTTATTTTGAGAGACGTTTTAAAACAATTTCTCGAAGAAAGAACTTTTTAAATAAGTTACAATTTTAATTAAAATAGCATGCAAAACCAATTTAACAGTATAAATAAAACATTAAAATTCAAAAAAATATTATTATTGTTTATTATTTCGTATAATAAATTCACTGATATGTAATCACATATTTTAAACTGAGTTCGTACTCAGTAAGTTATAATTATAAAAAATCTAAGTAAATATATATACGAGTATATATATATATATATATATATATATATATATATATATATATATATATATATATATAACATTCCCAGAAGTTGCCGTGATGAAAGTGAGATGCTGCTGCAGCATAGAATATTTAAAGGAAATCGATCAATTCGAGAAATAATCGTTAAATAATAAGATTTTATTTTCTATATGAAAATGTATGTACACAATGCCAGGTGGGAAGAAATCCTTACATTATATTACATATAGTACAAAATTAAATAAAAAAAAACGAAACTTCAAAAAATAATTCATTTATTGTTTCTTTTATAATTCCGAAATTCATTGTTCTATTGCACTCATAACAAATATCATGTTTTATTTGACTCATATAACAAGCGTCTGAATAAAACTTAAATAAAAAAACACAAAAATGACAGCGGACATTTTTAAAAGTATTACCAACACAACACAAAAATCATTGGCAACACTACGGCGTCGACGACAAAATTAGAAATAGATTCTAAAATGAAGCTGGCGACAATGTCGCTGTCAACAACGACAATTGTTCTGTGAGCATCATATGATTTCTGTGTATTTTAATTTGACAGGCGATGTCGCTTGTCGTTGTCGCTCTTGTTCTGTTTATACCTTATAACTCGACGCCTCTGTTTAACAACTTTATGAATAAAAAAGAACCGAGTAACTTTTTTCAAAGTGTTGGTTTACAAAATTAGTTTTATACAAAACCTAGCAACTATATATTTTTTATATTCACATGATCCTAAAAATGAAAGAGATGGCTGTATTCGTTCCAATACCGGTTATTATTATGCATATATACTGCAGCTGCACGTTTAGTCGTGTGTTAATCGTCAGGAAGAGCAGACATCGAAAAAATTCAGTCCCCAGCGAAAATAATGGTTGAGCTGGCTCGAATTGTAGGTAAATTTTTAAATGTTTTTGACAGAACTTAACAAATTTAAAAAGATACTAGGTTATGTGGAAACAATTTTTGTAGAACTGCAGAAAAATCATAGAATCTTTTAAAAGTTACTAGGTTATGGATGTAATAAAATATTTGGTTTTGTAATTTTATATACATAATCTTTTTTCTCCCAACGTCTTAAAAGCCTCTTGTTTTAATACTGTTTTTTGGTATTAAAGTTGGCCTTTTTCTTACTATTTTATAAAATGTGTGTGTTGCTAAGCTACACTTTTAATCCTTGGTGTAAAAGTAGGTATTTTTAATACTATAGGAGAAAAATATTATAGTGAAGACACAATAATATGTATAATGTATATATGAAAGTATTTTTTATTTTTTTTATTTCGGAAAAACTTTTTTTATTCATTAACACAAAAAACTCAATTTACATACTCATTTAAAATAGTACATTGTGTCATTAGTGAAAATTGTGTCATGAATAGTTCCGAATAACACATACTATTTTTTCTTCAACGAAGAAATGCTTATTATAAACTAATTATACAAGTAAGTACAAATTATGTAATTAAAATTTCAAAATTGAAAGTAATTTTGTTGAAATATTTTGTGAAACTAAGGAGATCATGACTTTTGTTTGGTTTGACTATTGTAAGTGTCAAACTGCCAAGCTATAATTATAATATTTTTCTTGCGAACAAAATTATTTGTTCTGGATATTAATGTTAAAAGTACAATTTGAACAACTTTGATAAAAATTAAGCAAACCGGATTTGTCAACATTATTATCATTTGTAACCATATTGCCAACAATATTGGTAATTGGACTGGTACTGGGATCTTCGGGGGGTAATATTTCTGCAGCAAAGGTATCCTCATTTTCTACAGTATCATGAGCGGTTATATTTTAATGAGTAGTACTGTAGCTGGTACTAGTACTGTATGTGGTACTAAGTTCATCGGGCCGTAATATTTTTATAGCAGTGTTTGTTTTATTTGTTGTGGAATCTTCTAAGTATCCCTCAGCTACAGTATTAGATTTCCAACCACCATGCCTTTTAAGGCAAGTGAGGTCACCGCCAGAATCTACAAGGAGTGTAGCTGAAGTTCGACGCAAGCAATGACCGGTATATTCACTTGCATTTTTTAAATTTAAATGCAATGCCACCTCTTTTGCAACGCTACTAATTTTGTGAATACCAACTACTACCCGATGACATACTCCACCCTGGTATTTTATAAAAAGACGTCGTTCCTCGAAATTTTCTGGGCGAAGAGCAAAGTACTTTCTGCAAATCCCCAAATAATTTTCTCCCAAAACAGTAAAGAGGCGCGATTTGTTTGTTTTGGAGTTGGGAATTTTTACCAACAAAGCTGATTGAACGTCTTCAATGTCATCTATCTTTAAATTTAATACTCCCAGTATTAAAACAACCTGCAAGAAAAATACCAAAAATTAAGTATAAATATTATCTTTAAGTTTTAAAGCTTACCTTCATCATTAAATATGTTTTATCGGGAGCAAAATTTAAAAACAAGTCGATTTGTGCTTTATCGAGAACCCTCGATTTTTTTGCTGTGTAACCAACATTCTGTTTTTTTAAAAATGCTCGCAATTTGGAATATTTTTCGATGTTTACGCCATTTTTATAATTTAATGTGGCCTTAACCATAGAATATTGCGCCCAAAGAGTCGAACTTTTCATCTACGTAGACAAATTGGCAAAGTATGCCAATAGAACGCTTTCTGAATATAATCCAGATTGCACATTTTTTTCAGTACACCACTTCAAAAATCGGTTATATGCGCACTCGTAAATCTTACGTGATTTTGATGGCAATAGGTTTAATACAATTTCCTTTGATGTTTGAACCACATCCGGAGGTAAATTTGATAAATCTTCTGATTCAAACATTTTGTTCGCAAGAAAAATATTATAATTATAGCTTGGCAGTTTGACACTTACAATAGTCAAACCAAACAAAAGTCATGATCTCCTTAGTTTCACAAAATATTTCAACAAAATTACTTTCAATTTTGAAATTTTAATTACATAATTTGTACTTACTTGTATAATTAGTTTATAATAAGCATTTCTTCGTTGAAGAAAAAATAGTATGTGTTATTCGGATTAAAAGTGACTTTGTTTGACTCGCAAATATTTCCTTTTGCTCGGCTACGCTGCGCTTCGCCTCGCATGCAAATATAATTGCTCGTCAAACAAAGTATCACTTTTAATCCTAATGACACAATGCACTATTATACAAAACAAAGTATTTAACAAAAGTTACTATGTTCTGTGGGAAATTGTAGTTTTTGCAATTCGAATTAAAATGAAAAAGTACAAAATCCGAGGTACAACACCTTCACGGTGCTCGCTAAATTAATTTACTGTAACTAAAGTAAATATTGAAATCGGGTAGAATATTTTTAAGATATTCTGTTATGGATATTCGATTTAAGGTCAAATATCACACTTGCGCGAAAATAATGTTGCCTCTTCGTATTGCCGTAAGTTTTGATATAGCTGTCCTTTTTGTTCGGTGTTTTGTTTTTTTATATTCGTGATTTATTGTTTTAAACGCATTAAAAGTTGCATCGTAGTTTATCATTTATCAAAATGACACCTACAAGTGAAGATGTGCGAAAAAAAATGTTGGTACAATTTGCTAGTAATTTCACATTGAGGACAAAAAAAATTGGAAAAATTTGTAACACAAGTTTTAGAACAGTCCAAAGATGCTTGAAAAGATTTCGTGAGGAAGGCACTGTTAATCAAAAACCGAGACCTAGTCGTCCGAGTGGTGTGATGAACAAAATAATTGCCAATAAAGTTGTTCGTCTCTATACGAATAATCCATCACTATCGGCCAATGAAGTTGCGAGAAAATGTTAGTGTTTGTAAAAGTACTGTTATAAAAATAAAAATAAAAATCGAAATTTAGAAACCAGAGAGAAAAAAAAAGGACCTCTTCGTGATGAGAACCAACAAAAAACCGCAAAAATTAAGCCCAGAAAGTTATACAATGAGTATCTAACAAACTTTCAAAGATGCATATTATTGGATGACGAAAGCTATATGAAGCTTGATACAAAACCAGTTCCTGGCCTACAGTATTTTACTAAAATCATCGATGAAAAAAATGTACAATTGGCGTTGAAAAATTCTCAAAGAAAATCATGGTTTGGCAAGGAATTTGTGCTTGTGGGAAAAGGACCCGGCCATACTTCAAACAAGATACAATGAATGGGGATTCCTACACTGAAAATGGCCTGGAAGCAAGAATTTTTCCTTTTATTCGAAAGCACGAAAGACCAGTGTTTTTTTGGGCAGACTTCGATTCAATACACTATTCGGGTAAGGCGATGACTTTTATGAAAATAACAATATTCGAGTCGTACCTAAAAGTCTCAAGCCAAAAAAAAACACAATTTCATTCAGCATCAAAAAAGCGTTAGTATACCTACGTATACCAGCTTCCGGTTGATGCGTCTTCACACTATTGGTCGTAAAACAGATGGTTTAATAACTGAATTTTTTAAAAGAAGAAAGAAGAATGCATGTTTAGTGTCATCGTCGGACCATCGTAGTGATATAGTAAATAGGATTAAGCTACAAAAATCTACTTTACTACATAATCAAATTCGGGACATATATAAAAATATCATCCACAAGTATCGCACTACAAATTGGACCATGCACCGAATTGGAGGTATTTGCCGTCGGATATAACTATTAAATTTATGTGGAAAAATGTTAATGAAAAATTTGGATAGGAAAAAAATCCATTTGGATTTGGAAAATATAGGATTTGATACACCATCACAGGATGAATGTCCTATATGTGAAGAATACAAACAGCATCAACAAGAGTTATCAATTCCAGAACCATCTCTAACTACAGCTACCATTCATGATGAAAATATTGAGGCACCCTATCAATCCAACGGCTGTACATAATATACATAATTTATTAATCATAAATTGAACTGCACTGAAGCACATCAAATGTACAAATTAGATATAACTAATAGAGGGCCACAAACCCCAAACGTTTTTACTGTGGATATGCGAAAGGTAATAATAACAAAAAAATCTTTTTTGTATTCAACGAAACCTTTGCGCCACTTCATCAACACGATCCAACAAACCTGTGAGTCCTCTGGCATGAAGCCATAACTGGTCGCACGGCTGCAGATGTTGCGTCTGCTTTCATATATACTTTTTGGACTGACAACTGTTCCGCACAAAATAAAAATTCGATACTTTATTCGCCATTTTTAACAGTTGTAAGCTAGAAATGCAGCCCTGATACCATTACAATAAAATATTTTGAACCTGGACACTCCTATATGCGAGCCGATTCTATACTTGGAAATATTGGCAGAAAATGGAAAAAGACAAATGAAGTTCTGGATATGGACTTATTATTATTATTATTATTGAGGGGCCATGCGGGCGATCACCCAGCTGAACCCTGCTTAATTATCCGTCCAGTCAATATTCAGGTTCTTAATGAACCTGACAATACTGCCTCCCGGTACGTGATACATACTATCTGGGCTTATTGCTCTCCCTCATAGATGTTTACTACAGCATGTAGTTCCGCTAGAAATACGGTAGCATTGGAGCTCAAGGACCTCGAGAGGGTGGTTCCACTCCCGTATATTCCTACTCCTGCTCCGTATTCTGTTTGATTTTACTCTTACGAGTTGCTGGGAATTGCAAATCACCTGTAGGTCACCCAGCTTTACTACAGGAAGGCTTAATAAAACTGGAGGGTGCCTGGTGTCCAGAGTCCGCATGTATTAAATGATATTATTTAATTTTACATTGAATTGAAAGACGTCATTTTAAGGATCCCAAGCTAACCCGAGAACCTTAATTGTTGCACCAGTCAATAGGTCATCGAAGTAAAAATCCTTTCTGATGATATTGGCCAATCACGGAGATGTTGATTCATTGTCGATTGCTAATGGCACACCGATCGAATGGCAAGAAACGGTGCGACCGATATTTCATAAGTTACTGTTTGTAGTCGAAAATGTTCGATGGGCAAATCAGAGGATTGTCGCCAAACGATCCGTTGAAAGTTTGTGTCTTCATCTCGTACCTTTATTTGACGGTACATCTTCTCGATGTCGGCACTTATTGCGATTGGATATAGGTGCGAAACCGTAATAAAATTGACCATAATGCTGGCTGGATCGTGGGACCGACCGTTAAGTTCTCATTTAACGACATTCCAGTTAAGGTTTTGCATGAACCATCGAAGACTGTTCTCAGCTTGGTTGAAGTGCTAATTGTAGATAAGTTTTCATGAAGTCCGAATACAGCATTTTATATTCATGATCTTTCAGCATTCGTCGTTCAACAGATTTCAACCTTTGAATAGCCATAGATGCAGATTGACCGAGTACTGGAACAGACGCTTTGAATGGTAACGCCACCTTGTATCTACCGTCTAGTTCTCTTGTGAAGTTTGATTTAAAATGTTCTTCTATAGATTCTTCTTGTTCGTTAGACTGCGTGTTGAGAGAATTATCCAATTCTTCACACTCGAAAAATGTTCGTAAAATATTGTCAATCCGGTAATCATCTACTGTAATGTTTAGGTTATGTATACTGGAATTTTGGCTGCTTTTCTCTCCTGATAGTACCCATCCAAAAGCTGTATTTTGTGCTATCGGGTTACCATCATCCTCCTTTAAACGACCGTTTTCTAGAATTTCAAAGAACTTGTTTGATCCTAAAACAATGTCTATTTCATTTATCTTTTCGAAATTAGGATCGGCTAATTGAAAGTTTCTGAGATAATCATATTTATTTATATTGAAAGTTGCAACTGGAGAGATCGTGGTCAACTTGTTTAAAATAATCACATTCATTTCAAGAGTCCTTTCTGTAGCAAACCGAGATTTTAGAACTAAGGAGGTCACACCTCTGGTGAATTGATTTGATGTAGCAAAACCCGAGACTGTTAATTTGGCTTTTGATCTTGGCAAACCTAACTTTTGTACACATGATTCTGAAATGAATGATGCTTGGGACCCAGAATCTAGTTGAATTCTACACAGCATCAATTTTCCACAGTTATCTTTCACTTTAGCAAGAGCGGTTGGTAATATAGTAGAAAAACAACTGAGATTTGTGGCAAGATTAATTTATAGGTCTAGTTGATCTAATCCGTGTTCTGCTTCCGAAGCCTCTTCTTCTATTTGAGCGTTGTTAATTTTTAGTGTTTGGCTGGGAAGTGTGCAGCTGCTCTTCACTTGGCTGTTGGACGTATAATATTGAGTCATTGCGTTGTCATGCAGCAATGTGTGATGTCGTCTCTTGCAATGCCTACATCCAAACTTTGAGGGACAAATAGTAACACGGTGGTTTTTGGATAGGCAGTTATAACAAACTCTACTATTCTGTGCAAATTCCCTCCTTAAATTTATATCCAATTTAAAATTTGAGACATGTGGCCAAATGATGAGGTTCATTGCAATAGATACAAGGAGGTGACTCAAATAAAGTGGCATTTGCTTGTGTTAATTTGTTCGGCATGATGTTCTTGTATTTTTGAATAGTTGGTGGTATTTGATTTGATGTTGAAGGCCCTGCTAACATTTCAATCTCGTCGCATTCCTTTCCTATTCCTTCCCTATATTGTAGGAAAATCCTTTTCCGATGAAAGTTTTGCCCAATGCTTCCAAAGCGTCACTGCCCAATGCTTCCAAACCTCTTAACACTTCATCCGCAGTATTGTACAACCCTTGCATTAGCTTACTACTTTGATGTATTGGCTGAATACTGAAAAATGTAGTTAATAGATTAGACACAATCCATCTTTTCTTGTCGTAGCGTTCAATCAATTTGGTCCAAGCTCCTTCATAATTTGCGCCGGTAACATTTATATGGTGAATCAGTGTTGCAGCTTTTCCTTTTAGCAATCCCTTTAAGTACTGAAACTATGGCGCGTTTGTCAACGATTCTCTAGTATGCACAGAAGATTCATATAAATCCCGAAATGCTGGAAACTCTGCATAATCCCATCCAAACTGAGGTATGTTAAATTTTGGTAACCGGACATCAACATGATTATTGTTAGACGTTGTAAAACTGGTAGATAAGGTTTCCAGATAGCCACGTTGTTGATCAGCAGAAGCCAGCATTGATTCATGAAATTGTTGCTGCATATCCTTGACAACGGTGTTACGATCAGCCGCAGCTTTACGAAGTTTAGCTTTAATTGTGAAATATCTTGATTCAATTGCTTCCAATTCTGATGCTTGCTTGACCCATTGAGGACACTTCGAAATAATATTCAATAAACTCTAAGTAAGCCTTTTCTAACGTATGTGAACTACTCAATTCATTACAGAATTTTTCAGTGCGGGTAATAGCTGCCTTCGCTTGACCTTGACGAGCGATACAATCCTTCAATTTTGCTTCTGCTTCAGTTAATCCCACTGTAAATATTTTTCACAAACCGTTTCTGCCGTTACTATTCGTTGTAAAAATTCCAGAACAATTACTTTCACTTTAAAAAATCACTTTAAAGTTCCAGAATTCACTATTTTAGCTTCCACCAAAATTTGTAATAATCACAGTATAATTATTTATGTACTATTATGATTGTCAAAAGAACATCGGAGATTCTCTGCTCTTTACAAGTTTTAATATTATTATATTATATGCGAAATATTCACTTCCAAATTAGCTTTATGCAATTGACTAGAGTCATATATTCTAAATAATAGGTATTTATAAGTTATAATTATGGTAAGATTATGGTACAGTGGCCAATAATTAATGTCAAAAAATATAATAATAATAACAATAAATATAGTGTTACAATTCGCACACTTTCAAAAATGAGTTGCCACATTTGTGTGCACTCAAAAAAAAATCCGGTGATTTTAACAAAAAAACACTGGTTAAATTAACAAAAAAAATTGTTCGTTTTCAGCCAACGCTGCAACTCGTTAATAAAACATTTTTTGATTCGTTAATTTTACAACCATTTATAATTACCGGGAATTTTCAGATATTTTGTAAAATGTCTCCTCGTGCTTCGTAAAAACTCGTACAAAACATATCGTTTAGTACTCAAAGGCCATTGTAGTATTTACAAAGTAATAATGTAAACTAAATTTTGTTTTTACGGAAGTATTTGTATCATTTACAAATTTCGTTGTTAAATTTATAAAACTTTCCGTGCAGTTATCAAAGCGAGTTGTAAAATTTACGAAATTAGTTAGTGAAATTACAAAAATATTTGTACTCTTTACAATTTTTTGGGGAGTTTATACGAAGATTAGCGTAATATTTACAGATTACGGTCGTTGATTTAACAATGGGACTGTTAAATTTACGAAGCTGCTTTGTAATATTAACAAAAGTATTTGTATTAGTAACAAATTTTCCTGGGATATTACCGAAGGTTATTGTAGAATTTACCAAACATGTTCGTTGAATTAACATAGCGGGATTATAAAGTTTACGATTCTAGTTGTGAAATAAACAAAACTAAATACTACTTTAAAATAAATTAATTTTTTTTATTATTTATTTATAAAAATTGTAACCATTTTTTCTATTCTGTATTCTGCTATTGATACATCATTCATTCTGCTATTGACAATTTCTTTTTTCTTTTTTTTTTTTTTTGGTTTTAATCTCTGCAATCTGTTCTGTGGCTCAAGATACTCCCAACTCTTTCGCAGTTTACTTTTACCGTCCTACTTTACGCACTATTAGCCAAATCGAGGATGCGGCTATAGACCTGTTTTGTATAAACCACTTGCACATTGCATTGCTTCATGTCAACCTATAGTGCTGACATGAAAGGTGGGTCGGCCCAGGGATTTTGCATTCTCAACAGGGGGTCATAGATGTGTTCATCTTCATCACCGATCGTAATAAGATGATTAAAAATCCCTTTTGCTTCCTGCCCCTATCGGGATTCGAACCCGGTACCTCCGATCCAAACGCCGCAGCTTTAACCACTGCGCCGTTTGGTCGGTAACAATTTCTTCTGCTATTGATTTTATTTGCTGGGATTGTAGAGGAGATCATGACAAATTAAAATTAAATAAACAAAAGAAAAAATTATAACGGTTTTTTTTGAGAAAAACTCGATTTTATAAAAAACAAATATTTTTTTTTTACTTTAAATCACCATAGCTCTCAAACGGATGCAGATACAAGATAACCACTTAAACCTTAATAATAGCCTATACGATTACCAACCAAATAAGACTAAGTTGGTTGCTCTCCGATAAATATTTTGGAAGTTACAGTTTAATATTTGGGTGTACTTTTTTTCTGAACCAAATTTTTTAAACACCCTGTATCTCAAAGGATATCAAAAATGGATCCCATCTCCACATACGATTTGTTTCTCAGAATGAACCAAGAAATCACCCCATGACGGATCAGCATCCCAAACCCGGACACCCTATTGTAATCAAATCAATTACACTGCTTGTTAGCTCAAACCACAATGAATAATTTCGTTTAAACGTGTACGATCTACGATGAGTGGGACTAATTTTACGATACAATTTCGTAAAATTAACGAAGACTTTGTTTTAATAACCAAAAAAATATTCGTAAAAATAACAAACAAATATGCAAAATATTTTCGTACATTTTACGAAGCATTAACGATACTTTACAGTTATACTAGTAAATCAAATAGTTTTACAATTATTTTTGAAAAGTAAACAAGTCACTTCTAGTTTTGTTACAATTAAATTTGTAAAGATGAGAGCCATTAAAACTTTACGGAATGATTGCTAAACATATCTTACTGCAATGTCTTCCCTTAATTTATAAATAATTAGACTTGGAAGTAATATTTGTATGGCACTTTGTAATTAGGTGTTAGTGAAGGCTTTTCTAAAGCAAGATTTTTTTAAGAACTCATGTTGGATCGCTGCGCATAAACACATGGATCTCTTCATTCAAAACTTACGTTATTATTCTGTATTATTATTAGCACAAGTTTTTTCAAAGACGTATTTAGTAAAAATGATGAATATTTGTGCAGAATTTTTTTGGTATATTAAAGTTTAAAAAAATTAGATTATTAAAGGTAATTTTTAGACTTTTATAAACTTAAAATAGGGGGATTACTGGGATTAATTCAAGCGAATTTGTAAAATTGTCCACAATTCTGTTTTACAATTGATAAACATTTTGTTTTCTAAAAGGACAAATTACATAAAATATTACTTAAATTTCATTGTAAGTTTGGCTTTGCACAAAAATTTAAATACGAAAAAAAATTTGTTCGATTTACGAATTATCCACTAATTATACAATCCACACCCTACAAAGTAGGTGCTAATTTAACGAAAACGTTGTTAAATTCACAAATTGTGTTTCACGATGCAAAGTTCATAAAAATAACAGAATTATTTGTAAAATGAAAAAGTGGATAAGTAGCTACGCTCCGTTATTTTTACACAGAAACTTCTAAAATTATGTTACAATTTCATGGGCAAACATTACTAATTTTTTCTGTAAATCTGGATTTCCATTGAAATCGGAGTTACGAATTGAAATTTGTTTTATTTACGAATGCTTCGTTAAATCTACGGTGAAAACCTTACAAAGCAGGTGTTAATTTAACAAAAATTTCGTTATATTTACAAATTTTGTTTTACGAAGCAAAATTTGTAAATAAAACAGAATTATTTTTTTGAGTGTGAAAGCGGGATAGTACAGATTTTTTTCTAATTTGGGAGGGATCAATTGAATTTAAAATGAAATTCGATGAAGAAATTTACAGGTAAAGGTTTATACTAATCAAATTTCATTCCCAACCAAAACAACCGTAGATTGACCCTAAGCCTTACCATGTGGAAGGGAAGAATATTTTAGGGAATACGAACCGACTTATATATAGATCATAAGCCATTGATTTTAGCGTTTTTATAGAAAAACAACCGTACACGAAGTTGTATCGTTGTGTAGTCCACTGTTTAGATTCAATTAATTTTGAAAATATTGTAGCAGATTTTTGATCAATAATTAGTGAAATTGGTACTCAAAGAGTGTAACACTAATGTAATATACTCGAAATTCTATCACACATATTGCTTAATAAAATCAAGTTTGGCGATATAAAAACTATTTTGATAGATTCCAATTAAATTTAATATGTATTCGTTTTTATTGTTGAAACTTCAATTAGTAGTACGTGTGTACGCAATACAACAAAATAGCGTCAAAAATTGTGTACATAAAATACTGGTGTATGATGTCTCTATTGCAATATGTATATGTACATATATAGTGATATATTTTACCCCTAACAATATTTATTGTTTTACACTATCACAAGCATTAAATAAACTACCTATTAATTACATTTGCGTGTACATACATAGAACAACACAAAATCATTAAAAATACAAGTGACATTTTAATTACCATTCCAAATTATATGCATGCTGTTAGATTTTTCTATTTATTACTAAAATTTTAAAATACACGAAATAATTGATTGGTATGCAAATTTTCATGTTTATAAGTTTCATTCAATCAGGAAACCATTGACATCTACTTGCTACCTGTAGTATTTACGTTTGGATATTTGACTTCAATTGTCGTATATATTAGTAAATTTAATAAGTAACTAGGGGACCCCTGTGCATTTGCACAAAATATTTTTTCAATCGTATATTTCTTTATAAACTATGTTGTCTGTTACTGTAACATCATTTTCTATTCCCTGACGTGGTGTTTCGAAAACTTGAATTTTTAAAGAATCTGATGTAACAGTTCTAGAAAATGCGTTATAAAGTTGACCATGTGTAAAACATGGTTCAGGAAGATATAATCCAACTCTTTCGAACGTTTGACCTTGCGATTTATTTATTGTGATTGCATAAGAGCGAACTGGAAACTGATGTCGAACGAAGTTGAAAGGCAAAGATGGATCATTAGCTGTGTCTAATGTAATTCTAGGAATAAAATGTATTGTCCCTGAATGTGATCCAGTAATTATTTCTACTTTTTAGCAGCTGGTGCTTAAATCAAGAACCACTAACCGTGTTCCATTGCATAATCCATTTTTTATTGCAAGATTTCGCAGCAACATAATTATATAACCCTTTTTTAATTTAAGGCAATAGCTATGGCGGTAATCTTGATGGATTTATTGAGTTATGATATTCTACTGGAAAATTAACTTGCATGTTTTCATTATCAGAGCCGTCATCGGCCTTAACTGAAACGATTGCACAATAACATATTTCATTTGAAATAAGTTTTTGGAGAACATTATTATTTATTAGTCGAACATGCTCATTTTTCGGACACAAAATTGCACGTTTTGATATACATGCAAAATTATTTGTAGTAAATGATGAACCAAAAATATCTGTAATAAGATCATCGGAAATATAACCTGAAGGTATAGGAATAGAGTATTGTGGCTTTTTTAGTGTGTGGGGTATCAAAATTCTTTCCATCACCAACGTTCAAAACCAACGGCTAAAATGTGGATCACTTATTGCTCTCATGTTTGTACTTAAGCTTAATACTTTAAAGTGATGCCACAAATGGGACTTTTTAACAGTCGCAACAGTCGAAAATCTCCTCCTAAGACCATTACCTTTCCATCAAACGGTAAATCATTTTTCATTAAACCGCGAAATATTTAGTCCACAATTTCAAGTGCTATGCCTGAAGCCATTGGAGCTTCATCCCAAATTACGCAATCAACAGATAATAAATAGCCACGTTTTTTGCGAGTAAGTTGTGGAAATTTCACGGCATCCATATTGAGAGGCAATGAAAACGCAGAGTGACATGACATTCCTTTGGGTAAAAGAGTTGCTGCTATTTCTGTCCATGCAACACATAATACATTTTTATTTTCTGCATCGATTTTTTGAATTAACGCTCGGTATAAAAATGTTTTTCCACTTCCACCAGGTCCATCTAAATAAAAAACACTTTTGAGAAATTCGATTATGTAAGGATGAAAATATCATTGATTCTGCGACATTCTGATCATTGTTGAGTAATACCCACGGATTAGGTTCAGTTATTGTTATAATAGGAGCAAAATTTATGTTTTGATTTAAGATTTCTGTTGCATTAGGAAGTGGTAAAAGTAAGAATAAATCAAATCCTGCTTGCCCACGCTGCTCTTTTAATTGAAATACGCAATGAGCAAAAGCTTCATTTTCAGTCATACCTTGATTAATAAAGTTTTCCAGAAGATTGTTCTTAAAATCATTAAAAAGTTGAATAGGATCTGATGGATTGTAATAAAACAGTATAGTAACGAATATTGCTCGCAACAATTTTGGCAACATATGAGTGATAGCTTCTGATAAGCAATTATGCCACTCAACGCTATCATTAATTAGGCCTCGTGCCTTAGCTGTTTCTTTAAACGTTGGGAATACACAATTATTAAAAGTTTTTAAAGTATCGAAAGATGATTTTTTGCAGAAACTGAAATGATTCTACCGATAGCTTTCCCCCCAATGTGTGAATATGGAGAGCGTTTTTGCCATTTATTGTTTTTATATACATACTCGTAATGCATCGGAATATCCTGATACAATATGTTATGAGCGAAAAGGTCTGTAGAATTTAATTCAAAAAATGGGTTAAAGTTGTGACCCTAACAGACTCTCTTCTTAAAGCATTTTCAATATTATCTTCGGTGAAAAATATTGACTGACCATCTTGTAAATGAACAGATAGTGTAACAACATTATGTGATTGGTCATGAATTGGAAGCTCCTGGATTCCTGGAAGCAGCTTCCTGCGAACTAATATATCGACAATTCAGGTATTGATTTATTTCATCATAATCTATATCATTGTTTGTGTTGTTAGCAGAATCAACCGCAACTCAAATTCTTGCGCAGTCTTGACCCTTTGTTATGTATTTGTGTACAAACTTTATTGCTTTGACTGTTGAGCAAAGTTCAACGTTTATATAAGCGCTATATTTAAGACTCAGGAAAGGATTATAAGGAACAACAAACCGGTTATCAATTACAATGTTCGATTGTGATCTGGGTTGATTTTCTAAATTAGTAGGAGGACGTCGCCTATATTTTGGATAATTATCAACGGAAATGTCAGTCTCACTGCACTAACTTTTTGGGAATTGTTTTGAACATTTTCCATCAACCCTGCAAACACAATTTCTGTTCAATTCTCCACATGGACTATAAATATTTTGTTTTATAATTATTTCATAAAGTCGTGGTTGTTCATTCTGATTTGGAATTTGAGCGCAAATTATGTTGGTAATGTCATCAGATGTTTTAAATTTATCCTCATATTTAAGCGTGAATAGACAATGTGTTTGTGGTAATCCACGTTTTTGATGTTTAATTGTATAAACGTACGAAACAACGGTTCCAAATATCTGCTTTTTAACAATATCATCTAAAAATACTGTTAGCTTTAAATTAAAAACTCGTGTAACTATATCCGGGCGGTCTGGAGGATTTTGAAAAGTTTTAAGTTCTTCTTTAATTTTTGTCCACATTGGATTACACGTGAATGTAATAAATAAATCAGGATGACCAAATTTGCGAACCATTGCCATATTATCTTGATATAATTTTGCCATAAACCGTGGCCCGAAAGTAAATGAGGAGGGCAGTATATACAAATAACCTACACTAATATTTCTATTGGCATAATCTAAACGACCTTGATAAAATTCCACACGAAGAGATCGCTGATTGGTTCGTATATGGATATGTTGGAATCGACCTTGTGGAATGTTAAATTGCCCATGTGGTGAGATTGTGTGCCTTTGCAATTTGGCACGTTGGGAGGATAAACAAGAAGTAGCCCATTGAGTTATATATTTGTTTATACTTGGCCAAAAATAACGAGAATCAGTTTACGAGTAGCTCTAACTCCGGGATGTGATAAATTGTGTAATGAGTCGAAAATTATCCGAATCAATGGATCTGGAATATATAGATGGTTTTAACCTGTCGATACTTCACAATAGACTTCAAGGCCTGGCAACATAAATAACTCAAGTTTATAACTAGAAGTTGATCGACGATTGTTTGAACCAAATAATAAAATCTGAAGTTCTTCGTCTTTTAATTGTGCCTTAATTATATCTCTGTAATCGAAAAATATTTCGTTTGTAGCCGAGTCAAAGTTTATAGTGTGTGATAACGTATCCGCTACCAGGTTTTCTACACCATGCACATGCTGAATGTCAGATGTAAACTGACTAATGTAATCCAAATGGCGTGATTGCCTTGGATTTCTTTCAGTTTTAGACTGAATAGCCCTTGTTAGTGGCTTATGATCGGAAATTGTGAAATCCCGACCTTCTACATAATACCAAAATTGTTTAACAGCAGAAAAATTGCTAGGAGATCCCTATCAAAAGCTGAATATTTTATTTCAGCACTCGTTAATTTCTTCGAAAAAAATGCTAATGGTTCCAACCGATCCTCTTTATCATTAAACTACGATGTATCAGTTGTAATACTAATTTTAGCGTGCGCAATTGGGTGCGCGAGAATAGTAATTTTAATCAATTCCGCAATTACTTGGTTAAATGCAGCATTACATTCATCTGTCCAAGAAAAGTTCTTGGTTAGCTTTAGTGACTTATTTAGTACTGCCAAATGTTCGTGAATTGGAGCTAACATTTCCGCTACCTTAGGTATAAATCGGTGATACTAATTAACCATCCCGATAAAACGTTGAATGTGCTTTATTGAAGTTGTAACTGGAAACTCACTAATTGCTTGAATTATATCCTCAGAAGGTAGAATACCATCTGCTGTAATTTTATGGCTCAGGAAATCTAATGATGGAACGCCAAAAACACCAATCGTTCGAAACACCATCGACCAATCTTTTAAAAATTTGTTGTAAGTGCATTAAATGCTGTTTCTCATTTTCCGAAACTACCAGTAAATCATCAATAAAGGCATAAACAAAATCTGGCCCGCGGACTACTTCGTTAATAATTCGTTGAAATGTCTGTGCGGCATTACGAAACTCAAAAGGCATACGTGTGAATTCTTACTGCCATACTGGTATTAGATGGTAAGCCCTAACTAAATCGATCTTGGAGAATATTTAACAACCATGAAAGTTCATTAATAAATTCTGTATATGAGATAAACACCACATGGCCTCCAATCGAGATCTTTCTTTCTAACCATACGTAATGGACATGAAACTGGGGATGACGATGGTCGACAAATCCTAAAATCCAACATATGTTGGAATTCAGTAAAAGCGGCTTTATGACGATCAGGATCTAATCTTCGTATCAAATTTAAATTTGATAACGCTGTAAGGCTAGGAAACTTTATTAATAAAGTACCAGAACTATTATCAATAGAAAAAAGCAAAGGTGTAGGAGTTTCACAACTCCTTACTGTCGCATCAATTGATAATTTTGTAGTTGTGTCTATTAATTGTCTTCTTTTGAGATCAATTAACAGTCCTAAATTGACTTTAAGTTATTTCGTACCGAATGTACCAATAATTGATCCATTGGCTGCCGTAAGTGATAAATCCTGCGAATAACTATTTTATTAATATTATAGAATTTGATCGGGATTACTGATGTCAGCTCCCGTGTCAATCAAGAAAATTAAACTATTGTTGTGGTCGTTGAAAAAGTGCCGGGACGGGCGCAAATTCAATAATGTTCCGAACTCTACTCAGCTAACGTCTACCCGTTTTTTACTTCATGTTTTTGGGCGACAGCTTTTCCTATCTGCTCAACCCGTTGTTTAAAATATGAGCAAGACTGTTTACAAGACCAAGCTTGATTTCCATATTTCTTATGGTTGTAACACTAATCTGGATGGTTTTTCCAATTGTTTTGCTTGGTGTTGTTTGTGGACATTTGCTTATTGCCATTGCTACTACTAGCGCTGCTCCACCGATTTTGGTTGTTGTTACCTCGGGAGCCAGAACGAGAACGACCCTCGTTGCTTAGCACATTCAGGCGGTTCTCGAGTGTATTGAGCCTAGCCTCAATTCTCGAGATGTAATTTGGCTTGTTCTGTTGTCCGCTCGTAGATGGTCTATCCATCAATGCCACCTTTGGCGCGTGGTACATGGCCGCATGAATTCTATCTGCGATTTTAGCACATTGCTTTAGAGTTTCCATTTCTCGTAACCCAGTTATTGCGGCTATTAGCTATCACTTGAATCTGTCTTAAAAGTTCAGCCGGCCTCCGATCGCCCAGATCGATTTCTGCCAACAAAAATTCCAGGTCATGTTCTGAATATGGTGTCAATCTGTCGAGCAACCGTGATTTAATGGCTTCATAGTAATTATTTTTTGGTGGATCTGATAACAGATCACCAATTTGTGCTGCTACTTCCGGTGCTAGGGAGGCTAAAACGTGTGACGCCTTAGTTCTGTCTAACGTTAATTGATTTAAGATGAACTGTAATTTAGTCGCCTTAAACCAAATAGAGGGATTTTGTGTCCAAAATGGCTGCATTTTTAACAGTCCAATTGGCGCAACTTCTTGATCAAGTCAGCAAAAAAAAACTTGACGTATAAAACACGCGTTAATTGTGGGAAACCTTTAAAAACCGAATAAACCGTTACCAAAACAACTTTTGCGAAAAATTCCTTATATTAGGATATTAAAATTCCTTATATTTTTGGAATACCAAAACCTGAAACTACCTAACCGTATGTGAAAATTTGTGAGAACAAAATTTTAAGTAACTATTGACGATGACGACACACACTGAAATATATTGTCTGCAACCTTAAATTTGGTTTCCGTATAAAAACCTAATTGCAAAAAACAAACGCGAATAGTGGCGTAAAATTTACATCAGAAGACAAATGTACAACAAAAACATCCGATGGATGAATGTATCATAGAAATTAAATTAATTCAAAAATGGTATTTATCACATCAGTGTTGCCATTTAATGTTGACCTATCAATTGCAAGCAGGTATCAGCATGTTAATTTTACTCAACCTATTGCCAAATTGGTTCGTAACGCTTAAATAATCGCACCGCAGTAACATATCAAAGCAGACTATATTTACTGAATTGTACCGAGTCATCACGAAGAATTGGTATCCAGAAGCAAATTGTCAGTATACTGCACTTCAGTCACACTGCAAGTTGAATTTAATTTATAATTCATTTAAATCTCAATTTCACCTGCGAGGGTGTCTCTCGAATTTCAAGTTGCAGTGTTGCAGTTGCGTAGAAACGTAATTGTGTAAGCTGTACGAGAAATGAAAATGTGATACACAAACACGTTTTGTCGCAATGACGAAAAACGTTTCTCGAAACTCAAATTCAAATTCTCAAAAATTTGACCTCGAATCCCGAATAATTAATATAATTTTGTAAGTAATATTATTTGCCGCGAGGTCATCGTAATTCGAAACAATTCACAGAAAAGCAATTCTCATTAAAATACGGCACAGACAAGTTAACATTAGTTATTCACATTAAAAGCACAACCGGTAGGTAAGATTCACGGTAAGCGAGATCTAAGGTATTTCACGAAAGCATGGAATGCTTGTGAAGCCGTGCAACAAGGATTTCTGCTAACAAATAATAATGCCGAGGGATGACACAATGGTTTAAAAATATTGGTTGGCTCTGAGCATGCTTCAAAATGAAATAACTTTAGAACACATTTTTGCTGGCATTTTTTAAATTGTGCCTATACAGAAGTTCCCAATAATTACACAAGGGACGCTTCACAAATATAATTGAATCGACGGAAGATAAAAATTCCGGTTAAAGGATTTGAGGGTGTATTGAAAGATAATGCTATTGTTTGTGTGTTTTATTTACGCCTCCTGCTTCATGAAGTACATGGACCAACATCGTTTGAAGATCTTCAAACAGCAGACGGTTATATTTGCGGGACGTATCGAGAGACATATCAGCGCCGCGGTCTGTTAGAAAATGAGACTAACTAGGAGCAAGCAATTAAAGAAGCTGCACAAACAGTAAGCAAACAATCAGAATGATGACATTTTGACTGCGGAGAGAAAAACAGGATTTGGATGTTACTTTGAATGAATGTATTTATCATGAAGCCCTTATAATATTAGAGGATCAATGGTTAGCAAGGAGTACAACCTCCCGTAAGAAGTACCTATATTAGACGTAGTTAGTTCTCAACTGATCGAAGAACTCAGTTCTAACATAGAAGAATTGCATCGTGGATCTTAAATCGTATTGAAACTGATAAATTTGGGATTATATATTTGAATGCACCAAAATGCATAATTTGGTTCTAGCTAAAATTCGAGTGAAAAAGAAAATCGGGGAGGGCGGGAAAACACATTGTCTGTGATATAACAAGCTCTTCGGCACGTGGTCAGCTTTTAATACGATGCAAAATCCTTACAAGATCTTTGAAAATCATAAGATTAATTGGAGGAATTTTATTGGTACTATTAAATTTTCGGCAGACATTACCGGTAATTCCAAAATCAACACCGGCTGATGAAATAAACCTATGTTTAAAGTGATAAATATTTTCGAATGGCTTGGAAAAGACCCTGTTAAAGTTAGCCGAAAGTAAAAAGTCATTAATGCAGATTATATTATTGGCTTTCCAGCCGAAAATGCAGATTATGATATTAACATTCCAGCCGAAAATAAAAAAATTAGTAGCTATCAGCCGAAAGTAAATAGGATACTTGGATTTAAATAAAAATTATTGTAAATTGTTTTACGTGTAAAACTTTGCTTAACCTATGCGAAGAAAATATCGGAAAATCAGAAGAATCCACAAAATTGGAATAAAATCAGCCTCTAGAGTGTATATCTGCAGTTGAATCGTTTTTATGTGATTTTTTAATAGCTATCGAATGAAAAAATTCAGTTCGAGTTTCCCGTGGGAAATCTTGGAAAATTCAATTTTCCAAAAATTATTAGAAAATTTGAATAAAATCAGCCTCTAGAGTGTTATATGTGGAGATGGAGAATTTTCCGAGATTTCCCACGGGAAACGATTCAACTGCAGATATACACTCTAGAGGCTGATTTTATTCCAATTTTGTGGATTCTTCTGATTTTCCGATATTTTCTACGCATAGGTTAAGCAAAGTTTTACAAGTAAAACAATTTACAAAAATTTTTATTTAAATCCAAGTATCCTATTTACTTTCGGCTGATAGCTACTAATTTTTTTATTTTCGGCTGGAATGTTAATATCAAAATCTGCATTATCGACTTTTTACTTTCGGCTGGAATTAGACCATCTGTATTAGCATTTTTTTTTTTTTTTTTTTGGCTGGACTAACACAATCTTCATTGTCGACTTTTCACTTTCGGCTGGCAACTTTCGGCTAACTTTAGCAGTATGTTGAAAAGTTATCTTTAAGAGAAAATTTGACTGCAATAACAAAGAAACTCTCTGAATAATGAATGTTGTGTGAGCGAGCGATTTTAGCTTCAAAGAATGATGTTGTACAACGAATAAATGAGCGGGTCCAGAATATGATACCGAGGGATGAAAAAATATATAAATTAGTAGACAAAGCAGAATTTTTATGTTCATTATTGATGCTAAAAGTCGAATCGCTTTGAGGAGGAAAACCTAACGGGGTAGTTGAGGTAACCCTCAAGAATTCCATTGATCTCAAATGATTTGTGATTGTTATCAAACGATTACATTTTCCAGTGAGATTAACTTATAGGATGGCAATCAATAAGTGCAGGGTGAAACGATCTACTATTGCGAAATAAATTTGAAAGAATTCTGTTTCTCACATGGTCAGCTCTACATTGCTTTATACCGAAATCAATTCAATTTGCATTTATCCAAAAAACAATCAAAATAAAAGAAAAAACAAAACAGAAAATCTTAAAAAACTCAGCCAAAAGAATTTTCCTCAGCAAGTAATTAATAGATTTAAATTGTATTGCAATTGTGTTGTCTAAAGTTGCTAATTATCAGCTATAATTAGGCGTCTGTAAACGTGCCGATTCTGTCTTAGCTAATTAACCTTTTGTGTCCGGAGGTTTTTTTATATGTAAATAGCGTCCATTCCAATCAATCAGTCAATTAATGAAGTATTCTAGATATTATTGCTAGCACCTCTATAGCTATATTTTGAAATCATTAAGCTCGCAGTAATAATCCCTATTGTTGGCATAAATATTTTTCCAATTTGACTGAAGTCGAGCATCTGTTTGGCTTAAGAAAGTTTTACTATATAGCAGAATTGCCAAGTTTTGGCACCATTTTCTATATTGGCTAAATGAGGTTACACACTCAATTATCAACTACACAAGTCAATTCTTAATCTTAACAGATGATTTAGTGTTATTATAGGCCTGCCTGGCATCCATATTAAATAATGACCAGTTTATTAGATTTGATTTCCGATTGCGTTCTTAAATATGTCCTGTGAAGTTGCGCCCTGTCTTACATTATTCAAACGTGCTGAATTGAATAATAATTTATGTAAGATTATTTATTTATTTATTTATTTATTTATATATATCATGTATAGCCTACAGTGATAACAATCAGCTATACAAACATGTTAAAAAAAAAAAAAAACACAAAAGGAATAAAATATAGATAGAAAACGCCGACTATTTAGTTTTTATAAAAATTTAAATAAAGCTTTCTTAAACGACTCTCTGGACATATTGAAATCGAAAACACCATACACTGAATTAAAATCTCGCGAAGCTCTCAAAAGTGGTTCCGAAAGGCCGTAATTTGTTGATACCCGGTTGACGAGTAACAGTCCATCACGTGGACGCATTTGACGTTCTGGAGCGTAAAGATTTAAGCGCGAAAGCAGCTCGGTACATTCGATTCGAGAACTGAAAATATCGCAAATGAACAATGCCGATGCTACAACACGTCGACAATCTAACCGGTGCAGTTTCAACAGGTTGCAGCGATCTTGGTAGGGTGGAAGAACATATTCAACAGACCGTGCAGATGGTAGACCTCGAAGTGCGTATAAAACAAACTGCTTCTGAACACTCTCTATTCTATTCGAATAACAGTGATAAGACGGTGACCACACCGGCGATGCATATTCCAAAATAGAACGGACAAAGGAACCATACAGTGATGTTAGAGTAATCGGGTCGATAAAGTCCTTACAGTTCCGCTTAATAAAGCCCAACATAATGTATGCCTTAGGTATAATGGTGTTAATATGTTTGGTAAAGGTGGCATCAGTTGAAAAAATTACACCCAGATCGGATATAAACTCCACTCTGTCGACTTCCTCATTGCACAAACGATACTGATGAAACAGAGGTGACTGGATGCGATAAAATGAAAGAGTCTTACACTTACTCACATTGAGACCCAGTCTATTGCTAATAGACCAACTACAAAATCTGTCCAAATCATCCTGCAGCTTCACGCAATCGGACACGCTGTTGACCCGGGCGAAAATTTTCATGTCATCGGCAAACAGGAGGCAACTGGCAAACTCAAAGCAGTCAACAATATCGTTGATAAACAATGTAAATAATAAAGGGCCAATATGACTTCCTTGCGGTACGCCGGATGTCGCGCGAAATAGCTGGGAACTAGAATCAAAAATCCTAACGGATTGCCAGCGGTCGGAAAGGTAAGAACACAACCAATCAATTGGGATGCACTGACAATTTAAGTTCTTTAATTTAGTGATAAGGAGCGAGTTGTCGATCTTATCGAAAGCTTTCGCAAAATCAGTATAAACAACGTCCAGTTGCTGCCTGGAGTTTAAACTGCTAAATAATTTGCCACAGAAAGAAACCAGATTAGTCACTGTGGATCTGCCTGGATAAAACCCGTGCTGAGCAGAAGAAATTAATGATTTAGTATGGAAAACCAAGACCCTGTGAACCATAGACTCAAATAGCTTGGGTATGACAGAAAGAATGGCAATCCCCCGATAGTTACTTACTTCGTTTCTTCTACCCGCCTTGAAAATGGGATGAAGGCAGGAAATTTTCCAAGGCTCTGGAAAAAACCCACTACGTAAACTTTCATTAAACATGAAGGTAATTGGGCGGGACAAACTCTCGGCACAATGCTTAATAAGGATCGGCGGAATACCATCGTGACCAGCGCCCTTTTTAACATCCAGATTAAGCAAGCAATCACGAACTTCCTGCTCAGTAAATTTAAAATAATTAAAGTCCACGGAACTGTGACCTCTTGTGGACATGGTAGGAGGCATCGTGGCTGGCTCGTATACTGAGGCAAAAAAGCTAGCAAATAAATTACAGATCTCCGAGGGTTGACTAGCGACGGCGTTCTGGTAAGACATAGGAGAAGGGAAACCAACCACTTTCCTCTTACTATTCATAAAACTCCAGAACTCCTTTGGACTTGATGTTAATTCCTCCTCAATTCGCACAACATATTGGTTATATAAAAACCAATTTAAACTTTTAAACTCTTTGCGAGCTTTATCAAAATTGGGATAAAATTGTACTCCGTACCGTCTGTATAATGAATGGAACTTATTGCGGCGTTTCTCCAGATTTAACAACCTATTGTTGTACCATGGCTCCCGAAAGCCGGGTTGTTTTTTAACCAACGGAACGTGTCTTTCAATACCACTCCTGAGAAGGACGTTAAACATTAAAACAATGTCATTTAAATTACCGCCACGTTGCAAAAAGTCCCAATCAGAATTCCTGAGGAACTCGTTTAAGGAAGCGTAGTCGGCAATTCTGAAATTAAAATAGAACTTGTTAGAAATAGAATCAGTTGTACAATTCACATGAAAAATATTTATCATAATCGGTGTGTGGTAGATGCTCTGGGAGCCGGTGAAATCCAGACATGACGAAACCTCGGAATGCATGACGTCATTGGCAAATAACAGGTCCAAGTATTTCCCTAGACTGTTGCTAGTACGGTTTAGCTGCTTGGTTGAGATGCTAGCAAAATAGTCGATAATGTGTAATGCCCTTTCGTCAGTGGAAAGCGATGTAAAGACACCATCAACATCAATCCAAGCAATATCGGGCAGATTAAAGTCACCCACAATGACAAGTTGATCATTAGGATGCACTGATGGCATCACAACTGAGTCGATGAAATTGATTAACATTACAAAATAGTCCAAGTTCGATCCGTAGAGAGCATACACTGCGATGACAACGATAGAGGAATTGGCCACTTTGACTCGAACAGCAATAACATCGAGACTAGGATGACAGGCAACCAACTCATTAGGAATAGAAACTTTAACCGCAATCAATACCCCGCCCCCTCTAAGCCTGGTGTCAAAATCATATCTATCCTTCCTGTGAACGACATAGTCCGGTGGAAAATATTCTCCAGAATACATATTGATAGTAAGCCAGGTCTCACAGATTATTATGATATCATAATCGTTGTCCAAAACGCCTAGGCGAAAAGACTTAGCTTTACCTCGGATGCTAGAGGCGTTGTGGTAATAAATTGAGGTAAAGCTAGAGCGATCAGAACTTACTTGCCGGAATCCGGCACAGTTTGATGCGTAATAACCACTGGAGGCTTCAGGGTCGATATTTTCTGGTTCAGAAAGACACCTTGTCTCGTTTCTGGCATACGGTGTGATTGACGCTGCCGAAAATTTGTATTAATAAAAGGTCTGATACACACATCATTTGGCCAATTCACCGTGGACTTAACTTTTGCTGTTAAATCTGCATCAACTCCCACTTTAAAACAGACATACTCCATGTCAGTAAGTTTACGCCCGTTAGGTATCAACTTGGTAGCCACAGCATTAGAAATACCAAAGTTGACATTCACAAATTCGGCAATCGCAGCATCCTCAACAGTGGTATCGAACTGCGACAAATGAAACCAAAACTTCGGTTTAATCATCCGGATACTGTTAGGCAGAGAACATGGTTTGGTTCCACTTATTGACGCGTACGACGCACGACGCGCGGTTTCTGCTGCTGATGAAATAACCGGGATAGTTGTAGTCGATGTCTCGGAACAAGGGGTGCCAGCGTGAGCGGTTAGGATCGACGCCTGAGCGAAACAATCGCGGATTTGTTCAGCGATCTGGTCCCCAATTTTACTGCAAACAGATGAAAGGCTCGAAGCACACGAATTTGCCAAAGACTCGGCGGCCTGGCTAATTATAGTATTAACGGTTGGAAGAGTGGTGTCAGCAATTAATGATATCTTCGAGTCGATTTTATCCAGCGATGATTTGATCTCGTCCAACGCCATACAATTTTCATCTTTTAATAAACGCTGACACTCCATGCACATGAAAACAGCATAAGGACAGTCATTAACGGCTTTGATCCAACCGTCATTCGAAGGGAACTTCCAATCCAGACAGTCAACGTGGAAGAACTTGCTGCAAGGCCCAAAACAGTGTAGAAGCTCTTTGCACCTTTTGGTGTTGTTGCACTTGACACAAGTCTTTGTCATAATTATTGTCTATTGTCGTTTCAATGAATTCTTTCAAAATTTATAATTTCTTCTTGAAAATTTGTTTACTTTCCACTAAACGTTAAAAATGGACACTCACGAATTTTTTTCGTTATTCGTTTTTATTTTGCTTACAAAATTGTAAACCATATAAATATAAATCACAAGCGTATATACAAAACACTATACACTAAACGCGTCCGATCACTTGGCAAACTTGATTCGAAGTAGAAGATTAAATCGATCCCAACCCAAAAATATTCTCACAAATTTACAAATTAATTTATATGTTATATCTAAATGTTATAAATTTAAACTATCTATTGGGCTAAATTAATGTTAATTTGAAAACCAATTTGTTTCTAATCAGATAATAAATAAATCAAAAATTTAATTATTTCTCTACACATTTATAACAATGTACGTAGGTAGGTATTATGTGTAGATTGTTATCAATAAAATCCAAATTTCGATCTAAATAAATTTAATTTATAACTTTCATACGTTATTACAAATAGTACCTTGAGGATTTCTTTTGATTACATTTTTTTTTGTAGTTTTGTGTTCTCATATGTAAGTTTTGTTTAGCTCCCAAGAATCCTGTAAATCAACGTCACCTCACAAAAACTGAGGTTCAAACACCCTTTCACATAGAGAATTTGTTCAAGTAAAATTCTTAAAGTTTGTTAATAATATAAAAGTAAAGTACATTTGAAACTCTCACTATAAATACCACCTTCCATTTTCATAATGTTTGTTAATATTATTGTTATTATTATTATTATTATCATTACGATTACGACATTAGTATTGTTATACAAAAAACAAAATACGTAAGAAGTTCGATAAATTAATTTTAATTAGGTTTTTGTTGCTCCTAATAATATGATTACATTTCTTACTATTATTTAAGTAAAAATAACGTTACAGGATAAAACTTTCTTCACATTTTCTTGTTCTTCTTCTTATTCGACTTCTTTTTTTCAATTGAGTAATTAAAAGTTTCAATATATAAAATTGTTTGCCAACTTATTTTCATAGTGATGAAAATTTTTCCCATTTTCCACTATACGTATGTATATGTATGTACAATGTATGTATATCCATACTATAAAGAATATCCAAAGTGTGGCAAAAAAAAACTCTTTCATTTTCATAAATTAAAACGATAATGGTAATTAGTTGAGTGGTTTTGAATTTTATTGAATAAAATTAAATATTTTAAGACAGAACTTTTCACAAATTGGTGGAATTTATTTTTTTTTTTTTAATTTTTTTTAAAATTAAATTTAAAACTTCGAAAACAGTAAAATAAAATTCACCGTTATTATAAAATGTGACGAGTGATCTGGAGTTCAATTTTACTTTAGTCTAAAGGGTATACGCTATAAGCATAAGCTACCCAAGTAACAATTTCAGCTGTAAATAAACTCTAGTCCCGCTTCTGGAGCTATATTTTAGAGCAACTAGCATTAGATTTAGCTCTAGCAGCGCTCTTGAAGCTAATTTTTGCTTTTGTAGACCCTTTGTAACAGGTTCCTTGGAGCTAATATTTTTATAAATAAAAAATATAAGGGGCATATGAAGCCCCTGATATAAAGCTTAAGGCTCTTGTGATACATTTTTTTAGTTTATTTATTAGAGCTAATTACTTTAAAAAATGCAAAAATCTAATCGAAAGCTTTATGAGAAAACGTCAAAAGTATTTTGGTTTATAGATAAAATATATAGTCCAAGAATATTATAAGTTGTTTGTGTTTTATGTCACAATTTTTGGTCAGAATAATTGGAAGGAAATAAATAAATATTTAGAACATTGTTGTTACCAATTCATTAATAACGTGAATCATACAACAGGTCAGATAACAAATTTATGCATTAAATAATTTGTGTTGTGTCACACAACACCGTTTTTCCGGCAAAGCCAATTATAAATGCTTACTGGACGTTATACTTCTATTGTTTCTTTGTATAATGTAATAAATTTTGTATAAAAGGTCAAGCAAATGAAATATAAAAATCAGAATAAATTTACCTTCAATCGTGTGTTTATTTCATTCTCAAGATTATTAAGACCCCCACCAGTGGTAATCTTAATAATCATCAAACATACAAGTTCTGAGCAGAGGCGAGAACTTTACATGGTCTTTCGTGCTTATTGAACATAACCAAACAACAACCAACATCAGGGAGCTCAAAATGAATCAGCTACTATACGAAAACAAGAAGAGAAAAAGGAGCAGCTGATTCAGATGAACACAAATTACCACAAAGATGGAGACAGCAGAAAAACAATAAGCTATCTTGAAAACAGACTTTAAATCGCACTTTACGAAAGGACAACTAATCAGTCATCCAGCAACAGGTGACAACTATGAGAAAGCTTGGGAAATATTACAAGCCAGATACAACAACCATAGACTTCTGGCAACCAAATATTTCAATTCATTGCTATCATTATTAGCGGTGCACACAGAATCGGCGGGAGCAATTCGAGCCATGCACGAGACAGCAAGGGAAATGCTCCACAATATCAACCGCCTCAATATAAGCGCTCCATTTGATGCATTCATAGCTTTAATCTTAAGCAGAAAATTAGATCCAGAATCCAGTAGGCTGTATGAAGCAACATTACCAAATTCTAGGGAAATTACAAAAATAAACGAATTATTTAGTTTTTTGGAAAGGAGATTTCAATCTTTAGAGGCGATGGGATACACTAAAGTAAGCAGCCCTCGGTCACAATATATACCGCCCCTAAGACGTGTACATGCTGGTAAAGGGATGTCAAGGTGCAAATTATTCAAGAAGATGTCAACAATAGATAGGAAAAAATTGGTGAGCGGAGCAACTATTTATGTCCGTTGATTAAATAAACATTCTAATAATGACGTCACTCCCTATTCCTGCTCATCAACTACACGCTGCATGGTATGTACAGGAGCCCTCCATACTTTTCTACAGTCAACCAGCAAGGCCCCGTATTATTGCCAACTGCAATAATTAAATCAGAAACAGGAAATGGGAAATTGACCATACTGAGGGCTCTAATAGATCCAGGCTCACAGGCAACATTAATCTCGGGAAAGGCGGCCAACTTATTAAACATCATTAAAGAATAAGGTGCATGTCAATATTTCTGGCATAGGCGGAAATAAGGCTGGCATTTGTAAGCATGTAATAAAGTTAAAACTAGCCCCAAGATTCGAGGGAGATTTCCGATTAGAGGTTGAAGCCTTAGTATTCGACAAATTAACACAACAACTACCCGAGACAAATTTCGACACCAGTAAATGGATCTATCTGCAGAATATACAGTTATCAGATCCATCTTACTTCCAAGGTCAATCAATCGATCTTGTGCTAGGGTCAGATTACTATCCATCGATAATACAACACAACATGATAAAAGGCGGGTGTCAAGAGCCCATGGCACAACACAAGGAGTTCGGGCGAACCATAATAGGAAGCATGGGTAATTTAGAAAAGCAAAGCAGAACAACCGTGGTGTAAATTAAATCAATCGAAGAATAATTGAGATTGTTCGTGGAAAACGACAACATTCCTGAGCAACGAAGTCCCACTGAGGAAGAGGATAAGGTTGACGAGTTGTTTCAGAGAACAGTAGAATGAAATCATGATAAGCGATATATAGTACAAATTCCATTCAAGGATAACTACGGTAAATTGAGAGAATCAAGGAGAAAGGCCGTCGCAAGGTTATTACAAATCGAAAGAAGTTTTATGAAAGATGCCGCATACAAACAGCTTTATCATAAATTTACGCAGGAATACATCGAGCTAAACCACATGGAGTTGATCCAGGAAAGATCGGAAGAAAACATATATTACATACCTCATCATGGTGTGATCAAAGAAGACAGCACAACAATCAAGCTCCGAGTAGTGTTTGATGCATCCTCCAAATCAACAAGTTGACTATCCCTAATGACATCATGATGACCGGTCCCAAACTACAGGAAGAGCTGGTCGATATATTACTGCGTTGGCGAAAACATAATGTTGTGGTGACTGCCGACGTTGAAAAATGTATCGCCAAGTATGGATTAATGAAAAAGACCGAGACTACCAACGAATATTATGGAGAAGTAATCCTGCCCAGCCAATAAAAGCTTATAGATTAAACACGGTAACATATGGAACTACTGCAGGCAGCTTCCTGGTAGCCCAGGAAAGACCCAATACACATCCCACAGCAGTTACCATTATTATGACAGACTTCTACGTAGATGACCTGCTCACAGGGGCAGACAGTGTCGAGGAAGCACTAATAGCCCTACAAGAATTAAGAGAGCTCACAGCCCAAGGTGGACTTCAGTTAAGGAAATAGGCATCCAACACGCCCGAAATAACAAGTCAAATCCCCCAAGAGCAACGAGCCGACGAGAACATTCAAATCAAACTAAACGATTGCATTAAAACTCTGGGGATTTTATACAACCCCCAAACAGATTTTTTTGAATTCGATATAGCCTGCTTGGAGTTCACTAACCAGCCCACAAATCGCTCAATGCTATCTGAGTCATCAAAGTTATTCGACCCTGTAGGATGGATGTCACCAATAACAATCATGGCCAAAATTATGATGCAGAAAGTATGGATAACCGGAATAAACTGGGCTGAACAATTACCAGATATGATACGAACTAAATGGCTAAATTACAAAGATGAACGAAGTGAAATTTCAAATATAAGAATACCGAGATGGGTGCCTCAGAATATGCTTATGCTGTGTCTGTCTATTGCCGTACCATAGACGCCTCCGGCGAAGTAACAACGTAGCTGGCAATATCCAAAACACGAGTTGCTCTAATCAAAACAAAGCTATTAATCCCGCGCCTCGAACTAAATGCAGCTGTATTATTAGCAAAGTTAATAAAACATGTACAAAATATCATGCAACTTCAGGACATCAAAACATTCGCATGGTCCGATTCAGCTATCACACTGGCCCACAATTCGGAAGACAACCTACCAGAGCTGGAAGAGAAAGTAGCGCTAGTGACCGTTATAAGGAAAATACACCCTATCTCAGAAGTATTTAACAATGTCTCAGCGTACAACAAAATAAGGCGCATAGCTGCTTATTGTTTGCGATTTATCGACAACAGCAGGCACAAAAATATTAACAAGGGTTCGCTAACAGATCAAAAACTGCAGCGAGCGGAGACATTAATTTTAAAATTAAGCCAAGAGCAAGATTTCGGCCAAGATATTGCATACATAAAAAAATCTAAGAAGCTACACAATAGTAATAAACTATGGCATTAGAAGTGGCGAAGGTTGGACTTGCTATTACGAGTTAATCGATTCAATGTTCTTGCGATCGTTTCTGTTAAAGTGCTAAAAAGTAAAGTGGCGTTTTTGTCGTTCAAGCAAATTATAATATGCTTTTCCAGAATTATAATAAGTGCAGATGCAACTTTTTCTGTGGCTGCAACGCAACAATTTTTCAAAAACTTACTGCGTAATGCTACCAGATTCCTTATCCAGGAAAAAATCCAAAAACGGAAATCAATTGTTAGGATCAGCCTCAAAAAATAAAAGGACAAGCAGAAGAATGTTTTAACAATATGTTAAAAGAAAAATGATAGTTTACTTCATCATCATCCTTAAGTAATATTAAATTGTATTTTTTTTTTTACCTAAGTCGATTAGATATAATGAGTCTCCTAATTGAAAAACTTCAACCATATCGATCGAAAGCTCCTCTAGTATTGACACAATTTTGTGATGAGATTAGAAAAACGGTACAATAAGATATATATTCTCCAACAACTGTACATTTCAAACATCCTTGTTTACCATTGAACTAGGGGACACCTAAATTTAAAAAAAAATGTTTTTCATTAAACATAGTAAATTTATTTTAAAAGTAATTTATCCCACCAGAGACGTTGGTCCACTTCCTCTGCTTGTGCTCAGCATTGGCACTCAGAAGGCACAAACACTTGGCAAGTTCAGTATGGACTGCCTCTCGGATCTCGAAATCATTAAAGTGCGGGACGTCTTACACTACATAAGTAGCTCGAAATGGTTCCAATAGGGGTAAAGGGGATATATTCGGTGGTACCACAATGGACCGTCACCAGTCTAAGTGTGCGTAAGCAGACACTCAAACCTAACCTAACTTAATATATCCCACCTTTGATAAAAGCTCTTGCTGGTGAATCGCAAATAAAACACCGAATTGTTAAATTTAATTTATGACCGTTCACTAAAATCCCAGTTTCTAATAGCGACTTTGAGTGAGGACTTTGACTTCTATGTGGATCGTTAATAATAATATCGATGTGGAAAAATACCGTTATTTATAACGTTAATGGGTTCTGCGCCTTTTAACATATTAAAGTCTCTAACAGCCCCCAATATGCCCAGCCAATTTAAAATTGATGAAGCCATTGAAATTTTGAGAAAATATTTCCAACCAAAAGCTAATAAAAGAACCGAAAGATTTAAAATTTCCTAAACACGATGGAGAGTCAATTTCGTCGAGTCAAATCAACACGATGGAGAGTCAATTTCAGATTATATTGTGAGGTTAAAAAAGGCAGCCCAGTCGTGTAAATTTGAGACCTCCTTAGATGAGGCTCTCATTGATAAATTCATTGTGAGTTTACAAAGCGAAACAATTCAGCGGGAATTATTAAAAAAATAAGATCTGAGTTTTGACGAAATGTGTAATGTGGCGCTATGTATTGAAATGTCAGACAAAGGAACAAAAGCCATTAATCTGAAACACCGAAGAAATGTCAATAAACTGAGTCAGAAATCAAAATTATAGGTCACAGCAACCACCGCGATATCCAAACAACAATAGTCCAGACAATCAACATAAAAGTTCCAGTCAAATTCGATACAGAAGTGGAAGTTCAAGTGGTTATAAAATTAAATTAATCAAAGAGATGGAAGCCCAGCGGGTTCAAATGGAAGTAATCGTCAAAGAGAGGAAAGCCCAATTAGTTCGAGGTCAAGTGTGTCCAGTATCAGGTCAAGTATGTCCAGTAGTATATGGAAGATATCAACATCCTCCACAGCAATGTCAAGCAAAAGTCTTCAGATTTAGCAACCGATTAAAGGTTATCAATGGAGTTAACCAACTTAACTGTTCACCAGCAATTACCTTAATAGTTGAGAGAATTAGGGTGTAATTTGAAGTAGATTCGGGAGCCTGTAATTCTATTATAAGTATTCAATTTTATAAAATATATTATTCAAAATTAATTATTTCAAAATTTACTTAGAATTTTTCAACTGTTACAGGTCAATCCATAAAGGTAATTGGGAAAATTATAGTCATGGTAGAGTACAATGAATTATACGGTTAGAATTAGAGTTAATAATAATAGAACCGAAGAAGGATTTTAAACCGTTATTAGGACGAACATGGTTAGATGTGTTGGCTCCAAACTGGAAAAGAAACATTTTCTTAAGGCCAATACAATATTCAGTTGACCATCAAGAAACTAATGATAGTAATATGAGACATTGTAAAGTTGACGACAGGTATACTCAAGGAAATAAAAATAAAATTTCCTAATTTGTTCGGTAATAACTCGAAAAATGAAGATTCGATTGTCGGATATAAGGCAGAGATTCATCTGAAAGAAAATATTTGTCCAATTTTTTATAAAGCATACACTGTTCCATTAAAAATTCGTGATAAAGTGGAAAGTAAGTTAAACCGGTTGGTAGAACTAAATATTTTAGAAACTGTGAGATATAGTACATGGACCAGTCCAATTGTGTCAGTTCCTAAAGCAACAGGGTAGATTAGATTATGCATCGATTGCAAGGTTACGATCAATAGCTTTATTAGAGATGAACATTACCCTTTACCAAGAGTCGATGATATTCTTGCCTCTTTTGCAAATTGCAAATATTTTTGCGTTTTGGATTTGTCCGAAAGGGGACATCAATTTTTCAAAGTGTGATGGATGAAATATTGAAGGATTATGAAAAAGTAAAGTATTACATTGATGATATTATTATTGGAGCTAGTTCTATTGAGAAATGTAAAGACATCTTGTATATAGTATTAGATTGACTAAATGAACATAAAGTGAAAATTAATTTTGAAAAAGTGTAATATTGGTAAAAGTCGTAAATTATCTGGGACATAAAATTCCATCCAAGGGAGTTCAGCTAAATGAAGAAAACATCGAAGCTACAGTTAAAGCAACATCTCCTAAAAATATAAAAGAACTTCAATCGTTTTTAGGTCTCTAAAATTATTATCGCCGTTTTATTCCAAACTTATCGACAGAATTAAAGGATTTATATAAATTATAACAGAAAGGTGAAAAGTACGTATCGGACCACTTGTTGTAAAGAGTCGTTTGAAAAGGCCAAGAGGCTGAATTAAGAAAATAATATATTATGAAAATATGATCCAGAGAAGTCCTTGATTTTAGCTACAGATACCAGTCCATATGGCATGGGTGCTATTTTGACATATGTACATAGTGAACGGAATAGAAAAACCAGTTCTGTTTGCGTCTAGCTCATTATCACCAACCGAGCGCAACTATTCACAACTTCATCGCGAAGCTCTTGCTATTCCATTTGGCCTTAAAAAATTCCAAAAATATTTGTATGGAACCAAGTTTACCATGGTGTCAGATCATGAAGCTTTAAAAGATATATTTAATCCAAAGAAGTCAACTCCATCAGTAGCCGCATCGAGATTGCAAAGATGGCCAGTAATTTTGTCCATGTACGACTACGATATAGTCTACAAAAAGGGGTCGCAAATGTCAAATGTAGAAGCATTATCGAGGTTACTACCGAGTCAAGGGACTACTATTGATAGTTCGAACATAAGCTACTTTAACTTTTCGGAAAATCTTCCTATGAATGTACAAGAAGCAATGAAAATGGATATAATTTTAAGTCAGGTATATGACTTGATATTAAACGGATGCCCAAACAGAATAATGGTTTAGTGGCATATTTCAGCAAACGTAAGTCATTGTCATGTGGAGATAATTGCTTATTCTATTTCAATCGCGTTGTATGTAGTACCGAAAAGTCTTCAACTATGTTTAACCTGTCAGCAAACAAGAAATATCAGTCAAGATAAACAGTTTTCGTCATGGTCGGAAGCTAGGTATCCATTTGAAAGAATACATTTTGGTTTCTTCTAAGTCCAAAATAATAATTTCATGATTGTAGTGGATGCATATAGCAGATATTGCGATGATGACTAATGCTATTTTTGTTATAGATACTCTATGTAATGTATTTGCGGTTTTTGGACTTCCGGGAATGATTATATCTGATAACAGACCACCGAACGGAATGTCCAAAGTGTAAAAAATGTTCTAAAAACGTTTCTTCTAGAGGAGTCTAACAAATTAATCATTCCAAAAATAATTCAAAAATTTTTAATACATCATAGAAATACGCCTAACTCCATGAATTCTTGTACTCCGTCTGAAATGATTTTCTCATTCAAACCAAAAATTATATTAGATTTAATTAAGAAAAGTAACTTTCTCTGAATAAGGAAAATTGTAAATTTATGTCAAATAATATTGTTAAGTCAAGTAATAGAACTACTAAGAATAAGTCTTGTAAAGTTGTGAAATTTGAAGTCGGCGAGAAAATATTTTATAAAATTCATTATAATAATTATATTAAATGGATTCCAGGAAGAATTGTAAAAAAAGTTAGCAATTATACTTATTTAATTAATGTGTATGGAAGAGTAAAATGTATTACGTAAATGCTTTAAGAAATTCAAAATTACATGATAAATTTCATCCTAATAAGTATGTTATTCCAAGCTGGATTCTCCTGAACATGCAACCGTCAAAAGAAAACGGTGGCTAAGTGACTCAGAATATGAATTATTACGGGATGGGACTTACTGCAAATTAAATATATAAATATTTCGCCGTTCTCGCAAAACAAATTCTAAATAAATTTACCATTGACGCATCTTCAAATATCTGTCTGTGATTCCATGTCGATTGAATATTTGGCGGTAGCAAAGCATCGCAATTTATTTTTACAACGCAAATATTTTGACTGAGACAAAATCAAATGGCTGACAGAAGTTGTAGTTTAGCAGGAGGAGTCTATGTTAACCCTAATGTTTTAATTATATCTTTGGAACTATTCAATTGTTCCCTATTCATCAAATAGGACGACATTGAGCAAAACCGGTATACTACACTTCCATTTGGGAGTTGACATATCATCAGCGTAGAAACATTCACGTATTACTTTAGCTGACAATGGGCTCGTGGTTTTTTGTCCATTGCTAATTGATTCAGCACTTTCTTTGCCAAATAAGGAGCTGATTATTTTCAATAAGTAACCGTTAGTAATTTATTATTATATATTCTATGAGAGGCTGATGATTTTTAGTAGTGAAGTTATGATCTTGACATAAGTATAAGAATTTGTTGATTCATTTGCTCCATATCGGTGGTAAAATAGTAAGTGAGCTTTCAAAATTTGATAATTATCGAAAACAATTTCTCTTGAACCCTAGGTTCGATCATTTATACGTCGTTTAGCGGCAAGTTTGTTGATATATTGCCGATCCGTCGAAAACAAATAACTCCATAAGCCCTAAACTTTCGTACTGTTCCATGAACTTTACAAAATTTATCTTTAATTGAGCATTTTTATTTATAGTTTTGACTCCAAATTATCAAAACACTACGGTAGCTGGGTTTTCGGATCGTCTAACTGGTGAAAATTAGGGTTTAAAGCGAGCTTCACAGTAAATGTTCCTGTTTTGTCTGGTAGCTTCTTTTCAATTAACCGTCCTTTCATTATGTCATGAAACTTGATATACATTTTTCTTTAACGTCTATTTTAAAGATATTCAGACCCTCAATCGATATTCTAATGTGATACTTTATTCGTAAGTCCGGCCGTAATGACATTTATTGTTGCGATGTGAATCAAGCAATGCTACGTGTTCTTGTTTGAAGTCTCTGCTAATTATGTTGTTGATCCAATTGATAGGAATTTAATTGTGTTGGGTTTAAGATGATGCTATCCCATGGTAGTTCTAGATACAATATAATATTGTGCTTTCGTTGCACTTTGAATTTCGACACATAAACGGTTCTGTTGGCGCTTTAGGGAATTAATATGTAAACCTAATGTTTTGACTTCGCGCATACCATCAAAATGTTTGACCGACGGCACCAAGGATATGATACCATTTTCTCAGCGGTCGTTACACTGATGCTTTTATTTCGCAACTCACATTTAGCCGACTTATATTTTGGTACTTTGAAGGACGACTTCTGCGATGTAAAAATCACAACATTCCCTTAGTTAAGATTTTCATTGAACGGATCCTCACTTTTCCATAATTTACGGGCTTCAATATCGAAGCGGTGTTTAACCACTTAAATTTTCACTAAATCTTCCAAAAGGTTATAACTATTTCTGATATTCTACATATTTCTGATTTACGATTGTGAAAATTTTCCTAAAACTTCGAGACATTCCTAAAAAGCTGGCGAATAAAATCCAAACCACGTAATAAGAAACCATAAAATTTAATTTATTCATTTGCAATTTGAAAGGTGAAATAGAATTATAAGTAAAAAACATAACACAAGAAAATTATCGTATAACGAGTTTCCCGAAATTTTCCTGATTTTTATGAACGCCGGCCAATCTAACGAAAATTAATTTTTAGTAATTCACGATCTACTCTAACAGAAAATAAATCAATTTTAAAAAATTCTGTGGTCCCAGACATAAGATTGACGATTTTTGAATACTCTATGCAGAATTATCGTAAATCGAGTTTTCCGGAATTTTCCTGGTGTTCCTAAACACCGGGGAAACTAAGGGAAACTTTATATACTGATTGATTCGGGATTTTTGAATATTCCATATAGAATTATCGTGTATCGAGTTTTCCGGAATTTTCCTGGTGTTCCTAAACGCCGCCCATTCAAACGGAAACTTATTTTGAGTAGGATATACTCGAACAGAAAATAAATCAATTTTCAAAAATACGGTGGCCTATAGGCACCTAGGATTGGCCATCTTTGAATATTCAATAGAAAATTATCGTATATCGAGTATCCCGGAATTTTCCTGGTGTTTTAAATCTGGTGTCCGTTTTTTTGGACGTTAGTTTAGTCACCTAGATTGGACATACATGGAAAATTTTTGTATTATCAACTCAATTAAAGGTACGCGGTTTTCATAAAAAAAAATATGATTTTGAATTATTAGGTGAGCAAGTAGAAACTCGGCTCTGAAATTGGTTGCATTAAAAATATATTTTAACGCATCCAAATCGCCCACCATTTTGGATATATGTAGCTTAATCATTCTGTTTTTATGACATAAGTTTGAGTCATTTATAAGCTGTCGTTTCTTGAGCATCAATTTTAAGAGATGGATTTCGATAAGCAACATTTACGTCATTGCATTCTATTCTGTTTTTAAATAAAAAAAAATGTTGCTTGAGCTATGGAATTGATTAATTCAACTTTGGGTGAATATTCTGTGAGTCATTCAACAGTAAAAAATTTGTTTGAAATATTTCGTGATGGCAATATAAGTCTTACTGGATGGAAATCCATATCAATCCAGTTTTACTGGATAAAAATCCTTATCAAACTCAAAAATAGCTTGCAGAATAGTTAGGAGTTACTAGCCAAGCAATATCACATCGTTTGCATGCAATGGGAAAGATCCATAAGGAAGGAAAATCGGTTCCTCATGACCTAACCGATGAGAACCCAAATCGGAGTCGACATTTTTTGCACAAAATCATAACGGGTGATGATAATTGGATTTTGTACGATTATCCTAAATGCAGAAAAGCATGGGTTGATCCAGGCCAGCCATTAAGATCAGTTGCAAAACTGAGTGTTCATGGCAAAAAAGTGATACTTTGTGTCTGGCTTTACTATGAGCTTCTGGAACCTGGCCAAATTGTTACAGCTGAACAATACCAGACCCAATTGATGAAATTAAGTGATGCTCTGGAGGAAAAACGACCATTCACGGGCCAAGGAACCAGTGGCGTAACTACAAATTTCGGGCCCACCCGCAAAATTTTTCTTGCTCCCCTAAAAATGATTCTTGTACCTTTGAACAAGTAAAGCCTTTAGTTAAAAACTTATTTCTTCCTATTTGCCAGCCACGCATTAATTAATAGTATCTGATTTCAAGAGTACGATACTGCACGTGATTAATTCAATGGCCTCAAACAAAACAAAATTTGTTGCAATCAACTCAGTGGTATGACGATTTCTAAATAAATTTTGAGTTTAATATGAAAAATAGCAAAAACTGGGAACTAATCTCAAAAATGTCGAATTTTTAAAGTATATTGAATATTCTAGAAAGTTTTAATATATCGAATTATCCGTAGTGGTATGTAAAACCAAAGGAAATCCTATACGCGCTAAACACAGCCATGTAAATTGTAAATAACCTTAACATTCACGAATAATTTCGAATAACCTAGGAAATTGGAGAAATATCGAAATCTCAAGAAATCAACTAATTATCACGATTCAGATTTAAAAATCTTTAAAATTTCGAATAATTCTAGAAATGTCGAAAAACTTAAGAAATCTAGAATAAGCAGGGGAACAATTTCGATTAACTCAGCAAAATTCGAATAATCTCTATATTATACGAACTTAGATTAATCTCGAAAAATTTGAATACTACCGAAAAATCTGGAAATTATTGAATAATTTCAGAAAGGCTGTAAAAATCTACAAAACCCACGGAAATTTCGAAAAATTACGAAAATTCGTATAAATATCAAATTATTTGTCAAGTAATTTAATGTCACTAAGCAAAATGCTACTAAGCAAGTTATGGCTAAGCCCGACAAAGTGATACGCAGTAATAATGGAACCCTCAAGTAATATCGAATAGGATTTACGATTTTCGAGTAACATGAAACTATCAAATACACCGGATTATCACGAAAACCTCTAATTCCCTGACTGTTTCGAACCACTGAACCACCAATTAATTCTTTTACAACAGGCATACCGTTTCCATGCTATACTGCAATAATCTGGAGAAATTTAAAAAAGTCTTCAAAAGATGAAATCCGAGGCAAGGGAATATGAAAAAGGAGAGTTTGCAATTTCCTTATATTTAAAATAAATTTTCAAAATAAACCGGTTTTGACGGTAATATAAAAGATTCGGTAAATGAAAAACTTTCAATCATTTGAAAATCAAATTCAACCTTTTCCGATTAAAATTTTCAAATTTCGTTTTGCAAATTTCAAAGGGTGGTCTACTTTAAACTTAATCTTGGTAGCTCAGATCTTAACTTTGAACTAATGGGAACTAGTGCCATGAACGACAATTTAAATTTTAATCTTATCCATGTGTAAGAAAACTTTGCTCTATTGGCAAACATCCCACTATGATAATCTGATAGGCTTATGCGTACTTATACGCTAAAATTTAATATTGTGTTTACCTATTGAAGTATCGATTATCGAAAAATTGAAAATTTGGGTCTTAAGCATGTATAAAAAAATAATTATCTCAAAACTTTCTTCTATTGGTAAAAATATCACTATGATTTTTCGATAGGCCTATGTGTGTATTATAACCATGCATATCCGTTAATTTCATATTAGGTTTACCTATTGAAATATCGATTACTCGAAAACTTGAAAAATGGGATCTTAAGCATTTGTAAGAAAATCGATATCTTACAGCTTTCTTCTATCGGCAAACATCTCACTATGATTTTTTGATAGGCCTATGTGTTTAGCATAATCATGCACATCCGCTAGTATTTCATATTGGGTCTACCTATTGAAATAACGATTATTAGAAAACTAAGTCGACTTATTTGACTTATTCAATAAGACGGCTTGGAATAAATCATTTCGTGATCCAATTCAAACCGAGATTTATTTCAACTTAACCATACATTTGAAATTATTTCTGTAAGCCAAAATAAACAATAAAACCAAAAAACATTAGAATCCGGTGTGTTAATTAGATATTATATTTCACAGAAGTATAATTCATAGAATAGCATGGAATAGCATAGAATAACAATATGAAATTTTAGCGGATATGCATGATTATACTACACATATAGGCCTATCGAAAAATCATAGTCAAGATGTTTGCACACTGTTAAAGTTAGCCGAAAGCTTTCAGCCGAAACTGAAAAGTCGAAAATGCAGATTATGTTATTGACATTCCAGCCGAAAATAAATCAGCTTCTAGAGTGTTATGTCTGGAGATGGATTGCATTGATGTGATTTGTCAATAGCTATCGCGGTAAAAAAATTCATCTCGGATTGAATTCTCTAACAACAATCCTCGGAACATATTAAAAATCATATAAAAATTAAAAAAAATAAAAAATTCAGTTCAAATTTCCCGTGGAAAATCACGGAAAATTCGATTTTCTAAAAAATTATTAGAAAATTTGTATAAACTAGGCCTCTAGAGTGTTATGTCTGGAAATGGATTGCATTGATGTGATTTGTCAATAGCTATCGCAGGAAACAAATTCAGTCCAAGTTTCCCCGTGGGAAATCTTGAAAAATTCGATTTTCCAAAAATTATTAGAAAATTTGTATAAAATCAGCCTCTAAAGTGTTATATCTGGAGATGGATTGCATTGATGTGATTTGTCAATAGCTATCGAAGGAAAAACAATTCAGTTCAAGTTTCCTGTGGGAAATCTTCTTCTCAAAAAAATTATTAGAAAATTTGTATAAAATCAGCTTCCAGAGTGTAATGTCTGGAGATAGATTGCATTAATATGACTTATCAATAGCTATCGCAAGAAAAAATTCAGTTTAAGTTTCCCGTGGGAAATCTCGGAAAATTCGATTTTCTAAAAACTATTAGAAAATTTGTATAAAATCAGCCTCTAGATTGTTATGTCTGGAGATGGATTGCATTGATGTGATTTGCCAGTAGCTGTCGCAGGAGAAAAATTCAGTTCAAGTTCCTGTGTGGAATCTCAGGATTTAACATTTTTGAAAATCGAATTTGCCGAGATTTCCCACGAGAAACTTGAACAAATTTTTTTTATTCGATAGCTATTGACAAATCACATAAAAACGATTCTACTTCAGATAAACACTCTAGAGGCTGATTTTGTTTCACTTTTGTGGTTTCTTCTGATTTTCCGATATTTTTTACGAATAAATAAGAAAAGTTTTACTCGTAGAACTATTTATAAAATTTTTTATTTAAATCCATGTATCCTATTTACTTTCGGCTGATAGCTACTAAATTTTTTATTTTCGTCTGGAATGTTAATTTCATAATCTGCATTATCGACTTTTTACTTTCGGCTGGTAACTTTCGGCTAGCTTTAACAGTATGATGTTTGCCGATAGAAGAAAGGTTTAAGATATCGATTTGCTTATGTATGCAAAATATCCAAATTTTCAAGTTTTTGAATAATCGTTATTTCAATAGGTAAACCCAATATGAAATTTTAACGGATATGCATGGTTATACTACACACATAGGCCTATCGAAAAATCATAGTGAGGTTTTTACCAATAGAAGAAAGTTTTGAGATATTCATTTTCTTATACATGCTTAAGACCCAAATTTTCAATTTTTCGATAATCGATATTTTAATATGTAAACCCAATATTAGGTGGTAAGCATGATTAAAGTATACGCGTAGGCCTATTAGATTATTATAGTGGAATGTTTGCCAATAGAAGAAAGTTTTTTTATACATGGATATGATTAAAATTTAAATTTGTCAAACATTGTAGATTAATAGGTTAACGATTTGATCCGTTATTAAGTTTTAGGGGATTGACTTTTTGAAATCCCAAATAGTTTAAATCTTGATAAATTTTGTGTATTTGGATTTTTTTTTTATTTAGCATTAAGTTCAAATATTTGATTTTAATGATGTTTTCTTTGTGCATATAATAAATTTGCCCAAATGTATGCTTTTTTAAACATGTACAAACGGAATTTTGTTGTTGTTGTTTATACATCATCTATTATCTAAACCATTCTATACGACAAAACATTTACAAAATCTAATTTCTTACACCACAATAGAGACAAACTTTAATCTGACAAAATAACTGCTCAATTAATATCATTCTGCTGAGTGAAGTTAATTTTCGTGTGTAACAACAATAAACCAGACATTAAAATTGTGATACTATAAATTATGTGATGAATGAAAAGATTTCGACACAATAAAAGCAGCAGTTAGTTTTTTATGTATAATGCCCATATTCATTCAAATTCCTAATGGATACATTAATTCATCCTTACAAAATAATACAAACAAACAAATAATGAAAAAGGAAGCAAAATAATCTAAACATTTTTTCACTCATTCAATAATTTTATGTATTCATTCTAATACCTACGCAGAATCTTAGAGCTGGTAGCTGATGACAACATTTTTTTTTTATGTAATGGGAATTTTGGGATATCCAGATTAGCAAAAATTTTAAATTTTGTATAATTTTATGAAATTTTTATTTTATTTTATTTTTGTACATCAAATAAAAAGGAAATTATTATTATTTTGTAAAAATATGTTAATTTAATTTTGAATTTTGTAGCTATGTCCTTAAGGTTATTATGTATAATTTTTATGTTTAATTTTATTGGATGTTGACTACACACATATTTTTACAGTATATGGAAAACAAATAGTTGTTGGTTTAGATACGTTTTAATATTGTACATGTAATACATAGATAGACACAGACGCTTGGGATTTGTAATGTTTAAAATGGAACATAATTTTTTACGTTTGAATTATCAATTTGGGTCTAATTATACAAATTAGGTGTGTTCCGAGTAAAATCTTAATCGAATTTAAACTGGAAAATCATTACAAACAGAATTAAATTGTTTAAAAGATAAGTGTGGATGTTTTGTGTATGTACACTAATAGTAACATTCACTATAATACAAAATGTCATTGTTTGAATTTATAGAGTCCCAAAATTATCATTTTTGTTATATAAAATTATTATGAAAAATACATTTGCAGAAAAAATAAGATATCTATTGATATTTAATAGTTATTATTCCGTCTGGACAGTTTTAAATGATTAATTATAGTTTTGATGATATTAGGTATATTAACATAAAATTTTTGTAGACAAAATTTGCAGCTGTATTCTATAAAAACATAACTTGCAAAATTAACATTATTCTATTTTCTGACGAACAACAACGTGCACGTCTTGACGTTAAAAAAGTGACGTTTTTTGGTTGACGAATTTAGCTGCTAGGGCGATTATTGTTTTTGGAATCGGCATATTAATGCCCCAGAAATTGTTTAGCTTTTTCGGCAAATTGTGTCCAAACATTTTCAAAATATTAAAAATAATAAAACAAAATATTTTATTTGCTTTGCTTACACCTGATATATTTACCCAAAAACCAATCATATTAGTTTAATAGGGAAAGAAATGTTGGAAGGAGATCAGGAGACAATATTAGAGATAATTTAATCAAAAGCTGCTGACGCTTTCTGCAATATTTCTGATTTGGTTTTAAAATTTTAGTATGTATAAATAAATGTTTTATAAAATTCTTATGCGAATTCTAGATTTTTTTGTAAAATAAATTCTTTCAAAATGTACATTCACTAAATTACGATGTCACTAAAGTTCTTCGAACAGTAAAAGATGTTAAAATTCTAATTTTTTTAAAAATTTAAAAATTAATTTTATAAAACAAAAACTTTATTGTTCATAAGTTACAAATTTATTTTCTTTCTTTAATCGTGATATTCGTTTAAAAACTTTCTAAGACCGGTTTCGAGCTTCGCTCTTCGTCAGTGCACTGAGAAAAAAATTATAATAAAATTGTTTAAAAACCTAGCATACGATACGCAACGCTTCGGCAGTTTTCAGCCCACTAAGTACTTGCCTAGCACTATGAAGTTTTTTGGATTGTTTTAGCTAAGTCATGCTATGTTAAATCCACTGTTGTTTGAATAAAACAACATTTTTGATATATTAATTTATCGAAGTGGCTTAGATAATTCATTCATGGCCATAAATAATTCTTTAGTAAAACGGATTGTATAAACTAACCAAGTACTTGTATAAGACAACTAAGTGGCTTAGGTAATTTATACATGGCCGCGTATGTTTATTCAGCAAAGGGTTTTGTACAAATTAACAAAGAATTTGTATAAAGTGTCGAGGTGGCTTAGATAACTCACATTTAGCTAGAAGTATGTTGTAGCCGCGATACTTCATTCACATAAAATTGAATCTTCCTTCTCGAATAAATGTAATTTAAATAAATAAAAAAAATAATAAGTAAAATTCATGTTTTTTTTTATTTCTGCCAATATTAAAAATTGTTAAATCCATATTATAATTATATATTGTAATGTGTATACGTTGAGAATTTCAGTTACTTTTTTATTTCAATTCAATTTATTTTCTAATGTAAATTAACGACATGTACTAGAAGTTATTTTCTAAAGTTTTCTTTACATCGCCAATAAAGGTTTCTACAATAGGGCACTCCTCGTATTCATTGGGGATGCCAAAAAAAAATTGTTGAATAAAAATCCAAACAAAACAGCACTGTTGTGAATATTGCAGATTGAGTACGTAACAAACTTTAAAACATTATTGTAGTGCAGCCAAATACGAAGAAAATTTGAACTTTATGTTGTCCAATGCAACATAAAACTCAGTTAAATTAAACTTTTCCTCTATAGCTATGCCAAATGGTTGGAGACAAGTTCCTGACTCCAAACAAAGCTGCATTTTTACAGATTGACGTTTTGCGAATCTATTATACTGTATTTTATTCTTTTTTTGTTGACTGTTTTTGAAGATGGAACCAGTACAGAGTGTAGAAGCTGCATATATGTAGTGGAAATTGATGGTATCTATCAAAATAAATACATAAATAATTCGTATAAAATAACCTAAACATTCGTAGTATACCAGCAGTCAGATTATCTTTCCTATTAAGAAGTTCCGTGAAAAATGTTTTAGATGCACCGCCTTTTATCCGTTCTGTAAACAAAATTTCTACAACTTTGACGAAGTTATCCCATTTAACGAATGATAAATCATTTTCTAAATAAATAAATTTGAGATAATAGTCTTAGTAAAAAAATTATTAGTATTTTTTAAATTAGCCTAACTAGTTACCAGCTCTGGTGCATTGGCATATTTATAAAGCGGCCAGTCTTCTAGTATCTGGTGTATATTGCAATCGGTGCTTTGATCTATCTTTTTTCTTCGGAAAGCAGCAGTTATTTTCCATTTTTCAATGACTTCTTCCCAATTGCGTAAATGTTTTATTGTTATTCTTCATTTCCTAAATCTGTGGATTATAGTCTTAATAATAAACGTACGCTAGCTATTTTAAAAGTATTATAAAAGCTACCTAAGCTCCTCGAAAAACTCTCTGCTATCCTTCTTGGAAAATTTCTGCCTTTCGAAAATTTCGGGTTACGTGGTTATACTAATGTTTAATTTTATCAGTGATCTCAATTGACTTTGGTACCTATCCCATAGTTTTCCCTTCGGAGGAACCTTGCCACACCCGATAAAGTAAGTGCTCTGCAAAATTATACAAAATTTTATTAAAACTAGATAGAACCTCAAGGAAATTTGATTTGTTTACCATATTTTCACTTGGAAAAAGTTCTATTATCTGCTCTGCAACGGATTTTGCCTTTGACACCGATAGTTTTCTCTCATTTTCTATGTAATATTGAATATTTGTTCGCTTAGCTGGACGCAAAATTTTTTGTTTGTTTTTCTGAAATGTGTCTATTAGGACTCTTCCTTTCCTCTCCCATTTAAGAAAAATTTGAACTTACAAATCTTTTTTACCACATGGTCAATTTATGTTCAAACAAAACTTTAGCAGCAAAATTATCTGATGTAAATATTTCGGCTATGTGCCTTTCTCAAGATTTTTAAAGTTGCTATTAAAACATTTTTTGCTGTGAATAAATATAAGACTTAAGAATGTGTTCGAAAAATTACTCCTTTAAATTGATGCTTTATACAGTTCAAAATTGGCTTTATAATATATTCGGTTATATTTGCTTGTATTGTAGTCACATCTTACCTTGTAAAGTTGTTTTTAGTATTCATATCTAATGTAAATTGCAGAAGCTTTTCAAATAGTTGTTTTTTACATTCCTTAAAACTAAACGTTGTATTACAGGTATTTTCATTCAGTGTAATTGAAGAATTTGCAAAAGCTAATTCGGATACCTGATTTTTCTGTGTTTTTTAAAAGCAGCAATACATTGAAAGTTTTGGTTGCAAAATTTTTGGCAACATACCATATTTAATTTTAAGATGCAATATTAATAGTTTTGGCGTATTTAAATTGCATCTAGGTACATTCAGAATAGGCGAACATATCGATATCGGCAAGTATCTAGCAAAATAATCAAAAATAAACGAATTAATTCTTTATGAAAGCTGTATGTGTAATAGAGCCGCAAATCAGCTATGACCGTATATACCGTTTTTGACCGTGCATAGGGGGATAAAAAATGGTTCTATAGAACATATTGTAACAAATATAACTCGTGAAATACACTGCGCAAGAAAAAGAACGCAACAGGAAAGTTGATCATTACATGACAGTCGGTAAATTCTGCTTTCTTATTGTTTTTTCTATTGAGTTCGTAATAAATGCGATAGTTTTCGATTCGTTTGGAATGCTAGGATGTAGCCATATTGATGCATAGGTCGTTTTAGTATGTTAGTCGTGGAATTGTGGTTTTATTCGACCGAAATATATTTTGTGTTGTTGGTGTCTTCATTAATACGTAATGTGGTTGGATGGTGTAGTTGTATTTTATTTTACATTTTGAAATTGATGCGTTCTATAGTGTCCTCTGCGTATCCATTTTTAATAGCTATGTGTTTTGTGGTAGTTAATTCATCTTCATAATCAGTTATCTGTGATATGCGGCTATTTCATGTTGATAAGAGTGGTGTGATGAATTATGAATAGTGTGATCAGTTTGAGTTGGTTTACGGAATATTTTAAAGTTGTATTTGCTGTCTATGTTCTGTATTGTTAAATCCAAGAAATTAATATTTCTGTTGGATCCTAATTCTAGTGTAGTTTTAAAAATTGGGAAAGAAGCGACAGATGTCGTCTTTATCCAGGAACCTTGGATCACTGAATACCGGGTACTTGGGCTTAAGATTCCCTATTATAGATTAATGCACGCGAAAAAAGAAGGTAAGGTTCGGTCGTGCATTCTCATTAAAAATAACATAAGTTGCTTTCTGTTATGAAATTTCAGTAACGGAGATGTAGCAGCATTGAGGTCTATAAACGAAACCTCTGGCTAGTATCAGCTCAGCTCGCTTATGATGAAGTGGATACTCCACTAATTATTCTAGATGAGCTAATCTTTGAGGCCCAGAAGCGCAAGGTTGGAGGCATCCTTGGGAGTGATGTAAATGCTCATCACACAATCTGGGGAAGTACGGACACAAATGAATGAGGTGAGTTACTCCTTGATTACATTTTAAGGACGAACCTTCATATATGCAACATAGGCAATAAGCCGACCTTTATAACTAGTAATAGACAGGAAGTATTGGATATTACTATTGTCTCAAGCTTTCTGGTGATTAGTTTATTAAACTGGAGAGTGTCGGACGACCACTCCTTTTCTGATCATTGTTATTTTCAATTTGAAATGGACTTGACTTCTCCAAAAACTCCAATCTGCAGAAATAGGAGGAAAACCAACTGGGATACATTTAGAACTATTCTGGGTAATTCACTACCAGTTCCGGTTCCAAAACCTTCAAAAACTGCGCAAGAGCTCGATGGCTTGGTGGATGAGTGGTCCAGCGCTTTTAATAAAGCGATACTGGGCTCTAGTCCCCTTAGCAGGCCTAGGGGTAAATTTCAGCCACCCTGGTGGTTCAAGGAGATTCAACAAACACGTCGAAAATGCAAAAGACTCTTCAAAACGGCACGGAAAACAAAATCTGCTGTAGACTGGGACTCCTATAAGGAAGTCCTCAACATTTACAAATATCAATTGAGAAGTGCCAAGAACAGGTTTTGGAGACTATACTGTGGGAAAATTCAGAAGTCTTCAGAGTTGTCTAGGCTACGCAAAGTACTAGCAACTGGTCCTTCCATCCCAAGTTATCTTCAACGGCCGGATGGCGACTTATTTTCCTGGTTGTTCCGAATATCCTCATAGGCCAAATTATTAGCAGAAAAAAGATCCTGTGGGCGATAAACAGTTTTAAACCATATAACTCGCCTGGACTCGATAGTATTATCACTGTGGAAATTCAACAAACTACGGATCTAACAATTTCCTGGTTAGTGGTAATTTTCAAAGGCAGCCTAGAACTATGTCACATTCCTAGTAAATAGACAGAAGTGAAGGTTGTTTTCATTCCTAAGGCGGGAAAACGCTCACATTTCAATCCCAAAGACCTTAGACCGATTAGCTTGTCTTCCTTTCTTTCTAAAACACTAGAAAGACAAATAGAAACTCATATTAGAGACACGATTGTGTCGGAAAAGCTGTCCAAATCTCAACATGCCCATTGCAAGAAGAGATCTGTAGAGACTGCTCTTCATTCTCTTGTATTTTCCATTGAAAAATCTTTCGAATATAGAGACTACGCAATGGTCACCTTCTTGGATATTGAGGGGGTTTATAACAATGTGCTTCCAGGGGCTATAACTCGGCTACTTTCAGATCTGGGAGTCGATGAATCACTCAAGGACTGGATAGATCAAATGCTAAGAGGCAGGATCATAAATGCCAGTTTTGGGGAATCCTCCGTCAGAAGATTTACAAGCTGAGGTACACAGCAGGGTGGCGTACTGTCCCCCCTGCTTTGGAACTTGTTCATAAAGGACCTGTTGCTGAGACTGGAGGATGGTGGCTTCAATCTGGTTGCCTATGCGGATGATGTTGCTATTGGTGTCCGTGGTAAATATCCCAACACCCTAAGTGAGCTTATGCAGAATGGCCTGGGCACTCTTTCACTATGGGCCAATGGCTGTGGGTTGAATGTGAACCCACACAAAACCGAATTGGTTCTCTTCTCTAGGAAATATAAACTTCCTCACATCGATCCTATAATTCCATATTGTGACGTACGGAATAATCATTTTTAAGTTTTATACGGGTGCTCAACCATTGATTTAAATATTTGGCAATTTTATATGCAAGTGCGGTAAAATTTAAAATTAATGAGCGGTCTGATGGGTGTGTTAGGCGCATGTAATTTTGGTAAAGCTGTGATTCGGGGTGCTTTGGGGTTGACCATTTTATTACAGTACATTTCTCATTTCTCTGATACATAAAAGATTTATTGATGTTTGCATTAATGTTCTTTACAGATCTTCTCGGTGGGTCGCTACTTAATTCCAAAATGTTAGTATCACGGATGTATTTCTCAAATTTTTTTGTCATATTCCGCTAAATACATTATGACTGCCGTGTTCCCTTTATCTGCTTTCATGATAAGAGCGTTGTTTTCTGCTAATTTTTGCTCAATTCTTTTTAAAGTTGTCGCATCTGAAACTGTTTTCTTAACTGTTGGAGTATCCTTCTTGATTTATCGTATGTTACTGATAATCAATGTTCTTATCTATTCTTGATGAATTTTATATGTTTAGTGTTTTCCTTTATATTGTGTTGATTTGAAATATATCAATAGCGCCACAACCCATTACTGCTTAATGATCAGAAAAAAAAACATTCGATCAAGTGATATCTGACTGTCATGAACAGCCGTACGTACACAAAGTGCACGCGATCTATCCTATTTGTATTGGTCAAACTCCTTCTGATCTCTATCCAGATAATTCTTAAATGCCGCCAAAACGATTCGGTTAACTCTTTCCGATGGATTTTCTTTTCGATATGCCTAGTTCAGCCAATATTCAGTGCCATATTTTGCCATCAATTCCTTACATTTTTTAAGGTAAACTGACCCTTCCAAAACTCTATGTTGTGACATTGACTTCTCGTCTCTGTGCTTTTGAAATTATAAACTTTGCAGGCACATAAAATACCATCAAAATATACCAGTTCCCTTGTTTAGACATTGGGTAAGATTCCATGTAATCCACCGCTAGCATCTCCCATGGTTCTCTGGGTGTTCTTGGCTTTTCCATGCGAACCATCCCACTTACTGTGCAATAATTATTTATTTGACATTCCTTTCATCTTTTTTATATAATTTGGAACGTCCCCTTCCATTTGTGGCAAATAATACAAAGCTTTGACCCTTTCTAAAATTTTGGCAAAGATAAAGTTTACCATTAAAGGTCTGTCATGGTTGTGCTTCAATAGTTAATTTACTAATGCAATTGCGACACCAGAGTTGCTAGCTCATCACACCCGTTCGATACTCCAATTTCATGTGGCCATACCTGTACATTTTGTTGCCTTCTATGAGTTAGTTTGTGTACTTCTCCGGATTAATTTCAACATTTTCCCAATAGGTTTGTTAGATCGTCCTACAATCTCAGTGAATCTACGACGATGCATCTGGCACAGTATTGTTTGGATTTCATGGGTTAACGGACTACACAAAATGTCAGGTTCTTAAACTTCCTCAACCATATCAACGAAGCACATAGTGACCACCTTAAACTCCACACAGTCGATACACGGACTGAATTCTTTGATGGCGAGCACCACAGTCAAACAATCCCTCCCTGTTGCTGGATACTCACGCTTAGTTGAAGTTAGTTTTTGACTCGTGAACGCTATCACCTTTTCACCTCTTTATCTTTCTGGGTCAGAACAGCTCTAATACCCGGTTCGGACGCATCCACCAGTTAGTAAATATTTTGCAAAAATCTGGATTAAGAAATATTACGCGCATACTGGGAGATGCTTTAATTTGGTTAAATCTTTATGTACATCATCAGACCAGCAAAAAGTTTTGATAGTCTTCCTCAGAAGTTTGGTGTTATCAACTAGGAAAAAGCAGCAATTGATGGTGGTGTTGTGATAACCAAGTTCGTTCGTGTACGTTATACAAAATCACATTTTAATGACTATTGTCTTAGCCATGGTAATTGAATTGGTAAGCATCAGGCCTATAGAAATACCGAATATTGATTGTCAAATCAGTATTTACTTTTGACCTCGATGATGAACAACATCCTTCCTCCTAATTAAATTAAAAAAACATAATAAATTCATAGTTGTATAATTTCATCATCATCCATTTTATATCTTCGGAAAATACAACTGAAGCAAATTTATTGCAACTGAGATCCAGTTTAATTTGGAAAATGCAAGCTATAGTGACGTAGAAGCCATCACGAGCACAAATCAACTAGCTGAGAATCAACTATTGAGGGTGAGTCAAATTTAAATTTTTTGAGTTTAAAAACTCTTAGTAGTCGCACACATTTAAAATTAACTCTGATTTAGCTATTATAACATGCCAATTTTGGAAAACTCACCATAGAGTTAAGCCCAAAATATAGTTTTACAAATATTTAAGTTGAAACCGAACATTCCATTATGGCTCTTGATATCAATCACGCTCTGAAAATCATACCAGAATTTGATGGTTCTTGTCATGTACTGCATACATTTATAACCTGTTGTGAGATTATTTACAACCCTCTAACTAATGATGCAGACAAAATAAAATTTGTAGAATTGCTAAAAGCAAAACTAAGTGATAAAGCTTATAATGTTGTAAAATATAAAAAATGTTATAATTAGCAAAGTCTTAAAGCAGCACTTAATAGTCAATTTGCTGTTAAACGTCCAATTGAACAAATACAGGTGGAACTACTAAAAATTCATTAAAATCGGGAAGAAATGGTCAGAGATTATGGAAATAAACTTGAAGTTTTACTAAATCAGCTGAACATATCATACCTATAAATGCAGCAACCGCTCTTAGTGCATTTACAGATGGACTCAGAGATCCAATTATTTAGTTGTCAAAGCTGAGAACTGTTATACCCTACAAAAGGCAATCTCAAATACTGTAGAAGAAGAAGCCTCAATGACATTCAGGATTTGTCAGAGTAATGTAAAACCAATCGGGGAACGATATTCAAATATAATTGTACTATCGATTATTTATGTCGTACCATCGAAATATTATTTCCCAATAGCAATAGAGCTACTATTAAATTTTGCTCAGCGCCTTATGAAAAACACACAGTACATTGAAAGGAAATTGTTTACCGCCGCGAGCCGAAACTATTTTTAAAGTTAAGGCGTTAGACATCTTTGATAAAGATTATGTATGTCTATCTAACGAGATATTTATGTTCGGATGTATTTGTCGCGAGTTCTGTCGTAAATTTTAAAAATTGGAGTATTCCTGTTAACATAGTAAACATCCATGATCATGCAATAAACTTAGATGATGTATGTATTGAACTAGAGAGCCTATCTAACTACTCAGTATTATTATTTAATAAATGGGATAGCCCCACAGAAGATATATTGAGACTTCTAGAAAACGAAATAAAAACGGAACCTTTAAACGACCAAGAAAGGGAATCGATACTGGCTATCTATAGAGATTTCAATGATGTTTTCTATCTCAAAGGCGATAAACTTTCCTCCACCAGTCCTTGTCCATGAACCAAATTCTCGTCCAGTAAATGTCAAACCATATCGGTTGCCTGAATCCGCTTAATCAGAAATTAATACCCAAGCTACACAAATGTTGGAGGAGGGCATCATTGAAAATAGTTATAGTCCCTGGAACGCACCATTGTTTTTAGTTCCTGAAAAAACAACTGACAATAACAAGAAATGGCGTTTCGTTCTATATTTTCGAAAACTCAACAAAATAACGATAGCTGATGTATTCCGTCTTCCCAATATATCTGATATACTCAATCAACTAGAAAAAGTTAGCTACTTTTTAACGCTAGATCTCGCAAACGGTTATCACCAGGTTCCTGTTCATGCACTAGACAAAGAAAAAACTGTTTTCAGCACAACATGGTCAGTTTTAGTTCTGCCGTATGCCTTTTGGTTTGAAGGGAGCCCTTGCAACCTTCCAATGGCTAATGAATCGATTTCTGGCTGGTTAGCGGCATAAAATGTATGGTGTATCTTGATGATATGGTTATATATGGATATGATTTGCACGATCATAACAAAAAGCTTACTAAAGTTTTAAGCTGCGTCAGGAAATTTAATTTAAAAATACAACGAGCAACTTTCTAAGAACTGAAGTTTGGGACTTAGGGCATATCGTGACCAGAGATGAAGTAAAACCAGATCCGCTTCATTTGTATGAAATGCACATTGCGATGAGGCTTTTAATACACTAAAAGTTAAGTTGACATCTCCAGCAATACTTAGATACCCCGAATTTTCTTAACCCATTATTGTCACAATGGATTCTTCTAATTTGGCTGTGGGTGCTATATTGTATCAAAATTCAGGTTCAATTGATCTGCCAGTCGCCTATGCCAGAAAATCCTTGAATCCAACTGAAATCAATTACCCCACTATATAAAGGAAGTAATTGGCAATAGTCTGGCCAGTGAAGGAATTTCACCATTATTATTACGGATTTAAATTCATAATCAGGACCGACCATAAATCTCTCACTTGGCTCAACGAGACTCCTAAGCCTTCTTCTATACTTCTAAGATGGAGCATAGATATATACGAGTATGATTATGACATTTTATACAAGCCGGGAAAATCAAATTTGAATGCTGAATCTCTAAGTAGAATAGTTATTCCAAATACCAAACCAATCAATCAGTCTCTGTCCCAAGCCAAAGTGTTGGCGGTAACCAGAGCACAAGCCGGAAAAAGTAATGTTGAACCAACTATTACATCTATATTGCCTAATTTATCTGCGGTCATTCCTTACGAGAACAAGCAATCTGATCAACCAATCCCAAAAGCCAAAACTCCAATATTATTGAAATCTGAGCAAGATATAAACGAAATTATAAATGAATCCAATTGTTGATCGATTGATGGACACCAGGGAGTTAAGTATACTGTAATGAAACTAAAGTCATATTACACTTTTCCACAAATGCATAGTCGCGTAAAAGCTTTTATTAAGAAGTGTACTTCTTACCAATTAAACAAGGTTAACGAGCACAACAAAATGAAAATAACCAGTACTGCGTAAACACCTTTCCAAAAAAATGTTCTGCATGTTGTTGGCCCCTGACCTATTTCTTACGTAGGAAATAAATTTATATTGACGATGCAGGACGACCTTACTAAATATTCAGTTGCAATACCGACACCGAATCACGAAAGCGCCACATTGTCATGTCTTTTTGTCTGTAAGTATGGTATACCTGAATGTATTGTCACCGATAAGGATTTTATTAGTGAATTATTCCAGCATCTGTGCAAACTCCTAAATATTAAAAAAATAAATAGTTCACCATATCATCCACAAACAAATGGATCACTTTAACGATCCCATCGTACATTGGCAGAATACTTGAGGAATTATACATCTACTGATCCACTAAATTGGAATGCATGGATCCCTTTGTCCCATTTTTGTCATTTAAGCTAAGAATTCATAATTTAAAATTTAATTGATTATTGAGCATACAGTAGAATTCGTTTATAACAAACCCTTCTTATAATGAACACGCGGTTAGTATGAACGATTTTTTAAGTCCCTTAAATTTACATAATCAATTTTTCTTGTTTCCACTACATAGGTATAATGAACTTCGTTTATAAACTTATAATGAACAAGAAAATGTTCCTACAATACCTGTTAAGTACAAAAATCTACTGTTATAATGAACATCGATCATTATTTGTTTCGTTTTTTTAATTATATTTTGGTCTATTCATTCATATTCACACACATAATTTTGCGTACAATTTTTTTTTTTTAATGTAATGTGTGTATGGATTCGTGTATAGTGCATACATATACTAGATTACTAGAAACAATGTAACGGAAATAGGGAAATATTTTGAGTTTTTTTCTGGTGTCTATGTATTTTTTTTAACTTTCGTAAATTTTTGGAAATCACAGTTACATAAGTTACATATGTAAGTTAGTTTCGAATGCACAAACCAAGTATTTACGGTTAAAATGAACACACGTTTATAATGAACAAAATTATTTGTCCCATGACCGTTCATTATAAACGAATTCCACTGTAGTTCATTTAAATTTTAAGCTGAATCTTTCATTGTTAATCATATTATATTAGGTTTTGCATATCTTTAAAGCACTTCAGCGTCGCGAAATTTAAAGTTGCCGTAATTTTTTCAGGATCGACCTTTAATTTGTGTTGATCTAAGGTATACTAAAGATATTTGATCTCCTATATACAAAATCGGAACTTTTCCCAACTAATTGTGAGATTAGAGTTGGATAGACGTTTGGCTACCTCTTTCAATAGTGCAATATGCTCAGATATACAAATATCCTGGGCTCCAGATTAAACCCGAGGACCTGCTACAATAGCCGGCAAAGAGTTTCAGAGGCATTGCACCAACCCAACAAGCATTCTCCGGTGCTGGAATGATCCCCTACAAATAACTATGAATACCGTTTTGGCACTTACCTCAATTTGCCAGAAAGCATCACTTAAATTAATACAGGACAGATACTTCGGAATAGATCACCTACCCAGAATCTTAATAATGTTTTTCAGTCCACCTGGTTTGCTGCTGAAACATAGGAAACGAGACCACATTGTGACATTTTCAGCAAATTCAAACAAACTATGTAACTTTCCTAATTCTTGCTGGTTGGACATTTTTTTTTTACCTTGCCTATAGCAGTCAAGTTGAAACTTAATAACTTCTTCACCAATGGCAATGTTGTTAAGAAGTATTACATTGTGACATTCCTCCCTGTGCCTCAGTTTATTGCAACTAGATCCTTCACAATTTTCTCCCCTTTCTTAAGGTATGTGACGTTGCTTATCTTACCGGTATATATCTTCTGCTGCAACGGATAGCATGTCAAAGAATTACAGAGAAACCATATCTTAATCGCATACTTGGAAGGTTTGGGTTTCATATATATTTGTAAAATTGGTAGGTCTTTTGTACCCGGACAACTGCTCATCCACTGCAACCCACTTATGGGGCCGATAATGAGTTCGGAGAATACAGTTCACAATATCAAAACCAACCCTTATGGATGAGGCCTTATCTTGTGCCTTGCGAGCAGCTTTGCTTCCATTTCTCTGCTTCAATTGTATTCCATGTACGCGGTTATTTATCTGGATTTTCCCTATTCCATTGAGCATACGTGGCTTCTGCCTTTTTGTTGGAATCCGGCATATTAGGTCTCATATACCCGAATAAATGAGAGAGATTTTTTGTAATCGGATTTGGACCATGAAAGTTGTTTGTCTAATTATGCTAACGGCTGCCTGGAGATTCAAAGATGGGGCTGTTTATACCATTTTATACTATATTTGGTGGCCATCTAGCATTTCAATATTGCCTTCCTCCTCCTCAGTTTCTTCCTCAGCTCCTCAGTTCTGCCTTCCTCGTCCTGGTCAAAAAAAACCCTGGTAAAACGAAAGTTAAAGCAAGTCTAACTTTTAAACTAGTTTGCCAACGAAACGAAAAGCAATATAAACTAGACAAAAGTAACCCCTAGCCGAAAATATCCCAAAAGGATATTTGAGGTGTCTTTCGGCGCGATTAGATCTACTAAATAATAGTAAATTATTGTAAATTTCCACTTTTAAATTAACAGACATCAAAATGTATGGCAAACATTGAGAGACTGCCGGAACCTGAAACAAAAACAGTAAGAGCAGAACACGAGAGCGGAGTATAATACACGGCAGAATGTAGAATAGTACGGTGGAAATGTCCCATATGCAGGTTCCATTTTCGCAGTGGTTATTTTCTTTCTCTATGTCAATTATCCCATACCTTATAATAAATAAATTAAACACAATATTGGAATATTTCTAGCTACTGGACTTTTGTCAATGGCAAATGTAATTCTACGGTTTTTCGGCTGACTTCAATAGGACCAGAACATTTCAACCACACGACGAAAGGTCATCCTAGCTTGAGTTTACTAACAGAGAGACCAAAATTGGAGACTTGACCAGTCTGTTTTGGGAAATTGTATACACATGATTGCTTGCGTTTTTTATTTTTAAGGTGGCTTCCAATGTTTCTTCGATGACTCTGCCCTCTTTCAATTTTCACCATAAATTTAAATCTAGTACGGTTACGATTGATTCTCAAACTGTTGATATTGAAACTTTCGGAAATTACTAGAGTAGAGAGGCATTTTCGTTTTATTTCTTTTTAAATCAATTCTGTCAAAAGAGTATCGGAAATTGTTAATTTAAAATGCCGGCGCTGAAGAGATTTACAATTTTTAATTTCCTAGATTGGTAGGACTGTCTTTCATTATAATGCCAACTTTGAGCGCGATCTGTCAACCAGTTTGTTTACAGCAGTTGGTTAACTCAGTGGACCTATTAAGAGCACGCAGATTTTTACAATGAACGAAATGATTGAATCAAAAGTTTGTCTTAAATTTTTTGTTGAAAACGAAATTTCTTGTGCTGATGCGAAAAAAGTTTTTTTTTAATGTTGCCAATGGTTTTATTCTTGAATCTTTCTACATAAGAAACTCACAAGTAGTAATCAAATCTCAAGTTATAAATTATTACATATTTTAAGTCTTAAGTAGTGTATACTTATAAGTGACATAATCATTTAGTAAATTTACAGTTTTAGAGGTTCATCAGTCCGAGTGGAAATATTCTTCTCAGTCGCCGAAATCGCGGCTGTTTTAGTATCTCTCTGGCCAATTCGTTGAGATGTGCTTCTAGTTTTGAGTAATATTTTGAAATGAATTTTTTAATTGTTTCTTAACGGTTTTAATCCCAAGATCGTCATGTATATTACTATTTCGAATGTACCAAAGGAGCATTGGTAATACTGTGAAGAACTTTCGCTTGGGCTTGTTGCAGGAGTTCTCTGTTTGAAGCGCTGGTTTATCCCCATAACTGAATACCAATGTCCATATGGGTTTGATTATCGCTTTGTAAAGTAAAACTTTATTGGCTAATGACAACTGAGATTGTCTTCCCATCAGCAAATACATTTTGGAAAATGTAATTTTTATTTGGTTGCGCTTTGTTTCAATATGATTTTTCCACGTTAATCTTCTATCCAGGTGCAAACCTAAGTATTTTACATTCGTTTGTTGAGGAATATTTTTATCGTTTAATTTCACTGGTGGGCAGGTGCGTTTGTTCAGCGTGAATATGACGTGAGTTGATTTGTTTTCGTTCACTTTTTATTCGACATGCCTTCAACCAGTCTGCCACTTTGTTTAAATGAATCTGTAATTGCCTCAAATTTTAGGATTAGTGTAAAAGACCAGGGTGGCCGTGTCATCGGCAAATGTTGATATTATTACTATGTTAGTTACAGGTATAACAGCTGTCTGCAACAAATATAATATTGGTCCTAAAACGCTGCCTTGCGGGACACCTGCATTAATACCACTTAAGCAAGTATATTATTGCGGGACACCTGCATTAATACCACTTAAGCAAGTATATTATTGCGCTGTTTTTTTTTGACCATGTATTGCCTTTGAAGAAGATAGTTTCCCAAAACTGAGTGAAGTTTCCTCGGTAGAAGCTCTTTAATTTTGTAAATTAGTCCATCGTGCCAACTTTATCAAAAGCTTGTGCGATATCCAAAAAGGCAGCAGAAAAATATTTGTTTTCCTCGAAGGTGGTTTTGATTCCATTTACAATTCTGTGTACTTGCTCTGTAGTACCATGTTGGTTTCGGAACCCAAAATTATGGTTTGGAATAACGCGCCGTTCTTCTAATATTGGTTTCAATTTCGTTAGTAACATTTTTTTAAATAACTTTGAGATTGTGGGCAGCATGGTTATTGGTTCGCATAGAACTGGTTCGCATGATCGCGTTGAAGACAAATGTTACTAGTTTTATGCATTTATTTGGAAATTCCTTATCATTTTTCCAGTAATGAGATCATTTCCTAGTGCCTTTTTCGGGCTTATGCAAGTTTTAATTGTATTCATAACTTTCTTCCAGTTATACTTTATAGGTTTGTAGGATAAACCATCATCCATTGGCTGGGGTAGCACGATATAATTATTTTTTTCGTGTGGGACGAATACTGTTGCTAGATGATCAGCAAAAGCATTGGCTTTTTCTTCATCACTTCTCGCCCAATTTTCAGCTGGTAGTCTAATCGGTGGATTAGTATATGTTGGCCTTTTTTTTGTTGCCTTCCACAAAGAAGAATCTGTCCTCTCGGTTGCCGAGAGATCACTTAAATAGTTCTTTATGCGCTGGTTTTCTTCTTCCCTCAAAGCAAATCTTAGGACCTGAGTAGCTCGATTTAATTTCTATTTCAATAACGGTGATTTTGTTTGCAACCATTGACAGCGGATATTTCGCTTTCCCTGGATTAGTTCCTGTATATTATGTGACAGTTTATTAACTTTATCAGAACTACTTATGCCGGGTGCAGCCCTATCAGCGGATAATGCCATGACAACTTTAAGATTTTCTGCCGCCGCATCAATATCAGCTGGTGCGATCAGAGGAATATTAAGTAGACACTTTTGTTCGACTAGCCTCCTATATTGATCCCAATTAGTTTTCTTGTTTGTAAGACGGTTTTGCATTTCGTTCCTTAGGATATCGGTACTCACTGTTACTATTACCGGTGGGTGATCAGAAGACAGATCATAGCAATCGGTGGCCTTAGCATATGTACGTGGAATGCCCTTAGTTACACAAAAGTCAATTAGATCAGGAATTTTGTTTTTATCCGTGGGCCAGTAAGTTGGGCTACCGGCAGATAAGGGAGTCCAGAGACTGTTCCTCTATAGCATCATAAAGTTGTTTGCCTTTCGGCGATGTTAATCTGGAACCCCAATGAGTATGTTTAGGTATGTTTCATGAGTATGTTTCAGCTGGCTGAAATAATCCAAGAACTGGAGTTTTTTTATTGCATGTTTTTGGACTTGGACTGGAGTTTTTTATTGCACGCAGTTCCCAGACCACTCCTGCAGACAAATGCTCGTTGATTGTATATGTTCTTTCTCATATTTCGTAAGTTCGTCGTGTTTTAATCTTTGCTTAATTAATACAGCAGTGCCTCCATGTGCTTTACCATCTGGGTGCTTGGTGTCATAAATGGAGTACCCATTAATTTTGAAATAGCTACTTTTGGTGAAGCGTGTTTCTGATATTAACATTATGTCAATGTTGTGCTCAGTGAGAAATGCATGTACCTTCGCTTTATGTTATGCTGCATTTGCATTCCATATGGCTAATTTGATGATGGTCATTTCTGGCTTTTCACGACTATCTTCATCAGCGTGCTCATATTCTGCATCATTAGATCCATGGTTCTCTCAATCATCGCCATGAAGCTTTGCATCATATTAGTCAATTTATTTAAAGAAATGTTTCCCTCTTCACTTGCTTGCACCTTAGGAGCGGTACATTTAAGAACACTTGCGTATGAAACCCCTTGGTGCATGCTGCCGTTTTCAGTTGCGTACTGTTTCCCATTTTGAGCGTTTATGTTTAGAACTTCTGGTCGTGCTTCTTTTCTAGCTGAAGAATGAAGATTAAGGATTCGTTGCTCTGCTCGCTGCGTCAGATTAATTCTTCTTTTCAATTGTAGACAAATTGGGCACCCTCTATAATTAGCTGTGTGATTTCCATCGCAGTTGCTGCATTTTCTCACTGATGCTTCCCTTTTTGCTTTATTGCAAACTTTTGAATTATGGAGTTCACCACATATAACACAAACATCGTTCAAAGTGCAATATGCTCTAGTGTGCCCATATTCTTGGCACTTTACACTCTACCGGCCCATTTCTTTTCCTGAGTTCTTCGATGCTCTTCTATGTACAGAAGATATTTAAAGTCAAATATTGCATGGTTGCCTTTAATATTTTTATTATATGGTTCTAATTCCATAGGAAACAATGGCTGAGGCACCTTCTCCCGATTAAAAATATTGGTAATAGATCTGCATTGGAAACCTTTTTCAGCTAGAGCAGCTCGTATTTCGTTTACATCCACGTAACTCTCTATTCCTTTTAAGATAACAACCAATCCTTTTTGGCTCTTTAGTTGATAAATGTAGTATAGACCAACCTGGTCAAAATGTTTAACTAATGCTCTATAAGCATCAATATTCAGCGGTTGAATTTTTGGTTCCTTTTATATCTCCTATTTTGATCCCGGAAATATAAAATGCACCTTCCGTAATAAACTAGATCGTTTTTGCAAGTTTTCTATTTGATTCTTCCCTCAAATAGATTGGTGGCGGCTTCTCAGTTTTTGGAGTTTTATCGGCCGGCGGGTCGTCAACAACCAAGCAAGAATACCTAACGTGATGCGATAATTCAACGCTAGCTAGCTTAGTGAATTTATTCTTCTTCATGAGTGTGAAGTTTATTCTAAAAAAAATAACAAAAAATTACACTGTTAAATTAGCTATTTTCCAATTGGAATTTAAATTATATGAACATTTAAATTTTTTGTAGTTTTGGATTTTTCGAACCACCAAACAGATTCTTTTCATCAGAAAACAGGTTCTTTTCATCCTTTTCAGATAGCTGGACCATCTTCTTATATCGTTAACCAAAAGCATCCAATTATGTTGAACATTACTATAATTCAGATAATTTAAAAGTTGACTGAATTTTGATGGTTTAAATATTTATTTAGCGCCGATCCTGGAAATGTCCCGAAAGCCCCGCATATTTCTTAGAATAGCTAAGCCATATAGCGGTCAATGTCACCAAGACGATCCAATTATGATGAACTATAATATATTTCACAGTTTTTGGAATTTTTAATAATTTTTCATTTTTTTAAAAGTTTTATATCGCCGACCGCAGAGATGTCCACAAGGTCTTGCACATATTTTCGAATAACTTGGCCATGTGCTAGTCTATGTGGTCAACCTTATCCAATTGTGATGAACCATACTATACATCACAGAATTTAGAATTTTTAATAATTTTTATGGTTTCAAAAATTGTTGTATCTCCGATCACAGAGATGTCCACAAGGTTTGGCCTATATTTTAGGATAACTTGACCATATGCCAGTCTACGTGGTCGATCTTATTCAATTGTGATGAACTATACTATACTTCACAGAATTTCGAATTTTTAATAATTTTGTTAGTTTTTAAAATGGTTGTATCTCCGATCACAGAGATGTCCACAAGGTCTTGCCTATATTTTTGGATAACTTGGTCAATCTTATTCAAATGTGATGAACTATACTATACTTTACAGAATTTCGAATTTTTAATAATTTTATTGGTTTTAAAAATTGTTGTATCTCCGATCACAGAGATGTCCACAAGGTCTTGCCTATATTTTTGGATAACTTGACCATATGCCAGTCTACGTGGTCAGTCTTATCCAATTGTGATGAACTATACTATACTTCACAGAATTTCGAATTTTTAATAATTTTATTGGTTGTAAAAATTGTTGTATCTCCGATCACAGAGATGTCCACAAGGTCTTGCCTATATTTTTGGATAACTTGACCATATGCCAGTTTACGTGGTCAGTCTTATCCAATTGTGATGAACTATACTATACTTCACAGAATTTCGAATTTTTAATAATTTTATTAGTTTTAAAAATTATTGTATCTCTGATCACAAAGATGTCCACAAGGTCTTGCCTATATTTTTGGATAACTTGACCATATGCCAGTCTATGTGGTCAGTCTTATCCAATTGTGATGAATTATACTGTACTTCACAGAATTTCGAATTTTTAATAATTTTATTAGTTTTAAAAATTGTTGTATCTCCGATCACAGAGATGTCCACAAGGTCTTATCTATATTTTAGGATAACTTGACCATATGCTAGTCTATGTGGTCAGTCTTATCCAATTGTGATGAACTATACTATACTTCACAGAATTTCGAATTTTTAATAATTTTATTAGTTTTAAAAATTGTTGTATCTCTGATCACAGAGATGTCCACAAGGTCTTGCCTATATTTTTGGATAACTTGACCATATGCTAGTCTATGTGGTCAGTCTTATCCAATTGTGATGAACTATGTGTGATACTACACAGAATTTCGAATTTTTAATAATTTTATTAGTTTTAAAAATTGTTGTATCTCTGATCACAGAGATGTCCACAAGGTATTGCCTATATTTTTGGATAACTTGACCATATGCCTGTCTATGTGGTCAATCTTATCCAATTGTGATGAACTATACTGTACTTAACAGAATTTCGAATTTTTAATAATTTTATTAGTTTTAAAAATTGTTGTATCTCCGATCACAGAGATGTCCACAAGTTCTTGACCATATGCTAGTCTATGTGGTCAGTCTTATCCAATTGTGATGACCTATACTATACTTCACAGAATTTCGGATTTTTAATAATTTTATTAGTTTTATAAATTGTTGTATCTCTGATCACAGAGATGTCCACAAGGTCTTGCCTATATTTTTGGATAACTTGACCATATGCCTGTCTATGTGGTCAGTATTATCCAATTGTGATGAACTATACTGTACTTCACAGAATTTCGAATTTTTAATAATTTTATTAGTTTTAAAAATTGTTGTATCTCCGATCACAGAGATGTCCACAAGGCCTTGACCATATGCTAGTCTATGTGGTCAGTCTTATCCAATTGTGATGAACTATACTATACTTCACAGAATTTCGAATTTTTAATAATTTTATTAGTTTTAAAAATTGTTGTATCTCTGATCACAGAGATGTCCACAAGGTCTTGCCTATATTTTTGGATAACTTGACCATATGCCAGTCTATGCGGTAAGTCTTATCCAATTGTGATGAACTATACTGTACTTCACAGAATTTCGAATTTTTAATAATTTGATTAGTTTTAAAAATTGTTGTATCTCTGATCACAGAGATGTCCACAAGGTCTTGCCTATACTTTTGGATAACTTGACCATATGCCAGTCTATGTGGTCAATCTTATCCAATTGTGATGAACTATACTATACTTCACAGAGTTTCGAATTTTTAATAATTTTATTAGTTTTAAAAATTGTTGTATCTCCGATCACAGAGATGTCCACAAGGTCTTGTCTATATTTTAGGATAACTTGACCATATGCTAGTCTATTTGGTCAGTCTTATCCAATTGTGATGAACTATACTATACTTCACAGAATTTCGAATTTTTAATAATTTTATTGGTTTTAAAAATTGTTGTATCTCCGATCACAGAGATGTCCACAAGGTCTTGCCTAAATTTTTGGATAACTTGACCATTTGCCAGTCTATGTGGTCAATCTTATCCAATTGTGATGAACTATACTATACTTCATAGAATTTCGAATTTTTAATAATTTTATTGGTTAAAAGTATATGGTCTCGAGACATTTTCTTTCACAATTGGATAAGGTTGACCACGTAGAGTGGCACATGGCCAAGTTATCCGAAAATATGGGCAAGACCTTGTGGACATCTCTGCGGTCGGCGATATAAAACTTTTAAAATAATGAAAAATTATAAAAAATTCCAAAAATGTGAAATATATTATAGTTCATCATAATTGGATCGGCTTGGTGACATTGACCGCTATATGGCTTATCTATTCTAAGAAATGTGCGAAGCGTCCGGGGCCTTTCCAGGATCGGCGCTAAATAATTATTTAAACCATCAAAATCCAGTCAACTTTTAAATTATTTGAAATATAGTAATGTTTAACACAATTAGATGCTTTTGGTTAACGATATAAAAAGATGGTCCAGCTATCTGAAAAGGATGAAAAGAACCTGTTTTCTGATGAAAAGAATCTGTTTGGTGGTACTAAAAATCCAAAATTACAAAAAAATTAAAATGTTCATATAATTTAAATTCCAATTGGAAAATAGCTAATTTAACAGTGTAATTTTTTGCTATTTTTCTTAGAATAAACTTCACACTCATGCTTCTTCTTCGTTTTGATCGGACAGTAATACACCGCACTTTTATATTTTTATTAATAATTGATGTCGTGACGTTCGGTGGTAAGTCGCTGGTGGGCATCGCTATCATACGAAAAAAGTGACTGGAATTATTAGAAAACTCGTGGATTTGGCTAACATCTCTGATTTAGTACCAAGTAAGTTTTTCTTCTTTCCCAGATTCAAATTGCTACTCTGTGGAACCTTTTTTGACTCGATGAAACAAAATTCGGCGCACGAACTGAAGGTCCTCCAGGAAGGTCGCTATAAAAAATGTTACGATGATTGGAAAAACGCTGGCATTCATGTATATTAGCCCTGCGTTCATTTTGGGGGGTGATTTTTATCTTTTTTGTGCTTCACCTGAGATCGATTCCGTATCTAAAAAAAATGATTTTGCCCATTTAAGGAAATTTTTTGGATGTAATTTAGAGGTTGCCACAGTCAACTTTCATGAAAAATTAGAAATGACGACCCCAGTTCCTATTGACTCGAAACTTATGGCCGATTATTTGGTAAATCCGGTCTGATGACAATGGTTTCTTACAAGAAACTTTATTGAAGTTACAAGAAAAAATATTGAAGCTTAACTTATGACAAGAAGAACAAAGAAACGATGTTTCAACCAGTGTTTGAAACTTCCCAAACTATCGTAATAAATTACAAAAAAATTACTGTTTTTTATAATAATTGTTTCCAATAATAACAATTGTTTTTAATAATAATAAAAGTCATTCTTGAATTATTTTTAGTAATAACAGTTTTTGTTCAACTAAATTACAGAATACGCGCAGATTCAAATCCTAATTTCAAATCTTTTTTCTTATTACTCGCTTACGGTGTTGTACAAATACTGTTGTTGTTCTTCACTCTTGCCTGCTGGACTATTGAAATCTTGAGCTAGAGAAATTGATCGCCCCGCGACATCATTGACGACCTTTAGTTCAGAAATTTTTTCACGAGCTTGAAGATAAGATGCGCGATTTTTCCAGGATGCCGGGTCAGAATTCAGAAATTCCATATTAATATCATAGCTAGTAAAAAAGTTTCTCGTATTAGCATTTATAAAATCGTTAATTTGATAGCTATGGATGTCACGATTATTAGGTTTTAAAAATTTATTCCCCTAATTAGGTACGGTGACTGCTCTCAATTTTCCGCACATCCTCATTCTCATCGATCTAGCTATTCTGTCATCAAAAAATGATAGGGCAGCCAAACTATCGTGCAAATACCAGAGGTGTTTTGAAAATTGGTTAAATGTCGCCAGTGAAATTTGTTCATTTATCGTTCTATAATTAGTGAGCTCCTTAAGTAGGCACAGGTCATTGAATGGCGCGAAACAGGCATTCTCACATTGGAACCAGTATCGACCATAAATTTTGACAATGAAAAAATTGAATTCTCGTAGGACATGGGACTTCTGTCGGTTCCAAAAAAAAATTGATCTCTCAACAGGTATATTTTTAATGAGAAAATCAATTTGGCCATCCATCGAGCGCGATGAACAGCACCAGGCGGGCGAATAACAATCCCGGGATTCAGATCTTCACCGACAAATGATAAGCAAAGTTGCAGTAACTCCGAGTAATCTGCTCGAGCATGATTAAATTTCAGGTGCACCTCTACAACGAGCCTTGTTTGACGTCTTATTTCTGTCACACGATCCCTCAATTTTTCGTCCAGGATTTCTGACTTACACTTCTCTCGGGATATTCCTTCAGAATCCCACTCCTTCCTAAATCTCTCAAATAGTTGGATATTTGGGCCAGTTGACTTTTTAAATAAAATATTGAATGCAGCCGATGCTATGAGCTCCAAAACGTGGTTTCTACAAGCGAAATAAAATAGTCTTTTCCCCAAAAGTCTTTCCAAACGTACGCAAACTCCGTTATAACGCCCGGTATTGCTTAAAGCCGTATCAGAACACATCGCATTTATATTTCGAGCTAAATTGTGCTCTTGAATCAAATTGTTTAAGTTGTCCGCCATGACTTCACCTGTTCCTGACGGTATGGTTGGGATTCCAAGAATTTGCTCGATCCGAAACCCAGTAACAATGACCGTCATTTTATCCACTTTTCCCCGCTATTCGTCTATAATTTTTCCATCCCAATAAATTGTTAAAAAACTATTTGGGTGAAATCCCTCTATTATAGATCGTGAAAATTCTTCTCGTTCTTTCATACGATGTCTTCTAATTGTGCTCACAGAGCAAGATACCTCGTCTATCGAATGGCCGAAGGCGGACGCCGCTATTCCGATAACGTATGCCATTTGACCATTTGATAATTTTGCGCGATCGGCAGTATTACAAACGAATGAATTCAGAGGCTTTTTTTTGGCGATCCATCTCTTCTTGGGTTCAGGTGACGGGCAATAAGAACTCTCAGACGAGGAACTCGATTCACTGCTAGATTCTTTCTTTATTTCGATAATCCTGGGTCCTGACGAGTTATTCCCGAATTCAGCGTTGAATTGTGCAGCATATGAGCACCGTTTATTGTCTTTATTACAATTATAAAAACATAAAAGTTTCGGTAAGTTTGCTAAACGAATGGCGATGTCTTTATGACCCACGTTAAAAAGACATGACAAACTGTTTAGGAATTCCGTTTTTTTGGAAGAAGCTAATTTTTTGTGCTTTTTCAAATTACACTGTTGGTACGTATGTTTACTCCAAACAATTTATTTTCGTTTTTAAAATAAACAATATTTAATAAAGAATTAATTTTTTATAATTTGTGTTTTAGAAATTAAAAACATCCACCACCACTTTAAATATGGCGAACGACCGTGTCCAAAAAAATATATAAAATTTTATCAAATTGCTTAAAGAGCAAATTTTGAGTTTTTTATATTTTGCAATACTAACGTGAACTGACTTAATTTTTATACATTTTACCTACGTGCTAAAAACTAAGGGGAAACGTAGAAAAATTAAAGAAATATAAAATGTATTATTACGCGCACAATATGTGTGTAGCAAACAAGGATGACAAATAGCAAAAATACTGAAAATAATAATAATATATATGTATGTATGGATGACCATACATATTTTCAACGAAACAACAACGTATCTTTCGTTTCGTTCTATGAAAATACATAATATGTACATACACCCAAAAATACTTTGTATATGAATAAATACAGAAGTAAAACAAAATTGGTTGTACGAAATACGAAGCATACACATGGATAATAATCATGTTACCGTTGCATTCGCATAATGTATACAAATAAAATTCACAATATGGATTGTGATTATTTTGGAGCGCGAATTCAAAAGATATTTGAAATTCGAAATTATAAATTTATTTATTTATAATTGAATTAAAAATGATTGAATGGACCGCTACAACACCGAGACTTGTGGAGTTTTTGAATTTTGTAACCATGTTCCGGTGTTCAGCTGTTGGTATATCGAGTTTCTTCCAGATCCCGATTGTTGCAGCCACTGTTTTGTTCGCACTCTCAGAAATTGTTCTTTTTTCACACATATAATAAAACAAGAAGAGGCGCAAAACATCACTATTTTTTGGCAATTCTTTGATTTCAGCAAATGATTCTACGGGAGAACCAAGTAACTAAAATTTTCTACTCATATTGTTTTCAAAGAATTTGAAATGACCGTGACCACAAATCACGACAAGCGCCTACTTCAAAATGTTTAGTAAAAATTGACTGTGGCAACCTCTAAATTACATCCAAAAAATTTCCTTAAGTGGGCAAAATCATTTTTTTTAGATACAGAATCGATCCCATGTGAAGCATAAAAAACATAAAAAACACCCCACAAAATGAACAGGGATAATGTATATCCTCAAATAGGGAATATTTTAAATTTTTATGATTAAGCTTAAAATTTGTGTTTTATTTAACAATTCCCGGTACTTTTTTGACAGAATATACCTTCGTGTAATGATCCCTTACTAAATTTGTTACTACTTGACATTCTTGATCAAGTCAAAATTATTCAAGTACATGAAAAAGGTTGCATTTTTTATAACAAATGTTCAAAGAAATTAGACATTTCTGTGATTTAATCATTTTTAGCTCCATTATTGATTCTTACTGTTTGGGCGTTTTAACTATTTACAACTAAAGTGTTTATTTAGATACCACAACCAAATAAACATTTTAATATTTTTAGCTCTAAAAGATTATTATTAATGCTTTATACCGCGTGTCAAAACCTATAATGTTCTATCACACCTAACCTAATCACAATCGCAAATAGATATCCACGTAATAAAAAAAATGTAATGGCACCGCCATATAATTATCCATCGTATATATTCAAATCATACATCTATTACACCATTTATAAACCGTACGAGTAATTTTTTTACACTTTTACAAAAAAAAAAATCGTAACCTATAATTTGAACATGAAACTAGTTATGTAGCGATATACGATACGAGTGTAGTATAAAGCCCTCGATAGTACACAATATTGTATGTACACAACCAGCCAAGCCACTACATCATTTCTTGGTATATAAAAGCAAAAAATCAGCAAAATGGTAATTACAAATGCTCACACAACATAAACTATACATTATGTTGTGTAACCAATAACAATATTCATTAATATACACCAAGATACACTACATATATAGTAGTTTATAATGCAAATTAAAACGGTTAGTCAAACAATATACACAAAACGAAAGCTACCATTTTTTATTTTTTTTTTATTTTTTTTATTATTATTCTGTAAAGCTTTTCGTATAAATTAAACTTTATGTGTTTTTGTTCATGTGTTGTATATTTTGTTGAACCGTGACTTAAATGTTGCCATCATGCAATTTAATGAATATATAAATATGTGACAATAGTATTTGTGTACAGTTAAAATTGTTCAACTTTATTAGTACGTGCAGCTTAATTTAAAGCTTTTTTCTTTTACTCGTCAAATAGATGATTTACTGAAATTTTTTTTTGGTGCAAAAAGTCAACACCACGATGTTTTACTGCTTTCAATAAAAAAAAAACAAAAAATATATTTAACAGCCGCATTATACTGTCTGGCGCGCGCTTTTTGCGCAACAACGACGTGGCACAAAAGAAAAATTTGTAAGAAAATCTTCGTTTTATCTTGAGAAAAAAAAAATCAATTTAACGTTTTAATCTTTAAGACGTTTTTTTTTTTTGCCGTTGTTGAACAACTTTAGAAATAAAAAAATGTTAACACAGTGTAAAAATAAAAAATGAAAACCAACGGAAAATGTAGCAAATTGAAAAATTAGAGTAAAGTAGAAAATTGATTTTCTGTAAAAAAATAATTTGCTTTTTTTTTTTTTTTTGTTTTCTGTCTTGTCGTTATTTAACTGACATTGAACAATTATTTGGGAAAACTACTGGGAAAGATTATAGAAAAAGTTTCAGTAATTTTCTGTTGAGTTAACAGATAATTGCAGCATAATGAATATTATGGAAGCAGAATAATTTGCAATATGTTTTGTAGTTATCAAGTGGTATATAGTAAAACCAAGTAAAATTCGGATCCAATAAAATAAGTCTAACTTAAAAAATATTATTCATTATTAACAGGGAAATGCTAAAGGGTTTATCCTTTCCTTTCGTGGGAAATATTTTCGTATTCTATATGTTACTAGCTGAGTTACCCGGCGTTGCGCGAGAGGTATATAATTCAAATACCTTGATTGTTATGCAAGAATTCTCTCTTTACATCGCTGTAGTTGCAATCACATATGAAAAGAAAATTATAAATAGCTGTATTCAGTAACGGGTGCCTCCGTCAATACATCCAGGCGAGCTTTTGTAATGATATTATTGGACATCCTGTTTGTGAGGATAGTTAATTAATTTTGGTTTGGTATTTGTTACCAATTGACAAATAATTATACTCCATTTTTACAAACCTTCAACCAGATCAAAGTGAATAATAAATATAAAGATATTTTAGTTAATAATTTTTATTATAAAGCCTTTTGATAAACAATATTTTTGGTTTTTCCATTTGGTGTGTAAATAAATACATTTTTTGGCGTTCCCACTCTGGAGCAAGCAACATACAGTTGGCCATGTGAAAAGCATGAATTTTCCAAAATAACACCAGCTATTTTCAACGATTGCCCCTGGGCTTTGTTGATTGTCATTGCAAAAGCAAGGCGTAATGGGAATTGTAGTCGCTTGAATTCAAACGGCAAATCGGTGGGAATCATAGAAATGCGCAGAATTAGCACATCTTCTCCTTTACTTTTACCGGTAATAATCGTTGCTTCAATCACATTCGGCATCAATTTCTTCACACAAAGCCGTGTACCGTTGCACAATTTCGGTGGATCTAAATTTCGGAGCAGTATTATTGGTGAACCCTCTTTTAAAAATGGTATGTGTGGTGGAATACCAGGTGGCTCCAAAGAATTAAGAAACTCTATTGGATAATTGACGGATTGATCCACATCAGTAACCGTGTCGATAGATTTGTATTTCATTAGTGGCCCGGGTAGTTGCGATTGAATTTCATTATTTAATTTATTAACGCCGTCATTTTTGGAGCTAGGAGTGCACGTTCGCACAGCCAATCATGATTTTTGAAGTTATTTGGCAGATTTGGGAATACTTTCATTACCACGTCCTGTATTGATGGCAGCATTTGACAAAAATTAGGCGGGAACGATATCTCACAGGGTTAAAGGGTCATTTGGCAATTTCCCGTTACCCATGTCCAAAAGCTGCCTAGCAAATGTTTTAGCTGTACCATCGTGATGTGAATTCACACGCATGTTTGTAGATAGTGTGATTTTTGTAACGTGTTTCCAAAGATGAGACGCCTTCAGGCAGGCATTAAGCTCATCAGCGGGTGTTGATCGTGGAATGACTGGCAAAGTTTGACGAAAATCACCTGCTAGTAGTGTTAGAGCTCCTACCATTGGTCGGTTATTTTGTCGCAAATCGCACAAAGTACGATCAACCGCTTCAAATGCTTTTTTGTGTGCCATGGTATATTCATCTCAAATAATGATTTCACATGTTTTTAAACGAACGGCAAGTCGCGAATTTCGTGTTATATTGCAAGAAAAATTATCCGCTTGATTCAAATTCAATGGTAGTTTAATCGTTGAATGTGCTGTGCGTTCTCCATCGAGTAAAGTGGATGCAATTCCAGATGATGCAACAGCGAGGCCTATTGTGTTCTGCTGTCTTACTTCAGCAAGTATCAAATTAAGAAGAAATGTTTTTCCAGTGCCTTCGGGTGCATCAAGAAAAATAATTCCTCCGTTACCATTTGCTATGTATTGCATCACTTTAGTGTATGCCTGTCTTTGATCATCCACTAAGAGACTTTTTTGAGTTTCAGCGAAAACTCGTAACTGACCAACGTCGTAATTTTGTTCTCGTAATAGATCTCTATCACGAACAATGTTTTCATGGCGTGTCGGTGCTGGCAACCCAAGTTGGGAAATGACTTTGTTATTAATGTATAAGCATGCATCCTCGAGTAATATAAGTGCTTCATTAAATGTGTCTGCTGAAAACTGTATTTCCATATCATGATTTGTTCTACGTGCTTGCCAAAGTATATCTTCATAAATGCTTTCTTTGTGCTTTTCCCAAAGACCTTTAGGATCGGAAGGTGTGCATGTTGTTAATATGATTGCAAAGAGCTTGCGTATTTGTGCTGGACGACACACAAGACATGCTCGGTTAGTGTTCTTACCCAGTGTTCATCATTTTCAAGTAAGCCCAGTTTAAGACATGCCTCTCTGTAGGTTTGACATACTTCGCCATTTACAGTTCTCAGTGCTTGAAAAGACGTTGGTCCTCTTACTTCATGAAGCAGTCTCAGAAAATAACACTCCGTATTGTTAGGATGAACATTATAAACTCGACCCAAGGCATCAGAACGTATTCCAGGGTACTCCCGAATAATTGTGCCTTGCTTTATTCTGAAAAACTGCTTCTTCGACGTGTTCCATGTATAATATTTTGGAACTTCATGATACAGCAACGTTTTTACGAATGAATCTGTTCCGCACAATTGAAAAAAGGCTGTAATGTCGTATTCGTTGGTTGCGCAGCTCTCTGTAACAGATTTTCTTCCGTAAAGTAAACTCGTTGTCCATTTTCTAAGTGTACACTAAGATGTAAAACTGTTGGATTACGCTCGTGAATATTAAAACTCAGAATTCGCAAGACAGCTTCATTACTGCTGATGTAACGTCCTATTTGAAATTTCGTGACTTCATCGAATAGTGAATTTGTATTCGAAAGTTCAAAAATTGACATATCACTGCCTTTGTTGACGTATTTACATATATATTTAATTGACTTAACCGAGTTGCAGTAGTCAACGTTAATATGGGCTTTAAATATTTTCGACAGTAACGGAGTGTAAGGAACAATGCAGCTATTATCTACCTCATGATGCACATTGTTTACTTTGATAGTGGCTGTGTGTCCTCCGTCATCGGGTTTTCGTCTCCGGTATTGTGGATATCCGCGTCACCAGTTTGTGTTTCCTGATACATCTTTCGGGGATATTTTTTCGAACACTTTCCGTCTTTCATGCAAGGTTCATGAGATTTATGGGTTTCTGTTTGAAAACTGTAGCTGTCAGATCATGCCGATGGGTCGATGATTCACCAATTAGAAGTAAATCTATAATCTCAGTCCATGTTGGATTACACGTAAACGTTATAAATAGATCAGGACGTTCAAATTTTTGGACATACTTCATGGCATCCTGAGCGTATTCGTGCATGTGCTTTGGACTTCCCGTATACGTAGCTGGTAATATGATCAATTTCCCAATGTCAGCAACGTTTCCATAATTTGCAATTGCATCGCGCAAGTGAATATATTCCTCAGAACGAAGTTTTTTCTGATTTAAGCGAATGAAAAGAAGTCGTTCACTTTCGATTTTAGCATACATATCAACAATGAATTGGTGAAAAAGTTGACGGCACTTCAAGATGTGGTTTGATTGTTGTGCTCTAATCATAATACGATACGCATAAAAATTCATGCAGGAAACCCTTTTCGTCATCGCAGCACTTGTTGTTGGGTTAGTTTGCATCACGTTGAAATGATACCCATCTTCTCCTTGCCAAAACAGTATTGGATACTGAAGAGCATCATACGATCGGTGTGTTTCAGTAACACGCTGTAGGCTTTCATTTTGTCTATGGATAATAATAGCACGTCGGTTGAAATCCGTTCCGACCATAACAATAGCAACTTCGTTGATTGTTGGAGCATTGAATCGTCTTTCATGTTGACCAGACGATGTTTAGTCTGCTCGAATAACTACTCTGTGGTCATCTGATGGCATTTGCTCCAATGCAGTTTTGAATAAATTTACCAGATGATTGCGTTTATGGAATAAAATCTGTTAACTTGATATTATTTCACGTTTTGTTCCGGGACTAATAGCACAACGTTGATAAGTCTCCGCCTCCTCGTTGCCCATGAAGTAAATTTGTAAAAACTTGGAGTCGTTGTTAGAGAGAGGAAGAAGTGATCCAATTTTATGATAAATTTATCCTTGTACTTTAAACGTGGGCATAAAACCTCCATCCTTAACAATTTGGGTTGCTCCAAAAGATGTCATTTGAAAGCATGAGTTGTATTTTCGAATATTTTGTAGAAAATGTCTGGATAACTCAGTAGTTCCGGAGACGTAAGCTAGAAGAGGTTCAGGTGGATCATCCAGAGGAGGCAAATTCACTTTTCCATTTGAACAACACATTCCAGGCGATTCATTGTTAAACTTTAAAGCATGACAATACAAACAAATGTTTTCCATTTGCCCAATTGAAACATTGTAATCATAGTCTTTCTCCTAATTGAATGCTGCTAACTTTAAATCACCTCTAAAAGTTTCTATTAATCGTCCATATCGTAACCGATCGACTTCCAGCCGGGCCTCACGATGTTCAATGGTTTCAGTAGCTCTAGAAGAAGACATCCTGCTTCGAACATTTTCAAGTCGTGTTTCACGCTGTTCAGTTGTTTCATCGGCTCTTGAAGAAGACATCCTGCTTCGAACGTTTGCAAGTCGTGTTTCGCGCTGTTTAGTTGTTTCATTAGCTCTAGAAGAAGATGTACTGCTTCGAACGTTTGCAAGTCGTGTTTCACACTGATCAGTTGTTTCATTAGCTCTAGAAGAAGACGTACTGCTTCGATCATTTTCAAGTCGTGCTTTAGGCTCCGAGTTAAACCTTGCGGCTCTAATCTTCTTCGACTTTGCAGTTACCTGCCCGATTGATCTTTTTTTCGGTGGCATTTTTAAGCAAAAATGAAACGTGTAGCTAATTAATCAGGAATGACGGGCATTCAAAACAGAAATTAGTATTAATTTATCAAAACGATTTTAATGTTCTCTTCGATACGTTTCACCGCGAACTGTGTTTGAAAATATCTTTACGGAATGTTTTTTAAGCAAAATCAAATGTTATCTACAATCAAAAAGTAATCATAGATTAACACGTTTATAAACTGAAAATATAAATCTAATAAGAATGTATATTCACTTGAAATAATATTTAATACCTGGAAAATAATCACCAACAATTATTTTATTGCAATATAGCTAACTAATCGAGAACAACGGCATCCGAAACACAAATTAATATTAATTTATTCAAAACGATTAAAACTACGTCTACTTCGATACGTTTTACCGCGAACTGTGGTTGAAAATGACATTTCGAAAAACAAAAGAAGTTTTTTGAAACTAAGGCAACTTTACACGTACAATAATTTGAATCCAAGGATGTTTCTTGTAGAAGATGCAATTTTCAAATATAAAACGCTAGTACTTTTCAAAGTAAATCAGTTTATACGTACAATATTTTTTTTTACCTTTCCTAAAATTGATTTTATGAAACAATCATTGATTATTTAAGTAATAAACTAAATAAAGTATAAACTATTGGCGTTTAGTATGAAACTACTATTTTCATTAAAAGCCGCCGGTTGCAATGGTGGATTAAAATAGAATGTTAATTATTTTTGAAGTTATGTGGAAATTAGAACTCGCTGACTATGGTACATTTCAAAACAAATGGATTATTAGTATGGATAATATAAGTGTTCAGAGATTTTTCTTCAGTTAAAGTGATGAAAAATTGTCTTAAATTTAAATTAATAAAATTAATTTGAATAATTAAATCAATTATAGTAGAGGTATGATTTGTGTATAACAATCGCACGCTAGATATCCTTTTTGGTGTCTAAATTTAAATGTGCAGCAATCATTCAACATTAGAAACCTAAATGTTTTCTCATTCTAAGGGGAAAGAAGTTAAGGATTAAAATATTTCTGTGTTTTACTGCAGTTCCAATTCAACATACAATAATAACCAAATAGCAAAATAGTACAATAAACTTCTAAAAATATTCGGAATTTCTTGTGGAACGCCAAGTCACCGTAAGTTGGATGGACCCCTCATATTCAATTACATATTTCATTAGTTTCATATAACGTACTTCCTAAACTCTTTACCGAAAGCAATTTAAAAAAAAATTAAATTGTAGAAACAATTTGTACTGCAGCTCTTATACCCTGTTGATCGTGGGGTAGTCCCTCGCATTCGAAAATAACATTAATTTCATATAACCCACTTCCTAAACTCAAAAAAAAAAAAATAACTAAAAAAAAATTCAAATTCTAGGAAAAAATTGTACCGCAGCCCTTAGACTCCGGGGTCCAGCCCCTTTAAAAATAACGCTTAAGATTGGCAACTTAATATGGTAAAAATTTCATGGCAATCGGTTGAGCAGCTGAGACGCCATTTTGGAACAATCAGATAATTGTATCTTTATATGTAAAAATAAATTCTTTCTTTCTAATCCATAATTTAATGAAAATAACATACATCAGAGAATGGTTATTTCCAACTGAATTTAATTTTGATCAATGCATAATTTGAATGACGTTTTCCATAGAAATTATGTGAATTGATTGTTTTTCGACTTATTCTAAGGAAAAGTTAGACTCATTGAAGTGAACATGATGGGTCATCAAGTTTATGTTCAACAATTTTTTCAGTGAATGGATCCTACTCCCCTTACACCTTCATTGGAGTCATTTAGAGCTACTTATGTAGCGTAAGATATCTCGCACATTGCAGTTCTCGAGATCCATAAAGCCGTCCAAACTATACTTGCCCAGATGTGTATGCCTCCTGTAAGTCATCGCCGGGCATGAGCAGAGGAAGTTGCTTAGAGTCTCTTCCTCCTCCTCATCCATATAGCTTCTACAGAAGTCATTTGCCTTTGACCCAAGCCTCCTCGCATGCTCCCCAATGAGGCAGTGTCCTGTGAGCACCCCCACGACTATACTTAAGTCTAACCTGCATAAATATATCAATAATTTACATCATGACACAATTTCACAATATTCCGAAAACCAACCCAAACAGATCGAAGTATTCACAACACCTCTAACCATTCATCACAACAAAAATTAGCAGCATATAACCATACGCCTAATAGGCTCAACAATATCCCCACGAGTGAAGAGGCGACTAAAGAGCTACACACAATATTACAAAAATGGCTATAGTTCCCGCATAATTCACCATATGAACGAAAAAATTAAAAACAAAATACAACAACAACTATTTACCACCATGTACACAGCTGATATCGACAACAAAAATTACATCACAATGGAATATAATAAATACACAAATCAAATTCTCATAAAACCAGTTAGAAAATTCAAAACAAGTTGTCATTAAAAGCAAATCCAAAATATGACAGTGGAATCTACAAACTGACGTGCAATAATTGCCCGATATTTTATATTGGGCCAACCGGCCGGTCATTCACGCAACGTTTTAACGATCACATCAATGAAGTAAAGCAGTTACTCAAAAACATACAGTTTAAATCCAATTACGCTCAACACCTTGTTACGTAAAACACACATACAGAAATATAGACTCAAACTTAAAAACAATTCATGCATTGAAGAAAGGCAACATGATGGATCGACTAGAGGAAATTGAAATATATAAACATAGACATAATCCACACATCTTCAATGACAAACTCAACACAAAAACCAATAAATTATATGACAAGATTAAAATCTTCGGTTAAAATGATCAAATCTAATTAAGACGAACGCATATAAATAGAGCAAATCTCATTTCAAAATTTCTAGTTAAATTATTGGAACTGATGATGGAAGAGCATTTCGAAACTAGTCTTCCAAATTATTAAAATTATATATTGTTACATTGAAAGTAATTTAACTTGGTTTTTTAAAAATAAATTTTTAACATGTAAAAAAGTTTTAAAGTGCATAAAGTGAAACTAAACTATAATGTATATTAAATTAAACCATTAATGTTTATTTTACCATATAGATATATATGTAACAAAAGCCACGCATGAATAAATATTAAAAATGGATTTTTCAAATCTTTTTTCTAATTAATTTTAACGCCTTAAGTTTTATTTTATTTTAACTCTAAACCAAACCAAAAATTTTTTTTTTTTTTTTTTTAAAGGGTTCGGGACCCTGATTTATTGATTTTGTATAACTTTCGAAATTTTCAATAATATTCATGTTTAGCATACAGGTTGGGGCTAAAATAAAAATAGCACTGATTTATCTAATCTGACAGAAATGACATTATTAGAACCCGAGATTTTTGGAGTAATCTAGATTTTTGGTTTCAAACTGTGTTTAATTGCTTGGTACCGGAGATTATTAGTGGTTCTGCGTCGCCCATCATATTTTTCAAATTTTATTCGAGATTATTCAAAATTTCAGAAGTACACATTCCAAAGTGTTTGTGAGTATTGTGGATTTTCGCGAGTTTTAAGGCTATTCGAACTTGTCGAGATTTTTTAAGTCTACACCCGTATTTCAATATTTATCGAAGTTTGCGACTTGTTTTGTTGTCGACGTACGCGATATTTCCCCAAAATATTTGAAACTTTAAAATATCCTCGAAATAACTATGGGTTAATCCATATATTGTGAATATGAACGGCATCGCGATTGTTTTCACTGTAAGTTGCTCAACAATATTGCAAATATTCAAGATTATTCGGGTTTGTTTGATTTTATTGAAAATTTTTGCAAGTTACTTCTTAGATTGTTAGAATAGAATTGTAAGATGCTCTGTAATATGATCATTTCACAGAATTCATGTTTTCGTAGGTAACATATAGATAGATCGGTCAGCATTATTGTCCTCTGGCCAATACAAACCTATTTTGATGATGAATCTTCAAACATTTAGCTAATTTATACTTTATTAAGTTTTCTTAAATATTCTACCCGACTTTTGAACCGGTGCTGATCGATTCTAGATTCACCCTTCTTCCTCCGTCGAAACATAAACCAAAAGCTTTTGTTGGAATCAAAATTTAAATAAAATTGCTAAGAATAGTCGCTTGAAAAAGCATCTTAGAATAACTAATGCGAATTACAAGGAGGTAATTCAAAACTTTTTTGAACGTTACAATCGCAAAAAACAAATTATAAATTCATTTTTCGGGACATTTCTGAACCAGCCGATAGTTGGAGTTACATCAGCTGGTAGTATCCGTAAGTTGTTGGACACATCTGATGAAAGTTTAAGATGAATCAAGGTGATTGGTACAGAAGCGGAAAAAGAGTTTTATGGATCATTCAGATTATTTTAAACAAACTCTACAATGACACGAAATCCAAATGGATGGAACAAACATGAGATGAGGATTTTCCCACAACTAAAACATTACTTGATTTTTTGCAGAACCGGGTCGACTATTTAGAAAATTTCAGTCGGTCCAATCTATTAAACGTCTGAATCAGCGTTCGAAGCCAACAGTAAGAGGTCAAATCGTATCAACAAGAACATGTATTGCTTAAATGTCCAACGTTTAATGGTTGGCCTGTTGCAGAAACCTGAAAAAGATCCAATCGGAAAGATTGTGCTATTATTGTTTCAAGTCAAATCATCGGATCGTCAGATGTACTTCAAAGGTTCGATGTCATAACACGTGACTTCATGAAGAATTTTCAAATGGGCCAAAGTCAATCCTATCGAATGTGGCAAATGAAGACGTGCACTCAAATGATGAAGTGGGAGGAGATAAGATTGTTGGGGGTGTTGAAGTATCAGGTAATAGCTTCATACCATGCCCTACTCGATTGTGGATCTCAAGCTTCCTTTGTGCGTGCAAGTTTGGTGTAACGATGTAAACTGAGAGTGAAAAAAAGGCTATACCTGTTGCTAGGTTAAGTGATACCGCAGTTGGTAAAATGAGAGGTTCTGTACCGATGAATTTTCTTAATTCTAACTGCGAAAGGTGACAGCGCCACCTTTCCCAAAATATTAGCTTCAACACTTTCAATGTTCCTGGTGCCATTGAAATGTTTTTGGGGGCCAACCAGTTTTTTAAGATTATACTTGATGGGCAACTCCGAAGTGATGAAAACCAAATATTTCCTCAACGTACCAAACTTAGTTGGGTCATATCAGGGCAGCTGCCACAATCCATATCATTGCCTGAATTAGTACATTGGAGTCAATCAATTGTTCATGGAAAAGTTTCTGGGAAATAGAGAGAGTGCCAACAAAATCACATTTCGATGGCAGCAACGTAGAATGAGATATCTACATTTTTGACCATTTTAAGTTTTTTACATAAATAGGTTTTAAATACCATGTTTTATAAGTATGCAAAATTTTATACGAAAAAACTTCCTTTTTCATGTACTTTTCCAACGTATAAAACGACATCTGCATCTATTTAGACAATACAACGACGTACAACCGCATAACTTAACTTATTTCAATAAACGTCGTATAATACCGTCAATATTATAAATTGTAATGACTGTCGCGCATCGGATCGCATCGGCACGAGTAATCGTATTGAAACATAAAAATGAAGCAAAGCAAATAAACAGAAATAGAGATAAAGAGAAAATAAAAAAATATTGGCGCACCAGCGTGTTTTGGCTCTCTCATGTTTACTTTATCTTGTATTAATTGTATCATGATCAGTAGTATGTGTATTGATCTGACGTGTGTTATTATTACAGTCTTTATTGAACGGACGTATTTTTTACTTCTAAAAGTGGCAGTGTTGTGCATAACGTAAACGAGATATAATAGATTATTTGACCGTAAGTATTGAAATAATTTTTTGATTATTTTTTCATTATACTAATTAAACAACGTATAATGAGACAAGCGCCATATGCCCGCTTGTACTCCGTTTCTTTAATAATATGTCTCAGTATACGTTTGAAATCTAGGAAACTCGTCGTGGACAGTATTTTACTCAATTCTTTCATTTCCTGTAGGATATTTATTTCCTAAAAATAATATTTTTTTTTTATTGTTTAAATTTTTTTTTTATTTTATTCTATAGGAAAATAGGGATTGGGTAAAACGTGTCTGCCTGGGTTGAAACATGTAAAGTTGCACAAGTTGCCGAAATATAATATTTTTCTAACTACATTCTCCCTATATATAAACATGTGAGGCGCTCAGCGAAACCATACCTTCAGTTGGTAAATAAAATTTTACAGGAGAGCATAAAAACGAAGGAGGGTCAAAAAAATCGATTTTTTTTATTCTCGATTATTGCACAGTGAACCTTTTATATCATCTGATGGTGTTTTCGAATCTGAAAACCGCTTCATTCATATAAAAAGTTTTGATATGTGATACCATGTCTCTTTGACGCAGAAATAAATTTATTTTTTTATAATCGATTTTCTCGAAAATTAAATTTTTTAACAAGGTTCGTTAAATTACCTTGTGAGGTCCAATTTTTACGCTAGAGATCTTATTTTTTTTTTGATATGGTTTCGGTATATATTGAAATTCATTATTTATTTAATTATTTAAATAATACATATATTAATTTTATACATAATATAGGCCTATATTGAAACGTCGTCTAAAGCGGCTAGTTTTATTTTTGTAATTTAAAATCTATTTGTTTTTTATGAAGGGCATTTTAGTTCATATTAAATTTCACTAATCAAGCGATGTAACAATTTAGTATTATCTATAGTTTATTTTTCAGGGGCTTTTCCCATACCATCTATAGTAACATCGCCATCAGTAAGCACAGTACCTTCAAAATGTAATTTATTTTCGTCAAGTTCGAGAAATAGATTTTCATTTGAAGCAGAAACATCAAAAGAATGTTCATTGGGATCAGTAACCCCTGTACCTTCAGAATAAAATTCATTTTCGTCACGTGCCAGAAATAGATCTCCATTTGAAGCCGAAACATCAAAAGAATGTTCATCGGGATCAGTAACCCCTGTACCTTCAGAATATAATTCATTTTCGTCACGTGCCAGAAATAGATCTCCATTTGAAGCCGAAATATCAAAAAAATGTTTATCTTCATCAACCAATAATGGTAGAAAACGACGTAAGTACCCAGTTGATACTTCGATTAAAAAAAGGAAACTTAATAAAAAGGAGTGGATTGATTCAAAACGCAAATTTTTGAAAAACCACGGTAAATAACATTTATCTAGATCAGGAAAAAGACACAGAAAAGAAAAATGCTTAAGCCATTTTTAGCAGATTAAAGTGTAATACCAAAATTTCTACAGAAATAAGAGAGAAGGTATTTAACGTGTTTTGGGACCTAGGTGATCATGGCAAACAATGGACATTTATAGGGAAAAATACAAAACGATTTCCTTAGAGGCGAGTCACAACTGAAACAGATTCTAACCGAAACTACAGTGTGCAATATTTTCTTCCAATCACTTCAGACAATAGTGACAGATCTTCACAAGTAGTACAAGTCTGTAAAATTATGTTTAAAAATACATTATCCGTTAGCAACGCCTTTATTAATACTGCAATGAATAAATACAATCCTTCAACAGGTGTTTGAATTTTAACAGATGCTGTTAAAGAAAGTGTTTGCAATCATGTAAATTCCTATTGTCCCGTTGAGTCGCACTACACCCGAAAAGACACAAGTAAATTGTATCTTGACAGTAGTTTAAATTTTGCGACTATGTTTAAAATGTATCAAAGCTGAACTGCGGAAAATAATATTACTGAGAAAGCTGAGACACTGCGACAATATCGTGATATAATCAGTTCGAAAATTAATGTTGGTTTTTTTACTCCTAAAAAGGACCAATGTGATATTTGTACTGCTTACAAAAATAATTCGTCAAAAACTGACCAAACTGAAAATGAATATACAGAGCATATACAAAACAAAAATATATCACGATCACTTAAGTCGGCAGACAAAAGTCTGGCTGTTATTAGTCAAAATCAAATTTCGGCAGCAACCTTTAATTTCCAAAAACTACTTGCTTCTCCTCATGGAGAGACTAGTTCATTTTATTACAAGCGCAAATTACAAGCGCGTATTAAATTTCACAATTTTTGATATGGGGCGTAAGATAGGATTTTGTTATATGTGAGATGAGACCATTGCCAAACGGCGATCTAATGAAGTGGCCAGCTGTCTGAACGATTACATAAAAAAAAAAATCCGAAGAAGGAATTAAAGATTTTCGTTTTTGGTCAGATAATTGTGGAGGTCAAAACCGCAATCGAATCGTTTTGTTTAAGTATTGCTACGCTGCCAGAACACTTAATGTTAAAATTTGTCATCGGTTTTAAAAAGGTCACACGCAACAGGAAGGAGATAGTGTTCATGCAATGATTGAACGTTTCTCCAAAAGAAAAATGATTTATACCCCTGAAGAATAGTACTCATGTGTAAGATGGAGTAAGTCTTCCGAACCGGCCTAGGAAGTCATTAAAGTATTCCAAAATGATATTATGGATTTCAAATCTTGCATAAATCAATTTAAATGGTTTAAAAATTCCAAAAATGAAAAAGTCATATGGAACCAGGTTCGAGAAGTGAAGTGTGAACCCAATAATCCAACTGTATTAATTTACAAATACGATTTAAATGAAACTAATCCAATGGTCATAGACTGCCCTCGACGAATTAACACCATAGCACTCAAAACTGATAATTTACAGGTTAAAAAAGCTTACACTGAAGGTTTGCCAATTACAACTGGCAAGTATAAAGACTTAGTAACACTTTGCCAACAACATTTGATACCTTCACGGTATCACAGTTTTTATGAAAACTTAAAGCATAGACTTTCTGAAGATTTATTTTTGCTGAGATGTTTTTAATTGAAAGTTCATTTATTTTATGGAGAATTATAATGAAACTGTTTTTTTTTAAATAAATTTACATTTTTTTGTTCAAAACTACAATCTATTTTGTTTTAATAACTTTCTTGAATGTTAACAAAAAACAAGCTAGTATCTTGTTAAATATTTTTAAGAAATTAATACATAATAACGAGATATTGTGATAGCATTAATAAATATCGTTGATTAAATTATGTTGGGCCGTTATTTGAAATGTAGCAACCGACATCTGAAATTTAGGAAAAGCGGACAAAAACACTAGAAACTAAGAAAATAAGAATGACTGGACCTTGTTGTTCATTTTCTAAAATCATATTAGTTAGGAATATATATATTTTATTATTTGATGCAAAAAAAACATATTTTTAAATAATTTTTGGTACTTTTCTATTATATGCCCCATGTGTATATTGCCGCATATATTATATTTAATATACTCCTAAATAGTAGTATGTATGTATATACATTCATATATATATAAATATATACATACATAAGATATACACATACGGCATATAACAGAAAAGTACCTAATTTTTTCTTCCGGTGTAGAAACAGATATATGGCAGTTAAAGCATTTGGTCTGAATAAATTTTTGTTTATCCGACGTAGAAAGAGATAACTGCAAAATTTCAGAAAAATTATATTTTGTGATGTTATGATGTATGTTATAATATATGGTATGATTTTATATAGCGGTGTTTCGATTTTGAACAACATCTGTTTGTAATTGTAAAAAATATCACGTTTTTACTGTGAAAGTGTTCTCCTGTAAAAAGTTGTTTTCGCAGATATCTCATTCTACGTTGCTGCCATCGATTTAGTATTTAGTATTAAATCTGTGAAGAACTCTACAGGACCAGAGAGCGGTTCATGATATAATAAAAGTAGATTTATAGTCAGAATTCACTTTAAAAATTCTCCAACGAAGCTTGGAGGGTTATCGTTGAAAGCAAGTTTGTGACGGATCATTAATTTCAGAAGCAACACAACCTGTTTATGGCTGATCAAGTAAAACTAGGCCACACGCAAAAAATTTCGTCGAAGGAAATTAGTGGTGCTTTATCTTATTTTATGCCACATCATGGTGTTATGTGGCAATCGAAAAGTGGGCAGAAATTGCGAGTAGTCTTTGACGCATTATCTAAGAGTGGCACAGATTATTCACTATAAATGATATCTTGAGAGAGCGTCAATTAGTAATGTCTGGGCTGTACGAAATCTTATTCCGGTTTCGTGTACAGCAAAGATATAGATGTGGAGAAGATGTACCGACAGGTTCAAGTCACTGATGAAGACGCAAAATGGCGAAAGAAAATATGGCGAAAGTATGTAAGATTGACTAATCAGATGTAAGAATGACTGTTCAAACAAAACACGGTTGAATGACGTTCAAACAAAACACGGTTGATCAGCTATAACTAATCAAGCAAATTGAAATTCCGTGGTGAATTCATACTACAACACAAGCTAAAATTAACGGTGCTTGGGAAGCAAGTTCTCTTACTTATGCTGCAAGCATCTATGTGAAAGTGACTGATTTTGAGGAGAATGATAGAGTATTGTTAAATACGAGCAAGCCAAAAGCGGCCCCCAAGAATCCATGGTTATCAAACTGTCCTGTAAATGTAATATCCTCATCAATATGCGTTTGGTAGTTATATTGGAGCTTTATAGTCGAAATCATTGGAATCATGTTGCTGGAAACGAGAATCCTGCTGATTCGGTATCATCAAGAGCAACACCAACGCAGCAGAAACAGTCGAATTTATAGTGGAAGGTCCTCAACGGTTGCATAGTGCAATTAAGAATTGGCCGATACAGTCGCTTATTGATTCTAAAAATAAATGTCCGTTTGCCACTTCAGCTCGTAACGCTGTTATCATACAACTATAGAAGAGCATGTTTCTAGTTTTTTCAGAATAGTAAAAGGTTCTAGATACAGTGTTCAAGTTTTCTGAAGTTATACGAACACCAAAGTATTTGAGAAATCCAACAATAGCATGAACCGATGTAAAACGAGCTGCAATGAAAATCTGCAGGAGAGCGCAAGGTGAATTTTTTACCGTTGAAATCAAAGATTTCAGCATGGATCTAAAAACTGGTAATCGAAGTCTTTACTATTCCGTAAAATGATTGAAGAAAGCCACATTAAATATCGACATGCTGGAGCCATTTTATTTCCGAAGATATTAAAGCAAAGATCTTCTTGCACCCGTAAAAAGATTAGTACGACGTGTCGTAAGAAAATGCCTACTGTGCTTCAAATATAGGCCAAGAAACTAACAACAGCAGATGGCTCATTTACCATACGCTCGTGCCCTATTTGTGAGACCATTTTTAAAATGAGATGTAGATTATGCCGGTCCATTTAGCATAATGCCAATTAATCGCAGTTATCAAAGAATAATAAAAAATTATGTATGCATTTCCAATTATCGAAGTAGCTACATGTGCTATTCATATCGAACTAGTTCTTAATTTAACTACGGAAGCTTTTCCTGCGGTACTGAAACGGATGACAACTACAAGTGGGCTTTGTTCTGATATCTATTCAGATTATGGTACCAACTTCGTCGGTGCAAATAAAAATTTCCATGCTATAATAAATTAGAACTTAAATTTACAAGGCGCACCACATCTCCGCGGTATTTAGAAGCATACGGTAAAGTCTATGACAGTGCGTTTCTGATAGTGTGGTTCTGGGCAATACAATCCCAACAATAGATGAATTCATCACATATTACTCAATTCAAGGCCGCTATGCCGAAGTACTGCAGAGGATATTGATCGTTTAACACCGGCGCATTAGGTCACCCGTTAACAACTATACCTGATGGCATTTTATGTGTAGATCGTACAATTTCATACGCAAAATGGTGGGAAATAATTCAACGGCACGACAAGGTGGCACCATGAATACCTCGTTACCTGAAAAGATAGTCTGGATTGTATTGATAAGTATTGGTAATAGGTTACCATTACCTACCAAAAGAAAAAAACAACGGGACAGATAATATTATCATTCATTCTGGAAAGTCATTCAATTTTTAAATTACCATGGGAAACTTTTTTTTTTGATTTTTTTTAATTTTTGTGGCGCTATCAAATTCCTCTAAATGATTTCGATTGGAATTAGCGATTGTATTGTTCATGTGTCGAAAATATATAAGTTAAAAGTAATGATAACGTAAAAACTTTGTGAACGAATGTCAAACCAATTAACTGTAACAAAAAAATAAAAATAGAAACCTTTGTTTATGTACTTACATATTTACAGGGAGATGACAGGCAGTTCTTCAAAAATATTTGTATCATAATAAGGACAAATTGTTTATCTCTAAAAAATAAATATTTAAGTTTAATTTTGTTTGGTAAGATCTCTTTGGAATTTGCTTACCACCATTTGCCGATAAATTTGAACTAATTGGCTTAGTAAACATGTATCGTTGTTGAGGTTATGAATCATATTCTGGTATGCAGGTCATTGTGTCTCAGTTCGTTTAACCACATGATTAGTTTAAGAATTGATCTACTTTTAGTTTCGATAATGTAAAAAAAATGTACACTGTTTGTTCACATTTCCGGTGTATCTGATAAAACATTAGCATTCGGCTTTTTCTGACTCAAACTCAAATATAATCTGTTGTTCAGGAAAGTAAGGAAATATTTTCCTTAAATACTCATCTTAAGACAGAAACTGCTTTAACCGGTCGTAATTACTTGGATTACGAATTCAATTATGATATTAAAATATTTTTAAGAAATTCAACAGTCTGAATCAAATTAAAAATTTGCAAAGTGTAACCTTCAATTTTGGGGTGCCGATCAAAAATTAAATAAGCGGTACTAAATATTTTCAAAAGGGGTTTGAATTTTGAATTGTATGTATCCCAAATTTCCCATTATTTAATAATGAAAACAGGAAAAATTTAACAAAATTTGAGAAAATTGAAAACAAACAATAAATTATCTTACGTAGAGAATTTTATTAGTCCCAATGATTCATACCTGTACACATATACTATATAATAAATATCACAATATACTCGTTATAAAGTCGTTAAAAATGTATGTACTAGCGGGCTCACATTTAATAGATGAACCTCATTCCATCATATCACATAATTCACAAAGAGTAAATGTTGACAATTTCAATGATGCGATGATGCTGATCATATTTAATGATTGTTATGTATGCGTGTCACGGCAATGTCGACGACGACGAGAGTGCTTGTGTTACACAAATTTTATTACATTTGGATAAAAATGTATGTACTAGCGGGCTCACATTTAATAGATGAACCTCATTCCATCATATCACATAATTCACAAAGAGTAAATGTTGACAATTTCAATGATGCGATGATGCTGATCATATTTAATGATTGTTATGTATGCGTGTCACGGCAATGTCGACGACGACGAGAGTGCTTGTGTTACACAAATTTTATTACATTTGGATAAAAATCTATTAAAAACGCTAACATCGATTACAAGAATTATGATGATGAATGGTGGGAATTATAAGAGTTTTATTTTTGTATATGTATGTTATAACTGACATCTCCGGGAACTCTGTTCATATTTGGCTTTGGTTCACGAGAATATGAGGGAGTCAGAAATTTTCCAAATATCTAAATTTATTCTATATCCTATGACATCTGTCAAATTAGTATAATACGGTATTTGATTACCAAATGGCAAAGAGAAATCGATTTCAAAGTTGTTTTGTTGGATGAGATTATTTGTAAATGTTTTCGAGGCTTGATACATTTATCATATATTGAGTTATGTATATACATCAAACAAATTTCCACGAACAAAATACCTTTAGTCGTGAATGTTTTTAGGAAATGCTTGAATTTAAAAATAATTTCAAGTATCGTGTCACACTTGTTTTGATTAAAAATATTACGATTCGGTTTATGTGAAACATAAATCATACTGACTTTGTTGTTTTTGTATAATTCTTAGCGATTTCATTTTTACTAAAACTTAATTCGTGTTGAGGTAACGCAAAATATTTCCCAATAATACACGTATCGGCTACACTTGAAAATCATTAAGAATTTAAATTACTGATTATGTGGCAAAATATTAAATATTTTTTATATGTTATTGGCTACCCGGTCTAAGAAAAAATTTCATAACATTACAATTATTGAATATAATGTTTGCAGAATATAAGTTTTCTCCCAGTGCAAGAGACGCGAACCCCTTGGATTGTAAATTATTATTATTATTTTTTTGAGAATACAATTTTATTAAAATTTCAATTTACTGAAGGTTTTATAACATTTTTTATTTTGAAAATATTTCCTTATATACAATGTTTCGTGTAAAAATGGTGTCAGATCCAGCAATAAGGTTGCTTTGGTTCGATCCATTTAATATTTTGACTTTAGCACTGCAGAACTTCGCACTCTAGACAAAGCCACATATAATTGGCCAATGGCCATGGGCAAATACAGGCTCTGGTAGAAATAAACCTACCTTTTCCATAGTTTGCCCCTGTGACTTATTAATTGTTATGGCAAATGCTAATTTGATTGGGAATTGTCTTCTCCGTAAAATAAATGGTAAATCAGGATTTACTGGTGCCAAACCTATCCTTGGAATAAATAACGTATCCTTTTCTGCACTTCCTGTAAATACTTCTGCAATGATTAAATTTGGTTTTAAATCTTTAACCGCAATTCTTGTTCCATTACAAAGGCCGCGTAATATAACAATGCTCCCAATATTTAACATTATCTTGTAAAGCGGCATTCCTGAAGGTAAAAGTTCATTAGGAAATTCAGTTGGATAGTTCTGCTTATCCTCATCGTTTGCATCGTAAATAAAGTCAGAACTCAAATAGGTATTAATTCTCCTTATAAACGTAACAAAACTTCTTTATTTATCTTATCTACATCTGTTTTCTTTGGACATAGGATTGTCATTTTGCTATACCTGTCAACTTCGTTAGGAGATAATGTTTCCCCAAAGATTTCGGTAATGATCGAATTTTTACAAATGAGATCCGCTGGAATTTCAATAGCGTCATCTGGAAGTCCAAATTCGTTAGTTAAAGTTCCATCGCCTAGTTTGATTAACCAATCACTATATTCTATATATTGGTTTGAAGCCTGAAAATTTAAAATTTTTCCCTCAAATTAGTAAATTTTATACTGGCTTCGACAATTGCTGATTGATTTCCATGCACAACTACGGGAAGTGTCTGCCTGAAATCTCCTCCAAGTAACTTTGTTTTACCCCCAAAAGGGTTGTTATTTCTCATAATTTCCTTTAATAGTTTGTCAACTGTTTTTAAAGCAACACCAGGAGCCTTAGTTGATTCATCCCATATTATTAATTTAGCTTTCCCTATTGCTTCCGCGTCAACAGATGCCAATCGCACAGAGGATGTAGAAGTGTCCAAAATTGGTACAGGCAATTTAAATTAGAGTGGTAAGTCTACCTCCATCAAGAAGGTTAGCTGCTATTCCTGTTGAAGCAACAGGTTAAACAATATTTGACTCTCCGCGAATTATACATAACAATGCTTTATATAAGTATGATTTTCCTGCACCTCCTGTTCCATCAATAAAAAACACCTGTGGGAATGGTTCTCGATTAAACGAAGATTGCATATCTAGTCCTTTTTGTTGTTCGAGATGTGCATCGTACAGAAGATGTGCATGCAACAGAAAAATGCGTCCGATTGTGTCGTTACCACCCCTTTGTCGAGGTTTCCATGTACCTATGCTTTTGTCGAACACATAATGGTTTGGTACATCGTGATATAGAAGAAGCATTCGCATTTACATCCATTCCATTTAATTTAAAAAAAAGCTGTTAGCATTGTGTCTTTATTAGTAGCTTGATTGTTACTTTCATGCATATTTTCTTCGGTAAATATAACAGTTTGTTCAACTGGTAGATGGATTGGAAGTCTTACAATACTGTGCGATTGCTCGTGCTTGTTGAAACTGAATAGGCGCCAGGCTGCTTCAGGATCACTAATATACCTGGAGTCCATGTATGTTTTAATTTCATCATTGTTGAGCGTACTCTGTTGAGCAATTGTTATATTAGCACAGTCATGCCCTTTGTAGACATATTTGAATAAGTATTTGACGCTTTGAATGGATGCACAACTCTCAACATTAATATGACAATTAAACTTTAAACTTAAATATGGATTGTATGGTACAATCTATCCATTGTATACAGTCTTACCATTAAGTAAAATGCTACCATTATTTCTTCTCTTGTATTTGGATATCCACCATCACTGTTTCCTATTGTTTCGTTTTGAAATGTTTTCGGAAAATCTTTGCTACATTTTCCATCGATCGTACATGGCGCGCAAAGACTTTTGTTTCCATATGGATTATGCATCATATGCTTTATTACAATAGCATGAAGTCTATGGTAAATATTAATATTCGGTATCTCGGAAGATATAATTTTGCCTATTGCCGCTGGATCTTTTGGTTTGTCTTCGTTTTAGACAATCAAAAGAACATGGGCATGTGGAAGTCATCGTTTTTGGAATTCAATTACGTATATCTTCGTAATTAGAATACCAAAAATGTGTTTGTTGGAAATATCGTCCAATAACTCCTGAAGTTTTAATTTGAATATACGGGCCACCAAATCAGGGCGGAATTCAGGGCATTGTCCATCTAATAAATTATCTGTAATTTCAACCCATTTGAGATTACATGTCATTGTAATAAAAAAGTCTGGTTTACCATATTTTCTTACGATTGCCATGGCATCTTGATAATTTTGAGCCATGTTTCTGGGACTACCTTGAAAGGATGATGGCAGTATAATTGCTATTTCAGAGACTAATCCTTGGTTGACAGCTTCACTTTGTAGGAAATCCATTAGCCCACTGTACTTTTCAGCTCTAAGCCTGCTTTGGTTTTGCCGAACATAATTAAGTCGGTTTGCTTCAGTTTTTAAATATGCATCAACAAAATATTGTTGTGCTAGTTTTCCACTATACAAAAAAGCGTTAAAATCATTACGAACAGATAGTCTATGTCCGTAGTATTGCATTTGAGTAATTCGAATTCTTGGGTTTTGAGCTTGGCAAATTCTCATACTTAAAAGTGTTGGAGGCGTAAATAGAGGCAGGTCTACTCCCCAACTTTGGTTTCCAAATGGAAAAAATAAAAGGTATACCATGGGACCTAAATCAGGGTCTAGCACACTTATTCGCTCAGTTTTCCTGGAATTTAAATTACTTGAATTTATTCGACAATAAATTAAAAGATCGCGTTCAAGCAGAGGTTCTCTGGAATACATAAGCAACTTTGAACTATTGCCATACTAATAGTACGCGGCGCTACATTATTTGCCTCAGCATCACGGATAGATTCTTGCTCTAATTCATACATCATTTAAAAAGCCCGACCAAATGGGTTGATTGTTGCCATGAAAGAACTTAATTCACACATGAGCATTGCACCTTGAATTTTCTGCGATTTCCATTCGCTGTTCCGATGCTTCATCTGGTTCAAGAACGTACAGTTAAGCGAACTTTCCTTCATCTCCATTTTCTGGGTGCAAAGCTCCTGCCCTATGATAAATTTGACCATGTAGTCGAAGACAGTACGGGCCATGAGCCATAACCTAAGGGTGCTGCTATATTAGCGCTCATTGATGCAAATGCCAATGAACTATTAATAGATCGAATATTGTCAAAAAAAAAATTTTAATATTCATGTTGCTAGGTAGTCATCTATTGTTTTAATATATGTAGATGGTATTGGAATTGGATCTAATACAACCTTTCCTTTTTGACAACAATGAGTAAAAAGCTTGTCTTGCGGTAGCTCACGTGGAAAGTGTTTCGCGTTGCATGAACCACAACATGTATTCATTTCCCCACATTTAAATTCTATAACGGTTGATTCATCAAATCCATCCATCGGCTCAAGTATATTGTCTGTTCGTTGCACCATTTGACCTAATATTTTGTCGACGTATTCCTTGTTGCTCTATTTTTCTTCGTTTTGAAGCAATACGTTTTTCTTCTGTCAATCTGGGTCGTTCCGGCATTCTAAAGATATTATTAACGGATATCCTAATATTTTGTCGTCATATTCTTTGCCGCTCTATTTTTCTTTGCTTTGAAACAGCATTCTCTTCTTCTGTCATTCATCGTCGAGGCATTTTAAAAATAATAATTTATTTAATAAAAATGAAAAATTATTCCAAAAGCAACTGAACAAAATAAGCAACGAAAAACGAAAAAGATAATGGATGGGTGAGATTATTATAGGGCACTTCATCTATTCATAAAAATTACAGGTGCTGCCTTACCAGCGAATAAATTCCCAAATAAAATTAAAAAGATAATATTCAATTATATAAAATAACAACACACTAAACAAAGTCAATAACGCTTCATATAAAGTCAAGTCAGCAACTGAAAAAAAAATAAAAAATAAATAACAAAAGGAAAACTCAAAACCACCGAAAAAAACAAAAAGAAAACGAAAAACATATTATTCGACCAACACAGTAAAAAAGGAAAGCACTGCATACTATGTTAAAAAAATTTAAATGTTTTATTATCGGCTTCATAATTTTCGGCTTCATTAGCAAATTATATTATGGATATTGCGGCAGCAAGAAATGGTAGAAAATCATTAACTCTTCTAGTTTTGGATAATTTGAACAATACGAACAAAACTAAATCAAAATTTATGTGACTCAGGTTTTGTAACCGATACGCACGTCATGACCAATGAATATTTTTCAAAGCAGTTTGTTTTATTAGAAAGAGTATACATTGCCATTAAGCATTGAATATAATTTCATTCAAATGACTTCCACGGCTGACTTTACAGCACCCCATTATGTCAACCAAATTTTTCAGAACAACAGCTCCCCACAAAAAATCATTCACAAATTAAATGTAGGCATTTCATTTATACTGAATTTTCCACGTAAATTTCTTACAGTTTGGGTAGAACACTCACCACTTTGAAACTAAGTTTTCAATATTTCCCAATTTTGTTCAAACGTAAGGCGACCCATTTCATATATGTGAAACATTAGACTAATTGTACGAATGACGTAAGTGTTCCCACACTCGAAATAATTGATAATTGAAATTGCAAACGCTAGATAGACCACCTGTTACAATAATACCAAACCATCATACCATTATATTTATACAATCATACAATCATACCATGTTATATACCATCTTACCAAGATACGAACATACCATCGTAACGTCATACTATCATACCATCTTCCCACTATACCATCATACCACCGTACCATCATATCATCATACCATTATACCATTGTTCCATCATACCAGCATACAGGTTTTATACTTCAAACTGAACCTTTAGCAAATTATATGATTGGCCAATTAGGACGGAACTTGGCTATTTCTTAACGGCTTTAAGTGAAATTTGACATCCGCGATGGAAATGGGATTCTAAAACAATTTTTGGATAAGCTTTTGGAAAATGGCTAACTAGGACGGAACTTGGTTATTCCTTAACCGATTATATTGAAACTTTACATGTGCGTTGGAAATGTGATTCTAGAAACATATTTAGATAAAGTTTTGGAATATGGTCAATAAGAATATAGCTTAGCTGTTTCTAACCGATTATGAGGAATTTTGACGTTTCCAACGTATATTGAAATTTAAAAAATTCATAAAAATTTGTAATAAGTGGGGTTAGGCTGAAAGCGAACTCCCTTATTCCATCGAAATTTCTATCTTACTTGCTTTGGGTACTCCTTGCGGCATGATTCCTGTAGCTCAGTCAGGTATAGTAAATTGGGGTGAGTAAATTGGGTACTACAAGTAAAATATTGAATTAAAAGATAATTAAGAGAATCGAAAGAAATGTGAGCTTATTACTTAAAAGTAGTACGATTTCGAAAGGGGCTAAAGCACCCAAAACGTGAATTGACAATTGCAACTCAACATACGGGATTGATGTGAGAACAGTACAGGTGTACACGTTAAGTTAAACCTGTTACACTTCAAATTGATATTTTTACCCTTCAAATTAATCCTTTTACGCTTCAAAGATCCCTTCTCATTTCAAATTGAACCTTTAACATTTCAAATTAAACCTTTAGCAATTCATATGTAAGGCCAAATAGGATAAACCTATCTATTTGGCCTTACATATGAATTGCTATCCTATCTATTTCTTAACGGATGTGAGTGAAATTTTACATCCGCGATGGAAATGGGATTCTAGAATGATTTTTTGATGAAGTTCTGGAATATGACCAAGTGGGATGGAACTTGGCTATTCCCGAGCCGATTATGATGAAATATGATATGTGCGTTAGAAATGGGATTTTAAAATGATTTTTAGATAAAGTTCTGGAATATGGCCAAGTATAGGATTGGATCTTACCTATTCTTTAACCGAATATGAGGAATTTTGAGATTTACGATATATAGTATATGAGATTCTAAACTGATATTTCTAATTCCGAGACTTTATACTGTTAGTAGTTTCAATTCTGCGACGCGTGTCCGCCGCGCACTATTTTTTTTAAACATTTCTAAACTGACCGCTCTGACAGCGGTTACTCAGAAAACATAACCCAAACCTTAAAGTAAATGATTGGTGAGAAAAGTGACTAAATCAACAGCTGCCTGATTCACAGAAACCTCAACAGACAACATTACAGAAGTCACATTGTAATATTTCTCACAACCTCATCCAAAAATTATTGGTCATTCACATTTCCTTGTTTGTTGGAAACGTCAAAATTCATCATAATCGGTACAAATAACTAAGTTCCATCCTACTTGGCCATATTCCAGAACTTCATCCTAAAATGTTTTTAGAGTCCCATTTATTATTGATTAATTAGGGATTTGATGAATGTCAATCTTGAGTGATACCTGGCACTGGAATCCCTAATTTCTTCCCGTATTGTTGGGACCTGGAGATCTTTATGAATTATATTGTTTCATACAAACCATATGGTGCACAATGATTCTTATAAATTTAGACTGGAAACGCTAAAAAATGGCCAGGCTCGAGTTGCTGGCCGTTCCCAACAGCTCTATACGTCCAGATAGGTTGTTTATAATTTTATAGAGCAGTAGTTTATTTTTAATCGATAAACTAGATTTTCTGAATATCAACTAATACATTTTTGTCCGATTTATTCCTAATTGATTTCTTTTTGTCCATATATGTTTACGCCATGTTAGTGGTTTGTCGGGGTAAATACCAAAATATTTTACTTCATCAGTCTGATGTATATCCTGGTTATTGATTTGTATTGGTGGACATGTACCTATTCGCATAGTAAAGGTTACATGACTATAGATTAGCATCGTTAACTTTAATTCGCCATTTTTTCATCCATGCTTGAATACTCTTAATATTCTCCTGCAAAACTTCTATAACTTTATTAGGGTCTCTATGTGATGAGAATACTGTCGTGTCGTCTGCAAATGTTACGACAGTTACTTCATTTCTAGTAGATATATCTTCGGTATATAGCAGATTTAATATCGGCCCCAGCGCGCTGCCCTTTGGTACACCAGATTTAATTGAGCAGGCTTTTGTATACGCAGCATGATGTTTTATTATAAAATATTTGTAAAGTAGATATGATTTTAATATTCTGTAGGAATCATGTGGCAACCATTGTCAAAAGCCTGTGCTATGTCCAGAACAATATATTTTTTCCTCCTCGGCTTATTCAATTACTTGTACTATTCAGTGTATACTTGTTCTATTGTTGAAAGTTCTGGCCTAAATCCAAACTGATCCAAATGATCCGTAATCAGCTTCTTCTCCGAAATATAGGCTTTAAACGCTTAAGCAGTAATTTTTCAAATACTTTACACATAATTCGTGGCAAGCTTATAAGTCTTTACGACGTAACTTCTTCTGGGGCCTTGCCTGCTTTTTGTATTAATATTACTTGTAAAACCTTTCATTGTTTTGGGAAATATCATGTCCTAAGTATAGCGTTGTATAAGTAGGTTATAAGTCGAATACTTCTTATCTGGCAACTGTTGCAAGATGTTTCCTGTGGTAAGATGATATATCCCGGTGCCTTTTTAGGATTAACCTCTCTCTGTATCACAGATCTTACTTCTAACATAGAAAACTTCGTGATAATCACTCATGAGACTCATCGGGGGAATATGCTATTGTGGTTGTTTCAGTTCTTAGTCGCCTTCCACAGTGAATAATCTGTGTTTTCTATTGGTGAGAGTACTTATAGAGATGTTCTTGAATTGACCGATTTTTTCATTGAGAAGCAGTTTTTTAACTGTTTGACGGCTTTGTTTAGTTTACGATAAACGTTGGTAAGTGTCGGTAAGAGTAAGATGATTTACGTTAATTCATACGTTGTTTCTGAAACTTGATTAGGTATATGCTTGTATCATGTACAAACAAATTTAATAACAACTGAATGGCGTAAATGTAATTTTAACTGCACCTGAACATTGTCATCCGATTTGTTTGAGGGAAGACAAGGTTCAGCTAAAGCTCCGAAGACCAAAAAAAAAAATAATAAACGGAAATATTTTAGTCCAGAATATTAAATAAAAAATTAAAGTTTAGCTTGTATTCAGGAGTATTGGTGTTTGGGAAACCTAAAATAAAAGAAGACAGAAATCAAATTAATTTCAAATATCGTTGATAATAAAATTGCAATTGGCGTACCTAACCATTATGATTGTAGTAACGTAAAATTAATGTCCTAAATCCCTCATTTAAAAATAAGTTCTGAAAAATAAAGCATTCAAAGAATCTGTGATATTTGCTTACCAGCTGTACCATATATTTACGCTTTCCAAACATGTGGAGAAAATTGTGAGAAACTATACAAATATTTTATAGGCTATGAATTGGAACTACTAGTCTTTGATACTTACGTACCCTTAACAGAGGATATTAATAGAATATAATATTTTCAACGTTAAAGGGAGCGAATAATTCAAGAGAGGATCATAATAAACCGAAAATTTAAGATTTAAATGCTACACTAGGACAGTTTATTACAAACCGTTTCATAAGGAATGAACTACAACCAAAACGCAAGTTTTGATTCGTTTTTTATGATTTATTAAGAGATTATAGGATGCAACAACTGGTAGCAAGGTATAATAAACCTAAATACATAGTTTGTAGCTTGATTCAGTTATTTTTAGACCAAAAAAGTTGTAATCAAGCCAATATTAAAGAGTTGAAGAGATTATGTGATACTTTCGATGAAGTTATGCAAGGTTTAAGAGCGTAAGGTAAGTAATAAGCACCTGGTGCATATATTAGTCGGTTAAGTAGATGCAGATACGAAATAATTATAGGCTAAAGAAGTGGTTGGTAATGCATTTCTCACATTTTATTAACTTTCAAAGTTTTTAAATTACATCTGCTATTGAATCTTGTATTGGTACAAGACAAACGGGCGCTGTGCAAAAATGCGTCAAATCCCATCACATAACTCAAACAAATAAATGGGGTTGTATCGCCTGTAAAAAGGATCATTTTTTGTGTAAATGCCCTATATTTAAAAGCATGAATGTGGCAAACCGAGCTAAAATCATAGAAAATTCGAATAAATTTGGTAATTGTCTGCTAACAGGAATGTAGAATCAACAAATAATACGCATACGACATCCTGACAAAATAAGATAATTAAAATTTTGAATAGTGATGGGTTTAAACTTCGTAAGTGGAAATCAAATTCCGATTTTTTTCTTCAATCATTAACGGCGAATATCACCGTACAAATTCTAAAGGTTGACAAAGACGACCAAAGCACAAATACTCTAGGTACTATGTAGTACCCATAACGTGATATATTTTCTTTAAATTCGAAAGTTATAAATTAAACGATCCGTTAGGATAGTTATCGCCTATCATCATTATGCTTTAAAATGTTTTACAACAATTATGTCCTGTAATCTGAAGTACCTCCAACAGATTCAAATACCTAGATGGTTGCTGCAATCTTCAAATCCAACTTCAATCCAGCTTCCGAGTCAGCATACAGCTGCGTGTTATATTTAAGAGTCAGTAACGAAGTCGAATCGAATCCATAACATATCGACTAATGTGTTGAAAAAGTAAGGTGGCGCCAATATAGCAAATAAGTCTGCCAACAAGTCTGGAACTCTGGTGGATTTCTCTAGTGAAATATTGCCAAACAATATTTAATACTGAGGAAGCAAATGTTTACGCCTGGACGGATTCTATGGTTGTCTTACAATATGGTTATTAGATCATCCGGCGAGATGGAAAACATATAGCCAACCGAACGACAAACCAATGCAGACATGTGTCTTCCAGTCAAAATACCGTAGATTACATATCCAGAGATTTTAATGTAAAGCAAATTCCGAATTTAGAGAGTTGGTGGCAGGGACTTAGCTGGTAGACAACAAACCAGAATCACCAGCTATAAGGAGGTGGATATTGAAGAACGCAAGAAAAGAGTAAACGTACTACCGAGGGAAATAAGATTGTCATCGAATTGCTATTGTAAATATATATTCATCCAGGAGCCTTACCATCAACTCCACTGTCGTTCGTTTGGTGATTAGCTTTTGAAATTTCTGTACTGCAGAAAACGCAAATCGAAAATATGAATGTATGCCACATATGCCACAAGAATCGTATGCCACATATGCCATCGTGACAACTGGAAATATCCACGCGCTGTATTTTATGGCGAATATCAAAGCGTAGAAAAATGTTTAATACTGAAATGCAGTTTGGCGTAATTAAACTTCAGTATACAGACAAATAACTGTAAATTCAGTAAACAAATATTCACATAGCTTTGCATTGTTTGTGGTTTTGTATTAATAGGCGAAGTGAAAATATATAAAAGCGAATAACAAGAACTTCGGCGGAGTCCGTGGTAGGGCTCCTGGTTTAAAATTAAGAAGAAATTTAGAAGATAACGACTTATACATATTCTTCGATTTTGTGGCATACCTAAAACTAAAAATGTGGAATAGTGGGTTCTTATCCTATTTAGAGTACACGGAAGCTGAACATTTTATAATTCATGCAATCCAAGTCACAAGTTTTAATCAAGAACTTGTTAAGCTGAAACGCAAACTCCAATAGAATCTAATAACGTGCTAGCTTCACTAGAATCCTCTATAGATCCTCCTTGGAATCCTACGAGTACAGGTGGAAGGTTAATAAATTTGGAGTTCAATTACTGTATTCAACATCCAATTATTCTACCTAAAAATCATCTAGCAAATGTGTTAATAATACAAGAAGTCCATGCCAGTAATCTACATGCTGGGAACATATTGATGAAGAATATACTACGGCGAAAGTATTCGTTGATACATGATTAAGAAATACATTAAATCATGTGAGACTTGTATCAGGTAACGAAGCACTCAATGATAGTAAAAAATGGTTGCTTTACCTGCTCAAAGGTGTAATAAAAAACGGCTATTTTTAAATACTGGTGCGGACTATTTAGGGCCTATACAGCCCGAGATTGGCGTTTTTGGTGGGTCTTGCCATATAGGCTGTTCATTTAGAGTTATTGAGCAGTCTCAATACAGACGCTTTTCTGGCTACACCTAAAAGATTTGTGTCACGCCGAGGTTTACCCAATCAAATCTGGTGTAATAATCAAACGTTCACTAAAACTTTATTGGACCTAACAACGAATTAAAACGATTTAAAAGGGAAATCTTACAGCAATAAAATAAGAAACTAATTTCCATTTTTGTCTTACCGAACGACATTGAGCTTAAATTTATTCCAGCCAGTGCTCTACATTTCGGTGATCAATGTGATCACCATGCGAAGACCGATATGTCATATATATTAACGAAGACATCACAAATTTTCAAATACTAATGCCAGGCTATATCCTCATTGGCAAACCGTTGTTAGCTGTACCGGAACCACTATTAGAAAATGTACAAATAGAAAACTATCCAGACGGTGAAATATTTAACTGCGCATTCATTCCAAGAGAACAGGAACGAGGTAAATGGAGAAAAGGAAACTCATATCAAAATAGATGACATTGTATTGGTAATTTAAGATAATCTGCCACTCAATTAAAAGTAAAAAAAAATATTTATTAAATAAGTTAAATGAAAAGAATTCAAAATGATACCAACCTTCAAAAGGCAATCGAATTCCAAATTTAGAATTCCGTGGCTATTTTATTCGGAAAAATTAATTCCAATTTCAATTCCAATTCCTTGATCAAATAAAATACGACTGATATTTAACGTAAATGTCAAATTGTCAAACAATAATAAAAACAAAACAAAACCAGGGTTATGAATAACTGTCAAAAAATTATTCACCGAGATTTCAATTTGCTATTCTAATAAAGAGGACAGCACCATTGAATTAAATGCTGTTCAGAGATGTAATGTCTGATTATAGATGTCATTAGTCAGGGTATTCATTTTTCAAGTGAGTATGCAAAATTTGAAAATAATAGCAAAATCCGTGAATTTTTTAATGATTAACTCAAGTGCCGCTTTGCAATAGACAAGCCAAGGATAAGTTTACAATTAACTTTGGTGTTGTGAAGTCTGAGATTTATTTCAATAATTAAATTTAAAAATGTTTAAATTGAATAAACAATTGGAAAGAAAAAATTAAAAAATTTGTTATTTTAAAAATTACAAATACGTTTTTATAAAATATTTGGTTCTCAAATTAAAATGTCCAATTATCGAACCATTTCGAAATTCAAGTTTCAATTTGTATTTCTTTTATTTACGAATTCATTCTAAATTGGCGTAGTATTGTGATTGGTGCAAAGAATAATTTTACGTTTATAGAAGTTAAAAGTCAGAAATTTGAAAATATCTGGGTTACCATATTAGACCTTCCTATAGATTAAACCCTAAAAATTGTATTATCTAAAAAATTTAAAGTTGTGATATTGTATTTGCAATTTTAATTTTTTCATTTAAATTTTAAGCTTGAATTTGCACACCAACGATTCAGTTTGATTGGAAAATATTTACATAAACTTAATTATAATTTTAGAGTGAAATATAAGAGAAAGATACTACCCTCAAGTCAATAAATGTCCATCGAAGAATGCAGAGATTAATGCACTCTAACTTATGTGCTACAATTCGAATAACCAAGATATTTTGTATTGAACATACGAATCTATAAAGAAATCTTGCAAGGTCAAAATAGTGTACAGTCCATTTTGAAATGTTCACCTTCCAATGTCAATGTTATTAAATTCTCAATGAATTTTGATTACGCTTACTTCTGAGAATATTTCAAAACAAATCGAATCATAAGAAACAGAGATAAAAAACCGACCTCGAGCTCATCGACAACAATTACATATAGGCAAGAAAATTTATTTAAAAAAGTGTAAACCAAAACCAGTTTGATTAATAGCTGTATGCTTAGCTCATCGGTTATGTACCGCTTACCTCAAAAATGATATTTAACCAAGGGACCTTACAATAGAAATTAATAAATGTGTGAAGCACCCTGTTTTGTCTTTTGTTGGTTTGTTTTGCATTTTTATTGTGTAAAACCAGATTTGATTACATTTCTTATACATCGCGTCTAGTAAAAACTTTTAGTTCGGTAACAACTCTCAAACAAGACAATAGTGTTGTGAAAAAACGGTGTACGGTGGAATAAAAAGAAAAGCAAAAGATGAGATTTTATTTATTTCTTATCGTTACGGTGTTAATTAGCTGTGCGTTATGTGAAGAAAAATTTGAACTACGCAATCATTACTATGGGAACAGTAAAATTGGTGAATTAATTCTAAATGAAATCGCTCGTGAGGGTAGTCCGCTTAGTAAAATAATCGAGTACAAACGATTTTTTGATGAGATGGTACAATATGATGGTATGTACAGTATTGCGGGGACAATTTTAGGTTATCAAGTTAGTCAGCTGAGCAGAAGTTTGGTGGAGAATGAACAATTAGATGATATTAAAGCGAATTTATTAACCGAAATCAAACAAGTACCATGGAATATGACGATCACTTTGTATAATATTGCATTTGAGAAATATTTGTGCTCCAGTGATGAACAACATGCGACCGAACCGTCATACTACAAAGTATATACATTACAGAATTTAGATGATAATTGCTATTGGAGTTTTAATGCTGAGGCAAATGGACGATATTTTACGATTCGGAATAAAGCAAACGATCGATATTTATTTGCAGCCGCAAATGAGTTCGATTTGGATGAAGAGCGACGTACTATTTATACAATCGCCAATACCAGTGGTATTGTGTACACAAGTGACAAATGGCAATTGGAACCGATGCGCAATACACGTACGAACAAGGTGCTTCAGTATCGCATCAAAAATCTATTTTGGGATGAATACATCTACAATTTTGATGATAATTCATTGGATCGTGAGGTATTGGCATGGAAACCATTAGGATGTGATGGTGATTCATGCCGTTGGAAAATAGCAAGAGGTATTGATCTTCGTTTTGGTATTGATGACATGTAACCGTTAATAATATTGTTTAAAATAATAATAAACTATGGGCTATCTAAAAAAAAAATATTTCTGCTTTTGTTTCTTTTAAGGACCTAATGAGCTACCGATTGAACGTCAAAACTTCTTGTCGACGTTCTACGACCGGTACCATGGTAATAATCACATCGCAGAGGTACTACTAGGGCACGCCGTCAATTCATCTACCCAAATCACAGAATACCGTAATTTATATGACTTGATGAATCGACACGATGGTTTGTACTCAGTTGCTGGTATGACACTCGACTATAATGTATACAAGTTGCTGGAGGAGAAACCATACGATCCAGATTTAGTGTATATCGAGGAAAATTTCCGTAAACTATGGAAAAAATTCCCATGGCAAAATCGAATTCTAATCAAGAATGAGCAATACAAACGGTTTTTGTGTCCGAGTAGTGAAATGTTTAAGAATACGAGTTATACAATGGCATACACATTACGTGATAGTTCGTCGTGCCAATGGAAAATTGAGGCGGATCCAAGCGGGCAGTGGTTCCGCATAAAAAGCGTTGCAAACGATGGATATTTATTTGCCGCACCAAATGAGTATAATTTTGATCCGGCAAGGAGACGTGTCTTTGTCGCAAATAGTACCGAGGAAATTGTACCTGACACGGATAAATGGTTGTTTGAACATGCCCGCCGTTCTGATCTATTGGTGCGCATTAAAAATTTCTTCTGGGATGAGTTTTTATATAATTTTAATGATGGCAAATTGGATCGCGATTTGTTGACATGGCGACCGTTTGGGTGTGATGGTGATGCATGTTTATGGCGTATTATCGATGCTGATGCAACGTACCGTGAAAATTTAACATTGAAACGATTTGGTAATTTGTAAACTTTTGTAAAATCTATTATCGTGATTTTGTATATCTTAATGCTTTTTTAGTTGTAATGCTTCCTATACTCGATTTTTATGTAGTTTTGTAAAGTTTTATATTTGATAATCAAATATATAATTTGTGTGACTTTTATTGATTGTTCGTGTTAATGTTTTTTTTTTACTTTCATTGAACTTTAATCCAAAATTGTTTGATATTTAGATTTTATTTTTGCTTGTGATTTTGTATTTCCTTGTTTTGCTTCTTGCGGAAGATTCAAACAAAATCAGTTTCTACAATTGGGAAGGTAAGCGATGATAACAAGTTAAAAACTGTACTCCCCGGTGACTAATACAAATTATCTGACACCACTCTGAACATTTCGAAAATGATTTTCAAATGTTAACGGTTTTGTAATGATTGTGTTGGTTTCGAGGTACTCTGAAGATCTATTGCTTGAACTGGAGTACCTGACGACCCGAGCTGTTCCAAGTTTTCCGGATTGGATTGAATGTTTCTATTTGAATTGTTTTGTGGAGTGAAATTATTGGAATTTTGTCGGCTATATTATTTATTTTGATAACGAAATTTATTACGGCACTCTTCGAACTGATGTCCAGAAATTTTACAAAAGGAGCAGAATAAGGAATATCGATTATTTGGCCTATGATGATTTGGATGTTGTTGTTGATTTGAAAATGGATATGAATAGCTAGTTCGGCACTGTCTTGCGAAATGTCCCAATTTGTGTAAAAGTAGTGCATGAACTAGGCGTATTAGGAGAGATATTTTGGGAACATTTGTTCGAAAGTTCTTCGTCAGCGGCACATTTTATATATTTGGCTAGACATTATGAGCTTAGTGAAATAAACAATGGAGAATTGCAATTTTTAATTATCGTTTAAGGCGTTTGAAACTGGAAACTGTTTAGCATTTTGAGCGAGGTTATGAGGCTGCACAATTTCGATTACTTAATAGTTTCCATTACCCCTGTGCTCTGCTCTCAAATTGCAAGTCTAACTAAACGGTGGATACCTTGTTAACGTGCACATCCATTTGTTTGTAATATTGTGTAATTTTGCACCCTTGATTCAAAATTAAATAAAGTTCAGAATCAAACTTTATCCTTTCTTATAAATTTATAAGATTTTCGATAATTTTTGTTTACACCTTATTTATTCATTACAACGAAGATGGAAAAGCCCAAAATTAGAAATTCACAATTTTTTTTTTCTAAAAGGCCCTAAAAGGTCAGACGGTTATTCCAATTTGATTGGAAATTGCTACGTGTGTATACATGTTGGTTGAAAAAATTGGTCGGATGTGTTAGATGGTAATTTCCATCAGACCAGTAGACCAACCAATCAAATTGGGTCGTGTGTATTTTTCTAGTCTTTTCTGAAATTTCATACATGGATAGCGGAGCTTGAAAAAATAAAATAAAAATTGTTATTTCTTGACGCAGTGTTTGTTTTTCAAACAAACGTCAAAATCGAACCAAATAAATTGGATTGTTTGTACCGAATATATGTGTACTAACCAAATTGGTTGGACCAACCAAATCGGATCGTGTGTAACTTAAATTTTACTTTCAGTGGGTTTTTCTGTTGTATTTTCAGTTTTATATTTTTTTTTTAAATAACTGCAAAACTGTCAAGCGGTTACTAACTCAAATATCCTACATTAGTAGAGTAAAAACAAAATTTCAATCAATACAAAAATAAAATAAAAAATCGGCGAATTAAATAATTATCTTGCTAATTATTGATATTCGTAGAAAGTTCGTTCCATCTATTTGCATATAATTTTATTTAATATAAATAACGTCTAAACGTAATGTGTAATGACAGAACAATAAAGCTAAATGGCTAATTCATTTTAATTTTAAAATTAGATGTATGTACTTAAAAATTTGTTTCCATTGAAAGAATAAATTAAATTTTATTCAGTGGAGGGAAATTCTGTTAAATGAAAAAAAAAAAATTCTAATAACTGAAGAAAAATTCGGTGGTCGGAAGGTGAAGGAAAATTTAACTAGAGGATAATTCTACTAATTGAAGAAAAATTCTGTTAGGTGAAGGTTTAATGAAAAATCCGTTTAGTGAAGGATTCTACTAAGGCAATGATTTTCGGCATAATCGGTTAAGAAATAGCCAAGTTCCATCCTAACCGACCATATTCTAGAATTTTACCTAAAAACTATTTTAGAACCCTATTTTCGTCAAATATGTTTTATTTCACTGTAAAATCATTAAAATCACATCACACATCATTTAAACAAATAAAAAATCCTTGAATAAATACACGATTAGCCAATTATGTTGCTAAATTTTGCGGGATCGATATAAAATATTGCATTTCAAAATGTTGCATTACCAAAATCTTGCTTCTTGCTATTAATCTTGCAACATCAAAATCTTGCATATCAAAATAATGCAATTATTTTTCTATTCCTTTATAACATACATTACATTTATGTTTGGTAAAATCAATTCCTGTTCAAAAGGAACACCATTCGCAGGCTTGTCACACTTTCAAAAATGCTCTTTTAATTAATAAATTTTGAAAAATGAACAAAAAACTTGTGTAATGGCGAGAATTGAAATAAACAGTTTATTTATAAAATAATAGTAAATTCTGGAAAATGGGGAATTCAATTAATGAAAACAATTTATTTAATGAATTTCAACGCTATTAGAGTGAGGCAAATCTGCGAAAGCATAGCCGTATACTGCCTTTTCATCTATATTATATAGAGTGACGTCAGGGGTCATTGGGTATGTTTTTTTTTTTTTAAGAAAATACATGTCAAGGGTGATGCAGAGTATCAACCATCCTTTCAACTCCCCTATTATTGCATAAAATAATATTAAATTTATTTTTGATTTCAAAATCTATTTGGGGTCATCGTGTTAATGTCACTCATTAGCCTTTTACGCTTGTACGAGTTCGTCCTCAATGCCTTTTAATTTGTTGAGATCTAATAAACCATCTGAAAGCCTATTTATTTAGCACTATCTGTGCTACCTCGGAACTACTAAAATTACTCGAATGTGACTTTGATAAGACTGTTATGCTATGGATTACCCAGCTTTTCTTTCCTGTTTCTTTAAGGACGTTTGTTTCAAAATATGAGATTTAATAAATTGGTTGTTGAACTGTCGCAAAACTACTAAATTTTTTTTCCATATTTGTCAAGCTTTTATGCAGTGCAGTGTGGGAAACAAATCTTTCTTGAAATTGTTACATCAGAACATACGCAAGTTTCTTGATTACTTCTGACTGATTAGTCTTCTGAATCGTCGAATCGCCAATATTGGTATCCTTTGATTTTGTTTTCTAACGGTGAGAAAAAGAAAAACATTTTACACTGTACCGCAACAATTTCACCTTGAGCAAAATTAGAATCAGGCTTCTATTCGAAAATCGATAAAATGTGTAATTTTGAAGATGTCGTGGTGTTAGAACCACGTAACTAAAAAATTACAAATTATACGAGCAATTTAAAATCAAATGGCTCCCGGATAGCCGGTTATATACATAAGGGTTAAGCAAAAAGCTAGTGATCCTATTTCCCCTTCAACGTTACAATGTACAGTATCGGCGCATGTTTTGTATTTTTTTATTATACATGCCCGATTTTAATTTGTATATACTTATAGGTAATTAATAAAAAGAAATTAAATTAAATTAAATAAAGATAGTAAGAATTAAAATTAAAATATTTTATTCTTTTATCAAAATTTATTTTTGGTTTAACATTTAATTTTTGTATTTTAAACCAACATCACGCGTATTATTAATATGGCAGATGGCCAACACAAACAGCGACTTGTTGTCGCGTTGATGCCCGAGGCAAGACTGATTATTTTAATTTTATTTTTGTTTTGTATTGTCGCTCCGTTGGTATACCTGAAATTAAATTGGTTTGTTCGTTTGTGTTATGAGTTCGCGTGCGAAGTAGCTATGGTGATGAGTAAATGTAGAAAATTGAATTTAAATGAGCGAGCCACCACAACAGAAAACAGTTGTCGCATTATGGAAGGAACTACATCGAAATTTCCATCCATAATCCAACAACTGCATTCTAAAAAAAAAACATTATAGATGATTTGGTACCTAGCAAAATAATTTTGTCTTCTTCGCAGATATCTTCATTTAACACAAATAAGTTCCCTTTGAGATATCGAAGTTGTTGAGGAATATCAATTTCTTCCAAACTGCTGGACTCATTCGTGATACCAGCACGCGCACGGTGAATTTTTTTTGTGGCTCTTCGTTAGGTAGGTATACATATGAATCGCAAAATGTAGCAACAGTTACCTCTGTAATTAAACATGATGGTGGTAGGTCGCTATTTTTAGCCATAGATTTTTCTAGTTTTTCGCCATAAGTGATAATCAAATACGTCGATGAATAATTTATGTTTGCCTCTATTGGATACTACCGTAGAAACAATTATTTCTAGAAAGTATTACAATTTAGTTTTAATACAAAATACTATAAAAGTAATCATTAATAGTACTTACTTCTGTTTTATGATAAGTGAAAATTTGCGAAATAAGTGAAACTAGAATTATTTTACGATGGTTTTTATATAATCTGTATACACTCGTGTTCACCAGCTTAACGCCAAGTATTTTTGAAGTACATATATTTTCGCTTTTATTGCCACATCTGATTTTTTTTACAATCTAATTCACACTGAGCTATCATAAATTGGGTAACACTATCGTTTTTAATTCAAATACCTCTATAGGTCATGATTTTTGATTTTTTTGTGTAAAAACGTTGTTTTTGCAAAGTTCATTAGCACTAGCACTACCGACCCGTCAAAATGACGGATTTACATTTTTGAAATTATTATTTTTTTATTATTTTGTTAGAATTGTTTTGGAAATTTTTGATTATTTTTAATATATAGTAATTACTTTATTGTCATATTCAAACTCATCATAAATTTCTAAAATGTTTCTAACATAATAATAGAAAAATAATAATTTCAATAACGTAAATCCGTCATTTTGACGAGTCGGTAGTTCTAATGTTAGAAATAATAAATTTAAATTCCAATATTAAAATACATTTTCTTTAATCTTTTTGATTAATTAAAAGTGCAATATATTTAAAGTGGTATTTAAAACGAAATATAAAAATAGCCAAAGGAAAACAATTAACATCTGAAGAACCCAACAACTTACACTGAGAAAATTTGTATCTTAAAAACAAAGGATTCTTCTTTAACTTAAAGAATTGTTGCCTATAGATTTTGCGCAAAACTTTTTTGGTTTTAACTTAAACAATTCGGAAAGTTTAAATCAAAGTTTTTTTTTTATCATTTGGAATAAATTATTGTGAAGTAAAAACAAATGACTTTTTTTTTCACCAGAAGGTTATTGAAAACCTAAATTATTTAATTCAAAGAATTGTCACCTTTTGGTTTAATGTACAGAAGATTTTGATTTAAAGATTATCGTATTTTTATTTAAAACATTTTGAACTTTTGTTTCAAAGATATATTTCTTTTAGCTCAAAGAATGTAAATTTTTAAAAATTATATTTATTTAGGCTTTGTTTTAAAGGATCGTAATATTTGTTTCAAAACATACTTTCAAAGGGTGATTTTAAAAAGATTAGTAAATCAAAATTTTTAATAAAATAAAATAGTTTTATTTTGAAATTCTTTATTATGAAATATGAACAACAAATAATATATAAAATTAACTTCCTCTCATAATTTTTCATTATTATTATCTTATTATCTTTGATTTAGATAATACTTAAAGAAATTGTATACAACATGTACATTACACAACTTACGTGTATTCTTTAGCTCTTATAACCTTGCGCCCCGTATTTAAATAACAAGAATTGACCGGCAAGCTATTTATTTGTAGGAAGTCAATCAATATTAAATCTTTGGAAGGTTCCCCAATATCATAACAATGGTAATGGGATATGAAAACGGCGTTATTGAAACTATTACATACTGCGTAATATGTATTACGTTCAATTAATATATCTCTTGTTTCATAGATAATAGTATTAGGTTCATTTTTACAGAAAAAAAATCCTACTTTATACATTGTTCCTCGGAAAATTAGACTATTTGTATAATATTTAATACTTTCTTTATGGGGTGTTATATTGGTATACTTTGAATCTCTTTCTCGACAACGAAAAATTTTTTCTATTTCAAACTCACTTTGAAAAAATTTGTTGGTCATAATTAGCTGAGCAAATTTTAATGAAGCTTTTATTGATAAGGTTAGTGGAATATTAAGACGTGATGTAATATTTCTAGCGTATTGTTTATGAATTTGATGTTCAGCTTCAAAACGAAAGCACCACAGAAACCTTAGAGGACCACATTTCCGAATTATTGTCGGATAGTGAACGAGGAAATGGTATTTGGGCTTCAACTTTTCGTTAAATAATTGTTGGTAAAGTGTAGTATGCTTCCAAATTAATATTTCCATTTCTTCTAAAAGTATATCATTATAGCTGCTCTGAACAACTAAATCAATTAATTTAATACAAATAAGTAAAAATTTGTAAACATTATCAGTAGGGGGAATGTCACATCCAATAATCAACGGCATAAAGTTATAAAAAGTCCAAATTTCTCTAGCCGTCATTTTAAAATTTCCATATTTGATATGGTTTTTCTCTATCGGTTCGCTTACATTTCCAATTTCTATTTCTCCATAATTTAACATTTGTTTTTTATAATTAAAATTTTCAAGCGATATGTATTTCTTTTTGAAAATGAAATAGTCCAATATGCTGCGCAAATTATATTTACAAATTCCCAAAAATACATCATGCATAATATCACATGCAAAATTATCGGTGATATGGAACGACGGAATTTCGTTAAAAATAGAATTTTCTTTAATCCCTGTTTCATGGAAATCTGTAAACGCTAATTCTAAATTATAATTATCCTTATTTCTTAAAAATTGAGGGAATTCTGTTACATCAGATTGTGTTTGCTGTTTATTACGATTACACAATCGACAAAAATGAGTTGCCTTGAATGAAGATGAGAATCCCATAATAGTATTAAGCCCTAAATTATCGCCTAATATTTGCCCAAGCAGAAAATGTATATGGAATTTTGAATTTTGTGTTTGTATTTCTAAACCATCGTTCTCTAAATATTTTATTATATCAATTAAGGGTCTTAAAGAATAGCCAATTCCAAATTCTTTCATGTCTCTAGACTTCACAAATCCAGCAACAAAGATATTATTTAATTTCGATGTTTGAAACTTAGGTATAGTTGGAAATGCGTAATAAATACCACACACATACTGAGTGTTTTCCAGCATGCGAACTTAAAGGGTCGTTCACTTCAAAGTCGTCAAAGTAAAGATTGAAAGGTATGACAATTTTCGTTGGAAATTTTAATATTTTTTGCTTCCATAAAGAACCATTTATAAAACTGTTTAATGTGTTTTCTGAACTCAGAAAATTCATATTATTTAAGGTTTGCTCCAATACGTCACCACTCTCAAAATATTTTCTTATTTGAAATTTTATATCAAGAAAGCAGCCCTCTACTTTACTATTATCTAAAGAAGGGAATCCATTAATGAAAACTTCAACTAATTCGTTATTAATCAAAAAAGATTTATGTTTTGAATATATACCTAAACGTTGAATATGTTGGAAAAATTTGTATTCTGTATTTATTAATTCAAACGGTTCATTCAAAAACTGTAAAATTCTTTTATGTTCTTTTCCCAAGCTATCGGACAAATAATCAGAGTAGGAAAGTAAACATGAACTTATAGATTTGGTAAGGTTTTCCGTAATAGATTTCTGAATGGAAAATACAATATTTCTTGGTAACGATTTCTCGCTGTGTAGATTTAGTGCGAGTTCAAGGCTTGATTGTTGTAAATATTCAATTGGATTTTCATAATTGTTTTCCAGTATAATAGGGCTATTTAATACATTAACGTCAATACTCTGTGAACTACTTCTTTGTAAAACTTTGGAAAACTCTCTGTTTACGGTCCGGGTATCGTTTTGAACCAAAGGTGCTATTAAATTTTGATTAGATGTAACTAGTAATTCTAAAGTATTTTTTTCATTTGGTAAGTGTTTCTTTAAATGTGTCTTATATTTATAAATATTTTGAAATATTTGATTGCAATTATTTTCAGCGCATTTAAATTGGTATATAGAAGGAGTCCCATGTAGGCTTTGTAGATGGTGTACAATTTCTCTAATATTACTAAATATTAAATTACACAAAAAACAATGTAACATTATTAATTATATTAATGAAAAATAATTCAATTATTTATTACTTAAACTACTTAAAATTAAAAAAAAAGTGTATTCTAAAAATTCAATATTATGCTATATATGTAAAACAACGATATTCAATGAATTATTTAAAAACTTAGAACTATTTAAAAAGTTTAACGAATTTTTTAATATTATTTTGCTTAGACTCCAATTCATAGAAGTACTCTTGCAAAAAATACCAGACCTCTTTACTTATGCTTGAATATTCTATATTAAATACGAATGAAAGTTTAATGAATATGTCCAAACACTTACGGAATGTTCCGCATTTGTATTTAATATCCTCATATATTAAAAAAAATTCTTTAATTTTTCCCCATTTACGTCCGACTACTACGATTCTTGGTTGTAGGGATCCAATTTTTTTTTTATTTCGTCCAGTTTACCATGTAGTTCATTTAAATTCTCAATAAAAATTACAAAATCCTCCTGCGCATCGGAAATGGTCGGTTTAAATTTTTGATTTACTCTCTTTGGCTGTATTATTGCGTGGAGTAATACGCAAACAATATTGTCTCTAGTATCTGAAAAAAAAAAAAAAAAAAAAAAATATTTTACAAACTATTAACAATATTATTTTATAACTATTCTTACTTTCATCTAAATTCTTAGTTTCAAGCATGTTGAAAAGAAGTTGATTGTTTTTATCTTTGATTTCGTTTGGGAAGACTCTTAATTTACATTTATGGTGATAAACGCATCGAATTTATCGAATAATTTTGTGTTTTGTAAAGGATATCCCACTTGGAAATCTATATCAATCTGTATTAAGTAAAAAAAAAATAATAATAATTTAGTGATCTGTATACTAGACAATTGATAGCACGGAATACGGAAAGGAGAGATTCTAATATAAAATTATTCATTCTCTATGTTTATACTCGTGCATATGCTTATATAGAAATTAATATTATAGCGAATATTATTAATGTTCGGCAATAAAATTAACGTACTAATTGATATTCCAAATGATGTCTATATAATGGCCACTCGACTAAAAACTCAGTAATATTTGTATTTGATGATGATTTAAATGCTGAAGTTTGATCAATTGACGTTTCTTTCCATTTATCACATATTAATTGCCAAGGTTCAAAATTTAATTTCAGCCATTGTTTGTTGTTTAGAAAATCGTCTGAAAATATGTAAAATACATATGCATAACATAATATATTAAAGTTATAAAAAAAAAATTACCACTGGGAATGGAATCGGGAGTAAACGGTTTTGCAATTTTGTCGGTTGTTGAATTCAAATGGGAAAGTTTCAAAAACTTTGTTGAATAGCACATGTTACTGTAGCGATCGTAAAGCTTTCCCGATGGTTTCTTCTTGCCCTTACGAGGAACGTAATACTCATCCTACATTGAAATAATTATAAAACATAGTACCATAGCATAAACTTTAAACAAATGAATTTAATTTATATTTAGATTTAAAATTATGTTTACCGGAAACTCAGTGATGAAAACCTTTGCAATATTTTGCGACAAAATCTCAAAATTTGTTCCAGCCAATCTATAATTTTTTGACATAACGTGGTCTATAATTAGATGAACCAAGTTCTGCCGGTGTTTTTTATCAAGACAGTTGTTCTTCTCGTAATAATTAATAACTAACCGCCCTTTGATGGTTTTTTGCAATATTTCCATAATGTCATACTCGCGATCGGATTCCAACGCACTTTAAAAGATAAGATATTAAAATTAGATGCAATTTTGTTAAACAATATAATATTATGTATTTACGTGCGGATCTTTGATGATGCTTGGCTAGATGTGGCGGATTGTTCATTGATCCACTTTATAACGCGGCTGTTTAGTGATCTGGTAGCATCTGAGTCAGGTAGAGGATTATTCTAATTGAGGTATTTAAACATAAAATGAATAACAAATTAAGAGCTACAATTTTGAATTATGTGTTGTTAGTGTTTACCGTGTCATTACGCCATTTGCGGAGACCGGCCTTAAAAACTATTTTTTCTCCTTTGGGATAGTTATGAAAAACATCGTCAATCCGATCTAAATCAATCACTTCAAAAGTTTTTACCGTAAACTCGTGACCATCCGCCAGGAAATTAATTGTTTTTTGCGACAACCCCCATGTTGACACCAAATTGCGGAATTCGATGACTTTGGTTAAATCATCGCCGGCATTTATTACTGTTATTGTTGATAGCAAAAACTCGCTGTCCATAATATTGGTGGTATTAGGTTGACTTGTGCTATCATCATTACAAGAAATATTACTTTCGATTTCGTCCATTTTAATTTGCTCAAAATAATGTACTCTAAAAATGTAAACGCAGCAATACAATAATACCCAATGCATATTAGATTTTTAAAAAATGTAGAAAGTATAAAGATAAACCATGTAAAAGGTTATCAATCACAACACAACAGAAAATATTATCCATTATCTATATTTTCATCGTTGTTGTTGTTGTAATTTTCATTTACTCAGGCCAACTAGCACTTATAGCTGTATATAGCCCACCATTGTCTATAAAACAACACTTCAATGTTTATAATTTTTGATTACACACTTTTTTTTTTTTTTTTTTTTTATAAAATTTCACTAATATTTTTATTTTTAAATATGAGTATATTTCTCATTTCTTAATGTTCATAATTACGCATTAACTTTGTTGTTTATATGAGCCACGTTCCCACTCTAACGAAAACATCCGTTTTCAAGAAGTTCTAGAACGAGACTATATTTTCATTTTAGCACGAACAACGCTATTTAGTTAATTGTTAGCCATCAAAGTTTGTCTTGCATATTTGAGATACAATTAATATTGAAATTATTTGGTAGGTATATATTAAGAAAATAATTTGAATAATAATTTAACTAGTTTAATTAATTATAAAAATAAGAACATGCAAGAGTTTCAATCACTAAAAATACTGTTATTTTTCTTAAAAAAGTCAAATAGTTTTCCATATGGGATTCTTTTTTTTAAACAATTAACACCAAAAATAATGTAATATGTATACTTACATCAAATTATCCCAAATATTGATTACACACTTTATCACACTTCTTTTAATTATATTTTAATATTTATTAAATTTCACTTTATATTAAAATAATCAACTCAATGCTTGCACGGTACGATGTTAAATGAAACCACATTCCTCACATAACCGTATATTGCATAAACAAATAATCAAAACATTTGCAACAAAGCCTTAAAACTTTAGTTTAAAATATTCACGATTTTGTCAGTGCATTTATAATTTGCTTTAAAGGTTAAGAACCTTTTATCTAAAGAATTAAAAATCATTCGATAACAAAGATTTTTTTTGTTTTGAAACAAATGATACTTTCACGTAAATTTTCTTTAAAATAAAGAATAATTTTCTAAAGGATTGATTCCTTTAAAATGAAAACTCAAATTTTTCTCAGTGTGGGCGTCGTAAAGCTGCAAAACACAACTACCTCCATGAACCTGCTGGCTACGGCTCCCAAAATCGAGGATGGACGTATTCTGCCACAACTATCAAAGAAAGGCGACTTATAGTAAGGAACACATCAAATTCAGCGCCTTCTATTGCGAAAATTAATGTCGAAAATTGTCGAAAATTGAAACAAAAACCAATTCACAAAGAAAAAAGAAAAAAGAAAAATCTTTGCTCCTGAAGTATTCTACTGGAAACATGAGTGGAAAGGGATAGTGTTCACGGATGAGAAGAAATTCAACATAGATGGCACCGATGGTTACAAGTTTTTCTACCATGATTTGATGAAGGATGAAGTAATTTTGTCGCGTCATCATAGCAGAACAAGTGGTGTTATTGTCTGCGGTGCTTACGACAAAATTGATCTTTACAGTTGAAAAAGGTGAGTCCTAATGGTGATGGATTTAAAAACATGCTGCAACAAACTTTTCCTCAAATTAATGAAATCTTCGGCCCAAGATAATCCACAAATTCACACCATATTATGCGAGATTTTGTAACGCAATATTTTGTAATACAACATTTTGTATGCAAGATTTTGTAATGCAATAATACCCAACCCAAATTAATTCCAATGAATAAAAATAAACCTGATGAGTCATATAGAAATTTTTAGTTGTAAAATTAGATTTAAATATAAATTAATAATTATAGATATTAAGCACTTCCCGATTATATCTTTATTACCAATATTTTTATTTCCGTTGGGCAAATTTAATTTCAGTTAGTCAAACAAATTTATATTAGGCGAAATAAATTCCCAATAGGTAAAGGTTTAGTAAGTTTAGGGTAACTTTATTACTTGATGACTAAAATCATTTTAGAATCCCATTTTCATCGCACTGGTTTAATTTCATCATAATAGATAAAGGAATAGCCCATTTCCATCCTTATTGGCCATATTCCAGAAATCTATATAAAATTATATAGATATATAAAATAATGGCCACGAGTGAAAACGTTTATTTTTAAAGAACATCAACCTAATTGCATGTTTCTGAGCAATAATCAATGATTTAACCGTATCATAATAAGTTCCACCCGAACATCAGATACCGTAACGTAAACGCCAATCAATTAACGCGTTATAATAACATATTAAAAACCCAAAAGGACAATGTGAACGTAATAGATACAAAATCCTGATACTGGAATGGAGGGAACTCTTCACAGCAGCTACAAGAGATTTCCAATCTAAATAACAATCAACATTTAATCCTAGGTATTTACTAGAGCTGACTGATTTAATTACCATGCAATTAACGGTACAAGCACCACTTCTAGAGCAGATAACGTCGTGGAACATAATATCACGGTTAAACGGCGGATTACTCGTGCTTAAATTAAGCAATACAACTTTAGTCTTTGCACTAAGTACAAGTTTGTGAACAGCAAACCATTCACTAAAAATATTAAGATCTGTATAATTACGAGAGACAGCCGTTGAGTAGTTGCATCAATCATAAGCAAATGACATATCATCCGCATATGCAACAACTTTGCCAAAAAAAATTTGTTTAAAAATAGAATTGACATAAGCAAGAAATAAGATGGGCCCCAGAACGGAACCTTGAGGCACACCGACATTAAGTTCAATAGTGCGACAACCACTAATACTAACTCGTTGCGAACGACCTTTCAAAAACGACTTAAGCCACTCATACAAGCAACCTCTAAATCCAATGTGCCAAAGTTCATCCAAAAGTATCCGGTGGTCCACCATATGAAGAGCACCCTGTGAAGAGCATCTTCTTTAATTTTCAAGAGCAGTTCTGAACCCAAATTGACATAAATCTAAGATAATTAAAAGAGTTTATGAATTCAATAAAACGGGATTTTACCGATTTCTCAAAGATTTTTGAGATAACCGGCAGAAGCAAAATCGGCCGATAATTCCATAATGAAAAGCGATCACCTTTTTTAAGAGCGGAATGACCGTCGCGGTTTTTAATGCTTGCGCAAAAATACTTTCAGTAATACAACGATTAAATGGTTCGCACAAAATATCAACAATGTTTTAATTAATTTCTTTTAAGATGGCACTGCTTAGTCCAATATTATCAGTCGTAAATTTGGTTTCCAAAGAATTTATAATAAAAAATAATTCCGTTGACGTGATTGGCCGGAAGAAACAATTTCTATTGAAAGGAATATCTAAAATCATAGTACTTGCGCGATGTGACTGAGTATAATTACTATTAGATCTCATCGATGTAACAATATTTTGAAAATACAAATTTAAACAATTTGCAATATCAATATGTGAAGAAATTTGTGTACCCGATTCATCGATTATTTCAGAGATTGCATTGCAATGCGCCCCTTTGTTAAGTATTTCATTTGCCAATTCCCACTACTTCTTACAATTACCGCTCGCTCTTTGAAATTGGTTAAAATACTATTTCGATTTTGCGTTTATAATTTGTTTATTCAATTCAGTCGAATACTTATAATACTACTTCTTCAGATTGGAATTTTGACTATGATTTTTAAGTTTCTTGCGAAGTTGGTTTTTCTTTATTACATTAAAAACTAAAGCATCTGTAACCCCAGGTTTGCATTTTACCGATTTTTTACGCGTTGCAAATACATATTTACATTTAGTGATATAATTATTTAAAATGTAGAGAAACAAATCAAACTGATTAAATAATAATCGGTTAAGAAATAGACAAATTCCAGCAAAATTTACAGAGATGCCCAAAATATAATTATGTCATCATGTCGTATAGACCTGTTGCAAAATCGTTTTAGGAAGAGTAATAAAACAACTCGTGCCTTAGAATGGAAAATATAAAAAATACTATTTATTCGAAAAATAACTAGGATAATCGTTAATTTGTTGTTGCTCGGACGATGGATGTCAAGCGACTTCACTTCGTTCATTTATAAAATTGAAGCGCACACGTAAGATCGACGCATGCTCAGTCGCAATAATTTGAAAAACCAAAAATCTTAAGAAACTACAGATAAAATTCGCCGTGGCGCTCACAATATGATCTACATTTTTCAACATTCTCCCACCTTTTTAAATTGCTTTAATTGACGATTTCGATAATTTAACAAACGTCCATATAGATAATGATTTATTTTAACATGTCATTCGATGTAGCGTTTCGGCATCTTGACTGCCCGCCCTCGTCGTGTCTGCAGTACCTGCTGCACTTCGGATGCGTTTTGTGGAGGCTCCATGGTGTCACCGGAACTTGATCCGCCCCTGTTGACTTTTCCGTCGACTTTTCCACGGATTTAGGGAGATATTCATCCGAATCCGCTTCCAGTGAAATCAATCGCTGAACTGGTCTAACCAATATATTTGAGGAGGTTTTGAATTTTTCTGTCCTAATTTCTCCGTCGTTGCCTTGAATTAGTTCTTGTATTCTGGCTAAAGGCCACTTGCAAGCCTTTTGGTTATCAGTTGAAATGAAGAATAAGTCATCGACCTTCAAAGCCTTATAGAGATCTTTATTGACTTTTATTATTCTGGAAAGTTGACCGAGGTACTCTATGCGAAAACGATCTTTGCCAGTCTGGTCCCTCCCACCATCTGGAATTTATGAGCTGTCTGGTTGTACACCCTCGTGACGGCAGATCGGCCGGATTTTTATTGCCTGGTACGTGTCGCCAAGTTTTGATATCAGTGGTCGCTCGTATTTCTGTTATTCTATTCCAGACAAAAACTGCTCATTGACCATTACGACGAATCCAGGACAAAACAATTGACGAATCCGTCCAAAAAATTACCTCCACCTTCTTTAATTTTAACGAATCGATTGAGGTTTTCATCAAGCGTGCTCCAGGCATTGCTGCTAAGAGTTCCATGCGTGGAATCGAAATATCTTCTCGTGGCTTCACTCGTGATTTCGCTTGTACCAGTTGAACGGACGTACCATTTTCTCCTTCCAAACGAACAAAAAGTGCAGCCGCATATGCGGTTTTGGTTGCGTCGACAAACATGTGGAACGTTACTTTGTCACGTGTGTCTCCGAAAATCCACCGTGGGACACTTAGATCTCGAAGTTCAGGAATCTGATCGCACCAGGCTTGAAACTGTTTTTGGTAGTCATCTGGGATCTCATCGTCCCAATTTAATTCTTTGATTCTCCATAAATTTTGGAGCAATATTTTCGGAGGTAGCAAAGTGGGCGTGGCCCAACCGAGTGGGTCGAAAACTTTATGCGCCACGGATAGAACAAAACGTTTCGTAATTTTTTCTGGTCGTTTTTCCGTTATTGTTATATTAAGTCCCAATGTATCTTTGTCCTTGTTTTACATCACTCCGAGTACGGCCCTGTTGTTAGATTGGCCATTATCGTGCGTCATCTCCCACCCTCGGAGGTCAAAACAGGCTTCTTTCATGATCCGTGTAGTTTCGTCTTAGAAATACTGGGCCTCCATGTCCGATTTCATGCTCGTGACACAATTATCGACGTAGAATAAACTGAACCATTGAATGAATGAATTTTGAACCATTTTTTTCCAAATGACAATCGATTGTTGCTCCTAGCAGAAATGGGCTACAGGTCAACCCGAAAACAACGCGACGGCGTTGAAATGTAATAATTTTTCTTGGTTCTGTCTTGCTCCACCAAAAAAATTTCAAAAATTGTCTATCCGAAGGCGCAATGTTTATTTGTAAAAATGTTTTTGCAATGTCAGCAACTATTCCAATTTCATGATTCCTGAATCTCAACAAAATATTAGGGATCATTTCTATTAGGTTTGGACCAGTTTCAAGGCATTTGTTGAGTGAAACTCCGTCTTTTGTTTTCGCGGAAGCATCGAATACTGGTCGGATTGGTGTGATGCTACTAATTTTTAGAACATGACGATGTGGCAAATAATAATCATGCTCTGATAACTGATCACTGGGCACTTCTTCGATAATGCCGTCTTTTTCCCAAGGTGACAATAAATCGTCGTACTTCTCAAACAAATGTTCATTTTTCAATTTATTGGTCAGATTAATCAATCTCTTTTCGAATATAAAACGATTATTTGCGAGTGGGGGGTGCTTCTCCTTCCAGGGAAGCGCCACTTCGTAGCGCCCTTCTTAAGTGACCCGAGTGGTGGATACAAAATTTGCCTTTGCTTGAGCGAGATAATTTTCCTTTGAAACGCTCTCTGCTGGATCTGTAATTCCCAGCGCATCAAGTCTCCATAAATCCGTAATATCTGCTTGGCGTTCCGAAAAATTTGTTGAATTTTTCCCCATTATAGTCCAGCCAAGGATAGTTCCCACCGCGGTCTCACCAGTGGGAATTTGTAAAATTTTACCTGTGTACAGTCGCCCGACCACATCCGTGCCTATCAACACAGCTATAGGTTCGGTGTCGTTGCCAATGTCGGATCAGTAGATTCCTTTACTTTTCAGCTCATTCAAACGTGTGCTGGTTTCATATGCCGCAATATTTTGACAAATGATATCCTCCTGAAATGCCGAAAAAATAAAATTGAAAGTACCATCAAGCTTACTTAGTGTGATGCGTGAAACTTGGTGTTGCCGGGGTTCTGACATCCCCCCCCCCCTCAAAAACAATAAGTGCACCATCTTCTTTTCACCGATATTTTCGAAACCTAATTTTTCGGCAAAACTGGCTAACACGTACGATTTATGCGACCCGGTGTCAATGACCGCGCGAATAAGTCGTTCTCTCGTTGGCCCTTTCTGGATTTCACCCACGGTCTGATCGCTATCATTTTTGGTCACTTCCCGACACATCAACAAAGCATGTTTTTTACCAAACCAGGCACACTTTATTCTAGAACGACACTTATTGTAGCTGTGGTTCAATTTCAAACACGCAAAATACGCTTTTTTGTCTTTTACAATATCTTGTTTCGCACTCAAACTCAATTTTTTTGCTTCTTCACACGCATCGCTGTCGTGACTCTCCCCGCAAAAATTACACTTACTCGGAATTTTGTTTGTTTCGTTCGATGTAAACAAAGCAGCCGCGGTTGGTATTGAAGTTTCTGTCACACTTCTGTTTTTCTTCGTACTTTTGTTGTTTTTGTGACTTGGTTTTTGCTCGTCGAATCCGTTTATCGCTAATGGAATTCTCTCTTCGTTTTGCACTTCTGATTCCAAGAATTTCATCAAAACATTCAATCGATCTTGGGCATTATCAACTCTAGTAAGTTGGCGTTGCCAGACACGCAAAATCTCTTCGGGTAGAGAGGATTCGACGAGAGAAAATAACATTGCGCCGCACATTTCCGTGGTGACGCCTAATGATTCAAGAGCTCTCAAATGCGTCTCCAACTTATCCTAAATCTGTGTTAAATTACCTTTCGACTTGCTAGGCACGAGTTTCAATAATTCCCGGACGTAAATTTATACTAGAAGATCGTCCCGTCCGAATCTATTTTTCAAACTTTCAACTACTTTCGTGTAGTTTGCCGCCGTCGGTGGATAACTGTTCACAACTTCGCTAGCTCTTGATTCCTCACACATCGATTAGATTTAATATTGGAACTTATCTTCGGTTCGAATTAGGGGGTCTTCGTACACTGTCTCAAACATGCTCCAAAACTGCAACCAATCTTTTGGATCGCCGTTGAAACGCTTCAGCTCGAGTTTTGGTAGTCTAAATTTTCGCGAATTTTCTTGTGGAACGTTCAGTGTCGAATTATTTCCACCATTTCTTGGGTTACATTGTGGAAAATCGATTGAATGCAGCTTTTGCCACTTGAAAACTACTTTTATATTCAACAGCACTTATATCTTCTGTCTTAAAATCCGCTTCAGAGCTATCCGCTTGTATCATGTGTTTAAAAAGCGGCCAATGCCGATTTGACATATTACGTAACGTACCATATGCCATAGTGTACTATATACCATTTTGAAATATGGCAAAATGTACATTATGTTGTAATGTACCAAATGCCTTATTGAAATATGCTGTTTTAAAATAAACCCTATTGAAATATGCCATAGTATACCATATGACATAGTCTACCTTATGTAGTTTTGAAATATTCCGTTTTGAAATATGCCATGTTGAGCGAATTCCTTGACAGAGGTGCCCAAATTATAATTATGTCATCTTATCGTATAGACTTGTTGCAAAATCGTTTTAGGAAGGGTAATAAAACAACTCGTGCCTTAGAATGGAAAATATAAAAAATACTATTTATTCGAAAAATAACTAGGATAATAGTTAATTTGTTGTTGCTGGTACGATGGATGCCAAGCGACTTCGTTCAATTATAAAATTGAAGCGCACATATAAGATCAACGCATGCTCAGTCGCAAAAACTTGAAAAACCAAAAATCATAAGAAACTACCGATAAAATTCGCCCTGGCGCTCACAATATGATCTACATTTTTCAACAAGACCTATGTGCATGTTTTTTAAAATATAACATAAATTATGCGATCTCTAAAACGTAGATTTTTGTTAGTTTATGATAATTGACAAATATATGCACTCTAAGAAATGTCTGTTGAATTTCACTATGATTATTAGAGGTTATCTGTTGCCAGCAATTTTTGTAAAATAATCACACCGAAAATGTGTGAATTATTCGATGTGGTTCACATGTCAAAGATATATAACCGCACATTATAAGTGTGAATTATTTATTTTAAATGCTGCAAAAATCATTGTACGTTAGTTCTAAAACTGTTGTAAAATACAATCCTATAGTGAGCTACCACCAAATGCGCGTGAATTAAATTAAAATAAAATTGAAATGCTATCTTTTCGAGCAATAATTTAAATAATTAATATGGGAAAATCAACTGCACTAGTGTAAATTTTAAATTAAATGCATTTCATGATTTTTATTAGTGAAAAGTCGTCGAAATTGTTGGAAATCACAAAATCTAATAGGGATTTTAAGTAAAACGGATATTAAATTTTATTTCATTTCATAAATTATTTATTATCAAAATATAAATTTAGTATAAATGGTGTAAGTCGATTATTGTCATTACATTATTTGTACTTAGGCGATTATTTGTGCCAAACGAAAAGCTAATGCGACCCGCACAAACAATCCTCTAAGTTTAAATAATACAATGGCGTAAACAGACTTCGATAGCCTTTTTAAGATTGATTACCATTGTCCATCAAACAGCCGACTACCAAACAACCACCTACAAATTTTTGAGTGGAGAAAATTTGAATATTTAATTTTAATTTGTGATGTGTTTATGATCTCACCAAATAGTACATAGGTACCTACATATTTCAATTTAAAGTTTAAAAATCTATACAATGCGAATAATTGCAAATTATTAGAATTACCCATTAATAACATAATTCGGTTTAATTATTGTCAGGTTTTGCAGTTTTTCTTTCGAAATTCCTTGTTGGATGTAAACTTCACTCTACTACATTTATTTATATTCCAAAAATAGCATATGCTAAAATTTTGTAGGTGGCTAACCCATTTTCTACAAAATATTGACATTCGTCAATAACATATGCTGTTTTAGTGTAGCGAATTATTTAGACGTCTTAGCCATTTAAAGGTGTTTTGTCAATTTGTGAGCGACTACACGCTATACCACTACAAGATCATTATAGCGGGAAAAGCAAAAAATTAAGCTACATGAAAGCCAATTATTTAAAACAAAAAACATATTCAAAGTCAAAATTAGACTACGTTACAGGAATACGAATCATGATCAATTTCAGATATTCTGTAAAAAAACAAACATTCATGTTTCTACATATAGATTTATCGTGCTTAGCCACTTTTGAAATACATAGAATATATTTTATTCATAGAAACTACGTAGCAAATTCAACCGCGATTTTCTAACTAGAATTTTTTATGAAACCAAATATTACATACTTTGCTACTTAATAAATCAAGAAACAGACTTTTGAAATTATGAAATGATAGCCAAATATAGACCTACATAGCTAAATAAACTCCAATCTAACTAAAACGTTTAATTAATTCCATCGTCTATCAAAAAGTCAACAACCATTACCGGAAAAAAAAACATTTTAATCAATATTCAGGGCATAATTTAACACAAAACGTAGTAAAGTGCTTAACACGGTATTTTCATTCTACATATAGAAAACGATATAATTGTAATTAAGATATGGTTTTTGTCTTAAGTTTTCTTTTGTTTTTTGTTTGTTTGTTTTTATTTCTTTTGACATAAAAACCCGTGTATAAGAGTAGTTTAAGCATAGAAACAAAAAAGCATAAAATTGAATTACAATCAACGTCCTTTTATTTATACATACATTTATTTGTTATACTACCAACAGAGTATGTATTATTATTTAGATAAAGCTTTTTTCCGTTTTCTTTTGTTGTATCTAATTTTCTTATGAGGAAAAGCTTCCATTAAAATCGTATGTAAAATTTTACGGTATAGGTGTACACTGCCTCTATATATAGATGGATGCTATATTGTGTTACATTTATATTCTATTATTGACGTGATTAGATTATATACTTTATTTAGCAAAAGACGAAACAAAAAAAAAATAAAATTATATGGATGTGTATACATAAAATGGAAACATAACATTAGATAAGACACTTCTTATGGTTTTTTATTACATTAAAGTGTAATTGATTGAATAACATGTATGTTTGTGTTTATATTATGAAGAATACATCTACTTATATATGGTTATCGTATTTTATTTCTCAAGATTTTATTTCGTGCTTGCTACGCAACACATATACATTTCATTTTTAATTAGGCTTATGTTTTTAATTTTTCACGGATTAATTAATTATATCTACCAGTTTTTTGTGCTATTTAACAACGTTCGGAAATGTTTGTTTTTAAAAATAATTCGAAGGCGTAAATGTGGCGTTTGGTTTTATAAAGTTTGGTTTTGGTTTTACAGTTTATGTATACATGAAACCTTATTTTATAATTTAGCCGAGTAATAATGTAATGCCCCCGCAGCATGTAATTATCATATATTAACAATTATCAGCTAATCTAAAATTTTTCATTCGCCCATTCCCAAAAATATACTGTTGGTTTAATCCTCATTATAAAATCTGCCACGATAAATTGATTTTCATTTACCCGTAATAACCACACTCAATTCACCGCAAATATTCAACAAACTGCCGTTAATTAAATACACAAAATCTCTACTCGAATACCCGTGTAAAATATCAATATTCATTTGTATACGAGGCGGCACCCGATAAAGATGATCAGTATCAGAATGGTTGTTGGTTAATTGAATCTTGTTACTGAGCCATTATTAAACAATTATTTATTGAACAGTGTATTTACAGTAGAGAGAGAGAGAGAGGTTATACATAATGACATTTAAATCAATTTACTGAAAATTGGGAAAAATAGGAAAATGAAAATGTTCAAAAAAAAAAAATTGGAATTAAATTAATCGTTTTTTATACGAATTTCATTTCACATTTTATTCACAAATAGATTTGGAATTTGGATACACATACATAATACACAATACAACATAGAAATTTATTTTGTATTAAATTGAAAAATCGAAAATTCAATCAATTAAATCTTTATACTTTCGATGAGATGAAGTTAATTGAAAAATAAATCGACTGAAATTATATTTTTAGGGTAAACGTGTATTTCAGTGATTTGTTTTTTATTGCTCCAAATCGCACAAAATAATTATCGGGATTATTAATGAATATTGTTTATTTGGATGATTTTCGATGATGATTGAATTTTTTTTTATTAGCAATGGGGTGGTTTGTATTTCATTTGATTGGGTAATTTTGGTAATAATGTTTTCCAATTTTTTATTCATTTTAACATCTGCATCTAGGCCGACCATATCAAATGGCCCCTAATTCTACGGAATTGAAAAAAATTTTATTCAAGTACAGATACAAACATAAAATTAAAAAAGTGTGCATATAAATCTAAGTGGGCTTTCTCACGACTATATCGGGGATTCCTCAGCAGCACAACAGAGGAATAACATAATTTTATAATTTAACTTTTAATCCTAATAAATAAATTTTCGCACGCTTTTCATTTACATTTACCTGTTCCAGTTTGTTTCTTATCTAATAAGCTATTGTATAATTAAACCAATTTGTTGATGATTCTGCTCGATGTGTTATAATGTCCTCTAGTTATAAAAATACTCTTAAAAAAAAATTAAATATTTCAAAAATGGTTGAACGGCCATGAATGAGACAAGCTCCATAAGCATTTTAGAGAAAGTGGTTTACTTTAGGTGTGCATTCCTAGTCTTTGGAGGAATTTGACCATAGCTTACAATGAAGCGTTGAAAATACCTGACGTGACGTCCATACTATTCAGATCCGCCAGGGAGAGAAGGTCCTGAATTTGGGGAGAGAAGGTCCTGAAAATGTTCATCTGCTTAACGCTAGACGACTCCTCTACATCTTTACAGCTTCCGCAGTAATCATTAGAGGAAACTCCTAGTCTTCCCGCATGCTCACCTATTAGACAGTGTCCTCTAATAACCCTAACGACCATACTAATATGGCAATAGTTCGCTGACCTCCTAGCTTCTTCCAGAAGCAGGAGTTTGCATGTAGCGAGCGGAATTTCAATTTTTATCTTACTTGGTAAAGTGAGGAAATTTATACCATGCCGAGGGAGTTCGTCTGCCTTATTATTCCCCGCAACACTGAAGTGCTCTGGTACCCACGTTAAGTGGATGTTGAACTGATCTGCCATCTCGTTAACAGATGAGAGATAGCTCTCGGTTACCTTCGACGTAAGGAAACAAGCTCGTAGCGTTTTAATAGCGGCCTGACTGTGCCTAAAATTTCGAATCCATGGCCATAATTATTGCAATTAATTTACCCTGATTTGAACCATCCGTGAAAAAGTTCAAAACTTCAGGGTTCAATATCTCTTCACTCAGCCAGTCCTGTCTGGAGGGAAAATCAGTACAAAACCTTTCCTTAAAAGATGGTAATGGAATCATATAATCAGTGGTACCAGGGATATATCTGTTACACAAAATAGATGACTATCCTGTATTATTACATGTCCACATAGAAATTAATTTGAGCCTTATGGCTGTGCTCGCGGCCATATGAGTGCCCATAATATCTAGGGATATAAGTTGAAAAAAAACCTTCAATGCCTGAGTGCGTCTACTCCTGAGTGCAGCACTAATACACAAGGTGGAAGTTCTCCGAATTTTCATCAGAAACTTTTGATTAGCCATACTTGTTAAAGCTGGCCACCAAACAACAATCCCATATAAAAGTATGGGCCTTATCACTGAAGAATAGGGCCCGTAAACAATATGGGCTTCAAGACCCCATCGTTCGCCAATAGCGTTTCTGCAGGAGTATAGCGCTATAGTAGCTTTCTTTAGCCATTCTAAAATAACAGGCTTCCAACTAAGTTTGCTGTTCGAAACAATTAAAAATCAAGCTTATACCATTTAAAGTAAGAGGGTGAATTTGAGGAAGTTTGTATTGGACCACCTCAGTTTTACGTGGGTTGACATTTAGTCTACAACTGTTGGCCCAGGGCGCTTTGCATGCGCTCTCTTAAGTACCAAAGACACCAAAGGCAACATCATCCGCATAAGCCACCACCCTGAAACCTAGCCCCTCCGGGTCCAGTTACAGGTCTAGACTAAGTTCCAAAGCAGAAGGGACAAGACTCAACCTTGCAGTGTACCCACACCTACAAATTTGCTAATGGAGGATCCGCTCAGCTTAGCCTTTACTATCTAGCCAACGAGCGAATCAGCCACAACCAGGCTCGGCAAAGCCCGAGTTATTGCCACTGGTTAACCCTTGCTAAAGGCACCTTCTATATCCAGAAAGGTAACCAAAGAATATTTCTTTAAATTCTATGGATTTTTCAATAGGACAAATCAGGGTTCAGCTACAAGAAAAGCTTCTGATAGATTATCTACTAAGACATCTTGCTCCTGTGTAGATTCAGGGTGTTTTGGAATCGGTACTGGCAATGAATCACATAGGATGTTTCTGAAGATATCCCAGGCGGTTTTCCTCCTGTTTCTAAACATAGTAACCAATTGATACTGAAGATAGCAGCGATCAGAAAAGGAATGGTCATCAGACACTTTCCAATTCACCAAACTATCCTTGATAAAATCTGAGACAATCGTGATATCTACCACCTCTTGTCGGTTTCTAGTTATAAAAGTGGGCTGACACGCAAAATTACATATTTGAAGGTTAGTACCAAGAATAAAATCAAGGAGTAGCTCACCTCTCTCGTTTGTACTCTACTTCCCATATTGTTTGGTGTGAGTTTACATCACTGCCCAGGTTTACTCTAACTTTCCACTTTTGAGCATCCAATAAACTATCTCTCAGAACTGCAGGTGGTATGTCATTATATGGTAGATAGGCTGAAATAAGCCAGAGATTTAAACTACCAATGTGAATGCCAGCCACCACTACATCTGAGTTGCTGTAATTAAAGAGCACAAACAAGTTTAAATTAATTTCCAATGACTAATGGCTCCTGGATCAGGACAACATCAACTCCATCAGCTTCAATTTTGAGCAGAAAAGCAGCCGATGCTGTCTTGCAGTGGAGTAAATTGATCTGCAGCGGCCTCAGCATCAGTATACACCATCCATCGCCTCCACCACCGTCTTGTCGGAGTTCCCCGCCCAAACACGAGTCTGACACCAAGTCCTCCTGGAGTCCGCATTGTGTTCCCAAGGATCTGGACATCTCGGGATTTGGTACTCCGGGACCAGTTTTGGCTAGAACTTTTGTTCTTTCCCAAAGTTTTCGAGGAATTACCCTTATGCGAGCTTATGTCCTTCCTAATTACTGTTGTTTGTGAACCAGGCCTATAAGTCAATGCTCGCCCAGCAGTTTTTGTAATAGAGAGACCAGCAATATTTTTGCTTATGCCACACCATCAAACCTTGGCTTTCAGTCCCAGCCTCTATCTTTCTGTGTAGATCTTTGAGGAGAAAAGAAAATGTCCATATGTGCAGAGATCCGCGATGCACAGATAAGGCTACATAATCCGGAGGGCACAGCCACATAATAAATTCTGCTAAAGTGGTTAAGTTTGAACACCACGAAAAAAATTCATGTTCATTGGTTAAATGTGAGTTCTAAGTCGATAAAAAATCATATTATACACTAGTATCTCAAATACTTTCACTAAAGAGTTAAGAATGGAAATTGGTCTTAAGTTTTCTATGTGCGCTACGTCATTTTTGTGGATAGGCAATAAAAATGATTTTTTCCATTTAGATGGAAAGCACGAAATATTTATCAACAAATTGAACAATAACATGATTGGGACCACAAGAACATCTTTGTGATTTTTAAGAACAAATTCGGCAATTTAATGTCCAATGAATTCAATATGGCAAACAGCTCAACTTCAGAAATCTTAGGCGTTTCACCAACCACACTACAAAATGATAGAAGTAATAGCAAACGGTACATATACTGATCTGAAACGATCAGCAAAAAGCTTGCATTTCTCTGTTTCAATGATCGATTATATAAATTGAAGAAACATCGAGCTGTGATAGTCAGAATTAGTACTAAGTGATCTATGGTAATTCCAAAAAGATTTTGGATTGTTCTTCATGTTCGTTTCAATAAAGAAGATATACAAGTCTCTATAATTTTTTATTTCAGTTTTTACTTAAGTCCTGTATTTTAAAACATCAAATAATCAAGTCGATTATTATAAGATTTAAAACGCTTCCGATATTTTTCTTTAGTATTTATCAAGCACACTAGTTAGCTTGATTACCACTTAGGGTAGTGGTCCTGTTTTTCTAGTAACTTGGGCGGAACGATAGATCAAAGAGTAAATTGTATTATAAAATAAGGCAATAGCATCATCAGGAGCCAAATTCTAAATAATGAAGGCCAATTAATACCGCCTAGTTTAATAACCAGCTTTTGGTAGTCTAACTTATGATACATTAACCGAAGCTATCAATGGTGGATGACAATTATCATATCTAGTTAATAAGTAACCTTATTTTCTAATATCCACGCCATGTGCATCAATATTCGAATGAAATACTATAGATCTAAAATTCGGTTCTGAACGATCTAATTTATTATTAAATCTAATTGCGCATTGGCACAACAACTACTAGCCCCAAAACTTATTTTCAGTGTTATCAAGAACCGCGATCGGAGCATAATTGCAGATTCTGGATTTTTGTAGCTTAGAGTTTGCTTATTTACGAGGGCAGTTCAATTAATAGACTATTTCTAAGAGATAGCTCTACGGATCACCGAATGAAAATAATTTTTGTGAAATACAATCTCTTAGCGGGCAGGTCGACCAAAAGAAGCGACACTGAAGATCACCGAATGTTTTGGAATGCTTATATTTTTAATTTTGTCAATTAGTTGAGTTCTTAACAGAAAAAGCAGAATTGAAGTTAGTATAAGTGTTGAAAAAGTTAATGAAACCCCTGCATAGCTTGTAGGCAGGAGCATTACAGTAAGAAACTATTGGTCTAATCGGTATGCCTTCTTTATGAATTTTTGGTAATCCAATTCCCATCCATTTAACTTTTTCAACAATTATACTAACTTCAATTCTGCTTTTTCTGTTAAGAACTCTGTACAACTAATTGACAAAATTAAAAATATAAGCATTCCAAAACATTCTAAATTAATTTCCTTTGATGTAGTTAGCCTTTTTACTTCTATTCCGATTAATATTCTGACAGAAGTTGTCAATAGTTACCTAGTCCGCGATGTTATAGATTTGTCTCTACGTAACGAACTGAAATTTATTTTTGATACTTGCATTAAACAAAATTATTTTAGTTATAACAATAGATTTTATAAGTTCTCAGACGGTTTACCTATGGGATCTCCTTTATCACCCTTGTTAGCGAAGATCTTCATGAATTTTTTCGAACAAAAAATTCTTTCTTCTAACAACCCATACTATAAACATATTATTTTTTGGTACAGATATGTTGACGACGTTTTATGTCTTTGGAACGGTACTGACAGACTGCTTAATTCTTTTCTTACTTGGTTGAATTCCCAATATCCCAGCATAGATTTCACACTCGAAATTGAAGCGAACCACTCAATTAATTTTTTGGATATGACGATAACACGAACTAATTCTTCCTTAGATTTTAGCATATATCGTAAACCAACGTATACGGACGCCATCATCCCTAGTTCATCTAACCATCCTCATAACATTAAAATGTCAGCTTTCCACTCATTTTTGGACAGATTAATTAACATCCCATTGACGAACACAAATTATAATAAAGAATTGAGGTGTATTCTAAAAATAGCCACCAATAACGGTTATACAGAGCAAACCATAATTAAATTATTTAACAAAAAATTAAAAAAACAAACGTTAAATAGTATTTACCCCACGGATAACACATCATCATTGGTTTGGCGTCGTTTAGATTATGTTGGTAAAACTAGCCAGAGACTGAATAATATTGTATCCCGATTTAGTGACATTAGATTTGCTTTTTATAATAGAAACACTATTAAGAAATTAATTTTTAACAACATAGAAAAACAGATATCCTTTCCAAGTCAGGTGTTTACAAAATTGATTGTAATGATTGTAGTTTCAGTTATATTGGACAGACAGGACGTAATTTTAAAATCAGAGCCAATGAACATTTATCAGGGCTTAAAGAGCCTTCTTTTCATAATCATTTAATCCAACAAAACCATTCCTCATCCATGAATAATTTAGGTATTTTGCATATACAAAATAAAGGTAGGCGTTTAGATACCCTAGAATCATACGAAATTAGGAAAGCTATATTTTTTAACCAAGATATCTTAAATGAACAAAGAGAGATTCGATTTTCAGCCCTCACTGATCCTGTGTTATTTCATAATCGACCTTCATAAAATAATATTCTCTTTTATTTCTCTTTTATTCTCTCTTTTATTTTTACTCGCACCCCTAAATTATTTTATGATAGATGTTATGCCTTTTTTCTTCAATTTGCTTATATTTTTGGTTTGTATTAGTTTATTTTTATGGTTAAAATTTTAGTTATATATATTTTTAAAAATTTTATTTTTTATGATTGTTAGGCTTTGTGTGTTTTTATTACTAGTAATTTTATATTTAAACCACCATTTTTGTAAGTAACTATTAGTTTAACTCCTGATGATGACCTAGCAAGTCGAAATCGATTGAGAATAATTTGTATCTCAAATTTGCGAAATATTAAACAAGTGTTTTATTTAAAATGTTATTAAATGTGTTTCGTCAAGTGCCGACGGCAATAAATGTTAACAATAAATATGTAACTGAGAATTATTTATTTGTAACAGTAAAAATATAAATAAGGTCTTACGCAAATTGGAAAGGTTTCCAAATATACTTTGTTGTAGCGGCCTCAACTACTAGAAAATTTCTGTTAGAACTTCTTTATTGTCGCATATTTCATTAAACAGAAAACGTTGAGCTTTAAATTTCGAATAAGCTAAAGAACTTGTACTTAGCCCGAAATATCATTCATCTCAATGGCGCACAAAATTCGATAAGATCAAGAAAGCTAAATAGGGATTATGTAAATAACCTTGAATAATCTTAGTTTCCTACAATAATGAATGACGACCTCAAATTATCTAGGAACTAATCAGATTTTTTTTTTAATAATCTCGAAATTTCAACATCACCTGCCGGTATCGTAACACTAGAGGCCGAATGGATATTTTTCAAGTTTTCCTTAAAATTCCTTAAAATATCGAAATACTAAGAATATTAAATAATCACAAAATCACTACACATCTAAAAAAATCATCTAATTAAGGACAGATTACAATAAAAAATCCAATTCATAACTCGGTCATCCATAATGCAAAAAATTTAGGGGCAATACCTCATGAAATGCAGCTACAAGGTCAACCTTAATTTAGAGTTAAGCTATTTCTTCTGTTCTGTATTAAAAAACACTCGTTGACCAATTTCGTCTGATGGCCTGTCCGATAATCGAATCTACGTTATGTTTGGTTTGCTAAACCAATGGAAACCAATGGATTGGTTTATTGCAGTTAGTAATTGCCCGTGTGAAAATCACGGTCACTGTAAGTCCAAAGTAGCTTATTACAGAATTTGAGATAAACATTTTTCCACGAACTAAAAGCCAGTTATAAATCCTTCGTTAATGTAAAATCGCAAAAGTTGGGAGAACTTCAATGGTGCTAATAGCTTAAAGATTAGACATCATCCCTAACTAAACATCTGCGCTCAGACCCTATAAATCCTAGCTAGGGTTTTAGTAGCTTGAAAACGCTGAGCCGAACACTGAACTCAACGCCTAAGCGATTTTGAAAATTAACACAGTCCGAAAACTATATGCTAACTCTACCCCAACTTAACTCAAAGTATCTGCACTCAACTCCAAATTCGACGGCCAACTCAATCCTGAAATCAAATGGATTCTAAAAACAACATGCGCATATGAACTAAACTCAATTTAACCTCCAGCTAAACCCTCAATTATCCCTCCCAATAAATCTGCAAAATTGAACCGCTCACTTAAACCCAACTGAACTTCAGTTCAACCCAAACTTGATTTCCAATGTGACTAGCATCTCAACCACCAACTCAACCCCAAACTCAATGTCCAACTCAATCTCGAAACCAACATGGTTTGAGAACTGCATGTGTTGCGTTCAAGCAACTTAAACTAACTTTCAACTCAAAAACCAAATAATTTCCAAACTAAATTGTTCGCCTTTAGACGTGAATGCATGAACTCAACTAAGTCATATCTCAACCTCCAGCACGTTCCCAACTAAACCCTTAATTTAAACCGATGCCCAACTTATTCCTCAAATCAACAAGGTCCGAAAAACTACAAGCAAACGTAAACTTAACACAGCACAACACAAGCTTTCAACTGAAAATCAGCTCAAACCCGAATAACTCAACTTTTACCCAGCCCTCAACAGCTGACGCTGTTGTGAAAGGAGACCGGTTCCTTGTTACAACCCAGATAGATCAAAATTATATATTCTGGACATCAGCTGTCAGAAGTGGAGTAAACCTGAAATCAAATCAAAGTATTAATATTTAGGGGTTATATAATTAAATTTTAGGTACTTATCTTTATAGTAGCTTGATGATCTGCATATTTTGTGAAATTATTTAATCATTATTAATTATATAGTTTTAGTGTGTTTATCTAAATACAGTAATACTAATAATATTTACCTGATGTCAAAATGTCAAAAAAAAAAAATATCACATTTCAATTGTTGGTTAAGGGTGACATCTGTTAACCAACATTGCTCCTTAAATAGATATTATTATCACTAAACTTATGTTAGGGTTAGGCAAAATATTAATTTATTGGGGCTACAAATAAGTTTTCAGGCTTTTTTTTATAACTTCGAAGCTTTATTCAGAGAAATTGGTACAATGTAATCACTACGGATTCCACGTCGAAAAAATTCCTCGCTATCTCACCATCAATTTACGGCGGTTGGTGTGTGACATTCTATTGAAGCGCCTCAAAAGCTTCCTTGAAGACTTTAACAACTTGTGACCGAGCGTTGTCATGTCTTTTAGCATATTAATTGAATCAATTTTTGTTGATAACGTCCTCCAGTGATGGTTTTATTAGGCTGGAGTAGCTCATAGAAGATCACTGCGAACTTATCCTACGGCATATTATTAGCTTCTTGCCATGAATATTCGGTTTGGCCGTTGAAGTTAATGCATGATCGGGCTTACCCCACGATTTTTTGCGCTTTTGGTGCGATGCAAAACCCTTCCAAATTTGTCTTTGGAGCAGTTTTTGACACGCGAAAAAACGGCGTTCGACGTCTCTTGTCTTGAGTTCATACGGAACCCAATATCCTTGTTTTTGCATCATACCCGTAGCCTTGAGACTCCAAATATTTCAGCGAAATCTTCCCGGAAAATGTGTTTTGTTGGCACAAAGGTTGACATAGTTAGAGCGCAAAAAATTAGGTTGTTTACCCTTCAGCGAAATAACATATACTGATCTTTAGAGGGAATTGATTATGCTTTAACTTGAATATATGTAGTTATAAGATGGTCCAATTCGATTTAATACTAGTTACGCCATCTTTTGTAAATTCTCCTAAACCTAATTGTACACCCAATAAAATAAAAAAACTGTGACGGTGACACCTGGGGTGTGATAGAATAAGTTAAATGAATAGCTCAATGTTTTTACTGTACTAAAATGGAATTTTCCATGATAAAAGTGTTCTAAAGGTTCCTACGCTATTCTAACTGGAAAAGTAATCAATTTTCGAGAAGTTTGGTTTGTGTATATTAAAAGGCGAAGAAGATCGAATTGGATTATTCGAATTTGGAATGCGATAGTTGTAAACTTGTAAGAATTAGTAGTATTAGGAAAGCGACAGTGTGAAGATTAAAAAGGAATTTAAAAGTGTTTTAGTGGAAATAAAAATTATAAGTGTACAGTAAAATTTAAGAATAATTTATATAAAGTGATTTTGTGAAATTTATTAATAAACTGTGTTGTAATAATTTTTGTGTGAAATTTTTTTTTTTTTTTTTTTTTTTAATAATTTTATTTATGATAACAATAAATTTTTTTTACAAAGTAACTAGTCATTTTTGACTAACAGCGTTTGACTCTGACAATATAATAATAAAGCACTCATATGTGTTCTTTACATAAAGTGTTGTTTTGGTTGATGTTGCATTGTGCGGACTATTCAGACAACTCAAAAGATTTTAGTCTTTTGAGTCTTCTTATTATACCCTCTTGATGAAGTAGTCTTGCAGCTTCGATGTTAGGGTGATGATGGAGCTTCTCCTGGTGTTTTTGAGCACATTTCTTTATTTCACTTGCGACTGTGTCTTTGTGTGAAATAAATAAATTCGTTGGTGATAAATAAAATTCATTTTCTATTATTCACAATCCAGTGATACGAACCTTACTTGACATGGCAAAATCGTAACAATACAAAATAATACCAAACCAAAAACGAAATAACGAAACAAAATACGGAAACGCGGAACGAAGAATCAACATAACACGAAGTAGAAATAATAAAAAAATTAAAAGTTTTTAAACAAAATATTGTTCATGCGTTTTTATTTCAAGGCCACAGAATTGGGCCCATATGGGCACACGAACTGAACCTAAATCAACTCAAGCTAACAGTAAGTCAACCCTCAATTAAACCTCTAATGAATCATAAATGTACTGCATATTTAACTCTAACCCAACGTCAACTGAGTCTAACTCAATCCCTACATAATTCGAACTCAACCTTGAATTCGACCCTAATTCAACCACCACCTCAACCGCAACTCAAACCTCAAGCCGTTATAATAAAAAATAACGTTTTAGTACATTTGGTTCATAACCACGTGGTTTTGGGTTAACTTGTTTGGCCCATATCCGATCCTCTTGACCTAAGGGCTCTTTAAGCTTTCGAATTCTACGTCATGATAATAATTTCATGATAAAAATGAGAAAAAATAAAGAGGAATGAGGCAAGAAAGCTGCTAAAAAAATGTGTAAAGTTTAAGCTTATGGTGATGATACCATATCAGAAAGAACAGCACATGGTTCACTCGATTTCGTTCTGGAAATTTTTATATGAAAGTTGCACATTGCCCTGGCCGACCAAAGACAGGCATATACATACATAAGCAGCAATCACATCGCTGAGTAATACAAAATTCATCATCAAACAGTTTTAAATCATTTAGAAAAAGTTGGATTCCAAAAAGAAGCTAAATGTTTGGGTATTACACGATTTGACAGGAAAAATGTGAATGTCAGAAATCAGTGTAATATCGATATTGTGTTCAATTAGGCAATTGTGTAACCCTAGCTCGCGTTAAATTAGCCCGTTACCATTCCAAACAGCTATTTTAATATCAATTATTTTTGGTTTTTGATTAGAAGTCGAGCATGAGACGCATATTCACCTCCATCCGTGGGAGACATTTCTGTATCAATATGGTTTATGGATTGTTTATCTGCTTGTTTTCGTGAAGTCATTTTTGTACTACTCCTGGTATCCTCTATAGTTTGCGGTATGTATGATATTCCGAATAATTACCGCATTTTCCAGCCTTTGGTTCCCTTTTATACAGCTTACACTTTCTGCTGTCACGCAGTTTGCCACATATTACACAAACAGCATGGGGCTTTCAGGATTTTCGCTAATGTCCATATTCCTAACAGTTTGTACATTGTAAAACAGATTTCGCGTCCTTCTCCTTTGTTTTTATTACTACTCATTCCTGCTCAACTTTAAATATTGGTTGAGTTTTTCTGTCGTGATTTATATGGTTAATTACGTTTTCCACTTTAAAGTTCATTTTTTTTTTTAGCCCTTAGCTTGTTGGGTGCGTCTCAATAGGGTAGGGGTTGACCGTCTATAGCCATGTATCTCGTAGTCTATATTCCAATGCTGCAACTATATAGAAACCACCAAGTGTGTCTAGTATACCTCCACGTGGTAACACCCGGGCAACGATGTGAAGCATCGGCGAAATACTAGAGGCGAGTGCAGTACACTATAAATGAGCAATGAGCAGAACAAATAAGGAAACTAATACCCCAGGTGGTATACCTGTTGCTCAGGTAAATCCACCTTCTTCGGAGGTCGGTCTAAGAGGCGCTAGTCCCTCCACTGGGGCCAGCAGCCACAACACTCGTTCTACAAACGAAGAAAAGCTTCACAATGAATTGTGTAAAGCTAATAATGCATTAGTTGAATCCAACAATATAAATAGGCAACTGAATGTTACAATTGCATGGATGCAGGAGCGTATGAAGACGCTTGAAAACGAAGGTAAAGCTCTTATGCCAAAGGGGGACATCGGTTCTACTCCTACGGATGAAGAAGAACTAGCTCGAGAAACTGAGTGAATTACAGTTAAAGGTGGGAGAACAAAAAAGGAGATGGAATAATACGCCCTCCCCACCTCAATTAAAGGATAGTGTTTCAAATATTATCTAGACATAACCAAAAAAAAATACCTTTACTACCACTAATAGTAATAGATGAAGTCAAAGACTACGATGTAATCTATGAGAAAATAAAAACAATAACTGCTACTGATAAGTTTAATGCAAAGGTGATAATGGAAACACCATCAAAATAAACTTAGAAGATGCTTAAACATACAGAAAAATGACGAAAATGTTAAATGAAGAAAAACGTGCTTGGCACACGTTTGAAGATAAACAAACAAGACAATTAGGGTCATGCCTAAAAACTTACACTCTACGTGTAAACCAGACAAAATAATTGATAACCTGAAAGCAAAAGGATTTAAGGCAACTGAAGCATCGATTAAGCTAAAACGGAGAGGCAAAGTACCTCTCAACATGTTTATGTTGACCTTCGATACTGATGAAGATACCGAAAAAATTTATCAAATTAAGTACATCTTGCGGTGCAAAGTGGTTATTCAGCCTCGAAGAAGATCTAAGCTTATACCACAATGTAAACAATGTCAAGCCTAAGGACATACACAAAAATATTGCAACAGGGAACCCAGGCGTGTCAAATATTTAGGTAAACATCATACCAAAGATTGTGTAAAAGCGCAAAATGTTCAACCTAAATGCGTTCACTGTGGAGAAAATAATTTCGGCTAACTACAGAGGATGCAGCGTTGCTATTGAACTGCAAAATATCAAAAATAAGAACGTGATTGCTAAAAATCTAAATTTATTCAGGAAACAAGCGGTTAAGATGAACCGACCCGAAGTAAATCGTAGAGTGTCGGGAACTACTCAAGGACAATTTGGTAAAATGACTTATGCTCAAGTAATGATGAGCAAAGGAAATCCAGGAAAAACTGTTCAAAATGACGATATAAGTCAAACACTTAAATTAATTTTAAGCAGACTAAATACATTTGATGAGCGATTACAGAAACTAGAGTACAGCACTAAGGGTGCCATCCCTAAACATAAAAATGGCCAATGATCATAGAATCTTATGTTAGAATGCCAATGGACTGATGCAACATCAACAAGAACTGATCATGTCTGTCTCATCATGGAAACAAACTTCACTAGACAATCAATCATTAAATTTAAAAATTATCAAAGATATCACAGTATTCACATTGGAAACACTGCTAAAGGAGGTAGTGCTGTTATAATTAGAAATAGTATTCATGACTATGAGGAGTTAAAATATGAAACGGAAGAAATACAAGCAACTGCTGTTATTGTCAAATCCAAAAGTAGTTCTATTTGTATTGCTAGTATTTACTGCCCACCGAAGCACTCAATGAAAGAAAAAGATTATTTCGAGTTCCTCAGTAAATTAGGAAAACATTTGTACTTGGAGGAGACTTTAATGCAAAAAATGTCCACTGGGGCTCCAGATTAACAATGGCTAAGGGTAAAGAACTCCTAAAACCTATAAGGAATCGCAGTGGAAAAGCCCTCTCAACTGGAAAACCAACCTACTGGCCAACTGATTCAAACAAAGTACCAGACCTGATCAATTTCTTCATAATAAAGAACATCTGTAAATTATTTACAAGTAGCTTAAACTCTGATCATTCACCAATACTTCTAACGTTTAATGAAAAAAATCATTCAGAAAGAAAGAATCCCATTCCTAGTAAATAATCACACTAATTGGGCATGCTTTAGACTATGGCTAAAAGAAAAAATTAACTTAATGGTTCCATTAAAGACTGAAGAACAATTAGACAAAGAAGTTCACAAATTTGTAAACGATATACAGTAATCAGCTTGGGAAAATACTCCTGAAATTAAAACGAAAATCAAGGGAAACTATTACCCTATGGAAATTAGGGAACTCCTCGCAGAAAAAAAGAGCAAAAGAGTATGGCAACAAATAAGGGCCCCCCAAGATAAAACTCATTTGAACAATCTCACTCAACAATTAAGAAGAGAGATCAAAGAATTGAAAGATGAATCAATCAGCAACTATTTAAGAAAATTAACTAATGATAACAGTACTGATTATTCTCTTTAGAAAGCAACCAAAAGAATCAAAAGACCAATAATGCAGATTCCCCCGATAAAAATAGCAGGTGGGAAATGGGATAGAAATAATGAAGACAAAGCTCGAGAATTTGCCGAACACCTCGAAAAAATATTCCAGCCACATGAAGACCAAACGTTGGAAGCCGAGATAATAACTGAACAAGCTGTGCAAAAAAGTAAAGAAATTCTACCCACAACACCAAAAGAAGTCATGCGTGAGATAAAAGCTAATATGAATACGAAAAAAGCTCCTGGGTACGATCTTATTACTGCAGAAATCTTAAAAGAACTGCCAAGGAAAGCTCTGGTGAAATTCACCAATCTTATAAATGCAGCATTTAGAATCAAATGTGTACCAAGCTTATGGAAAATTGCAGAAGTAATTATGATCCCAAAACCTGGGAAACCACCACACTTAACATTGTCTTATAGGCCAATTTCGTTATTACCAATCATGTCCAAACTCTTTGAGAAGCTTCTGGTAAAAAGATTAAATCCGATAATCGAGAGTAAAAACTTGATCCCAAATTATCAGTTCGGTTTTCGCACCCAACACTCAACAATTGATCAAGTACACAGAATAACCAGTATAATTGAGAACGCATTAGAGGAGAAAAAAGTCTGTTCAACATTATTTCTAGACGTTACACAAGCGTTTGACAGAGTGTGGCATGAAGGACTTAACCACAAGTTAAGGAATCTTCTACCAATGCAATTTGCTAAGATACTGGAATCATACTTGAAAGATAGGTTCTTCAGGATTAAGTTAGATGATACATCTTCTGAATTGAAAAAAATCAATGCAGGAGTTCCACAGGGCAGTGTATTAGGGCCGGTTTTATACCTACTATACACTTATGATCTTCCTATATTAGAAAACAACACAGTGGCAACTTTTCAGATGATACGGCGATCTTAGCTGTTGGAAAAAGCAACGAAGAATCATCACAGAAGTTGCAATCAGCTATAACTCAAATATATAAATGGACAAAAAGATGGAGAATAAAACTAAATGAAGCTAAATCAGTTCACATGAACTTTACAAACAGACGATTCGAACATATTCCGGTTACCATAAATCGGGAAACACAGCTAAGTATCTCGGCAGCATGCGAACACAGCTAAGTATCTCGGCATGACCCTGGATGCTAAACTACGATGGAAAGCACACGTCAAGAAGAAAAGTGAAGAATTAAGACTTAAATACAGAAAAATGTATTGGCTGATGGAAAGGAACTCTTCTTTATCAACATACAACACACTTCTACTTTATAAGCAAATAATGAAACCGATTTGGACTTATGGTATTCAGCTTTGGGGTTGTACCAAACAGAGCAACGTAAATATCATCCAAATATTTCAGAATATGGTATTAAGGCACATCGTCGATGCACCTTGGTATGTCAGGAACAATGACCTTTGTTGAAGCCACTGAAGCTGACAAACCCTAAAAAATAAATGAAGTTAAATTAGAAGAAATTACACAGTTAAAAAAATAACTTTAATTTTTAATGCAAGCCTTGCATTACGACTTATGTAATGCAGGTTATTATTAAATTTTAAAGTATGATTGCGTTAAAATGAATTTTAATGCAATTATGAGGATTTCTAAAGCAGTATTTGCATTAAATAATATTTTTAATACAACTATTAAACATTTTAAAGCAACCTGTTCAAATTGAAAAATTGTACCAACATAAAATTCGCTAAAACAAGCGGACTTAAATGTATATATGAATAATAAGATCATGCACGAGTTTTGCATTACTGGTATAAAATTCACTAAATCAAACCGACTACATGACCTATAAGCAGCTTAATAAATCTTTAATAATTTAGTTTTCCGGATTCGAAAACATCTATTTTGTTTTAACGTAAGCTTTAAAGTTCTTAATTTATAAGTTATTATCTCTCTGAGATTTCGACCCTCAAGCAACCTCAAGGCACCAAAACCAAAGAACAACCCCGGAAAAACAAAAAAAATCCCTAAAATTACGGAGCTTTCAATGCAACTTGCTTTAAAATTGAATACTTCTAAAATATTTTAATAATGCAATCTTTGATAAATTTTAATGCAGTTGATTGACGGTTCTCCTACAATTTGCTTTATATTCTAATGGAATGTTGCGCTAAAATTTAATCTAATTGCTGTATTACAAATCAATGCAAATTGTATTAAACAAATTTTTAATGCAAGCTTTGTATCATTTTGTAATACAGCCTTGCACTGAACCTACATGTAATGCAATTTGGATTACATAAGCAATATTTTTTCAACTGTGTATATGTATACAACACATTACCAGACACTTATCTTAAATTTGATGTTCCATCGAAATACCACTGTAATTCCCATAATATGCATCATAACCTAAAATCAAATTACTATATTTAAATTTTCTCTTTTACTTAATTAATACATTTTGAATACTTATCTTATATTGTTATGTAACACCTTAAATTTATGTTTTAATCTGAAATCAAACAAAACTTGAATTAATTTAGATTTAAATTTAATAATGAAATTTACCTTGTTTACCTTTTGGTTGAATTTGTTTATGTTTTAATAATGACATATAAATTACCCTGAATGCATACATAGGTATTCACATTAAAAACATTATAAATGTTAATTAATCTTAACTTACAAAACTTTTAAGTGTTGGGTAGATTTTTGGCCATCTGCCATCAACCATAAAAATCAACAATAATGTTACTATAATAAGAAAATTTTGTAAACTTAAAGAAAAATAAAATCTATCTCTTGTAAAATCAACCATCGAAGAGTTCACATCAACTTATAAAAATCAAATTATTGTGCAAAATCAAGGCTTGTAAAAATAAAATTGTTATACAACATATAACACAATCGTGCTTTAAAAAAGTGTTTTCATCCAAAAACCAACTAATATATTACCGTATCGATACCAAGTTTATTGCACCTTCATTCTTGTGCCAGGTTTGCCATTTTATTTTGGAACCTGACCTTGTGGTACAACACAATTTTCATAGGGACCTTAAAATGAACCTCATCTTAAATGAAATCCAGGAAAAAGCACGGAGACATGAAGAAAGGCTCCGCCAACATGTGAACATTGAGGCAACTCAGCTCCTAAGCATCATGAATTTAGTACGCATACTTAAAATAACCAAACCTTTTGAGCTGGTGTGATTGTCAGTTTAAGCAGCATTATGCTGATCTAAAATCAACTACAAAGATGTGGTTTACTTCAATTTACCAAACACTATGGAACGCCCATGGGAAGAAGCCATAGATTAATTTAAGTTAGTAAATAAGATAAAAAAAAAAAAAAGCTCTTAGCTGGACTCGATCCTTTTTATCATGACCGTGATTACTTTTGCGCTCTTCAACCAATAAGTGTAGAAGTATTTTGTATTTTTATTTTTGTTTTGAAATCACTACAATTTTTTCTGTTTTCGTCGATATTTTTGGCTTGAATCCTCATTTCGCTTATGTTACCACGCTTCATGTAGACAAAGGAAGCCATAGTATCAGCAGAAATGACATAACTTCAAAATGAAGATCTAGAAAATATTTCGTATTATCTCACCATAGTAAAAGATATTTTAATTCAAGCATTCATTTTGATTACTCTAATAATAAAGAAAAGTGAAAAAGCTATTATCTTTGACACTGATTACAAAACACTCGACAGTCACATATTTCGAAATTAACGTTGTGGCCATTATACAAAATTATAAAATGTCAATGTTGTTTCAAAAGCTTAATAAAAAACTACAAATTACCACTGAAATCGAACCAACATTCTCATTATATATAACAACATTTTAATCGAACAACAATCTTACAATCCATTTAAGATAATCATTTTAAATTTTCCGCACACATCACGAAAATTCATTTATAAAAAGCCCATTAAAAATTCCATTTATTTTGATTTTGCTAATCAAAGACTTCAAAATCAAAAAACTTTCACCATTATACGATATATGTAAGTAAGCAATAATGATCCTTTGCCACATTATCCAAAAATCAGTTCGTGTTTAATCGAAAATCAATTTTTATAATATGGTTTTGAACACATGCATATACAGATATCAATATCATACGAGTATTCCGTTACTATACAACATTAGAAATTATATACACGCAATTATTTGCAAAGTACCATAATATCATAACTGATTCCGGAAATTAGTTATTTTAAGCTTTATGTATTATATTGTTATTAAACGTATCAAACCAGTCAACCGTAAAAAACAGTATCAAAATCATAAACTTTTAATTTCCTTTCGAAAAAAAAAAAACAAAAAAAACTTCCAACAGAATCAATTGCTCTCCCTGGCTGTCGTTATACAAAAAAAAAAAAAAAAAATATCAAAAACAAACTTAAACGATTACAAAGTAATTATGTTATGTACTTTTAGTACAGGAAACTTTTTACTGTGTGCTGTGTGTGTTACAAATTTAATTTTTATAATCAAATAAAATGGAGAAAAAAAAAATTAACTTTTAATTAATTACATTTTACAAAACATTTACCAAAACACTATTAAAAGAATCAAGAAGAAAAACAAAAGGATAATAAAAATCATTTTCACTCTCGTAGTATCTAGTGTCGTAAAGAAAGGAAGGGAGACATGAAGTCGAGAGTCACAACATTATAACACAATAACAATAATAATGGAAAGGAGTGAAAATAAATGTTATAACAACAGCAACAGTAATAATATATCAAGGATAAAAAAGGACATATCTATACTGTGTTAGTTTTTCTATATTGTCACATTCACCTTTTGTCGGAATACACATTTTAATTGGTACTAGGGGCTTTGCCCCTGCATTTTAACTCCTATACTCCGTGCCAATCAACCAACGTCAATCTTTGATGAGAATAACTATAGTACTCGTATATACATATAAGCTTTGTTTTCTTTATGTAATTTTACAAAATTTATGAGGGTTTAACACTTGTAACATGGCAGATTAGACCGAAAATAGCGTAGTGTTTCCTGGACTTAATTATAAAACTATAAAATATGTATGTACTTCTTGCACACCACCATTGAGGTAGAGTACAGGCGCGTTTTTTTTATGCGGTGTCCCCCGTAGGTCTAATCCACAATACAAAGAAATCTAAACAAATCAAATAAAAAAAAAAAACAAAAAGTCGTCCGAGCAAGAGTTATTCGTATCTTTTTGATAATCATAAATGGCCCTGATCTGAAGTATCTGTAATGTAAAATCGCAATCCATCAAACGAACAAACTCTACTGGCAGCAACATACAATTGCCCATGGGTAAACACAGGTTGTCGTAATAAAACCCCTACTTTTTCAAATGTTTGTCAAGTGAAATGAATCCGAGGAATTAAAATTCGTGTGCTACGTGCAACGCCTGTCAAAATTTCACAATCGTGAAAGTATTTGTATGCATTTTTTTCACACGCATTCGAGTTCCATTCACCAATGCATTCTTTGTATTTAAATTACGTTTGATTAACACAATATAATTCTCTTTCACAACCAATTTGTGAGGCGGTAAACCGGTAACAGTCAAAGAGCTTAAAAATTCAACCGGATAATTGCTTTGTTCTCGAATATCATCGCTAATAATCGTATCAAAACTATAGTATACTACTTTTTCATCGCCTCGTATACGATTCATAGTTTCGGAATTGATAAAATAACAATCAACATTTTTTGGGGCCAAAATAACAATATTTAAAATATCCGAAGATTGAAAGGTTTCTGAAATATTGGGTATTACTGGCAAAATTTGCCGAAAGTCACCGCACAACTGAATTGTTTTACCCCCAAATAATTTTTTTCTACTTTTATTCACATTCAAGACTCTCAATAATCTATCAATCATTTTTAAGGCATGTAGTGGACACATTGATACTTCAACAATAATTATCAATGAAGCTGATTTAATGTATAGACCCTGAGCACTGTTGGCAGTAATGCTTGATACTGAGTTTTCTAAAATTGGAATAGGTAACTTGAAAACATTAAGCAAAGTTCGGCCACTAATCAAAAGAGTAGAAGCTATACCACTGAAAGCAGTTGGCATGCATGGTATTTGTAATGAATATAATTTATGAATGATTACTTCTAGGTTATACGTTTTTCCACAACCTGCATGAGCTGTCAAACAAAATAGATTGCTACCAGTATTATGATCTAATAATTCTCGCAAAACCAAGTTTATAACATTGCGTTGTTCATCATTGGCGCTTCTATACATCTCATGAAAAATGGTTTCTTCTTCAACAGGATCAACAAAATCGAAATCAATATTTTCATTTACATACACTGGAATTGGGAGCCCAAGTTGTTGACAGGAAAGATTGTGTGTTTGAAGAATATCATCAATAATCAAAAGGGATCTATTATATGAAATGTTTTCATTATATTACTTAAGAAAATCTTCACTTATGAATATTTTAAACTCTTCCCATAGAAGTAAGGCATTTGCTGGAACATTCAAACCACAAATAAATCCAAATAATTCACGTAATTGCCGGGAAGATTTAGTTTCATTTGCTTTATTCAAACATTCACGCCATTCATTATCATTGGATGCAATACCTCGCGCTTGACATGCTTCGATAAATGTAGGATATTGAACATCTAAATACGTTCGCAAATCTCCAAATGACTTTGGGCCCCAAACATGCAACAAAAGCAACCGCAAATGAATCAATTCAATATCTTTGGGAGACACAACATACAATCGAGATATCACTTTTTCACTTCCACGTTTTCTCTTAGTCCAATTTTGCTCTCTCTAATTCCAAACATAATGCAATGGTATTTCACTATACTAAAGTCTATTAGATGAAGGGTCATTATTATTCAAGTTAAAAAATGCCAATAATTTTGTCATTGATGGATTTGCAACAGCTTCATTCTCAGAACCTTCCCGAAAAACAACATTTTGACGATTGGGCAAGTGAAAATCAAGGCGAATAATCGTATGCGATTGAAAGTGCATAGGGCACTGAAATATACGCCATGAAGACTCAGTGGAACCAACATACTGCCCATTTAAGAAATTTTGTATCGCATCTACCTGCATTTCGTCATTTAATTCACCATTTAATTCCCCAAATTCTAACGACGCACAATCATATTTCACACTTTTAATGGTCGTACACACTTCTACGTTTAAATGACAATTAAATTTGGCTAAAAGATATTGATTGTATGGAACGACGAATCGATTATCAACAGAATGCCCTCGAACATCAACATTCACACCAATATCACGTCGTCTATAAACAGGATATCCATTCACGCTATCACTCGTATAATCACAGAAATCTTTTGGAAAATGTTTGCTGCATTTTCCTTCTCTCATGCAGACAGAGTTTGGATTAAGTAGACCGCATGGGCCATGAATCATATGACGCCTAACAATTTCATATAGTTGTGGATGTACTTGAATATTAGGTATTTCAGCACACCCAACCTTATCAATATCAACAACCCCATCTATTCGATCATCTCTATCCAAAGTGATCAAAATATGCGCATGAGGTAGACCACGTTTTTGGAACTCAATAGTATAAATTAAGGCATTTACTTTACCGAAAAATTCTCTTTTGGAAATTCCTTACGCTTACTTTTAAATACACGAACGACAATATTAGGATGAAAATTTGCACTACAACCAGCAAGAACTTCAATAATTTCTGGCCATGGTGGATTGCATGTCATATAGTTATAAATAATGAAGGTTTTCCGAAATGTTGCACGATTGACATTGCATCCAAATAATTTTGGTGCATATTGCGTGGAGAACCAATAAAAGATAATGGTTAAGTGATTTTACGGCCCACAGTATGAACTCCATCAGCACCGTTTGGACAATTATTTACAAAATCAGTTAACTTATTATACACTTCATCACATAATGTAGCCTGATTTTGACGAACAAAATGCAACCTTGTGCCTTCAATCCGCACATACTCGTACATATCAATCACCCATTGAAGAAATAATTTTTGCGAATGATGTAAAAGGCTAAACCCATCACGAATTGCAAGTCTATAAGAGGCATATTGAAGCATTGTATAACTTTGTTTCGAGGTACTGTAGAAGAAGAAGTAGTAGCTATGTTATGTGCTAGATTGACATGCCAACCAGTATCACCGTTTGGGAACAATAACGGATAAGCTAAAGGATCTAACGAAGAATCAAAAACAGAAATACTACATTATACAAATTAATAAGGCGAATAACTCCACTCAAATGTATCTTGCTATGATAAATAAGCTTAATTCATCTAAAATATATACGATCGTCTAATAACTAGAATCAAATTCGAAGTGCATTAACATCTTTACAACTATTTTTTTGGTAATGAAGTTTTGAAGGAGTTTTGCAACTTCCGTTTCAATCTTAGAGGGAATTACGATAAAAATATTTTCAGTCAACCTACTTAGGTTATTGCGACTGAATTGCTATTAAATTAAATTGATTATAGGACAAGTTGAAATTCTAAATGCTTTAAAAATTTTGAAATTCCGCTAAACTATAAATCATCTAAAAATGGATGGAAAACGACTTTTCTTTTCATTGAATGGTTCTATAATTATGTTGTTCTTCAAACACTTCCAACAAAAGCACTGTTACTTCTAGACAATGTTACATCTCATTAAACAAAAAACTTTTTCAATGAAGATGACACCACTTTTCAAACATGCGGGTGCTCAAGCCACCTAGCACTGCGACCTATAAAGTTCTTTTGTGCTTTGGACCCTATTCAGTTAACTCTCCAGTCGAAATCCCGGCTCCTGATGAACCTAATAACATAACTGGATTACTATACAGATATACGATTACTTTGTCTGGCCTCAATATTCTCGGTGACAAACTAGGTTTCTACAATACGGCCTGTAGTTGCATTCAGGCAGGCTACAGAGTTCCTTGGTTACCAGTTTCGGCATGGATGGTTGATTGTAACCTGCGCAACAAGGCCACTAAACCGTGGCTTAGGGAACCACAGGTGCGCAGTTGAAGGCGGTTGAGGGGGTAAAATGCCTCAAGACCAGATTGGGTTTGGCACATTCCCAAACAGTTCAGCATTGCCTACGGATCGGCTAACACAATACATAAACTCATTAAGTTATTGATCACTCGAAGCAAGCTAAAATTGGACACAAAATAAAATTAAATCTCCAGTAAGTCTAGCACTCAACATTTTGCTTTATTCGTGTTTTGAATCAGATTGATTGAAGGTGGTGGAGGATGTTAAATATTCCTTACCTCAAAGCAAAAAAGTAATATTCTTCCAATACAAATTTTGTTTATTCTTAAATTAAAATCATGCCGATTCATAACCTGAGGAAAACCCTTGATATATTTAGATTTGTATTACATTTTCAAAAATACAGATCGCAGATTACACAATTATAAAGATATTTCCAACAAAAATAGCATCTGTCATTCGTTCTATGATTTTCACATTCTTAGCACTCAAAATCGAGTACAAATTGTTCAACAATCATGTAGCTATAAATTTGTGTTAGAAAGTAAGAACATTCATATACAAGAAATAACAAAACCCAACTTTTCAAATTTGTTGTTACATAAAAACCAATAATACAAAAACTATAAGCACCAACTATATAAATGTTTAGTATTCTGTGTGAAATGATGAGAGAGTATTAGAGCAGTAAAATGAGAACAGCAACAAATACACCCTAAAAATGTTAAATACTGTAAAATACAAAATTTTATTTGTATACCATTCCAAATGTTCTCCGTCCCAATATGAGTATTTTTTGGTATTTTTGGTCCCGACTACTCGGAACAGCTTTTTTTCAGTTTATTTGTAACACACAAAATAAAAATAAAAAGTTCAACAAAAAACCAAACAAAAAAAAAAGAATAAAAAAATGTCATAAATTTAGATTTTTTATTGTTTAACACACAAAACTAAAATTAATGTAGTTATAAGGAACTATAAAATATTTATGAATTTTGCACAAAAAAAACAACAACAAAATATACAGAAAATGTATCGGATTCTATATTTACTGTTTTCTGGGTGGTTATAAAATTTTCGGGTACATTAATCCCATTGTTTAACTGCACATTTCAAGTGAAAATTACCGAGAAACTTTGTAATTCCATACATACGACACAGAGAGTATTGTGTTCTCTATAATATGAAATCATTCAATTCACATTTTAATTGAAAATTTATAACATTTAAAGGACTCTTAAGCTGCTTTTTTTCAAATTAAAGAAATAATACCTACCTTTAAAACAAGTAATTAAAAATATAAAGCACAAAACTTAAAAGCTTTCTTTTTTTGTTTGTATACATTTTTTATGTTCTTCTATTATGATTTTCTTTATTTTTCCTTTTTTTTTTTTTTGTTCAAAATATAAAAACAAATAAAAACAACAAAAATTAATGTTTTGTTTTTTTTGTGCTCTTAAAGATTAAAGATGAAATCTTGGAATATGGTGTACGAGAGAAATAAGTACGAAGAGCTTGATGAATAAAAAACGAAATTCAAATATTTAATCTTTTTATTTTATTATTTGTCTTGAATTTGTCCAAATAAAACATTGGTTTTCGGTGTTGTTGGGATTTATGGTTCAACTCCCCAAATCTTCGTATTATATCCTTTTGGCTGACTTAAAAGCTTTGGTATTTTTTTTATTTTAAATAAAGAAGAACAATGTTAAACTTAAAGCTTAAATAAACTTAATTATATTTTCTTGTATTCAAGTTTAAATATTTAGTGTAAGAAACTTGATGTTTAAACAAAAACTATATTTACTGTGGTACATTATGGTAATTTGTTTCGTATTTCCTGGCTGGGCTACAAAATCATAGTACACGGAAAGAAAAAACTACTTCCCTGGGTCACAAATCATACAAATTCAACACCAATTTGGCACTAAGAATATTATTCGTTAAATTATTATTTGTATTCTTAATTTTGAGTTCCAACTATAAGCGCAAATTCACATTTAACATTGCACGATTTGTTATTTTAGTTCTTGATTGCCGTGTTGCATGAAATTCATTCTTTTTATAACGAAATCTATCTAGTCATAGTATTCAATAAAATTCTTGTGTTAAAAAGTTAATTCTTAATATATTCATTCAATCTGTTTAATTAAAGAACAGTATTCGCAAATTAAGAATTCGTTTTTCTTAATCTAAGAACTCGGTAATAAATTTGAGCTTTTTAAATGTAAATTTACAGACGGTAATCCCAAATAGAGAACATGATCTTCTTGAATGGGATAATCTTCTCAAGTTAAGATCATTTTGCTTTAAATATGACTTAAACTTATTTCGTTCTTGAAATTAAATGCATAAATAAAATAATCGAGTTTTCTTAAATTAATATTCTCAATTTATCTTTACCTTTTTCAATATATATATATATATATATATATATATATATATATATATATATATATATATATATATATATATATATATATATATATATATATATATATATATATATATATATATATATATATATATATATATATATATATATATATATATATATATATATATATATATATATATATATATATATATATATATATATATATATATATATATATATATATATATATATATATATATATATATATATATATATATATATATATATATATATATATATATATATATATATATATATATATATATATATATATATATATATATATATATATATATATATATATATATATATATATATATATATATATATATATATATATATATATATATATATATATATATATATATATATATATATATATATATATATATATATATATATATATATATATATATATATATATATATATATATATATATATATATATATACATATATATATATATATATATATATATATATATATATATATATATATATATATATATATATATATATATATATTATATATATAACGCAGGGATCACAACACGAAACTCACGTTCCACTTGTCCATTGCCAGTAGGTACACCAGCTGTTTTCAATATTATATTAATGTTTTCATCATCACAATAGCTTTTGAACTCATCAGAACGAAACACATCACCTCGGTCAGCTATTATGTTCTTCGGATTGCCAAATATAGTCTTCTGGGCTTCTAGCTTCTGTATGACTTCTTTTGCGTTCATTGTCTTCGTTTGATAGAGCCACGAAAACTAAGAAAAAGCGTCAATAACACCAAATATGTAGCGGTACTGCTTTTTTGTTCAGTTAAACTTTCCAAATGATCAACGTGGTAGGTGACTAATGGTAAATCACCCTTTGGTATCGGATGGAGAAAACCCTCTTGACGCCTTATCTTTCGCTCAGCCATTATGCACGGAATGCAATTCTTTAAACTAGTAGAGATCTTTGGTGCTGGTTTAGGTAGGTATATAAAATTGCCTCGTCACCAATTCTTTGGTCTTCTTCTTGGAAAAATGTCCTTGCTCGTGACACAACTTGATTACTTCCATTTGCATATTTTTTGGAATAACCAACAGCGGAACACCTTTCACCATCTTGTATAAATAATCATGATTTGTAACGAAATCATTATACTCACCATTTTCCAAAATTTTGAAAATAGCTTTCAGTTCTGAATTATCTTTTTGAGCAGCCTTCACTCTATTCACCACATGATCCTCGATCAACATTACACTCGGGTCTCGACTCAACGCATCTACATGCTTTATACGACAACCAGATCTATGTTCAAGTTTGAAATTGAACTCTTGCAATTGTAACGCCCAACCAGCAATTCTTGACGTCAATTCTTTCCGCCCCATAGTTCTCTTGAACCCAGCACAATCTGTTACTATCTTCAAACAGAGACCTAATAAACTTTGAATTTCTTCAAGGCTTCTACAATCGCTAGCACTTCCAGCTCATAACTGCAGTACTTTTCTTGCGCTGAATTGGTCTTTTTTGAAAAGTAGAAAACAGGATGAAACGTCAAATCTTTATGAGCAGTCAGCAGTATCGCCCCCAATCCAAACTTGCAAGCGTCGGTATGTAATTCAGTCTCAGCTTCCATAGAATACAATATCAACACAGGCGTATCACATAATACCTTCTTCAATTTTTCGAAATTCATCATTTCATCCTTACCAAACTTAAACACAACATCCTTTTTCGATAAGATGGCCAAAGATCGCGCAATAATTGAATATCATTCAACAAACTTATATCCAGTTAGGACCCAAGAAACTTTGAACTTTCTTGATATTCGTTGGAACTGAAAATTTTCGAATGGCTTCGGTTTTCTCTTCAGAGGGTCTAATGCATCCTTAACTTATCCGATACCCCAAATATTCTACAGACTCTCGAAGGAACTGACACTTCGGCCATTTTATTTGCAAGCCGTTTTCTTCCGCAACCTTCAAAACCACTTACAACTTCATTAGAGCTTCATCGACGTCTTTAGCTGGAATAACCAAATCATCTAAATATGTGCAGACATATTTTTTCACTATCAAATCTCGAAAAATGTTCAAGATGTACCTCATAAAAACAGCAGGGCAATTGCATAACCCAAACGGACATCGTAAAAACTTGTACAGGCCAAACGGCGTCACAAACGCAGTGTACTTACGAGATTCTTCTGCTACGGCTACTTGGAAAAATCCATTACGCAAATCAAAAGTTGTGTTTTTAATATTTTTGGCACCCTGCAGCTTATCAATTTCATCTTCAATGTGGGGGAGTGTAAACCGATCTTTAACAACAACATCGTTCAACCGACGGTAATCGACACACAGTCGCTTGGATCCGTCCGTCTTATTTGCTAGCACCACCGGACTTGCATAAGCAGACGTACTTGGTCGTATAATTCCTTCCTCAAGCCAATCATTAATCTGATGTTTCACTACTTCCAATTCTAATGGCGAGAGTCTTCTTGGTCGCTGAGCTATCGGCTTTTCATGGGTAAGCACCAGTTTCGTTTCGACATCATTTTTCAGAGCTGATCTGTTAGGGCTATAATTGACTTCCATCTTTCGAATTTCATTGGCAACGACAATATCTCGAATGTGATTCAGCTCCAATTCAAATCCTTGTACAACACTAGCTAAACTTATAGGCGATCACTTTTCGGACTGACACCGTTACACCTGCATGTTTAAAAGGATGCTGCAATTATGGCCCTGAAAATGCAGGCGGAAGGAAATATCAAACCAGGCAATATAGTATGTCATCTGGAAATCCTTAATGAATTTCAGACAGACCCTACCAAAGGAATGCCTTCCGGAATGCCTTCCGACTGTATGCCAGCTAAACTGGACTTCCAAAAACCATTTTGTGTTAGGTTAACTGACCGGGATGTGTGGAGTACAGGTGGACCATCCTCTGAGCGAGGGTCCATGGTATGGTTTACAGATGGATCAAAAACGGAAGATGGGGCGGGGATAGGAATACACGGGAGTGTATTGAAGTCCTTGGGTACCAATGCTACCGTGTTTCAAACAGAAGTACATGCCAGTAGTATTATCAGATCCATTAAGAGCCTGAATATTGACTGGACGGATAAACATGGTTTCTTTTAAGAATTTGTTACAGTTTATATTCCGTACTGATTTGAACAAACGGCTTAGCACAACAGGATTCATTTCTTGAACTATGTTATCTTTCACAGAATTGTAAACAGAGCAAATATTTTCCGAAACTCCATTAATAACAAGTTCACAAATTGGTTATAAATAAAAGAGCTTTATCGTACAAATTTGCTTTTAATGCTTTTATAGAAGAACTGAAACTACTAGTGGGTAATAGATTTGGTAATAGTAAAGAAGTGCTTTGGCTTTCTTTTACAAGCTCAGTATATGATGTTTCAGGACGCGTTGTTTCTTTTACTTAATTTTGAAAACTAAAAACATTGTTATGTGATAATAAATGCCGCTTTAAGCTTTTGAGATGTAAGAAACTCTGAGAACATGAGGTTTGTGAGCATTTATAACTACCGTTTGGTTTCAGAAAATGTCACATTTGTAATGCATAATTAAACTGTCGATTGTATTGAAAAAACTCACACGTACAAAGCAAACTTACATTTTTTATGTATTCATATAAAAAAAACGTAAAATTAATTAGGTACACGTTTTTCAGTATCGCAAGTGTGTAAAAAATATGGCAGAATAATAAATTGAGGAATATTTGAAATAAATTTTGTATAGCTAAACCTAATGATAATTATAATAAAAAATATTACATATTAAGTAATGATGATAATAACGTAGACAAAGTGGTGGAACTAGATTCAACGTTAATTTCGAAGAAGTATTGTTAGATAAATTCCCAAATAACTTTACACTGAATTTGGTATTTTAATCCAAAAACTTAATGTAATTTAAACGATGTAGTTACAGCTTTAGTTAAATCACTAAATTTGTGAAAAATATTATCATATATGGTGTAATATATTGGGTTGGCTTCGTTGTCATTCACAAAGAAAACGGCTGGCTGAATCGTAGTTCCATTTTTTAAATATGTTTCGTTAATACCTGCGACATCTTGTTGAATATCACTAAATGATTTAACAATTATAATAAATGACTCCTGACCATATCTAAAATGCTAAACTTCTAAATTTTTTGCATAGTCTTATTTTTGGTTGAGCCTGTTGGAACCAATAAGGTTTGTAGTAATTTAAATATTGAAATATCAAGATGAGGATCTAAAATATTTCAGAATATTAACTCTAATATGCAAATAAAATTTAAATAAATGTTTCTTTACTTTTCGAATTATTACGGTACTGATCAACCAACTCATTTAGAACATCTAAATTTGGTTTATCCTAAATTTTTCTAAAGTCCCATATCGATAATAGTAGATGTCCTTTATTAGGATACATATACTCAAAATCAATGTCCACCTGTAATGAAACTTAATTAATAAATATTATTTGAAATTCAATATTTTTGTTTAGCTTACAAGCTGTACCCCTCTTGAATGTGAGTATCTCGGCCACTCCTTTAATATTGCTTCAATGTTACGCCCAGCGTGCTGGATTTGTTCTTGACGTAAAACGCACGTCTCTTTCCAACGAACAATTATTTCTTCGCATTCATCCGAATAGACCTGTAGCCAAACCTGGTTTGGATCTTGAGTGTTAAGGATAATTAATGAGTCATTGGTGAATTTATCGGGAAGTTCGAATTTTCGGTTGATACTAGGCGTCTTCTCACGAGGAAATAAGCTTAATTTTCGCTTTAAAATAGTTAAAGCTTATAAACAGAAGAAACTTCAGGACCTAGCAATTTCTACAAACCTGCGAACGTCGCCAATTTCTCAAATTAGCGCTGAATTGGGTTCAGCTCGCTTTATATTCAAGGTGTGATGTCGGTGGAATAGGAAACAGGTATTTCAAATCAGTCTCCGTTAGCATCTTGAACGCATTTTTGTCTAAACACATATCTGTAAAAAATACTCCATTCAATTTTCATTAGAATAAAGAAAAATTAAAAGTGTTACTTAAAAAATAACAATGAACAAGGAATTATTAATTTAGTTGGTTGATATCGAAATGTTCGTCATGAGAAACTACGTCTGAATTCCCGCATCCACGTTAATTGACTGTTAGGATGACGTCGTCCCGTAACTGTGAATGCAGATCAAAAATTGTATAAGAGATTTTCTCACGACGAACCATTTGGTACCAAATACGAAATCACAGTAGCAATTAAATGCGTCTTGAAAAATTTGTTTTTGTACTCACTGCTTATAAACCGAAAATAGAGGGAAAATTCGAGAACAATTTAAAATGCTTTTAATTGCACCTACTGCGATTAAGTACCGTTCCTACAATTGGACATAAATAGTAAGAATTATTTATACTTATGCATTTGGCGTCGGTTATCCATGTTTATAATATTTTCATCCATTTTTTTTTGCACAGTGTCACTTTTATAAATTCTTAGAAATGTTTACCTACACGGTTTTAAGTTTTAAATTATTGCACTTATTTATTTTCTTATTAGTAGTGATTAAATAATACAATTGTGGAGTTCACTTTATTATTCACTTTTCTGTTTATTTCACTTGTAATATTATATCACTAAAAATCAAACAGCAACCGAAACGCATGTCTAAATAATGATACAACGCAGGCGCGAACGACCTAAATGCTCAAATTGAACGAATTCGAAATTAAAATATTTTACATTGATATTTTAGGAATTCAAAAAGCTATATCAAGAACTCAAAAGTTTAATTAAACTTTTTTAATTCTCAAATTATGACCGGTAATCTACTTTACCGTTAGTAGACGACCCAATTTCGTTTGGGTAAAATAACCTATTTAAGTGGTTAAAGGGGTATGATTAAGACCATAGCCAAAAGTGGTTATGGTCTTAACCATATTTCAAATAAAATCAGAAATACTCTGTGATTTGAAAGGAAATTGCTTCAATACTTTTTCTTATCAGAAGTTAATTGTATTATTTAAATGAAGAGCACGATTTTTCCAGTCTACAAAATTGCGATACTTCTTAATTGTGATTGTTGTTCTCAAATATGGTAAATGTATTCCCGTTTTGAGAATCGAACCCGCATGAAACAATCAAAAAAGTTATAAATACATATTGAATCTAAGCAAAAGATGATTATGAATTGAATTCTCATATTGAGACAATTCAGTTCTTGACCTATGTACGAGTACATAGGGTAAAAAGTAGTAATTGATGTCGTGATTCTAATCAAAAACGGTTTTCCAACTTTGAGAATTAAATTCTCACTTACAGGAAAAAAATATTTACGTAATTCAACTACTTCGGTCGCAAATTCGGTCGATTGTTTAAAATGAAAAATAAGAATTTAATGATTATACAAATCTCTCAGTTCTAAACATTTGATATTCTTAAATCGGGAACTCGTATTAATCGAATATAGAACAATATTTCTTTCCGTGTAGTATTTGGCTACAATACAATAATTATAATTCATAACCGCACACTTAACTCACATAGTTCCAAACTTTTAATTTCTGAAATTTCTACTCGGTGAGCACCGATTCGATCTAGTAAAATATTTCCAACAAACTAACACTTTAAAGGCTCCTCGTCTATTTTCCAATATTGTCATTTGATAGAATTTACATCCAATAAGATATGAGGGCAATCACTTCAGTTTAACGTGATACGGTAAATTTTGATCACAATCCCATGAATTTATCCACGTTATATAGCGTATAAGCTTTTTAAGCTTTTTTGGATACTCTCAATATTTCGGATATGCACATCATAAAAAGCACACTAGACAATTGCTGAGAAGATGTTAGATTTCCATTTTTCTTCTCTTTCTTCTCTAGTTGTTCTTCTATTTTTTCTTCTTTTAGCATATTTAAGTTGAGATCAGGCGCAGGCAAAATGCAGAGTCTTAGTTGTCTCGAGGTTATCAATATCTCTCACCATATGACCAGCTAATAGTTGGAAAATTAATATCACCCGTGATTAGAATGGTATCAGATAGATTAGAAGCATTGATAATTCCCAATATTGTGTAGCAGCAGGCGATGTACAATGAGATCGGTGAGCCGATTTTTTGGTTTGAACATTGGTGTGCAGTTCTCGTGGCGAAGTATCCACCAAAATTCTTTCACCAAGAGTCTAGGTGGCCACAGTGCTGATTAAAACACAGTTGTAAATTGTTCAGAAGGTAAACTCACACGAAATGATACATAGTCAAAAAGCAGGTCGTTTAGTTCTTTAAGTGTGGTTTGCGATGTAAGTCGACCTTTAATTTCGCTGTAATTACCATAATTGTCCTATTGTGAACCCGTATTCTTCGGTGTATGGATATACGACAGCAGCATAAGCCTTTTCACTGGCATCCGAAAATCCGTGAATTGTAGCCTTTCCATTTATTAACCCCAACCATCGGCGAATCCTGACTGCTTTAATATCCGCTGTTTCTTCTCTTAATTATTCTATCTTTCATTTTCGTTGCTCCTTTGGCGGTAACGGCTCATCCCAAGTCAGCTTTAATAACCACAATTGTTCGATTAATACCTTAATCTTTTTGATCAACTGTGACTGTAACCCCAATGGGCCTATGATTCTACTGAATTTGGCCAGCATCTTACGTTTCATATAAACGTAGGTTTTATATCTGGTTGATTATAATAGGTGAACACATCCGGTATCTATTGGTAAGGACTTGTGTAATTTCTATGCAACTCAGAATATTTGGTAGCTCTGCGATCGACCGCTTTTAAGGCTTGTATACGATTATGGGATCTTCAACACTATCACGCCATATTACACGCTGGTACTTACGGTCAACTGGGTGAACCAAGATTTGGCCGTTGGCAATGCTGGCATCTTCGTTATGGACGGCATGGATAAAAATAGGAGTCGGTTATGTTACATTTTGGACAGCTGGTTACGATAGTTGTAAGCGCTTTCATATGAGGCTTCGTGTTGACAGTTGTGCTTAAACTCCTGGGATTCTTGTCCGATTTACATTGATATTCAAGGGTGTTACAGCAACCAGCCGTTGTAGCGTACGTACGGGTTCATCCGAAAAATCGTATATTTTTTATTTTATTTTAGGAGATCGATTTGCAAATAGCGGCTTAATTCAGAAACATTTGAATACATTTATTTACCACGTGTCGCTTGAGATTGTACACGGGCGGCATTACTTAGTCCTACAAAATAGAAAATATACTTTTCTGGTCGAAATGACAGAGAAGGAGAGAAAGATACCATACAAAATTTTATAATGAAACGTCGTGTTCGGTAAAGCTGATAAATCGTACTATGTCATTCTGGAACATAGAAAAACTAGCTAGAAATATTATTCAAGGAAGACTACAGTGTTTCTTATGAACTTATTTTTACTAAAAGGTATTAAAATCAATAATTTGAACCGATTTACATAAATCTATTTGGCTTTTTCGAATTAGTCTAATGCAGTTGGACACCGAAAGAAGCATAGCTAATGGCTGACTAATGAATGAATAATCAGGGAATACTAAGTGAATAATGGATTAATAACAGTGAACTCATCATTTATGAGTGATTGAAGAATGAATAATCATCCATTAATAAGTATATAGTACGTCTCGCCGTGATAAATAATATTGGAGCAATACCGTTCCGATTTGGGAACACACTTTTTGACTATTTTTTTCCATATCAAAATATGGTTCTATTTTTTCTACTCCACTTTTTTATTTTAGCTCTACTCTCTTTCTCTTTTTCATACTATTGCGCATGAAGTTTATTACCAAATATTTTAACGAAATGGAGCAATATTTGACAGTGTGAAATAGGAAGTGGGTTTAGTGCTACTTTTTATGTGTATTTGTTGTAATTTTTGTAAGTAAATGTCAGTTTCATTAATTTAATAGTGACAAATATAATTTTATTAAAAAACTGAGCACTACATCTTATGGAAATTAAATAAAATTGTAAAGAAAATACATGTTCCGAGATCAGAACACACGCACGCGACACTCATCCCGATTTTGGAACATTGTATTTTCTTTAGTACTATTATTTCATATGTGCTGTTATATATTTATGTATTCAGAGGCCGCTTAATCTGGCCACTGAAACTAATCAGGACGATATTCATTTTACTTGCGTGGAATATCCCAGTAAGGTATGCCGAATTTATGTTAAATTTTTTATTAAATTTTAATTGTTTAGAAGTTTTAGAAAATAAATCTGATGACGAAAAATTCGTCATTGATGAAAACCAAGCAGAAGTTCGCAGTTATCAGTTGCAATCGGTGTCGGAAAATTCTAACATTGAAATTGAATTTATCGATAATTTGCTGGAATTTGAATTTACTAAAAAGACGATATACAATGGTGAAAAGAGAGTGATATGTTCCAATCGAGGAAAATTTGAACAAATGGAAGATGATCCTTTAGAAGGCTTGGATATGTACTTTAATAAATGTTATCCAGATGTTTGTGCTGGAATTCAGTACTTCTTGTTCAGCTGATTCTAAATGCGATGAATTATGCCCACCAATGCCAAATCTGTCGAAAATTTAATAAGAATTGAATAGATGCTTACAGCATGATATGGAGGAATGTATATGCCTCTCTAACCTGCCTTTTAAAGGCAGGTTAGCAATTAAACAATAAGTGAAAGGGAAACCGTGACCCTGGGGTATAAAAATGTATATGTTGTGTGGAAAAAGTGGGCTCCCATATACCTTCTTAATTTATCAAGGATCATCAACCAGTCTCCCAGAGGGTAATATTCAAAAGTTCGGGTTTGGCGTCGCAATTGTGTTGCATTTATGTAACCGTATTACAAATATTTACCATAGTTTGATCTTCGACAATTATTTTACGTCCTATGCGTTGATCGAAATTCTTCAACAAAAAAAGATAAACGCCGCAAGAACCGCGCGAGTCAATCGACTTGACAATCCGCCGTTTCTTGAAAACAATGAAGTTTAAAAAAAAAGCCCAAAGGTTTTTCTGATGAGGTTCGGAGTGCAGATGATAATGTGGTCATGGTTAGATGGAACAACAATAAACTAGTTCATTTGATATCAAATTTTATGGGTTTTGGTATTAAAAGACCGGTCCGAAGATGGGATAAATAAAGTAAATCCCACATGTCAGTAGATTAGCCTGAAATAGTCGGTCTCTACAATGAAAGTATGGGAGGAGTAGATCTAGTAGATCAGCGATAATAATTTCATTTTGTGGATTTGGCCGTGGTTTCCAGTTGTGTAAGAACAAACGTAAATTAAATAATGTCCATGCAAACAAAAATATGGATTTGTTTGGCACGAGCTCTTATTGAAACGTGCACTATGCCACAAGTACGACGTAAAAAGTGCACAGTCGATTTATGGCTTAATCAAGATAGGAACTGCTTTTCAAATTTTCACCCGGAAGCCTTAAAGTTCTAATAATTTTGTGATATTTATAAAACCTAAGATTGTACTTGAATTCTAAAGTATGAATAGTGAATTAATATTAATATTATTCTGTATTATTTTGTATTGAAATAATTACCTATGGTTATGAGATGACAGATAACTTGTTTTCTAATGTGACTTATTCAATTAAATTGAATTTAAACGTATTTGAAATAAGTATAATTCCGTTGCCTTAAAAAAATTATATTTTAAAGTTTTTCACGCTTTTTTGGCAGTTTGTTCCGAATTCGGAGCACCCTGAGGAGCCTTAATCTGGGCCCCGATATTCTTTTTTCTTTTTTTTCTAATATATGTATGTCCCAAATACTCCCAAAATACACAGTTTAATTTTTCATCAGCTGGTTAATATTCATAACTCAAATGGCTAAACCAATAGGAGGCGTAGGTATTCTAAATAAAAGCTTGAGGCCGGTCCCAGACTCAGTCAGCTCATTTAAAACAAAAATTAGTTGTTATTATTTTGGCTACGACAATTAATTTATGTGGAAATGAGCTGCTGGAAATAAAAAAAACGGTTTCTAAATTTAACTATACAGTTAACTGACAGGTATAGTTCTGACAAATCAATCATTTGCCTTAAATGATCTGCCGAGTTGGTATTTATATGTTTGTAAATATTTAATTTTGAAATTGTTGTACGGATTCTATTGTGCTTACACATATTGCATTATTTGGCACGTTAAAGCCCTAAAGCTAAGCCCTTATATACGTATGTTTAAGAGGGGCTGGTAGGGATTGCAGAATATAAATTGCAGATTTTGCCCACCGTCTGATTGTAGCCTTATTTTTCTGAATTTTGTCAGTTCGTTAACATATGTAAGTAGATAAATTCTCTCCCGCCATAAGACCATTTTAATTTATTGAGTTAACAGTTGTAATATCTTTCTTCATTTGGTTTAAGATTTAACCATACATATAACACTATTTGGCACTTAATTAAAGAACAACGATTATTATTTTAACATACAGTTTTATTTTATTACGACCAAGTTATATAATGTTTTGCTTTTGAATACTTCTTCCCGAATGTTTATTTCCTAGCAAATTATTTTCCATCAAAATGATTACAACGGTTTCTCTTAAAAGTATATCCTAGTACATACACAAATAATTGATATATATGTATATATATATATATATATATATATATATATATATATATATATATATATATATATATATATATATATATATATATATATATATATATATATTTCTAAATTTAAAATCAGGAGTATACCACACAGTAATTAAATCGTTGAGTATGATATTGTACAATCAGTAATCTTCTCTAACCGCATACATCGGTATTAGTAGTTTGCTGCAATATTGACTTGGTGCTAAACACCGTTGGTTTTTTGGGACCAGATTTCAACATGTCGCTATTGTCATTATTTTCTAAATTAGTGCAGTGTGCGCTTGGTGTTGTACGCTAGGAAATTTCCAAATCATATAGCTAATTTGGCGGAATAACTTTTAAATTTTTTAATTAGTTTTTTAACTGCATTAAGGTAGTAATTTTCGTACTGTTAAAGTTAGCCGAAAGTTTTCAGCTGAAAGGAAAAGTCGATAATACCGAACCACGTAAATGTCAGCCGATAGTAATAATCGGTAATGCAGATTGTGATAATCCAGCCGAAAATAAAAACTAAGCCGTAATCAGTCGACACAGTTTAGCCAAAAATTACTACGGATGGATGGATAGTATTTAAGACTTTTGTCAATATTCTTAAGTGGCAAAACTTGTCTCCAGTTTCTCGTGGAGTATTGTAGAAAATTCCTGAAGCAAAAAACAAATGTTAAATTGGTCTAAAATCAGCCTCTTAAGTATTTTGACAATAGCTATCGCAAAAAAAAATAAAAAATTCAGTAAAAATTTCCCGTAGGAAATTTCGGAAAGTTCGATTTTCCAAAAATTAGTAGAGACTTTGTATAAAATCAGCCTCTAGAGTGTTATGTCTGAAGATGGATTGCATCAATGCACTGCATCTCCAGACATAAAGAGGCTGATTTTATATAAATTTTCTAATGATTTTTGGAAAATCGTATTTTCCAAGATTTCGCACGGGAAACTTGAATTTAATACTTTTCCTGCGACAGTCATTGGCAGGTCACATCTATGCAGTCCATCTCAAATTCTAGAGGCTAATTTGATATCAAATTTCTAATGGTTTTTGGAAAATTGAATTTTCCCAGATTTCTTAAGGGTATCTTGAATTGAAATGTTTTCCAGCGATAGCTAATGACGAATCTCTTAGAATCCGTTTATTTCAGATACACACTGTAGAGGCTAATTTTTTTCCAATTTTTTGGAAACGTCGGATTTTCCGATATTTTCCACGAATAGGTTTGTTGGTGGAGTGAATTTTCCACGTAACTCTATTTACAAAAATTTTATTCCAATCGATGTATCCTCTTTACTTTCAGCTGATAACTACTAAATTTTATGTTTTCGGTGGGAATGTTAATAATGTAATCTGCACCACCGACTTTTTACCTTCAGCTGGAAACTATCGGCAAACTTTAACGGGGTCTAATCATCATTGTCATAATATTCTTATAACTTTATTATAGTAGGAAGTGCTCGAATGCGCAAAGCCAGATAAAGGTACGAGTAAGTACCTGGACATCTTCTATAATTTACCGGAATATTATCGCAGCAATTATTACACCGTTTCATATGCACAATATTTTTCACATTTCTGCAATACTCTGCACCATAAAGTCCGCCGCAAATCGCAAACACCATAATCCAAGCACAATAAGCATTTGTGTTTTTGTTAAGATATCAATATTTAATATAATTTTAATTAAAATGGACATCGCTTATTTCATTTGGGGCCACAAAATGTTCATTTCCGTTAATTGGAATATTCAGTAATATTTTATGTTTTTCAATTTTCTTTCAAACAATATCTTATAAATAAAGTAGAACAATATTAAATATTTAGGGATTTACCGTATTTTACTCAATTTGTCAGTTTTTAATATAAGGACGCTTCAGACCAGTAATCAGCGCATAGCAAAATCGTACAAATCATATTTTGCAAATATCCGAATAAATTGTTATTACTTAAAACAAAAAAGAAAAAAAACTCGAATTGTTACAAAAACCTACCAATATTAAAACCATATTCAATTTAAAAGCTTATTAAGCTCATTCTTAAATTTAGTAAAATGTTCATGTTTTTTTAAATAATTTTATTGGCGCAAAAAAATATAAATTTTTTAATACAATAACGAGAAAATTGTGAAAATTGTCAAATTGGCACAAAACAAAAAATGTTAACTGCATACAATCGTTTCCACAGTAATCATAATAATAGAAAAGAAGCAACAACAATTTTATGTTTATTTTATAAGTTTTGTAAAAATTGGAAAATTCCATTCATTATTATTTTTATAAAAAATAAAATAATATTGTTACAATATGTAGTATAAAGTTCTAACTATAATACACTCTTCCTGTATATAGTCAAGCTTTAAAGCAAGGAAGAAGGTAGGTATATAGTGTTCATATACATATGTACGTAACTATAATATGTATATGTTTTCCAATAATAAAATAAAAACATTAATTTTATAACCGAGCATAGGGATAAGTGGACCAGATTTTTCTACTTTGCAGGAAAGACGTCTAGAAAAAAAAAATTTAAATATAAGCAATTTTCTATATATAAGGTGTAAATTATAAAAATTGAGATTTTTCAGATTTTTATTTTCTCTGTATTTTTTATGATCGAAAATAAGCCATTTACTTTATATTCTTTTCTCCATATACTTATGCTTATAACAATTTCGCTAAAGTGGATATTACAGAGTGTGAAGAACCGTAGTTCTTTAGCTAAGCAACGCGAAACTTATTTTGTATTCCGTCAGTTTCATTTTGGTTAATCATTTATGTTCAGAACATTCTGCGGACTTGTAGGGAAAGGGAAGGAGTCAATTATACTTATGGATTTTACGAAGTTTTGCATCAAAATTACTTATAGTATGACTTAGTCATACATAGTGGATCGCAGATTTCCACAAATAAATATGGCTGGGTGAAGATTTAAAATCACAGTTTTTTATAAAATTAACAAAGCATTTTAATCGGCCTTCTAGATCAAATATTCCCAATTCAGGCTTAGAGCCGGAATGCCCAGATTTCATTTATACCTTACTAATTTTCTGTTATTTGAGAATCAATGTTTTAGGTATTCTAAAAAATTCGAACCAATTTTTGCCGATTCGGTAGAAATTTTATCAAGTTCCATAATATAAGTCAATTCCAAAAGTTCGAAAAAAAAAATTAATCCACGTTCAGTACAAATTAATTTAGATGCTTTTGCAAAAGTATGTCTTTTTGAATACATCTGGTGAAAGGTTCTCCCTTTTGAAATTTGTAGTTAAATTTTAGTCAAGAGAGTTTTCGCAATTTGTATTGGCGTTTTATCTAACAAACGCAATTTCAAGAGCAAAGTCCAGTCACAGTGTAATTTTTAAAAAGTATGCTGGCATTCTAGTTCACCTTGAATATATCTGGCCAACTCTAATTATATTTAAATTCTTTGTCAAGTTGTAGAAAATACATTTTAGAGCAACAGTTTTAGCATATTCCTCCATATATGTTTTGCAAGGCTCAAAAGAAGCTATAGTCTAAAATAGACAGGAGGAAAAAGGCAAAAATGCAAGTTTGCCAATCTGGCTTTTATTGTATATAGTATTTCTTGAAATATCGATTGTATTTTAATTTTTAACGAAGAATGTAACACACCCCAGCAAACCCCACCAAAGCAATCCCCAGAAAAAAAAAATTCCCCAAAAAAACAATTCCCAAGAAAAAACAATTCCCCAGAAAAAACAATTGACAGAAAAAACAATTGACAGAAAAAACCATTGGCAGAAAAAACAATTGACAGAAAAAGCAATCGAAAGAAAAACCAATTGACAGAAAAAACAATTGACAGAAAAAAAAATTGACAGTAAAGACAATTGACAGGTAAGACAATTGACAGAAAAAACAATAGAATAAAGAATTGTCAGAAAAAACAATTGACAGAAAAGACAATTGACGGGAAAAAGAAATGAAAAGACAATTGACAGAAAAAACAATAGAACAAAGAATTGATAGAAAAGACAATTGACAGAAAAAACAAATCACAGAAAAAAGGATTGACAAAAAAAACAATTGACAGAAAAGACTATTGACAGAAAAAGCAATTGACAGAAATGACAATTGACAGAAAAGACAATTGACAGATAAAACAATTGACAGAAAAAACCATTGACAGAAAAGACAATTGACAGAAAAGACAATTGACAGAAAAGACAATTGACAGAAAAGACAGTTGACAGAAAAAACAAATGACAGAAAAAAGAATTGACAGAAAAGAGTTTTGACAGAAAGGACAATTGCCAAAGAATTGAAGAATTGACAGAAGAGTTTTGACAGAAAGGACAATTGCCAGATAAAGCAATTGACAGAAAAGACTATTGACAGAAAAAACAATTGACAGAAAAAGCAAATGACAGAAAAATGAATTGACAGAAAAGACAATTGACAGAAAAAACAATTGACAGAAACAACTATTGACAGAAAGGGCAATTGACAGGAAAGGTAATTGACAAAAAAGACAATTGACAGAAAAAGCAATTGACAGAAAAAACAATTGACAGGAAAAACAATTGACAGAAAAGACAATTGACAGAAAAAGCAATTGACATGAGCGGTGATAATCGGATTCTAAAATGATTTAACAATTGCAAAAAGAATTGGCAGAAAAGATAATTGACAGAAAATCAATAGAAAAAACAATTGACAGAAAAACAATTGACAAAAAAAGCAATTGACATAATAAGACAATTGACAGATAAAACAATTGACAGAAGAAAGCAATTGAGGGAAAAAGTAATTGACAAAAAAAGACAATTTACAGAAGAAACAATTGACAGAAAAGACAATTGACAGAAAAGACAATTGACAGAAAAGACAATTGACAGAAAATCAATTGACAGAAAGAACAATTGAATCAAAAATCAATTGTCAGAAAAGACAATTGACAGAAAAGACAATTGACAGAAAAGACAATTTACAGAAAAAGCAATTAAAAAACAAATGATAGAAAAAACTGTTGACGGAAAAGACAATTGACAGAAAAAGCAATTGATTGAAAAGACAATTGACAGAAAAGACAATTGACGGAAAATACAATTGACAGAAAATCTATTAGTATGTAGTAGTAGTAATATATGTCAAATTCTGGAATGTGGCCAATTAAGGTTGAACTTCGCTGTTTCTTGACCGATAATGATGAAATTTCACATGTGCCGTGGTAATGTGATTCTAAAATAATTTTTTGACAAAGTTCTTGAATTTGGCCAATTAAGATAATTAAATTATCAAATTAAAGATAATTAAATTATATTATAAATTAAGAAACTTTGCTGTTTCTTGACCGATTATGATGAAACTTGACATGAGCGGTGGAAATGGGATTCTAAAATGATTTTTGGATAAAGTTCTGGAATGTAGCTAATTGAGGTGGTACTTAGCTGTTTCTTGACATGAGAAATTTGACATGAGCGGTGGTAATGGGATTCTAAAATAATTTTGTTGTTTCTTGGCCGATTATGATGATTTCATTTCTTGTCCGATTATGAATCGTTAAGAAATTGATCAAATTTCTCGTTCATTTTTAATTGTAATTTAAAAAACCACGCTTTCACAAAACCACGCTACGAGCTACGACCACAACTACAGTTGATGGACTACGGCATTCGAGCAGGCCTACGTCTAAAATTACGGATTCAATCGTCAATAGATTGAATACTAGACAGCTTACCTTGCGATTCTGACGTTAAGATTGTTCCGTTCGCTTTTTATCTGCCCCGCTTCGGCTGTTTCGCAAACTCGATAATTTAAAATTTAATGCGAATGTGGCATTCGTTTTATTGCCCTCATTTTAAGTATTGCAGTTTCCTTCTTTGATTAAAAATTATAGAGCAAATTGGGAAAAAACCAGAGCGGAGGGGAACGGATATCATTCTGTTTGAACCTTAACAGTATCTTAAGTAAGAGAAATTTTGGTAAGAGTTTTTTTTAAGGGAATCTCTTAATTAAAATTCTGTTCGTAATCTTCTTAAAATATCTCGTAAAAACTCTCCAGAAACCTCTTACTAAAGATACATGTTAAACCGAAAGGGATCTGACCGAATAGGGCCGAGATTAATTCAACATGTAAACGGTGACTTGACTGAAAGTTATCTGAAAGTAGTCTGAATTCGGTCAACTTAAATTAGGTTGGTTGAGTCACTTTGTGTGTTGGGTTAAACATGTAAACTTTATTTAAGTTGAATTAAGAGATTTATTCATACTGCTAAAAAGGCAGAAGGTTTTTACACATTTTCGAAGTGGTTTTCAAATTATTTTAAATATTTTTTTAATAATTTAAATGTAATTTGAGAACTAAGTGATATTTGAATTGTCAGCTCACATCCAATAAAAAAGTCCCATGTAACCACCAACTGAAATTTTCAGTCAGATCACTTTCAGATAAAACTCAGTCATATCACTTTCGGTTTAACATGTATCTTTAGTATATATTGTAAAATATTTGGAGATCTGTTAATTTGAATTTTTGCATTTTCTCGAGATACGTTTTTGGCGGTCGATAAATAAATAAAAACAAATATGTTTATTTTTATGAAGTACATAAAACTCGGAAAAATTTACGCTGATACAAGGCCTCTAGGGCAAGCGAAGAGCAACACGCCATCTATATTTTTAAAAAAATTACTTGAAAATAAAGAAAATTTATTTTAGCTAAAATTCTTAACTGCTATAAATACAATAGCATGCAAAACCAAAAATTATTTGCACAGAAAACTGCGGCCAAAACAAATCAGTGAGCAAGACAGTTGGCATATAATAATTGTCCGAAATTTTATGTAGGCCAAACTTGGAGATCTTTCTCGAAACGATTGAAACGATTTAACGAGCATACATATGAAATAAAAAACTCAAATTTTATGTTAAATTACGTAAGTATGTAATACGTTATTCCTCCAAAAAAATTTATTATACAAATTATTTTTAAGTGGTAATTGAGTTTCATCAAACTTTTTGAAACTATCTATGATAAAATCATAGGGGAAATTCCTTTTTTTTTATAAGGTTAAATTCATTCTGATTAGAAAAATTCTTTCTAATTTCTTTGAATTGAGAGTCATTAAGATTATTAGATAGTTTGTCAATGCTAGCTGCCATAAATTTAAATGAATCTACAATTTAATTTGTTTATACTCACTAATTTTAAAATTTTTTCTGAATGATATAAATCGTTACTTATTTTGAGCGATTAAATCTATCTGTTCAGTATCAAACACTTATTCTTTTTTAATAAAATGAAAATCATAGCCATTTAAATTGTGACAAAATATTGGAACTAAATCAGCTATTTTATAATTTAAATTATATTTAACATGTGCAGCACCGCTAAATTTCCCGGTTAAATGGCAATGATCCCTAACTTTATAGTTTTCATCATCATTAAAATCGTAATCACAAATATGACATTGATTTCAAAAATTGTAATTTAATTGCTCCGTGTAGGAAGTTTTTCCATTTTTCGCTTTACGTGTATAGCTCGTTGTATATAATTTCTAAATCCTGTTTTAATTTATCAATGAAAATTTTTCCGCAATCACTACCTCTGTATGTAACAAATTTAGATTTGTTGGGTTTGGCGTTATGTTGAGCTAGAGTTAGGGTTAAGTACGGGGTTCAGTTAGAAATTTATCTGGGAATGGTTATGGATTGGGAGCTAGCTTTAGTTGAGTACTAAATATTTTTATAGACCCAATTAATTGAGAAGTATGGTAAGTTTGGAATTGGGTTAAGAGGTAAATTTGGGGACGATTTGGAGTTGAATAAGGTGGAGTTGGTGGTTCATTAAGCCCTTTAGTTGTTGATTTATTTGGGGGTGAAGTTGTGATTTGAGTTGGAAGTTAGTTTAGTCAGTTTGAGCTTGAGTTATTCTGAGTTGGTTCATGTACCCATGAAGTTCTTCGAAACGTTTGGATTTGAGGATTGGGTTGGACGTTGATTTGAGGGATTCGTTGAAGATTGATTTGTCGTCGTTTAGAGTGCTTCACAGAGGCATTCACTTATGGATTTATTTCACTAGAGGGATTTATTTGAGGGTTGCGTCGGTGGCCGAAGTGGAAATTATGTTAAGTTAAGGTTTAGTTGCACATTGAATTTGAAATTGATATGATGGTTAAATTGCGGGTTGGATTAAAAGTTAAGTTGCGGTTGAGTTTAGTGTTGGATTGAAGGTTGAGTTAGGGCCGAGTTAAAGTTGAATAGTGCTTGAGTATAAGCTGAGTTGGATTTGAATGAGAGGTTCGGTTGGGGATTAATCTGGGGTCGAGGAATTTGATGAAAGATTAGGTTGACTTGTTTTTAAATATTTTATCAAACGAAAAAGGCATTTTACTTAATTAGTCTATTGTGTGATAATTTGAAAGTTTAATCAAAACTATATGTTCAAACTTTTTAATTTCTGTTACATAGTTTAAAAAATCCAGATAGTCTTTCTGAAATCTCAAATTTAATTTTATAAGAGTTCAAAAGCATAAATGCATTTCCCAACAAAAAAGATAAATGTTGATAAAAACTTAAAGTTTCTGCTATCTGCGACGATTTTCAGTTTATATTAAGATGTTGTTTGGGATTATTCTAATCAAAAAGGTTTTGTTTAAATCTACCATGTTTTTATAAGACACTTTGAAAATATTTATAATATTTTAGTAATAAGTGCACCTGACTCGTTTCCTAACAATAACGAAACAATACAAGCTCATGGTCACTCTCAATCAGTTTGCTATACAATTAGTTTGTTGTATTATTGTTTTGCTAAACATTTGTTATGTAGAGTATTATCCCTCCAGGATTTATTAGGAAATTCTAGTGAAAATGTCGTATATGGTGATTGTATCCTTAGAGAATTAAAAATTTACCCAAGTCGTTTCAATTTCCGAAACATTTTCTCTTTTCCTATCAATGAATATGAAAAATGATTCGTTATCTCTGTAATACAGGCAAAGCATGAATTTTTTTCATGACATAAATCTAAATATCGGTCAGTAAAGAGAGTTGATCAGACTAATAAGTAGAAAACGGAAGACTGAAAAAAAAATGTAAAATTGGTACACAATTATTTAGAAATTTCAATCGCTTGTTTTTAAAATAAATACTTAGGCCATATTTAAACAAATATTAAGAAACCCTGACATAGAGAGGATACTTTTACATCGAATACAGGAAATAACTGTAAATTTTTATTTTCCCTTGGAAAATGAATTGTTGTTTGTACATTTTTTTGTTGTCTATAAAAATTAAAGTTTTGCATATACAATATATAGTAAAGTTAGATGTTTGTTGTTATTATTATTATAGTTTATGAAAATTTGTGCAATTTTTTCTTTAATATCGGAAAGGAATGAAATAAAATTTTATGGTAAAATGATTATTATTGTATATAGGTACAAGAAAATAGAAAATTTATCGTTTTATAAATTCGAAACCGAAAACTTTGTCTATAGCTTTTTTTTTTTTTGTTTGTGGCCGAATAAACATCTGCGGTTTTATTTGGAGTTTGAGAATGAAAATTTAGTAATAAGTTTAATTTGAAAATTTCGGTAGTGCAATGATAAAAAAATAAGCCGGTTTTAGTTGACCTTAACTTACGGTAGTTAGGATACATTGAATTCGTGCTTCCAAATCATTTCGATTGTAAAGAGGATGCTGTGTATTTGGATGTGCATTTCCAGTTGTGATGTAGCGACGATCCATGGACTTTTAGACGATTAGGCCCTTTCCAAAAATCAAGGAATTTTGGGGTTAAGACAAAAATAGGGGATTTAGATTTTATTTCCCTAATAAAAAGAACGGTTATTTTTATTAGGTGATCAAGATTTAGAAGAGGGCTGCTTTCAGAATGCCAATGACTATCCAATTTAACATCCATAATTTGCTTTTATAGCTTGGTACGGGCTACAAATTTCGTAGCATCCACAATTTTTTCTATGGCTTCCATAATGTTTTGCGACAAATAATTCTTCTGCATTTGAAGATAAAGTATAGAAGATTTAGTACAGAGCGGTTTCGTGTAATATGGTGGCAGTATTATTATTTTGGTATTGATATGTAATAATAAATAGCATAGCAATATTTAGTAATACTAAAATAAAATAAGAAATAAAAAGTTAGTAAACAGAGTTTTACCACATAAATCATAAAAAGAATACACTGGCACACGGTGATCTAGTTTTAGCAAAGAAGCACATGCTGATAGCATATCGATGGAAGGCGCCATTACCAATTAATAATCAAAATTAAATCAAAAACAATTTAGTATAATATTTAATAATTTAATCAATGTTGTTATTTGTATGCTAATAAATAAGTATATAGTTATATACTTAAATAAAAATATTTTAGTGTGTTGTTATATAATTCCGTTGGAATTGGAGTACAACGTGCGTAGTCTCCTTCTTGTGACCATAACAGTATTTCCATATCTCCAAAACATGTTTGTGTGGTCCATATGTGTCATACTCAAATTTAAAAAAATAATGGGAGTAAATTTGAAAGAATTTCTTCTGAAAAACTGCAATAAACCGAAAACATTAAACTTATAAAAATTAATAAAGCAGAAGAAAAATGTTGTAAAAATGATTATTACCTAAATAATTATAACAAAAAACGGTTTCGTGATTTTTTTTTATAAATTTTTCCAAAATTGAAAGTCATTTTATTGTAAATTTAATAATATTCTCTAAAATTTACGAAAATTTCATCATTTTAACAAAATTGACCTATTAGGTTTTTAACAAGAAAAGGGATTACATTTTACAAAATTTTTGTTAAATCATTTGTTAAAAGTAATACGGTTTCTCTTAATTTAACAGATATTTTATTAAATAGGTGTACAATATAATAAAATTTTATAATTTTAATTGCTTATTTATTAGTTGGATATTTTGTTTAATTATTTTTCAATTATAACGGTTCACTTAAAAAATAATGTGCTGCAATTTTAGTATTAAAAAATCCATCGAACGAACCACACTTCTATTTATGATAAAAAAGATTCCAAAAAACTACAACTTTAAATAGTTATCTTACCTACATATGTATGTAGGGGACATAGTGATAAAATTAAAAGTGTATTAGATTAAAATTATAAAAATCCATATTAAGCAGAAAGATATTGGTAAGTTATATTGTTAGTTTTATAAAATATTACTTATAATCGATTTCAAATTACGATGACATTTTAGGAAGAATTACGCGAATATTCTATCGCCTTTTTGATGCTATATTTGAATGTTTTCATAAAACAACTGTTTATACTGTGAAAACGAAGTTCGGCAGAAACATTTCCAAATAAAACTTCTGGCCATTTGCATTAGACTATTATAGATTCTCAGTGAAACAAAACAAAAGATTTAATACTATGAAGTGTTTCAAATGCAGAGAGGAAAATTTTTCAGAACGCGCTCTAATAGTGTATTTAAAAACTTTTCATTCAATTGATGCGTATAGCACATATCAACATATCAATGTTGTGAAATCACATTTCGGAAACTTAAAAAGTTTTAAAAAACATATTAAAAAACACAAAAATATTTTAATAACAAACTCAAATCCGTTACAAAAATTTTGTTCTGATTCCTTGTCAAATGAAACAGCATCAAACATTTTAAGACCTATAATTATATACAGACATTATAATTAAATACAGTTTTTCCCAGCAATACTAACCAATCTGATTGCTCTTTCAAACAAACAAAAGTAGATCTTTTGAGATTGAAACAGAACATTGATAAATCTGTAGTTAAATTTTGTCTACAATTGCACAATAATAACAATTTTAATAGAAGTAATGTAGAACAAATTCAGGAATACGTCGTTCAATTTATAACAACACATATATATAGAGAGTATGTTACTGGTTCATAAAGTCGATTATGAAGTAAACAACATTTTAGTTAGGACTATTGAGATATTAAAAGATGTGTTTAAACCATGTAAAACTGAATTACTAAATAATTGGTTAACGGCAAATAATTTACTACCATCTACTGAACAGTTTTCAATAAATGATGAAATTAATATTATTACTAAAAATGGAGAAGCGGTTTATGATGACATTTCAACAAAAGGCGTGATTTTATCACTGCCATTTCAAATGAGAACAATAGTTGAAAAACATTTTGATATATATGCGATAGTTAGTTTAAATAAACAAAATTAAAATTGTCAATCGTATATTTCAAATTTTTGTGAAGGCGCAGTTTGGAAGAAAAAAGTTGAAAATTTTCAAAACAAATTGTCTATTCCATTGTTGATTTGAAATTAATAATGGAATTTATTTTTCTTTCCTTTTTTTAGAAATACATATTTCAAAAATTGAAAATATTTTTATTGTTGGTTTCATTAAGTCGAAATATTTCAAAGAATTTAGGAATGATCGTTGTCTAAAAAAATTAACAGATTCTATAAAATTTTTAGAAGAAGACAGTATCTCTCTTCAAATATCCGGTAAATAAGTGCGCGTTCATTTCAATTAGGTTTAACCTAGGTAAACCTTTTTCTGAAAATTACTTTTTTAGATTTTGTTAAATTTGATCTATGCCAAAATAACAAATTTAATGGTCGCAATATTCAAAACTATTTGACTGATGCCTCTTTGGAAGAACTGAAAGAAACCGGAGTTCAGAAAAATTTTATTTTCAATAGTATTAATTCATTTGACGTTGTAGAAAATTAGTTTGTATGTCATGTTCTCAAATTTTATACAGAAAAGGCTAATATATTCTCGCTGGACATATTGAATAACCGAAAACAAAATTTTAACTACGGATCAATTGATATAGGTAATTTGTCACCAGAAATATATGCGAATGACTTAAAAAAAGGAAAATTTAAAATGACAGAAAGTGAAATGAAATAATGTTTTATTCATTATTCACCGTTAATGATAGGGGATTTAATACCCAAAAATGAGGAAATTTGAGATTTAGTAATAACTTTAATTCAAATTATTAACATTTTACTTTCAAGAAGATTTAATACAGACAAACTAGTATTGCTGGAAGAACTTATTAAAGAAACCCACTCAATATACTTAAAATATTTTAATGACACTCTGAAACCAAAGCATTATTTCTTGTTACATTACCCAAAAGTGATTGAGTTTTCAGGTCCACCTAGAGACTATTAGTGCTAAGGATTTGAAGCAAAGCATAAAATTTCAAAAAATTATGCAAAAGCAACTAATTCGAGAAAAAACCTTTGTCTCAGTTTAGCCAAAAAGACGCAACTAAAATTTTCACAGTTCTGTATGACCTTCGCTGCCCGTAATATTTTCTTGTAATCAAAACATTTATCCAAATCTACACGAAATGTGAACTTTTGTATCAAACTTAACTAAATATGAAAACGATTTAGAACTTTATGAAATTATTGATATATTTGTAAAGAAGCACGAAGGATGTTGTTGTTATTTCAGTAGATCAAATAGACATTATAGTGAGATTGATCCTCATTTTCAAGCATTTGAGATAAATAACATAAAAGATTGGTTGATAGGTATAAATGAATAATATATCCAATAAACTTAAATAAAACTGCAAATGGCAAATTAATGATAAGACTGAAAGAATATTATTAATAATTTAAAATAACATTTTATGTTTTTTTTTTCTAATATTATCAATCAATATTTTAATATTAATATTATTAAAAAATAGATGCATGAATAGTAAATTTCATTTTGTGAGTAACTAAGAATTTCAAATTTATGAGATTACTTTATATATAAGCAGTAAAGAAAGGCAATGGATAAAAGTTACACAACTTTAGTGAACGTTTCTGATGATGATTTTTCAACCGAAAATGAGAAAAATCATCCAGCGGTTAGTCACCTAATTAATGAACTGGGCAAAAGGTCTGCTCATTAATAATAAATCTGTATTTCAATATTTTAAGGCTAAATAAATTAAGATAAATCATTATAATTTTAATATAAGTTATTTTAACATCCATCAATATGAAATTAATAATTAAATGTAATTAGTAGTAATTTTCACTTATTATTTTTTACTTTACTACAACACACTTATTATTTTTTACTTTACTACAACACACTATAGTAGTAATTTTCACTTATTATTTTTTACTTTACTACAACACACTAAGAAATAATTATGGGACTGGATTCTGTACCTGAAATAATAATAAAAAATAATTTTATTCTTTAATATAAATTAAATTGTTTTTATTTATCCAAAATCTTGTTATAAAATTCAAATTTGATAGAAACTTACCCTTGATTTGATAATATTTTATCAATTTAATAAACTAAGCTTAAAAACCAATTCATTGAATTGAAAACTAATAATTGAAAAGTAATTTTAGAAAAAAAAATTTGCAGTAAAATTAATTAATTAATTGTTAAAATAAATAAAAAAAGTTTATTAATTCAATAAATTCAATAAATTTAAATAAAATTACCATAGTTATAATAAACAAAATCACCAATATAACAACCGCTTCTTACGGAATGAATTTAACAAATTTTTGTTAATTTAATAAAAAGTTTGTTTTCGCTATTTTAATTGCTTTTTTATTGTAATGATCACTATTTTCCTCAATTTGACCCCATTTTTTCTCTGAGTGCACATGAATCACTAACAACTTTATGATTAATATCGAATCGTCTCTAGTTCATGAAAAGTTCGAATTTTACTAACATAAAAGAACACAAATTTCGATAATTCGAAAAACCCCTAATTCAACATTACGGACGCCTATAGAAAAAAATCGAATAATTCTTAATATTTTTGACTACATTCGAAATACCTGAATATTCACGAATACGGCAGAAAATACGAACTCTAAAATAATCATATAAAAGCTAGAAAATTTCAAAATAGTTTCGAGCAACTAAAGTTAACGCTTTAATAAAAAGTCTAATAGTACGAAATATGCCCAGTAAGAAGAAATATTTTGGTTAACCTCTAAAACCGCTAAATTAACGCTATTTCATACATATGATATGTTAGCCCAAACAACAATTTGTTCATCCCGAAATTTTTTTATTTTTTTTAAATGTGTGTTCCGGCTAAAATTAAGGAAATTTTCATTCCATCCTAAAAATTGATTGTAGATAAATTGATTGAGATTTGGCCGCATTATAACAAAATAAATATGTAATAGTTGGATAAAATATACTTTTATGGCGAATAAACACTTAGCGGTCAAATTTCAATTTCTAGGGATGTCTCCCTAAACTGGCATATACGATAACCGACTTCTTAGTGCAAAGACAATGCAAAGCCAAAGCCTAATTAAGAGGCTATCAAGTACTTCTGGCGGCTCACTCATGGACGTTCCGCCACAATGTATCACCCACATACATTGGCGTCTGAGTTCACCCGACCACCAATGCCACATCTTCACAACGCTCAACGTTGAATTAATGTCAACCAATGAACTACTGTCTTTTCCATATGATCGCCAATGCGGCGACATGTCGCATAATAGCTAAATTAAAATAAATAAAGTCTAAATTTGTTTTTATTTATGTATATGTTTATCCGCTAAACATTTTAAGGGTGAAATTAACAATAATGTTTTACATAATAGATACAATGAATTACGCCCATTTTTGTAATTTCTTGCGCCGGTCTCAGTGAAGTTTTCCTGAAATTGTGTGCGGAAAAAAAACGGCTGTCATTATGAAATCACGGGGCTTAAGAATTAAAATGAATTACAATTAAACGTGGTCAATTTCAGAGTTTCTTAGGCCGATGTCAGAGATGTCTTCCAAAAATGGCGAATGGCACCTGACTTTTTAACTGCAATGCATGGAAAATGAACTGCATCGTAAATGTACGTATAATGTAACATTATACTTACAATTAAACACAGCCAATTTTGGAAGTTTTCCAGCCCATCTAAAAGATGTTTACCTGAAATGGCGCATGGTATTCAGCTTCTTAGCCATCGGCGCAACATATTTCGTAATTGGCCCTGTTTCATTGTACGGGACATCTCTGAGATCAATACAAGTTATTCAAAAATTGAGATTTTAACGCTTAATTCACTATAAATGTATATTGTATCCAAAGGAACTATCAATAAAAATTAAGTTGCTTTAATGTGGTCAAATCTCATTCAATTTCTATAGAATTATTTTTCGGGATGAATAACGTTTGATTAAAAGTTCCGAATATTTTTTTCTGGATCGAATGAAAATTTCCTTAAATTTAAGCCGAGACACAATCATCAATTTATTTTGAAAAAAAGCCTTCTCGGGATATAAATGTCGTACTAACTTCTCATACTTCTATTTACCAGCATTCGATGGTAATATATGATTTATCTATTAATATTGACATGATTGAAATTTGTACAAATTTAACAAAGTTAGTACAAGCTTTACACTTCAAATTAAACTTTTACACTTCAAATTGAACCTTTTACATTTCAAATTGAAGCTTTAGCAAATTATATGTATATCCAATTAGGATATACTTAATTTATTCTAAACGGATTTTAGTGAAATTTGACATCCGCCATGGAAATGGGGTTCTAAAGCTATTTTTGAATTTAATTCTGATGCATGACCGATAAGAGTGGAATAATAATGATGATATTTTAAAATGGTTTTTTGATGATGTTATACGGCCGCAATATTAGAGGGGGCGAAATCGACTTAACTTCAGCAGTATTTGTAGGTTTTGCCTTCTGAGCTGCTTGGCGGCCATTGTTAAGAATTAAATCATAAAATCATTTTACAATATCATTTCCATCACACATGTCGAATTTTCATTATCAGTTAAGGAATAGGACAGTTCATCCTAATGTGTCGTATTCCAAAACTTTGTAACGGTTTGCTTGGTCAGGAGATCATGGAAGCATGTGCTTCCAATTACAAAATAACACCAACCGTTATTCGAATTTAGAGAAAAATTTTCTATCAGAGGTTTTAGAGCGGTATGGTTATCCTGCTAGCTTCAGTTGGAAAAATGAGTTGGGGTTTTCTAAAACATGATAAAAACTTGGTTGACCGCTTAATTTATTTGCAACAATCACTTATACTTACCTTACCCACATAGTGACTCACTCAGATACATGCTCGCACGAGTTTGTTTGGTTGACGGATCATGATAACCGAATTACAGAATACAAAGTTTAAAGAAAAAGAAAAAAAAATACGTAACTGAATTTCATTAAATACAATAAAGGTATTTATTTAAACAAAAAAATAACGATATTAATAATAATAATAGTAATTTCATAGATGTCATAAAATGTTCTATTTTAAATAATCATAGATTTTATGGAACAAAAAAAAAATGAATTCAATCGGATGAATCATAAATGAAATAGAAAAAAAAATATAGAAATGCACTAAACTAAATTAGTATATTAGTATCTAAAATCTAATTAAAATCTAAATAATCAAAATAACAAATATAGTACTAGAAAATTATGTATAATTATTGTCACTTATAAAAATAAAAATTTTTCTATTTTTCATTTCCTTAACACTGTCTCTAAGGTTTTTGGAATTCATTTGGTCACATACAAATAAAACCTAATGCCCAATATAAATTAATAAAAAAAAAACAAATCACTTACAATAATATTTTAAATTTGTACTGATCGTAGAAAATATGTATGTACATACGAGTACATATTATGTATAAAATCGAATACATTCCGATTTCATCATCATGATGGTGGTTGTGTGCGACGTGTAGATTTGTCGTATGTAGATTGATGAATGAATTAACGAATGAGTGTTGTTGATGGTTTTAACATTGAATTAAACTTTAAGTTTCATTTTTAATTCATGTTATAATTACAATTTAAGGTAATATTAGTTCATATTTATTAATATTGGAATCTTATCACGAATATATTATGTAGTTTAGAAATTAATTCACTTTTCTCATTTTTTTATTTATTTGTATTTAACACAAATATGTATATTATGTATAACGTACAACACTTGATAGAAGTTTATCAACTAAAACTTTGATAATTTATCTAATAACAATTATAGAATTTAGAATTTATCAAGTACAACTTGTCACAAAAAAAAAACTTATTAATTAAACTTATAATTTAATACTTTTTAATATTTTGTTTTTTTGTAATATCGACCCGTCCGATTTCAAAACCAAAAATTGTCTCCCTGTTTTTTTTTTTCCTCTTTATCTTCCAGATTTTTCGAGAAGACCCTTTATCAAAAAAAAATTCAGTTATCTTTCATAAAAAACAAATACAAAAAAAAAACTTGTTTTCAGAAATAAGCGTTCACGTAAAAAAAAATCGTTTTGCATTGCTGTGCGTGACGTATACAGGTCATTTGATTCTATTTAACAAATAAAGGAGAAAAACGGGTACAATAGTATAATAAAGAAAATCAGATAAATGAAACGCTTGTCGTTTCAACTTCATATAAAAATCATTTAAGAATTCCATTTTTATCCCATGTATCGCATTTCGTTTTAGAAATGGCCAAGTTCCATTTTGTCCTGCCACATTCCAGAACTTCGTCCAAAAATCATTCAAGAATCATATTTCTTATGTATATGTCGAATACTATTATAATCGGTTTAGGAATATCCAAGTTCCATTGTACTTGGCGGTAATCCAGAACATAATTAAAAAATTATTTTAGAATTTCACTAAAATTCGTTATGGAATAAATAAGTTCCATCCTAATTTACCATACTTGTATCTAAAGGCTCAAGTTAGCCGAAGTAACCAGACATAATTAAAAAGTCTATAATGCAGAACACTAATTATGTCAGCCGAGCATCTGTTATGCAGGTTGCGTTGTCCTAGCCGAACATAACATATTAAGTTGAAATCAGTCGTTAGGCTTAGCCGAAAATTATAATGGATGCAGCATTGAAGATTTTAGTCAATATTTTTAAGTGGCAAATTCTGCCTCCAAAATTGGTATAAAATTAGAATATAAAGTGTTCTATCTATAGATTGATTGCATTGATGTGACTTGTCAATGGCTATTGCAGGAAAAAACTCAATTCAAGTTTCCCGTAGATAATCTAAAAGAATTCGATTTTCCAAAAATCATTAGAAAACTAAAATCCGCTTCTAAAGTGGAGATGGATTTTAATGATGTGACTTGTCAATAGCTACTGCGCAGGAAAAAAATTCTGTTGAAGTTTAAGTAGGAAATCTGGGAAAATTCGATTTTCCAAACATCATTAAAAAATTTGTGTAAAATCAGAGAGAAAATTAGAGTTTTATATTTGGAGATGTATTGCATTGGTGTGACTGAAAAAAATTTAGTTCAAGATTCCCGTGGGAAACCTAGGAAATTTTGAAAAAGTTTCCATCCGAAAGTAAAAAATAAATGTATAATGTCAGCCTCTAGAGTATTTTGTCTGGAGATGGATTTCATTTATGTGACTTTCTAATGGCTTTCGTAGGAAAAATTCTAGAGTGTTTGGTCTGGAGGTGAATTGCTTTGATATGAATTGTTAAAAGTTTTTGAGGAAAAATTGGTATTTTAAGTTGCCTGTGGTAAATCTAAGAAAATTTGCTAAAGTTTACAGCCGGAAGCAAAAAAAATATAATAATAAAAATATTGATCTGAATTTTTTTCCTGTGATATCTCTTTACAAGTCACATCAATTCAACCCATCTCCAAATAACACTCTATAGGATAACTTTATATAAAGTATCTAATGAATTTTGGAAAATCGAGTTTTTCCTGACTGAAAATTCGTACTGAATTTTTTTTTCTTGCGATAGCTGTAGACATAACTCTCAATAAGCTGATTTTATACCAATTTTTGTATATTTTATTGGGTTTCGCGAATTTTTCACAATTTTACACGAGGATCTGGAAGCAGGCTTTTGCCACTTAAAAGTATTGACAAAATCTTCAATGCTATCCATGCTACTTTTACGTTACGCTCGTGACGACTAAATATACACGTTCAGATAATTTTTTACAGAAATTTTAAAATTTCAGCTTGAGCCGGCTAAGGCCGCAGTTAGCCACAGCATTTGGAATATGATTGCCTAATTTGCCCTTTTTATGAATAAAATTAGCTTTGTTAAAATAAATCATTAATCTGATGAGGCTTAAAAATGTTTCGATTAGCCTGATAGAAATTTTCACACAAATTGTTGTAGTCGAATCGGACACTTTTGTAAAATGGATTTTACGCTTTTGCTTATTAGTTTCTCAACTGAGATTGAAAATTATTAACTGAATATATTTTGCGAACCTATATCTAAACAAATATGGATTAAATTTCTAAAGAAACACATACATGTGTTACTAAGTAATTTCGTACAAGACGGTCCAGTAAACTAGAAACAATTAACTGAATATAATCCTCCTTACAATTGATGATCATTTGACCAATTATTTTCAAAGCAAAACCCCATTTTATTTATTTTACACACACAGTAGCACATTTTCCAAATAATATTTATCTCACAATTAAATAGAATGACGTAAAACACATGCTTCATCCGAAATTCCGAAACATAAGGAGCAAAAAAAAAAAATCCAATATTTTATAGAGAGCTTAACACTTAATTTAGACGACTTCATAGATCACCACTATATCATATTTTTTCAGTTGTTGTGTATCCACACGTCCAAATAATGGCCAATTAAATAAACTTAATGGAATCAACACAATACACAGAAATGCCAGTAAATTGAGTTGATTCTCACTCACCCAAACGAATCGAAACCGCAACAGAAAAAATAAAAAATAAAAATAAAATCGTCGAACAACGAAATTTCTTACAATTTTTTTTTTTTCTATTTTCATTTCCAAGTAAATTTTAACACTTTAGCATCGTTAACTCTGCCTCCCATTCTCTTTTTTATTGTAGGTTTTTGTTGTGGGCTTTTCTATTATTTTTCCATTTTGAAAATAAGAAAAACAAAGCTCATCATCATCATCGTGATCGGCGTACACAGAAGTATAACAGCAACAACAACAACAACATCAAAGTGGAGGACAGGACACTACACAGGATATGCTCGTTAAAAATAAAACACAAAAAACCAAGTAATCGTTTAGGGATTAAGAGACTTGGTATTATTATTTTTGTTGTTCTCTATGATGTGTCTTGTCTTGACTATACACTCGTAATACAAAGTAAGAGAAGAAAACAACGATAATTTCGACATTTATCACTAGAGAATTGGATGCGGTATTTACGTGGTCATGAATACAAATATTTTTAGTTATCTTATTGCTCGGTGTGTGTGTTTGTTGTTTGTAACTTTTTCAATTTTCGATTACTGAAATATTTATAGTGTGTGTGTGTTTTTATGTATGTGTGTGTAAAATGATAACAGGCGACATATAATTAAGAAGTTCACGAAAAAAAAACACAAACCTAACATGTATACAGATAAAACGATTATTTATCAATTTTGAAACGATGAACACGAATACTCGAATACATAACAAGTATTTTCCGGTTGTGCTTTTTGACTTGAGTTTTTCAGAAAATTAAATAAAAATTAAACTATCCGTCTATATACAACATATTATGTACATCTCGTAATGGTTTTTTGTTTAGTTTACAAATCGAAATAAATAATGCAGTAGTTTTTCGTCTGTTTATTTGTGTTAAGTTGTCTGATTTTTAATGCTGTATGTAAGAACCGACTAGGAAAAACATCAAAAAACCAAGTTACAATAGAATGCTGTACTATGAATTCTTAAAAATATAATAAATTGAAATATTATTTGCCCAAATTAGAGATACGGAAAATATAAATCGTTTTATACTTTGTAAGCATGTACAATTTTGGTACAAAACAATAATGATTTATTAGGTCTTCAATTTTATAAAACGTTGGGAAGAGGGGGCGGGAGGGGGAAGGGTTCACTTTGCACATTGCAGGTTTCTGGCTTTATAAATTTAGGATAAATGGAACCTATTGGAAAGAATAATTTCTTAAAAGTGACAAGCGAAAAAATCAAATTAACTGAGATCTCTTTCTAAAGCAAACCGGGAGGTTTAGGCTTAGCTCCTACATAAAACAGGGCCATATTACCAAAAATTCAAATTTATAAATTTCTCGTTATATTTATTAAATTCATAATTCTTTTTTACTACTATGGTTTGAAAAAAAAACTCTTTCTCGAGCTGAAACGTTTAAAACTCAATATAGTTACTATTAAACATTATCTAAATTTTTGCAATTTATTACCGTGGACTCGTTTTAGTCAGCAGTAACAACAAATTAAACTAACAGCTTAAAGCATTTAAGTCAAACAAAATTAAACTTGCTTATGATGTTTTGGCTTAACCATTTCAGTGGTGAATTAAAACGGTTGACGTTAAAAATATGTTAGCCATTAAAAACATCAAAAGCTCGCTTTCTTAAACTTTAAGACGACGTCTCATATATGGAGCAAACTTAATCAAAAATAAACATTTTAATATTAATAACAAAATGTTGTTTTTGTAATCCAACCAACTCGAGCAAACCATTAAATCAACAAAATGGAATATCAACCTTAGAGGTGAGATTTCCTAGATTTAATAAAAATATGATAATACCTAATTAATTGGTCCATTAGGTCTACCCCGCCCATTCCATAATTGTAAAGCTGTATGATTTCTTGTGGAAGCGAGATGGACTGATCGGTTGTCAAGTAACTTTATGACTACTACATTACTTTCCCTCTCTTTGTTTCAATTACACATGTGCCACACTAAAGCTGGGCCCACTCCAATTTTTTGCTGATTCGTTTCGAAAATACCAGCAGATTTACTCTGGTACGTAATAAGGGCTTAAGGTCGTCCTCTTTTGCCAAAAAACTTTAATACTTTTATTTATCAAGGCCATGGTTTCCTTTTAAGTACAGTTTAGATGTATGATGACCTTTAAATGGTTCATTTGTTCATCAATACACAAGTTTCTCTTAAATTAATTACTCGGCAAACATAAAACAATTTGTTTTTACAATTTTTAGGAATTTATAAGTTATTGACAAGAAGCAGATTATTTCGCACTTATGGAAAATATATCGAAGGGCATGACTTTTGCAACCAAGTCAATATTCAAAATTTTATTCCAGTGTATATTCTAAATTCTAATTCGCGGAATTTCAATGCTCCCATCAGTATGTGTAATGCGAATAATCTCCGAACTTTGGCAGAATTAATCGGTTTGAATCCTCTTACGTTTTTCTGTGCTGCATTATGTTAGTAGGTCGTCGCATTTTCATAAAACTGTGCAGTAAAACATTTATTAAAATAAAAATTTGTTGCTTCTTTCAAATGTACGTTTATTTCCTCCCCCATTATTTGTTCAAATTCCATTATTTTAAATTGTTCTATTTTAAATTTATAAATTTTGGTCAACTAAAACTTTAAAATTGACGCTATCGTGTTGTATGTTGATGTGTCGCTGGTTAAATATATAACACGATTTTATTCAGCCTCGAAAAACGTAATTTGCACTCGTCACTTATTCCACTAATGAATGAAATCACAACACCCAATTTAATTATAAATTATAATTTATTATTTATAATTTTATATAACTTTAGGCATCAGGGTAATTATTATTTTACACGATTATTTTATTTTTAATTATTTTTCACTTTATTATTTTTTTTTTAAAAAAGTAAAAAGAACGCGAGATGTTTTCATGGAAAGGAAAAAATACCAACTTGTCCAAAAATATATAAACCCAAAGATGGGCGCGTAATTATTTTTGTTATTTCATTATTTTTTAGTTTATCGGTTGAGTTGGTTGAATTGATACCAAACTTTGAATGGATTATGAATTACGTTTGGGTGCGTTGATGGAACTATATATTTTAGAGACGAAATATATTGTGAGTCGCTACAGAACTCCTCCGCAAGTGAATATCCCCTTCTTGAGACTTTGATGTATTCGGCAAAGTGTACGGCTTTGTGTTTGCGAATGCTTTATATTTGATCAGGTGAATTGAGTATGCCGTACGCCGGTTTGATTCGGTCAATTGAAATGGTATGGTTTTTACCATTAACTAAAACCGTGAATTGTTTGCGAAGGCGGCATATAACTTTGTCTGGGCCTTCATAAGGAGTTGTCTGTTCGAATGAAAACAAAATCGCAATTGTTCAGTGATTTAGGGACAAAGATATTATCTTGTTTGCTATGACGTGGCGAAGTTGGGACAAGGTGTTGCCTGGTTTGCCGCAGTTGGTCGACGAATGTGTCTTCAGTTGGTAATGGTAAAGGAGAATTCTCGACGAAAAACTCACCAGGTAAATTGATTGGTTGCCCGTAAGCCATCTCGGCTGGTGAGCACTTCAGATCTTCCTTTACTGTTGCTCGGACGAGCTCCAATTAATTGTACCCCCGGCCAATGAGAGCAGCTTTGAGCTGTCGATGGAAGCGTTCAACCATGCCATTGGCTTTTGGATTGTAAGCCGTTGTATGTATTCGTTGTGAGCCGAGGAGTTTTGTTAACTCAGTGAAAAGTTTTGACTCAAATTGCGTTCCCTGATCAGTGGTTATATGAAGGGGCACGCCTAATCGTAATACGTAATTATTAACGAATGTGGTGGCAATGGTTGCAGCTGACATGTTGGTCATGCAGTATGCTTCGGCCCATAGGGTGAAACGAACACATGTGAGTAAATATTGATATCGATTAGACGGAGGAAGTGGTCCTACTATATCTATATGTATGTGCTCAAATCAACCATGTGGAATCTCAAATTGTCCATGAGGTGAAATTGTATGATGTTGTACTTTGGATCGATGGCAGGATAAACAGGAGTTCGCCCACTGGGTTAAGTCCTTGGTTATACTAGGCCTAAAGTATCGAGCGGTAATTAATTTTCGAGTCGCACGGATACCGGGATGTGAAATATTGTGCAATGTGTCGAAGATAGTTCGACGTAGTGGTTCTGCGATGTACGGACGATTATTTCCCGTTTATATTTCGCAATATATTTCTAGGCCTGGCAATTTAAAAATCTCTAGCTTATATGATGTGCTAGTGGAAAGTAAAAAAGTAAATTTTGAAGGTTTAAGTCATGTTTTTGTGCCATAATTATTTTTTGATAGTCGAAGTGGGTCTCGACTGTGGCCATTTCGTTGTCGGTGGTGCGGAAAAGTGTATCCGCGACCACATTGTCACTACCTTGCAAATGCTGGATGTCGGTGGTGAATTGACTAATATAATCCAGGTGGCGAGATTGCCTTGGATTGCGTTCAGTTTTGGACTGAATTGCTCTAGTCAGAGGCTTATGGTCGGTGTAAAAGGTAAACTCCCGACCCTCGACAAAATATCGGAAGCGTTTAACTGCCTGATATATTGCGAGTAGTTCCCTATCGAATGCGGAATATTTGTTTTCGGCATCCGATAGTTTCTTGGGATAAAATCTTAAGGGTTCCCATTGATTGTTCTTGCATTGTTGTAAAACTGTTCCGACAGCAGTATTCGACGCATCTGTTGTACTGCTGAGCTTTGAGTCGCTCAGTGAATGAGCGAGGAGTGTTATTTTGGCTAATTCAGATTTTAATAACGTGAATGCGTGTTGGCATTCGTCGGGCTAAGTGGAGTTGTTGGCTGTCTTGGGCATTTTGTTTAGATCTGCCAAATGGTTATGAATAGGTGCCAATATGTCAGCGAGTTTAGGTATAAATCGGTGATAATAATTTATCATGCCGACAAACTTCGGGTTATATTTGATTGTTTGCGGAGCTGGGAACTCGGAAATTGCCTTGATTCGTTCGTCTGATGGCCAAATACCATCAGGAGTAATTTGTAGCTGAGCAAGTCAAGAGTTGTTACTCCAAATACGCATTTGGCGGTCTTGATGTGTATGTCAAACTCCACTAACTTTTTGAATAGTTGGTTTAAGTGCAGTTTGTGTTCTTCTTTAGATTTAGATGCCACAAGTATGTCGTCAATGTAGACGAATACGAAATCAAGTTCACGAACTACTTCGTTCATGACACGCTGAAACGTTTGAGCGGCATTGCATAATCCGAATGGCATTCGTGTGAATTCGAATAGGCCAAACGGTGTAGTGATTGTCGTTTTATGAACGTCTTCAGGTGCGACGGGAATGAGATGGTATGCTCTGACCAGATCGATTTTCGAGAAAATTTTGCAACCATGTAAATGCATGGAGGCATTTTGAACGTGGGGTATCGGATAGCGGTCAGGTGTTGTGACCGTGTTAAGTCTGCGATAATCCCCACATGGTCTCCAATCGTGATCTTTCTTTTTCACAATGTGAAGCGGACATGAGACGGGAGATGACCATGTTCGACAAATCCCTAATTCCACCATATGTTGGAATTCTGTAAGCGCTGCTTTATGACGCACTTGATCTAGCCTACGAGATCGTGATACCGGAAGATTGCCTTCCGTGACTATATGGTGTACCACGTCATGTTTGACTGGCGTGTTGTAGTTTGGATCGGCTGTTAAAGACGGAAATTGTTTGAGTACTTTTCCGTAGCCGTTGTCGATTGCACAATGAATTGGTGTGGGTGTGGTGGTTTGCACCATGAAAGCATTGATTGACAGCTGTGTCGCTGAATCAACCAGCCGCCTACTGCGTAGATCGACAAGTAAGCCAAATTTTGCCAGAAAATCGGCTCCGATGATCGGACTATTCACATCAGCAATAATGAATGCATGTGTGAAGGTTCGTTTAAGTCCGATATCAATTCGGAGAATCTTGGTTCCATAAGTATCAATGCCGGAACCATTAGCTGCCGATAAGACTAGATCAGGATTTTTCGTACTAGGAATTATGGATTTACGAAAAATCGCGACTGGAATGACCGAAAGGTCGGCGCCATTATCAATTAAGAAATTCAATTTAGAGTTTTGGTCATGTAAAATTAGTCGGCAATATGATTGGGTGTGGTTAGTGGCCGACTCTACCCGATTTGCGATGGGTTTTTTGGAATATCAACTTGCATGGTTTCGGTTTGTTGCCCGAAATCACATGGCTTCATGCATTTCTTAGCGTGCTTGCCCCATCTATGATGGAAACAGCATGTTGGATATTTGCTGTTTGGGCTGCGGCTATTTTACCTGCCTGATCTCGATGATGATCGACCCCTTGACCGGCCGCTTCGATTATTGAACGCTTGGTTATTTCGATTTTCCAATCGTGATAACCTGGCTTCAGGCGAGTTGCCAAGATCGGATATCGCTAGTGCGTTGTGTGGAAGTCGATGGGCCACTACCTGCCAAAATGGATAATTTGCTATTTTGATTATGTCGCCTAGTCTACTATTATCCGCCTGACCAACCATTGCTATTTTTATTATCTCTGGTAATTTGCTAATCCGGAGTTGCTTTAAAACTTGGTCAGTGAGTTGACCGCCGGCTAACATTTTAATGTGGCGCAAATTATACAACATGCAACATGGTGGTCATGTAAATGGTTATGATGATTATGACGGCGATGTTGTTGCTGACAGCTGTTGCGATGGCGGTGAAAGCTGTGATGATGGCGACGGCGGTGATGGTGGTGAAGATGCTCTTTGACTTCATTTGTGTATGTAATGTGCGTGCAACTCCGGTTGTATTGATGTTGGTGCATGTTGTCATGCTGCTCATTATTTTTTTTTTTGGTTGTTGTTGCTTTCGCTGCCGGTGGTGATTGCTAGTGTATGTGACTACGCAAGTGTAACGGCGTATGGCTACCTGTGTATTGCTGCATGGCCCGTTGTGAATGGGTGGCACGGCCCAGTATGGTATGTTGTGCGAGAAAATGGAAGTAATAAAAAAAAATTGGATACTCTTAGCATCGCGCTTCTTTGTCTTTAATGAAAACAAATGATGTAAATATTCACCCACTGGTCGGTGCGTAATTCGCACCCGGCCGGCACACAAAAAAAATATAAAAGCACAATTGAGGCACATGTTCATCGTTGTTTTCGTAAAGACGGACGTTGGTGGTCACCAATTTAAAGAGTTATTTTAACATAAAATTATACAATTTGATTTATTATTTGGCACCACCATTTTAACACCCCGCGATTCGAGTTTTCGATCTTATAAACAAGACACAACTAAATTTTATTACCGTTAAGTAGAAATTTGTACCATAAATGGAACAAATTTATTTATGTGTTATTTATGTGTTGATATTAAATCACTTTTGCTGTAGGATCTTTTTCAATGAATTATTTAGTACTTAAAATGAACAATCTACCTGACGTTTATCAACAAGTCTGAACAAGATGACAAAAACTAACCAACTAAATGATAAATCATAAGAGGGCAGAGGAAGAGACAAATACAACAAAACAAAAAATTTACAAACGAGGTAAAAAATCAGAAATACATATATATATATACAATAACGAGTCTATATGGGACAATTCTTCCCACGGTATGTCTGAGTTTCTCCGATGCATATGCTGGAATGAGTTATTTCTTAACAATGATATTGATGTAAATGTAAAAAGTTTTAATGATTTGCTGTTTCTAGCCTTTGACCGTTTCGTACCTTTGAAAAGGAAATGTAACTACAGTTACCCTCCATGGTTTTATTCGGATTTGATTAATCTCCGTAACCGTAAGAATAAAGCCTTTTACAGACTTCAAACCAATGATTGTGACTCCAACAAATCTATTTTTGTCAATCTTCGGGATCAATTTAAATCCGAATTTCATACTAAATATCTACAATACATAAAAACGATACGTCGATTATGAATTATGATGGTGTTCAGCTCTGCACTGTATCAGAAATATGTACAGGTTTTGCAAGCTGCTTTCAATCGGTTTATAAAGATAATAGTAGTCTTATTGTTGATGACCCTATTGTCAGTAATTGTCAATTTAATATTCCTTATTTATCTATAACTGAAGACGATATATGTAATTCCCTTTTGGATTTTAATGATGGATGTGGGACTGACGGTATTCCCTCGTCAATACTTAAATGTTATGCATCATACATTGCAACTCCGTTAGTTTTAATTTTTAACCAATCGTTAGTTAACGGCTATTTTCCAACCGCTTGGAAAGTGTCACATATTGTTCCAATTTACAAAAAGGGAGACCGCTCTGATGTATCCAATTATCGTGGAATCTCAATTCTTTCATCGATCCCAAAACTTTTCGAGTTAATTGTGACAAAACATCTGTCATTTCATACAAAAGAAATTATCTCGGATTTTCAGCACGGTTTCACCAGTGGAAAATCTACGACTACCAATCTTTTACAATTTACTAAATTCGCTATTGAATCACTTGAGTCACAAGCCGCCCAGGTTGATGCGATTTACTTTGATTTTGCTAAAGCCTTTGATTCAATTGACCATACAATCATTATAAAAAAGCTCTCAGAAATTGGTGTCGCCCCTAATTTTTTAAAATGGATTGGTTCTTATCTGGTGGGAAGAAGACAATATGTTTTATTGAATCAAGTCAAATCGGATTATATATATATTGCTATTCTGGGGTTCCGCAGGGATCATATTTCGGCCAAATCATTTTTCTTTTATTTGTGAATGACATTCCGAATATTTTTAAATTTTGTAACTGCTTATTATTTGCAGACGATTTGAAGATTTTTAAACATATTCAATCTTTAAATGATGCAGAAGTATTTCAATCAGAAATTAATTCAGTATCTCGTTGGTGCTCTACGAATAAATTGTTGATCAATATTAATAAATGCAACATCATGTCGTTCTATAGAATATCCAATCCGATTGTTTTCAATTATCAGTTGGAGGGTAATGAACTTTGTAGAGTAACTTCAATTGTTGACTTAGCTGTATTCTTTGATCAAAAATTAACTTTTACTTTACATCTAGACAAAATAATATTAAAAGCCAATTCTATGTTGGGTTTTATTTTTAGAATGACAAAAGAGTTTGTTGATATTTTCTCATGTGTTAGTTTTTTTACTTCTCTAGTTAGATCTCACCTGGAATATGCGGCGGTGGTTTGGTATCCTCAAAATGAAGTACAGATTAAAAGATTGGAATCAATTCAGAAACGTTTTACCATTTACATTTAAAGAAAGCTTGGTTATCTTTCAGATCGTAATCAGCCTATGTGGCAGCAAGTGCGTAATCTTCCAGGGTATGAAAATCAGTGTCTAAGCCTTCGAATTGATACTTTAGCGAAGCGTCGAAAAATTGCGTCAGCAATGTTTGTCGGGGATCTTATTTCTGCCTGGAACATTTTTGTGCCGGGTAGAAGTTTGCGGCAAAGGGAATTTCTATTTATCGAATTTCTGAGAACTAATTATGGCTATAACGAACCGACGGCTTCAATGGCCAGAATTTTCAATGATTATTATCATTTATTTCATTTTGAAAAATCGAGAAAATGCTTTCGGTACGAAATTCGTAGTTGCAATTTTTGATTTTATAATATTTTTGACATATATTCCGTATTGCACAAATTTTAATTATTATATTATACTACGTAGTTACTATTCATTAAGTTGTTTTTTTAAACTGTAGAATAGACTTTTTGTAAATAAATAAATAAATCCTATTGAAAGAATTAAATTACTCCAGTTGTTGGTGTTTGTTGTTGCTATTGTCAAATAAAGTATTAAAATTTCAATCCCTTGAGAATTTATAGGTTGAACTTCATTTTCCTGAGATATTTGGTATTAAAAATAAAACCATTTTCGTTATAGAAAACAGTATAGACCTTTATTTGTTTTCGAGCTTAGAAATAGCTCATACAATCAACCAATGCCGTACACCGAATAAATTATTTTAAGTTTTTTAAAAAATCAGTTTATCAGTCATATTTTAAATAACCAATTTACATTAAATTTCCAAAGAAATCAATGCGATATTTTGATGTTGTCCAAATCTTAAGGAGACTTTGTAGTTGTCAATTATTTTAAAATTTCAAAACCTGCAAAAAAGTTGGACTTCATATTTTTGCAGTAGTTGGTGCTAACAATAGTAAGAATTTAGTTTTTTTTTTTTTTTTTTTTATTAAGCTTGGCTCCTATATGAAATAGAGCCATATTGCCAAAAATCCAAATTTATAAATTTCTAGTTACATATTTTTCTTCATAACTTAATTTTACAAATAGAATTTTAAATAGAGTTTTACTCCCTGCACATATTCCGTCGGCTATTAATTATCTCGTATTTAATTGTTATTCAACTCATCCTAATAAATTCATACATTTCCTTATAAACCAATAAACCACCTTCATTCATTAAATCACTTAGGTTTCTTGCATTCCGAAGGATGTTGAACTTAAACCTGTATTGGTTGTATTTAGGACAAGCCAATATGAGATGTTCAACATCCTCCACACTTCCACACAACTCACAATCTTTGTCCTCACTTAAATGACGTTTCCACAAGCATTCCTTCCAGTTTCCATGGTTCAACCTGATTCTCTCAACCGTTCGCAACATTTGCGAATCTCCTTTGAGCTTCTTAAAGAACGGAGTTCTCAAAGGAGTACCACGGAGCGCTCTGTATTTCATTCCTTTCGTTAAACTTTTCGCATTAAACTCACTCTCCCATTTTCTCTACAGATTCATCTGAAACATTCGAAGTACGTCTCTTGCATCCTTTCTTCCGTACTGCTAAACCATGTCATTTAATGTACCCTTTTTGGCTAACATATCGGCTCTTTTATTCCCTTATCGATCTGTCTATGTGATGGGATCCATTGTGTGGTCACATCACGTTGACAGTCTCGAACGCATTCAAAAATAAGATCAATACATACACATTGCCTTCCCTTCCACCTCCACATTTTAGCAAACATAAACCACTCTGGGAATCGGAAAATATTACTATTTTCCTTTCCCCTTCATTCACAGCCAGTTTAATTCCTTGAAACATTCCAATCAGTTCAGCGTTCATTATACAGATGCTTTTGTCCACTTTAAAATACCTTTCAACATTCTTACCAGGCATAAAGACACCAACACCCACTTCATTCTCATTCACACTAGCATCTGTATAAACTATATCATCTTGCACGTACCGCTGACTGATTTTCCCAAACATAATTTTAGCGATAACTTCATTCATTCCCTTATTAAATTCCTCCATTTTCAAACATACAGTAAGATTATTAGGAACGGGTTGCGGACCAGCATTGCCTATACTCAGAAACATGTTAAAGTTTTCAAGTGCAATACTAGTTCTATATGTCGGTTTGTACACCGTCCTATTTTGTAATCTTACTATCATCTCGTTCCAAAACTCATTTTTCTTTGTTATCATTCTCACCGACTCTCTCACTGTGATCCACTCTCTCTTGTAATCGAGAGGTGAATCACCCATTTCAGACCACAGAGTGTGTGTTGGGGTTGAGTTAATCGCCCCCAATACCACTCTTGCACATGCATTTTCTACTTTCATTAATTGGCTAAAAGCCCCTTTCGAACCATTCCCATACACACTAATACCATCTCCAATTTTGGAGGATATATGGGCCTTCCTTAACATGTCAGTCACACTCGGATGAGCGCCCCATTTATGTTTGCTCACCCGTTTAACCACATTTAAACGTTCCTTGCAGTTATCTGCCAAAATTTTCATATGCTTCCCAAAATTCATACGTCTATCAATTCAAATACCCAAATACCTGTACGCATTTACTTGTTCAATACTTTGACTATCAACACTTATATTAACATTTGCAACGTTTGTTCTGAAACTCATATAAGCACACTTATTAGGATTCACTCTCAGATTCAACATTTTAAGTTTTTGAATTAAATCATCTACCCCCTTTTGCGCTCTTTGAGCCGCCACATCAATACTTCTCCCTTTTCCAATTACTACAAAATCGTCTGCAAATTGTAGAACGATTTGATTGTCTGCATTGATGTGGTGTATCTCGCTGGTGTATAGGTTGAACAGAGCTGGAAATATTTTACTTCCTTGCCGAAGTCCAATATTTGCAACTCCCTCCATCCTAAAACCACTTCCATTCAGAACCATTTTTCTCTCAGTCATGAAATCTTTTATCCACATACATACTTTCCGTGAAAATCCAAAATTCGATAGAATTTGTTGTAATTTCCACGGAACCACATAATCATAAGCTCTTTCAATGTCCAAAAATACCGCAACAGCTTTCATATTGTCCTTTCTAACTTCCCAAACAAACTTTTCCACACACTCGATTGCAGAGTGGTTCTTTCGAAATCCAAATGTTGTCGATGGCAACAAATTATTCTCATTCACAAAATCATCCATTCGTCTTTCATCATTCCATTTAAAATTTTTATAAAAACATTTAACATACATATGCCTCGATAATTTGTTGCCACATTTGGATCTCTATCCCGTTTAGGGATGGGAACCACCATGCTCTCTTTCCATTTATCCGGTATTTTTGAACCCATCCACACTTTGTTGAGTATCTCAAGCAAATTATGTTTTGCTGAGTCGCTCAACAACCGAATCATTTTGTAACTTACTCGGTTCGTCCCTGGAGTGGTAGATTTTGATCTATCTAACACCCTCAGGAACTCTCCCCATTCATACTTACAATCCATTCTTTCATTTCCACTCATTCTATCAACTTTATTTATTACATTCAAATCATTGCTTACATTCAATATCATTCTCATAAATTCTTCACCTTTTTCTCTGTTCTCACATACCACATTGCTTACATTAAAATGTTTACCATTCACCCTATTAAACAAACTCCATACATCCTTAGTTGTGGTTCTATGTGTCATTTGGGACACATATTCCCGCCAACTTTTCCTTTTTGCTCTGCGAATAGCCTTTTTCAATTTTCCATTCATTTTACCATACATAATCTTATTCTCACTACTCCTATTCCTATTAAATTCACGCAAGGCTATTCGCTTCCTTTCATACCAGAATTTACCTTCATTATTCCACCAACCATTCACATTAATCTCTTTCATGTCCACAATTTTTATACACAATTTATTTATCCGTTCAATTTCACTATCTAACCGGCTTTGATTTATTTCATTTTCTCTGAGAATCTCATTCATCTCATTCCCCATTTCCTGTTATTCATTAATTCACGTTTTTTCCTAAACACTCGATTATCATTCATGATCATTTTGATCATGAAATGATCACCACCCAAATTCTCTTCTTCAATATTCCAAGTGACCCGGCAGGCCAGTTCAATAGTTGTCATAGACAAATCTATTGCGCTGGCCGTGCCTCCCACATTCACCATTCTAGTTGGACTTCCATCATTCAAGAGCACCAGATCGGAGTCTTGAATCAGGTCGGCCAACTGTTTTCCTCTTGCGCAATTGTCTAAACAACCCCACATTCTCGCATGCGCATTCATATCTCCACATACAATCAGGTCACTTTTATCTCTCACCCACAGATTTCTTTCCAAATTCGTCGTTGAGGCGGCAATTGCTTCAATCACCTCAAAAGCGGGTAACTGTATCTCTTGAAGCGTCAGATTTCTGTCGTACATTATTGCCACTCCACCGTAACCATCGCTTCTTGGTTTAGAAAGAAATCTGTACCCTCTCACATTCAACGTCTTGTTCATTCTTTCCCACGTTTCGCTTATAAGCATCACATTCACTTTATTATTGGCCAGATAATTTTCCAAGATACATTTTTTCGCGTAAAAAGTTTGTATGTTTATCTGGCCAACAATAATTCTTTCACTCTTGTTTCACATTCACACAAATAACAATTTGTACATACCAATTGAAATATGTTCAGGGAGAATCCGTTTCCAAAATTTAACAAAAATAAATTTTAAAGAAATAATAAAATTTTGTTGCATGCCTCATAAAGATGTTGATGTTGCGAGTTGTTGTCCCATCATTTTCATTGTTGTCCAGTTTCTCGTTTATCTACTATCGATTTTTATAATTTATTTATGATGTACTTTATTATCAAGTTTCATCGGTGTTGGTGGTACAATAAAATTTTCATTGTTTACTTCCGTACTCAACGTAGTTCTGTTATATTGGTCAATGAACGCTATTCGATTTTTGTACTTGTGTACCGAGTTTTTTTGTGTGGTCGACCGCGTTTATTTACATTTACGTTTGCTGACCCATCTTCATTTTCGGTATCCATACACGACGAATCTGTCTCTGTTTTTCTCTCGTTGACGTTATACTCTTTTAAATTAACCATTTTTTTGCTCGTTTCGATTTTGCTTTCTGCCTCTGCGTGTAACATGTCAATTTTCGCTACATCGCTATACTTGACTCGTTTTTGAGTGGTAATTGATTTTACGGTATTTTTGTCGACCGTGCTTGTTTGTTGTACGTGTTGTGATTGTCCTTGCGTGTGTTCATGTTGCTCATCTGGTATTTGTGGTTGTAGTGTTTGTTGTTGTAGCTGTTGTTCTGCTATATTGGTGATATTACTTAAAAGTGGACAATCTTGTTTTTTATGTGAATGATCTCCACATTTATAACATCTCTCTTTCATGCCGTCGTAAAAAATTCTTACTTTAATGTTTTGAATATATAAAAATTGCGGTATTTCTCGCTCTATCTCTATATACACGCCTCTTACTCCCGAAAAAACTGGTAGCAGTGAGTTTACTCCAAACTTTTCACGTCTTGTTGAGTGTATATTACCAAAACGGTGCAAAGCCTCACTCAGTGTTTTATCTGTGATTTCTGGTGGCAAGTTAAATACTCTCACGTACCGCATTATTCCACTTGATCCTTTTACCGTTACCTCGGTTGATGTTCCATTAACATAATTGAACGTCAAAACATGTGTCGTAAAAATTCTAGGTATCTCTCTTCTGTGTTGAACTTTATATAAATACACCGCTCGTACAAATCCTGGTACAACGTATGTATGTCTTTAGCCGTTAGCCCATTGTTCAAGACAAATTGCATCATTTCTTGATCTGACGGCTTAGCATCTGTTTTTTGAAACTGTACTTTTACAGTGTTTTGTCTTAAACTATCCATTTTAACTAATCCACAACCTTGTTATAAACAGGTATTAAATATAACCACTGCGCAGAATTGCGCTTATCAAATTTGGAAAGCACTAATATCACAATATTTTTCAATATTTAAAATTCACAAATTTTTATTTTTATTTTGTAATTCGCTCTATACGCTACAAAGGTTGATAATCGAATGATGCAAATAATGGTTATCTGGCATTACTTAATAACCAGTACCCCTCACTTCCAAATTTAATATGTATGAAAGCGCTTTTGGAAGTTGATAGTGTGATAAATACTTTGGATGTCAGTTGTAAGACTTATGAACCTCACAGTTCAGATTACACTACCCAAAAGCAGTTTCATACATACTAGGCAGTCATCAGACACCACTTTTTCAGTTCGACTTTTTCTAAATGTGTTTCTAGTTTTATTTCAGAGGTAGCGACATCGTGTACTAGCCCGTGTTTGACCAAGCCACATTGGACCAAACATTTTTGATCAAATTTGCCTCTCTCTTATTCGACCGTGATCGGGCACCGTGGTAGAACTTGAAATCACGACTCGTGTTAGCCAAGGCCAATTCGTACTGTGATGTGATCCGGAACACGTCATGCTGCTCTCTATCATGGAGAAATACCAAACCAAACTTTATGCCAACTTCTGGCTTGTGCACAGAAAAACTAATAAGCGGGTTCTAATAGAAATTATATCCGTATATGGATCTTTACAATGCTGCTCGCTAGAGTTAAGTTAGCATTCGTGTACCGATCACAATACCCTCAGCCCCGGCGTATATTGAATAGAAACAGGTGGTATTTAGTCATCCAAAAAAGACATCAATTTTTGCACTTTTACCTTGTAAATCAGACCGTAATGAGTCGTTCGATTGACTAGTGATGGCTTAGTGAATTTCATTTTAAAATATTTGTTGTAAACAAAATATATTTGCCAAATATTTGGTGCAAAAGTCAAGGCAACAAAATACCTTTACTACAAACAAAAAAAAAACACTAGTAAAAACATTTCTTGCTAAATTTTGGGTCAGGAATGAGCTGGTGTATTTACTGCACTAGATTCGGGGACACCCTGTATATTACTCATGTATGAGCTTTTTTGTTGATTATTATTTTAATATGAATAGCTCATGCAAAAAATAAAATAAACTTATCATATGACATGTACACATGTTACCGTATGACACATTTATTAGATACTAGAAATAGATGCTACTATTTATGAATGTAATCGGACGACGCAGCTTAAGCTTTAACTTGTCGCTAAGTTACAGATCATCATTAATTGCCAAATTTTGATCTGATAACGGCTTTTTTTAACTTGAATAACAAAACAACTTTTCATAGTTAATATTTCTACATCAATCTGTAAAAAGCGATAACAGATAAACCTTTCATTCCAAGTCAATCCAAGTTTTATAATTTCTTTCTTAGACTGTGGGAAAGGGGATTTTTTCGAATATATTTAAAAACAACCGTGCTTATCACCGTAAACAAGACCCCCATTCTAGTTAAAACCACAAATGCGCGATAAGAACATTTCATAAATAATTTTGTCTTATCGCCTAGCAATGGTGATTATATTTTCCAGTAACAATTTATCTCTAAGTAAAAATATAAATACGCTGCTCGTTGTCGAGACAAATCAGTTTAGTTTATTTGTATAATTCGCGAGATGAAGCTTAATCTGTTAATAATTGTGATAATTACCGTGCTGAAATTAGCGCACGGTGGCCAATATATTAAAAATGGTGGAACAACATATTATATAAGTCATCCACAGGTACACGATTGGTATCAATCATTTCGTTACTGTGCTGCAATGGGAATGTTCCTGATTGATATTCGCACGGAAGCTGAAAATGATCGCCTTCTACAGGTGATTGAGACTTATAATACCAATAATAATATAACGGAAAATCCACCTTCGTATTGGACAAGTGGTACTGATTTGGGAAGTGAGGGGAATTTCTATTGGATGACAACAGGCCATTCGATTGTTTTTCAAAATTGGAAACATGGTAATCCAGATAATGTAAAAAATGAGAACGGCGAAGTGGAAAATTGTATTGTTTTGGCGAGCAATTGGGAATATGGATGGAATGATGGCATATGCGCGTGGAAATTACCTTTTATTTGTCGTGATACCTTTGATGCGGCCCACTTTAAAAGAGAAGGTTGTTTTGAGTTGGGCAGTACATAAGAAATACATGTTACTTGTGAATATAAGACGTTTAATTTTTTTGTTTTTTTGTTTTTTTTGCTTTATGAATAAGGAGATTGAAACTATTTTTGACATATTGCTTAGTATTTGTGATTCGCGTAAATGTTTTGTTCCATTTCCAAAACTAGGAATTATTAAATTAACAAATTTCGAAATTTCTCTTTTTTTCTGAATTGATGTTTAGTTTTTTAAGTTTAAATCTATATCTATCTTATCTTGATCTTTTAAAATACTTTTTTTGTTAAGATTTTTTAGATTTAAAATTCTTAAATTTTTAATTAATTGTAAATTCTAAATTCAGATTTTATAAACAAGAGATTTATGATTTGATAATCAAGATATGAGAGTGATAAAGAAGTTCTATGAAAATCTAGTCCCAGCGAGAGTGTAATCTACCCAATTATTTCCTATAAAGTAATGATGTATTGAATCGATGGGTTTGGTTCTGTTTTGTTTGTTTTCTTGTATGCTTTTTAACAAACAAGATCTGTAAACCGTGATAGAAACAAATGAAATATAAGAAAAGAAACCACCTTAAAAATAATTCAATATACAAATCATCTGAAATTTGACGCTACCGACTGACAGAGCCCGATTATCTATATTATCGTTTACTATATTATTGATTTATTTGTTTTATATTTTGTAACTCAATAATCGCATATGAAAAATATATTACAGAAAACTTTGGTTTACAAAGCTAATTTTGGATTGGACTTCCTTTTATTTCCAAATATCCCTTTGATCCGAATGCAGAAAATTTGAATATCTGTTACGGAAGTTTGTCCATAAATAGCAATTTCAAGTCGCATTCAGGCCAATTAGGAAGAATATTTGCTATTTCTCAACCGATAGTGATCGTGTACGAGCCAGTTAGGAAGGAGCTTGATTCTTTTTAATTAGATTATGATAAAATTCGATTAGAAAATGCGCTGGAATACCGTCAAGTGAAACTCGATTATTTCCAAACAGATTGTGACGAAATTCGGTAAATACCACATGCATTCGTAAAATTCGATCCGCCGCCGATATTCCTAATATGAATTGTTTTTTTTAACTCGTAAAATACGAAAATCGTAAAATCCGCAATATTTTAAATCCGATTTTTTTATATGTGACGAATATAAAAATTACAATTTAATTAAAACTTTTCTAATTGTGTTATTTGTAGACAATCAACTAACGGTCAACAATTTGACATTAAAATTCCTTCTAGGGAGAAAAATGTTGGGATAGCCAAACATTGTTTAAATGCACCACAATATAAGGAGAGAACTCAACACAGTTGGTCCGCCAGAAAAATCTATTGAGGTTTGGAAAAAAGTGAGGTTGGCTAAGACTCTAATATCATTTCTCTTACCGGTTTCACAAGATTTGAAGTATACGTGAAAAGTAAATTACGAACTAACAAAAAATGTCTGATTGGAATGGTGGAGGTGTGGAATCGAGGAGGTTCGTATAAAAAAAAAATGCAAACCAGATAGGTTGCTTCATTTAACAGAAGAAGGGGATAAATTTAAAACTTTTCGGTGTAGTGCAACAACAATGTCCAGAAATATCGATGCCGATATTTACGATTTGACAATGTCTACGGAAAAATTTGAAGCGGAATCAGCAATTCTGAAATATTTCCTATTGAAAAATTTTCTGTAAGCATATACTACAAAGTCACAGCCATAGAACCGTTATCATCAACAAGCCACAGCCAGAAGCATTCCACGAAGCAAAGCACGACACATTCCATACGCCTACTGATCAACTGATGTTATTGTTAGCTTATAATCGCAAGTCTATACATAAAAACAAATTATTTAATTTATTTTGTTAAATTATGAAATGATTAGTATTACCAGCACCATATTGATGTAAATAGAGCATGTGAAAAATGAACTTAAAATAAGAGACATAGAAACATTAAAAAATAATTAATTTCATAGAGTTTGTATGAAAAAAGGCGATTTCGATTGACGATAAAACATGAATAAAAAGTTAAACCCAGTTAAATAATTTTTTATGAAATTGCTTCAAAACAATAAAACACAGGTTCTCAAATTTCCCTATTTTCCAGCAATAACCAAAAGAAAATAAGGGAAATTAACTTAAAAAACATTTTACAACAATAACAATATGTATTAAAAAGAGAAAATTTAATTTAATGACGCCTTGTTTTATCCACATCTAAAACCAATGGTAAGAAAAAAACCCTGTTAAAGTTAGGCGAAAGTTTCCAGCCGAAAGTGAAAAGTCGATAATGCAGATTTTGTTATTGGCATTCCAGACGAAAATAAATCAGCCTCTAGAGTGTTATGTCTGGAGATGGATTGGATTGATGTGACTTGTCAATAGCTATCGCAGGAAAAAAATTTAGTTCAAGTTTCCCGTGGGAAATCTCGGAAAATTCGATTTTCCAAAAATTATTAGAAAATTTGTATAAAATCAGCCTCTAGAGTGTTATCTCTGGAGATGAATTGAATTGATGTGATTACTTAATGGCTATCGCAGGAAAAAAATTTAGTTTAAGTTTTCCGTGGGAAATCTCGGAAAATTCGATTTTCCACAAATTATTAGAAAATTTGTATAAAATCAGCCTTTAAAGTGTTATGTCTGGAGATGAATTGCATTGATGTGATTTATCAATAGCTATCGCAGGAAAAAAATTCAGTACAAGTTTCCCGTGGGAAATCTCGGAAAATTCGATTTTCCAAAAATTATTAGAAAATTTGTATAAAATCAGCCTTTAGAGTGTTATGTCTGGAGATGGATTCAATTGATGTGATTATTCAATAGCTATTGCAGCAAAAAAATTCAGTTCAATTTTCCCGTGGGAAATCTCGGAAAATTCAAAAAAGCTTCCAGCGGAAAGTAAGAAATGGATGAATAAAATCAGCCTCTAGAGTGTTATGTCTGGAGATGGATTGGATTAAAATGACAATCAATAGCTATTGCAGGAAATAAATTCAGCTCAAGTTTCCCGTGGGAAATCTCGAAAAATTTCAAAAAAAAATCTAGCCGAAAGTAAGAAATGGATGAATAAATAAAGCCTTTAGAGGCTTCGAGTTTTCCGCGATTTCCCACGGGAAACTTGTACTGAATTTTTTTCTTGCGATAGCTATTGACAAGTCACATCAATCCAATCGATTTCCAAACATAACACACTAGAGGCTTCTTTTATTCATCCATTTCTTACTTTCGGCTGGAAACATTTTTGAATTTTCCGAGATTTCCCACGGGCAACTTGAACTGATTTTTTTTCCTGCGATAGCTATTGACAACTCACATCAATGCAATCCATCTCCAGACATAATACTCTAGAGGCTTTATTTATTCATCCATTTCTTACTTTCGGCTGAAATTTTTTTTGAATTTTCCGAGTTTTCCCACGGGAAACGTGAACTGAATTTTTAGAATGAATGTATAGTGGTGTGGTATTCGCATTTATAATACGGGATTCTTGCGTAATGCGTGATCGTACATTTGAAATCAATCAAAATCAAATCAATATGAATGTCGTTTAAGTAAATCGTTTTCACTTTCTTGTAATAATTGATTGATTTAAACCAAAATTTAATAAAAATGTCATAACAGCAGCATTCTTGTCATATTGAAATAAAAGCTTACTATTTAATTCGTTTGGTCATTAAGTCAATATACAATACATAGATGGCGTTAATGACCGTAAAAATTTGGTAAAATCGTACAAAAACTTATCACCTGTGGAAATTTGAAGTTCAAAAGTTGTAGGAAAAGCAAAACAAAATCACAAAATGTTAAGAACGTCTGATACTATTGTGATTAAATAATTTTCCATCTGACGTGTACTAGTAAAACTAAAGATAAATGTAGCAAGTATTATTTGAACTCGTCAGAGCCATCTTTGATTTATTTATCAAAATTAAAGTTCGTAAAATATATTTTAGAAATAATTTAATTTTAATATTTCTACAACACATATTTACTTAAAACGTAAATTGTTGTTAAAAATATGTATGAGACTTTTATATTAACAGTTTATAATATTTTTGCTTTTTTCATTGAAAAACTTTAAGCTTTAAAACCACATTTTTACTATGGATTCCTATGGAAATCAGTGAAAAGTTATACCACTAAAAAAAGCTTCTAAAAGTACGCCATTATGATTATGGCTATATACTCTAGAAGGCTTTGGTTTATGACGTATATTACAAAAACAACATGAAGTTCAAAAATACCTTATTTTTGAAGATGATTTTCACTAAGAACATGAACATTTAATGAACATTTTCCTATAAAAACAAAACAAAACCTCATAATTCGAATAACCTAAAATTGTAAATGAATATAATCGTCTTCCCATATAGTTTTCATAGTAAAGAAAAAATTGTATGTACCATATTTTAAGCTTAGTAAAAAATACAATCGTTACTGGAGGGGAGGCTCTTATTTATACAGTAGTTTCTGGTATAACCATCATTACGTTTAAACTATGAACATTATTTCTATTCAAAATTATGCTCATTTCTTTTTAGCCTTATGACATTTATATGTGTACCATCGACACAGTCTATGACACCTGGTAGACACGTTGTGTTGAGGAAGTATTCCTTTGATTTGCGATTTTCATCCTCCGATAAATCAATGTTTATATAATAGGAAACATTGTTAATTCCAAAAAATGTAAACTCTCATTCAATACCACCGATAACTATAGATTAAGCCAAGCCAACCGGACATCGAAACGTAATTACAAGCATTATTAGTATCAAAGTTGATTTTTCGGCATTTTTTATAGACAAATTAAATTAATTTTTTTTTTAAATTTATTAAATTCTTAACAAATATACGTGTGGGCATAATACACACACAAATGAGGTTTCTCCATGGGTTTTTATATTTGATGTAGTTGAATAATAATTCGCTATGTCAGTACGTTCTGGCCAGATACTTAATGTATGTGGTTAGAGTGGAAATTTTTGTAGTTTGGTCGTAGCTGCCTGATGAGTAGACCATACTTTTCAGTACGAAGCCAAACTACCAACAGAACTCATAGAGGGTTCTCATTTTTGCAGAGTTATACATTGGTATAACTCTGGGTCTTCAGCCAAAAGTAAAATTACGGGGAGGGGGGAAGATATTTCTACTTTTTTCAGTAGATATATTGAGAGCGATTGGCCTCTATATTTTTCTGATTTACCAAATCGAAAATATTGGGATTGCCATGAACAATTAATATATTTGTCTATAAAAAATGCCGAAAAATCAACTTTATTACAGACAGACAAATTAAATTCTTAACAATTATTAGTATCAGTATAATTGCATCGTTATGTTTGATCGGCTTAAAATGTGGTTCGATTTCCGTCAAAATAACTTTAAAGTTATTTCTTTCAGACCCATTTAATAAATCGGAAATAATTTTATTTATTAAAATTTTATTCGGCAAGTCGAGTGGATGGATTGAAAGACATACGCGGGCATTTCCTTTGAATAAAGTAAAAATCACTTGCTCATCGGAGTCACTATTGCTCGTGTGAAAAAAAACCTAACTGTTTCGATCATGTTTAAGCACTATTCAGCCTGAATAACGATTTTTAAATTAAACGCTTTTAAATTATTTTTATTTATGGTATATGATTAAAAAAAATTTATTGGTTAAGGATTTGTTTCTTTTTCATATTATTTTTTGCTTAAGCTTTAGGATTCAATTCAAGTCCATTTTCAAAAACGTTTCACAATTGGAATTTTTTTTATATATTGTACAAAAACGAAAGCAAATAAACTAAAAAAAAAATTTCCGTTGAAACCATAAGTCCTATGTTTAGACTGAAATTTATCGTTAAAGTCTTTGACAAAAACTTGTAGTAAACTTTACGAAAAAATTTTTTTTACAAAATTTAACTCAATATTAAACTATGTTTTTGAAAAATATATACATATAAGAATAAAATTTAATAGTTATATAAGAATTTAGTACGAAACCTCAAGCAAAAAATAATAGAAAAAAAAATTAAATCTAGCCAAAACCCAATAAATTTTTTTTTTATTATTTACAATTATTGGCTCAATATTTATCTAAATAATATTTCCATAAAGGCGGAATTTGGCAATCACACGGTGAAAAATATGACAAATTTGTTGGATGTAAATCATAAACTAAACATATGTCGCAAAGAAGAGATGATTTCAAGGTACAGAGAACTAAAGAATATATACAATATTGACAAAGGGATATTTGAAAAACTACAAAACAAATTCATTTTCAGCGTGATCAATTAGGAAATAAATGAAACAATTAAAGAAATTATTTCCATAAAAGAAAATTTAATTTTACTCCGTCGATGTCTACAAGAAGTTCTACGTGAAAACATTTTTGAAGAATGTTGGAAACGAACGGAATCAAATTATAAATTCCACTTTAATGAAATCAAGGTAAGACAAACAACCAAATTTGAAAATATTTTATACAATAGTTTAAATGATTATTCCGGTAATTTAATTAACACATGTGATAAATGGTTAGTAAACATTTCTTCATATTAAAACTGTTTTAAGTTTAGGTAATAAATTGTGTCCACCAACTATCGGTAATTCGGTCCCATATTTCAAAATTATATCCGATGTTGAGAGTGTGATTTTTGGTTTGAGTGATGTAGAAAAATTTAACATTCGAAACCGTTTAATTAATATTATAACTAATCATAAAAATGGGTTTAATTCGAAAAAGTTATCAACGATTTTAAATGGTATTTTAAGTTTTGTTAAACAAACAAAAATATTTTTAAAAAATAATCCAGGTATTTCAGGTACACGCGCAGTTCAAGGGAATATCACTGTTTAGACCTTAAGAAATAAATATTTGGATTAAATGAATGCTCTACCTAATGATAACACTACTGATAACCAAACTCCAAAATATAATTCTATATCATTCAGTCCAAAATAAATTCAATGGTAAAAAAATTTTACGAATCCGGAAACATTGATTTAAATTTAAAGAAAAAGCTAACAAATTATATCTCGCTAATTACGGTATAGACCAATTACATTCTCGATGGTCCAACATATGGTTTATCAGCGTTTCTTCGAAATATTTTGAAACATATTAAAGGAAACCAGTTCGGTTATAAATAATTAATTCAGAAGAGTTCAACCTAAAAATTAGTAATATTACTATCCTTCCAAAATTTCCTCTTATAGTCGTTAGATGTTTCGTCATTATTTACTAATGTAGATTGTAAACGAATTACTAATATCATAAGCAACAATTGGAGGAGTATAAATAGTCCCATAATATTATTAGTACCATAATAGCAAATGTATTGATGGAAAATGTAAAAAATTTGGCGTTAAATTTATTAGATTTTCAACCGCTATTTTAGTACCGTTATGTTGACGACATTATAACGCCTATCCCAAATGACAAAGTTGATGTTTTTTAAGAGGTGTTCAATTCAATAGAATCTAGAATCCAATTCACAGTCGAAGAAGAATCTGACAACAAAATTTAATTTTTGGATACTCTTTTGATATATGAATATGATTGGTTTCATAAAGATATGTGGTCTGGACGGTATTTAAATTTTCACTTTTGGTTCCCGTTTTCTTACAAAATTAACCCAATCAAAATCTTACCCAAAAAATTTTAGAACTTTCTAATACAAAGTTCCAATATAAAAATTTGGTTTTATTAAAAAACGCTTTGGCTAAAAATCATTATCCCGATAAAGTAGTAAATGTTGCTATTTGGAAGCAAATAAATTTTCATAGAAATTCTGAAGGTAGAGTCGAAAACGCAAACCAAAATTATTTGTCGATTCGTTATATACAAAATCTTTTTGAGAAAATTAAATATCTATTAAAAAATTATAATTTCAAAATTGTTGGAAGACCAGCACCTACTTTGAATGCAACTCTTTATCATAAACTTAAGAATCCAATTCCACTAAAGAAACAATCAAATGTAATCTATCAAGTTCAATGCGAGTGTGACGTAACATATGCTGACCAAACAAAATAATTTATTGAAAAACCTTTTTATCAACACAAAAGTGCGGTTCTTCGAAATTCAAACCAAAATAGTGCTCTCACTCAACATATAAAAGATACAAATTATAAAATAACTTTGGATAATGTAATAATTTTAGAACAACAAAAAACTTAATGTTACACATAAAGTCCAGTGATAATTTAATAAGCATTGTAGGAGGTTATGCTTATATCCGAAAGCTCAAGCAAAAAATAATAAAATAAGAAATAAATCGAGCCTAAAACCAATAATTAAAAAAAAATCATGTTTTTCAATATTTATCTAAACACAATGAAGTTTGCTAGATTTCTGATCTAAAAATAACCTAAAATGGGAAACTCCAATGTCTTAAATTTTACGAAAAAAAATAAAGTTTCATCAGTATTTGCCGCCGTTCGAATTTACGATTTCGTATTTGACGAAATCGAAAAGATTTCATAATAGCCTCCAGGCCATGATCATAGCCAAAATTTACATTTTTATGATCCAAATTATTTAAACTACCTATATGCTTCTTCCGAATTATGGATTAACTTTATTATTGTTATAAAAATGGAGGTGTGGCCAACAGACGACTTTCTTTTACGAACAGAGAATTTTAGGAAGCTTTTTACGCAAATTTCTTTCAATTTTATTTTTTTGTATGTTTTATTTTACTTTTTATTAATCTATTTGAAAATAGTAATCGGTAAACCTTATACTTTTAGAGATATTTGCAAAATAAATGTGTAGATTGGGCACTTCCTGTTGGGCTATTTGTCTAAAATTGAAAAAAAACTTTACAAATTTATTTTTTTTTTTAATTTTTCCTCTGTTTCATTTTTCGTCTGTTTTTTTCCCTATACTTTTTGAGACATTTGCACAAATAGATAGATATTTTCTGGCCCAAGGTAGTGACCACTTAAGGTTAGCCGATTTTAACTTAAATTCACTGGAACTGTAGAGAGGCCACAGACAGACAGACAACCTGACAGATGGACAGAGTGGCAGACTGAGAGACATCCAGAGAGACACCACTTGGAAACTCACTTCTTCGGACTCAGGGAACCTAAAAACAGATAATTCTCCAAAAACTTCAATATCGGAACATTTCATGATTACTCTACTTTATTTTACTAACGTAACGGAAAGTAAAAAACATTATAAACTGTTTAGAATATTTATATTTATATTACACCAAAGTCTCAATTTGCGATGATTCAGAACTTAATCCGGTTGGATAGTTAATATTATGCCTTATCTGTCATGTGAAAATAAAGCGAATTTATGATACCAACAATGGGTTTTCTCATTGTTAGTTGCTTTGTGGGTTATTAATTAATAAGAATGGAAAAGACTACTTTTTAACTACTTCTGATGACATTGAGCAATTAGATATGCACTTTGGAAATGGTATCCTAGAATGATTTTTAAATGTAGTCCTGGAATATTGCCTTGAAGGAGGGACTCTTAAATAATGTTCTGGAATATGGGCGTGAATAAGGAATCTTGTCTATTTCTTAACCGATTTTGATCCAAATCATTTGTAAGCAAACTCAAATAACATACAGAACACAACAGTTTTTACAGAAATAGAACTTAACAACCTGAGTTAATATTAAAAACTATTTTACATACAAAATTAGCAGAATTCCGTTTATGTTAATATAAGCTTCCGTTATTTTTACAAGCAGCTTTAACTTTTAACAAACCAACCACATTGGACAAAAAAATTATATTACGCTATGAGTAGTCTAATAGCATTGCCAGACTGCGGTTTAATAAATCCGATTTAGTGAATTTTCTAGATTAGCCGTAGTTAGATTTACGGTATTTATGCATTATTTTGAGTTTAGTGACTAAAACGATGTAATGGGAGTGTGTTAGTTTGACAAATATTTTGAAAACAATAACACTTTAGTGTATTAACCGTTATTTAAAACGAGTTTAGCTAAATCGGATTTATTAAATCGCAGTCTGGCAATGCTATAAATGCACAAACTATTTTTATAAAACATCTTATGTTTCGTTATCTTAAGTTTAGTAAATTTTATTTTTATTTAAGCGTTTTTGTTATAGTGTTTAACTTAACTTTTTGTAGACGTAACAAAACTACCAGAGATAAGCTATTTTGTTGTAAGCATTAGAATGTCATATTGCCACAGGTATATTTTTGACTCAATTATAACGAATCAGAAGAAAATGTCAAAATTGGTTCAAATTTTTAATTTCGTTTGCAGCTTTAGATTTGTTTAAAACAATTTAATTGTGTATATATATGTACATATTTTTAGCACCGTAATTAATTTAAAATCCCTTGTGATTATCTTCGTAGCAACAACACCAACAACACAACGAAAAACATAGGGCTAAGAAATACATAAATCCGAATATAATAATAATAAATCCTCGAAACGCCAAAATATCTCACTCACAATCCAATTTTTGTTTTTCTGTTCTGTTTTATTTTTTTTTTTTATGTATAGTAACGAATTTACAAATTCATCTTATCCATAACCATTCAATTAAATCCAAATCTTTATCGTTTTCTTCTCGTGCTTCAAATCTAAATATTTCACTTAATTTAAATTCTATTTCTTAAATAAATTTTTCGTTGTATTCCAGCAACAAAACGAAAAAAAAAACAGAAAAATTCTTTCCCGCCTTCCCCCTTTTTTCTCGAATTGTTATACAATTGAATATTTAAATTATTTTTTTCTGTTTTTTCCAGATTTCCACTTCTTGAGATTTTTATTTTGTTTCATTTTACCAGTACTTTTGTTGTTGTGTTTTTTCACAATCTTTTTCCCTTCAAATTAGAAATAGCAGCGGGAAAATCAACGAATACCAACAAAAAAAAAAAAAAAAAGTAAAACATTAAAATCAAAACGAAGGAAAAGTAGAAATTAGAAAATTTACACAGCGGATTTTAAAGAATTCTGATGAAAGGAAATTTTGTTTCATTTTATTCTTTTTTGCAAGATGGAAATAAAAAATTTAATTAGGGAATCGGAATAGGAAAAAATATCGTTTTATTGCCTTAATGATTGATATTACATCGAGCAATATAAATAAATATTAATTAGTAACCAATCGTTTTTCAGTGCACGCTGCTAGAAAAGCGTAAAATTGTTTAGGTCTGCAAACACAATCGTTTTGGGTGTTGTTGCTTTATCATTTGGTACTATTTTAAAAGAACTGCAGGAAAAATGTTTACGCTAGAACACAACCTTATTTGGTTATCGTACGATGTTTTTCCCTAATCTAAACCGATTTGTTGTTGTTGATATTGTTTTATTTCTACAGGTCATTTTCACAACGTAAATTGGACGAAAACAAAATAATTTTTTTATTTTTATTTAAATTTAACTTAGTGGAAATGTTTTACTGTGGTTTTCCATTTAAATATGAAAATGTAATTGAAAATTATATCACTGTGGTTTGTTTATTTTTATTTTTGTTACATATGTGTGTATATGGTTGCGGTTTCTTGCTCTATATAAACAGAGAACGGACATTTTGCTACTTTTTAATGTAGAAATGTATATGTACACAATGTATGTGCTTGGTAGCTTAATTAAATTCGTATTACTGCTATAAATATTTACTTCTTGCAGCTGTCTGTTATCTGTCTAATATAATAGTAATAACTTGTGATAGCAGATTATTACGTTTGCCCTTATGATATTTAGTGCTTTTATACTTCTGTCAAGATATAATTTCCGAATTGCAATCTCCCTTTTAGTTAAAAGTAATAACGTTATTTCGTTATACATCATGATACCACCTAAAAAAAAAACCCGTACAAGATAATTAAATAAAAATGCCATTTCCACCCATTAAACAGCATTACAAGTACATTTATTATTTGTATATTATTATTCTCCCCCATATATGACTCTATGTAGACAACAATAAAGGAAAACTAAATTGGCAAATAAACAATAAGTGAATGTGTTTGGAACGATACTACCTGTATCTGAAATTTTACTTTGGGGAAATTTGCACTGCATTGGATGGAATATGGTAGTGAGAAGTAATGTTTGTATTACATTTAATTTTATTAATTTACCATTCTACAGGAAGGACAAAAAACATTTCACTGTATCATGTTATGTGAAGCAATCGTTAAAGAACTACCGGCTTGTACGTTATGATTCGCCAAATTTTGCTCCGGATCTAGAATATTGACAACTTGGTTTTCCAGTTAGACTACGAGATCTAGACCACCATAAACAAATGACTCCTCCTCATGCCGTAACTTAATTATGATATTATGCTGATCCAGATATTTCGGATTCTTCCTCAAATCGTAAAAATAATATGTGAAGCCTTCGGGGCCATTCCCAACAAAATGAATGAATTTTCATCAAAAAATATAGTATTCTTTAAATTGTTTTTTACATCTTATGAATCATATCCGAGTCACACTACATATAATTATGAAACTAAATCTCACCTTGGCCGAATATTTTAGAACTAAAATTCTTAATTTGTCAGAAAAATTTAAAATTACCTCTCAATTTTGTAGAGTATTTTAAAATTAGATATTTCTTTTCCGAAAATTCCTTATAACTCATAAAATTTATTTACGTTCTAATTTTAAACCTAACTCTACCTTTTCAATAATATTTGAAAATAAAATCTTTCTATGCCAAAAGTGTTATTCTTATATGAACATGAAACTCAATTTTCGGAAGATTTTACAATTAATACTACACCCACGGCAATTTTAATTTGCATCTCCCTATTTCAGAAAATTGTAAAATCATTTTCTCTCTTTTTCAAAATAATTTAGAATTAATTCTTCCACTTCCAAAATATTTTAAAATTAAATCTTCCTGTTCCCAAAATCATTCCTATACTAATTGTAACCTAAACCAATAAACTTTCTAATTCTTAAATGGTTCTTCCTCTTCCAGAATATTTTATAACTTAAAATATGTCCATTATAATTCCAAAAATAAATCTCGGTTGTCCAGAATATTTAAAAAATTTAACCTGCTTTTTTCAGAATAACATAAATTTCAAAATATTTCCGTTCTAATTTTTAAATTAAATCGTTTTTTCCCAGAATAATTTAAAAATAAATTTTCCTTTTCCAAGAGATCCGCGTTAATTTTAAAGATAATTTTTTTTTTCCAAAAAATTTTAAAATTACATCTGTCTTTTCCAGAAATTCCATTCTGATTTGTGAGTTAAAGTTCTCTTATCCAAAATATTTCAGAAAAATAGTTCCATTCTAATTTTATCTGTAAATCATTCCTTCTGTATATTACTTCGGTCTAAATAGGCCAAAGTATTGAAATCCTGTCAAAAATGATCAAAAAATTGGTTCGATTTCTATGGATGTCTGAATGTCTGTAGCCATGATATCTCTAGAACTGCTTATTCGATTTAGAATTTTTTTTTGCCAATCTATTTCTATGGTCAAGGCCGAGATTTGAAAGGCTTTTGAAATCTGTGCGTCAAGAGGGTCGGGTACCTGCCATACGAATTAACCCAAAACATCTTGTTATAAAAATATATATGATGGAATTTGCCTATTTCTCAAACAAATACTCGTAAGATGAAATTCGGCTTGTGCATTGTAACTGCGATTCTACAATGATTTTTGGATGATGTTCTGGAATACGGCCAATATGAGGGAACTTGTATATTTCTCAACCGATTATGATGAAATTTGATATATGGTTTGGAAATGAAATTCTAGGTCTTCGGGATTATTGCTAAGTATGACGGAACTCGCATATTCCTCGACCAATTATGATGAAATTTGACATATGCGTTGGAAATGGGATTCTAAAATGATTTTTGAAATAAGTTCTGGAATACGGCCATGTTTTAGGGAATTACAATTCTCATCCGATTATGATAAAATTCGACATGTGCGTTGAAATGAAATTCTAAAATTAATTTTAAATCAAGTTCTGGAATATGGTCAAGTATGATAGAACTTGCCTATTTCCCAACCGATTATGACGAAATTTGATTTGTAGACTAGTATTGGGATTCTAAAATTATTTTTACATGAAATTCTGGCAGCTTGGATAGAACTTGTGTTTTTTTTTAACGAATTTTAATGTAATTTTACATGTGCGATGGAAAAAGGATTTTAAAATGGTTCTTAGGCAAATTTCTGGAATTTGGCCAAGTACGATTAAACTCTTATATATTTCTTAACCGATTATAATGAAATTCGAGAAACACTGCACTATCGTTAGTAGTTCAAATAATGCGGTGCGTGACCGTTATACAATATGTTTTTCTAAACATGGCCAAACTTACCGCTCTGACAGCAAATACTCAGAAAACATAACTCAAAGTTAAAAGCGAAGGATTTCTCACAACCTCGTCTAAAAATAATTTTTGGTTCACATTTCCTTTTATTCGTTGGTGTCAAAATTCATCATAATCGGCTAAAAATAACCAAGTTATATTCTTTTTGACCGTATTACAGAACTCTATCCAAAAACCATTTTAGAATCCCATTTCCAACGCCTATGTCAAATTTTATCATGATCGGTTAAGCATAAGCTTCATCATAATAGCCAAGCTCCATCCTAATTGGCCATTCATATAATATGCTAAGGGTTCAATTTAAAGTGTTAAAGGATCAATTTGAAGTGTAGAACCTGTATGATGGTATAATGGTATAATGATATGTTGGTATGATGGTATTAAGGTATGATCGTATGATGGTATAATGGTATGACGATATGATGAGACAAAATGAAGGAAAATGTTTATACAAGCTGTTTCGTTCGCTCTTTACACAGATCCTACCAAGAAAATGTACCCTACATTATTGGTTTTGTCATATAATATTGAAACAACAATAAAAACAGATTTGGTCGGATTGTATATATATGTATAAACAATTATAGTGTACTTTTTTATATCTTAAATGTTTGTACAGTTTGGCTTGTATAGTCACTTTTGTTGGTTTTGAATGACATGATGGTATGATGGTATAAGGGTATAGTGGTACGGTGATATGATGGTTTGATGGTTAATGGTATTATGGGGATGGTCTGATAATGATGATGATGGTATGATAGTAAGATATGATGAAGGTATGATGGTGCGATAGCATAATGGTAGGATGGTATGATGGTATGACGGTACGATGGTATGATTATGTCATGGTAAGATGGTATGGTTGTGTGAGGTTATGATGATATAGTGGTATGATTGATTGATGATGGTATGAATGTATGTACATATCATACAACGTACGATGGTATGATGGTGTTTATTCAAAAATGATGCTGTGATAGTACAAGAGTATGATGTTATGACGATATAATGGTATGACAGTGTAATGGTATGATTATATGATGGTACAATTGTACGATGGTCCGATTATAGGATGGTATATTGTTATGGGGGTATGATATTTTGATTTTATGATGGTACGATAGTACGATAACACGATGATATATTAGTACGATGGTGTAAAGGTGTGGTCGATTGATGGTAAGGTATACGTCATGCGATGGTATGACTGTATGACGTTTTAATGGTATAGTGTCAAGATAGTATGATGGTATGTATAATAGAATAATGGTATAGTGGAATGATTGCTTAAGGTTATGATGGTACGACCGGTCCGTTTCCTGGTATGATTGTATATTGCTATTATGGTATGATGGTCAGTAGGGTTTGAGTTGGATTTGAGAGAGAATTTCGGTTAAGGATAAATTTTAGATCGAGTTTAGGGTTCTTAGTGGGAGGTTAACTTGAGGTGAGTTCATACACGCATGTAGCTTTCGAATCGCGGTAATTTGGGATTGAGTTGGAAAATAAGTGTGGAGTTGAGCAGAGCGTTGATATTTGGGTTGAGCTAAGTTGAGTTGACGTAGAATTAGAATTTAGTTAGCTTACATTGGAGTCTCAGTTGTTCAGTTGGGAAATTATTTAAGTGTTGATTTGGTGTTAGGTTAAGGTTTGATTTGAAAGTTGGTTTAATCTTGATTTAGTGGTTTCATTGATGGCTGGTTTGAACGTTAATTTGGTGATTGCGTTTAGGATTGTATTGCGATTAAGATAGATGTAGAGTTGTAAATTGAGTTGGAGGTTAAGCTAAAGATTGGCTTAAGAGGTTCATTTTGGGATTGATTTGGGAGTTGAATTAATCAAAACCGAAGTTCTGATCGCCACACGAGGTTTCAGTCCTTAATTATAAAACTAAATCTCACCTTTCCAGAATATTTCAGATCTAAAACTATTTCCATTCTAATTCTAATGGTAATCCCTTTTTTCAGAATAATTTTAATAAATTCTTCTATTTTCTTTAACTCCATTCAAATTTTAAAATACAATCTTCCTGTGGCAAAAATTTCATTCTCAATTCAAAATTAAAACTCAATTTTTCGGAAAATGTCACACCCATTGTAATTTTCATGTTGACCAGATTTCATCAAGAAGTACTACTTTTGAGACCAATTATGGCTATGATTTAATAGTGCTTACCATGTACTGCAGCGCTAACTTTTATAATGACAGAAACACTTTTATCTAGAAAATAGCTCCATATTTAACAAAGTGCTAATTAAATGAAAGGGCCAATTTTCTAAAAAAATAGATTGTGGCTATTTTCTAAACTTCAGGAAATGCATTACTTTTATAAGTACATGTAATGCATTATTTTTCTTATTTTATGGAAATCGAAAATATTCGCAATTCGAATTTTGGATACATTTTTGGAATTTAGCCAATTAGCCATTAGCTATTTCTTAACCGATTTTCATGAAATTTGACAGTTATGACGGAAATGGGGATTTTCATAATTGAAATATTTGAATATGGCCAACCAATGTGGAGCTTGGCTATTTCTGCACCGAGTTTGATGAAATGATGATTTTTAGATGAAGTTTTTAAATAAGGAAAATTAGCCTACAACTTTGCTTTTTTTAACCGATTATGATGAAGTTAGACAACTACGACGGAAATGGGATTTTAAATTGGTTTTGCTTACATTATTGGAATCCGAATAAGGCCAATTAACCTGTAACTTGACTATTTCTCAACCGATTATGCTGAATCTCGACAGATACGACGGAATTGGGATATTTAGATGGTTCTTGCATAGATTTTTGTGAATATGACTAACTAGCATGTAACTTGGCTATTTCTAGAACGGTATTGATGAAATTCGATGATGCTGATAATGGTGAAGGCGATATTGAATTAAAAAAAGTATTTTTGCATTGAGCCATTGAGGTAAGTTAAACGACACATAAATTTGGAATTTAGTAGTAATTATAGTTAATCGTCTCATTTTAATTAATTTAAGTATTTAGTAACGTAAAAATGTTAATTTCGGTTCTAAATTATTTAAAATTATGATTAAGATAAGTAATTTTTAAATCGGTTGTATATAAACAGAAGGGCAATTTCAAAGTAATGTTTTTCTGTGTAGATACATACACATAGTTACGTTCTTTATTGTTTTGTAGATAAACGATAATGAAATATCAAATCTTTCTTTTTCTTTTTCCAAAACTTAAATTCTTATAGTTTAGATTAATTTCTTAAACAAAGTTTTAATTATGGAAAAAAGTGGAAAGTTTTTGGTCAAACTTGCACTGGATAAAATTGTCAGTTCCACCAACCGATTCACTAACTTCGACAAATGTTGAGCATTTTAGAAATAGCCAAAATGCATCCGGTTCCAGCATTATACCAGAAATTGATTATGCGGGGAATACATCGGCAATTTCTTGCCAGCTAGTTCCCGACAATCAATTTTTGATAACGCCACATTTATTTATGACAACGATATTACATTGGAGTTGGATAATATTTTACTACCACCCGTAATCGAGTTACCACCAACAAATGGTGGTTTGGCGTCTATTGGAGGGGAGGGGGGGATCAAAGTTGAGTAGATTAATCTGCCAGCTCCGTAACCTTCCAGTAGGGTGCGCATCACGTGAGCTGTTCTGGTCTTGTCATTAGGCAGCTGCGTGATGGGTACAATTGTGTAAGGGGTAACCTGTGCACAATTCGCAAGTGTACGTACTGCCTCCTCGTGGCAACCACTGGTAACTAAGGCCACTTGGCACATTTTAGGCCATTTGGCACAGGCCAAAGTACGGCGCTAAAGGAGGAAACCTTGACAAAAAACCCTAATCTAAGGTGGAACAGCATATGCCGAAAGATGAATGGCTGATAGGTTAATCAGCCCAAAATATGCGGACTCTGGATACCAGGCACCCTCCAGTTTTATTTTTAGCCTTCCTGTAGTAAAGCTGGGTGACCTACAGGTGATTTGCAATTTCCAGCAACTCGTAAGAGTAAAATCAAACGGAATACGGGGCAGGAGTAGGAATATACGGGAGTGGGACAACCCTCTCAAGGTCTTTGAGCTCCAATGCTACCGTCTTTCTAGCGGAACTACATGCTGTAGTAAACATCTAGGAGGGAGAGCAATTTGCCCAGATAGTATGTATCACGTACCGGGAGGCAGTATTGTCAGGTTCATTAAGAACCTGAATATTGACTGGACGGATAATTAAGCAGGGGCCAACACAATAGATCTTTTAGGTCGCAGTGCGAAGTGGCTGGTCGCCCGCATGCCCCCCTCCAATAATAATAATAATAATAATAATACCACCAACAAAGGAATCGATAACATTTGAGTTAATCGATAATTACACAAAAACCGCTGGTGAGAATAGCGATTCAAGTTATAATTTACCAGAAACCGATTCTGATGATACTTCGACGACAAATGCCAGTTTGATGGACCAATTAAGTATGGATAGTAGTACAAATATTGCTGCAGATGATCCAATAGATATGAATGAAGCTGAGAATAGTTGTAATGGATATTAAAAAAAAATTACTTAGGTTTTCAGAAGGTTTAAAACGGCCCTGGAAGAGTAAGCCAAATATAAGACGGTGTAAAACAATGCCGGTCCTAGATGCTCGATTCAAAGATGCAAAAAGTTCACAAAATTTAGTGAGCATTGTGGAGCGGTAAGCGAGGCAGATCAGAGCAAAATGTTTTGTTGTTTTTGGAAATTAAACTGGAACAAAAAAAAAAAAGTTATATTGGCAATTTAGTATTAGCAAACCAAACACAAAGAGTTACTTCATCTGATCCAACAATTTCAAGGCGGAGCTTTTCCCTTATATACCTAATCAATCTAAATGATCACCTTGTCGAAGTGCGTAAAAAACTGTTTTTATCAACTTTCGGAATAAAACAAGGCTTTGTTTTGAAGTGTGTTCGTATATCTGACTATGGCATTGTACAACCCAATAAAAACAAATCACGAGTTCTTTCAAATGAAAGTCACGAGTTCATGTGCCAATTTTTGGATTCATTCATTTTTTTTCTACAATTTACCATGTTATTATTGCAGAATTTACCAGAAAAAAATGTAATTAGTTTAATCCTAAGAAAGATCGTTGTGATACTTGTGTCCAATTCGAAACAGGAAATCTTTCAAAACACTAATGGTAGACTCCTATTAATGAGAAAAATCCAACATTTTAAAAAATGCAATGATCGGTTTAAGCCACCTTATTTTTATGGACTTACAGGCTGTTAAAATTTGTCCCGTTGTTAACGCCAACAGCATGTATTTTGAAACAGTTTTGTTGCATGCTATAACTACACCATTTTCAACAAAGTAACACAAAATGTGGTATGCTGTTGGTTCGATGAAACACCTTTTACTTTATTTTTGGTACATTATTTAAAAAATAGTCTCCTAACTGCTGATAAATCTACATTAATAAAAATGAAAATTATTAAAAAATTTAATTAATTTATTGTATTCGGATGGATGTACTTACCAAAATAGGAATGCAATTCTATCAAATGCTTTGCCGACTCTGGCAATGGAATACAACGTGAGCATTATTTAAAAATATTTAGTTAAAGGCCATACCCAAATGGAGTGTGACATGTCAAAATTGAGCAGAAATTAAAAAAACAAAACTATTGAAATTCCTAACGATTATCATCGAAGCAAGAAAGAAACCCTCACCTTACCGAATTGTTTCACCTTTAATTTTTTCCAAAACTTTTCAACTAATCAAATGTATTTGTCTATTCGGTCAGGTCGCAATAATGTCGTTGCTAGTTTGCGACAGTTGCAATATACACCAAATGGAGTAAACTATGCACTTTTGACAACCACTTTCGATGGCTATCTCTTGTATTAGAAGGTACCGGAAGAAGAAAGAAAGCAATAAATAATGTTTTCCTTTTTCTTCCTGTACCTTCTAATACAAAACGACAGCCGTCGAAAACAGTCGTCGAATTGCATAGTAAGGCCCCAGTTTTATGATGAATGTTTTAAAAGCAAGACCAAAAGTGAAATTTTTGAAAAAGTTACGGATTTTTCTCAATTATTTCCAGCTCGCGGAAAAATATCTAACAGAAAATTCATTGATTTGCAAAGTATGAAAATTCACATTCAGCAAAATTATTGGGGGTTTTATGATAATTTACCGCATGATTAAAATGCAAATCTAAATTTCTAGACTGAATTCTATTACGTTAAGACTGGATTACAAGTTAACTGTGATTTCTTGTTAAACTTTAATTATACCTGCATGCACCATTATCGTTGTTATCAAAAATCAACATCATCAGTACCGTATTTGGGACAAATGAAATTTTCATATAAGTGGTGCAAAGGTTGATTCTGGTGGTGGTATTTTTAAATGAAGGGAAAATATTCGGATATTAAATTTTACCGTGTGGTTATAAACCTTCACGGTCGAATATTTAATTGTAGACTTACATCAACATTTGATCCATCATCTATTTCCAATAATTCCTCTCGGCCATTCTTTCGCATTGTGATACGATGGTTGTGTTGTTTGATATTGATTTATAATGGTAATCCCACATACGATGCTTTTATGATAAACATAAACATTTTGATGACGGTCGTTTTAAACGAAGAAATCAATTCTTTTGCCTCTTAAACATACATTTTTCTTATTTATTAATTATTTTATTAACAAAGTATATTTTATATACAATAATATTAATGAAGGCATTTGGTTACAAATCAATATTTACACGCAAATGTCAAAAGACAGATGGTTCTTGTCTATCTAAGAAACAATACGCCTATTAAGATTTCCAAATTTCTTTTAGTAAATACACAAACCAAAATAATTGTATTTAACCCAATTCTCAAACCATAATAAGGTGTTTGCTGTCATTTTGTAAGGTTTTTGACCCAAGACTAAATACTTAATATAGTTTACGCTTAATTGAGCTTTTTAAAAATGGCGTTTTCAAATGGTAATCCCTAATAAACGTCTTTAATTATTAGAACATAAATATTCTATTCGGTATTTTAGGTGTACCTTTGAAAAAGAGGTGACCTAGTCTAATGTTTAGCAATGCCATTTTGGCACATGGAAAACAAAAATTTTCAAATTTATTTGAATTTTTGAGTACTAGATACCCCTAAAATTAAAAATATCAAGTATTTGTACTCTGTTATTTTATGGTTGTTTTTTTTTTAATATCGAAATTCCCAAGTACAGTTCGAAAATAATTCACCTTTTGTCTTTTTATCGGATCGATATTCGTATGCTTGAAATGCTGGAGTTCTTTAATAAGTAATTTTTTTTCTTCAGGATTTAAGTACAAATTTGTATAACTTTCCATGAGCACAGATTTCTTTTCGCTAATGCCAATAAACTCCTTGTCCGGCAATCATCTTCATTCTCTAGTAAATTCAAAAAAAATATATTGCTGATAAGCTACGGGTATTACGTGTTCAACTCACGAATCGTGTTTGGGTGGAAAAGTTGCTGCTGTAGAATTAAACACAAGGGCTGGCTGACGAAATACAAAAACCAGCGTGTGCCTATAAACATTCATATACTTATATGTGTTAAGTTTTCTAACCACCTGAGCCTGTCAATAATCTCATATATTCATCAAGCCTACAGCAAAAAATTCATGATATATTTGTTTACATTGCTGAATTTCTTAAAATTCAGGGGGGCGAGTAGCAGGGACAGCAGAGACGCAACGATTTTAACAACAACGTCAAGCAAAACTACCTACAGTTAGTACAAATTTGGGTGACCGCATGGGAACATGATGATGGAATGAAATTTCGCCCCCCTCTCACAACCGCCGATGGAAAAAATGGTGGAGGGAAATAATAATAGTTGTTTACAGCTTTTCAGAAAAAAAAAAGAGTTTGCGGTACCAGGAAAATTGTGTTGTCATTGTGTCTTCTTACAGGTTGGAGCAGTAGAGATGAACTTTAAAATTGTATTTGTCTTGTGTTAAATAAATTACTAAAAAATATATTACTAACAAATTTACTAACTATCAACTACTTAGGTGTCTGGAACCGGGTTGAGTCTTTGTTGCTAACATTCCTTTCCCATTCCTTGATCTTGTTATATGTAAAAAGGTGTAAGACGGCGGCCTGGCCAGGGGCGGATTTCACAACTATTAGACTTTTATGTGTTTATCGATGTGGCGCCTTTCTTTACGGGGTTTGGCTTCGTGAAGAATGGTGTCGTGTTGTGTGTAACATGGGTATAGTGGTGTGGTATTCGCATTTATAATACGGGAGACTTGCCTTATGCTTGATCGTACATCGCAATCAATCAATCAATCAAACAATCATTGCTGAATTTCTTAAAATTTGTGAATACCATCTGATCAAATTTGACCCGAACTGGTCCATTTAAACCGCGTGCGTAAACCGAATCGGTAAAATTTTTTTTTCTTGGTTGGTACAACCTTCTTTGACATTCGTGTGACGTTTTAGCAGAGTTTAGTGTGAGTTTGACAGCCATTTTTTTACGACGCGATAAGTTTGTCTGACGATTTTTACTATGGAAAAAAAATTGAACAAAGAGTTTGTTTGAAATTATTTGTTTCCAATGGAATTACGGCTACGGAATCTTTGAAAATGTTGCAGAAGTGTTTTGGGGGAGTCTACTCTATCGAGAACGCAAGTATTTCAGTGGTATAAAGCATTCAGTGAGGGTCGTAAGGTTGTAGAAAACGTCCATCCACCTCTGTCATCAACGATAACATGCAAAAAGTGATGAAAATTGTGCTCGAAAATCTTAGTGTTAGCGACTCAACACATTTTGATTGATGTTTTATATATGGTTACCGCTCGATTAGAGCCAAAAAATCTGAATTGTATGCAAAAATAACGTCGAATAGAGGTCGCAAAAGAGACGCTTGCCAACGTAGCTGATGACCTTACACTCATCAAACAAATTACTATTGGTGATGAAACGTAGGTCTATGAGTATGAGGTCGAAACTGCCAAAACAATCAACCAAAACCGAAAAAACCACATCAAAGTCGACCGAAAATCAAAATAATGCTCATTGTTTTCTTCAGAGGGTCAAACGGTCAATAAAGCATATACTTGATCATTTTGAGGCGTCTACGAGAAGCAAGCAAGGGCGTCGTTAACCGCCGGATTTGTGCGCAAACAATCCAATGATTTTTCACCACGATAATGCGCCGTCACATTCCAGCCTGATTGTGACTAAATTTTTGGCCAAACACGAAATTCATCGCTCAGCTACCGTACTAGCCAGATTTGGCTCCTATGACTTTTTCCAGTTTCCGAAACTCAAATATCCGCACTGGGAAACGCGCCATGAGTCGATTGAAGCCGTAAAAAGAAATTCGCTGCAGGAACTAAAGGCCATCGCCGCCGAGGCATATAAGATGTATATGGAAAAATGGATTAACCGTTATCGGGGCTTTTTTGAAGGCGATAATAAAGATTTGCATTAAAATACATAAAAATGTTGTTCTTTTTACCAGTCCGGGTCTAATTTGATCAGATGGTATATAAAATTTAATATTATGTAACTGTTTCTCTATAAACAATTTCTCTGAAGTTATGTTTATAGATTTTTGACATTTTGTGAGTAGGGTCATAAATCTTCCATTTCCAGAAAATCCATTCTGATTTCAAAATTAAAGCTCTTGTATCCAAAATATTTTAGAATTATCAATATTTCCATTCATATTTGAATTTAAATCTTCCTTTTCCAGAATATTTTAAAGTTAGATCTTCCTTTTGCGGGAATTTCATTTAAACTTTAAAATGAAATCTCTTTATCGAGAAATTTTTAAAATTATAAAATATGACCGTCCTATTTCAACAATAAAACTCGCTTTTCCAGAAACTCTATTCTAGTTTTAAAATTAAATTTGTTGAGTTGTTAAATTTCATTAAGTTTGTTAATTTTGGTTGTACGGTAGTTTTCAGAGTGGCCAAAATAATTGTTAGGATGAGCAATTCCGCAAACATCATCTTTAAATTTTTAGTATGAGATCTCCAAGGTAAGTATGGAAAAATCCGACTATTGATTAACCGACTAACCGGATGCATTAGCCAACAACCGGTTAATATATCTCGAGTAGTAGCTGGTTTTATTAGTATTTCTGATTAATTAAACGTAGAATTTTCGTATGACCCATATAAAAATTATGGAGGGGTTCCACATACATATATACAAAACAACTAAATGCTTCTGATTAATTCAGCCGTAAATTTGTTAGACTTGGTCCGCATTTCTCGTTTGAATCTATTAGAATCTGTTATCAATTTAGTTTAGTTTGTCCTTGCTTGATTTGATACAGGTTTTTTTCCTTGAGCTTTATTCAAAAACCAAATAATATATTTCGAGTTCTCAATACGATTGAAAAATTAGAGTTAAGTATACTTAAATCGCATAGGCACGTCTTTTTCATCTCAACCAACATTTTGAATTAAACATACAATTCTAATCGTAAAATAACCTAATTTAACTAATTAAAGGCTTTGACTTTCGAGTCAATCGCATGTGTTTAAATTTTAACCGGCCTGTTTGGTACCACCAAACGATTTAATAAGTTTATTGCATCATAAACGTTCAATTGATCATCAGCAGTAAAATTGTTGCATTACAATTTATGAATTCCAATGTAATGTTGACATCCACGATTATAACGTAAAATTAAAAGAGAACACAAAAAGAATCGTTTGATCGTATATGTAATTTCCATTTATACTTATCTGAATTAATTGTACATCAGACGCTTCTTCTGTTCCTATAATTTGTTAGCTGAAATTGTAAAAATAATAGTTAGTTTAAATTTAGTTTATATAGAATCATTTAACTTACCACCACCAATTCCACTCTTCAATTTGTTTACTTATTATTTTGACAGTTCCAATTGGGGTACAAGCCGTGGAATATTATACAAGGTATGATGGTACACGTTAAAAACTTGTACTATAATTGTATATTGCTCAAATAAATGTATAATATCTGTCACCAGATGTACTTTACATAATTTTGTGAATTTTCCGTAAAATCATTTTTGCAATATATAAATTATCATTAAAAAACAATTTTTTGCTCTGTAAACATCAGAAAAGATTACCTAACCTAAAAAAAAATTGAATAAATATATGTGAACTAAAACAAAGGTGAATAAAATTATTGTGCATAGAAGTCCCGATTATACTTACCGTGTATAATTTTTGAAGAATATACTTACCGTCTATATATCTATAACAAGCCGCGCAGAATTAGTCGCCAAATGAAAATTGCCACCTGTATTTTGAGTATACAATCAAAGGTACAACAAAAGTAATTACGTTGTACCTAAAAGTAATTACACAACAAACACTGCCATATATATATCATAACCCCGGGTAAAATTAATAAGAAGATAGGCAAACAAAATTACTGGAAGAACATTTCCTGAAGATAGGAAGATATAGTTTGGAACTGTAAAATAACCTTCAACTAGTTAATTGCATTAGCGGCTTATTAGTGAACATTTTATTGTAATGAGCTCATGTTCCAGATAGAATGTGTACACCAAATTTTTATGTCGATAAATAAATAAATATATGCATCTACAGCACAACGATTTCACAATTATCACAATAATCCAACCAATCGCTTTACAATAAACAAAACACAATTATACCAACATGAATTCACATAATCATTAAAAATCACTAACTACACTTTCGCATAAAAGGTCAATATTTATAAATCGCCCAGTTAAAAGTCATTCTACCGCTTCTAACTTACTATTCAACTCTTTCGCGTCTCTCGTAGACCAAAGTAATCGTCCAAGAACAATCCAGAATGGTATCTTTTCAAATACTCGAGGATAGTAATATTTCGCATATCTCATTTTTTTCTGGCATGTAGATAATTTTAGTACAATTTAAAATTAGCTACTAATTATTGTATTCTAACCTAGGTCTCACCTCAACTATAAACTGTATTTGAAGTTGTACTCATATTGTTATTCCATAATAGTATAGACATTTTCCTATCAACCTAAAAACAGAATCGGAACACTAATAGTTCGATTATTTTTGGATTTGAGTGTTGATTCAATTTTGCACATTCCGCAGTTGCTTTAAAGTTTCAACTAAATACTTAAATCTTCCATATTGCGAGCCAGTCGTTTTCGCTAAATCTTGCCATGTTCAATTTTTATTTTTACCAATTGCATTACTTTGTATGTTATTTTAAATTCTAACAAACAATTTAAAGTCCATTAGTACAGTCTCAACCTAAGGCAATATTTTAATCTTCCTAAACTTGACTGTTACACCAGTTTTGACGACAGACAGTCGAATAGCAAATTAATTTTAATTAAAATTTCTTAAAATTTTTTTGTCGTCAGATATTTTTTGTTAAATGCTTAGCAGTTTATTATCGAAATTTGAACATTAATTTTCACATGTATAATAAAAATGTTTCTGCGTAGACGTTCTACGCTCTTTGATAATCAGTCACATTTTCCTTACAATCATTCCATTTCATTCCATTTACTTAAAAATATTCATTTTATGAAATATTTCATCATAACATTTTACTAAAATTTAATAACATCACATTCAAAATCAGAGATTATATCACAAAACCAAGAAAACGTTCCGTACTAGAAATAATTTCCCAAGAAATATAAAAACCTTCAAAGTATTACTTCAAAGTAAACGAATTCAAACCTTTACAGACACACGCATCACAAATCAATTGTAAACATCTAAAAATTCTCTTAAGTGACTCAGTTCGCCGAAAATTATAACCAGCTTAGATAAGTCCTTGGTCCAAGGATAATACCGATGAAAAGAAATGTTCCAGAGGTTCCTGGAAAAATATAATACAGAACGTTTTGTTTGTTATAAGTTGATTATCAACGGTAAGTATATCAATTTGGCAAATTTGACGTTGATGCATGTTCCAAATAAAACACCAAATTAATCAATTTAAACGATAAAGAATTAATACTTTTGCCTTAGCCAATTAGAAGCTTAACACTATTTAGCCTCGTATCACATAGGAACCCTCTGCACAAACAAAATGTTGAATTTAAATCAAGTTTCACTCGTTTTAAAATCATTCCACTTCAATTTGCTTGCTCAAAAGCAAAAAAAATAATCGTTCGTAGCACATTAAAAAAAAAAATAAAAAAAAAATTCCATGAAGTGTTCTCCATCGATTTTTAGATTATATTACAAATAAATAAAATAACAACATCAACAACAAAACGAGAGAACTGAATGGTTGAAACACCCTAAAGAAGATAATCAAAATACTGTAAAATTAATAACATTAATCATCAATTTAATGATATTTCCGATTAGGCTGTGTATTTGAAACGAAATGATAACACAAACATATAGACACATACACACACATTTGTAGCAGCAAAAATGTAGTCGAAATGGGTTCTTCAATAAAAAATAGGAAAAATCCATCGTTTTGTTTTCCTTTTTTGTGTATCATATAGTTTATTGTTGTTGTTATTGTTGCTACTAAACTTAAGGAAAATTAAAAAAATTATTTTTTTTGCAAGCATAACAAAAGCACGAATGGAAAGTTATCTATTTTCATTCAATTTTAGAAACAAAACAAATGTAAGATTTTTCCGTTTTGTGTATTTTTTTTTTTTTTTGTATATTTTAAATTTTTCTGAGCTTTTCTGAAGCTTTTTTTATTATTTTGGAATTGTAGTACAGTAGATATTTACAAGAACAACAGACAAATGGTATAATATAAAGGAAATAAAGTACAATCTTGTAATATTTCCTTCAAATAGCTTTTCTGATATTTTCTTTTGACGCAAATTTTCTTTTTAGTTTTCTTCAATTTTTTTTTTTTGTTATGCTGTCTCGCTGAATAAAAAAAAAAACTTACGTAATGGAAATGGTTCTCATTCGTTATATCGTACATTGTGCACAGATCTCTTTTTCTCGGCTTTATTGTATCTACAAACATATACGTTATTTGTCTTCTTGAAAATTTAATTAGACAAATGTTTGTTATTCTTGTGTTCTTTCATACACTATATGTACCATAATGTATAATTGCCTCATATACAGTGTTTATATAGCGGGTATCGTTTTTCTTGTGGGAACACGAAAAGAATAAAGTCGAATGTTAATATTGATTTAAAGTGGAAATTATGTTTTCTTTCGGTGTGCTGATACAAAAAAAACATTTCCTAACGTTGTATGGTGCATCATGTAGGTGCATATGCATATATAATATAGAGAACATATGGTCTTTTTTGCAAAATAAATTGAAACCACCAAATATTAGTATTGTGTGCTGTTTTTATTAGCTACAGGAAGTCAAATGACAATTAGCTTATCACTTGGTTTTACCTTCGTAGTTATGCACAAATACATTAATAATTATGTATTTGTTCTTCAGCTATTTACAACTTTACACACTTATTGTTTAATTCGCTAATTTGAGATAAATTTTCATAATCCTAGAAACTCTAATGTTTGATTAAATGGATTAAATAGACAACTAAAACCTAAATTGTGCTAAACTTCAAAACTATAACGGTGGAAAAAAATTTTAATAACCATAATAACATACAAAATAATTTCTATATTTTAAATATTTGTTATAACCCTGATAATCTTTAATAAACATCTAGGAGAGCTTTTAGTAATTAAAAATATGTAAAGCAAATAATTTTTAGTTTTCACTATACAATTGTAAACATTCGACATTAACTCTATGGTACATACGAGTAAAATGTATGCAGTTGTACATTATATACCTTCGTAGTTTGTAAAGCGAAAAATAGTAAACTTTTAAACGATTATCTGTAATAGAAATCTTTTTGGTCTCAGCCTCTGGATAACTTTTTGTTAGCTAGTATTTACCGCAGCTGTTCATTTGCTGTTAGTAGAGGATAATGGCAGCCATTACTGAATTTTTGTGCCACTTTGTGAGGTAATTTTCTATAAATTTGATCATTCAGCTGTCGTGTCAGCATTTAAATGCTTAATATACATACTGTGAACTATTACTTTATGATGATTTTCCACTGTAATGACATTAAATTGACAGTTCCGGAGTTGTGAAAATAAATTCCTGCACCAGATGGCAAAGGCTCCGTTGTGGCTAACGACGTAGCAGGGGATTAAATATCAGTTGTACAACTCCGAGTATCAATAACATCAGGCACAATGTTGTTTCTTTCTTGGCTACTGTTGTAGTGCATTCTTCGCTGTTTAACTTCTCCATGAGGTTGAACACGTAACATAGCTATTGGATGTAGTGGGTTGGTTGACTGATAATTGTGTTTTTGTGCTGAAAATCTCAATGTCAGCTTCTATCGGTAGTGGCGATAATTTATGAATTGGCGTTTTTATGAGGACTTTTTCCGTCCTTGAAGCGAGAGCTCTCGAACTTTTTGTTCTATGCCTGGATGTACCACCATATGCCTGAAAATAATTTGTACTTCTATCACACGTCCAGTCAGTCATTTTAATGGAGGGACATTGCCCAACTTGATGAGCATTAGGTCACAAACTTTTCATTAGGTCACCAGTCTCTGTCGTGATATGCCGTGAATATTTCTATCTGCTATAGCATCATGTGGGATTGATCGTAAAGGTGCACCGTATTAGAAGTGGCCAGCAGTTAAAAACTTGATGTCTGAGAAATCGTATATCATTGGTGCCACAGGGTCTTGATTTTATGCAAGCTTTTGCTTGTGAGGTTACCGTTGAATGTTTTTCAAAAGTAAAAGTTGCTTCGCCAATGACTTCCTTCCTTCCTTCCTCCCAAAGTCCTCCAAAATCCGTAAAATCGCTTGCCGTTGAGCAATTTCATCAGATGTTTTAAGAAGCAGTTCAACCCGCTCTACGTGTAGTGAATACTTTATTAATTTTTTGTTGAATATTAATTAATTCATGTAATATCTAATATGCTACCGGTGGTTAGACCATTTTAATTGTGTTTCGATTAACACGAGAAGTATATTAGTATTTACGAACAGTAATTCAACGAAACCGACTAATAGACGTAATTCTATTTATTTAATTATATGATTTTAATACGAGTATGTTCCGAAGATTGTAAGAGAATTGAGTGTAGTGAATCTTTTATAAGATGCGAAGAATGCATCGGTGGTTAGATAGCTAGCTGGCTCAATGTATACGCTAAACACCCTTTGTGAGCTTTGTAACTTCTTCCCTTTGCAGTACGAATCAGAAATCGTCGGATTAGTACTTTAGTGTTCTAACTACACAAATGTAAGTTTCGAGGTAATCTAATTTTAAACTTTGATTAGTGAATTTTTGGTTTTATTCTATTTTTCACAAACAATTTTTGATTGATATTTTAACTTTCCAGTATTCCGATTTATTTTCCATTTTTTATAGTTTTCTAGAATACTTAGATTTTTCAGAAAATGGAAAATTCAAAATTTTGGCACGATTCTTTTTTGGTTTATACCATTATCTATATAAACTGTTGCTATTTTCTTTTTTGTGCAAACCGAATTTTACATGGAAACTTACGGATATAGAACAAAACTGAATTATGAGCACCCCGAAATCTCGCATTACAAAATCTTGCAAGTACAAAATCTTGCATTTTTTAAAAATCATGCAAATCAAAATCTTGCCAAACCAAAATCTCGCAGTTATAAAAGCTTGCAAGTACAAAATCTTGCTAGTACAAAATCTTGCATTTCAAAATTTTGCAGTTTTAGTATCTGTACCAGTCTTTAGTATCTAACATAATATTGCGTATTCATAAAAGTCAAGTGAAAATTGAAATAAGTCAGTTTTGAGTTTATATTAAATTATAGCAATTTTATTTTTCTATTTTTGATTATTGCCTTTTTTTCTTTGAAAGGCGTTCTCCGGATTTCACCTTATCAATTTGAGCTTTTGCCACAATTAGTTCCTTTGATAAATTTTCAATGATTCGGTATACTCCAGCATGCCGTTGTCCAACCACAACTTTAAGGCGTCGGTGCCAAGCTTCGACACTGTTTTCGGTCCGTGGGAAGTTTGATCCTATAACTGCATTGGCAATAGACCAGAATTGTGGCATATATCTTGGTGTATGATTGAGGCCCCCAATATAATTTTTGTGGAACCACCGTCCAATTAATTTCGCTCCGCTGTTCTCATCAAATTGTTCATATAAATGTTGATAATATCCAGGTATTTCGTTTAGTGGAACGAAAGCCAAACTTTTCAGCATCCGAATTTGGATTGAAAAATCCTCAGAACTGGCGTATCTAGCCACAAACTGTTGCTTTTGTATCCTTCGCCAAATTATTTGCCCGAAGTGGAAAAAGGAACCTTTAATCGTTGCTTCGGGGAAAAATGTTGAAGCTGATGACACAATTGGCTTTTCGAAATCTGTTATGACTCTCCTTGGATTTAAATTAATACCCAGTTCCAAGCTGACTTTCTTTAAGTTAAAAAAAAAATCTGTCATAAACCTTCAGAGATTTTTTGCTCATTAAGCAAAATATTAAAGGTACAATTTGCCCCTCAACACACCCGTGAATTGAAAAGAGTTGCCACATGATGGATGGAACTACGTCGATAATTCCATCCATGATCCAGCAACTCGATTCCGCTAGTAACGCTAACGATGATTGCAAAAAAAAAAGGCAACTTTCATTTTATTTTATTATTGTTACTATATTCTTGATTGCTATTATCATTATACAGTAGAATTTTGTCAATGCGATTTGTTATCTTGCATAACAATTTCCCGTACATTTATAGAATCGCGCGAAGTTTTCTGATTCTGCATCGGCAATAGATCAGAATTGTGGCACATATCTTGGTGTATGATTGAGGCCCCCAATATATTTTTTGTGGAACCACCGTCCAATTTTTCAGCAATTTGTTATCTTGCATAACAATTTCCCGTACATTTATAGAATCGCGCGCGCGATTCTATAAATGTACGGGAAATTGTTATGCAAGATTTTTAATGCAAGATTTTGTAATGCAAGATTTTGTAATGCAAGATTTTGTAATGCAAGATTTTGTAATGCAAGATTTTGTAATGCAAGATTTTGTAATGCAAGATTAAGGGGCTAACCCACTGAATTACCATGTGCGTGTGGTATAGAACAAGTATAACCTTATTTTTTAGGCGATTTTTGGTGAATTTTGGAAAAATAAAAACAATTACGAATTAGTTTTAGGGATTATTGAGACTTTTTGTTAACTTAAGAGATGATTTGAGATGTTAATATTAAAATTTGAACCTTAATCTTGGGAGTTATCGAACTCGTTTCTCAGTATTTATTACAGGGCGGTAACAATAAAGAATGAATATTTCTGTAATTTCTTTTTTGGTCAATAGTTTGTGTGTATATTAAACCGTTGGTGTGAAATTAAACTTATTAATATTTACACATAAACTATAGTAGATAGTAATGAAAATTATATGCATAAACAAATGCAGAAACCCTTTAATTACTACATTTCATATCCCCATAATTTTCATTGCTAACTACTGTTATTGATGTCTCGTGTGCCACTGTACTGCATCACTATGAAATTTTAAAATTGGGGATCATTCGTGTAAATCCTTTTAAATAATTAAAACTATTTTGAAAATTCAGTGGCTATAATTCACTTTCATATAATAAAATAAATTATAAAATTAACATAACAAAAATATTAAAAATCACATTTCAATTTCTATTTCACAAAGAAAAGAAAATCAATTATAATAAAACACATTTTTAGTTTTACTTCAATGCAGCATCGTAAAAATCAATGTCGATCTGTGGCAAATATTTCATCATTCATCGCAAATCTCTTTTCTTCTCTAGTGGCATTATTTTTGTAAAAGTTGCCATTGGAATGTTTGGTATAGTGCATACGTGTACAACGGCAGGTTTTCCTTGGTCCGTTTTAGATTTTGACCTCTTTGAAACTGTCTTAAACAGCGGAAGGTCGGACAAATTTATTTTGTATCCAATATCGTTAATATTGGTTTTCATCTATATTAATTGCTTTACTTTTGAAAATGGAATTTTTTGAAAATCCAACATATCCGAAAACTTGGAATAATTAAGGAAATCTTTAGGTTGCATTTGCATAATTCGTAATTTCACTTTTGGAGAGTTAAATGATTTTAATTGTCTCATTAACGATATCAGGCTAAATATATCTTTGTGTCTCAAATGCTTTTCGATTGCTGAGTGAACCGCATCTATTTCTTAAATGCAAGAATGTCCCGGTTCCGAAAACTTCTGTATTATTTTGGAAACTGTTGTATTGTATTTTAAAAAATCCAATATTCCAAGTGACATGATTTTGTTCCTGTTTTGTGGAACGCAAGCATCCTACCACAAAACGATTTCAGTGCCTTCTGGTAAATCATTAACGACTGACCCTAGGATTTTAATTAAAGCGCTTGCGATATCGTTTCCAGATCGCCCACTGGTTGTCTTTAGCCAAATTGCACAATATGTCGTGTTTGTTGGATTACAGTGCCCTGTAAGGTTATATGTGGCAAGCTTACGTTTGTAAAAAAAGTATGAAATATTGCTTTTTGGAAGGCTGAAAACATTTTGAAGATCGAAGCATATGATAGCTATGTTCAAATCAACATTATTTCGATCCAAGTTTCTTTGAGATCTACATTCCTCAACATTTTTTCTATGAACTTCATGTTCATTCGTCTTTTTTTGGTGTAAGCTTAGTATTACCAAGTAATGAACATTTATCACAAACCTCTATTTTTGGAAGATGGAAGGAATAATTGAACTTCGTATTAAAAATCCGTCTATAAATATTGCTCGATACTGGTTTCATTCCTCTGGTATCCTCGTTTGCTGCAAGCCATTCAAGATATATCCTATACATTTTGTCGATTGACAATGCTGAATCTAAATATTTTCTTTTGGTTTCACTTCTGCAATAGTGAGACTTCACAAGCGGAAAACTCTCGATATGTTCTTTTACTCGATTTTTGATTGTGATTGAAGTCTGTTTTTTAATAAATTTCCCCTTCTTTATTGGTAGTGGAGACAAAGTATTTTTATTTATACCATGCTTAAAGAAGTAGTATATCCGATTTTTGCTTATATCGAGAGTTTTTAAAAAAAATGTTTGACATGTTCTTATTTGTTGCTCCTCAACTGGCAGAAAATATTTGTAACTAAAAGATTTTCTAGAAACTTCTTTGGTTGTGCGTTTGTGTTTAACAATTTTTTTTTTATATTTTGATTATAATAGCTTAACTTTTCTTGGTCGTTGAGGCCCCAAAATCCGTTATGTATTACCATCTGTTCTTCATCGGTTATGGTTTCCCTTCAATGAAATATGCAGCTTAACTCACACGTTCCTTGTATTTTTCTTGCTTCTCTTTGGCAACCCTTCTGATCCATATACGTTTCCCCTTTCTGTCTAGAAATTTTTTAAATATTTTTTTTTCCAATAATTCGGGTTAGCAAGTCGTTTCCTCTTAAGATCTTTCTCAACTATAACTTTATATTTATTTTGTAAAGATCGCTTTTGCTTAATTGTTAGTTTGCGTCTTTCAGGTATTTCTTCTTCACTAGTTCCGATATCCCGTTTTCCAGGAAGGTAGTTCGGATCCACGTCCGAATCACCTAAAATATCTGATAAATGACTGTCGATTTATAATTCATTCGTTTCTGGGCAACCGAACATTTATTTTGAAATTTCATTAAAAATCCTGTAAGAATGTATTGATCAGCTTTATAATACCTATTAGTCTGGAAAATGGATATGGCACAAAAAAGAACGAAAATATTATTTCGTTCTTTACTGTTCTATTTGTGTTATTAACATGAGGTTGCCGGAAAAAGAAAGTAATATATTTTGCTATTTCTTTTGTGCAACGAATAATTTTGTATGAAATTGACCAAAAAAGAAATTAGAGAAATGTTCGTTCTTTATTGTTCTAAGTTGAGATAGAACAATAAAGAAATAAGAACAGATATATGGTATAGAACAAAACAGAAATTTCCATATAGCAGATTATACGAGCTTGAACAAAACAGAAGTAACACTTAGATTTCAATATTTTCTGAAGCAGTAAATGGAGATAGAACAAAAAACTTTCGTCACCATAGAACATTAAAAGTTACATTTAGTGTAGATAGAACAAAAATGAACTCATTATCTTGAAAACTACACGGTAAAAACAAATTCTAGTAAATTTACTAGAGTTGAGCATACTTGACGATCTAGTTGAATCTAGTAAAAAAACTTTACTAGATTTCTGATAATAACAAATTCAGGTAAATTTGACTAGAAATATCAATAACTTACTCGAACTTCAGTAAATAATCCTGTTGTTTTTCATAACAAGAATTCTGGTCAAAATATCGGATAAACCATATTTTTATAAGGTTTCTAGTAAAATTGAATGATATTGTTTACTAAATTTTCCAGTAAATCTATGTGACTTCTGATAATTTTACCATTTCAACTAGTTTAACAAAATAACGAGGAAATCTCTTAATTTAGAACGGAATTCAGGTAAATAGGTGTTCCAGCTAGATTTATCAGTAAAAGTACTAGATTCCGTTGAGTTTTTCATAAAAACAAAAGTCGATTTTTGTTTTAAAATTTGGTACATACAATATTTCTTATATGTAGATATATATTTATTTAAAAAATTCTTTGTATATCACATTTCACGCACTAAAAAATTACATTTCGTTTTTATTGTAAAGTTCGGTGCTTAATTTTGACACTCTGGCTGATGGCGTTACACCTTTTATTTTATAAAAATACACCTCCATGAAATTATAAAAGTGTACGCATTTTTCCGGCTATTTCAGTTCGAAAATGTAGAAAACTTTAAATAGAGCGTCGAATGCCTCTAAAAAGCTTTTGTCTACAATATAGGATTCACCATCGATTATTAAATGGTAAGTTCCCTGGTAATGCATTGGTCCGATTGCATAAGAAATAGGTACGGTTGTGTCTGCTTATTTGTTTCGATCACCTCAATTGATGATTTTTGCAACTAAGAAATAAATATCAAATTATAATTATATAGTGGACTAACTATAAACAATTGATATTTTAATTACCTCAGCCCAAATGCAAAGTTACTCATGCAGGTGACAGCAAACTCCCCGTTGTATGTATCTGATGAAATTTTTGAATTAAGGTTTTTATTTCACCTTGATAATTCACTAATTATTGATAGTGCTGTAGGAGCTCGGTTGCTGACGCCGAGTTTGCCATTAAAAGTTGTCTTTTACTGAATGATTTTTGAAACAGCTTCATAATTGTTTCCTTGTTTTCGTCCGTAGGATCTATTTCATTGAGATCTTCAGTGCTAACCTCGATTTGCTAGATTAGAAAAAATACACACACATATAAATAATACATACATACGCATATATACATAGATTAGTAATAGTTACCTCGTTGTCTTCTATAATGCATATATATTTTTTTTTTTTGAAACATATTTTTTTCGTGCAGAATGATAATGTTTTGCGCATATTGCTAAGCCGAAATTCAATCCGTCCGTTTGCTTTTTTTGGCATATAGAACCTCTTGGGTTGAGCCATAAACTCTGAAAAAAGACATACATATACATATATTTATATATATTAATTTATATTATAGTTCAACTTTATGGTATTACATATTCAGGAAGTCCTTCCATTGGAATACACTTCATTGCGGGTAGCAGTGAACGATCGCCTTAGCACAATTAATTTTATCAACGGTTTGTGTATAGCTTCCCAAATTGTTTAAAAATTAATTTGCATATATGGAGGTTGAAAACAAAATTAAAAGAAACCAAGCTTAGTTTCCACAGACAAACACTAGGTCATCAACAATTATTCGTGTTAAGTTTAATATTTCAGTGTAGCCTATCTCCCATTGGTTTTCTAACTTTTGGTAAAGTGGCTTGTTTCTCATCATTTATATGGAATTTAGATCTTTCTCCTAGAAATAAAAAATAATACTGAATATTAAATTATCTTTTGTAAATAAGTTAAAAAAATATTTATTACCGAGCTATAATATCCCGAAGCAGGAGGGCACATGCAATCGATAAATTCAATTAACAGTTTATTAACTAATTCAGTCTCTGGGATGTTTATGCTACACAATGCTTGTGGTGTCAGCAATAGTTGTAACGCTTCTAATTTTTTCCGTGGTCCAATTGTTATTTTCATTTCTGCAAAATCTGCGTTATAACTACAAATAATTTTGTTAAAAACTGAATTAACTGTAATTTTGCCTAAACACAATTTTTTGTTAGAGTAATTAATTCAATTAAATTCTAATTATTATTTTCAAAAAGTGTATTATTTATATACTTTTTTAAGTTGTTTGTGTTGCGTTGCATTACAAATTGAGCAGGTACAAATATGTTTGGACAGTATTATGAGTTTTCTCAACTGAACAATTTATATTTTTACGCGATTTAACCACAAATATATCTTAAATAACTAATTTTATTACAGCGAAAAGTGCCATATATTCAAGTACTTGATGGGCAAAATTCGTAAGAGAACAACAAAGTAAAATAATACACGCTGTGATTACATAATAATAATACACTTTAGTTTGAAAGCACCGATTTTACAAAATGGAAAATTGCCATAAGCATATTTTCTTGGATAAAAAAAAAATTAAAAATATTACAACACAAATTGCATTATAAAAACACAAGGAGAATTAGCCATTTTTTAAATTATCCAATGCAATTGTTGATGTAATATTTTTAATTTTATTAAATAAATTTCTCTTCATATTTCATCAAAATTATTTTCTTAAAAATTTATTTTCAAAGATATTTCTATGAAAAAAAACACTGTGAATCGCCATTTTTTTCAGCGCGTCGTATAAAAAGGATTTTTTGGTAAAGACGAAATAAATTATTTCACCAACCACATGCGATTTATTTTTTTAAATAACTATGCAGACTTACCAATTAATATTTGAATGATTTCGTCTGACACCTCATTCTCTAACAGAATTAATTTAAAGGCATCCATTTTTAAGTTTACAAAACACACCACTTCTTTTATTAAATTTCACTATTATTTTCCCACTTTCACGTGCAACCTTTCCAAAATTTAACAATAGACTGATTAATAGACCAAGTACGAAGATGTATCAGAAAAAACGATGTATAAATGTGGTTAACGGTTAAAATTACAAGAATTCTAGTTTTCAGAAATCCAGGAAAAATGCAGTTTTTACTGGAATTCAAGTAAAAATTATATTTATATCAAATTAACTAGAATTCAAGTAAAATATTCTGATTTCTAGAAACCTGGTAATTATTTTGACCTGATTTCAGATAAATTAACTAGTAATCCATTTTTTTCATAAAAAGGAATTGATCTAGTATTTTTCTAGTTACTTTATTAATATTTTATTACTGGGTATCAAGTATTATTTACAATTGAACTAAAATATTAATAGAAATTAGTAAAAATCTGGTTTTTATTATAATTTGACATGAAATCCATTACCATTCATTTTAAAATTTAACTGGAAAGTTGATTTTTCCATATTTTTAACTAGAATTTTACTGAATCATAGTTAAAATTTGTAAAAACCGAAAATCTAGTTGACATTTACTAGAATTTGTAATTACCGTGTAGAAGACGTAGAGCAAAACCGACTAGCGCATTCTAAATAGCTCGTTTCAAAACCTGAGAAACCGTTGAAAACTAAAAATCGTCAAAATGTGAGATAGAACACTAAAGAACTAATCCGATGAAATGGTCCCGCATAATCGACTCCGGTTCTCAAAAATGGTCCTCCAAGCATGATACCTGCTGCTGATAAATTTACCATGAGCTGCGTTGTAGTTTTAAAATTAAACCGCTGACACCTTATACACTTGGATATAAAATGCCGTGTTAGATTTCGACCGTGTATGATCCAGTATCTGGTGCGTAGATGAGCCAAACTTAATCGTGCTCCTTCATGCATATGCTTATTGAATCAGTAGCTTGGCGATATAATGGTATTATGGGATGATAACTAGATGTTTCTCATAGTAGGTCAAGATTATTGTGCTTTGAACTCGACCACCGACTCGTAAAACATCATCACGTAGGAATAGAGGCAAGGATTTAATGTTACTTGTATTTGCTATTACCTTCTTTTTTATAAAACCACGGATTTCGTTATTCGAATATTTTATTTTTTCGGCCGCGAGACTAGAGATAAATCTTACCTCATCACATGCCGTTATCCTTATAAAGGTATTAAAATTTGAGAATTTTAAATATAATTGTTTAAAAGAGTTGTCTACGGTTACTGTAATGGCTCCCAATAGGTGTGATTTTATTTTCAATAGAACTGGTTTGTCTTCTAATATTATTGGTGCCAGCTAGATTGATTTCACAATGGCTTTCTTAGGACCGTTCCACTATAAATTGTGAGTGATTAATTGACTAGCTTCGATATCTCTGGATACACAAACTACGAGGTTCTCGAATAATTTGACATAAAACCGCTGAGTTAGAGTAGTTAACTTTTTGATCCCGAGATTCGATTTGCTACAAAAATTTTAAATTTATGAGACCTGGTTTTCACCCACCCCATCACAATCATCGAATCCGTCCAAAAATAGTTTGGTGTTTCATCAAACTTCATATCTTCTTGCACTTTGTTCATTAAGTTCGCTATCTTTGTTCATTATTTTGCCTTGTTTGATGTCCTGTCGTAGAAGTTTATCACTGCTGCGTAAGCTACTTCGGAAGCATTACAAAATCCATGTCATTTTTCTGCAAGATTTGTGTCAAAATTGATCGACCTCGGAATTATTTTTTTTTTTAGCTTTGGAAGAAAGACATAATATTATTTATCAGTTGGTTTTGTGCCTCCTGAACTTTCTCAGTGGGCTCAGGTTTGCAATTTATTTGCCGGTATGATTTACTTTTACAGCAGGGAACGTTAATTTTTGCAGTAACCAATTAATTAGTTTTGGTCGGTACTGTATAGTGTAAATATCGGGTGCGGCAACTTTTAGTTCGTTTTAAAAATTTAAATTAAACAAAAATGTAACAAATATTTTAAAAGAATGGAACACTATTTCATTCAAATGACTGTCTTGACTTGATTTGCAGTTGCTCATTTTGTAGACCTAATTTTCCAGTACAGTTTGAATCGTTTGGGCCTCTATTTCACCAATAGTCACTTTAATTAAGTCTTTCAAAGCATCCCACAGATAATAGTCCAAAGGAGTCAAATCACAGCTGCTAGGCGGCAGTTAGCATCTCCATTATGGCTGTTAATCCAATTTTCGAAGAAAGGTCGCAAAACATCGATTGCATCGTTGGTTGTGCGAGCCAACATTAAAAATACGTACATTAAAAATGTAAGCACCTTGTAAGCCGTTTCCTGGGCCAAACTTTTCGAAAAATTTAAGCAATGTAAATGACAGTATTAAAATTCTTGGAAAAATATTCTAAACTACTAGATGAATTTCTAGATAATTTCTTAATTATGCTGAAAAATCTGATCCCCCATGCTTTATTTTACTACAACCATCTAGCATCAAAAAACGAAAACTTTAGTCTGATGCCTGTCGAGGTACTTGTTTCTTTGTCCTTGCAGAAAACTGAGCATTTGTAATGGCAAAAGTAGCACAAAGGTTTCATTAGAACGACAAACAAGCGACTATTTATCCGTTTTAATATAAAACAAAAATAGGAAAAAAATTCCAGCACTATACTTTAATTACAATAGCAGACTGCTCTCACCAGGACAACATAGCAGTTTTTTGATCAAGTTTTAGAAAACTAAAACTATTATTTATCTAAAATTTATTATATTACTGATGGAGCAGTAACACATTATAAAAATTAAATAAAAATTATGAATATATATCTAAGCACAAAGAGGATTTCGGCTTCGATTGTAGGTGGGATTTCCACGCAACAGCTCATGGAAAGGGACGGTTTGCTAGAGAAGAAGGTACTATCGAAAGAGTCTCATCCAGAGCCAGCCACATAACCAATGCGGAGGAATTATTGAAATAGGCCTAAAACCTTGAAGACATCCAACAAACTAGTAGATTCGAGCAATTAAAACATTGAAGGGATTTACGGTTTTCACGCAGTCATTCCTTCAAAAGAAGGCTATTTAAATTTGAAAAAAATGTTCAAATAGTGAAGATAATATATAAAATTTAAATATTAACTGTGAATAATTTAAAATTTTTGTAAAAAATGTTTTATCAATTATCTTTGGTTTGAATATCATTTTGAGATCCCAAAAAATTGTAGATTGTCATACTTAAAAGTATTTTGCATGAAAACGAAACTAGAGTATATGCTGATTTTTTAGTATGTCGTTTAGTATTGTACTATAATACAAAAAAAAAAAAAAAAAGATGAACACTAGAGGAAATTCAATAAGAACGTTTTGGTGGCTATTTTGAAAAGAAGAGATGTAAGTTGGTACCACATTTACAATTATTTTGTACTCCCTATTCATTAATCTTTAAAATGAACCGAATTTTATAATTTGCGGATAATTACTTTTTTTGTAAATCGATAATTGGAACAAGATTAAATCGCATGTAGTGGTAGTATGGTGAGCAATAATGTCTGGAAGCATTTATGCAATGTCCACAGATATTTATATTTATTTTAAAATCTGTGCTTGTTCAAACCATGCGTTTCTGAAAAATGTGTTCCATACCAAAGTTATATAGTTTTGGAGGGGGGGGGGGACTAATATTATATATTTTAAACTTTGGGGATATTTTAAAAGTTATTTCAAGGTCACACTAGTTTTTTGAATAGGAACCTATATTTTTTAAGCCGCAATATAAAAGAATTGAACGTTTTTTATGCAAAATATTCTTTTGTTCGACGTTTATTTTTCAAGATAGCAAAGCTACATTAAACTACAAAGTTGACCACAATTTAACGAATATTGGTCAATGTTACATCGGAAAATCAAAAATTAAACACAAGGTCGTTCCCGCACTTCATTTAACTTTACCAGAAAAATAAACTTTGAACACAAAATATTTCAAATAAAAAATTTTCGATAAAATACAATACATTGCTGCTAAAGAAATATAGATTCCTGCTAAAAAAAAAATAGTTTGACCTCGAAATAACCTTTAAGATAATCCTAAAATTTGAAATTAATAATTCTACCCTCATCCCCTTTAATACCAAACAATTCTTCAATAAAACGAATTTTGCAGAAAACTTGGTTTTCAATGTAATTCAGATGGACACTTTTCCAATGAACATATGTAACCAAAGCAACCTTGATTATACAGTTCTTTTTAAAATTATAGCACCCGCAGAAAAATACCGATTTAGATCATTGTAGTCCCGCGTTGATTCATTTATAAATTAATAATTTTATCGAGAAAATAGATTGTGCAATAGACAGAAGAAATGGAAAACAGAAAAAAGGTCTTTTTATTTTTATTTATATTTTTCGTCAAAATTCATGATTTATTTGTCATTTAAACAAAACAATTCTTAATTAGTGCTACGTGATCTATAATCAAATCGATCTCCAAATTTTCCCATTCTTTCATAATAGCTGCTTTAAGACCCTTCTCATTATCGAATTATTTATTTCCAGCATAAACTCTTATAACAAGACTTCCCCAAATATTTTCCATCGAATTAAGGTCCGGTGAACAGGCCGGCCAACATAAAACTTTAATACGTTTAGTACCAAACCATAACATTGTCCCGAAAATCCATTTTTTTTGGAATTTGCGTAGGAATGGTAGCAAACTACACTGAAGGATATCTGTGTACTCCCTACTGTTCATTCTCATCGTAGAGAACTGAATTTTATGTGTACCCTTGCATGAAGTTGCTCCCTATACTATTACACTTCCACCACGAAAATTTCTTTTTGAAAAGTATTGAGGTTCTTTACGCAGATCCCGCCAATATCCGTCAAATCCATCGGGGCCATCAAGATTCCATTTTTTCTCATCGGAAAAAATTACCTACATATTGAAATGTATGTCATTTTTTTTTTCGAAAACAGTATGTTACCAAAGTGAACGTACTTACCGTATACCAATCAGTATTCATATTATTTTCCGCAAAGAGAATACGTGCGTCAATGTGACATTTGCAACAAGCGAGTTGCTGTTTGTAATTTTGAGCAGCATATAGTCTGCTGTAGCATATAGTCTACTTCGTTTTAACACTCTCCAAATTATTGTAACCGAAACATTTGTTTCAGTAAGGATTCTCAAAGTTTTGCAGCTCATTGATGAATTGCTTGCTTTATTGATTATGCGCCTTTGATCACGACTTAAGAGCTTCTGTTTTCATCTAGTGCATTTATTTTTTCCATAATCGTGAGCAAGTATTTTGTGGAGGCAGATCATAAAAACCCGCTCGTAATAATAATTTTTATTCGATCCCCGAAATCACTTGAGCAATAAAATTGAATGAACGATTTTAAACAATTATATTAAATAAATAATAAAAATTATTCACCGAAGTACCCTAAATCCGGTCTACTATGTCGAATTAACGATTGAATTATTTTATTAAATTTTATTTTTTTTAACATTTATTTTAACCTTTTTTACCATAAAATAGACAGACACAAGGAGATATGCAAACAAAGGTGACACCAAAAAAGAATTTCAGACTTTTGAATCTGACACTTTGTTGAAATGCTGCATATGAAATCACTATCAGTAACGTCTGCCCTTTATATATTCGAATTCCGAAGGTAATTACGAATAAAATAAAGCTAATATGCATTCGATAATATGACTTAATAGAGTTTCATTTTTAGCCAACCTTAATACCACCCAAAATCATAATTTTGAATGTAGACAACTGCTGATTCTCTAGTTTGTATGACTAGTGTTGTAAACGCAACAATTAACAGCAATATATTCTGGAGCTGGTTGTCATATATGCTGTAATTGTGAATCTGTAAAACAAAACAAAACATTAGCTAAAACATCAATCACAACAAATACAATTTTGATACTTCAACCTTGAACTTGAACTTGAATTATATCCATAATTTGGCTGTGATGTTTACCTGAAATCAAATAGTAAAATTTAATCTTTTAAGCTCTTACTTCTTATATTTATTAAATACTTATCTTATTAATTTGTTAGTTTATAATTGTACATTCCATTAAATAAATCCAACCTGAAATAATTAATTCATTAATTCATATAAAGTTAAAAGTTAATTTAAAAAATTTCTTACCATTTTGAATTGTATCACGTAATTGTAAACAAATGACATTTTTGACAATCAATTAAATTGAAATTTGTAAAGGTGATCGTATTCGCTTTGGTAGCTCCATTAAAATAATGAGTACGTTTTAAATTTATTGATTAAAGAGATTTAAACATCTACCGGGAATTATATTAACTAAACATTATTGTAAACTATTTCTTAAAGCTAAAATAAATAAATTTCACTCTCTTTTTCTTGGACCGTCGAAGCGACAACAATTATTAATAAATAAATAAAAATTAAATTGTTAAAAATTCAAGAAATTCTTTTCACTCAAAATTGAGAATCATCAACAACATTTCGTTTTTGGCTTTACGAAATAAAATAGGAAAATTGCGAGACCAATTTTGGAGTTTTATTTGCCGTTCCCTTTGGGATTTCTTTCGGTACGATAATTTACCAACCACATTTGGCTTGCAATTTAACATGGTCCTTCGAGCCGGATGAGGCTAGCACTATAGATTCAGGAACGCTGCATAACACTTTTCTTCAGTGAATTCAATCAGGAGGAGCAAGTAATTAGCAACCATTTTCTATATCACGCCATCATTCAACTATATGTATATTAAATTTTTACACCGATACTGTAAGTTTACCAATTTTTTATAAGCATTATAAGTGGTTAAAACAATCAAACTATCAATGTGAATGGTAAATAGTTAACAGTGAACATTAAAATTAAGATTTTGTGAAATTTTTATTAGACGTGAACTTTATAAAGTGTGTGTTTTTTTTTTTTTTTTTTTTTTTTCATTAAAATTGTGATTCGCTATTATTTTCGATTACAAAATGGCTGCTACTGCGCTTGTTCAAAAACGTGGTCGCGTTCTAGGATCGCTAACCAAGGCTGCTACATTTGTCGAGAACATTGATCCACGTACAACAATTGAAGAGCTTGAAACTAGATCTGTCAAATTAAGTTCATGGTGGGAAGAGTTTTGCAACATAGAAGATGAACTGTTATTTTTGCCCGACCAAACATCGAAATCTGATGAATTTGAAGCAAAGTATTTCAGTACTCAAGCCGCCTTGTTACGAGAGATAAAAAAGCGGAAATCCGCTGATAATTCAATCAACGATGATCTGAACAGCACTATAAATAACATGTATTCTCAGCAAAAAGCGTATTTCGATTCAATGATGCATAATAAAACCACTAGTAATCACGAAGTGAAGCTACCGAGAATTAATATTCCGCCTTTTAACGGTGAATACACACAATGGCCATCTTTTAAGGACTTATTTGAGGCTACAGTTCATAAGAACGAGTCAATACCAAATGTTCACAAATTTCAACTTTTGAAGGGACTTGTAGAAGGAAGTGCGGCTCAATTAATCAAGCATTTTTTAATTACCGATGCAAGTTATGCGGAAGCTTGGGATAAGCTAAAGAAACGATACGATAAAAAACGGACTATTGTTAATACAATCATCAAAACGTTTTTTGGACAGCCCAGTATTCAACAAGCATCATCAAGTTCTCTCAGAACACTGACGGAAACCTCAGACGAACTGCTCCGGGGTCTAAAAGCTTTAGGTTCAGCCTGTGAATCGCGTGATCCCTGGATCCTTTACTTGCTATTAAATAAAACAGATGACGATACCAAGCAACAATGATCATTCCATTCTGTGGATATGGATACTCCAAACGTAGATGAGTTTCTGAATTTTCTTCATCGAAGATGTGACGCGTTAGAGAGCTGTAATTTGAACATCAAACCACACAAAAGTTTTCCGAAGCAAGCACTTGTAGCTACGACTAAAATTGAATGCTTATATTGTAAAAAGCCACATCCTATTAACAAGTGCTATAAGTTTCTAAGAAGAATGTCGAGTTTCGTAAGGGTTTTGCTAAAAAAAATCAATTGTGCTTTAATTGTATGAGACTTGGACACTCAGCCAATGACTGCCCCTCACTAAATACATGCTTTAAATGTGAAGAGAAGCATCACACACTTTTGCATGAGGACAGGGATAAAGTGGAACCAGCGAAAGATAATGTCAGTGACGCGGTTAGTTCTGAGTCTGCAAAAGTTGTCCAATCAGCCAACTTAGAATCAAATTCTTACACGATCACAAAGGCAAAAGTTGAGACTAACAAACAAACGATATTACCAACTGTAATCATGTCATCAATGGATACGTATGGTAAAAGCCACAACATTCGTGCGCTTTTAGACACAGGTTCAGAATCCACCTTTATCACTGAAGCTCTTACAAAAAAGTTGGGTTTAAAACGTAAGCATGCTTGTATAGCTGTTAATGGGTTGTCTTCAATTTCTGCAGGTAAGACCAGAGGACTAATAAATATTAAATTGTCCTCCAAACACGATCGTAAACATTTTGTGGTAGTCGATGCACTGATATTAAACAGCCTAACTACATATTTACCATCACATGCAATTATACTAGATCAAAAGGATACCAATCGATTTAATGAATTTTGTCTTGCTGATCCTTCTTTTCACGATCCAAATCCCATAGAAATGATTCTTGGTATCGACGTGTTCTACGATATAGTAAAGGAGAGACGGATACCAATAAAACCTAATCTCTATTTACTAGATAGTTTATTCGGTTGGACAGTCGCAGGATATACTGATTCAATTACCAAATCCGAAACGCGGTGTCACACGATCCAGACAAGTTCGGAGGATGTATGTCAACTTTCACGGCGATTCTGGGAAGTTGAAGAAAATTCACTTGAGGTACTTGTCAAAGAGGATGAATGTGAAGAACACTTCTCTAGGACACATCAATATGCAAATGGTCGTTACATTGTTGAATTGCCTCTCAAGGAAATTTTTAAGCAATTAGGGAGCACTTTGAAACAAGCCAGATCCAGAATGATTGCAATGGAACGGAAATTCCAGAAAGACGAAAATCTCAAGGTGCAATACATCCAATTCATCAGGGAATATCAAGAACTTGGTCATATGTCGCGTATTCCCAGAGAAGACGTGTTTATAGAAAACAGCAATTTCTATTACTTGCCGCATCGCGCAGTGATCAAGCAAAGCAGTGTTACGAAGAAACTACGTGTTGTATTTGATGGATCCTGCAAATCAAGTACAGGACTATCATTAAACGACGTACTAAAAACAGGTCCAACCATTCAAGAGGATCTATTTACCATTTTAACCAGGTTTCGTAAGCACAAAGTAGCAATTGTCGCTGACATTAAGAAGATGTATCGCCAGGTAATAGTTCATCCTAAGCACCAAAACTTCCAGAGAATCGTGTGGCGTGAAAATCCTTATGAAGAAATGCAGCACTTTAAATTAAATACAGTAACATATGGTTTGACCTGTTCATCGTACCTTGCTATCAGATCATTGCATCAAGCAGCTGCAGACAGTAGGGATGTTTCTTTAAAACTAATAAATACCATTACCTCTGATTTTTATGTAGATGACTTGCTGACAGGTGGCGATTCCGTAGAAGAGGCTACTGCAACATATAGAGGAATATCAGCCATTTTATCAAAAGCAGGTTTTTCATTAAGGCAATGGAGTTCCAACAGCGAGGAATTATTAAGCTACATACCCAAAAACAACCAAGGACAAGATTCGATTTTATTTGAAGATCCTGAGATTTACGTCAAAACGCTGGGGATCTGTTGGTTGACAAAAGAAGACGCATTCACATTCAGCGTGCCGAAAATAAATGCCAACCAACTTACTAAAAGAGGTTTATTATCAGAATGTGGCAAAATATTCGATCCACTTGGATGGCTTTCACCGACGACCATCTTATTTAAAATATTGCTGCAATCACTCTGGTTGACCAAAATAGAATGGGACGATCTGTTACCCGATGACATTTTTCGAACTTGGTTCGCCGCAAGAAATGAACTTACCTGTCTAGCGACTATACGCATCCCACGATTCCTACATATGCAGTCTATTCATAGCGTCCAATATCACGGATTTTGTGATGCTTCTGAGAAAGCGTATTCAGCCGTCGTTTACTCGAGATCTACCAATGCTGACGGCGAAACTTTTGTACATTTAATAGCTGCAAAGACAAAGGTTTCTCCTTTAAAGCAGTTGTCCATTCCTCGTCTGGAGCTTTGTGGAGCCGTACTATTAACTAAATTGCTTCATAAGGTTGCTCCTTGATGGCTCTCTGATGTCCCAAGAAAATGGAATTGCTTTGTAGCCAACAGAACCAGCTTCATCATCGACAAATTGCCAGGTAATCATTGGCAGCACGTGCCAACTAAGTTAAACCCAGCTGATATGTTGCAAACGCAACAATTCACAGCAATATATTCTGGAGCTGATTGTGCAAGTCGTGGGTTAACACCAGAAGAATTATTAAGGCATAAAATTTGGTGGAATGGTCCAGAATTGTTACAACAACCAGCATCATTCTGGCCAATTCCCAAAGGCACTTCAGTTGAACCAACTAATGCTGAAAAAAGAACATCTGCTTTAGTTACAATAAACAACCACAACAACATCAAATCAATATTGCCGATCGAATATGTTGTAAATAAATTTTCAAGCTACATGTCCATTCTCCGAGTTTTAAGTAATTGTTTTCGATTTGCGGAAAAATGCCGAAAAGGGGAGGTAAATTTTATAACAAGTCAACATCTCAAGAAAAGCGAAGATCTTATTATAAAATGGGCGCAGCATGATGCATTTCGCGAAGAAATACAACAGCTTCGGAACAATAAATCAACCAAGCTATGCAAATTGATGATCGAGTAGTTAAGCAAATAACTGCTTAACCGGGGGATTATGTTGCAAACGCAACAATTCACAGCAATATATTCTGGAGCTGGTGATCATCTATGCTGTAATTGTGAATCTGTAAAACAAAACATTAGCTAAAACATCAATCACAACAAATACAATTTTGATACTTCAACCTTGAACTTGAACTTGAATTATATCCATAATTTGGCTGTGATGTTTACCTGACATCAAATAGTAAAATTTAATCTTTTAAGCTCTTACTTCTTATATTTATTAAATACTTATCTTATTAATTTGTTAGTTTATAATTGTACATTCCATTAAATAAATCCAACCTGAAATAATTAATTCATTAATTCATATAAAGTTAAAAGTTAATTTAAAAAATTTCTTACCATTTTGAATTGTATCACGTAATTGTAAACAAATGACATTTTTTGACAATCAATTAAATTGAAATTTGTAAAGGTGATCGTATTCGCTTTGGTAGCTCCATTAAAATAATGAGTACGTTTTAAATTTATTGATTAAAGAGATTTAAACATCTACCGGGAATTATATTAACTAAACATTATTGTAAACTATTTCTTAAAGCTAAAATAAATAAATTTCACTCTCTTTTTCTTGGACCGTCGAAGCGACAACAATTATTAATAAATAAATAAAAATTAAATTGTTAAAAATTCAAGAAATTCTTTTCACTCAAAATTGAGAATCATCAACAACATTTCGTTTTTGGCTTTACGAAATAAAATAGGAAAATTGCGAGACAAATTTTGGAGTTTTATTTGCCGTTCCCTTTGGGATTTCTTTCGGTACGATAATTTACCAACCACGTTTGGCTTGCAATTTTACAACTAGATTTAAAGTTTTCTTCGGACTTATATTGTACTATCTGGATAGAAATTATAGGCTGCGGTCAGTACAATATAAACCAAATATTTCTGTTAAATTTCGATTTTTTATTTATTTTCTGGTTCTTGATGGCTTGAATGTTCGATTATAATATAACGATGACAAGTATTTTTATTTTTACAATTTGTTCGTTAATGAAATTTCCTAAGCGAAAGAATTACAATTTTTACAATGGTAAGAATAAATTGAATCTATTAGTTAATAGAGGACTCTGTTGTAATACAATTTTATACTATCTATTTTAATAATTAAGCATAATGAATGAGCTCGTTCGTATTGAATTGCGTAAGTATAAGTGTTTGCCGTTATTGTTTTGATTCATCGGCTGTCAATAATATTATCTAAAAGAGAATTAAATAATTCAACTTATTTATACAAACGTAATACAATTGGTAATACAAGTTATTTCTTTTGGGTACATTTACAGCAATTACGAGATACATTTATATAATTTGGATAAGCATTCAAGATAAGTATTCTAAATCTACGATAAACAGTAATTATCAATTATTAACTAAATCCAATACATTTTAATATTTTGTTGTTTTAGGCTTGGCATCTCCAACTGCCTTGGAGAATTCCTAGTTTCCCCTTGGGTGCTCCATCAATAACTACATCTATCATTACGGAGTGTGGTCATATCATATTGCTGGAAAACATAATGTATCATCGCTTCCTATTGTATTGAGTGAACAAATGCCGCGCTGGTCAAAGAACAGGTAAATTTTCAAACCTTGGATTAATTTTCAACACTTTTTGATTTATCCAACAATTCCTTTCTTGCGTTTCCTCTACTGTCTTCATCGGGCCAGAAGCTCGAATTATTTTACTAAAGTAATACTACAATGCCAAGAAGAATACGTTACGAAATTTCCCGTCCCTTTCTTATTTTTATTTTATTTGGAAAATGGAATAGGTTTGGATCTATTTTACTAGTTATAAATTTAACGCAAATACATTTAAAGTACAACTCTACCAAGAACTTATTGGCAATGCCTAAGTAAAACATCAAAATTGTAAAATACAATTATTATTGGTACACACAATCTCAAATCTAATGTTTAGCTACCTTTAATCTTTACATTACCAAACAAAAAAATAACTGATATAATTAAATTTTACGGTGATCTGAACCTGAAAATATACACAATAAATAAATATAAAACCGAATGAGTTTACAATCACAAAATAAAATCTGTGTATGTACAATATAATAATACAATATGTATATAGATCGAACATATAACATATAAAACATAAAATAAATCTAACAATAAACCAAAATCAAATAACCATAACATATCGTTGGGTTATCAATAATACAGCAAATCACGTATAGTTTCTGTGATCTCAATGCACCTGTTTATGATTATAGAATTTTAAAATTTGATTTTCGAATCGTCGGGAACAATAATAAAAACCTCGATAAAAACCAATTTTATGTTTTGCAAATAAAATTCTTACATTTTATTTATTGATTTTATTATGTTGTGTTATATTATTATGTATCATATATACATAAAAACATAAAGCACACAACAATATGTTTATAGATAAAATATAAGCTTTCGGAAAAAAACTTTAACATTGGCAAATGAATTTCACAAAATTTTCATTCACTCTTTTCTTTATCTACTGTAAACATAGCTGATGTGTTGATTGCACAATGATGATGTTAATATTTAAATGCAATAATGTTTATATATACTGCACGGTACTTGTTTGTTGTGTCATCAATATAAACGAGTAACGTATTTATACAAATTTAGATACGAGTTTAGAGAAAAAAAACTACAAGAAAATGTTTAAAATAAATCCATGACATTATTTCAATGTTTATTTTTGATGTGTGTACTAAAAATAAAATTTATGTAATGCAGTGTTTCATAAAATGTTTGTGATAAGACCGGATTGTTGTCGGTATTTGAAATCTAAAATTATCGGTAAAAAGCGGTAACCGATAAATGTTTCATAAAGTAATTCCGTATATTCATTTTAATTCTTCCACATTGAAACTTTTGCTTCTTGAAATTTGACTTCAACATCAATCTTAGAAAGTAGCTTTGTTGCTCCCAAATTTGCTGTTCCCACCTCGGCTCAATAGAACCGAAAGGCACATTTGAATTCTTAATTATTAAATTAAGGTTTGATTTCTTTTATCAGTGCACTCTTCTTTAGCTGTAATATAAGGATCAAACCTCGGTCATAAATAATTTGTAATTTGATAATTTACACTGAAGTTTTGTACATAAAACTTCGGTTTTTAAAATTCATACTAAATATTTTTATTCTGATGGATTTAAAATAAAATTAAGTTAAGTTTTTAATAAAAACCAGATGAAAGGATTTCTGCTGCATCATTAGGCGTTTCGAAATTTAAAACACTAAAAAGTCCTAACATTTTACACTTTCAACAATTTGACCATTGTAAAATTTACTGGTTTCTGTCTCTAAAATACTAGAACCTATTCTTGTGATTAAGATAATTGTGGACATATAAAACATTTTGAAAAATGCTGTTTTCAAATCCCACCTAAATCGTGTAAATGAGTAAAAATAAGTAGACAACTGATTTACGCAAGATTCAAAAAATTAAAAACAGTGATTTAAATTTGGAATTTTTTAATCCTGAGCAAAACGGTATTTTTAAAAGCAGAATATCGTTTAATATTAACTTGAATATCACAAACTTTTTCATTTTTATTTGGTTTATTGAAATTTGGTAATATAATAGAACTACGCAATTTTCTTATTTGGATTTTGGAGCACAACCAGCCTCAAGTTGTAAGTATTTTTGAATTTCAATTTTCATAATTTTGCAAAAATCTAGACTCTGAAGAATCTCGAATATCGTTAAGATTCTTTTCTAGTCTATAAATATTAAAACAATAATTTTAAATTCTTAGAATAATTGGCAAAACTCTGAATTTGAGTAACATTTGGCTTACATGTCATTGAGGCAACATTCTGTCGAAAAATTACCGGGAATTGTTTAATAAAACACAAATTTTAAGTTCAATCATAAAATATATTTTGTCGCCCTCAAAGTATTCCCCATATACACATATGCCAGATAGTTCAGTTCACGCGGCGTATTTTATTTTATGGCTTCATTGGATTCAAAACGGGTTCCACAGAGTAGCAATTTGAGTCTGGGAAGCAGGAAAAAGCCACCTGGTGGTAATCGGGCGAAGGTAGTGGTTGATCGATGGTATTTATTGAGTTGTTGGCCTTATATTAGTTCACAATCCTAGCGCGGTGTGATGGCGTTTTTTCGTATGGTAAAATCCACGAGATGTTTGCAACACAAAATTTAAGGCAAACTCTTTTTTCAATAATTTCGTTCATCAAAAAATCAGCGTGCACTAATTAGGTCTACTGACTTAACCAACCAGTCCTAACAATCTAGGAAAATTGTTAAATCCCTTCAGCGCGGGCATTTTAAATTAACAGTTCCCGGTACTTTTTGGACATAATGTATGTGGTATTTTCAGCGATTCAGGCTTAGTAAGTTTCTTGTTCCAAATCTAAAATTGTTGTCTTTTTATTGTGTTCGAGATCGTTGTTGTGAATCTAAAAATATTCAAGGCATATGTTGAGGTTCCGTAACAAAAAGGTTTGGAGGATGGAGCTGTTAACCCAACCCTACTACACCCTACTTCTTTAATGGAGTTGTTTCTAGCGGGCGCTATGATGATGTAGTGTGGGGTACTTGCTGAAATTGTATGCAGTAGCAGTTATGGCACATGAAGCGAGTCGTTTATTTATCCTTCTGCATAAGTACACAAGCCTGACTGCTAGCAGGTTCCTGCTGCTAATAACAACAACATCCTTCAACGGACATCAAAACGCATTATATTATTTTTGAGAAATCATGATTGGGAATATTTTAAGACAGTTGAGAAAGAGCTTTGTTCTCGAAATTAGTTCTGAATACATGCAAAATAAATTCCTAATATCACTATAACATAAACGATATTCGGTGTTTTATTTTGTTTGTAAATAAATAGGGTATAAAAGTGCACTACACAAAAAATCGATCTCCTCGAAAACAATAACCAACATACAAGTGTAAACGCGTTCGTTGGGCTTGTTCACCGATACTTTATAAGCAACAAGTTCCTTCGGCCAGTTTCGTTCTCTAAGCCATAAAAAACGTATTTTAGAAAATATTTTAATCTTTTTAGATGTTTAGATCGAACTATTTGTGGCGGCCAAATCCATTTATGAGATGCAGCGAAAACAGAAGGGAGGATGTTTCGGTGACTAACCAATACTTTTTAATTGAAAAAAAAAACACTGATCACCAGATTTAGTAAACTAACAGTGAATGAAGCTTGGTTGCATTCAGTAATTTACAAAAGTTATGACATTAAATTTACATACATACTTAAATGGTATCGCAGTCCTATTTTTATATTCTTATCATTATATTAACCAAATACTCCAAATTCGTAGCCCACTAGTGACATAAGATATGTTACAATCACCTGTCCTGTGACACCAGCAGAATCAACAAGTAAGCCTCCAAATATTGATTCATCCGAGGCATCAACTAACAAACCGGATAAAATTAGCCTTAGCAGCCACCGAATGATAGGTAATTATCCGAAACTGTTAACCAGTCGAAAATAGCGAATCTTCGGAGATAAACGAAGATCTCAAGGCTTTAAGTTCCGAAACCTCACCCAATGACATTTATATTGGATCATTTAAGAACAAAATTTTCGGAAAGCAACCCAACTGTAGACATCAAGATTCTTAGGCTATAAGAGATGTTGTTTTAAATAAGAAGATGATCCGGGCCACAGGTTCAAAACAAACTACATGTTTTCTCTTTTTATAACCAAAACGCATTCAGTATTCGAGGAAAATCTAAATAGTTTCTGTGGGGCATTCTGGACAACGATTACCAAGTCGTAGTTATTTGTGAAACATGGATTACAGAAAATTTTATTTCTTAAGAACACTTTCCATCAGATTACGTGGTTTATAGCAAAGAGAGACATCACCAACCTTAAAGGAATAGGTGTGTTGATCGCCATGAAGAATTCACTTTCGAGTGAGGTTCGAGCTTGTCATCCGGTATACGACATTATGGCTGTTGGTACGAGTATATTATAGCCGATATTTCTTTTATCTTTGTGGTCGCTATATGCGTGTGGATAAACTTTAGAAGTTTATCTTGAATTTATTGATTTTTTCAAAACTGTAATGTCTCCAGTACATGTTGATGAACAAGTCATGATCATTGGTGATTTTAATCTTCAAGAAATTGGTTAGTTTGACGTTGATGGTGTTCTCACGCCCTCTTCTAAAGATCAAAAAGCATTGCCCATCGCCGGTTACTTTGCTAGCATATAGCAACCAAGCAATTGAACCAGACAAGCAACAGTCAATGAAAACTATTGGATTTGGTATTTTCATCTGATGTTATGTATTCGGATATTTCTTCATGTGATGATTGAACTCGATGTGTATTTTTCATGAAAAATGCAATACTAATTTTGCCCTTGATAATTTTTTTATTTTGGTTTTAGACATGCTGACTTCATTTCTTTAAAGGAATTTGTTGTCAACTCTGTTACAAAACTGGGAAAAACTTGAACGAAGCCGTTTCGTTGTTCAACGAACTTCTCAAGACTGGTGTTGGAATATATGCCCTTTTAATTAAAAGTGAACCTCGGTTTAAGTGTAATGTGTTTGGAAAAATGGCGTAACAAATTTTATTAATTATATAGGCTACTTGGTGCTGAGTTTAATTCTAGATTCGATCCCACTCGAAAGGAATTTAAAATTTTAACTTTGCTCCTCTATAATAACTACATTTTGTGATTGAAGTTGATTTTACGTCCATTCAAAATTGATTGGTGAGTTAGCTCTCTGTTATCTGCAAAATCGTACAGATTTTAATTTATTAAAATTCAATAACTGCTTTTCCTTTCGTGATGTAAGTAAGGGGGCTGGTCATAATGGCATTCTACCTATCCTCCTTAAAAATTGTGCCTGTATTAATAAAATATTTGAAGAATGTATTGGTTCCCACAAACTATACCATTTATAGACTATAGTTTAGTCCTAATGCAGGATAATGCAAGGCCTCATGTTGTTAGAGCCGTTAATGAATACTTCGCAGATGTAAATATTTCGAAGATGACATGGCCGGCAAGGAGTCTCGATTTAAGCTCTATAGAACATGTTTGGAACATCCTTCGTAGAAAAATTCATTCTCGTTATCCAGCTCCGAATTCATTTGAACAACTTCGAAGCACGCTATTAGAGGAATGGGAAAATATCTAACCGTGCGATATCCAACGGAGTATCAAAAGTGTGCGACGGAGGATGAAAGCGGTTATTCAAGCTCTGTGGGAGGGAGGTGCGGGAGATCAATACAACCTGTTGGTGCATATTTAAACCAAAATTCTTAGGGATTGTTTGGTTTTTGTTCGAAAATTCGAAGAACATTAACCACATCTTTAGAAAAAGTAGGTCTTATCCACATTTCCTAAAATCGTTTTGAATGACGTAGAATTTGATTTTAGTTTCATGCTTCTAGTTAGTGCGATTTATGATAAATTCATGTTGAGGAATAAGTAAAAAAACTCGGCCCTTGATTAGGCAAAGTAGGCTGTGTGGTAATATTTTCTAAGTTGTTTTGAATGACCTTAAATTGGGTTTTAGTGTCAAGTTCCCAGCTAGTTTGGTTTAAGAGGTATTCACATTGAAAATTTAGTTAAAAACACTGTTCCAGGCTAATAGAAGAAACTCAGATACATGATTAGACAACATATGACCTAGAATAAGCTAGAATTTGGTTTTTGTTTTAGGTGCCCGGATAATGCGTTTCAAAAGACATTACCATAAAAAAAAATGGTTGAAGTCCGTTTTCTCTACTGTTGAATAAAGTACAAACAGTTATTAGATATTATAGGATAACAGGAACTGCTTCCTCAATCACCATCATTCGCGGTAGTTAAAGAAATAATTAAATAAATTACAATAACTAGGGTTGTTTTGTTAAATTTGGTTTAATAGAAATCTCTTGAGATTGGAAAAAACCACCTACTCGTATGTGAATTAAAGGAGCGAAGTCTGTGATACATTTTTTGCTTCATAAAAATATTAAAAATGCAATGTTGGGTTCTACAAAGCTGAAAAAATGAATAGCGGAATGTTAAAAAAATAAGAAACATTTTTGGAGTTCAGGAATTGGTTCCTGATTAGAATCCTCAATCCTATTGGTATTTAACTTATAACCATACCTCCAGACAAATTTCGATCTGCTATTTTATTATTTACACTAAAATTAACTATCGTGGACTTACTTTTGCAAATCTCTGACTTACGTTACGAGTATGTATCTAATATTTATTCGTTTTAATTCAATAGAGCTTTCTGTTCGCGTTAATACAGAAAATCTCACAGATATGTAAATCTTAAAATTTATTTTTATGTCTTAAATATAAACGAGAAAATGTGCTTTCATTTCTGAGGGTATTGTCTACTTTTTCTCACAGTCTATTTATTTATCTATTTTGTGTTGTGCTAGTCAGTCGTACATATGTATATAGTTGAATACTTGTATACGTATGTCTTATTTCCATTTTATTACTATCATTACTATTATTTTGTCGAAAAGAAATACAATTTGAGATAAACTAAAATATAAACTATTTTCATTTATATTTCAAGCTTTTCGCATTGGATTTGTGTATACAAGCACAAAACGTATGGGGATACTGCTTCTATGAGTATATATAAGAGTACATATAACCATAACTATACTTTTTGTGTATTATAAGATATTCACGAGAATTTTGTATTTAAATATTCAAGAAAATGAATTCATATGGAAAGTTTTCTATACACATACGTAGTGCTGGAAAGAATTTTCCTTCTACATTTTCTAAAAAAAAAGCATTAGGTGTATGTGTAATATGTACATACGTATACGAGCTAATACAAAAACAAGAACAAATAGAAAAAAAGCAAGAAGGATATTAGTCTGTCGTATTTCACAAGATTTATTGTTATTTTTTATTTATTTTTTATTAAAATAATAGAAAACTAAATAGAAAAATAATAGAAGGATAAAAAAAAAATATTTATGCCTAACTGATAATCAAAAATGATTATTTTCCTCGTTTTTTGTTTTTTTGTAGTTGCTTTAGAGGGAATGTGGACGAAAAACATGGCGAGCATTATGGGAAATTGTGTTAGGTTTAAGGGTAACTAACTATCGGTTTAATATATTTTTTTTGTACAGCAAAGTATTTGTTGTTTTGTTTTTATAATAAATAACTTAGATTCTGCTGGCATATTCTTGTTAACATTGACAAGGTTTTTTGTTATTGTGTAGTTGAATAAAAGTGGGAACAATTATGTTGTTCAAGAATACCAAAAATTATATTAATAATTGTAAATTTTACATGTTTTCCCAATTGTATTATATTGATGAAGTTGGAGATGCTAGTGAAGTCAATTCCATTTCAATAAGATTCTTTCGGCTTTTTATAGAAAAAATATATTAACAATAATTGCATTCACAACATTTTCGTCTTGTTAATCAGAAGAAATGAAGTGGCTAATCATTTATAACTATATCTCCCAAAAAAAAGTAGAAATATCAAAATCCCCACTGTACTTTAACCCGAGGTCAATAAAAAGTGTATCGACTCTAAAAAATTAAAACTTTAGGTAGTTTGGTTTCATACTGACAAGCTCGCACGAACAAACAGTTCGGTCTGCTCATCAGGTAGCAACGACCAAGCTACAAAAATAGTACACTAACTTCATACATTACGAATGAGGCAAGAACGTATTGACTTAGCGAATTATTTAATTCACTAAATCAAAAAACTCAAGGAAAACTCTCATTTCTGTTTGTTTTATGTAAGCCGAAAGAATCTTATTGATTTCAGTACAGACAAACTTTCTCTTCTTTCTAATTCCATTTCAATGTTTTGTTTTGATTTGTAAGATTAAAATTTATTTAATGACTGCAGGTGCATTTAAGAATTTCGCATATAAGTTGGGCGGAAATATGGTATATAAGTATATAAATATGGTTTATTTGATTTTTCAAAATTTAGTTTGTATGGCGTTCTAACTATTTTATGACTCTTAATAAAGTCGGTCTCATAATGAGTCCATAACTCGATTCCAGTGATGAATGGTTTAAACGGTAACAGGTTTAAACGTTAAAGTGCTTCGGGGCCTAATCACACTGGACCAGGCCGCAACGAAACGGGACTCATTCGTCATATTTATGATATTTCAAAAAAATAGAACAATAGAACTAAGATACAATAAGGAATTTCCCGTTCATACAACACGATCCAATGTCCCAGATTCAAGAAATTTTTACAAATCCTGAAATTTTCCGAAATTCCGTCTGGATGCACTTGGATGAATTCACACCGCCTCTAAAGATTCAAATTTAAATTCTACTTTGAAATGCATTCTATGTACTGGTGACCACACAATGAATGAAAATTCAAGAACAGCTGAAATATCATTGTGTTTTAATTGTCAAACACAAGACGCAAATGTTCCCAAAAACACCATATTTTCTTTATAAGGACCAGCTGGTGGCAAACTAATTGAGGACGGGTCTGTCTTGATCTAAGAGTATAAAATTTTAATATCTCGAATTGGAGTTTATCCATCAACAGAATTTTCAAGTCAAATTCAGTAATAGGCCAGGAAGAAACTTGGTTTTTCTTAATCGATTACGATGAGTTTCAGCACCAAAGTAGCATCAAATAACTGTATATTTTGATAACCTATTACCGACGTGGAGACAACGGACAGTGGCCAAAAAATGATTTTTGGTGGACAAAAATCTTGCTCTACTCTAATTTTTGAGTGATCTGAATAATCATTTTTTAAATCACTCTGGAAAGAGTAGGCTACAATAAGCCACTGCTAACATAACCGCAAAAAAGATAAAGGAGTACTGTATCAAAATTATTAATAATAGAAATGAAATATATGTGTGCTCGTATAGTTTTTAATTTTTGAGTTAAGTGGTTCTAGCTCTTCGACATATGAAAAATTATTATTTTTTGTCGATTTTCGTTCAGAAACTGAACCCTAAGTTTTTTCAAGGTGAATTTTTTTTGTTTTACTATTTATACTCTGTCGTTTTATGATTGGCTGCCCCGGTAGCGAATAGAACAATTACTTGATCTATTGGTTTTGTAAACATTTTATTGACATAAAACTTTAATTTCATAATTTCTCAAGTAAAACAGGAAAAAAATAAAATGAAAAAAATTAATGAAAATTATCATGAAACCAAGTGCAGAATAAAACTGTTGATTGACAAAGGACTGATTATTATATTTTTAACATTTTATTTAAATTATAAACCCCTTTGCATTAAAGTATTACTTTATCACCACATAAATAGCACTTCGTATAAAATTTTCATATAATGTCATTTGAGGTTATGTGGAAACGTCAATTTATCACTTTGATTCATCATTTTCCCCGTAAAATTCATTTTGCAGTGATGTGTTTGTAGACTTTCTCCATTTTTTTATATCACACAAAAAAGTCTCCACTAGTGATATAAATGTGTGATATAGCACCACAAAACGACCACACAGAAATATTTTTGTATCTGGGGGCCTATTCTCGAATTCCACATCCATTTTCCACATGTGGACATCTGTCAAAACTCATAAAAATTGAATTTTTTCGGTACTAAGGGAATATTTCCGAATGGGTATAAGCATGCGGAAAAATTCCCCATATAGGAAAATGTGAACTTTGACAGATGTCCACATGTGGAAAATGGATGTGAAATTCGAGAATAGGCCCCCTGATCCCTCAATTGGAACGGTGTAAACGTTACAAAGTCCTGACGCGAATCTGATATTGTGAGTGTGTTGCATTGCTCAAGCATACGATTTTTTGCTGTAAAAATCTTGTGTGTCGCAACGCACTTAACGTAAATGACGTTGAAGAAGAAACCAAAAGTCAACCATTTTTGATTAATTTTATTTTCATTTTTTTACTCTAGGTAATAATAAAATTAAAGGAAATAACCGAAAAATTCAAACGTTTGCATTAAAAATAGGAACATGTATGGCTACCCGGGCAGCCGATTATAGAACAAAGTAAATTTTGTTAGTTCATCAAAACATTTATGTTTAAAAGTTAATTCACTATATTTGTCTATTGAGCTCGCCAAGAAAATGAAAACTTCACGGAGTTAAAAACCGAGTCAAAAATATGTTATCTCTCTTTTGTGTCCGCAGCGAGATAACATATTTTTAACTCGGTTTTTAACTCCGTCAAGTTGTCATTTTCTTGACGAGCACTATGGACAAATCTGGTAAATCAACCTCAAGTTTATTTGTAATTCTTTGTTTTAGCATAAAATTTGGTACCGCCTTTAAGGGGCTAAATCTCCTTGGCGCTAGGAGAAATAGGTATACAAATAATAAACAATTTTTTTTTGACTCAGCTATTAAGTACAGGGTGGGCCATCTGCTAGTCCTTTTTCTATTTGTAAATAAAACAAACATTTTGGTACGAAAATTCAAAAATTTTTATTGATAATGAAAGGTGGTTCTATGCCATTTATGTATGGAAAACAATATCGTTTATATGCCCACCACAGCTTCATCTTCAGGCCTGCATCCGAACATCAAAATTTTCGATGACTTGTTGTTTTTAAGTTGTTGAATTGTTTGAGGATGATTACCATAAACCTTACCTTTCAAATTACCCCACAAAAAATAATCAAGTGGTGTTAAATCCGGGCTTCTTAGTGTCCAAGGAACTTCACAATTTCTTGAAATTATGCGATCAGCAAATTTTGTTGACAATAAATGGATTTTTGCATTTCATTCAATTTGGGCTACAAAAAATCAGTTAACATGTTGCGTTAATGTTCCCCATTCACTGTACGGGCACTTTCCTGTTCGTTTTCAAATAAAAACTACCCAATGATGCCACCAGCCCATAAACCACACCAAACAGTGACTCTTGGTGGATGAAGTTCTGTTTCGTGAATAACATGAGGATTCTCCGTTTCCCAAATTCGATAATTTTGCTTATTGACGTACCCATTAAGATGATTTTTGATGAAAAACCTTCATTTCGTTCAAGCATCCAATTAACAAAACGACGACGATTTAAATGGTCTGATGGCCTCAATTTTTGAGTTAGATGAATTTTGTATTGATGAAAATGAAGATCAACATGCAAAATGCGTCGTAATGTGGTTCGTGAAATGTTTAGTTCTTGTGAACGATGCCTGGTTGTTGTGCTTGGTTCATTACGAACACTTTCACTAACAGCTGCCACTGCATCAGGAGTACGAACTGGATGAACATATTGATACGGTCTACGACCTTCCACTGAACCAGTTTCTTCAAAACGATAAATAATTTTGCCAATTGCACGTTCAGTAGGACGTCCATGTCGACCAAAACTCTCAGCAGGCGTTGCAATGCCCAATCAATGAACGACAATTATTTTTTGTGTATTAAATTAAATTTAAAAACAACTATTCAAGTGTTTTGGGATATACAATATTTATGGACGTGTCGAACAAATAAATTTGTCGACTGTCCCTCTCGTGTGGGACGGGGTGACTTGAAGCGATTTACTGTGCGCCTTGTTGATGGTCATCGAGAACGCAAGCATGAATGATGGGAATACGTGGAGTAAGCAAATTTTCCCCATTTCACTTACTAGTTAAAATTATCGCTTCGACGACGTTTGGCATCAATTTTTCGGAGCGAGCCTAGTTCCATTGCAAAATGTTGGTGGATTAATGTTGCGCAAAAGAATTATTACCGATTTAAACGATTACAACAAACAAAAAATCCAAAGTTTGATTCTGCAATAATCAGGTTTTAAGGGAGAAAACAAATTTTTTCTTTGAGTTTGTATCGCGAACATCTAGGGGAAGTTTATTAAATATAGAAGGTGCTGTAACCAAATAGTAGTTGCGAAAATGCGTTTTCAAAAACATAGGTATTGGTTTTGGACAGGCGGTGTTACTGCGAAGCTCATAGGTACAATACGTTACACTTCTATTGCCACTAATTTGAAAAAATATTTTTAATACCTTAAATACATACAGATGCTTTAAAGGAAGAATCGAGCTCATCACGAATAAAGGCCAAGCATGAAATCGTTTATTTTTAAAATGCATCATTCTAATAATATATTTTTGAGCAATAATCAATGGTTTAAGAGTTTCGAAATAAGTTCCACCCCAACAACAGATACCATAACGTAGTCGTGATTGCTCTAAAGCATGATAAATAACTTTTAACATTCCAAAAGGACATTGTGATCGTAATAGGTACATTTTTCTAATGGTAGAGTGAAGCGAGTTTTTTAAAGCCAATATATGATTTTTGACAGTCAACGTTTAGTCCTAAATATTTGATTGAACTGACGGCACACTGGGATGCAAACACCATTTCTAGAACAGCTAATATCATGGTAAACAACGTGTCGGTTAAAAGACCGGTTAGGATTTAAATTAAACAAAATAATTTTAGTTTTACTACTTAGAACACGGTTTTGCACGTCAAACCACTTGCTCAGAAGTACTAGATCTTCATTTATACTTACCACTGTTGACATATAATTTTCACAATTATAAGTGAATGCTATATCATCAGCAAATGCCACAATTTTACCGTAGAATTTTTGGCGAAATACTGAGTTCACATATATGAGAAATAGAATTGGCCCAAGACAGAACCTTGAGGAACCCCTACTTTAAGTTCAACAGAATCACTTAAAAATCCATTTAGACAGACCCGTTGAGATCGATTATCTAAGAAAGATTTAAACCAATTATGCAGGCAACCCCTAAAACCGATATGCAACAGTTTATCTAATAAGATTTTATGATCAACCATGTCAAAGGCTTTACTTATGTTAACAAAAAGTGCCGCTACATATTTGGACCTATCTAAACCTTTGTGTAATGGATTCATCAAATTTAACAGAGCGTCTTCAGTACTAAATCCGCTTCTAAAACCAAATTATTGCGGACTTAAATTCAAATAAGTCCAGGAACTCGGTTATACGCGATTTAACAGCTTTCTCAAAGATTTTAAAGATTACTGGAAGCAATGAAATCGGTCGATAATTGCCAATCACAAGTCGATCACCTTTTTTGAAGAGTGGAATTACAGTCGCGAAGTTTAGTGATTTTGGGAAAACACCATCGGTAATACTGCGATTAAATAATAAACCCAAAACATCAACAATATTGTATTTGATCTTTTTTAGAATTGCGCTGCTTAAACCTAAATAATCACCTGTATATATTTAGTTTCTAAAGACTCTATAATTTTACATAGTTCTATCGCAGTGATCGGCCGGAAAAAGAAGTTCATCCTATTAGGCCTATCCAAAGTCATGGACACATGATTATTTCGGCTAGCGAATGTATTATTCGGTCTCATTGGAGTAACTATATTCGAAAAATATGAATTAAAACTATTAGCAATTTATTTTGATGAATCAATTCTGGTTCCTGACTCATCATTTATAGCTGTAATTTATTTTGAGCTTTCATCAGCTTCCGACCATCTCCAATTACACTTTGAAATTTATTTAAATAAAATTTCGATTTACGGTCTCTTATAAGTTTACTTAATTTTTTCGAGAAATTAGTGAAATGGTTTTTTAACCTTGCATTTTGACCATGTTTTAAGAGTTTCTTGTAAAGAGATTGCCTTTTTTAATTTTAGAGATTAAAAATTTATTGATCCAAGGTTTAAGCTTAGTAAATTTCTTTTGTTGATGTATTTCGCACGTACATTAAGAAATTAATTGACTCAAAGTAGAGAAGAACAAATCGAAAGCCTCTGACACATCATTAACACCCAAAACTGAATTCCATGATTCTTCAAATAAAACATTATTTAATAACTCATAGTCTACATGAAATTTTACAGTTTTGGTTTTAGGTTGAGGAGGACCATTACGTTGATCATTTATTAACCCTGTTAAAGTTAGCCGAAAGTTTCCAGCCGAAAGTGAAAAGTCGATAATGCAGATTATGTTATTGACATTCCAGCCGAAAATAAATCAGCCTCTAGAGTGTTATGTCTGGAGATAGATTGGATTGATGTGACTTGTCAATAGCTATCGCAGGAAAAAAATTCAGTTCAAGTTTCCCGTAGGAAATCTCGCAAAATTCGATTTTCCAGAAATTATTAGAAAATTTGTATAAAATCTGCCTTTAAAGTGTCATGTCTGGAGATGAATTGCATTGATGTGATTTATCAATAGCTATCGCAGGAAAAAAAATCAGTATTAGTTTCCCGTGGGAAATCTCGGAAAATTCAAAAAAGTTTCCAGCCGAAAGTAAGAAATGGATGAATAAAATCAGCCTCTAGAGTGTTATGTCTGGAGATGGATGGGATTGATGTGACTTGTCAATAGCTATTGCAGGAAAAAAATTCAGTTAAAGTTTCTCGTGGGAAATCTCGGAAAATTCAAAAAAATTTCCAGCCGAAAGTAAGAAATGGATGAATAAAATCAGCATCTAGAGTGTTATGTCTGGAGATGGATTGGATTGATGTGACTTGACAATAGGTATCGCAGGAAAAAAATTCAGTTCAAGTTTCCCGTTTGAAATCTCGGAAAATTCGATTTTCTTATAATTATTAGAAAGTTTTCCGAAATCGGAAAAACGAATTTTCCTAAATTTCCCACGGGAAACTTGAACTCAAATTTTTCCTGCTATAGCTATTAAGTAATCACATCAATTAAATCCATCTAAAAACATAACCTTCTAGAGGCTGATTTTATACTAATTTTCTAATAATTTTTTGAAAATCGAGTTTTCCGAGATTTCCCACGGAAAACTTGAACTGAATGTTTTTCCTGCGATAACTATTGGCAATTCACATCAATACAATCCATCTCCAGACATAACACTCTGGAGGCTTTTTTTATTCATCCATTTCTTACTTTCGGCTGGAAATTTTTTTTGAATTTTGCGAGATTTCCCACGGGAAACTTGAACTGATTTTTTTTCCCGCAATAGCTATTGAGTAATCACATCAATTGAATCCATCTCCAGACATAACTCTCTAGAGGCTGATTTTATACAAATTTTCTGATAATTTTTGGAAAATCGGATTTTCCGAGATTTGCCACGGGAAATATGAACTGAATTTTTTTCCTGCGATTGCTATTGACAAGTTACATCAATGCAATCCCATTCCAGACATAACACTCTAGAGGCTTTTTTTATTGATCCATTTTATTCATCCATTTCTTACTTTCGGCTGGAAACTTTTTTGAATTTTCCGAGATTTCCCACGGGAAACTTGTACTGATTTTTTTTCCTGCGATAGCTATTGATAAATTACCTCAATGCAATTTATCTCCAGACATAACACTTTAGAGGCTGATTTTATACAAATTTTCTAATAATTTTTGGAAAATCGAATTTTCCAAGGTTTCCCACGGGAAACTTGAACAGAATTTATTAATTCGATAGCTATTGACAAATCACATAAAAACGTTTCAGCTTCAGATATGTACTCTAGAGGCTGATTTTATTCCAATTTTGTATATTCTTCTGATCTTCCGATATTTTCTACGAAGCAAAGTTTTACACATAAATTTATTTACAAAAATTTATATTTATAGATTTCTTTGTATCCTATTTACTTTCGGCTGATAACTACTACATTTTTTATTTTCAGCTTGAATGTTATATCATAATCTGCTTTATCGACCCTTTACTTTCGGCTGGGATTAGACAATCTGCATATCGACTTTTCACTTTCGGCTGGTAACTTTCGGCTAACTTTAACAGTATCATTTATTAACAAATTTACAAATATTGCACAATGATCAGATATAAGCGAATTTTTAACGGATGGAATCACTTTTATATTGGAACATCTAAAAAAGACATGATCAATGCATGTTGAAGAAGTTAAGCCATTTACAGACATTAAAAATGTATAGTCATCTACTTGTATACAATTGGGTAGTAAATTTATATTGATATCCCCAACGACCAAAAAATTGCTAGAATCGAACCTATTCAGAAATGGGCCAAACTTTTCCAAAAAAGCATCTATAGAATACAATTGCAATCTGTAAACATAGACAATAGAAATTGTAAAACACTCAAAAAGAATGTCAACTAATATAATGTCTGCGGTATTTAAATTAAAATCACATACACAGCTACACCACCAGCGCGATAATTGTTATTACAACTGGCAAAAAATGTATAACCTGTTATAGCATAATTCCTAACTTCATGATCGTTGATCCTAATTTCTGACAGAAAAATTATTTTTGGTAATTCGAGAAAAGATTGAAGGTAGCAAACGAAGGAATAGACTACGAATGTTTTGATGCACGAAAAACAAATTATTGTTAATGGATTAGTTAATTAGGGCGGTTGAAGAAGGCAAATCACAGTTAGGACCTAGAGTTGATGACATTAAATAACTAATACTAAAAAAATACGATAAAAAATATTTACAATTTATTAAGGTCCTCAATTGAGTTGACATGCTTAATTGGGTGCCCATCATCCTTCCTCTTGAATATTTTTGAATTTCTCATCCAGAGATATTTGTAGCTGAAATCAAGTTTGAATTTTTTTGCTGATAAATAAAGTTGTCGCTTCTGATAAGTTACACGACCCCAAAAACAGATGTTGTAATTCTCAATTTTTCTTTGTACTTCTTATTCATAATGATATCTTTTGTTTTTTTGGCTATAAATTTAACGAATACCACTGACGAATGCAATCCGGACTTGCTCGTAATACTTTTTTTTTTAAAACAGTAGTCAATATCGTGGCAAGAAATTTTAGGTAAATTAAAACCGTTGTTAAACTATTTTATTACAGCATTTTCAACTTCTTCATCGTTTTTAACAGGTAAACCAGTAATTTCAACGCAATTGTCTCTTGCTAATTTTTCTAAATGCTCAATTTTATTTTGGTTTTCAGTGATGACAGTTTTTAGATAAATATTCTCTGCTTCTAAATGTTTCACTTGAGTTAATAGATGTTCATAATCGTTGAGCTTATTGAATATAGATGTAAAGTTGGATTTATTATCATTTTTCATGCTAATAATCTCATTAAAAAGCAACTCCAAGGTCACAGTGGCCTTGAGTGTACCGGTTGAATTATTTTCACTCACATTATTGTCGTATGAATTTATTGAGCACACTTCACAAATCCAATTTTTTAATTTTTCTGGGTTATCAATATCGGTACTACTTAACTTTACACAGGTCACATGGAACAATTTATTACACATGACACATTTCATATTACTTTAGTTGCCAGCTCGAGCTATTTTCAACGCACATTTATTACACAACATTTTGCAAAATTCTTGTCCTTTAAATTACACACAATGTATTATTTTAGTTCAATATTATAATATGTATGTTGCCTCAGCTTTATTTCCAAATATTCTTGATTTATAAGTTTAATTTCATTAATGATTATTTATGATTCATGAAGGTCGGTCGTTGACGCTCAAAGAGGATAGACGTGTTTTGTCGTCCTCTTTGTAAATTTATTGTAATGTAATGTAATTTTAATTTTATTTTATTTAAATTAATTTAATTTCTTCTGTTTAAGTTTTAGTGTTATTGTGTTTTGTGTTAGTGAATAAATTATAATTAAAATTATTAAATTAATTATTATAAATAAAATAAACATAAAAATGAGTGTAGTGCAAATTATTTTGGAAAATGTAATCCACCGGGATGCATTTAGCAGGCAATGTTTTGAATTTATCATAAAAGGAATCAAAATTCTTGATTTATTAAATAATTGCATGATATCATTTTGATTTTTATTTAATATGGGTACAATTGTGTACCAAATCTAAATATTAAAATAGTTAATTTGTGAGTTTAGATTGAATTAAAATTGACGCAATTTAAGTTGCGTATTTAATCTGCATGTCTTATTGGATTTTCACCAATACAAAAGAATATTTTGATGTTTTATTTTGTGTATAATTCTCTCGAATGTTTATTAAAAATTAGATAAAAGGGATTGATTTTTATACATAGGCATAGTTTTTAATAGTTAAATGTGTGTATCTTATATTTTATTTGGATTTTGTTTACTATTGGTGCATTATGTGTGTGTATTTAGTGAGAACAAATACAGATTAGTAAAATATATGGCCGACCGACAAGGAGCATAATAGATTATATGTAAATATAAATTTTCTTTTATGTAGTTGTGGTTTAGTATTGTAGTACGATTCCATTATTTTTATCTGGGTGGTCATTTTGTGGTGCTATATCACATTTGGTGATAAAACTGTGATAAACTGACATTTGTCCTAGTTTACTGCGGTCCCATCTTGGATGAACAACGTCACGTCGTATAATGATTTGAATGAAAATGACCACAATATCTTCCGTCTTACTTCTACAAGTGGAAAAAATTGTTTATTTTGTTGTTTAATTTTTTTTTACATGGAGTTTGGTTAAAACACCTCTAATCAAAATTTCAAAAAATGAATGAAATTTACATTGACGCTAATGATAAATAAATGATATTTATTAACAAAATAATCATTTATCTATTATTGAAATAAAATTAATAGATTATTGTTAAATTTACAGGAAAACGGAATATAAAAATCAACAATTATTTTAGTTTTGTGTAGTAAATTGTATGTTAAAAGAACCATTCTAGTAGCCTAGAATAAAAAATTTCACAAAAACAATCATCCTCCTAATAGAAATGGACAAAAAATAAGCAATTCTTAAACGAAAATCAACATAAACCATCTGACATAACCTCATAAAATGCAAATAATGGTCGGTGTTTAACCATGAAATTCTAATATACCAAAGGGTTTTTTAGTTATGTTAACTTAAAAATATAATAATTAGTCTTTTGTTAATCAACAATTTTGGTTTGCAGTTCGTATCACAGTAATTTTCATTAATTTTTTTAAAATTTTAATTTAATTGTTTTATATCAAACTATATGGAGTATGATCGAAAGCAACTAAATTAAAGTTTAAAAAAATGAATGAAAGTTACTGTGATACGAACTGCAAAACAAAATTGTTGATTAACAAAAGACTAATTATTATATTTTTAAGTTAACATAACTAGAAAACCCTTTGGTATATTAGAATTTCATGGGTAAACACCGACGATTATTTGCATTTTATGTGGTTATGTCAGATGGTTTATGTTGATTTTCGTTTAAGAATTGCTTATTTTTTGTCCATTTCTGTTAGAAGGATGATTGTTTTTGTGAAATTTGTTATTCAAGGCTACTAGAATGGTTCTTTTAACATACAATTTAATACATAAAACTAAAATAATTGTTGATTTTTATATTACATAGCAATATAAAAATCAACAATTGAGGTTACGTGTCAAATCATCACTTTGATTCATTGCTTTCCCCTTAAAATTCATTTTGCAGTGTTGTCATTTTGTGGTAATATATCACATTTGGCGATACTGTGCGAAAAATAAATTGTCGTAGCTAACTACGGTGTTGTCATGGATGAATATCGTCACGTCACATAATGATTTAAATGAAAAAGACCACAACTTCTTCCGTCTTACTTTTACAAGTGGAACAAAAAAAAAATTATTTTCTTGTTTACATTTGTTTTATATGGAGTTTAGTTAAAAAAAGCTCTAATAAAAATACCAAAAAATGAATGAAATTTACATTGACGCGAAATATAAATGAATGATATTTATAAACAAAATGATCATTTATATATTTTTGAAATAAAATTAATGGGTTATTGTTAAATTTACAAGAAAAATGCAATATAAAAATCATTAATTATTTTAATTTTGTGTAGTAAATTATTTGTTAAAAATCAAGGTATACAGAAAAAATAGGTAGTATATTCCCGTGTCTCATTTTTGTCTTTCTTTGCGCATCACGTCACGTGTAGTCAAAAAAACACATTTGTATATGAAGTTTGGCGGTTTTTTGATTAATTTTTTAAATAAATCAAGAATAATCGTAATTTTTTTTTTACAAACCGTATTTACAATTGATAATGATAGTTTACCGAGACCCTTTTTATGCTTTATATTTTTTTTATGGTCCAAATATTTGAGAAATAATTCCTTCGAGTATATAATGTCTAAGATAAATAGAAAAAAGGGTAGACAAAATTATGAGTACATAACATAAAACAATTAAATTATTAAATGTTTTTGGTCATTTAAACATTTGTACGTACCAATTATTAAAATTTTTATTTCTTTACGTTATGTACTCAAATTTTTGCCATCTATTTTCGTTTGGCTTCAAATTATTGGTATCCACGTACCTATTCAAATATTATGTTCATATTCAACGTTAAATATATGTAAATGTAAAAATATATTAAGTAAAAATTCAGTTCACAAATTATTGTTTTCAGTTCACAAAAAATTGTTTTTTAGGTGTAAAATGTTTATTAAAATTGAGTTATTAAACGCCCAGTTAATAGAAAACATAAATTTGAAAAAACGGAAATTAAATAAAACTATAAATTAAAATTAAATCTCTGGCTTATTTCATTTATTGTCTTATGGTTTTCGCTACAACTACATCAAAACTCCCATTCACTGTTTAGTGTTCTATATGTGTTCTTATCAGAAGTACAACTGATAGTTTTGTTGCAATAGGCATTATTCAAATTTAGTATATTTAAAATCGAATACTCCCAAATTTTTGAATTAAATAATTAAAATCTAAACGTTCTCTGCATTTAACAAAAAAAATTTACTCATAAATTCCGAAACTTGTTATGCAATGTGCTCAAACAGTCTGCTCTAGACACGAATATTAAAACATGCCTATTTTCGCGATTTAATTCCTAAAGTATTGCAGTATATAACTAAAATAAAAATTGAAATGTTTAATTTTAACATAAAGTCGAAAAACAATAAATGGCAAGAATAAAAAAAAATTCATTTATTTTCCATTTATTTAAAAAATTAATAAAAATATCACGAAACTCCATATAAATATCAGCATTTTTGACAACATGTGACGTCAAATTGCGAAAAAAGTATAGCAACAGCATGCGCAATATTGTACCTTTATTTTCTGTATATCTTGGTTAAAAATAACATTCTAGTTGCCTAGAATAACAAATTTCTTCGGGAGCTCACAAAGGACAAAAAAATATTCTTAAACAAAAATCAACATAAACCATCTGACATAACCCCACAAAATGCAAATATTGGTCAATGTTTAAACATCAAATTCTAACAAATCAAAGGCTTTTCAAGTTATGTTATGTTAAAAATATATTAATTGGTCTTTTTTCAATCGAAAATTTTGTTTTGCACTTCGTATCATGATAATTTTCATTAATTTTTTTGAAACTTTAATTTGGTTGTTTTTGATCAAACTCCAAATAGTTTGATGGAAAACCACTAAATTGGGATATTAAAAAAACGAATGAAAATTATCATGAAACCAAGTGCAAAATAAAATTGTTGATTGACAAAGGACTGATTATTATATTTTTAACATTTTATTTAAATAATAAGCATCTTTGCATTAAAGTATTACTTTATCATCACACAAATAGCACTTCGTATAAAATTTTCATATAATGTCATTTGAGGTTATGTGGAAACGTCAACTTATCACTTTGATTCATCATTTTCCCCTTAAAATTCATTTTGCAGGGGTGTGTTTGTAGACTTTCTCCATTTTTTATATCACACAAAAAAAGTCTCCACTAGTGATATAAAGGTGTGATATAGCACCACAAAATGACCACCCTGATGTTGTTCTCGCTCTCTATGGCTAAGTTACATAAGTCATTTATGTTATACCAAAACTGGAAAATTTATATACATATAAGCCATACGGTTCAAACACTGTAGTACTGTAGATATAGAGAAATACATTTTTGTGGCTATACACAAATGCACAATCCGAACAAATCTGTTTTATTTTTGTGTATTGTTTAAGATCGTATGAAACATAACAATACTTAAGCAAATATTAAGGACATTTTTTATGAGAATATTTGTTGGTGGAGCTCTTGATATACTATGATCAATGAGCTACACAAATACAACACAAATTCTCATATACTCAATTCAAGTGGGATTATAATACAAACTTCGTATATTCGAGGAAATTTGAATTGAATGGGTAACTCAATATATGATACATACAGGGTTACTTATTTAGGTAGAATGAAATAATATTAATGGGGGATATCAAAGTTTATTTTAATTATAAAATTTATTTAAATTAGCTCGATTAACTACATTAAAATTTATTAAATGTACTAAATTGATTTTAATGGTAGAAATAATTTGGTAGTATGGTGATTTATTAATTAAATTTAGTTTTCAGAGCTGCCTGGGAATTTTTATTTGTTGATTCTTGATAAGCTTATAGTACCTAACTGAATTATTGATAAGTCTAGGATGTTGTGGCGCGGTAACATTAACATTTTCAAACTATTTGATATAAATTTTACAAAATAATGGAATTTATAATTATCTATTTTCTTGTTCTGGAGCGGTAGGAAATTGATAATTAGTTTTAAGTTAAATTTGTTGTTTAAATGGTTTTTAACGTTTAGTTTAAATATTGTTGCAGTAGGTAATAATTAATTAATTAAATATAGAAGGGCTAAGCGCTGGTATTTTAAAATTTCTTAAATATTTTATCAGGTAAATTAATGAAAGGCGGACAGGGGTGAAAGTACAAAATTAATAATTTTTAAGTCCTGATATTGATTTAGGGAGTCCTGAATAACCGGTCCTGGATTCCAGAGAAATGATCATCTAATAATGTAGTAGTGTAAGATTGTGCTGTCTTTTGTGCTAACCTATTTATTATATATTGTACTAATAATGTTCTAACTATTAATCGCTTAGGTGTCTGTAACAGGGTTGAGTCTGCCCTAACTAATAATCCTATCCTATCCTTTGGTTTTGTTATGTGTAAACGGGTGTACGGTGTGTGCCCGAGAGTCCGGGAGATCCGCTTTAATGCTGGGCCGTATATCCTAATCCTAATCAATCAATCAATAATGTAGTATTCAATCTTGGATTTGAATCGGTCCCAATTTATAATCATATTATATTCATTGGTTTTGGTGTGTGTAATTAAGTGTAAGATGTGTGGCGGTGAATACTGAAGAAACGGTTAATATAAAAATTATTAATTTAAGTAATAAAATTTAGTATTATGGTGTCTTATTAATTAAACTTAATTTTCAGAGTAGTCTGGAAATATTTATATTAATTTTTAGGTAAAATTTATTTGTTGATTCTCGTTACGCTTATAGTACCTAATTGAATTATTGTTAAGTCTAGGTTTTGTGGTACTGTAGCATTATCATTTAAATCATTGTATATAATTTTATAAACGAATTGAATGTATAACTATATATTTTCATTTTCATTTTCAGTTTCTTTTTCTAGATCGGTAGAAATAGATGATTAGTTTAGTAAAAATTTATGTTTAAATGGTTTGTATGGTTATATTAATTCTTGTAGCACAATTTAAGTAATAAAATTTGGTTTTATGGTGATTTATTAATTAAATTTAGTTTTCAGAATTGCCTGGGAATTTTTATATTAATTTTATTTGTTGATTCCTGATATACTTATAGTAGCTAACTGAATTATTGATGAATCTAGGATGTTATGGCACCGGAAAATTACATTTTAAATTATTTTATATAAACTCTATAAAATAATTTAATCTATGTATAATTAATGATTTTCTTGTTTTGAATCGACAGGAAATTTCTGATTAGTTTTAAGTAAAATTTTATGTTTAAACGGTTTTTAACGTTTATTTTAATTCATGTTGCAGTACGTAATAATTAATTAATTAGATATAGAAGGACCATGAAAAATGAAATAGGCGCTGTTTTTGTAATCTTAGCTTAGTAATTTTAATTTTTCTTAAATATTTTATCAGGTAAATTAATGAAAGGCGGACAGGAGGAAATTACAACATTAATAATTTTTTAAGTCCTAATTTAAATTTAGGCAGTCTTGAGTATCCGGCCCTGGATTCTAGAGAAATGATCATCTAATAATGAAAAGTTATATATTGTACTAATAATTTACTAACTATCGATCACATTGATGTCTGTAACCGGGTCGAGTCTGGTCCAACTAATAATCCTATCCTATCCTTCGGTTTTGTTATATGTATGTGGGCATACTGTGTGTGCCCGGGAGTCCGGGAGATCCTGCTATAATGCTTGGCCGTACACTCTCAGTCAATCAATCTATCAATCAATAAAGTGTTAATTTTTTGTAATGTGTAATATATTCTGTTTTGTCCATTAATATATTTTAATTAATTTAGTTTTAAAATACTTAAATGGATTTCTTTTTAATATACTAATAAATAATCCAATTTTCAGAATAAACATAGTTCTAGAATTAATCGTTATTATACGGATCAAAATTAATCCCGAATTTCAAATTTAAATTTTAGTTTGAATCAACCCTCCAGGATTAACAAGTAGTGAATAAGCTGTAGTTTAGAAATTGTGCTGTCCTGTGCTAACTATTTTTACTATATACTATATAATTACTAACAATTTACTCTTATCCTTCGGCTGGGGATGGATAAATGGGTGTACGATGTGTGCTCGGGAATACTAAAGATCCGGTTATAATAATTATTCATTTAAGTAATAAAATTTGTTATTATGATGTTTATTAATTAAATTTAGTTTTCAGAGTTGTCTGGGAATTGGTATATTAATTTTATTTGTTGATTCTTAATATAATTATAGTACCTAATTGAATTATTGAATTATTAATAAATCTAGGTATTGTGGTGCTGTAATATTATCATTTAAATCATTTTATATAAATTTTATAAAATAATTGAATTCATAATTATATATTTTCTTTTCTGGATCGGTAGGAAATTGATGATTAGTTTTAAGTAAAATTTTATGTTTAAACGGTTTAATGTTTATGTTAATTCTTGCTGCAGTAAGTAATAATTTTTAATTGGATATAAAAGGACCATTAATAAGGGAATAAGCGGTGTTATTTTAAATTTTTATTAATTATTTTATCAGGTAAATTAATAAAAGACGGTTAAGGATTAAATTACAACATTAATAATTTTTTAAGCCCTGTTTTAGATTTAGGATTTAGGTAGTCCTGAGTATTCGGCCCTGGATTCCAGAGAAATGATCATCTAATAATGTAGTTAGATTGTGCTGTCTTGTGCTAACCTATTTATTATATATTGTACTAATAATGTACTAACTATCAATCGCATTGGTGTCTGTAACCGGGTCGAGTCTGTCCCAACTAATATTCCTATCCAATCTTTCGGTTTGGTTATATGTGTGCGGGTGTACGGTGTGTGCCCGGGAGTCCGGGAGATCCTGCTATAATGCTTGGTCGTACACTCATAATCAATCATAATCAATAAATTTGATATATGAATACTTAGTGAAAATCCACATTTATACTTATAACTATTTTTATATTATTATTATATTTAAAGTTTAATTTCAACTTTATTTTATTTAATTTTATCTTTGTTTTGTTATAATGATGTTTTTTATAATACAGTAGAATACCTTTATACCAAACCATGTATATAATGAACAAACGCTTATAATGATCATACAGTTTTGTCATATACATAGTTGTGTGCCTTGAATTTGCACGAACACTTATTCTTTCTTATACACTACAAACAAAGTACTACGTTTATAAACGTAAATGAATATTTGATTAAAATGAACAGCCGGCTATAGTGAACAAAATTATGTCCCTTGAGTGTTCGCTATAATCGAATTCTACTGTAATTGTAATTATAATTATAATTATAATTTCAGCTTAGTAATTTTAGATTTTCTGAAATATTTTATCAGGTAAATTAATGACAGGCGAACAGGGGATATTACAACATTAATAATTCTTAATTTAGGTTTAGGAAGTCCTGAGAATCCGGCCCTGGATTCCAGAGAGATGATCATCTAAAAATGTAGTTAGATTGTGTTGTCTTTTGTGCCGTCTATTTACTAACTATCGATCGCATTGGTGTCTGTAACCGGGTCGAGTCTGTCCCTACTAATAATCCTATCCAATCCTTCGGTTTTGTTGTGTGTAAACGGGTGTACGGTGTGTGCCTGGGAGTCCGGGAGACTTGCTATAATGCTTGGCCGTACACTCACAATCAATCAATCAATCAATTAATGATTATTTATGATTCATAATTACACTGAATTTAATTGCACTCGGTTTTATTTTATTCTGATAAAATTTTTAATTTTTTTTTTACAGCTAGGTGTTAAATTTTTTAATAAATTTTATAAATTTAAATCTCGTTAGATGTTCACCCCACAACATACAAAAAGAGAATGATGAATTAGTCAAGACATCTCTAATATGATCTGCTAAAACATGTCAAAAATATATTGAAATATTTTTGGTTGAATAACAGATTTGAATAGGATTGTATATTCACAAAATTTCTATATGTTTCTTTTTCAGTACGACAAATTCAGGCCGCCAAATCTACGCTTAAATAAATATTTATTTATTTTTCAATTTTTAAATCGAAAGCACTTCCACAAAGTTTACTCGACAAATATGTTTTTACACAATTAACCGAGCATTAATTTCACTATATATGATTACCTTTCAATCTCATGAAAACTAAAATTAAATATTTTATTTGGTTGACAATCTTGTAAAAGTTAAAAAGTCAACACCATTTGGTCGACTATTTTAAGTAATTTCTAAACCTTAGCTGGGGTCTGGCGTCTTCTGGAAGGGGAGGATAAAGCTGTGCAGTAATACTAGCTCTATAATCTTCCATTAGGGTGAGTTCCAGCAGGCTGTTCTGGTCATGTTTTAGGCAGTCATGTCTGTGGGCCCACGATCTGCGCGAGGCGTAACCTGAGCGTGATTCGCAAGTGTACGTACTACCTCCTCATGGTGGCCTCCGGAAACTGTTGGCTCGTTTACAGAACAACAGGCTAAAGGACGACACTAAAGGATGGTATAAACCTTGAAAAAAAAACAAATCTAAAATGAGACACCTTAGATGGGTTAGTTGGTCGCTAGCACGGAACTTCGGATACTAGGCGATTTCCGGGATCAATCAGTCTTACCACGGCAAGAAGAGCTGCCGTAGTGGACCTTTTATTTCTTAAACAAATCAACATTGTACGGATTTAATTAAAAACGAAAAAAATAAGGACGGTGCTCCTTCAAACGCACTAATCACAAAGGACGTCAGGGACTATTCAGGCCCTGCTTCTGAGATCAAAAAATTATTAGAAAACTCAACGTAGTGGTGGGCTCTCCTATACATAATACTCTATTGCTTGAAATAGATACCCAATCCATGTCGACAACGGCCGAAATAAATAACACCTTGCGGAATTGGAGCTCGAGGAGAGAGCAAAGAGGAGAATACGCCTCAGTGGCGCCGCGACGAGACGTCTGTCCAATCTAATTCGGTCAGGGGTCCCCAGCGACGCTGCCTTGCAGCAATGTAAGGAGAAGATCAGGGACAGAATTGTCCCAACAAATAAGAAAAATGGATCGGATGACGGCTGTACCCCCAAAGGCATCGCGAAAAAAAGGGAAGCTTTCCAGCCCTTCACCGAAGGGATTGGAAGTCGCCCCTAAAGCTACAACTGAGGGTGACAACAAGAAGAGTTAGCCCAAAACAGGGCCGACATGCCCACAACGTATAGTAATGCAGTGAAGGCTATCAGGTTGGAGATTACCGACCAAGGCTTCGCTGAAAAGAAAACTGGGCATTGTTCAGACTCTGGCAATACAGGATGCCATAATGGACACAGTGGCGGAGCTGCCGTTAAATAGTGTTAGCCTAAATTTCCTGGGATGTCGCACTAGAAACGGTTGGCTCACTTTCAACTCTGCCGATGAAGACACGACAGAGTGGCTTAAGGCCACAGTGCCCTCACTTAAGCCATGGGACGGAGCATCCCTTAAGGCAGTCGGGGAGGAGGAGTTGCCTTGCCTAAAAACCATATTTGTCTACCTGCCACGAGGTGGTAAGAAAACAAACGAAAAGATATTGCGTCGTCTGACGATCAAGAATAAGGACCTAAGAGACGCAGATTGGAGGATTATTGCAAGGAAGGAGCAAGGATTCGACCTCCTTCAAACTGCGATGTCCGCTTCACACAAAACGGCGGAGATACTCAAGGACTCCAACTACAGATTCAACTGGATGTTTGGCTCTGTACACTTCTGCCTAAAGAAGGAGGGGGCGAAAGATGCGGTCAAGGGGAGAGTGGCGGAGCCGAATCTGATCGGCACGTCAAGGGCAGCTTTAGCTGAGAACGCTGGTTGCGGTGGTGGGGTCACTGGGCCGGTGGAAGCCAGGAGACCTGCACCTCCGGAACAAAAGGACCGGCCAAACCGAGCCGAGGGAGAAGCGGGAAAAACCATGGGCTGCCCCTTAGAGGAAGGGTGGCACAACAGCAACTTCCAAGTAAACCAGGCTCTCCGAAGAATAAGAAATGAAAAAAAAAGGAAAAAAAAATACACATCATGGTGATACACACCAAACCTACAAAAACAACGAAACTGAGATTCGTGCAGATTAATCTGCATCGATTGAAGACGGCTACAAACAACCTAAACCGTCTTTTTTATGATTAATGACTGGGATATAGCGCTCATACAGGAGCCTTGGACTAACAGTGGGAAGATTAAAGGTTTTGCAGCCAATACAGGTAAGCTAGTCTACGACACGGCTGCAGATAGGCCGAGGACAGACGAAGGGCAGCAATTTTATGTCGATCAAAGCACAATATCCTCGCTAATAGCCATTTCATTTCTAGGGACATCACGGCTGTTTGAATAGAAATGGCCTTACCAAAAGGAGGCAGGAGGGTGATTAACATTGATTTTACATATTTCCCGGGGATGAAAATGACCTTCCTCCAGAATTGATACAGAGCTTCGTGAATTATTGAACGATTCATCACCAAAAATGCATCATTAGCTGCGACGCTAATGCACATCACGTAGTCTGGGGAAGCAACAACATCAATTAAGGAGGTTAGCAACTTTTTGAATTCTGTCTTAGTAACAACTTAGGAGTAAACAATAAAGGGAGTGATGCGACTTTTGTGAATGCAGATAGAAGAGAGGTACTGCAGCTCACCCTGTCTGACATAGGTACCTCTAGTGCAATTCACGACTGGCTGATATGATCTGAGAGGAATTTTTTCTTGGACACAGAAGCATCCCTCTCAGATCATATGTACATTGGGTTTGATATCATTATCACTTCGAGACAAGAGTTGATGTTAAGAATACCAAAATGCGCCAACTGGCCAGTCTACAACTCTGTCGCAGACCTCGACAGGTTAGCAAATGACGTTACAGAGGCAATAATTAATGCCTACTACTCAAGCTCACACCCGGCGCGTATCAGAGGCACAAGAGATGTTCTTTGGTGGAACCAAAACTTTGAAAACATGAGACGAAATGTCCTAAACTTTTTAATAGGGCTAAGAGGACGAACGATTGGACTACCTATCATAATTCTCTTACTCAATACAACATAGCTCTTAGGCAGAGCAAACGACTAAGCTGGATGAACTTCTGTAAGAAAATAGACAAATTACCTACGGCGTGTCGACTCCAGAAGGCACTCTCCTTGGAGCACAGGTATCTGTAAGGAAACCAAGTGGAGAGACAACCACAATCAGGGAGGAGAGTCTGGAATGTCTAGTGAGGAGTCACTTCCCCGAATGTGTCATCAGGAAGAATCCAACGCAAGTAGCGTACATCCGTGTCTGGTTCTAAAGGGGGCTCACGAGTTGGGCCTTTCAAATCACCAGGGGGAGGGGGGACTTTGTATATCCCGCCATTTTACAACAAGGCCTGAAAACTTTGCTATCTTATCCTACTTTACTATTCAGAGCCAGTTACAGCTTAAAATATGTTCCAAAATGCTGGAGAGGGGTTCGGGTGGTTTTTATCCCAAAAGCGGGAAAAAGTTCCCCAGAGGGATTAGGTCTTATAGATCGATAGCCTCACATCATTTTTACTAAAAACCATGGAGAAAATTCTGGGGCTTTGTATCAGATCCAACACTCTCCAAAGATACCCTCTGAACTCTAGGCCGCACGCCTACCAAGCAGGGAAAAAGGGGCACAGACCCCTCCACTGTCAGATGGAATATAAACATGCTAAAAACAGGAGGATTACGGCCTCATTTGGAGACAAAACCATCACCATACAGGCCACCTTGGGTTGTCCCCAGGGAAGTGTTCTCTGCTTGTTCCCTTATTGTGGCTGATCGTAATGGATCAGTTACTTACCAGACTGAGAAATTTAGACTTCTCAAACATTACCTATGCGGACGACCTAGTCTTGATGGTTGGGGGCAGATTCACAAATACAGTAGGGGAAAGAATGCAACAAGCCCTAGAGGTAGTAAATGATTGGTGCATTGATGTGGGCCTTACGGTAAATCCTTTAATAACCAGAGGAAAACTGTCCTCCCGCCGATAGCCATGGAGGGGGGGGGATAACTCTCCAACTGTAAACGGAGGCTAAATATCTGGGTATCGTACTTGATCAGAACTTGACATTGAATCCCCACAATCATATCACAAACAAGGCGAATAAGGCCTACTTCACCTGCCAAAGAATGATTGGCAACACGTGGGGACTCAGCCCACAAATGTGGGTTTGCCTCTACCGGGTCTTCATAAGATCATAAGACCTATGGTCACTTCCGCGGCGTTTGTGTGTTGGCCAAAGACGGAGCTAACAGGTGCACACAGAATACTGGACAAGATCTACAGAAGAATCTGTGTGTGTGCAACTGGATTATTTGACCAACAGCTGCCCTTGAGAGAATATTGGGGCTCTCACCACTGCACCTACACATTAAAAAAGTAGCCGGTTCAAGTGGTCTGAGCCTAAAAATTATAGCCAAAATTAAAACCATAAGGCCAGGACACAACTGTATTCTACATAAATTGAATTTTAAGGAGGAATTGATCCAACTATCGGATTGGTAAGGACAAAAATGACTGTCGTAGGAATTTTACCATTAGTTTGCCGGATGGGGCACTGTTAGAGAATATTATTTCCTCCCTCCCCAGCCATGCTTCTGTATGGTATAAGGGTGGGTCAAAAACAGACGGGGGTACCGGTGCAGGGATAGTCGGGCCCGACCTAGAACTATGCATACCACTGGGTAGCACCCACACAGTTTTTAAGGCAGAGATCCTTGCTATTGAGGTATGTATGCTTCAATGTCTCAAAAAGAAATATAAGAAGACCGAGATCTATATAATCTCGGACAGCCAGGCAGCTCTGCTAGCCTTAGGAGTTTCAGTGTTTAACTCGAAATTGATCTGAAGCTGCTTCTGTAATTTATTAAAATGGGGTAAAGCAAATAAAGTCATCCTTTTGTGGTCTCCTGGCCACTCCACCATTAGAGGAAATGAGGCAGCAGACCGATATGCAAGTCCCAGTCCTAGTATTGCTTTTTCCAAAACCCACTTGGCAGAAGGTATAAGGGACTGGGAGCAGAACTATAGGCAATTACTCTAGGAGTCCTCCATTGGGATGAAACAGGCCAAGAAATTATTCAGTTACAATATTAAACGTCTGGGAGAGGCACCGAGGATGAACCGCCAATCCGTAAGATCCCTTACCTGTTTTTAACGGCCATCTACATAAAATGATGGGAAGGTCCCTTGAGGACCAGTGCAGATTCTGTGACTGCGGTAAGGAGACATCGGAACACCTACTATTCACATGCGATGCTCTCATCCAAAAAATATTCAAGTTCCTCAATGCGTACATAATCCAGTGGCCGAACGCCGACCCACTGGAAATGCATCAGGTAGCGGCGTATATCAAGGATATAGACCTACATTTCACGTTAGAATCGCTAGGATGCACAATAGGCCTCAATTATCGCAGTGCTCTGGGCTACAAACACCCACCCTTTTGGAAAAAAAAACCTTAGTAATTTTTTTTTTGAAATTTTATTGGAGCGATTGGTGTTGCGCATTATAAACGGCATTATATACCGTAATATCTGAAAATTGCTTTTCCAAATTCTTCTAATTTTTTACTAAAGGGTATAAAAAATATAGAACTTTTCTCAAGGAGCACTACTACATAACGTTAGTTAGATTTGAACGTTACCTTAACGATTGTCTGCCTTAGAAAAAACTGGACCAATTTGTTTGATATAAGACAGTTTTGTAAGGTGTTGAAGTTTCCAAAAATTCGCACCTAAAACGTTGTCTCGGTTAAAAGATGCTTGTAAAATTGAGGGTATCTTTCATAAAGGGTCGCACGGGTACGTTTACACAAAAATCTATTATATTCCTCCCTTCCATATGACTTTCATTAGAATTAATATAAATAAACTCTCAATACAAAGTTAAACACGCAACTGACTAAAAACATTAATAAAAACCAAGTGACTACGAGTGATAAACGAGGTTTTCCAAATTCGAAAAAATTGGAGGAGCGTTCCAAGAATGTTTATGGTAAAATTGAACATTCAATATATTACCAAAAACTCTTAAACACTGTGTGTTACAAATAACATATGTATGTATATATTTTCCATACCTTGTATTCATACTCATTCGAACTATGTTGTATACCAAAAATTAATAATTAGAAAATTCGATCTTCAAATAATTATTTGTGTTTCCAAACCCTAAAAATATATAACACTAACAAAATACATAGCAAGCAAAACATATTTTTCATTTATGTAAGCATAAATAATTTGACAATATATTACTAACAAACATACAAAAATGAAAATGATTTTCCATATCATTATTATTTTTTGGTTAATGATAACAATACGATATGGGAAAATAATATTTCCTTAACATAAGAAGCATACATTGAAAATGACATGAAAAATATTATGTTTTATGTAAAGCACTCGGTAATAAAATATTTTTAATTGTAATCCTTTGTTAAAAATGATAGCTTGAAATTTAATGACGTAAAGTGTGTGTGTAGTGTGGTTTAGTGTGATTTTATTGTTGTTTTTCTTTCGAATTTTTGTATTACACTAAATCGAACATTTGGTTACCACGGTGGTTTACTATCCCGCTATGGAAAAAACATGATTTATTGTATCTTCCTCGAACTCAAACCTTTTTCGGGTACACTAATGACAGCCTTGCCCATCAGCATGCTTATAAATAATGTTCTTCAAAATCAAGAAAGTATAAACAACTAGCCCACAATAATTTATAAATCGATAGTTCAATAAACGGAGGATAAACCACAACTAATAATCATTAAAACAGACCAAGTCATTCAAATTAATCACCTAGTTAAATTTATTAACCAACACGTTTTATGTGTGTCGAGGAAGTACTTCTAGTCGTTGACACCATAATCGTTGACCAAATTACACAAATTAAAATATTAACAACTAATAATCTTTCTTATAAAAGCTCTTATCACCATCACTTATCTCTAGACTTATGAACACCAAAAAGTCAATATTTCTTTACAAAAAAAAAAAGCGCAAATTTTTATTTTCCCACAATTTCCCATCATTTTATCACATTTTTATCTTATATTTATTCTCGACAATTTATATTATAGAGACATACAGAAATAGGAGGACGAGAATTGTTAGATAAATAGCCCTAAAAGCTTTGAGTGACAGTAATTGGTATTTTCTCATTGCATTGTTGTTTTATTTAAGCTCAAACTCTAATTACCCACCAACTTTTGTAATTAATCTAAAATAATTTATCATATTAAAATAAAATAAAAAAAAAGACAGAAATTATAGAAATAAAATTAATTTTCACAAATTAATAATTTTCAGCAGATTTGTTACTTTTTTGTTTTTTTTTTTGTTTTGTGCTTTTTTAATTTTTTTATTTTATTTTGTGTAATGAAAATCCAGATATAACAACTACAACAAAAAAGAAATATAAAAAAAAAAAATCATAAATCTTTCGAGCAATTTGAAGTAGCATACCAACAACAAATGTAATAACAACGACCGTCAACAAATGAAAAGTTGGTTATTTGAAAGCTAAACGAAAGGAACGAGAGAATGAAAAAAAAATGTACTGTGTAAATAGGAGAGCAGCTTTTTTTATTATTATTTTCTTTTTTTTATTTAGCAATGAAAGAAAATCATAATTTTTTTTGTTTTTTCTACTGTACTCTACTCTAGGTACTACTTTTGTTTTATTCGGTATGTTGAAAAGAAAATTTATAATTTAAAAAAAAAAAAAAAAGTTGTTTTCTACCCATTTTCATATTATGTTTTGTGTATTTTTAAAATTGTGCTTGAGTTTTTTTTTTTTTTTTTTAATTTATATGTATGTATATTGTATGAAAATGCAATTTTCATAAATTGCATTCATAAATTTATGCTTATTTTAAATTGTATTTATTGTTTGTTGGATTGTATTTTTTATATTGCTCTCCTTGTCCTTTTTTTGTGCTGTTGTGTGTATTGCATCTTAAATTGGGTTTAGTTTTTTTTATAGTTTTAATTTTCGAAATTGGTTTACAAAAAAAATCCCTTCTCATTTAATTGTTTTGTTATAATTGGACATAAATTCGGTACTCCGAAAATTTATATTTACAAGTTTTCGGTTAATTTATAGTGCTGCTTGAAATTTTTACGAGCTAATAGTTTTTTTTTTTGAGTCCGCTGTAATTTGGAATGAGAAATGTTTATTTTTGATTCTATACTCGTTGTATTTTGTAAGCTCTGTTTGAGTTAAATTGATAGATAAAATTTTATATGAGAAGTACCTGTAGTAAATGAAATAAGTTTTGCTGACCATCAAAAAAAACATAATTTTAAGGTTATGAAGAACTTAGATAGTTTAAAAGTTTAAACTTTTTATTAAATAGTTTAAATATTTTAAACCATTTAAAAAGTTTTAAAGAATTTAGAGTATTATAAATATTTCCAAAAATGGAAATTAAAAATTTTACACTGAAACAACAAAATTAAAGAATTTAAAGAATTAAAATAATTAGAAAATTTTAGGAATGTAAAAAATCAAAAGCCTTTTTTAAAATATTGAATAAATGATTTAAAGTACATACAGAGACTCTCATCCAATTTATTTATTCATAATCATCTTTTATCGTTTATATTAACACTTATCTATCAGTCAACACATAATGATTTCATAATCATTAAGACATCTTATTACTTTTTACGACACTATATTATTATTGGTAAACTAAAAAGTAAATCCGTCTATATCCATTCGAACTATATCACTTACCTATAAAAATTTCCATTATATATCTGGAAAAACTTACAAGCTAACCGGAAAACATATCTTCGCTTGAACATAACACTTTTATACGTGAAAATAAAATTTTGAAAGAGTCACGGAAAATTACGGAAAAATGTAATGTTGATGAATACGTTTGTATAGCGATTTTACAACTTTGGCTTAGAAAATATTTAGAATTATGCGCTTATTGTTTGTAATTTAATATTATGTAAATGCGACTCACCTATTAATTATAAACTGACAACGAAAGTTGTATGTCCACGGAAATTGATTTAATGTTAATGAGTGAAGGTGTGTTTCACAACAGCCATAAGGAATTTTAAAAAATTAACGTATTTAAAGTATTTAAAAAAACTAGGATTAAAGGCAAGTTTTAAGTTGCATTCTTCCTTCGTTCTATCATTCTGAAATTTTTTTTAAACCAATAGTATTCTTTAAAAATGATGTTTTTTTTCTTCTGCCATTTTTGCAGCAGGATGGTTTTACTTTTTCTTTTCTACTGAACGAATATGAAAAGAAAGAGATCACAAGTAACAAAATGAAAGAGATGAAACTACGCTCGAAATTCTTTCAATTTACATTTGACAAAAATATTGTTTTTATTTTGTTGCGAGTTGTGTTAAATAGCGAGTTTTGCGAATTATTTTAATTAAACTTTTCATTTTTGTAAAAGATTATCGCTTGTGAAAATTTTATTTTCAATATTTGTTTATTCTATCCCAAAAATAATTATTTTATTTTTGGTATAGAATTTGAAATGGATAGCAAAATAATAGAATTGGTTAAAGGTGAGCGTATGTTGTACGACACGACCAACCGGTTGTACAAAAATAATTACGCCCAAAAAATTATGGGGGAAAATTTGGCGCAACAATTGGGCATTTCCAGTAAGTATATAATGGTAGTAATATTCAAAAATGTTTACTTAATGATAATTGTTTTTGAAGTTAAAGAGGCTCAGCCGAAATGGCGAAATTTAAAAACAACATATCGTTCTGCGCTCAACCAGCAGGAATGCCGAAGTGGAGATGGGGCAAAAATAATTAACAAGAAAAACCGTTTCGTCCTTTCTTGCAGTATTTCAGAAATTCTTTTAGAGATAATGTGTAAGAAAAAATTTAACATATATAATTTACAGATATTATAATTTATATTGGTTTTAAATTTTATTTGCAGAGAAACTGTTTCAAATATATCTTCAACTATTTCTATCGACCTAATGGAGCGGTTGAATGATAGTAACTTAAGCAGCAATCCCTTTCAGGAACTATTAAATATTACGGCTGAAAGTTTAGACGAAAGCGAATATGACGATAACAGGTTTGCCATTCTTTTTTCTCTGCCAAAAAAAACAGCTAATCAGAGACAGTAATTTTAAGTGACATGCTGGATACAAGGAAAGGCCACAGTAAACTTTTTTTTGAAAAAAACTGTGTAGAAACCATGTCTTTGCGAGGGTGTTGATTGTTTTTTCGTATCGGCTGGTGATGAATTTAAGCAAGTTGACAAAAAATTCTTCTTAGAAGCTAAAATCTCGATTATGATACGATTCAATTCTACGTGGATAAAACTAATGAAGAGAAAGAGAAGCACAACTAAAAGATTTTTATAATAAAATAATAAATTTAATTTAACAATAATAAAAACAAGATTTTATTTAACATTTAATTTTAAAAATTAAAGGAATTTATGGCGTTTAATTGTTTTTTTGAATAAAACTTTGATTAATTAAAACCACCACTTTTATAATTTATTTATTTATTGTAAATATTTTTAATTTATTTTGCACAGAATTTTAATAATATTTATATTTATCTTGCACCACCATTTTGTACGCGCACAACAATAAATCGGGTTGGAGTGGTCAATTGAAAATCCGAGACGAGACTGATTAATTTAATTTTGTTTTGTTTTGCGTTGTATGTCTTCGTCATGCGTCGTGCTGCGATTGAGCATGAAAAGGGAAACCCACTGGACCCACCTTCGATGTACCGGAGCTATTTTTTATGTAGTGTAAGTTAAGCGATGGCAACGTTGAGCGGCGTGGAAAAAGAGTATTAAGAACTTCCAGATTGGCGAAACCCGTCAATTTGACGGATTTCAGGATGATAACGAAAGAACTAATATGCTAACTAACTATACTAAAACGAGAGAACTAATTGATCAACGACTTCACAAATATGGAATGTTTTTGAAAAAAAAAGTTTTATCCACAATATGTGACGGAGCTTCACCAAATGTTAAATTTGGCAATGAATCGGAAGCTGAAATTGTTCTAAGTATGCACCACGGGTTACCCTTGGCATTACAGACATTTTGTATAAAAAAAATCATCCCGATTAGTGGAAGCAACAATAGAAACTAATGAAGTCGATGAATCTGATTGTGATGTTCTATATGATGATGAATTCGGAAATGAAGAATATTATGAAGTTGAATATTCTGCTGTTTCATTTCATTCCATGCATTAATTCAGTTTGCAGTATTGTACAATTTGTCAAGCGTTCACCTGTACGAAATACAATTTTACAGTAACATGTTAAGCAAAAGTTCACTGTTGAAATTGGTCTATGTTCAGACTCTAAAACACAATTTTGTTTACAAAAATTAAATATGCTCGAAAATATTTCCTAAATAATGCTTAAAGATATCTGTGATGCTTTGTCACCCGTACAAGAAGCAGTGGAAGCTTTGGGATGAAAATACGTTACAATAATAACGGCCGAAACCATAGTCACGTTTATGTTGAATAAAATTGGCCAGAAAAATATGGAAGTCAGCTAAAGTTTATTCAATTCATTGAAAAAGAGGATGTTGAGACGCAGAAATATTTTAATATCTTTGGCAAAGTATTTTTTAAAAGAACCAAAAACCAAATTACTCACTCAATCGGGAGTTTCTCTGCCATATTCGTCAAAAACGGAAATGCTTAATTTTGGTTAGCGATTATTGGAAATATTGTTTCAAATAGAATCAGAAAGCTTGCTGGATAGTAAGGCTAGTGAGATTACATAACAAATGTGTCTGTACAAAAACAGAAAAAGCCGTTAATGTTAACACTTTAAGAAAAGATTTAAATTTTGTTGAAGCAACTGGGAAAAGAACAAACAACTTATAATTGATTTTCAATGCCTTACTTACAGTAAGCCGTCTTATATATTTGCCTTATATCTGCCTTACAGAAGCCGTCTTATATATTTTTGTAATAAAAAAATAAATTTGTACGAGTATATCTTAATTGGAATTAAAACCAAAAACTATGAAAAAAAACTTTATTCAATGGCGTTTTTTAGCGAACTAACACTATAAGTGCGATTTTATTATAGAATACATTTATTTCTTTAAAAACCCGGTTATAATCGGTTAACAGCTTTTAAAAGAAACACGGCTTTAGTAAAACCTTGCACGGTTTTTTCTCACAAGACAATGGGCGCTTTTAGGTCCGCCAACTGTTGGCAACATGGTAAGTAAAATAAACATGTTGGGTTTTGCAAACTACTGATACATCAAAAATGAAATGCCAACACCGTTGGACTAAATGTCATTTTTTCATACATATCGAAATACATTTAGCTATCATAGTTTTGACGAATAGGGTTCTACGTTTAAATACGAGTATAAAAAAAGTTTATTACAATTTAAATAATTAATTAAACTATATTAAAACTTAATAAATAAAAACCAATTAATTGAAATACTTGTATACATGAAGACTGAGAATAAGTATAAATATGGTGTACTTAACCTCAATTAATAAAAGCGCTTTACTTATTTAAATGTATTTTTTTGTTTAAGCCACCTTCAAATGGACTATAGAGTCTACTCAATTGATAATTAACGAATACAAACAAAGAAGAAGTCAATTTCGGGATCCAAAAATAAAAAAAAAAAGATTTGTGGACTGAAATAAAAACACCTTTTGCGGAAATGGGATATGGTATTACAGTAGAGCTCGTGGATAGGAAATTTAGAAATTTAAAAAAAAACATAGACAGATATTAAAAACACCAGAACGGGGCCGGATAAATTGGGAGTATTTCAGTACGTTTGTTGAAATATTTAGTGTTGACAGGTCTATCAAACGCAATATCACACTGTCCTCCATGGTTGATGGAGATTTAACAGAATTTTCGGAAATCGTAGAACTCACATCTACTTATTCGCCAGAATGTACGAATAGAAAAACAGCTCTCAAGGATTATCGGCAACAGCAGTTGGACATAGAGAGGTCAAAGCTAGAAAAAATGGACAGATTAATAGAAAACGTGTTTAGAAACACTAAAATTCACGAAGAACGAAATAATTTGTTAAAACAAATTATTGATCGAAATGTTTAATTGTGATTTTAAATTAAATTATGTTCCTGAAATTTTAAATATTTTTTTTATATAAAAAATAAAATACATTTATATTAATTAATTCAAATTTTTATTATTTGTTTATGAAAAAACAATATCTGGTTATTTTTTTAAACTTAAGTATTTAAACTTAATAAATTGTTTCTTTTATTATTTGAGGTGGCGATATCAACATTACCCAATTCAATCTGCTCGTCGGGATCTGAGTCTACATCGTGTACGACAAATTCATCTCCAGGGAAAATGGCTCAGCACTAAATTATTATTTAAATTCATTATTATAACCTAAAATATAATATCCATTTATTACATTTTTCTTATTATGACACGACATACGATAAATTTTCACTCACTAAATTTTATATTATAAACCGAACTTGATGATATTCAACAGAACTTTTAATTTAATTCATTTCATTTCATTTCAATTTATTAATTTGTAAAGACGAAAAAACTGAAATGTTTTGTAAAGGTATAAAAAAATTTGACAAGTGATCCATCACATTCATTCAGGTAACATTTGTGATGGGAGCATGTATCATGCGAATGTGTTGTCGGGTCTGAAAGCGCGCAATGTCCAAAGATAAATTTACGGAAATCTTTCGATTCATTAGGTTTGATCAAAGACCTGAACATAGTTAATGTTTAACAAATGAAAATGTACTAATTCTAATTACAAAATATTACGATTTATGACAACACTATTGAAGTCTTCCAAAGGCTGTTAGGTTTTACAGCAAAACTAAATTTGGAGTTGATATAGATGACTAACTGGCACAGATACATAAACAGCGTTAAAGCAGAGTTCACAGATGGCCTATGCAAGTGTTTTATGAAATTTAAGATTTAGCGGCAATCAACGCGGAAGTATTATATAAGGAAACGACATGGCTAAATATGTCCAGAAAAAATTTCTTCTCCAATTGGTTTGCCGTTGAAGATAAAAGTGAATCCAGAAACATTCCTCAAATGTTATTAGAAATATAAGAAAAAACGAAACTGTTAATATACATATGTTCCAATTGCAAAAAATATATTTGTGGTAAATGCGAATTTGAGCGATTAAAACATTTTAAAAAAGTTAAAGAATTAATAATACTTAAATATTTTAGATAATTAAAAATTCATAAATTAGGAGAATTGCAAAATTTAACAATGTTTTATTAAGCGTTTCAAAGTTTTAAAGAATTAAGAAATTTGAATAGTTTTAACAATTTTTAAATGTAAAAATGTTAAAGATGTTACACCATTTAAATAATTTCGAGAATTTAAGATATTTACACATTTTATAGAATGAATTTAAAATCTTTAATATGATGTAAATAAACATCACTTACAAGCACGAAACTTTTCAGTCTACTTTTCTGTAAATATAGGCTTAGCTTATGATCATAAAATATGTAAAGTAGAACAAACACATTGGTAAATTAAAATCATCAATACAACCATATTTCAAAGAATTGTATTTTTCAAAATTTCTTTAACAATTTGTTAAATTATTTTAAAATTACTAATTAAAAAAAATATTGCAAAATAACCAATTTTATCAAAAAAAAAAAAATATCGGCTTACCATTATTTTTTTTCCTTTACGTCATCTCTCTCGTTTTTTCGTTTGTTTCTTTTATTTTATACCCTTCTTGAACGACTAAGCCGGCATCAATCATCTGCTGATATGAACTCAATAGCACCTTTTTCTTTCTCAATACTTATCACCAAGATAGCCCTGATCTCAGTTATTTGAAAAATTTCAGTCGTTCGTTGTGATCATTAAACAAAACTAGTATTGGCTTAATGGGGCTGAAATAATTTGTAGGGCTTTGCTTCACTGAATGAAATAAAAGACATAAAGTTCAAAGATTTTTATTGATTGAAATACATAGTTTTAAGAATTTGAAGAAATCAAAAATTTAAAAAAAAATTAAATACTTTAAGCGTACAAAAGAATTAAAACAATTTTAAAAATTTAAGGACTTAAAGAATTTGGAAAATATGAAGAATTTAAAAAATTTTAAAAGTAAAGAAAAAGATTTTACAGAATTTTAAGAATTTATAGAAACAACTTAAAGAAATTAAAGAAAATAGAAATGATATAATTTAGAGAAATTTAGGAATTTAAGAATATTTAAAAATGTGTGAGTAATTAAAAAAATTTTATTATTTAGAAAATTTAAACAATTCTTGGAAATTTAAAACTGTAAAAATGCTAAAGAAGTTACTTGAAGAAGTTCAAGAATATTAAAAATTTAAACAATTTAGAGAATTTAATAAGTGTAAAGAATTTCATGAATTTGGAGAACTTAAAAACATTAGAGGACTAAAAAATTTTATAAACAGAATTAAAAGAATTTAAAGATTTGACCAAAATAAGGTATTTGAAGAAGCATTTTTAAATTTCTTTTGGAAATTAATAAAAAATATTAAAAATTTAAAAAAAATTATAGAAATTAAAGAATTTAAAAAGTTAATAGGATTTATTAAAGTAGGAAAGAACTTTGCACAACATAAAATTATAAATGTTAATATATTAAAAATGTTTTAAGTATTGAAAGAGTTTTGAGATTTTTGGAATATAATGGATTTAACTAGTTTAAGCGATTGAATGATTTATAGATATTTAAGAATTCGAAGAATTTCATTAATTTAGTTAATTTAAAAAACTCTTAAAATTTACGGAATTTAAAAAGTTTTAAAGCTTAAGAAATTCGAAGAATTTGGATAATTGAAACAATTTAAAAAATTTAGAAACTAAGAGATACAAATACAGTTCTCAGATTTTAAAGAATTTAACAATTTTAGAAAAATTTAAAGGATTTAAAAAATGTAAGAATTCGAAAAATTTCAATTTTAAAATGTAAATAAGTTTAAAGTATTTAATGAATTTAAAATAATTAAAAATAAACGGTTTTAATTAATTTCGGCAATTAAATTTTCTAAAAAGGTTAACGAATTTCAAGAAATAAAGAATGTATAAAACTCCTTGATTTTAAAAAATTTAAAGAAAACCAGGCAAATTTAAACGATTTAAAGAATTTAAAGAAGTAAAGAATTTAAAAAATGCAAAAAATTAAACGAAGTTAAAGAAATTGGAATTATTTAAATGATTGGATGAAAGAGCCACACTATTTGTCTGCACTCGTGCAGATCACAAAATTTCTTCACATAAAATTAAAAACAAAATTAATTTCCATAAACAAAAATTCTAAACCATAATCTGCCTAAATGTAATTCGTGAACGTCCCCGGTCTAAGCCGTCATATAGCTATAATGATCTGTAATTAAAGTAAATCGAATTATTCATTTAGTAATTTATTAATTAATTCATTTTGTTTATATTTTTATTTGTTTGACCTTTCGTCAGCTGTTAAGTAAAAATACTAGAATTATTCTTAAAATAAATGAAATGCTACTATCTATTATAAAAGTTATTATAAATAATATTTATCTTAGTTTTAAACTTTTATAAAAATTAAGTTTGAATTACTTGCAGCAAAGCGATTGAATTAACCAATGAAAAATTGCCACCATGACCGCTAATGTTTATACATATTATATTTGTTATGGTTCACTAACTTGGGTGGACCCTTTTTTGATTTTAAGTCTATTTTTGTTTTTGTAATAAGCTCGATTTGGTATGTTGGCGCAGTAATGTCAAAATTAATCATAAAATAAATTGTAATCAAACATAAGTAAAAAAAAATCCGTTTACTATCTGTGTTTTTATTCAGTGACCATTCGTCAAATACGCGTTTTATAATACGTGATACATGTTTTGATTCCAGAGAAAATTGTTTGAGGAAAATACACCAGCTATCCACCAATAGCACACTTCTTACTTTCACCAACATCGCGTCGTCGATAATGTAGTTTGTCAATCCCTTATAGTCTATTGAGCGCGAAATCGCTCGGATTAATTTGTTCTCCAATTTTACTATTGAACCCAAGGGGATGTTTTAATAGCGAAATAGGTCCGAGATGTTATTTAGGTACAAATAATTTAAAAACTTTTATAATCATCACATTAAGCGCTACAAATTTATCACCGACTGCCCGGGCAACTAGTAGATTTACCGATAAGGCATCAGTGAGTATTTCGTAATAAATTCCTCACATAGAATTCTGCCAATTTTATTTATAATTAGATTTAAAATGTTTGTCGAAAGTAAATTACTTTTCATTTAAAATTAATTAACCGCTAAGGTTTATTTACGCATAAACTGACATTAGAAGTGCTCTGATCTGAAGAGGCGTTCTCACGCTACAGTAGTCTAAAGCATTGCAAATCGTAAGATACTCGCGGTATGGCTTTTCTCGGCGCTTGATAACTTCCTTGCAATTCCAAAATTTTGGTGTCGCTCACTTTTCCGATCGCCAGAGTCTGAGTTGTAAGACGTTGTCCCGTTAAAAAGAAACTAATTTTAAAAAAACAACAATTCAAATAAGATTTAAGGGTACGATTTCGTAGTATACCTTTGCTTTAAAAGGATCAATCATTAAATAAAATTAGGATTTGAAAACAAATCAGTCTCATGTTGCTATTTAAATTTTAATGAGTTTATAATTTGTTTTTCATTTTTGGAAATGTATCTAAGTTCTAATTAAAATATGTAATTATTTAGTCAAAACAAAGTATTTAGTGGCAAATTTCGTAAAACTCGAATGTAAACAATAAACGCACCAACCCAAATAAAATTCTGCAGCAATAATTTTAATGAGTCTTAATTGATTTTGGCTAAATAATTTGTTTTGAAAATCTACTCGAGTTTTGAAATTACCCATCCTCTCTACATTGCTCTATATTTCTAATGTTTATCACCATAACATTTTAAAATCAATGAACCTTAATATATTCAATAGCAAACCAATCCTCTACAAATAATTTCAAATTTCCCCCCGTGTGAACTTCTTAAACATAAATTTCAATCGAGACAAAACACAAATACAATAAAAATTCGATTAAATTACATTTTAATTTGCAACAAAATACTATCATTATTCATTCATTGAACTAATTTGATTTGATTTCAAAAATAAAAATCCATAAAAAAATTTGATCCCCGTTCCATTGCGTATGTATAACGAAATATCCAAGTTTTCAGGATATACAAATATCTCTGTATTTACAATATTTATGGCCAAAAAAAAAAAAAAAAAAATCTCCCCAAGAAGCAAAAAATAATAATTTGGGCTAGCAAAAAATGATAAATTGATTTTTTACATATTTTGACCTTTTCCTATTTGGCCATTTAGTGTGTTTATTATATCACACAATATATAGCTGATATTATAGAACGGGAAAATTCAGGGAATAAGAAAACAAAAATCGGAATTCCAATGATACATAACACCAAAAAGCTTTGCCACATTCCACATTTTTTTTTTCTTTTTTTTTTTAGTACCTCGGTCTCTTGTTTATACTATAAATAAATATACGAGAGTACAAATATATTCAGAATAAATTTGGAGATGAAAACGGAGCAAGGGGAAGTTGACATGAATGATAAATGACATGAAAAAGTGTTTTCCTGTTATTCCCATCATATTCCTCCTAACTATACTACTTGTGTATAAAGCTTTTTTTATTTACAAAATTTTCGTCTCTCCAACTTTTGATGGAAACATAAAGCTTTGTGGGTTTGAAAATTGTTATAACATTTTATGTGTATGAAATATGATTTTTTTTGTATTTTGACAAAATAATCATAACTTTCAACAAGTTAATTTCTTCCATATATCCTTAATGCCTTGCTTCATTTATTATTTTGTTAGAACCAAAAATAAAAAAAAGGTTTTCTCTCGTTTATACTGTGAGTTGATAAGACGTGGCATCTAAAGTGTCATACAAAATGAATTTTAGAAAAGTCTTTAAAAATGACATGATATAATAATAATAATAATAATAATAATTCAAATATTGCTATTCGATAAATGTCTTACACTAAAATGCATTTTATATTTTTATTGAAAATGACATGGCAACATGGCATTTTTATTGAAAATGACATCTCAACAGCTATCGATTTTTTTTTTCTTTTATTTCAATAAAATAAAATATTTTTAATGACTGTCATTTCCAGATATGAAGACAGGAAAATAATAAAAATGAAAAGCTATAAGTGGGTGCTACACATTTACAGCTACAATTGCTGTGTGTTAGATCATTTGTAAACGAAAGGTAATAAAAATGAAAATTTAATCATTGTGTAAGAAGATATTGGAATTGAACACATCTGGTACTATAATATGTACCCAGCGATTGGTGTCGACTTCTTCCGAAGAGATGGAGAAAAACGTAAAAAGTGTTAAGTATTATTCCGAATTTGTAGCACCATACCGTTGTACAGGTTTCAATTTTATTTTAAATCGTTTTGGACTAAAATGTTTAATTTATGTTTTCGAATAAAGTGGAATTTTTTATTGAGGTAGAGTTCGATATTATCCTACAAATAAAGTAGAATTTTTTGTTGGCTTGTAAAGAAATCGAGGTTTCCTAGATGTAATATCTGCCTATATATGAATATCAACCTGGAAATGAAAGCAAAGTACTACGCGAACTATGAAGCCGTGAATATGATCAATTAGAGACTCTCTAAACTTTTTTTAATTGATTACTCTATTAGAAGTTATAATAAAATACAATTACCATCATTATTGTTCAACCTTTTAGTCCTTATCAATTATTCATTCGTTCCTGCTCTGGTAAAATCAAAACTAGGTTGGATACAAGGGGAGAAATTTAAATTAGAACCTGTAAACTTACATATACATAACGAGTATTTCGACACAAAATTAAATATACAATTAAAACAATTGTTCCAAAGTAAAAGACGTGAAACTTCCTTTGTTCAGAAGTCAGACGAAAAATTGTGCGAATAAATAAATCTTTAGCTCAACCACAAACAGAAATAACGAAGGATATTATGTTGTGAGTTTGTCATTACAGGTGGATCCAATGTGCTCTGGAAATTCCTGGTTTATGGCAAAAATAGAATTTATGTATCTAGAGAAAAGTGAATAGGGATTCTGAATTAAAGATTCTCGTATGTTGTGAAAAGTTCATGGAAGGGCAAATTAACATTAGGTCATACAAAATTCATCCAATTTATGCCCGAATGGTATGCACCTCAACAAAATTAGGAGATGTTTTGATGACTGTTCCAAGACGGACAATAACACAGGTCTACAAAACGAAACTTTTTAAGAGATGTTTTTTTTTTTTTTTTTATACGTGATTTTATATAATTACTTCACGTGAGATATTTTTGCAAATCTCAAAATAAAAATAAATACAGACATTGTATATTTATTTATTTTACAAAATGATCAGTAGCGCTTCAAATATAATAAGCTACGTATTTTTAGTGCTTAACTCAATGGAATCTTCATCTTTTTGTCAGAAAACTTCGTTTTGTGGAATTTTTACTATAAACAGGAGGGTTAAAACGTTGTAACATTCAGCAGTAGTCTGCCACCATTGGTACATTCCATCCACCTTGGTAACGCCTCTCAATTTCTTTAATATCCTGGTGGAAACGTTCTACTTGCTCCTCGCTAACTGCCCCAAGAACCTTCCAACTCATGTTGCAGCCTAACACAAGAACATTTTCCAACATTTTGCTTGCCATCTTCCACGAACTGATTCATCAAACCCAATTTAATATGTAGAGGTGGCAATAAAATTCTTTTATGGCCAACTAATATATTGTGCTTTATATTTTTACTCCCAGGCGTTAGGTTTTCTCTTGTAGACCACTCCTTTTGTGCCCAATGTTTTTCTCGTGCTCGGCTGTCCCACTCACAAATGAAGTGAAATTCATCTTAATCCAAAACATATTCATCCTTTTCCAAATCAAATTCGCCTTTATCCAAATCAAATTCACCTTTATCCAAAACATATTCACTATTTTCCAAATCAATTTCATCGTTTATGAAAATATCACATTCAAATTAAAAACATCGGATTGAAGTCCTTTAACTCTCTGATAATTCGTATTTAGAATTTTTGAGATTCTGTGTGACCAATATTTTTGAGATTATTTCGCAATTGTTGAAAATTTAAAAATTATTCGAAATTTTTGATATTGGTCGGTGCCGTAAAAATTGTTTTCTCGATTCAGTGATGAACTAGTAAAAACTTAATTATTTGTATCGGTAGGCGGGGGAGCAACTAAACACTCTAAATATCTAATTCATAATAAAAATTTTAAATTTCAAAAATTTTGTAAAAGTTCCCTAAATATAAGGATTCTTAAATTTGACGAATTTCTAATTCTATACTAACTTTAAAGATTTAGATCTATAAACTCCCATTTTCCATATTTAACTTCCCAAATCAGCAATAATTTTATTAAATTCTAATATTTCTGCAATATAAATCTTCTAAATTTTCCTAAATTTCCTGATTTATTTGCTTTCCAAACTACGCGGCAAACTTCGTTAATTTCGAAAATCAATAGTTCCAATTAAAATTACGAATTTATGTTTATAAAATTTGTAATCCAAAATTAATTTTTCCACTATTAAAATTTCCCAACTTCAGAATTCTTAAATTTGATGAAATCCTTATTTAAGCTTCAAGGGGTTTCCGCTTTCTAAGTTCCTTACACTTAGGATGAATTTTAGAGTAAAGTTCAGGGTTAGTTTTAAAGAGGGTTTTCTAGTTAGTTTTAGGGTGATTTCTAGGGTAGGTTGAATTTTAAGATAAATAATTTTCTAGGTGAATTTTAACTAAAGTTTTAGGGATAATTTTAGAATGACTTGTACGTTGAATTTAAGAGTGAATTTCAAAATTAATTTGTTGTAATTTTAGGAAGAATTTTAAAGTAAATTTTTGGGTCATTTATGATTAATTTGATGAAGAATTTGGATTGAATTTTAGGATGAACTTTAAGGCTTTGTTGTACGATGAAGTTTAAGGTGCATTTTAAGGAAACTTTAAAGGTGATTTTTACCATTACATGGTAAATTTGGGAATGACGTCTAAGGTGAAGTTTATAATAAATTATAGGGCGAATTTTATACCCCTATTATATTACAGTATAGATTTGTTAACGTGTTATTTTGTACCTAGAGTTTAAAGTAAGTTTATTAAACTAAATAAATTATATTGGATTTATATCGGCTATACGGTTGAATTTGATTTGGAAAAGGATGAATATGTTTTGGATAAAGGTAAACTTGATTTGGATAAAGGCGAATGTAATTTGAAAACGGATGATTATTTTGTGAATAAAGGTGAATTTGATTTTGAAAAGGATGATTGTGTTTTGTAGAAGGTTAAACCTGAAGTGTAAAACCTATATATTAACTTTAAAAGAAAGTCTGCAAGCTCATGATCTTAATTCTGTTTCCGAATTGCTTGCAACGTTTTTCAAATCCGTTTATTCAATCGATAATGTTTCAACATCTCTCAAATTATTAATTGATAAATTGATTACGATGAATTCTAATTTTAATCCTATAAAAAGAATATCATCTTATTTGTTGCAAAGGACTCAACTGGTACGTATTGGTAAACATTATTCTAAGAAGTTTACAGTCTCACCTGGTGTTCCTCAGGGTAGTCATTTTGGTCCATTATTATTTATTCTATTTGTTAATGTTATTGTGACATATTTCAAGTTTTGTATGTGTCCGTTACGATCCGAAATGCTGCAAACGTTTTATTAGTACAACAAGAACTTAATTAGTTTACTGATTGGACTGTCGAAAATCGTTTAGCTCTCATTATCTCCAAATGTAAAACTATGTCATTAAAAAGTCAGTAAAACTATTACAGTTTACAAGACGTTGAAATTGATAGAGTTACTCAGTTTATTGATTTAGGTGTCTTGTTTATAGGTAACCTAAGTTTTACTAAACACACATAAATCATCATCATACTCTCTCAAGACATTATATATTTCTTTTGTAAGGCCTATTTTGGAATACGCTGTAGTTATCTGGAGTTCTACATAATTATAAAATCTTTAGCAATCGTAGTGAACGGATTCAAAAAAGTTAATTTCCGGATTTAGTTTACCTCTTTAAGCCGGTTGGTGTACACTTTTGAACCTTCATGGGAAATGATTCATGTAGTATTTGCTCGGGACGTAATTTGTACTAAGATTAATTGCCCGATATTACTTGACCTACATTCATTTGACGTTCCTACGAGAATTCTTCGTCAACGACAGTTAATGTTGAGTATTGATTTTCATCATACGACTTATGGAATTAATGAATCCGTCGCGCGTACTTCAAAATATTTGAACCAATATTCAGAATTTTTCGATTTTAACATTTTCCTATGTTATAAAATCTATTAGTATTGTAACCTTTGCTGTTACTGCTGGTAAATAAAAGAGGATTACCCAAATAAATACTGTCAATTTGTGGGATCAATTTCAATCTTCTCGTAAACTATCGCAAGAAGTTATAGGCGTTACTATTAGCGCAAAATTGAAATTGGTTCACAGCACTTTGGTGGAATATATGATCCAGCTCTAAAAGTTGCTAAGCATCATCATCATCTCAGACTAACTTACAACATGCATTTCACTTCAGCGAGAAATTGTTACGGGTGAATAATACTTTGAAATTATTTTTTTCCCTTCGGATAATTCTAATTTTTATGTTTATGGTACGTGTGAGTAATGTAAATTGTTCATCCTCATCAGGTCATTTGTTTGTGATCGCTAGTATCGAAGTAATTGTTCTTCTTTCTTACTATATATTTATTACTTTCATCGAGTTAGTTTCATACTGAAGATAGTGGAAAATATCTGACTAGATCGTAAGCGGGGCCTCAACAGTTTTTAATCACGCCAGGTTAACGCGTCTGCTTAGCCAAAACTTACCGAACGGTCGAGAAGATCTCAATTAGCATCCGCACTCCTCAGATGGCGTAGATGCTGGTTGTATAGCCTAAGATAGCTAATTGGGCCATTTAAGGGTACCTGCGATTGCACAAACAGACGTAACAGGGTTTAGATCTTGCGGGCGTTAGAATGATTTGTTTTGTTGTAGGTCGTGTTTTACATGAGAACTGCACCAGAACTCGATATATATTAAATTCCATTTATTAATAGTGTAGTGTACTTAACATAAATACACAGTGCTGAAACATCTAACAACAAATAATTAGAAATAGAGCCTGTTGACTAGTTACACTTGATACACCCAAAAGTTTATCGAGTGTAAAATATTTTAGAATATATTAAGTGTAGTTAAAAAGTAAGCTATAATTTTAATTATTTATTGTTACTTGTTATAGCAATGTACTTATACACATATTTATGTTAAGTATATTAGACATTCCAGCTTCATGCATTTCAGCTTTATTTATCGAGTTCTAGTGCACTTCTCCTGGAAAAACAACTTTTGTTAGTTTATTGATTAATAAAACTTAATAATTTAAGCAGAGTTGATTTTTAGGTGTTTAGAATAATAACAAGTTTGTTACAGCGATCACACAGTAGAGTTTTTTTCTATATACATATCTGTGATATTTTTTTTTAACACAAAAGCTCCCAGCAAACATACTTTTTTTGTTTGTTTATGTAAAGTAGTTTGTTTAAATATGTCTAAGTAGTAGGCGTTTTTGCGGTTTGAGTTTCTATTTCGGTGGTAGAAGCCTTTCAATTTATCGGAGCATCAAACGTTGTTATTATATGATTGACTAGTTTTTTTTATGAGTGATAACGTGGGTGGGTCGGGTCTTGTTGGTCTACGAAGTAAAGTGATTTTGACGTTTTGTTAACAAACACGAATGGATTGATCCATATTGATCCTAGTGTTTCCGACGACAGTGGGCCCGCCACTTTCAACTTAAGCTACCGTAAATATGAATCGTGCTGGCCAGCGCCACCTGTCAGCCTTAAGTATGTTATGTCTGGAAATGGATTGTATTGATGTGATTTATCAATGTATATCGCTAAAAAGTTCCGTTCAAATTTCGAATGGGAAATCTGGGTAAATTTAATTTTCATTAGAAACTGTATATATCGTTAGCATCTAGACTGTTTTCTCTCAACACTAGAAAAAATTCATTTTAAGTTTGCTTTTTGAAATCTGGAAAAATTCGATATCGTTTTTCGATTTTTTTTTTTGTTAATAAAAAAAGTTACGTCTAGAGGTCGATTGTATTTATCTCTTTTGTAAATAGATATCGCTGGAAAAAAAATCAGTTGAGGTTGCCCTTGGGAAATAGCGATTTTCCAAAAATCCCCAGAAATTTTGTATAAATCAGCCTCTAGACCATTATGTCTGGAGGTGTATTGCATTGATTTAATTTATATATAGCAAATATTACAAAAATCAGCTTCTGGCCTGTTATGTTTGGAAGGTGATTGCATTGATAAAGCAAATATTAGAAAAAATTAAGTTCGGGTTTTCCATAGGAATTCTGGGAAAACTTCCGGAAAATAATTATAGAAACATTGTATAAAGTCAGCCGGTCTGTATTGTGTTATGTCTAGAGGTCGATTGTATTTAAGTGATTTGCCAGTAGATATTGCTGAAAATAATCAATTGAAGTTGCCCCTGGGAAATCTGGGAAAATGCGATTTCCAAAATCTCATTAGAACTTTTAATAAAATCAGCCTTTGGATTGCATTGATGTGATTTGTAAATATCTAACGATGGAGAAAATTCAGCTCAAGTTTCCCGCAGAGAACTGGGAAAATTCGATTTTCCAAAAATCGCTAGAAATTTTGTTTAAATCAGCCTCTTGATATTATGTCTGATAATGTAATGCATTGATTTGATTTATGGCAAATACTAGAAAACATTAAGTTCAAATTTCGCTTGGGAAATTTGGGAAAATTCGTTTCCCCAAAAATTATTATAAACTTTGTATAAAGTCAGCTTATAGAGTGTTGTGTCTAGAATCGATTGTATTTATGTGATTTGTAAATAGATATCACTGGAAAAAATTTAGTTAAATGACCATGCGAAATCTGAAAAAAAGTGATTTTCCAAAAGTCATTAAAAACCTTTGTGTGAAATCAGCCTCTGGATTGCATTGGTGTTACTGTTGTTTATTAATATTTATCCCTGGAGTAAATTCAATTCAAGTTTCCCGTGGGAAATCTGGTAAATTCGGTTTCCCAAAAATCGCTAGAAATTTTGTGAAGATCTGCCTCTAGAGCATTATGTCTGGGGATGTATTGTATTGATTTGATAGTAAATACTAGAAACAATTTAGTTCAAATTTCGCTTCGGAACTTTGGGCAAATTCGATTTCCCAAAAATCATTAGAAACTTGGTATAGAGTCAGTCTCTCTGTAGAGTGTTATTTCTAAAAGTCGATTGGGTTTAAATGATCTGTAAGTAGATATTGCTGGAAAATATTCAGTTGAAGCTGCCCCTGGGAAATCTGGGAAAACACGATTTTTCAATAATTATTAAAATCGTCTATACAATCAGCCTCTGGACTGCATTGATGTCGGTCTCAGAAAATTTATACAAAAATCTTGTGTTATGTCTGGAAATATATTGCATTGATGTGCTTTGTAAATATCTATCGCTGGAGTAAATTCAGTTCAAGTTTCCTGTGGGAAATCTGGGAATATTTGATTTTCCAAAAATCGTTAGAAGTTTTTTATAAACTCAGCCTCTAGCATATTATGTTTGTAGAAGCATTGTATTGATATGAATACAAAAAGCTAAGCCTGTAAAAAAACTAAATTCAAATTATCCGTGGTAAATCTGGAATCTATATTTCCTGAATATCAATCGATACTTTGTATAATATCAGCAATTTTCTTGAACGTAAAATAATTCATGTAATTTCTAATATGCTATAATTCATGTAATTTGCATATGCATGTAATTTCTAATATGCAAACTAACTTAGCTCCAGAAATTTTTGGCTCGTTATGTCAGCTGTGTCGCGCACACTACATTGCTGTTTCTCCGTATTTTAAATTATGACAGAAAACCATTAGTAATCACTTTCAAAATAATTGGCTCAAATGTCCAACGGAGTGAGCTAAGCGGGCTTAACTGTGCTAATATAATCTGCGTTTATCGCTTAGTTTAGCTGAAATATGCAACGGGCCTTATGTTGGGAGATGGATTGCCTGTGAAAAATTTTGACAAATAAGATTTTTGAAAAATAATAAAAAAAATGGTTCAAAATCAGCCTTTAGAGTGCTATGTCTGGAGATGAATTGATATCGCTAGAAAAAAGTCAATTCACATCAAAAAAGTCCATCTCACTACTTAGTATTCTATCGGCTGATTTATTATCAATTTTAAATTTTTTTTAGGAATCTATAGATCGTGAAGATGATCTATCGTGAAGTAGGAAAAAAATTGTATGATAATTCATCTGTATTAGTACGATTCGCTAGTACTTAAAGCACAGCACATTCTGTATATATAGAATGTAAATTGTGGTATAATCAGTCCAGTCGCCGCGGCCTGATGAGAAGATTGATTTTTTTTCATAATCATAAGCTCATCAGTTCGAAACTAGATTGAATTCTCTTATAATCTTCGAAACATATTAAAAATCATTTAATTAAATAAATAGAATTATGTTTATTAGTCGGTTTCGTTCAATTACTGTTCGTAAATACTAATATACTTCTCGTGTTAATCGAAACACAATTAAAATGGTCTAACCACCGGTAGCATATTAGAAATTACATGAATTAATTAACATTCAACAAAAAAAATTAATAAAAAGAAAAAATTATCTACAATTTACCACGAGAAGGTAAAACGATGTTTCGCCACGAATAACTATTGGCAAAAGTTTTAATTGCTATATCCATGAAAACTTTTGACTGAATAATATCAAGTTGACAAAATTTTTTATTTTTGGTTGGGATAACACAACCAACATTGCCGTTTTTCCACTTTCAGCCGAAAACTTTTGGATGACATTAACAGGGTTCTGCATTGCCGACATTTTACTGTCAGCTGGAAACTTTCGACTTAATTTAACAGTATCAATTAAATGTATTTATTGCCATCATTTCGATTTATGTCATTCACCGTATTCTGCATATTATTTGTGTATGTCACTATACTCTTGCTTTAATATGTTGTTTTCTCGAATGTTTAGTATGTAGTAAAGATAAGGTATACGTGATACAGAATTGTCATAAATGACAATCTATGTTTTAAAAAATGTTTCCCTAAAATTGTTAATTGCCTTTACCTTATTGCTTTACATTGTGGAAAAAGTTGACGTAAAAACTCTTTCGGTGGGGCGTACGCATTGAAGCTTGTTTGGCATATACGAATGATACCGTTTTCAATAATAATTATTCCTCCCATCATACATATTATCATACCATTAAAATGTAACACCCTCAGGCTATCCTAATACCCAACCACTATACCATATTAAAGTCATTCGTCTTAACGCCATAACATTATACCATTACACCACCGTATCATCACATACCGGCATACCATCATACCATAATACCATATTACCATCAAACTTTCACACTATCAATTCATTATACCTTCATACTATCATACTATCATACCCTTAACCCATCAAACCAACAATCCTGAATACTATCTTGCAATTAAACGAACATACCACCATAACATGAAATAATTGTACACTCATACCAGCATAATATCATAACATCGAACCATTCATTATACTATGATTCCATCTTACTAATATTCTATCAAACTATCTTATTTATTTACATTTACATTTATTTACATTTGTTTATTTACATTTGTTTTATTTACATACATTTTGCATTAGCGACCACCCACCCCAATTAAATAATCTATCTTGAGCAGAAGCTCATTTATAACACATTAAAGAACTAAGGTGAGGTGGTTTAACAAATTATTCAATTAAAAAGAAAAAAAACTACAGCTTCATAGTTCACGATCAGCACCACTCCAGTCGCTCACATTCATCCTTTAAACTTTAATGCTTGTCTGGTGTAATTTTGTTTTCGTGTAACTGCCGACTTGCCTCAGAGCACCTACGTGGTTGCATTTTATTCTATAATAGAATGTTGGCATACGTAATTGTAATGCATATAAAATAAATATTTTTTGTAGAAAATAAAAACTATCGACTGCTTGACAGAAAATAAAAAATATCTTACCATTATACCATCATACCACCATACCATCACATCATAATAGAATCATACTATGATATAATCGTTCCATCACAAAATCATACTATCATTCTATCGTAGCAACATAACATCACACCATCTTACCATTATACCATCAAAGCTTTAAAACATCATATCATGTTGCAATCATACCAGCATACTATCATAACATCGTACCATTATACCATCTTTCCATCATATTAATATTCTATCAAACCATCGTACCATCATTCCATTATACTATCATCCTATCATACCATCATTTCATCGTACTATCCTACAATCATATAATCATACCATCACACAATCATACCATCACTCCATCATACCAGGCTACCATGATACCATCACACCGTCACACCATCATAACATCATACTATCGTACATCATCACCATAATCATTACAATCACAATAACAATCACGAGCGTCCTTAGGTTTTTAACAATAATTGTGTACAGTTTGGATCAAATCGACCATCGCCCGTAGATTTATATAAATATCAGACCTCAACAAATTTATGAACAAGATTTTTGGCACATACCTACCTACTATCTGTTATTTATCTCAATATCCAAAACCATTTTGCAATAATTTGTTGCACTCATATTTCACAATTAGTCAAATAAATACGCATTGACACATAACGTCTACTTGACCCGTATACTTACCATTTAGTAACAAATTTTATTATATTGAATTATTCATTTACAACATACAATGTTGAACTCGTATATAGCAATTTACCATCCATATATTAATTTTTATACAAAAAAAAAAAAACATTCAATTTTTATTTTCAATAATTTTTACAAATTTTTTTTATTAATTATTTTTTTTTTTTTCATTTTTATTTTAATTACATATTTATTTATTTAAAATTAAATTATATTAAGTGTATATGATATATTATGTATAGATTTATAATTTTTTTTTATTTTTTAATTATTTATTCATTTATTATAATTTAATTATAATATATATATATTTTAAATAATGACTATATATAATATTTTTTATTATTTTTTTTTTTGTTTTATTTTTCATCGATTTTTTATTATTATTTATTAATTATATTTTCAAACATAAGGCATTTTATTACAATTAATATTTACAGTTTCTTCTTTTTTTTAATAAAAAAATTATTTTAAAATTTTATAATTATATTAATACTATAAATATATACATATATAGTATATTATATTTAATAAATAATTAAATAATTTCTAAAATAATGTTTATCTATTTATTTATAATATGGTTGTTGTTAAATAATATTAAACAAATAACTAAATAATAAATTAATTCTAATTAATTAATATTTTACTTTTGATTTATACTTTTAAAATAGTGTTGTATTTACAAAATTAATTAACCGGAAAAATTATATAAATAAATAAAAACTTTTCTGCGTTAAATAAAAGAAAAAAAGAAATCATTTTTCGTGATTTCTATTTACTTAATTTTTATGTTTGTAAATGTTTTTTTTTTGTTATTTTTAATTTAATTATTTTGAACGAGTTTTCAGAAGTTACAATCTCTTAATTTTGATGCGTAGCAGTAGGTGGCACATTTCAAACGGTATGAAATGGATTTTACTGTTTTTTAGTGGGTGGTTTGTTTATGTACCGTGTGAACATAGACATTTTAATTAATTACCTTCAAATTATTTACGATATGATTGATGGGATGTTAGTAATAAGAAAATCGGTCGTAAAATATTGTAGCGCATTCATAAAATCACATTCAAAATTATTTCAAAAAACTGTTTTCCAAAATAAAATTTTTGTTCTTTTTCTTTTTTTATTTAAAAATAATTTTGTTTGTTTACTATTATGTCGTAATTATAAATATTTTGCTTTTTTTTATATTAAGAAATAAAAAAAAAAATGTTATCACATTCTTTTGACATTTTTATTTTAATAAAAAATAATGTTCATAATTTTTTCCCCAATTTCTAATTTTTATAATTTTTTATTTTTATTTTTTTCATTAATTTCATGGTAAATAAAAATATAATATATTTTTTTACTTAAGAAAATTAAAAGATAGTAATTAAAAAAATATAATTATGTATAGGTACTACAAATGAGATAAATGTTGATAAGATAATTTTTAATGAAATGTATGGTATACCTAAGCGAATGACTCTCCGAAAAAAGTTTCATTTTCATTAAAAATTATATCAAATTATTTTTAATTTTAATTCCCTAATTAATTTTTTATGTACATTAAAATAATAATTGTTTTTACCAGTACAAATAATAAATTAATTGATTGTTTTGCATTTTCATGTCTTATTTTAATATAATATTTATGTAAATGTCTATAAATTAATCCGAAAAATTAAACATGTTAAAAATAATAAATTATTTTAATAATTAATGTACGATTTTTTATTTTTTTAATAAATATTATGTCACATGAAAATAAGCAAAGTTCCAATTAGGGTAATTATATATAAAACTAATACATGTGTATTACGTGCTGATGAACTGCGAACGAGTAGCATAGCCTCCCGATTGTCCACCACATCTTGTCGCCGCTGTACCACGGTACCTTGTGTACCTTTCCAGAGGACAGGCGATAGACTGGCCAAACATCGGACTAACATTTGACCACCTCGGAAATGTTTACTTTCGACGTTAATTTGTAGACCTAGTACCGTTGTTTTTAGACCGTGCATATTAGTTAGTTCGGGGAAATGGATTAAATTTGCTGGATTTATTAGCTGGAATGAAAAAATAAAAAAGAAAAGTTAATTAATTTAATAATAAATCTACAATTTAAAAATTTTTAGAGAATTTTAAGTTGAAGGAAACAAAAGGAATATTTAAAAAATCCACATTGTAAATTTATTTTTCCCTAGAAAAAAATCACTTTTATGAGGTTTTTCCTTATTAAATACTAGAGGATCAAAATACTCAGGTATTTTAATACCCGCATGGTCGGTAGCATATTGTGAACATCCAGGTAATCCGGGAAGTTTAGAAAATGGTACTTAAGGCGCCCACTTCAAAATCAACGGCAGTAATTTTGTTGGTAGTTTTCCGAAAGTAGAACTTCACCGAGAAAAATTTTATGGTGAATTTTGAAATAAAGATGAGAAAGTATACCATTTAAGTTTTTCTCTTGAAAAATTACCAAGAAAATTACTGTCGACAGTTCTGGAGAAGCGTCTTCAATGCTATTAATTTAAAAATTGAGATTTTCTTGATTGAATGAAATAAAGAGCGCACTTTGAATGAGATAAATTACAGTGATTTGCATTCCAAACTATATTCGAACAATTTTTGTGTCAGGGATGGTGGTTAATTAAAATAGACTAATAATTGTTGTGTTGTGAGCTGCATCCACTTCTGTGCCAACCATATTTTTTTTTCTTATAAATTCCTTTACGTGCTACATTCTGGCACAACTATCAATTTTTAGGTAGTTTAAAATTTCGTTTTATTTTCTATTTTCATCACACCATCGCGGCTCAACCAAAAATTTGTGGATTGTTTAGGTTGCTCCGACCAACAGCATATAGTTCTAATATTCACGGCGTAAATCAGTTTTTTTGAGTCTTACACTTTAAACGAGCTTAAAGTAGCTTTTCTGAGTACAAACAAAAATCTCGAATACTCTCGAAAATCTGGAAAAATTTTGAAAATTTACCGAGCATTTAAAAATCTCGAAGAGCATTTAACAATATTCTCGAAAGTAACTGATAATCTTTTTATGAAGCAACTCTGAAAAATTTGAATTATCATCATCTCAACGTACTGATTCTGTGACAATACACAACTCAAACCTTTGTAAATTTTGAGGAATATCGAGAAATACGAATAACCTCTAAATGGTTCATATTCACAAAAAATGTTAAATATTAACCAAAAATTTGAATAAATTTAAAATCCTCGAATAATCTTGAAAAATCGCGAAACCATACTTAAAATCTGAAAAATTACAAGCAGACTGTGCAAACCCTTGAGTGATTTCAATAATATTAAATATTGGTTTTAATTTTTGATGTCATAAGGCACAAGGCGCTGTTTAAATCTGGAAATTATAATAAATCCAAAAATCTGAATTTAGAATCTCATCTATAAGATAAAAAAATTGAATTATACGCTCAATCTCTAACATATACTACTATATTACTATACATTACACTCAGTATCAAGCAAACCTCGAATAAGCTTCAGGAATTCCATAAAATATCAAAATCTCGATGTAAGTCAAACAGACTCGAATAATCTCGAAAAGCTCGAATAAGCTCGATATTTTCAAGAAATTTTGAATATTAGACTATAGGATTAAGCTCAGCTCGATGTGTTAATCACCACTAGTCTAATTAAATTAACAGATTAGGGTTTAGTTAGTGGCGCCACGGTTTGTGGTATCGATATTAAGACAAATATCAGCAATCTTGTTTGAGCTATTTTTTTTTTCATTTTGTTCAATAAATAAATCAAAATAAAAACAAAGTATATCTCAAAGTGTACTGAACTGAAATGGAATTTTCCCATGCTAAAACTGTTCTACATTGTACTAGACTATTCTTACTGGCAAAAACCATAATAATTCTAGGACTGTGGTCTGAGTATACAAAAAGGCTAATGAGATCAAATTGTATTATTCGTATTTGGAAAGCGATACTATAAAGATTAAATCGTTTGTTTTAAAAAGTGATTTAGTGCTATATAAAACTTATAATTGATCAGTAAAATTATGCGAATATCATAATAAGTGATTTTGTGAATCATCGTTAGTTCGAAAAAATTGAAGTGGATTGTTTTATTTACAATCCAGTGATTTAAACCTTGATTGACCAGGCAAAAACGTAACAATATATAAAACAAATTTTTTTGTACTTTAAAAAATGTAAATAATAGTTCAATTCATATTAAAATAGCGCAACATTTGTTTACAATTTTATTTCAACACTACATAAATTAAATGGCGCACTCGTTCTACTATCACTTAAACTAAACTCAATAAAAATAGATAAACTTTAAAACATCAAAAAAATTAATTCGCTAATCGCGCTTTGTCACTTATGTCGAAATAAAAAGTGATTAGCTAATCGCTAAAAAATTACTAATTACGCTTAGCTAATCTCTAGTCTGTTAGTGGTATAACCCAATGTCAAACCAATTCAAACTAAACTCGAACAATATTTATATTATTTATATGTAATGGAGGGAGTACGACACGAATTCCCAACATAACAATCTCGATTTAAAATCAGTAGTTTTATCGACTAAACCGCATGCCCGACCAGATAAATCATAATGCCGAAATATAATGCCAAAGTTAAAGTAAACGCACGTCATAATCTAAGTGCAGCAACTCGAATGTTCCGCACATTTAATCAGCATTACAGCGCAAGACACATTGAAGCTAGACGAAGTACGGCCGACTAGTATTATTAAATGTAAGGATATAGTCCGATTTTTCAAAAGTAAGACGTTAGTACGCGATTTATTAAATTAGAAACAAACGTTCATTAATCACCATTAACTAGTGCAAGAGGTGCCAACAAGATGGAATAGCGCATTTTATATGATACAACGAATTTTTAAACTAATCGAGCCGATAGGAAGATTCCATACTGATATTGTCCATTGAGGAAGTATACATATTAAAGGAGGGTTAGTAGCGTTATCCAAAATAAAATAATCCCCAAAAAAACAAAAAAATCAAGTTTTTTAAATATAACAAGTTTCTGTTTTAACACGTTTTATACGTTAGTGGATGGGCGCTGCCGCTGTCAGGTCCCCGCTTTGACGATTTTTCGAAATTCTAACATTTATTAAAATTGGAATAGTTTTAAAAAAATTGTATGTTTTTAATAATTACTCACATACAAAAATATAAAACTCCCCAAGGCCGCTTAGTATTGGTCCTTTCTGCGCAAGGGTGAGAAGAAATTATGTAGCTTCTCTTTGTTTATATTTTGCAGTTAACAAACATTTTATGGGGTTTTCCTATTTAATGGTGAACATTTTGTACTTTTTTAGGGTTTTTTTATATTCCCTGAAAAGAATATGACACGATTTTACCGCGCTTCAAAGAAGTCACCAGATATCTGAAAATAGTGTTACCATAACTTCAATAATCTCAATGGCTCATGGATTATATTTAAACTTTAAAGAAACTAAAATAAAAACCTCAAACTCTGAACAAGGGATAAAGCTTTGTACTCTGCACTCTTTACGCAAAAATTGATGCGGTCAGGATGGTAATTCTTTTAGAACATAGGTCTAAATCTGATGGTTTTCATACTGTTAAAGTTAGCCGAAAGTTGCCAGCCGAAAGTGAAAAGTCGATAATGCAGATTGCGTTAGTCCAGCCGAAAGTAATGGTAATACAGGTTGTCTAATCCCAGATGAAAGTAAAAATTCGATAATGCAGATTATAATTTTAACATTCCAGCCGAAAATAAAAAAAATTAGTAGTTATCAGCCTAAAGTAAATAGGATACATGGATTTAAATAAAAAATATTATAAATAGTTTTACGTGGAAAACTTTTTTTAACCTATTCGTAGAAAATATCGGCAAATCAAAAGAATCTACAAAATTGGAATAAAATCAGCCTCTAGTTTTATGTGATTTGTCAATAGCTATCGAATGACAAAATTCTGTTCAAGTTTCCCGTGGAAAATCTAGGAAAATTCGATTTTCCAAAAATCATTTCAAAATTTGTATAAAGTCAGCCTCTAGAGTGTTATGTCTGGAGATGAATTGCATTGACGTGATTTGTCAATAGCTATCGCAAGAAAAAAATTCAGTTCGAGTTGCCCGTGGGAAATCTGGGAAAATTCAAAAAAGTTTCCAGCCGAAAGTATGAAATGGATGAATAAAATCAGCCTCTAGAGTGTTATGTCTGGAGATGAATTGCATTGACGTGATTTGTCAATAGCTATCGCAGGAAAAAAATTCAGTTCAAGTTTTCCGTGGGAAATCTCGGAAAATTCGATTTTCCAAAAATTATTAGAAAATTTGTATAAAATCAGCCCGTAAAATGTTATGTCTGGAGATGGATTGCATTGATGTGATTTGTAAATAGCTATCGTAGGAAACAAATTCAGTTCAAGTTTCCCGTGGGAAATCTCGGAAAATGTAAAAGCGTTTCCAACCGAAAGTCAAAATGGATAAATAAAATCAGCCTCTAGAGTGTTATGTCTGGAGATAGAGTGCATTGATGTGACTTATCAATAGCTATCGCAGGAAAAAAATGTAGTTCAAGTTTCCCGTGGGAATCTAGGAAAATTCGATTTTCCAAAAATCATTTAAAAATTTGTATAAAATCAGCCTTTTGAGTGTTATGTCTGGATATGGATTGCATTGATGTGATTTGTCAATAGCAACCGCAGGGAAAAAATTCAGTTCAAGTTTCCCGTGGGAAATCTCGGAAAATTCAAAAAAGTTTCTAGCCGAAAGTAAGAAATGGATGAATAAAATCAGGCTCAAAAGTGTTATGTCTGGAGATGGATTGCATTGATGTGACATATTAATAGCTATCGCAGGAAAAAAATTCAGTTCAATTTTCCCGTGGGAAATCTCGGAAAACTCGATTTTCCAAAAATTATTAGAAAATTTGTATAAAATCAGCCTGTAGAGTGTTATGTCTGGAGATGGATTGCATTGGTGTGATTTGTCGATAGCTATCGCAGGAAAAAAAATCAGTTTAAGTTTCCTGTGGGAAATCTCGGAAAATGTAAAAGAGTTTCCAACCGAAAGTAAAAATGGATAATTAAATCCAGCTTCTAGAGTGTTATGTCTGGAGATAGAGTGCATTGATGTGACTTATCAATAGCTATCGCTGGAAAAAAATTCAGTTCAATTTTCCCGTGGGAAATCTAGGAAAATTCTATTTTCCAAAATTTAAAATCCCGAGATTTCCCAAGAGCAACTTGAACTGAATTTTTTTCCTTCGATAGCTATTTACAAATCACATCAATGCAATCCATCTCCAGACGTAACACTCTAGTGGCTGATTTAATACAATTTTTTTTAATAATTTTTGGAAAATCTAATTTTTCGAGATTTCCCACGAACAACTTGAACTGATTTTTTTTCCTGCGATAGCTATTGACAAGTCACATCAATGCAATCCATCTCCAGACATAACGGGAAAGCGCAATGAAATATTTGAATCAGGACGTGTATTTAGAACAATGTTACAAATTATAAGCGACTGACAGTGGCTTTGCTAACCTATTAACATAAAAATGATTAGTTGGTTTCAACAAAAACTAATTATATAAATTTGGTTATCTTTTTTCTTTACATAGCTAAAACCATTTATGTTATGGTTAAAAGCTTATATTGTATATTCATTTTAGGCCAACGTTCGGTGGATTTATTCTAGCATCGTCATTATTATTAGTAATCTGCCTGACGATGATGGAATAACGCAATTTGACAAATAACGTACAAAATTTACGTAAGCTTCATGATTAGGCAATTGAAAAACCAATAGTTTTCTTAATTTTTTTTAAATATTTCAGTGGTTACAAGGCGTAACCGCTTGAGTTGACTTCGTGGTTATTTTGATATAATATATTTGCTTAATGGATTAAACTAATTGTTTCTGTTAAAAAAAATGAATTATCATCAAGCCAACATTCACTATAAGAAAATAATGAAAATCTGTTCAAACAGGTTCAAGTTTTGGGAATGGATGTAATGAAGAAAGTGATACTGCTAAAATAGGCAATGCTGCAACTGTCCACGAACATGACTATCAAATAGAATACAAATTTCATCATCCGATGATAATTATCTTGGATTAGATGGTTCGAAGTTTGGATCCTTTATGGAATCATCGCAAGATTCGAATCCAAAATTATAATGGATAGAGGATCCAAACTTCGAACGATCTAATTCAGGACTATCTTGGGTTGATGAAATAAATACAACCACTAATATTCATTAAATGGCAATGGAAATCGAAAATGCTTTCTGTGATGCCCCATTTAATGTTAAATAAAAACGAAAGCTGAAGAAACTGGACCGAAACCTTGGAAAGTCTTATGAAACCATGAAGGCAAACGTGGTACAGGCAAGAAAATTTGAGCCTCTCGAAAAATGACAGAAAAAATGCCAAGGTAAAATTTCCATTCTCAACAGAGAATTTTGTATATTGCGTCGTGCATTGATATTAAAGATAAAAAAACTATAAAACTTCAAAAGTTTGCAGCAGCCCCAAGAAATAGGTTGAATACAATGGTTCATTCGGTAAACGCTTTGGCCTTAAACGGCCTTAAAAACAACCAATGAGCCATTAATCGCGTAGGGACACAACCATATGCGAGCAGCACACTTCAGTGAGTTTATTCAGAAACCATTAAAGGCGAGCGTTAATTGTTTTATTTTTTGCTTTAATATAAAACTTGACTACTTGACTTATTTGTTTTAAAGGTATATGGGGTTAAAATTTAAATCACCAACTTCGCGTTTATCTGCAAGACTTGCGATATATTAAAAACATAAATAGCTATTGCCGAACCGGATTCTGCAGAAAAAATTAATTTAGTATCAGATCAAAATCGTTTGGAAGTGAAGATCTAGCATATAAATCCAAGAAGAATTATGAACTAACGTCAACAAATAATTTAACAATTAAAACAATCCTTTAGTTTTCGACCTGCAACAATACCTCCCTAAACGCTACGACTTATCTGCAGTAATCGATCAGCTTTTATAAAAGACAGCTCTGGATAAAATCTCAAAATCGATGGTTATGCTACAAATGATCCTTACTGCTTTATGTGGCATGACGCAGAAGGAGCCCACGCTGGAATTAATATTGCATCATAAAATTTTAAACTTAAAATATGCTATTAAGGATTTAATTTGTCTGTCTGTAATCAATTGATTCTTTCGGCTTTTTTTATAGACAAATATATTAATTGTACATGGCAATCTCAATATTTTCGATTTGGTAAATCAGCAAAATAAAGAGGCCAATCCCACACATAATATCAGTAGATATGTTATAAGGGATTGAGTCACATCGAAATAATTGATCGTAATATGTTCTTCTTCCCAGGGGACACGCATTTTGAGATGATATTGACAATTCACTCTTTGATGACCACTCAACAGAACCACAAAAAAGAGAAAGTTAAATACACAACAACGCCACCATACGTGGCCACCTATAGGTGTTTTTTGGGTCACTGAACATGAATCAAAATACTAAATTACTCTATATTGTCACATTTTTCGCGAACCTAAAAAAGGGTCGGCATTAAGGCTTCGGATTCGTGTTCAGCGACCCAAAAAAAAACACCTAGTACATGTGGTGGCTTTCTTGTGGTCCTGTGTAATTCACCATCCGAAGTTAAGTATTAGGCACAGCTAATTTTTATGTGGCCCAAGATTAATGAAAATGTCGAAATATTTGTGTGGAAAAATGTATAAAGTGGCTTAGATATGACAAAGTAAACTTTGGCATTAAAAGCAATAAAAACCCTGTAAACATCGCGTAACAATTAAACATACACCGGCAAGTGATTTCAACGATACAACAAGGCTTATTTAGAAATTGAACACTATTCGCAAATTATTAGCCATGAAATGAAAAAAGATTTAATGAATTGATTGCCATTTATAGATCCATGCTTCGATAATTTTTACAAATTTCTTTACAACGGAAATGATTAACCAATTAACAGTAATATCAACTGCGATGTAAACTAAGTATTGAATTGTGATTGCATTATTAAATGAAATCATTCCATTTTTGATTTATTATTGAAATCGGCAATTTTATCAATAAGATTCTTTCGGCTTTTTATAGACAAAACATATTAAAAATATTGGCATTCACAACATTTTCGACTTGTTAATCAGAAAAAATGAAGAGGCCTATCATTTATAAATATATCTACCAGAAAAAAAGTAGAAATATCAAAATACCCCCCGTACTTTAACCCGAGGTCAATACAAAGTGTATCGACTCCAAAAAATGAAAACTTTCCTTGAGCTTTCTATGTGGTAGTTTGGTTTCGTACTGACCAGTTCGTACAAAACCAAAGTTCGGTCTGCTCATCAGGTAGCTACGACCTAACTACAAAAATACAATTATACCTTCATACATTACAGTTTTAATATATTTTGTCTATAAAAAGCCGAAAGAATCTTATTGATTTAATACAGACAAACTTACTCTTTATATTATTTGTGTGGGCATAGAACACACAGCAATGAGAGTTTTCCTTGAGTTTTTTATTTGGTAAACTTTATAATTCGCTAATTCAATGCGTTCTTGCCTCATACGTAATGTATGCATTTTTAATTTAAAATTAATCGACACGACGTATAGTAACCAAATGGTAAGATATAATACTCAAAAAGTTAAGCAAATAATTACTGAATTAGTTTCAGTTTATCTTAATTAATATTGTAATGTATTCTTTTTTATTCCCGCGTGCTTTTTTGAATCATTGTTAGAAAACTAACAACCCAATTTCCATAGTCCTGCCACTTTATATGCCAAATGTCGCATCTCGTATCACTTAGATAAAAATTGATATCCTCGAAGACGGTCCAAGTGACGCGGATTATACATAAAACTTAAAAACGTCAAACCCGACCATGCGAGCAATGAAATTTAAGCCACGTAAATGTAGCGACACAAAATAACATGGAGCGACTATGGAAATTGAGTTGTAACATAATAATAAGCTAATAATAATTATTATTTCTATTTACAGTTTTTAGGTTCTTTTTTTAAAATCCGAGGTTGAAGGGTGGAGAATCAACAAAAATATTCTAGAAAAATTAATTGACACAGAAACTCTTAATAATTTTACTTGAACCGGCGCATAAAATACATAGAAAGGTATAGATTAATTAATTATTTTTATTTTGCGAGTTTATTTGAATCGAAACCAAATAATCTAGTTGTAGTGTAGACAATTTTTAGTGCGAAACTTAAAACGATTAACTTTCAATAGTTTCTGTTTATTACATTCAAGCGACAAGAAGGATAGATTGAAATATACTTGTGAGTTGAGGAAATATTAGTTTCCTAAAGCCATAACGATTTTTTATATTGATTTGTTTTAAAAGAAAATAAAGATGTAAACCTAAAACAAAATTAAAGGTGCCTGCAAGCATAACCTATACTGGAGTTTCAAGGATTGATAAATTAGCTTAAAACAGTTCTATAACTAATCCAATTTGATCTGGTAAATGGGATTAGTTTATTATTTACTCATAGATAGACCAGATATTTACTCGTTTTATTTAAATTTTTCTCATTTTCGTTATAATCCTTGTCCTACTCGTGGCTTCGATGTAATAAAATCATAACCATAACTAATATTATTTTAATTATTTATTTAAGCAAAAAATAAAAAAAAAAGCATTTGCAAACTTGTCGAAATTGTCAATAAGCTAGGTTTCCCGGAAATAAGCAAAGCAGATTTCAGAAAAAGTGTTATGGATGTCCTTAAGCGTACTGCAGAGAGATATCGTTATGCTCATAAGTTAGATGATAATAATAAGCTTTAATTGCTGAAAGTTAATAATACTCGTAGTTAATTTAATATATTTAAGATACAATAGACGGTTGAAGGTAGTTGAGGTATCTAATACATTTAAGATACAATAATATTAGGTGGATAAACATGAATTTTTGTTTAAAATGAATTTTTCAGAAAAACCATTTTCTTACAAATTATAAACTAAACTATAAGGAACTCAGATTTACTTAAATTAATTAAAAACAATTTTATTTTTATTAATTGAAATAATATTTGTTGATTTTGTTGTTTTCGATTGTTATATTTGTTTAAATGTATTACATATTATATATAATGTATTCATATTTATATGATTCAAAATAAATAAAATGAAAATAATCGATATGTTTTGAATTTTTTATGTAATAATTTATTTTATAAAATCATAACCTGAAAAAATTAATAAACTGACTTCCCAATGTGCCCCAAAACAATCTAGCAAATTTTAGTCAATTTGGTCTCTCTATTGTTATAAATAAATGACCGTAAAAAGACCGATCTGTTTTAATACCTTTTTGCTGTCAATTTCGGCTGACAAAAGACGGTATGGTTTTATCGAGGTTATTCGTCCGTAATTTGTTAGTCAATTGTATTGGATAAATGTCTAATTTTCATATTGTTTTAAACTTTAAACATCTCATTACATGTATCCAAAATTATTTTCCTATCCAGACATATTAAACTAAATTAAGTTTCACGTAGTATTCTTGAGATTCCAGGAGGTGTTTACAAAATTTTATTTTTAAATTAAAAATATCAAAATAATCATGATATTCCTATTTTCTAATCAAACATACGTTTTAAACTATCGATGCTAATTTCAACTGAAAATTTTAGTTTTCGACCCAACTAGTGCGGAGCCATCATAGTACTTTCTCCCCAATGAGCATACGAACGAGAGGCTTTAAATTGAATGAAAACGATTAAGAATATTAATTATCAAGGGACACAACAAATCCTGCTAGATTTGTCGTAAACATTTTAAAGGCTTAAGGAGGAGAACCTGTTACGTTTAAAATATGGTGTTCTAAATATTAGGTGCATTTAAAATACAAATTTTACCTTTGTACTAAAAAGTATATGTACTAAAACTAGAAATGTATTACTTATATAAATTAGGTATACATTCTGTCAAAAAAGTACCATTATGTTGCTGTTTTTGTTCATTATGATGTACTAAAAAGTTTATGTACTAAAACTAGAAATGTATTATTTATCCAAATTAGATATACATTCTGTCAAAAAAGTACCATTCTGTTGCTGTTATAGTTCATTATGATGCTTTGAGCGCGATCTGTCAACCAGTTTGTTTGCAGCAGTTGGATATGTCAGTCGACCTAGTGCACAGCGATTTTTACGATGTACGAAATTATTGAACAATGACACATCGCCTGATTTAGTACCAGATGACTTTTTCCTGTTTCCAAGACTCAAATTGCTACTATGTAGAACCCGTTTTACCTTCATTGAAGCCAGAATCCGTCCTGGAAAGTGCCTATAGAAAAATGATTCGATGAGTGGGAAAACGCCAGATGTGTATATCGTCAAATAGGGGATAATTTGAAGGCGATAAAATAAAATTTTATGATTGAACTTAAAATTTGTGTTTATTTAACAATTCCCGGTACTTTTTTGACAGAATGTATCTTCAGAAAAAACTATTTCTAGCAAAGCTAGTTGAAAATATTGAATGAATTTATTGTTCCACATTATCGGTTGTATATGTATGTATTTCGTTAAGCATTTTGTTCTAGCTCGGCTTGAAATAGATTGCTCTTAGGGCGCTAAATAAATTTAGATTAATATAAATAAAATAATAACATCTTAGAACCGTTATAATTTTTAGTACAAAATGAAAATTATATTTTAAGTACGATTAATAAATTTGACAACTAAAAAAATAATAGTTGTTTCTGTGCTAAATATTTAAAATTAGTACATATTAGTATTTGCACTGTTTAGTCCTTATACAAACAGTACAAATACCAATATGTACTAATTTTAAACATATGAATGTAAATACATAACAACTTGAGAGAAGAAATAGCTTTTTTCTAAATATGCATCTAATTTCGATAAATAATATATTAGTGGGTAGTAGAGTACTAGTTTCAGTAAATATTTTTTTTTAGTACAAAGCTAAAATTTGTAATTTGAAAGCATCTACTATTTAGAATCACATTTTTCAACATAATAGAATAGGTTTAAAAGTTTACCAAGGTCATCATTACCTCTACTAATTTGCCAAACGGGTTTGGTTAATTTGCCACCAAATGGTAACGGAAACTTCATGTTTTCATAAGAAACAAGAGCCCGGCTCTATGATATCAGCCATAATGGTATCTTTGAATTTCCATTGAAATGTTAACCTATCAGTCTTTAAATTTAACTTTATCATGAAATAACCATCAATCTACTATGTTCGTTCAGTCTGACCTGCCACGACACTTATTACGGTTTTTATGGTATGCTGCCATTTGTCGATTAAACCGTAAGCTTTAGGATATTACGCTGCCTTTTGTTAATGTTTAAGGCTTATAAGATTTGCTAGCTGGAATCGGAACCAAATTTTCGTCCTTATTCCTTCAGTTAATTTTCCCCAATAAATTGGATTTCCAAAATTTATTTACACAAAAAGTTCTTAAAATAAAAGATTTCGCGCAAAATAACCAATCCACCATTTTGCAATTTTGGCAATATTTTATTCACTTTATTTGAAAATTATAGACCTAGTGGAAAAATGTTTTAGATAATATTGTAGTTCCTTGATTTATGAAAGAACAAAGAGGTATTTTCAAGGTCAATTTTTCTTTTGATTGAGAGATTAAGATGCGACCCTTTATTTTTTGAGATACTTATGCTTTTGCAAACTTCAGTGGTAAAATCACCAAGACGAATGTTTTGCTGTGTTTTGCTACTTGAATGCCTGGGATTTAACTCCCGATGACCCTCAGCAAAATTATTGGCAACCACCACTTCTACCATCCAGGTGCCATCTCAATAGAGATAACATCGCCAACTGTCCAGCAAACTGCAGGAAGTATTTTCGATAAAGATACAATAGTTCATGAATCCGCAATTAATCAGCATCACGACGATGATATTTTTATTTTAGCAGAGAAGTAGTTTGACGATAGTCCTAATATGCTTTGTAAAATCCTTGTGCTCTGTTGAATTTGAAATAATGAAAAATCATTTTCTGACTAATCGAATTTTAAACACAGCTGGATGTAATACATAATTAAAAATATCGAGTTGGATGGGTGTACCACAACCTTCTAAAAAAAAAAAAAAAAAAAACTTGGAAAATAAATTTCTCCAAAAAATATAATCTCGAACAATAAAATCTCGACGCGACAAAATCTCGAAAATCAAACATTTCGATAAAAATCTCGAAACCAAAAAATCTCAAAAACAAACATCTTTGATTAATATGAGTTTCTGCGGCAAAGATTACGATCCGCGCGCACAAATATTATAACCTTTCCCCGAAAATCTCGCCGTAATTCGAAATTTTTGTAAACTCTGGAAATTGAGAAACAAGCCCAACAGAGAACACAGAACAGAATAATTTCTACAGGGTCCGAATGATAAGAGCTTTCTTAAGAAAACCTTACGTCGGTCTAAGGATCACTAGAAAAAAAAATCCAACCCATAAATTAGCAGAAAAAAATATTTTGATGCAAACAAATTTCATTGCGACTTTGGTTACAACTTTTCTTCAAATTTTAATATTAACTTGTGCCGAGCTTAGATAATTGTATCTGAATTTTGAATTTTAGGATTTTTTTTCTAGATAAGGTAGCAATTAGCAAACGAAGTGAATAATTTCGGTCGTGACTGTGTCAAGAAAAGAAGAAAGAAAACATTTTACAATAAAAATAATTTTAGCAGACAGTTAAGAGCGGTTTTTAACGGAATTTACTACTAACATTGGATATGATGGAGGCTTAAGTTCGAAAATAAAATCGAATTTTGCAAATCTTTAAAAAAAGTTATCTCGAACTAAAACTCTCAACAAAAAGATTTCTCCACATAAAAATATCGAAAATAAAAATTAACGATTTTTGATCAGATTTGATATTTATATTAGGGCCCTAACATTTTTTAAGACTCCTTTTTCTCGCTCAAACACCTCAAAAGCATTTAATGTGTCTTGATTTTTATGCGATTAAGTCTTCGCATTGGGTATTTTTTTGTTTCGAGATTTTTAAAAACTATTTTTAAGATTTTGTCCAAAGCAGATTTTTCCTTTCTAGAAAACGTTTTAGATTATATAAAAAAAATTATTGTCACATTGTGATGCCAACGACGATTTAATTTGCGATCTATTTCGCGAATGAGATCGCTGACTTATATTGTTATGATCGTGGTGAAGTGAAAAACAGGGTTGAGTTCCAAAAACAAAATTGGCCTATGGAGATGAAGAAACAACCTGATGAATATTAGAATTTAACTGAAATGCTTAGATCACCAATTTAGAGAAAATTGCCTGATTAGCCATCGTACAGAATCATATTTTATTTCTAATTATCATTTTTTTACTTTAATTTGAATTACACACACTGAAACAATTGACTTATTTCGTCTCGTATGAACCAATGGTTAATTTTCAGTCTTTTTATTGTCCTAATTAAAGCATGTGAAGTTATCCCAGTTTTTCATCCCAGAAAAAATAAAAATGTTCTTCAGGTAACACTATCTCATCCCATCACAGTTTTTTTCTATACATATTAGCAATGCAAATAAAAAATAAAATGATGATTACATTTTTTCATCCCATCCCAGCTTTTTCTATATAGTGTATTTCGAATACAAAATATTCAATATAAAATAATCAAAATTTTAAATTCTTTATTACCGATCTCATAAGAACTTAGTAGGCCGGAATTGATTCTTTACATTTTGAGTTGGTAGAAGTATAAACTAACTTTGATGAAAATCTAAGATCAGCCGTATGGGTGGAATTTCCACAATCGGCCAACTTTCAAATGGGTTCATATAAAATAATCAAAATTTTAAATTCTTTATTACCGATCTCATAAGAACCTAGTAGGCCGGAAATGATTCTTTATATTTTAGCTATCTGGAAGTTGGCCGATTATGGAAATTGCACCCATACGGCTGATCTAAGATTTTTACCAAAGTTAGTCTATACTATTACCAACTCAAAATATAAAAAATCATTTCCGCCCTACTAAGTTCTTATGAGATCAGTAATAAAGAATTTAAAATTTTGAATATTTTATATGAACCAATTTGGAAGTTAGCCGATTGTGGAAATTGCACCCATACGGCTAATCTTAGATTTTTACTAAAGTTAGTCTATACTATTACCAACTCAAAATTTAAAGAATCAATTCCGGCCTACTAAGTTCTTATGATATCGTTAATAAAGAATTTAAAATTTTGATTGTTTATATAAAGCTATCTGGAAGTTGGCCGATTGTGGAAATTGAAAGCATACGGCTGATCTAAGATTTTCACCAAAGTTAGTCTATATTATTACCAACTCAAAATATAAAGAATCATTTCCGGCCTACTTAGTTCTTATGAGATCAGTAATAAAGAATTTAAAATTTTGATTATTTTATATGGACCCATTTGGAAGTTGGCCGATTGTGGAAATTGCGCTCATACGGCTGATCTTAGATTTTCACCAAAGTAAGTTTATACTATTACCAACTCAAAATGTAAAGAATCAATTCCGTCCTACTAAGTTCTTATGAGATCGGTAATAAAGAATTTAAAATTTTGATTGTTGTATATGAACCCATTTGGAAGTTGGCCGATTGTGGAAATTGCACCAATACGGCTGATCTTAGATTATAACTAATGTTAGCCTATACTATTACCAACTCAATATATAAAAATCATTTCCGGCCTACTAAGTTCTGATGAGATCGCTAATAAAGAATTTAAAATTTTGATTATTTTATATGAACCCATTTGGAAGTTGGCCGATTGTGGAAATTGCACCCATACGGCTGATCTTAGATTTTCACCAAAGTTAGTCTATACTATTACCAACTCTAAATATAAAATCATTTCCGGCCTACTTAGTTCTTATGAGATCAGTAATAGAGAATTTAAAATTTTGAATATTTTATTTGAACCCATTTGGAAGTTGGCCGATTGTGGAAATTGCGCTCATACGGCTGATCTTAGATTTTCACCAATGTAAGTTTATACTATTACCAACTCAAAATATAAAGAATCAATTCCAGCCTACTAAGTTCTTATGAGATCGGTAATAAAGAATTTAAAATTTTGATTGTTTTATATGAAGCTATCTGGAAGTTGGCCGATTGTGGAAATTGCACCTATACGGCTGATCTAAGATTTTCACCAAAGTTAGTCTATACTATTACCAAGCCAAAATATAAAAAATCATTTTTGGCCTACTAAGTTCTTATGAGATCGGTAATAAAGAATTTAAAATTTTGATTGTTGTATATGAAGCTATCTGGAAGTTGGCCGATTGTGGAAAATGCACGCATACGGCTGATCTTAGATTTTCACCAAAGTTAGTCTATACTATAACCAACTCAAAATATAAAGAATCATTTCCGGCCTACTAAGTTCTTATGAGATCAGTAATAAAGAATTTAAAATTTTGATTGTTTATATAAAGCTATCTGGAAGTTGGCCGATTGTGGAAATTCCACCTATACGGCTGATCTTAGATTTTCATCAAAGTTAGTTTATACTATTACCAACTCTAAATATAAAATCATTTCCGGCCTACTTAGTTCTTATGAGATCAGTAATAAAGAATTTAAAATTTTGAATATTTTATTTGAACCCATTTGGAAGTTGGCCGATTGTGGAAATTGCGCTCATACGGCTGATCTTAGATTTTCACCAATGTAAGTTTATACTATTACCAACTCAAAATATAAAGAATCAATTCCAGCCTACTAAGTTCTTATGAGATCGCTAATAAAGAATTTAAAATTTTGATTATTTTATATGAACCCATTTGGAAGTTGGCCGATTGTGGAAATTGCACCCATACGGCTGATCTTAGATTTTTATCAAAGGTAGCCTATACTATTACCAACTCAAAATATAAAGAATCATTTCCGGCCTACTAAGTTCTTATGAGATCGGTAATAAAGAATTTAAAATTTTGATTGTTGTATATGAAGCTATCTGGAAGTTGGCCGATTGTGGAAAATGCACGCATACGGCTGATCTTAGATTTTCACCAAAGTTAGTCTATACTATAACCAACTCAAAATATAAAGAATCATTTCCGGCCTACTAAGTTCTTATGAGATCAGTAATAAAGAATTTAAAATTTTGATTGTTTATATAAAGCTATCTGGAAGTTGGCCGATTGTGGAAATTCCACCTATACGGCTGATCTTAGATTTTCATCAAAGTTAGTTTATACTATTACCAACTCAAAAAGTAAAGAATCAATTCCGGCCTACTAAGTTCTTATGAGATCGGTAATAAAGAATTTAAAATTTTGATTATTTTATATTGAATATTTTGTATTCGAAATACACTATATAGAAAAAGCTGGGATGGGATGAAAAAATGTAATCATCATTTTATTTTTTATTTACATTGCTAATATGTATAGAAAAAAACTGGGATGGGATGAGATAGTGTTACCTGATGAACATTTTTATTTTTTCTGGGCTGAAAAACTGGGATAACTTCACATGCTTCATAATTCCCAAAATTGTTTTACGGGATCCAAAAACCATTTTTTTACCTGTAATCAATTTATGAATCTTACAGCTCACACAAAAATTAAATATTTTCTTTAATTTCTCAAATGGGACATGAAATATCATTTTTCCAACGTCAGTTTCGTATAATACATTTTCTTAATAGTTTTTTAGGCACGATAACCTTATAAAGAAAGAAAGGTAAAATTACACAGCGTAATTTAATTTAATTAAAGGTGAAATTTTTGAAAATTCATTGAACCTATACCTTCAGTGTATATATAGAGAAACACTTTTATGAAACTCTCCTTTGATAAAGTGTATTTTGCCACGGTTATTTATAAATACACGCACAGTGCTGTTGTGAAATATTGAATTAATGATTGTTATTTTTTTTTTTTGTCAGTATATGAAGGGTGTTGTTGTCAATCAAATAGTATACATTTCATATAATTCTATACTATTTTAATTATTGTGACGTCATTCAAACACCCTTAAATATATCATTTTTTATATATAGGTGTATATTTGTGTATAAACGCGAGTTAAGCTTTTTAACGCTATTAAATAATAATATTTTTGCTACGTAGCGAAACTTTGCGGAAAAATTTATAAAACAAAAAACGAAAAGCTCAACGCCCTTTTTCACTTTGTACATACGTGAATATAATACATATACTTTGTATGCGTAACCATAATCATATAAAATAAAATAAAAATTCCAACCCGCATATAATTTACCACCCACTTTCTAAATAAATGAAACAAAAAAATAAAAAATTATGGAAAATAGAAAAAAAAAAAATTTTGTTGCTAAATTATAATTTTCTACTTAATAATATTGAAACCAACCTGTCGGCTTAAATTTGCTTCTTTTATATAAAATATAAGTTAAACCTATATTCCATAGGTATATTACGTATATATATATAAGAAAATATTAAACCTTTAAACTGGATATTAGATAGAGCATTTTTTTTTTTTTTTAGTATAACAAACGTCGAATTGTTAGTGTCACGCAAAGTAATAAATAATACACTAGAGGAATAATATTTATTTATCGTGGTTATAATAATAATAACGATAGTAATAATAAAAATAATAGTAGTCATATAAAAATAGCTTTCAATTTAATTTAAATTGTACCGAAGCAACAACAATAAAATATACTCTATATACATACTGGGTATGTATACACTCTAAGACGTACAATGAAGCTTTTATCATCCATTATCTTATATACAAAATGCTAGAGGAGTTTAAAAAAATAAAAATAAAAAATCATATTTTGTGTTAACTAGGTTGTTTGTTTACATGTTCTGTTGTTGGCTGTGTTTTGTTCTCCATCAATCGACATAACACACAAATGGTACCACATTTGATTTATTGGTTACATGACTTATAATGGTGACATTGTTTTTTGGTTGTGATTAAAAATGATGGGAAATAATCTGTTTAGTTTTTGTTGTCAGATACCAGATACAAGATTTTTTTTGTAAATGAAATATTTGTTTTTTTTTGCTTGGGTTAATATTAACCTAAATATAGTCACAGATTCTTTTTATGGTCTTGTGTAAATGTATGTTAAATAAAATATAATTTTTAAAAGGGTATGTATTACCTAAAGATAGGAGATTTGGCTCTGAAAAGTGGTATCTCATTCCAAGTTGTTTTTTAAAATGGCTTTCACCGAACGCGGCTCATTTCCGGCATTCCGAACTATGATTTTAAGTGCAACTACTCTTAAAAATGGCAAACAATTATTTTTGAGGTTAGGTATTATTCTATCATTCATTTTCAATGAAAAGTTTAATGTAACGTGCGGCATATGGTATATGTGCGTACATTCTCTAATCTTCCTCCTACTCTTAAAATGTTATCTCCATCTAAAAAGGGGTTAAGTGCCTTTAGTGAATTGCTTCTTAAAATTTCCCTTGACTGTGGTAACTATCGTATATCTTCGCTGAGCTCTAATTTGTATATCCACTTGTTACAAACCTTTCTGCCTCCATGAATTCTTGCGTTGTTATAAAATTGAAATTTTTTTGAATATCTATCTTGAATTTAACCCTCTGGAACCACCGCCGAACATACACTACCACACGCAAATGCCTTGAGTAATGTTGCCAAAAAATTATCATCTTGATTCATCTGTAATATTGTGACATCACTCCGTTTTGCTTCGGCCCATATTGTGATATGGTCTTGTAAATTAACATTAATGTTCCCAGACAAATTACTATGATGGCCTCCTCTTAATCACCTCGGTCCATACCACCAACTGTCTAATGTACACAACTTAGCTGGAACTATGGCACGACTAGCCACATCGGCAGGATTGTCGTTTGATTTTGCGTGTGCCCAATATTCTCAAAGACAACGGTTTAAGATTTCATCCCTTCTATTACCCACATATTGCTTCCATGTATTTGGGTAATCGCTAAGCCAAGCAAGCACAATTGCTGAATCAGTCCATGCGTACTTTGTATGTAGCATGTCCTTCATTGCCTTAGAAAACTTTCCTAATAATTTTGCAGCTAGAACTGCTGCACATAACTCCAATCTCTAAAGAGATACTCTTTTAATTGGGCTAACCTTCATCTTCGCTGTTACTAGAGAAACATGTACATCTCCATTGTTGCGTCTGCAAAGGCATGTAATTGTATGTTTCTTGAAATGTGCAGATCAATGTGCACATTTTCAAATAACTTAAATTGTTCCCTAATTTTATTCTTTAGGGAGTGGATCGTCAAATCCCAATTTTGTTAACCATAATTGTTGAAATTGAATTTTTATTAAAATAATCGAGGGTGACAACCACCCTAATGTAGTGACTTGATCCGTTTATAGTTCTAAAGCCTTAAAGGTGAAATAGTCATCCGTTAGATACCAATTTAATCCCAGAACCTTCCGAGTCCCAGTTTCATCATCAATCGGGACACATATAGATTATTAAATTCCTTTACATTTGAAGACCATTTACGTAAGTGAAAGCCACCGGATAGTAGAATCTTAGAAATAGACTTCTTCAACTCGCGTAATTCTTGAAGAGAGTCTGCTCCGGTCAGTAAATCATCAACGTAAAAATCATGTTTAATTGCAAGTGTCTCTACCTGATGCTGAGAACGATTATCATTTGCCAATTCCGCTAAATATCACGTTGCTAAGGACGCTTCCTACACTGAGGGCTGCTTCCTCCAAAATATGCGCTGGTAATTTGTATCATCCTCGTCGACATGAATCTGGCGATACATCTTAGCAATATCCGCGCTGATTACAAACTGATGCGTCCTAAATCTCAGGATTTTATTCCGCTTTGATTGCTGTATTGTTGGTCCTACCAACAAAAGATCATTTATCGAGACTCTGCTTGTTGTTTGGCAGGAACTATCGAATACAACCCGATTTGTTGTCGTAATGCTCTCTTCTTTGATAACCGCGTGGTGCGGTAAATAAAATACCAACCTCTCTCATATTCCTCCATAAACTTTCTCTAGTCACGCCCAAGCTCAATATTTGATGCCAATTTCCACGCTGCATTACCAAGTGCATTCGGATTTATTCATCTTAAAAGGAAGTTTAACAACGAATCGTCCATCTACATCTCGTTTTACTGGCTGTTGAAAGTGCTGTTCAATTTAAGATTAACAGGAATTGTTAACTTGGTCGCTTGATATTTCCTCTTGCTCCCAAATTTGTCTCAAAGTAGCATCTAAATTGCATTCCAAACTTAGATTGATGGTGCCGCAACTAATTAGGGAACCTCCCAAAATTATATAACCCAAAACTGTATTCTGCGCAACCAGTGATGATTTACAGTTTCTTCCATCTCTCAGCTACTTCAAAAATAAGTCTACTCCAATTAGGATGTCAATTTTTCCGGGTTCACAAAACTTGGAGTCAGCTAAGTTGAGTTCTACCGTACTTGTTTTTATTGCTACTATTCAGGTAGAATCACTAGTAACTTTCTTAGGATTAAGAAGTCAGCTCTTATGGTTTCATCTGCCTGTCTGGGCATGAACTCAATCGTTGCTAAGGCTTCAGTCACCATGTTGGAAGTTGCCAATCCTGAAACTGCTATTCGAGCACCTCTTTTAGGAATTTTCAATTCATTGAACAATGTTGAATCAATGAATGATGCTTGTGATCCACTGTCGAATAGTGCCCTACAATTACTGAAGTACGAATTATTGTACGCCATTCCACACTGAAATTTCCTATTTGTAAATTTTGTAATTGTGGAATATCCATTTTGTTTTCATTATTTGTTACCAAATTGTTGTCTTCTCTCCTTGTTACAGCGTTTGAATCCATATAAAACAAATGATTATATCGCCGTTATCCCATGCAATTGAAACATTGACGTTCATTTGCTGAAACCTCTCGCATTTGTAAAAACCGTGCTTATCATCACAAAGTGGAAATGACTTCTCGCACTCCACATTGAAATTCGCATTTGTAATTGTCGGTTTCGAGTTTCTTTTGTATGGTATTGGCTCAGCCTTTTCTAAAGCATCACCTCTGGTATTCAAGAATTCAATAAAGTCATCTATTTTAGGAAATACAGTACTATGTGATTCTAATGCCCAATACTTTTTTGTTTCTTCATCACATTTCTCCAATAATAAATAGATGGGGTTTCCGCTTCTGCACCTAACGCCTTTATACCATGTACCGGCTATATGTCTAATATCTCTTGATTTGCTATGCAGCTTCGTTTTAGCAAGAAATTGCCTTATGAGAGTATTCATGGTGTGATTCTTATGATCAGATCGCTTGACGATCTTTTCCCATGCACTGTTATAATTAATTTCTATGACCTGTATATCCTTCACTAAACTTCCAGCTTCACCAACTAGCAAACTCTTCAAATATTTAAATTTGTGAACCCTAGGTAATGAGGCATTTTTATATGAATTGAAGATTCAAACATATATTTGAATGACGGAAAATCTACATAGCAACCGTTGAATTGAGGAATTGAAATTTTCGGTAAACGAATTTCATCATTGTGTAAATCATTGTGTGTCATTTCAGTAAAGTGCTTCTTGGTCATCAATTTCAGAACCCTGATTAAGAATTACTAACCGATCATCTAATTCCTTAAATTCACTATATGTTCACTGTCCAATAGTTCAAGCCGAATATTAACATCTTCATTGGTAGCTTCTTGCAATACGCAGTACTATAAAAATTCCCACACGTGTTATAGTTTCCTTCGAAGCGCCACGTTTTCGTCGCAAATTTTGAATAGGCTTTTGATCGTCGTCACTCATTGTATTTTAATTCGCACAATAATTCTTATACACTTATAACTGACACGCGGTTCAATTCAATTGCAAATGTTCACAATAGGTCACAGAGTATCAATATTTCTAATAAAATTTTTCCTCAGGTTGATGTTGTAAATTCCGTTTGGTCGCACAATAATTCAACTCCAGGGATGCAAAAAATAAAATTAATTTTAAAAAAAAATCAGCTCAATCCCAATCAATCAATCCCAATCAGCTGAAGTTGATTAGTCGCAAATAAAACAACAACCTTTCAGCTTTATTTTTATAATTAATTTTGTTATTTCACAATAATTTGTAAATTTTAGAATTCCCAGTTATGCTTGCTCGCCAAAATCTCTAGTAAAAATGCCTGTCCAGAAAACTTATTAATACCCATTTTTATTTTGTAGCAAAAACTTCGCTTTCTTGAATATTATGTTTTTATTTTTAATTCAACGCTTGTGACCTCTTTTAGTTAATAGATTAAATTATTTACCCACAATTCTATCTACCTTAAAATTACAATTTACATAATTAATTTGCTACAAAGCTTTCGACTGCCATTTTGAAAATATAATAACATTAATATTTGGACATTAATGTAAACATTAACAAGATAAGTGTTCTGGAACAAAAATCAAATAAAATACTAAACACTAAATCTTATTTTCAGGAATAGGTCAAAATTTGGAAGAACCTTATTTACGACTATAGGACAATTCAGAAAGTTCTTCGCATATTCTGCACCTAGGCTTTTCTTTTTTTTTTTTTTTTTTTTTTTTTTTTTTTTATTTACATCTATTCTGCAGTTAAAAACTTAATGAATAGTAAAAAAAGAATTATTATAGATTAAAAAGAAATAAAAGGAATACTAACAATATGGAACAATACCTGAAAAAACGAAAACTTTAAAAACGTAAAATGAAATTAAAAATTGCAATTTCTAATTGCCTTCCGAAAATACACTCTGGATCTCTCAAAATTAAATAAATGGTAAAATTCATTAAAAATTCTAGCCATTGACTTGGTTGGCTCATTGGAACCATAATTTGTTCTATGAAAGTCAACAAACAAAAATTCCCTTGGACGCAAGCTTCTGGTAGGTACATAAATGCTCCAAGCAGAAATGAGTTCACAACACTTAATGCGGCCACTAAGAGAATAGAGAGACTAACAAACAAGGCAGATGCAATTTTTCGGCGTTTAACCAACGTGTCAATGTGAAGGCACTCATACCAAATCACATACGATGGGAGACTTCGCACCTGTTCCCACATAGGTAGATGACGATCAGATAAATGACCAAGCTTCCTTGCCATATAGATAGTAAAACGTTTCTGAATAGATTCCAATCTTGCAATATGCACATCCTGATGAGGATACCAAACCACTACAGCATATTCAAGGTGAGATCTTACTAAAGAAGTATATAGACTAACACTCGAAAATGCATCCATAAAATCCTTTGTCATTCTAAAAATAAAACATAGAATTGGCCTTTAATATTATTTTATCTATGTGTAACGCAAAAGTTAATTTCTGATCAAACAGAACTCCTAAATCAACAGTTGAAGTTACTCTACAAAGTAGATCTCCATCAAAATAATAATTGACAATATTTGGATTGAGTGTTCTGAAGAACGACATCACCTTACACTTCTGTACATTGATGAACAATTTATTCTTAGAGCCCCAACTAGACAATATATTAATTTCAGATTGCAAAACCTCAGCATCACTTACAGATTGAACATGCATGAAAATCTTCAAATCATCAGCAAATAATAAAAATTTACAGAATTTAAAAATATTAGGAATATCATTCACGAATAAAAGAAATATAATTGGGCCTAAATGGGACCCCTGAGGGACTCCTGAATGTCAATAGATATAATCTGACTTAACATCATTCAATAGAACATACTGCTTCCCACCAACTAGATAAGAAGAAATCCATTTAAGAAAATTTGGATCAAGACCAATAACCGAAAGTTTTTCAATAATAATTTTATGGTCGATTGAATAAAAGCTTTAGCAAAATCAAAGTAAATTGAATCAACTTGGGCGCCTTTAGATTCAAGTGACTCAATAGTAAATTTAGTAAATTGCAACAGATTGGTAGTCGTAGATTTTCCACTGGTGAAACCATGCTGGAAACAAGAAATTATCTCTTTAGTATGGAATAACAAATGTTTCGACACAATTAATTCGAAAAGTTTTGTATAGACGAAAGAATTGAAATACCACGATAATTTGATATATCAGAACGGTTACCCTTTTTGTAAATTGGAACAATGTGAGAAATTTTCCAAGCTGAAGGAAATTGTCCAGAAATTACTGATTGGTTAAAAATATAACATAATGGAGTTACAATATATGAGCTCACACATTTAAGTATTGACGAAGGTATCCCATCAGGCCCACATCCATCATTAAAATCTGACAGATATTCATAAATGTCATTTTCAGTTATTGATAGGTACGGAATGTTAAATTGGCAATTACTAACAGTAGGGTCGCTTTCAAAGAATCCGTAATTAACTTTATATACCGATTGAAAGAAACTAGCAAAACCCTCGCAGATTTCAGGAACCGTGCTCAGTTTACCTCCATTAAAAATCATTACCGATGGATAGCCAGTTGTATTACGTTTTTCGTTAACAAACTTCCAAAATGTTTTAGGGTTTTGTTTGATATTAGTTTCAATCACACTTATATACTGACAATATTTAGAATGAAATACAGATTTAAATTGTTCACGTAGATCAACAAATTTGGATTTATTCAGTTGACAATTATTGGATCTGAATCTATAGTAAGCTTTATTTTTACGGTTACGTAAGTTGCTCAAGTCAGAATCAAACCATGGTGGGTAATTATAGTTACGTTTTTTCCTCAAAGGTACGAATTTATCAAAAGCAACAAATAGTAAGTCATTAAAATTTTTTACATTTTCATTAACATCATTGGCTCAAAAAAAATCATCCCAACAAATCCCACGGAGATATTCAGAAAGACCAGGTGTGTCGCATTCTTTAGAATCATAAAACGAATCATCAAAAAAAAAAAACCGACATTTATCATCTCGATTACCAACATGAAATATAATCTCAAGGGAATTATGATGAATATCATTTTCTTAAAAGATGTCAAAGACTCATGAACTGACAAATATTCCGTATTATTAACAAAAATGAAATCTAAAAACGAATTGTTATCATTACAAAATAAATTAACTTGTTTGAGATTGAAACTGAACAGTGCATCCAACACCGCTGCATCATTTGCAGATAGAATATCCGAAGGGAGTAACCCCAAAGACTCAGTTTCACTATGAACCAACCAATTAATATTACTTAAATTAAAATCACCTAATACAACTAAGGTATCATTATAATTAATTATATTAACCAATTCACATATACAATCTACATGACTCAAATAAACATCAGTAGGTGAGCTAGGTGGTATGTACAAAACTATAAAATAAAATAAATTATTACAAATTAAAACTTTGACACATAAAAATTCAATAGAGCCACATCCATGTACTAAAACCAGCTCACTTTGCATAGAACCAGAAAAGAACTCATTATTAAAGATCCCCTCATGAAATCCAGTTTCCACAAGAGCAAAAAATTGAAAATCCGTTGAATAAAAGAAATTCAAAAATTCAGCTGACTTAGACGACATACGCCCAACATTACGATAAAATAATCCCAGAGACGTCAAATTATAATGATAAGTTTGTTTATCAAAACGACTGGCAACAGTTAAAGAGTTGGTTGGTTTCGTTGAAGAACGGGAAAATTCGATTTATTATGGTTCGTCCCTTATTAAAAATTACAAATTCTTTAATTAATGACCCAGCAGGCCAAGAAGTAGGTTGTAATAAATTCTCAAAATCAGTAACGTCCACATATAATTTAAATGACGAAAATTACGGTCTGCATCATTAATCCGTCGAGATATAATACGCTGGCAGTTTACATCCTCAATGTTAAATTTATCTTTAAGATAATCCAAAATTACAGCTTCGAAAACATCTTTATGGAGTCGAGAAACAAATAAAGTTTTACGTGGCTTCACAACCTGGAGCGATGAGACCAGATCACCAGTGCCAATAATAATTGGTCGCTCAGAATGAGGTTTGATATGATGTGCAGCCCCACTATTACGGGCATGATGAGAAGCTTGAAACGGCAGTGGCGATTTAGTATTATTATTCGATTGATCCCGATCATGATTGATTGAGTTTGCAGATGACTTAAACACTTGACCATCAACATCACTAGCATCGATTAACGGTTGATGACCAATCAGGAATATGGTGAGATTTGTTCAAAATCTCAGTAATCAGTTTGTTAATAGCGGCCACATCCGCTTCAATATTCTCAATCCGCTTCACCCAAATATCTGAGGACATTAAAAATATAAATAATCGTAATCTGTTTCTTAAACTCTTAAAATCATGGCTCCTGTCGCAGTGGTAAGTTGAATCCATATTTAAAGTGATTAAATAAATATTTCGAAACATTTTTCTTTTTTCTTTATTTATTATGATATTTATCGGTTTGTGCTCAGTTTTAGTTGTTATTCTTCCACCTCTTGAACATTTTATTGATTATGTTAATTCTTTGTTATTTATTTACATTTAGTAATTTTTTTGTTTTGTTTTTTTTTATATTAATAATGATTTTCGCTTATACTTTTTAAGTTGTTGCACCCCAACAACTAAATAAACTTGTTAATTTTATATAGGATTTTTTAAGTTTGTCTCGTGGCTCCAGTACATTGCTTACAATATGGAGTCCACTATTACAATAAAAAAATTGGGTTAGAAAAAAAATGTTAATGACAAACTCGATTTCTTTACTTAAATAAATAAAAAATAAATATAAATTAGAGCCGAAATCTTAAATCTTCATATGTGATAAATTCTGGAAAAGGAAGCTTAAATTTTAAAATATTCGGGAATAAGCTGATTTAATTTTAAATTAGAATGGAAATCTTCGTTTTCCATGCGTCATTGCCTATGCGCCTAGAATATACGGTAGACATTCGATACTCATATAATCGGAACTAAATAAAACAAAGTATTTGGCAGAAAACGTTTACCATTTCATTTAGACATACCAAAACAGGCTCTTCACTCGCATATATACTATAAATGACAAATCGTTCAACAATCATCCTTTTTCATTTTTGTAGCAGACTATTATAATATTATTCCTCCTTTTTCTTTATTTATTGGACAAAAATCATTAAATAACTTAAATCTAATGAAAAGTGATGTGAAATAATGTTGAAAACCAAGGTAATAAAAATACACAAAACGAACGAACCTCATACACATACACACAAACACACAGTACAAAGCACACAACTAAAATAATAATAATAATATCCTGTACCTGATAAAAAATTCAATTTGACATAAAATTTTCTCACAAAAAGCAAGCAACACATGTTACCTTTATCTAAAACATTGAAAGATAACAAAACAAACAACAAAAGTTTCAGAGAAGACATAGAATTACATGAACACTAAAGGCATCCGCACAAAAAAGAAAATTTATTCTTCGTTCGAAAATATAAATAAATGACGAAGCTTTTTTTTTTTTTTTCGTTTCTGGTACCTATGTTTATAGTGTTGTTATTGTTCTTCATGTGTCTTTACATATTCTTTAGTTCTTGATGTCTGGAAAAACAATAGAAAGGTGGATTTTCAAAAAACAACAATAACAAGAAGGAAAAAAATCGTTGAAATTATTTTTCCTGATTCAATTTTTATTCCGTTAGAAAATGAATGAGTGAAACGTATTCGGTATGTACCTTCATATATATAGTATGTAGGTATGTGATTATGTAGTATAGGAGGAACTGTTTTAGACAACGAGTAGCGGAAGGAAAATTTTTTTGGGAAGCGAAATTAATGATGTTATAATGGAAACAAAAGAAGCGAATTTATTTTTATTGAGTTTGAAGGATTTCACAACAAAAATGCTTAATGTTTATCGTAATTTACTATAAATTTATCATTTCGTCGTTGTTCATGATTTTTTATTTGGTTGCGTATTATATATTAAAATTTTTTTTATAAACAACTGGGCACAGGTATAACAGATTTATAAGATTCAGAATTTTCTTATTAAAATTATGGAAATATGAAAGAATTTAGAAATGAATTTCCCAACAGATTTGTTTTGAGCGATCCTCACTTAAGCATAAATGGGGTTTGCGAGACGTCAGCTTTATGTCGTCCTACCGGTTTTGTCCTTATTGAAAATAAGAAGACCGTCCATTTTTTTTTTTTTTTTTTGATGTTTTACTTTTTAATTTTGACAGTTTCCAAATTCTAATTTTTAACCCCTACATTAAAGGTTGTACCTTCGGTTCAACCAAAGTAAAAAAGTATTTTTAAAAACGATATCATTTTGGAAAGGTATTAATTCTGTGTTACAGTTCTGTGTGACTGACTACGTATCTCTAGTGGCAATACTGTAAACATAGGTCTTATTCTTCCGTTTAATGGTTTAAAAATTACAAAAAATTGATTTTTATATGCACGCTTGAATTCTTAAGTGAGAAATGCATTAAGTTCAGTGCATTAAAATCAGTGCAACTTTCGGCAATGATTTTAGTAGGCAATGAATTGATATTTTTATCATTTTATGGTACAAAAATTCGAATATATCACAATTATCAACAGGTGTTGCAGCACTTTATCAACAGTTGTTTCAAAATTTAAATAAATAGATTTTTAGTAACTGTTAAATCTAGATCATATTGGAAATCTTTTGAATTATTGGAAATGATGAGGTGTACAACTAACGGTGTACCCGGTGTGACCCGGTAATTTGTTTGGGTCATTCATCTAAAACGTCTACCTAGAATGATTCGTCGAGTACCTGTATGACAAGGGTACTTGTAACTAACTGTTTTATGATCTGAGTTAAAAAATTTATAAAACTGGTTTCCCACAAAAATAACAATAAATAAAAACTGTATGAAGACTTCCAAATTATTGGAAGAGCGTTACCAATTATTAAAAGCTTTTGTACAATTGGGTGGGTCAACGAAAAACAAAAAAAGACGGCCAGAGATTGGTTATTGTTAAAAGCAGGTGGAAAAACTACTAAAGGTTACTTATGAAAATGTTCTGGGCATTGCAGTGCCCAAGATCTCCCATATTTAAAATATTAATCAGCCAAATCTAGATGATGATGAGGCCGTTCCTCTAAGGTATATTGCAAAAGCAAATAATCGCGAGGAAAAATATGAGATTCATGTATTCTTGTTATCTTTGTTACCAGAGAATAGGCCAACAGTCAGAATTATGTATTAATTCAAAGCTACACAATATACGGTACTAAAAGCAAAGAATTTAGCAAAACGGTACGGGTATGGTAGCTTTCCCTTCAGTGCCATTTGTAGTTATTTGTTAATTGTTAAATTATTTAACTAGTCTGAAAGTTATCATGACCGCAGTATGAAGATCTGTGATTTGTATGAGCATTTTTTTGACTGATTTTATTTTAAACATTAACGTTTATACGTTTATGTAACATGGAGTCCAATTGCCGACTTATTTTGTGTAGACTGACTTATTTGAAAGTCTACAATAAGTCACCTCGCGAGAAGACTTATTGTAGACCTTCTTGACTTATTTTGGAGACTTTCCACAAAAATGACATTTCATCAATTTTTTGTTCGTAAAATTTAGTTGAGAAACGGCAATCGCAAAGAACATATATGTACTTTCAAAATAAAAATAATATTGTTATTTTGTGGAATTATGGGTGACAAAAACCAAATTACTGTAAATCGTAAAATAAAACTTTATAGTTTACGTTGTAAGTACTTTTAAAAGTATTGTACATGTATGTATATTTTGTAATCATAACCTACAATTTTTTGTTGTAACCAATAATTGTATTTAAGGGACTGAAGAAGAAGCACACGGCTTGATTGATTTGCGGATAAAAAGAGATAATTTATTTAAAGGGAAAAATGTGGTCCCAAAAACTTTATGGGAGATGTTTCTGAATTTTGTGAATTTACAATTATGCATTAATTTTATTTATAGGAAACTGGCTGAAGACTTAAATATATCAAAAGACGGTACAGTGTGTTGCAAGAAATGGAAAAATCTTGTGCAAAAATATAAAGATTTGAAAGAACCTCCAACCGGAGAAGGCATGTCAACCCATAAAGTGACTTCGAAAAATTGGCCACTTTTTTCTAAATTAAATGATTTTATCGGTGGTCGGCACAACATGGCACCGACGATGTTAATACAGTCGATTTCAGATGACGTAGAATATTTGGACGAAGCATTACCAACCACAGTATAGAATTCGCGATCTACAAATATGCCATCAACAAATGAGTCATCAACAAGTATGCCATCAACAAATAAGCCATCAAGAGACATGCCCTCGACAGACACGTCATCAGCATCCCCTTTTTCTCAAACTAATGCTAATGAAAGTGTTGGACCATCGCGAAAAAATAAATATGCTTTTTTAGAGTACATAAAGGACAGAGACGAGAAAATATTTAAAGAAATTTACAAAAATAATAAAATGGTTAACAAAATATGTAAAACATATTTCCCGGATGCTGCTTTATCCGATTCTGACTCGGAATAAATACAAAATGTTCAAGTACTAGCAAATAATGAATTTAACAAAAAGACTGAATTATGTGATGAAATAAAACGTTTATTTATATTAATAAAAATAAATTGTTTTTTATGAGGAAATTGAGGCACATAATATTGTCTCTGAAGTGAATAGCTTATTCTGCAATATTCGTTACATTATGATATTCCTCTTCTTCTAGCGTGATTTCGTTCGGTAAAACGTCGTTCATGGCAATACACACATTGTGCAAAATACAGCATGCAGCTATTACTTTATAATTTCTCTCAATTGAAAGTGCCAGACTTCTAAGGAAAATACATCTCCACCTCGTTTTTAACATACCGAACGCTTGCTCTATTGCGATCCTCGCCTTGCTATGTAGATAGTTGTATTTAAGTTAGGCGTCGGTGGGGTTACTTCCTTTATATGGTGTCATGATTGTAATCGGATTAACCGAGCATTTGTAGCCACTATCTCCAAGTAAATAATATCCACTGGGAGGGTACTTTGCAAATTTAAAGATGTTGCTATTCCTTAATACCCGTTGATCATGAACTGATCCTGGAAACCCAATGCACACATCTATAAATCTTTTTTTATGGTCACATACAGCTAAAAAAAAATATAAGTATGTAAATCATTTAAACAAGTTTGGGTCAACAAATGAAATTCTCACCTTGAACCTGAATAGAATAGTCTAACTTTCTATTAATATATTCGTCATGATGTCCAAATGGACATTTCATTTTCACATGCGTCCCGTCTATTGCACCAACTGCCTTGTTGAATGCAACCGACGTTGCCCGTAAAGCAAACGCATTACCTATCTCTTTCAGTTGTTCGTGAGTCTGTCCCGCAAGCTAGCCAAAATAGAAACATTATAAGTTCTATTTCATTTTGATGGTCGGAACGTTTATCTGGTACGAATTCTAGAACTTTTTTAAACGTACTATAATTAATTCGCAAATTTTTTTTTTGCCAAATGGGAATTTCCTGTTATTATTTTTGGTATAATACCAAAACTGAAGTTTGTTGTACAATATTTCAAATTCTAAACAAGATTTGAATTAGACAAAATAAGGTTCAAACAATAAATGCTTTAAATACATACTACAGACGCGTTTCCAAATACTTCAGTATTTCTGTGTCATGTTGTAAAATTTTGGAATATAGCCTAATATTCCTGTTGACTAAAATAGCCAATAACATCATTTGACGCCGATGATTTTCCATTTTAGTATTTTATAGTACATTGTATTTATTCCATTTTTAGTATTTTTCCACGTAAATTTATAATTTATATTTCCGTATACAATAAAAAAAGACCACTAATAATAAGAAATATCAAATGTCAATTAAGTTCAAATAAGTCTCGATTTGAATTGGACCCCCAAATGACTTATTTCATGCCGCCATTTTGAATAAGTCAAATAAGTCGACTTATTTGAAATAAGTCGGCAATTGGACTCCAGCCTTTGTATATAAATTACATGAATATAAGAGAATGGCTCGCATAGACACCTTAGGGTAGAAAGAGGGTACGTGAGGATTTCCAAATCTGTGGTATGTGTCCTTTGAAAATTTAAGATCTATCAGAATCACAAATTTTCAGTTCAGATATTGTCACGTACGAAACAGTGACTAAAGCAATGAAGCAGTCGATACGCAGAAAGAGATGCAGCAGTTGAACGAAAATGTTGGAAATTTAAAAATGAAGACCTACACAAAATTTAGAAAAATTTCCGATTTAAGATACATACAAAATATTCTAAGTATTACAAAGGGTCATATTGAGTCATCCACATCAACAATTAATAATTAAAAAAATTGATACTTTTAATGGATTACTTCTAAAAAAGATTACCAACTTTAAAACGTTGTTAAAAAAATGTAAACTTCATCCCAATAATACTAAGCTAGACATATATGTTAAAGACTTTCCTTCCAAAATAGGTAAAAGTGGAGTGCTAAATTTACCATAAACATATTTTATAAGAATACATTTGATTTAGCAGGTAGTAATTCAAAGGTTCCATGGGAAATATTAGAAGAACTGTTAGGGCGAAAGAACAATAAACGCCTTGATAAAATTTTACAGTTCCAAACTGAAAATATTCCCACACATTCTCAATTAATTTATAAAGAATTTAATACATTTTTTATACATATTTCTCAAGCGGAGAAAAATTTTGTGAAACTACTAAAGCGTCGATTACTGAGCTACCTTGAAAAAATTTAATTTTTACATGGCAATAAATATAGTTTCACAGCAGGTAAATCCACCAAAGAAGCACTTTCAAACTTCCTAAGCCAATTCTATTCTGCTGCTTTATTTGCCAATATTTCCAAAGCATCTAATATACAGTGGACGGAAACCGTCTAATAATTGCGTCAAGGGGCGAGACCGATTTGCGATATCGTCCTTAAGCCGTCAAAACAGGTGAACCTGTCAGTAACGCAGGTCATATAAATCGTGGCATTCCTCAAAGATCAGTTTTAAGCCCATTGTTGTTCCGGGTGTATTTCAATTCAATCTATGGATGATTAATTCCGTTACATAACATTTGCTTAAAATAAATTTAAAAAATTCTGAGTAAATAGTTTTAGCTTAATCCACATGCTACAAATGATCAGTCAAAAGTCATGCGAATTGAATAATTAAATTATTTTACAAACGCTCCTTTACAACGCCAACAATTCCCATGTTCTGAGAACTAAATATATTGCCACTAAGAGATTGAAATTCCAATTTAGCTTTTCAAAATTGAAAACATCGATAAATTTTTTTAGCAGTTAAAAGTGTTTCATTTTAGTTATAAAATACTTTTATTAAATAAATATGTAAATTAATAAGAATTAAGTTCAAGAGTTTAACATAGAGTTTATATATTGTAGTTAATTATTTGAAACTAGAAAATTTGTATTAATTTAACTAACGACAAATTTAAAACCGTAACATTTTTGATAGGATCAGGCCCTTTTATGTGTCAAAATGGTATCTAGCATTCAAAATCGTGCTATATAACCGACAAAAGATTATTAACCAAAACAGGTTTCACCACTTTCAAATCATAGAAAGCTGGCGAAAAGTTTAAAGCAAAAATTAAAATGTCTACACGAGGATTAACCGATTTTATAAAATATTTCATGATGTATGGTATTAATATATTTGTGAAAGTTAGTTAATTGAGCGGAGAATTTCACAATTTGTAGTGCCAACTAATGAATTACATGCAGGAAGAGAACACATAAAAACAAATCGGCGCTCATTGTTCTCCTGCGACCCAATAAAAGTTTTTTAAAGCTTTTACCGACCCTAAGTGTCTATTAACAGTAGTTGCGATAATGATAAATTTTGTAGAATTAAGTAATTTAAACAGAAAAATATACGATTGGGTAAAAACTTAATGAATTACATGCATGAAAACTACTTTTATACTTCTAGTATGACACATTTAATATTAATCAAACCAAATATAGATCATATATGGCATTTTACATGGTTCACGAAAACGTTAAATTCGTAAAATTTAGTTATTTCAGCAAAGAAATGCACAGTTGGTTGTTCAAATGAATTACATGCAGGAAGGAAACATATAAAGATAAATTTAACCTAAAACTTCATCTGCGACGCAATAGAAGTTATTTAAAGCAAATACGGACTCTAACTGTCAGTGAAGAGGACTTTCGGTAATAATAAATTTGTAGCATAATTAATGAATTACATGCAGGAAGTGAAAGTACAAAGATTACTTTACTCTGAAACTTCTACCACTATGCAGGAAGAAAATGAGCAATGGTTCTTTCAACATAAAATTTCGTACACAACCCAATATAAACTATTTAGGCCAATTATAGATTACAAGGTAAATATACAGGGTGTCTTATTCAGATCGTGACTCATTTTTTTTTCAATAATTTTTTTTATTTTTTATTTATTAAAAATTAGTTTTGCCTTCATACAAACGAACAAAAAATCTTCATTGCAAAGGAATTTATGAGTGAAAAGAAGACAACTTAAAAAATAAAGCGGGAATTTCAATTGATAGATCTGCCATATTTAGGTTGGTTAAGAAATTTAAAATATTCGGGCCCGACCTGCATCAATAAATATTACCCAAAATCAATTGCGAATATTATTGAAGAAAATACAAGGACATCTTTTTCAAAACTTTCCAGTGTTGCCCAAGTTTCCCATACAAGTACACATAAAATCATTCGAAAATTAGAGTAAAGACCTACAAAATCGATACAAAATCCAAAAATTAGAAGTGCATACAGAAAGGGGTATAGTGAATCGACTTGTTTTTGCACAAAACTTTTGGAACACCTAACTGGAGATTATATCTCGAGGGATTCTGATTTAGTGATGAAGCTAACTTCTAGCTCAAGGGTCACGAGAACCAATAAAATCATAGTAATTATGGTACAAAAACCAAGAGGTCCTTAAACCCTCAATAGGTAACAGTTTGGTATGTTAAAGATGTTTCAAAAGTTGTTGTACGAGGAAATATTATTTCAGCAAGTTGTTTGGTGCTGCTTTATAAGCACTTTATTCCAAAACTAATAGGAATGGGAGAAAATGAAATCATCGATGCAGGGTTATGTAAGATGGTGCTCGTCCGTATACAGAAGATGTGTTTTTGGATTACCTGCATGATTTTTTGATAATAAAGTCACTTCGAATCGCTTTCCTGACCGTTTTTTGGAGGTTTACAATAGCCACCACGTATTCACCGGAATTAAATCCCTGTGACTTTTTTCTATGGGGCTCTTTATGAGATCGGGTGTACGTTGATAATCTAAGCGATGTGAGTCAATTGGAATATACGATTCGAACGACCTTCTACTCTGAGTTATTAATTCCATACCTAAAAGGATGACATTGTAACCTTATAGTTAACTTATTTTTAGTTAACTATTTAATTTATTAAGTGTTAGTGCTACAAGCATGTTATGTTGCGAATAATAGTATCCCTAACTGAAAAAATTGAACAAAAACTAAATTGTTATTGTTGCTGTCAAGATAAGTAAGTGAAATTAATTCGAATGATTTTACTTACTTATTTAAGATGGCGTTGAATAAATCAATAAGCATAGCATTAGTACACGACTTAGTACATGCATTTTGTAAATAAAAATATATTTATCAATTTCAGATGGATGCTCCATTTTTTTTCCAAAAAAAAAACGTAGAGTCGCGTTTAGAACAAGACACCCTGCAGCTATTTGAGCTTTGGACTACAGGAATGACAATTAATGAATTACATGCAGGAAGAGTTAGTGCAATTATCTAGTATAATTTTTCATTTCTCTGTAGGGCTTAGAAATGGACGGATTAACGCCTAGGAATACTAGGCACGTTACGTGTCTAGGTCCCGTGAATTTTTGAGGCCCGTAAATTTCGTTCTCCATTAGTGGGTTAGCCTTTGTTTTTGCCAAACACCGCACAAAGTTTCGGAAGACAAGCTACTGTTGAGAATGCTACCCTTGAATGTTTTTTTATAATTTCTTTAATAGTTTAGAACAACTCGTTTGAATTCCTGGAACTTTTCATTTTTAATAAAATTATTAAAGCGATAGCTTAACTTCTGCCCATAAGGTTATGCGTTTGAGCAAAGGGGCTTTGCGGTGACCTGCCTGAACATCTTATTTTTGATCAGTAACCAAAACTTTACTAGCCTTGCAGTGATAACGATCGTAAGCGTTATTCTGTTGATAGTTATATGAAACAATTATGTTTCGAAGGAATGCGGTTCAAATGACTTGAAACGTAGAACTATGTGACAAATTTTAGTTATCGTATGGTTATTATTACGTACATACGTGTTTAACAACGATTGCTTCACGCCTCTACTTTGCTTTGCGTAAACATTCGTCAAATTGTATATAAATATAAGTAAGAAAAATTAATTCAAAGCAATAAAAACTTGATATTACTGTGTTTGTATCTCTTCATCCCAATTGTACATAATAATCTCAAGCTTCTTAATATTTGTTTTTTTATATCCATTTATATGTCCACTCCGGATAGCTTATTCTGCCACCTTTTCTCTTGCGACTCAAACATCAACACGTTTTATTTAACATATGTTTCACGATATTTTATGCGAGTAAATAATTATGTAACTTATACTGTTATTGAGGACACATTAGACTTATTCCAGAGGAAAGAGGCGACAGCAGACATTCCAAATCAGTAGATGTAATTCCAGAATTAAGGGTTGGCTTTGATGTAAAATTTTCAAAACTTACCAAAATAATCAAAAATGTACAAAATGGGAATGCCGGAGATCGGCATGCATAGACACTAATTGGAATGATCAGTGAATATACAAAGCTTTCTAAATCTGTACGTGCTATTTCATAATTTAGGGCAGGGTTCTGATGACAAATTTTTTAAGTTTACTAAAATTTTCAATAGCGTAGAAAACATTATTCTACACTGTGCTAAATAACACGAATCTCTGATATTCACTTGCATAGACGGTGGACAAAATTTGGAATTGAAAAAGAGATATCAGATGATTGTTGTCATTTTAGAAAATTTGTCGTTACAGCTAACCTTAAATTATGGCGAAATGCGTTCAGATAGGACTGATGTGGAGGTAACCCAAACATTTATCCTTGAAAAAATAAAAAAAATGCATCAGTCAACACTAAAATTGCAACGTTGTCCCAGCCAAACATAATTTCATATGATACGAGTATAAGTTACTCTAGCCCAGAAAATAATTTTTATTTTATTTGATAACATAATTTTTCTACAGAAAATCGCAAAAATTAGAATCTCACATTAACAAAAAGTTTTAGTAGGACTTGCTAAATTTTAAAGAAAAGGACTGTTAAATAAACACTATCGGGGTTTCACCGTGATGTATCTTTGCCACAAACTTTCGGTATGCCATTTGGTTTGGCGTTAAGTTATCTAGCTCCTTTAATTGTATCAAGACGAATTGCATGTTAATTAAATGGTTTGAATTCTCGCCCATCTTAAAACTTTGATACGGATTTTAATATTGAATTTGTTGGTTATTGACTAATATTCAAGGTGGTTATTGACCAATATTCTAATATTTAGGAATGAAAGTTATTTCGAGCACAAGTTAAAACCAATTCCTGTAAAACTTATTTATCTGTACATTCCATGAAAATCAGAATAATAATTGAATTACTCAACGAATGCGGATTACTATCTGTGCTCGACTACAAAAATATCACGTTCAAATATGTATTATGGATTTCCACGAATGTAAACTTCAATCAAAAAATTCTAAAATCCCATTTTCTAGAAAATCCATACTGTTTATTCTGTAAAATACAATATAAACACTCATAATCCACAGCTTAACACAATTTTCCATTAATTAATAGTTTCCAGATTTTTGAAGCTTTAAAACGTTACATCAAGAATTGAATTTTACCTCTTCTGTACATGGTACAAATTTGTTATGTAGAATGTCACCTGTCGAAAAATCGAAAAAATCAAAAAAAATCTTGGATATTGAAACATTTTCTTTTTCCACTTTGGTTTTATAGTTCGATCAATATATGTATGTACATGCAACTATATACGTATATAGTTTGATATATCTTTAAGTTTATGTATCCGATATATTATTATTATAAAGAAAACTTTTCAAATTTTGGTTTTCTTTATATCGATATTTTGGATTTTCTTTTAATTAAAATTATATATGGAATACACCAAACAACGACGGAACCAAATTAAAAAAAAAAAAAAAGTTAATTTTCAAGACGATAAAGTAATCAAAGTTGTTTTTTCCCATAATTAGATAACTTTTACTTTTTTACTTTCGGATTGGATTATAATGGTGCGGTGGATAAAGCTCTAGTTTCGATGAATGTTAATACCCTATGTGAAAGTTTTGTGACCGAAATAAAATTTTAATTACAGATATTGAAATATTACTTACATATAGATATATAGTCGAAAGATAGATTAGTTCTTATAAATATATGACAAATTAGTATAAGAATATCATATGATTGTGTGATCCCATTCAATATGGGATGTACGTAATAGGATAAATATTTAATTAAACTCGTATTCAATTTAAAATTAATTGGGTTGGATTTAAAAGGGATACGATTTAAGAGACTATACATTTACTTTTGTTCATAACAACACATATCTCGAATATAAATTATCTAAATCAATTAAAATTGGCTTAATCTGCACAAAACAATTTTTTTTAATACCTTTTAGGAAAATTTCATTGAAGACTAATTAAAAATACGGCTTCATTAAGCTAAACCTTATTAAGTTTAATGTAAAGGAAAATCAAATTACAATACATACTTTATTTACAAACATTATTAGTCTTGAAGTTCGCTGTCGATATTGGGTAGACTTTTCCTTGTTCTTGACTTGAAAATCATTATGTTATTTTAAAATCTTAGTAGTAAATTTCCAGATTCAGAATCTAGTTTCAAAGAAAGTCTCGATAAAACATCGGATCCTAATACTCCCAAAATACTGCTGATCGACAAAACGAGTTTAGCTCAACTCGATCAGCTATACCTACTTTATAAATTAAGGTTGACATATTGCAAACTAAAAGCATTAAACTTGACTCGTTTTGTTAAATCGAAGACAATTCAATTATGCATCTTTGTTAAACTTTGGTTTAACTAATCTCGTGCAGGGCGTTGGGATTTTGTTCAATGCAGACTGTTTTCTAATCCGAAAACAATAAATTTGGTAAATCTCCACGAGCGAGCAAACAAAATAATTCTGGTGATATTCTGGTGAACATATATGAAATCTACCCATATATTACCACGTACTTATTTCACCTTGTACTATATTGTTCAACCCTAATTACTTAACTGGCGTGACTTGAGTGACTAAAATTGGACAAATTCAAATATTTAACCATAGATGAGACACTAAATGTTTGTGTTTAATTTTTATTTGTTATTACCTGTCATCAAATAGAAAGTAGTCGACATTGATAATGAAATGAGGCCAAATACCACCATTACTGCGTACAAGATTAATTAGTAGAATTTATTTAAGCTAATTCGATTTAGTCACGTTAGCCATCTTGCATTTTGATGAAAAATTAAATATAGAGTAAATAAATCTAGAGAAGAAAGTAGGAAATGGAGTGGATATAAACGAACTCCTCACATCGTCGCTATCATCGACAATTTAGTATAGTAATGTAAGATTTCATTAGAGCTAAAAAGTCGATAGTTTGCCACTAGTTTTTTTCAAAATCGATAGTTGCGAACCTTTAATAAAGTGACCTTATCTGATGTTTTAAAAAGTTTGAATTCAGTTGACTCAAATTTAAGCTGCCTAAAAAAACGAATTTAAGTTATGGAGAAAAAGTTGGCAACTTTGAGAAACATTAGATTTTGATAGAAGGATTGATTACATTAAAAGGCTTAAAAATTCATGTTACCTACAAAAAATTAAAATCTTTACTGAAATCTGATCTCATTCGTACCAATTTTTGTCGTCATAATGGTGTGCGGGACAGTTTCTTGCTAAAATATCTAAAATTTAAAAGAATTGAGGTCACTTCGCAAGTGTTTTTAAATGGACAGCTTACGAAGGAGAATTACTCAATTCGAAAGGGATTAATGCGGCTACAGCTGAAGGAGTCAAAATGTCAGCTATTTAGTAGGAATGTGATTGCGCTTGTAAAGCTGTGAAAAAGCTTCTTGATAGGAATAGCATTCCAATAACTAATATAACAATTACAAATATTAATTTGAAATATCATACTACCCAATGTAAAAACTTATTTCGCTGTTTAAATACGAGAAAATGACGTAGTTTGTACCTCATCGATCAAAAGTCTTGCTGTAGCATTATTTGCAGTGCAAAAGCTATTATTTACAACGCAACTTTGCTTTATTTTAAGTTCGGTTCTTCTTTAATTCTAGAATTTGCAACTTAATACCCGATGAGCATAGCTTTAAAAGTCTGCCACAGTGTTTAAAGAAAACTAAATAAATTTGGAATTAACTAAAAATTTTGAAGATTCATCATCAATTGATTAAGAGAGTAAAGCCAGAGTAAATATTGCAGAACAGTGCAAGACATGTATGTGTGTATACGTAATATACAGTACCTAATAAAACCATAAATAATGCACAATGATCTTTATAAATAAACTATCAAGTAAAACTCTTGTAAATTTGAAATCCGCCCGAAGAATCCAGAAACATCCTCAAGAATTTTGAATAATCTGTAACATAAAGCGAGTAACAGCAACGAATCATCTTCAATAATAAATCCAATGCTACAGCTTTTGATTTAATGATATTTATTCATAATTTAAGATCCATAAATCATCTTCATCCACTACTTCAGAATGCGTTTCGAGGGGCTTAAGGCTCCTCTGAAAATATTCTTGAAATTTGGTCCAGTCCAATTCTGTCATGTTATACAGTTGAAATATGTACTTTGAAACATAATTTTGATTACAAAATATATTTGCAAAGTATATGCCAATTTTGTGACTAGGAATATTATTAAAACCACCCTTATCACGAACCTTAGAAAAGAAATTTTCTAGTCCATCCTGGTTGGTATTGCGAGTTAGTATACATATACTCGATTTCTTATTTTGTAATTTGGAAACCTTTGATAAATTTAAAATAACTCCTGGTTTTTTTAAATAACCTATAAGAAAAATGAGTAAGAAACTACATAGTGCCAAAGAGTAGTGTCCATGGCTGAGTAGAGTTGGGGCGACCGGGCGTCCTTGTTTTTCCAGAAATACTCTGGTTTTCAAAATTCTGTGGGCGTACAAAACAAGGTCTCATATTGTCCTGCTTTTTAGATAATTCCTTCAGATCCTGAAATTTATTAGCAGCAATGCAAAATTCTGGAAAAACCAGAAAAATAATAACTTTAACACATTTCAAATATTTGCCCGAATGGTATGGCCCAAAAAATGTTTCAAAATGCGATTTAATCTATTTTTTATTAGGAGCATTTCTAGAATCGGCAATTTTTTATTTATAGTATCGAAAATAATATCATTAGTACGAGTAGTGTTCTAAAATAGTTATTGACGTTGGGCCATGTTTTATTTTAAATCCTGATCCTGGACCAACCATATGATTGAAAAATTCCTGAACCAACCATATGATTGGAAAATGCAGGAGACTGAGAAGGTAGCCTGGATTATCTATATTTAGCAAATATAATTTTTGATTTACATCGACCGAAACATCATTGGCAGTGACAGTGTCCCCAATATTAGTTTACAGAAAGAGAGAAATTTATTTTCCATACGATATAACTAGAATCACATTGTTTTCTTTTAGAAGTTTCATTTTGACCCAGTTTTTCATACAAGCAATGTCCAGCTCAAATCCCGAGTGGGTTTTATTGAAATTAATTTTTAGAAATATATTGATTCTGGCGTAGTGTGAGTTTGACTGCGCTGATCCAGCTGTAGCTGTTGGTCGCCGACAGATGAACTCGATGCTTACAAACTTTCCTTGTAACTTCTACAACTATACATAAATTGTATTATCTGTAATTCTGTGTGAGCAAAATTTGCCTCAGTGTCTGTCTCTACTTGACATTTTCGAATGTTTCGTTTTCCGTATTCCGTAACCTTGATTTGGATTTTCATAAAATTAGTAATAAATTCATGAAATTTTCCAAAACTCTCGAAACTCTTCATATTGTGTCTTCTAAAACTATCTATCGATGTACATATTACCATTTCTTGCTAATCATTTCACAAATAAGTTCCCAAGTTCTTAATATGTTGTGAGTTTGTTTTATTTTTCTTAGAAATTTTGACCTTGAAATTTTCCCGAGTGGTTATTTTTGGTAAGATTTTACGAAATTTTTACTGAAATCTCTGCCATATATGTAATGTCTATGGACTTAATGACCTGTAAAGCTATTATTTCAATTTGACCAGCTGTTGTTATGAAAATTTTATAAATTTTGGTAAATAAATCAATGATTACAAGCAAATGAAAACGATTTACTTAAACGACGTTCATATACAGTGCTGAAAGTAATTGACTTAATGTTTTATTTTAAATACATGTATCACCTAATTTTGTGAAAAAAAAGATGTACCTGCAATTTAGGGGGAAAACCCGAAAAAGGCCAAAATATTCAAAATACGTTGATTGGAGTTAAAGTAATGGAATAAATTAAACACTTATGTTTTAATTTTTTTTTTTTTTTGTTTTTTACTGATTTATAGAAATTCTAATTTTTCAAAGTCGTAGAAGGTATGGATTCCCAAATCGTCATCAACAAACTTTTTAAAGCTTGAATTAATTCTGGCCGCTTTCTTGCTACTCCTAGCTTCATTATAGACCAAATATTATCTACGGGATTTGAGCCTGGACTGTACGGGTTCAGCTCAACAAATCAATATTTTTTTCTGCGAAATACTTTTTTACCTTTAAATGAAGAGAGAAGAAAAAAAAACAAGTTTTTAACAAATTATTTATGTTTATCTGAAAGCCAACTTTCCTATCTACAATTCAAAATTAATAACTCACAACTTTGGCGGTATGGCACGGAGCGTTGTCCTATTGAAAAATAAATCTGGAAGTCTCGCCAAAAAGCTTTATCGCAGAAGGCTCAAATTCGTTATGAAAGGACCTGCAGATAAACAGCTGTTGTAATTTTCGAACAAAGAAAGCACAATCGACCGGTTTAATTTCCAGAAAAGCATCCCCCCACCATAACTCCTTAATTTTTCGGTGGAAGTCTTAAAAGACATTCGTTGCTAAGCCTCACGCGCGATTCTCTCCATACGAGAATTCGAATATCTCCAAGATGCAGTTTGAATTTCGATTCATCGGAGAAAATCACCTCATTCCACATCTCTTGAGTCCAAGAAAAATGCTCCTGGGTCCATAGCAAACGTTTTTTTTTCACTCGTAATGTGAACTCAGGCTTCTGGACTGGCTTAAGTGCTTTCAAACCAGCTGTAACAAGTCTTTTTCTCACTAAGCTGGCTGAAATTTGTTTTCTCGTTGCTTGCTCAAGATCTCCTCGTATGCCCGATGAAGTTTTAAAACGGTTCTGACGACATTGTAATAATAAAAATTCTAAAGTCTTTAAAAATTAATCAAATTCAATGAATCAGAGGTATATCGCTGTAATTAAAGCAAATTGTAGTTCAACAAAATATTAATATTAAAGATAGAATTTCTATAAATCAGTAAAAATCAAAAAAAAAAATTAAAACATAAGTGCTTAATTTACTCAACATTAATGAAACATGTGCTTTATAAAAGCTTCGTTTATTAGCCTATGGCTAGGAAGGAAACTGAGTTGCAGACCCGTAACAATTTTTCCTCAAATATTTATATAGCTGGAATATACCAGAATAACTTAATGTTGAATTAATACCCGTATACATGTTAGATGCAATAAAATTGAAATTTGTTAAAAGTTTTTAAGGGGTAAGGTAAAATTCGCTAATACTATAAGTACATGGCAGATTCCTAAATAAAACAAAAAAATTTAGGGTATAAGTTTTACATCAGCCAATCTAGCCTAACCAGTTTTAGTTCAGTCACTATAGCCTGATGAGATGATTGAAGAATGATCTGATTTCAGACACTTAAAAATTTCTTCTCTTCGTAAATAATTAAATTTATAAAATACAGTTTTTTGGAATGCTTGAACTAGAACATGAATTTTTTAAGTTCCTCAATTTTATTTGGAAAATTTGTTCGAATTTGCTGCCATCAATTCCCCTTTATATCAAAGCGACTCCAGCAATGCTAAATGCAAACGCTGTTCGAACGCGGTATTTTATAAAATTTTGTCAGCTAAAATAACATTGCTGTAACGAAAAAACGGAGGAAATATAGTGTAGGACTGGTGTTTGAGAACTGCTCATTTATTAATCAAATACATTACAAATATTCACAGATATGGATTTATGCTTAAATTCGCTTGGATGTATTTGCCCCTAAACTGTTATCGGAGAATTTCACTATTTTCAGATCACTCGTAGTACTATACTGCCATAATAAAGATGTTTCACATAACTACAGAAAACGCATTTTGTGAAAATCGATGTTAGAGTTTTGAAACCAGTGTCTTTTACTTTCTTTTATGTAAGTAAAATAAAACATAGGAATCTCGAAATTGTTGGACCTTAAGATTTTTAGAGATTTATCTGTTTTGAGGTTGTCAGTTTGTCACTCTGTCAGTCTGTCAGTCTGTCAGTCTGTCAGTCTGTCAGTCTGTCAGTCTGTCAGTCTGTCAGTCTGTCAGTCTGTCAGTCTGTCAGTCTGTCAGTCTGTCAGTCTGTCAGTCTGTCAGTCTGTCAGTCTGTCAGTCTGTCAGTCTGTCAGTCTGTCAGTCTGTCAGTCTGTCAGTCTGTCAGTCTGTCAGTCTGTCAGTCTGTCAGTCTGTCAGTCTGTCAGTCTGTCAGTCTGTCAGTCTGTCAGTCTGTCAGTCTGTCAGTCTGTCAGTCTGTCAGTCTGTCAGTCTGTCAGTCTGTCAGTCTGTCAGTCTGTCAGTCTGTCAGTCTGTCAGTCTGTCAGTCTGTCAGTCTGTCAGTCTGTCAGTCTGTCAGTCTGTCAGTCTGTCAGTCTGTCAGTCTGTCAGTCCGTGTCCTCCCTACAGTTCAGATGGTTTAACCAATCGAACTGAAACTTCAGATTTAAGCTTTTTTGATAATTGGGAGGTCCCGGTCACTTGAACTTTCAGTAAAATCAATACAACAAGAAAAACTTCAATATATCTAGGGATTACATCACTAATCGCGCTTAATCATTAATCTTGAAATACAAAGCGATTAGCTAATCTCTAACTTGACACATTATAGCTAATCTCAATTATACCACTGACAGAGTAGGGGTTAGCTAAGTGTGATACTGAAATAATGAATTTTTCGAGATTATATCTGTAGTGTTTCAAGTTCAAGATTATCTAGCGTAAATACAAGTGGCGCTATTTTAATACAATATTGATATTTTTAAAAGTACAAAAATTTTGTACTACAAAAAAATTCAAAATGTTGAAATGAGTCGATAATTAAAAGCGAGTCGATAGATATTAGTTACCGATACCAGAAACTCTGGCACCACTAACTAAACTTTAGGCTGTCCTCGCAATTATATTAATGATAGATGAGCTAATCGAGCTTAGCTAATCACGCTTAACTAACCACCTATATAACGAATAAAACCTTTAATACTCTTCATTGAGGCACCTAATTTCTTCCATATTTATTAAGTCGTTATTAAACAAGGAATACTGATCCAATGTTCGTTCAAAACGTTTTGCTTTGAATATTTTAATCTATAAAATTTTCTATAACAACCAAATATAACAAAAAATATTCAATAAATTCATTGCGAGTTGCAAATATTTTTAACCTTTACTTTAATTTAAGAAAAAACGGTTATTTTTAGACTGTCGGAAAAAATCGATCGATTCTCTTCATTTACCCATAATAAAATAATCAAAAACAAAGCATTTTTGTGAATAGAAATAATAACAAAATGAAATTTTGGTCGTTTCCTTCCAATTGTCATAATCGAATCAGATTTCTCTGTGTTTTAAATATGAGAAAACCCCATACCAACCCACCCAAACCCATAAAAAAGAACACAAATATTGGAAAAATCGAATGAAAAAGTTTTTCTTTACTTTTCTTTTTTTATTTTTTGTATGTGCTCGATAAAAATTATATTTCCCTTTACTTTGTCAGATATTCATAAGATTGCTTGCGGCACTTTAGATATATGTTATATTATTTTGTAAAACACACACACACATACACAAAGTGTGCAAGAATATAATGAACCCAAAGTTTTTTATTAAATTTTTTATTTTTTTTATACATTTAACAAATAATAATAATAGTAATAATAATAATTTATTGATCAAGATTTTAATTTTTTTTTTCCCCGCGCTATTTCACAAATAAAAAAATAATTTTATTGCTCCTCAAACAATATTGTTGTAGGCATACCATCATATCCTCAGTCCTACACAAAACAAAAATAAATAAAGTCACTGTGTAAATTTTGTTGTTGTCACTTTAATAATGATTTTGTGCCGCCCCATGTTTAACAAAATTACGATAAAATTTAGTATTTGACAGTTAAATTACGGTAATTAGTGTATCTAGTTTTGGGCTCTGTGTTTCTAAGAATTTTTCGATTTTGTTTTTGATGGTTTGTTTGTTTATTTGGAATATGTAAACAATGAAGTAGCTTGTTGTACCTACACGAGTGTTGTGTTATCACTAATAAAATATTTAATATTTGAGTTGTAAGTAGCTTTAAAAACAACATACAAAAATCTGTTCGCTATTGTTTGATGAAACAATTTTACTATTCCTACTAGGTTTTAGATTAATCACCCTCGACCTTTTCAATATTAATGATTTAAGTGTGTTTGTATACATGATTCATGTTGTGGATTAAATGTGGTATGTTAATTGCGGTTGATTTTTCCATATTAATAGTTTCGTAAATGTATTTCGATATGCAGGTCTATAAACCGCTGAATAGTTTTTTTAAAGAGATATTCCCAATTGATTAACGATTATATGAAAAACATTAATTTACAATTGATGTTTTATGTGTGTTATATATGGTTTCAAGAGTGGATTGAAACGTGTTAAGGTAAATAAATAGTTTAATGGGGTAATTACGTATGCGGTTGGTTGCTTTCATGGCGCATTCTAAATGTGATTGACTATTTAGATAAATCGCGGTTAGAAAGTAGTTTGTTTACCTAATCGATCGAAATTTGATTTTCATATATATGAACATGTCATATAAGTACATTGATAATGGGCACAAGGGGGTTGGAGATGTGCATGATATGGAATAATCATGGAAATATTGCATTTCACATCTCTCTCAATGTACCTAAATATAATATGTATAGAACATGCCACGTATTTTGTTGTTGTACCTAAATTTAAATAAAAACAATTTCATTAAAACACAAAACCAAGAATTGTTATAAAATCATTATCCATTTGCTTAATGCTGCTGCTGTTTATTATTATTTTTATTTTACTATTATTATCTTTATTACTATTACTATATTAGCATCACTATATAAACGAGTACACCGTACCGCACCACCACCATTTCTACTTTATTATGATTATTATTTTTATTTTTTCCTATATTACGGGTAAATAGAAAATGTAGATAATATTCTTGATGTTGTTTTTATTTTTCTAATGAATAAATTATTTATTTTTAAAATAAATATTGATTTTTTTTATTTAATTTAATTTTTCTATTTTCTATTTAGCTTGTGAGTTTTGTGTTATTATTAGTTTTGTGTTACGAGGGGAATATTAAAGAACGATAAAAAAACATATTTCTTGTATTTATTGACTGCTTCTGATTGTTGGGTGGATGGTGGACTTTAGTACAGAATTTTAAGGAGGTGGTTATTATCATTGGTTAATTTCATTGTCTGGAATAATTAATATTTGAGAAGTGGATTATTCTTTTTAAGTTTTATAATTATTTTGATTGAGCCTTTGCAATAGTATAAATATCTTGAATATGATGTTAAACTGGGGGTTAGTACAATTTTGTGAAACTATTAATTTAAGACTGTAGTATAATCTTAGTAATAAGGTTTTTTTGTTGTTTTCTTGGATTCCAAAACATGTCTCGCAAGGTGGAAGACAACAAAAAAAAAGATAACAGGAATTAAGAACGTGAACGACGAAACATTAAAATAATAAATTAATTAAATAATTAAATACGATATGGTTGTCTTATTTAAGAGATTAAGAGGATAATTGTTTTAAGTACGAATATACGACATTATCAGAAGTAGGATTATTAAAAATGGTGTACGGTTTATAAATTAAAAATATTTTTGGAAATAGAATCTCAAATTTTGAAAACCACATTTACGCCATTCGAACATCTAACATCAAAATACACATGGCCATAATGTACGTTAAACCAGCTTCTACATTTAAAACCAGATAATATTGCCAATTTTCCATCATCGTACGATCATGTCTCGAAGATCGATTAACTTTAATTGCTTTAATCTCAAAATTGCAAGGTTTATTGCAAATTTGGTTCTAGACGATTTAGGATAAAATTGAAACATTTTGTCAGTTTCCCTCTCAATTTAAATCAAATTTCGGTATACAAATATATCAAGCAAGTATCCATGAAAAAATGCGAAATTTCACACGACCTTCTAATATGGATTTGCTTACGTATTGTTACGAAAAGATCTCCTTTGGTGATCAAGCAAATATTTCAATGATTCAGTATAATAAACGAATTTAAAGATTATAAACTGCAAGGGGCGCTGCAAGAAACACAGGTAATCGAATTCTGCTAAAAACGCAGCACAAGAAACCGGTTACATTCTCACCACCTAATAATACGAATGTTGTCACCTGCTATAACTGTTATGCTGTCAGACATAAGTCATCCGCGTGTCCTCCATCTTCACGAAGAAAACGGTACCCCAAATGTAATAAAGTGCATTCCAAATAGAGGTTCTCCAATGTTCGAATGATACAGGTAATTCTGTGCCACAATAGTCGACATACCAATCACAACCACGGCAGATTATGTTTTTGTCTTACGGTAAAGTAGATTGTTTTTCGGCGATATAACTATACAAATATGTGCGGTCATAGATACGGGTAGAACGATCAACATGATTCTTCAAAAAAAAACGTACCGTCAAATTACAAACTAGAATCGTACACGGGAAATAAGTATAGCGGTGCAAACAAGTCACCTTCGCGTATCACAGGAATGATAAATTGTTAAATTAAAATTAATTTAGATAATTTTTGTATTTCTTTTATAGTTGCTAATGTCAAAACTATATGCTATGATTGTCTGATCAGAAGGACTTTCATGTGCGATCCAACTGTTATTCAGTTTTCACCATCAGAAAAGGAGAAACGGGCAAGTAATATTTCGCTGTTTAATGAGATTTTAAGTACTGATAAAAGTGAAATTTTTTTTGATATTGTACCTCGAACGCTCTTCGAAGATAGAGTGTTAGGCACGAATTTGGTATATTTAATTAGAATTTTAAATAATTAAAATAAAAATAGTATAGGAGAATACTTTCTTTTTGTGGTATTATTTAATAAAACATATTTCGAGTATTCTCCCTTCGTCAACTTTTAAAAATATTCTAATTTGAAAAATTAAATTTCGCGCGATATATACTTGTAGGTATCGTTGTGTGTGATTTGCTCGTTTAACAACATTGGATGTTTTTTGTGTTTGTGTATCTCCATCTCCTCTATTTTACAATATTTTTTAAAAGTTTACGAAGGCAGAATACCTCAAAAAGAAAGTATTCTCTTAAATTGTTTTTATTTTAATTATTGACATTTTCCAAAAATTAAAACGAATTAAGTATATTTAGTTAACCTCTTCTAAACCAATTTATATTTCCCTTCAATGTTTGTCTGTCAAAGATGTACTACCGTCAGTAAAATTGTTAACGACATTTTAAATTGGGAAGTAATCCAGCCTAGCAAGGGTGAGTATACTAGTTGCTTAGTTGTAGTCAATAAAAAGAACGGTTCACCATGTATGTGGCTTAAATAAAATTACCGGTAAGGACAGATTTCCGCTGCCCCTGACAAACTACTCCCTCGACAAACTTTAAAGGAAGAAAGTGTTCTCTTTGCTCAACCTTAAAAACGGTTTTAAACATATTCCAATAAACGCAAACTCTATAAAGTATTCGAGTTTTTTGATATCAGATGATCAATACAGGTATCTGAGAACACCGTAAGATCTGCGTAACGCCCCTCGATATTAAAACGTTTGTCTCTGATATATTTCTAGATTTCATCTCATCTAATGACCTATAGTAATTTATATTTCTAATAGCCACTATAACGGTACCCGGTATCCCATGGCTTAGGTAGTTTCTTTAAGTGGTTCGTACCGAATTTTTTGACAATCGCAAAACCCCTTTACGATATTATGAAAATGAAAGACGTTAAACAGTTGCGTTTTACCGAAGTTGAAGTGACCGTGTTTCAAAAACTGAAATCGTTGCTTACGAATAGTCCCGTACTAGCAATATGCAGGGTGACTCTTAAATAAGTACTATAAATTCGAGATGTGGCGGAGGAAACTAATCCGAGCAAAAAATTATATGACGGCACATATGTAACACTTATAGTGATAACCGAGGTTTTACTGAAAAATTAGTCACTTTGAATTTCACTTATAACTTATAAACTATTACTTACAAATCACTCAAATAAACGTTTTCTTATCGCAAATTAATTAGTTATCAAACACAATAATAAGGCTAAATTGATAATAAATATACTTCACCCTAAAAATGGTTTGAACATTTTTCATTTTTTCAACATTTCTTTAAAAAATTCATTATTAGCGTAATCTTTTTTTCTTATTTTGAAAATATTTGGAAAATTTACTGTACCTTTGAGGTATTAATCCTACTAATTAGTTGCATATTTTCCGCACAATTGCTATTATAACACAGTGAAAATCTTTATTATGCCACTAAAATTGATTCGTTAAAAAATTTAAATAATAAAATCAAAAATGTTTGAAATGAGCACCGCCATTCATGATACTACATTCAACTCTCCTTCTAAATGAATTACGTATAGTCTCCCGTAATACATGGAGTATTACGTATAGTACAGCAAACTATTGATTTTAGATGTTCACACAAGAAAAAGTCTATAAGATTTAAATCCGGAGATCTTGCAGGCCATTCTGGGTTTATTCTTTGAACACCTCGACCTATCCGTTGATCGACAAACTTAATGTTCAAAAACTCGCGGTCTATTGTGCTAAAGTGAGCTGGGGCGCCATCATACATGAACCATATTCTTTTTGTGATCATAAACTGGTACATCATCCAGCAAGATAGGTAGATCATCTTCAAGAAAACTTTTATATGATGCACCGTGAAGTCTCGCAGGTAGAAACACTGGACCACCACATCCACACATTTAGCGAACATTTATTATGAAAATTGATTTGCTTTATTGCATGTAGGTTTTCCATGCACCAAATATGACTACTGTGAAAATTCTTGATGGCGTCTTTTGAGAAATTGGCCTGATCAGTGAAAAGGACTACACCTATAAATTGCAGATATCTAAAAGTTTCTTTGAATCTGAGTTCCTTGACACTTAAAATATGATAGGGGTTTTATTGTTCTTCAATTAAAAGTGTTCAGATTAGTTTTTGACTCACGTCAATTTGTGTTGTGGACGTCTAGGGCTGGCCAGAAACCACACGTGCAGATAATCACTGGATATTTGATTATAAATGGTGTTTATTAATTGAATCATTCAATTTCTATTACTAGTACAAAAGTTCGACATCACACATAAATAATTTTTGGTGGACGTAAAATTAGTCATTGCTTTAAAAACTACAATTCCATAATTTTCTAGTGCTATAAGATGTTGAATTTCCCGTTAGGGTATTTAAAGTTTCAACATAAATGGATTAGCCTTAGTATAAATCCGCCGTGCTTCCCTGGTATTAAAGTCTCGAAGAAAATTTTATTAATTTACAAAATATCGGCTCATCAAGGTATTATAATACTTTTTTCATAAGTAATAACCACCGTGTCTGTTTCTGATTAATTATTGATCTTTTTTCGGGAATACTGCTGAGAATGCTGTCAGTGTAACTCGGGAACGCTACAGACAGATGATTACGGTACTTACGAATCTAACGGTACTAATTCTAACTTTCTAAGATTTCTGAGCAAATATTAAAATTGCCAATAATTAGCTGCGCCGTAAATTCAACACTTTTACACGGTTACATTCGACTGAAAATTTGGATTTTCACTTCTCCACGGTGAACTTTTGTTGGAGAGGTAAAATACGTTTGAGATTTGACGATACATTTGACAGAACTAAAACTGTTGCGTTATTCAAGATTTTAAACTTTATAGAGCATGGTTATATAAGACGGGAAAAATTTACTTTTCACTTCACAGTAGTGAATATCTACAGCAGTTGTGAAAAGTAAGGACAATTTGCATCTCTCGACTAAGACGTTTAAAACAATACGCCACGTCCAAGTCTATACAAATCTGATAGTAAACAATAGATGTAACTGCAACGATATGCTAGATAGCCCGACCGTCGACTTAGAGCTGTCATTTTGTCAGTTTGAAATCACAGTTTCAACCGTACTATTTTTAGGTACACGACATCCAAAAGCAAAAAAACCGGTGTATTTGCCACCGACGCAATTGTGAATAATTATTGGTGAGATGAAAAGTAAGGGATCGTCCTCCTTCTCTATATTAAAACCTTTCCCGTCCCCCGTTTTGTAAATTGCTGCATTGTCTGTAAGGACCAAACTTCTGAATATGACATTAGAGCCCATGACGATAAATTTGATAAATAACGTGGTAGAACTATAATTGTTACATTCATCAACATTTTATAGGTTATTTTCGACACAACCATTTGATTTTCACCTCATCGTGGTGAATATTTATAAGAATGGCGAAAAAAAGTTAACATTTTTTGTGCGACTCGATCAGTGCCTAAAACAGATATATTTAAAAACAGCGAAATAACGGTGATTTAGAGGACTAACATCAACAAAATAAAATTGTTGCCTTATTTAAGACTGCACTTCAAACAGAGAACTCCTGCAACGAGCCAAAGCGAAAATACTTCGCAGTATTACCAATGCTCCTTGGTACATTCGAAATAGTAATATACATCACGATCTTGGGATTAAAACCGCTAAAGAAACTATTAAAGAATTCAGTTCGAAATATTATTCAAAACTAGAAGCACATCCCAACGAATTAGCCAGGGAGATACTAAAACAGAACAGATCCACTCGGACTGATGAACCTGTGAACCTGTGAATTTACTAAATGATTATCTTATACTTATAAGTATAATCTAAATTAGTTAAATTGTGAGCACTAACAATAAGTATTAACATTGGTTAAGACTTAAAATATGTAATAATTTGTAGCTTAAGATTTGATTACTTCTTGTGAGTTTCTTATGTAGAAAGATTCAAGAATAAAAAAAAAAAAAAAAAATTAAGGCCGCAGCAAGGTAATATTCGATTAAAATAAATTAATTTTCAACTCACCTCATTAAATTATATTTGACTGGAAACATTTTTTGTTCACCTAACCGTGCTGAATATTTATAGCAGGAGTGTTGAAGAATTCAACACGATTACAACAGTACCACTGTCAAGTTATTACGACATCTACACCTAGCGCTCTAACGGGAAATTTGACAACTAACGCTGTAAAACTAGAATTGTGGCATTCTACTAGGCATTTATAATGATATAAAGCTTTGTAACATTCGATTGAAATAGTTCCCTTTCACCTCACCGTGGTGAATTTTTATATGGGTAGTATTGGTCTCTCAAGAACAATAGCTTTACAATGACAAATTTTGTAGATTTCTCCAACACTCCACGTGATAAACATACAATGCATTCCACCCACCAGCGCCTTGAAGGCGACTTTAACAACCATAGTGTTGCACTCCTTAAGACCTTAACAGCGAGCGACACAGGGCACGGTAATATTCGCTTATTTTAAAATTTTGATTTTCAACTCGATTTAGTGAATTTTTATATAGGTGGCTCTGAGTAATAATTTTTCTTTAATTTATATTGATTGACCATGTACATTTAATAATAAGAGGGCAACGAATTTACAGGAAATCAAATTATTTGTTGGAAATATTGAATTGAAGAGTGCTCAAAGAATGCATTTTTCTGTCGAATTTAATGCTTCAATTATTCGTGATCAATCAGAAGCATTTCAATTTGGAGTTCTTGATACAAATTATTGTATTTTTGTTATTTTTGAAACGTGACTTTCCAAAAGCTGCCACTCAGTTGAATATTTCTCGCGTGACTACGTGGTATACCATAAAGAGTGGTACAACAATATTTGAACCAATATCAAGGGTGGAGGGGTATTAATTGCAGTCAAGAACCACATATTTATTGAATTTTTGCATCTCATTCCTGTTATGACGTGACTGTTACTAGGTCTAAAACTGGTAACTCGACCATTATAGTCATTGCTGTCTATATTCCTATTGGATCAAACATCGATCTTTACATAAAAGTGGTCAAGTTCATCGACTCAGCCGTTGCATCATCGTGGTCGGTAACTTTAATCTTCTCGACGTAGCTTGTTTCGTTGTTGAAGGTGTTATACGTCATCTTCTGTTGATCTTGAGTATTTTGCAAGCATCGCATCTATGCAATTAAATCGGAATGGCAACAGAAAGTGTGAGTTTTGCTACTGCGTTGCAGTAGCGGTTGCAGTGGCGATTATCATACACCAATTAATATCAAGATTTTTGTGATAAAGGCGATACTTATAGGAGTTAAGACCTTAAATTGTTTTTTATATACTAATTTAATTTTGCAGATTGAAGGGGAATTGACTTCGAATCCGAAAAAAACTTTTGGAGATTTATGAACGGTAAAAAAGAGGATGTGAGATTTCCCGTTCCAGAGTTGTTTTGCCGCAATCAGTTATCGTATATTTGCAATTTGTTTTCAAATTTTTCTTGAATCGGTTTATAATTCCAGTCATCCCTAGGACGGGATGATACAGTTTGCTGGATTCCGCAACTGTCAAAATAAAATGGAATGTTTAAGGTTAATTTAACCTTCTTTGATTCTAGCCAGCCTTCTGAAAAAACTGGGCGGTAAGCTTAGGTGTTCCTCTAGCTGATGCCTGGAAAATCTCTTTCATTCGGTCGATTTTCAAATCTGGTAAAAACTTTTTAAAGCACAAAAACCATTTCTTTCACTTAAAAACTTTCATTTCGCTTACGCAACACTGATTTCATCCTGGTAGGTCGACTGTTACAAACCTGGTGTCCTTTTGTACACACCTACAAAGTAGTACTGAAGTTCTACAACAACTAGATGCAATAAAGGTCTTCGACAAAATTGATGTTTACAAAGTTGGCAAAATATAAATATGTAAATGCGAATTCATTCCTATATTGCATGGTTGCATTCATACCTTTCAGATCGATGGCAATTTGTCAAGATAAAGGATTCGTCTTTAAGTTTGTTTTTTATTACCACAGTCACTATTTTATCAGTGTCATTCTGCCAGAAGAGAAGGTGTTCGAAAGTAATTCGTATTTATCCGCCTAACAATTTATCATGTGGACGAATTAATGAGTACCTCCTTTGGCCAAGACTAGATTATCGACGGGAGATACCGGCTGCAATTTTCATTAGCGATGTATTGAGTTCTCGTATAGACAATGCTGGCTTCTTGCAAGATTTGATTTGTATACTCCCGCGTGTTGCTTGCATCAGCGGGTAGGTCTTTTGCATATCGGCCCAGTATACACTTATAACCGAATTTCCGAACCGCAGTACTGAGAATGTCGCAACTTTTTTGTTTTGGAATGAGTTACTGAAATTTTACTCCAACCAATTTTAAAATTTTTGATGTAAAAACATCTTTAGCAGCAGGAGTAACCAAAAAATTGTAAAGAAATCATGTTACAGAAATATCACAGCAAATTATCGTGAAACAGAATATCTTAAAATTTAGAATCGAAATAGCTTAGTTCAGCGAAAACTACGGAGCCTTTAATCAACAATATTACCAGATGGAATTCAACGTATAACGTGATCGAAAGGCTACTGGAATTTAAATAATATTGTAACACATACAAGATAGATTACGTGGCAATTGCAACGTGAGCAACTATGCATAGGGTATTTTTTTAAGTGTTGGCTCAAATTGAAAACTTGTTTAGAAATATTTCGCATCCTAAAGCCGCCATTCTACTAGAGAAAATAGAAGGACGAGACTGCACTGCACGATGACCACAATAAATAAGGAAAAAGCTATGCCAAATCTAAAGCTCCTATTTCAGCATCAAAATTCTCTTCTGGCGGAACAACAAGAAGCATGCTTAAATATTACATTAAATTTAACATCTTCAGCTAGCTCTTCAACATTGTAATGATCAGCCGCTTTAGAGAACGCGTATATTGATCAATTCAACCAATATGTTTTGATAAGACAAATTAGTGAAAACAAAGAAGCATTTAAAGGGATAATAAATTATGGTCCACAACCATTAGATATCAATAATTATATTTTGAATTACTGGATGGTTAAACGAAAACAATTGCCTCGTTTAAGCGCCTTGGCAAAAATCGTACATTGGGGTCCAGCAACACAATGTAGCGTTGAGCGATGTTTCTCATCATTAAAATTGTTACTCTCGGACCAAAGGAACTAATTATTAGCTAATTCGATCAATGAGATATTAGCCGCATTTCTTGAAGTTTGATCTGATCCAGATCATGAAACGACACAAACAAACACTAAAATTCAATTTTTTTGTCTCGTTTCGTTTTGAATCTGCTTCTTCATACTCGTACTGTATTCATTATATTCTTTGTCGCTTTACAAAATATTGTTCAACTACAAAATATTGTTCAACTATTTATAGATCACCATGTAAATTTTGATCTGATCCGGATCACTATGCGTCAAGAAATGCAGCTATTATACTGGTCAAGTGTTATTTTCAATTCGAGTATCACGAAAACTTCTAACAAAAAGAACATTAATAAGATCATGAACAAAAAAGCTTTAAAATAACATTATTTATAATCAAAATCACGATTAATTAAATAAATCATAATGTATAGGATATTCTTCTTTAATTACTTCCCCACCCGCCACTCGAATTCACCGATTTCCTTGAAACGTTGATATATGTTGCAGTACATGAAAAAATAAGAGACACGTATATTTTTATGTGTCGAAATTCACTTTTAAAGTTTCAGCAACCCTCAAGTTCACCAAACAAAATAGAAATGATTCGTAATGCAAATTAGATGGTACTGATGTATATTAAGTTCATGGATGTTGCATCCCTTGATTTTTAACCGGAAAAATGAGAAAAAAATGTTGATTTTCTCCTATAAAAATCAAGGGATGCAACCCACGGGAACTTAATAAAGATCAATTTTCTTGACAAATCATCTCTATTTTATTTTATTAAAAAATATTAATTATAACTCGAGTTATAAAGAAAAATCGGTTTTTGCGGATAAATTTTAAGGGTGTGTATCACCGCTTAAAAGTAGATTTCGGTTCATAAAAAAAAATACGTATTTCTTATTTTTTTATGTACTACAACTTATCAACATTTTCTGGAATTTTGTTTGAATTTCTGGAATATGGCCAGTTAGAATGTAACCTACCCATTATTTTATTACTAATTTGTTTATTTATAATTTAAAGAAATCGATTTTGTAAATGTATTTCAAAGAAAAGAATTGGCAATATAAATCAAACCCTGTTAAATTAAACAAACATTTAAAATAAAAAAATTTCATATTTGCTCTTCATATTTTATTGAACGCTGTCAAATTATGAATAATTTTTTAAATTAATAACAAATTTGAAAATTTTTATATTATTGACCGATTATAATAAAATTCGACTTTAAATTCCAGAACTTCCTGTGGACCCACTAATATTTTTGAGGGATATACTTTCCCAAACAATATTTTTTCGCCATCTAGTTTTTCATTTCGAAAGTACTACTATAAAGGTGCACGCAAGTATAAATAAAAGAACGAAAACAAATATTCAATCATACGACCAGTCGATCGCGATCGACCTTACGGACACCTCTGGAGAACTTTATAATAATCAAGTTTCATCAAAATTGGCCATTTCAGAGCCACTTCAAACAAAAATCATTTTAGAATCCCATTTCTTTCAAACAAGTTGAATTTCATCCATAATCGGTTAAGAAATGGCAGTTACATCCTAATTTTAGAACTTCACTTAGTAAAAACTATTTCAGAATCCCATTTGCATTGTATGTGCCGAATTTCATCGAAGTCGGTTAAGAAATGGCCGAGTTCTTTCCTAAGTGTGTACCACTGCATATAAAATACTAAATTTCATGATAATTGGTTTCGAAATAACCAAGTTCCTTCCAAGTTCCTAAACACTCCGACCTAACTAAAATTTTCTGTCAAAAAAATATACCGACTCAAAAACATTTTACAAAATTTAAATCAACAAAACTAAAGTTCTTATTTTCAAAAAAGAAAGAAACATTTTTTTATGAATATCTTTCCTTTTTGGTAGCGAAACAATTTTTTTTTTATTTTTATGTTTGCATAGTAAAGGAAATATATTTTAAAAAATTTCTTTCTTTTCCATCGAAACAGAAAGCAAACCCAAAAGCATAAACTAAAAATAAAGGAGTGAAACAGCAATAGGACAATTTCGGTTTAAAGGAGAGTACGCTGCTGAAGTGAAATGAAATTTCTCATATAAAAATGAAAGAAGCGAAAACGAAAATCAAAATTTCGAGAAACGGGGGTTTTCGTATTAGAATACAGATGTCTCTATGTTATCTCTACACAATTTTCACTTCATTTTTATCTTCCCGGATGATAAATATGAAGATAAATTTTGACGTTTCATCATTTGAGTTTCTTGTTTTTTAATTTTGTTTTTAATTTCCAAATTGAAGTGATCTAACATAAAGTTTTACGATAATCGACGACCAAATTTTCACGTCAGATTTATCTTCCTATTTTTGGCGACTAGTGAAAATTTCATTTCACTTGAAGGGCGTACTAGGCTTAAGTGATTAAATAGTAAAATGGATTTCTAAAACATAAAACGTTGAAAAAGGGCGAGAAAAACAAAAAATATTCGAAAAATTAAATTTGAGTTTGAACAGTGCTAAAAATAACACAAAATCTACGCAAACACATGCAATATACAAAATCATCGTGATCCGAATACGTAAAAATATTTAAAAAACGCTCTTCAGTATAAAATCTACATATAACAGCTTCCGGCATTTCAAAATCAATTTGGATAAATAAAATACAAAAATAATGTTTGCCTGTGTGGTGTAAGTGACTCGAATAAAATGAAATGGAAATATTTTTGAAACAAAGACAAAAATTCGAGCTTTCTAATACATAAACAATTGTACATAAAATAATAATTTTTGGAAAATATGCCAATTTCCTGTGATCCCCGACAACAGTATCAAGGTGGAGCCTCCGTCGAGATTGTGCTTGAGTGATTTAAAGCACATACAGAAAGTTTAGGGTAATTAATTTAAGAAGCTATACTTTGCTCTGGCTCAACGAGACATGAACAATCATTGAAGAATTGTTATGTGACTCGATGAAAATGAATTAACGAAGATATAAAATATGTAAATTTCGTTTTGATTCCATACCCATATGTCGTTTCGATTCTATTGGGATTGTCTTGCCGTTCAACAATAATGGTTCGTCCTCCAAATCTAAAGTATAGGTTCCCATATTGATTATCTGAATCAAAAATGTAACTTAATTAAAATATTGAGCGAATAATAGCGAACTTTCAGTGCGAGTTGAGCGTAAATAATAAATAATAATATGTAAACATTTCCAACGACACCTCTTTTAACTCTCTTCAATAACTCGAAGTGACAAACATACCCTTCGCCGCTTACTTAACAACCTAACTGCCAATGCACACCGTATAGTGAATATTCATTTTTGTGGTGAATAATGTTAGATTTTTTCTGAATATAAAAAATTCGACTATCCCAACGGTGCCTTTCACAATATTATGCGACATCTAAAATTATCCAAACATCTGTCTAGGTGGTCGGGACACGTATTGTTTCTGTTAGAAGCTAGATGTGTTATTTGATACCGAAATTTTATTATTATTTTACCGAATAATCCTGACTTTGAAATGTTTTGTTATTTTTATTAGCTAGCTGTCTCTTTGTGATTTTTTTCTTTTAATTTGTAACGTAAATATCTATCAAATATTCAAAAAAAAAAAAAACCTAATAGATTAACATACCGGTTCGTCATTAATAAACCAACTTAATTTCGTTGCTGGATGTGATTTCCCCGACGTACAATTCAGCAATAGTGTATCACCAATTTGATAGATTTTATCATCACCCGATATGTGAGGGCCCTCTTTTGGTAAATCTGCAAGTAAATAAAAAGCAAACTAAATTAAATTAAATCAATAATTTCCCACAATTTTTCTGTATTTATAAATTCACTTAATGATCGTAATGATATAATACTCAAAAAACTTATAATTATATTATGGCACATCTTTCATAAAAATTAACAAAAAAAAAAAAACAAAAAAAATACCGGAAGCTAAATTATGTACATACAATATAGAAAGAAAAAACAAAGCAAATTCAACCTTTTTATTAAATAATGTTTTGTCGACGTTGTACAAAACTTTTTTTTTTTTTTTTTTTTTGGTTAAAACATTTTATGTGAAACTTGGTAATTTTTATTTTACAACTTCTTAAAGTTTGCCATTTTGTGCAATATTCAGAAAAAAGCTGTACAACAAAAACAATTTTTCATTTATACATAGTATAGATGGATACATATTGTACAAGCTTTTTAACAATATTTATTATTCATTTGAACAGGAATCGAAATAACATTTTTACTCTAATAGATTGATAACCTGCATGTCCGGTATGGCGTCGAGTTTTATATCGTTATGATGAAAAATATAGAAACGTAATTGGTATCTAGTGAAAAATAAAAAGTTCATTTTATAATTATAAACATTTTTTTTTACTAATTTATCCAAAAGCGATTTTAAATACAGACCGAATACTGTATACGAGAAAAATAAGTTTTAAATTTTAATCAATCGTAAAAATGGTTTTGAGTCTATTTTATTTATACCAATCGATATTTGCAAAGTTTTCTTTTTTTAATTTTTTGTTATTTATTCAGAAAAGTTTAAGAGCTTTTAGTAAACTTATATTTTGTTTTGAATTTTTTTTTTTGTTGTCTGAAAAGTTTGTATTATATAGTTCGACTCTCAACATGCATTTCATCGTAAGCTTTGTTTTACAGTTACTATAAACACACAAACAAGTTTTCGTTTTAGACAAGTAAGTATGTATGAATAAATCGAGTGGATTGGTTGGAAAATTGAGTTTGTGATTTAAAGCACTTCTAGGCATTGTATGTGATAGAATGAAGTTTTTTATAGAGAGAAGAACATTTTCTTTACAACAGCAATTCTTTAGAGAGTTGAATGTGTCACCTGTATTTTATCTGGGCGACGTGGAGGATAATAGCATGTCACTCGGATCGCAGCCGACCTAGTTGTGTAAACGGTAGCCTCACGGTTTAGCTACTGGGTCTAGAAGTGAAAAGCCTGGCTTCAGCGGATATTTGAAATCCATTCGATCTCGACATCGTTGTTATTTTGCCCTAAGACGAATTCGTACGGCACCAACTGAACAGTCCAAACTTGTGGATGTGTTTATTAGGAAACTCTGGCGAAGCATATAGCCATTACTTTAACAGTCTAATTTTTTACGTCCATCTGGAACCACATTCTGTGATATAATCCTCCAAAAGACGATTTGAATGACAGATCACTCATTAGAGTCATGCGATATTTTATTTTTTTTAATTGCGCGTTTATGTGCTGTATGGAATATTGTATAACCGTGCATGTTTTGCATGTTTTGTCTTAGAAGATATTGCAATTTCAAGGGTTACCTGAAAACCTTATGCTTGATTTGCATGCTTTCGGTGGGACCACTGCTGCCCTGATCAGACATAGACGTAACAGATTTAAAAATTATGATCTAGGTTAAGCATTTCGTGTTCTTCAGAACCAATCGACGATGAAAATTATTTTGTATTTTCTACTTGAATGAACTAACCGGAAAATATAATTGTCAATTAAAAATATTGGAAGAAGAAATATGGGAATAGGGAATATAATTTGACCCTTCACACATTTGTCGAACAGCTGAGGCGGTATCCAATCAATTGAAAGTTAAGAAAAAGACATGTCTAGTGGAACTCTGCCACTTAAAATTTGAATGTTGTGAATATCACAAAACAAACATAGTCGTCTGTCAAGTGAAACCAAACTTTTAATAACTCAATAATAGAGCCAGTGTTGTGCACGTAAATTGTATTGCGTAATTTACACTATTATTTACGTGTAAATAATTGTATTTTTTACCTGAAATTTTTTACGTTACAAAGTAAAAAATTGTAAATAATTAGCGACATCTGTGCGAAATGTGACATTCAAATGAAAAGAGCAGAATTAAAAAATTGTATGTCGATATTACAACCATTTCACAGCTCTATCTATTGAAATTAATTTGAATTTAGATTGTACTATGTGTTTTAAATAAAATGTTTGAAATATGCTGACCAAACGCATTTTATTTAACCAAAAAACGGAATAATTTATTTTGTTTTTTATGTATTAAAATTGTATCTATTCGAAAATGTTATTAAAAAAATAATTTCTCTATTTACATAAATGGTTTAAATAATTATAATTTATTCTGCGCCATCTCATACGTAGGTACAATACTATTTGATTTACAAAATTTGACTGTGTATGTTTTACTATTATCTTTCACCACCGCAATTACGTTAGATTGTCAAAAAAAATTATTTTGTAAAATATTAAAACTATCTATCTATAGCATTCACAGTTGGTATCAATAACGGCAACTCCTCCAAGTCCAAGCGAGCTTGTCAGAAGTAATCGATTCCTAATGCCTATAAATATATGGCCACCATTTTGCAATTGATATTCTTACAGCTACGTTCGCGAAAACGATAAGTTATTTAATTGGATCACGCATCATTCTTTATCAAGGCTCAACTTTGTTACAATAATATCATGGCAGGGGCAGCGAACCAGTTGGTTTTTGGTACGGTTCTTTGAAAGCAATCGTACAAATTAATTCAGTCACAAATAGCGCATACCGAATTTCAATATTATAACGTAACCCGTTCCGATTATACGGCTGGCTATATATTCCCACTGTGTTTAGTATGAGAAAATAAACGTTTCTTCTACAACTTCCGGTGTTTCTTAACCGATTGAAGTGAAATTTAGTAGGCAAGTTTATATTGGCTTACAAATAGCGTGTACCGAATTTCAATATTATAACGTATCCCGTTCCGATTATACGGCTGGCTATATATTCCCACTGTGTTTAGTATGAGAAAATAAACATTTCTTCTACAACTTCCTGTGTTTCTTAACCGATTGAAGTGAAATTTAGTATGCAAATTTATATTGGCCCACAAATAGCGTGTACAGAATATCAACATTAGAACGTATCCCGTTCCGATTATACGGCTGGCTATATATTCCCGTAGTGTCTAGTATGAGAAAATAAACGTTTCTTCTACAACTCCCTGTGTTTCTTAACCGATTGAAGTGAAATTTAGTATGCAAGTTTATATTGGCCCACAAATAGCGTGTACCGAATATCAACATTAGAACGTATCCCGTTCCGATTATACGGCTGGCTATATAATCCCATAGTGTTTAGTATGAGAAAATAAACGTTTTTTCTACAACTTCCTGTGTTTCTTAACCGATTGAAGTGAAATTTAGTATGCAAGTTTATATTGGCCCACAAATAGCGTGTACAGAATATCAACATTAGAACGTATCCCGTTCCGATTATACGGCTGGCTATATATTCCCGTAGTGTTTAGTATGAGAAAATAAACGTTTCTTTTAAAACTTTCAGTGTTTCTTAACCGATTTGAGTGAAATTTAGTATGCAAGTTTATATTGGCCCACAAATAGCGCATACCGAATTTCAATATTATAACGTATCCCGTTCCGATTATACGGCTGGCTATATATTCCCGTAGTGTTTAGTATGAGAAAATAAACGTTTATTCTACAACTTCCCGTGTTTCTTAACCGATTGAAGTTAAATTTAGTATGCAAGATTATATTGGCCCACAAATAGCGTGTACCGAATTTCAATAATATAACTTATCCCGTTCCGATTATACGGCTGGCTATATATTCCCGTAGTGTTTAGTATGAGAAAATAAACATTTCTTCTAAAACTTCCCGTGTTTCTTAACCGACTGAAGTGAAATTTAGTATGCAAGTTTATATTGGCCCACAAATAGCGTGTACAGAATATCAACATTAGAACGTATCCCGTTCCGACTATACGGCTGGCTATATATTCCCGTAGTGTTTAGTATGAGAAAATAAACGTTTCTTCTAAAACTTCCAGTGTTTCTTAACCGATTTGAGTGAAATTTAGTATGCAAGTTTATATTGGCCCACAAATGGCGCATACCGAATTTCAACATTAGAACGTATCCCGTTTCGATTATACGGCTGGCTATATATACCCGTAGTGTTTAGTATGAGAAAATAAACATTTCTTTTACAACTTCCCGTGTTTCTTAACCGATTGAAGTGAAATTTAGTATGCAAGTTTATATTGGTCCACAAATAGCGTGTACAGAATATCAACATTAGAACGTATCCCGTTTCGATTATACGGCTGGCTATATATTCCCGTAGTGTTTAGTATGAGAAAATAAACGTTTCTTCTAAAACTTCCAGTGTTTCTTACCCGATTTGAGTCAAATTTAGTATGCAAGTTTATATTGGCCCACAAATAGCGCATACCGAATTTCAATATTATAACGTATCCCGTTCCGATTATACGGCTGGCTATATATTCCCACTGTGTTTAGTATGAGAAAATAAAAATTTCTTCTACAACTTCCTGTGTTTCTTAACCGATTGAAGTGAAATTTAGTATGCAAATTTATATTGGCCCACAAATAGCGTGTACAGAATATCAACATTAGAACGTATCCCGTTCCGATTATACGGCTGGCTATATATTCCCGTAGTGTCTAGTATGAGAAAATAAACGTTTCTTCTACAACTTCCTGTGTTTCTTAACCGATTGAAGTGAAAATTAGTATGCAAGTTTATATTGGCCCACAAATAGCGTGTACCGAATATAAACATTAGAACGTATCCCGTTCCGATTATACGGCTGGCTATATATTCCCATAGTGTTTAGTATGAGAAAATAAACGTTTCTTTTACAACTTCCTGTGTTTCTTAACCGATTGAAGTGAAATTTAGTATGCAAGTTTATATTGGCCCACAAATAGCGTGTACAGAATATCAACATTAGAACGTATCCCGTTCCGATTATACGGCTGGCTATATATTCCCATAGTGTTTAGTATGAGAAAATAAACGTTTCTTCTAAAACTTCCAGTGTTTCTTAACCGATTTGAGTAAAATTTAGTATGCAAGTTTATATTGGCCCACAAATAGCGCATACCGAATTTCAATATTATAACGTATCCCGTTCCGATTATACGGCTGGCTATATATTCCCGTAGTGTTTAGTATGAGAAAATAAACGTTTCTTCTACAACTTCCCGTGTTTCTTAACCGATTGAAGTTAAATTTAGTATGCAAGTTTATATTGGCCCACAAATAGCGTGTACCGACTTTCAATACTATTACGTATCTCGTTCCGATTATACGGCTGGCTATATATTCCCGTAGTGTTTAGTATGAGAAAATAAACGTTTCTTCTAAAACTTCCAGTGTTTCTTAACCGATTTAAGTGAAATTTAGTATGCAAGTTTATATTGGCCCACAAATAGTGCATACCGAATTTCAATGTTATAACGTATCCCGTTCCGATTATACGGCTGGCTATATATTCCCGTAGTGTTTAGTATGAGAAAATAAACGTTTCTTCTAAAACTTCCAGTGTTTCTTAACCGATTTGAGTGAAATTTAGTATGCAAGTTTATATTGGCCCACAAATAGCGCATACCGAATTTCAATATTATAACGTATCCCGTTCCGATTATACGGCTGGCTATATATTCCCGTAGTGTTTAGTATGAGAAAATAAACGTTTCTTCTAAAACTTCCAGTGTTTTTAACCCGATTTGAGTGAAATTTAGTATGCAAGTTTATATTGGCCCACAAATAGCGCATACCGAATTTCAATATTATAACGTATCCCGTTCCGATTATACGGCTGGCTATATATTCCCGTAGTGTTTAGTATGAGAAAATAAACGTTTCTTCTACAACTTCCTGTGTTTCTTAACCGATTGAAGTGAAATTTAGTATGCAAGTTTATATTGGCCCACAAATAGCGTGTACAGAATATCAACATTAGAACGTATCCGTATTCCGATTATACGGCTGGCTATATATTCCCGTAGTGTTTAGTATGAGAAAATAAACGTTTCTTCTAAAACTTCCTGTGTTTCTTAACCGATTGAAGTGGAATTTAGTATGCAAGTTTATATTGGCTTACAAATGGCGCATACCGAATTTCAACATTAGAACGTATCCCGTTTCGATTATACGGCTGGCTATATATACCCGTAGTGTTTAGTATGAGAAAATAAACATTTCTTTTACAATTTCCCGTGTTTCTTAACCGATTGAAGTGAAATTTAGTATGCAAGTTTATATTGGCCCACAAATAGCGTGTACAGAATATCAACATTAGAACGTATCCCGTTCCGATTATACGGCTGGCTATATATTCCCGTAGTGTTTAGTATGAGAAAATAAACGTTTCTTTTAAAACTTTCAGTGTTTCTTAACCGATTTGAGTGAAATTTAGTATGCAAGTTTATATTGGCCCACAAATAGCGCATACCGAATTTCAATATTATAACGTATCCCGTTCCGATTATACGGCTGGCTATATATTCCCGTAGTGTTTAGTATGAGAAAATAAACGTTTATTCTACAACTTCCCGTGTTTCTTAACCGATTGAAGTTAAATTTAGTATGCAAGATTATATTGGCCCACAAATAGCGTGTACCGAATTTCAATAATATAACTTATCCCGTTCCGATTATACGGCTGGCTATATATTCCCGTAGTGTTTAGTATGAGAAAATAAACATTTCTTCTAAAACTTCCCGTGTTTCTTAACCGACTGAAGTGAAATTTAGTATGCAAGTTTATATTGGCCCACAAATAGCGTGTACAGAATATCAACATTAGAACGTATCCCGTTCCGACTATACGGCTGGCTATATATTCCCGTAGTGTTTAGTATGAGAAAATAAACGTTTCTTCTAAAACTTCCAGTGTTTCTTAACCGATTTGAGTGAAATTTAGTATGCAAGTTTATATTGGCCCACAAATAGCGCATACCGAATTTCAACATTAGAACGTATCCCGTTTCGATTATACGGCTGGCTATATATACCCGTAGTGTTTAGTATGAGAAAATAAACATTTCTTTTACAACTTCCCGTGTTTCTTAACCGATTGAAGTGAAATTTAGTATGCAAGTTTATATTGGTCCACAAATAGCGTGTACAGAATATCAACATTAGAACGTATCCCGTTTCGATTATACGGCTGGCTATATATTCCCGTAGTGTTTAGTATGAGAAAATAAACGTTTCTTCTAAAACTTCCAGTGTTTCTTACCCGATTTGAGTCAAATTTAGTATGCAAGTTTATATTGGCCCACAAATAGCGCATACCGAATTTCAATATTATAACGTATCCCGTTCCGATTATACGGCTGGCTATATATTCCCACTGTGTTTAGTATGAGAAAATAAACATTTCTTCTACAACTTCCTGTGTTTCTTAACCGATTGAAGTGAAATTTAGTATGCAAATTTATATTGGCCCACAAATAGCGTGTACAGAATATCAACATTAGAACGTATCCCGTTCCGATTATACGGCTGGCTATATATTCCCGTAGTGTCTAGTATGAGAAAATAAACGTTTCTTCTACAACTTCCTGTGTTTCTTAACCGATTGAAGTGAAAATTAGTATGCAAGTTTATATTGGCCCACAAATAGCGTGTACCGAATATAAACATTAGAACGTATCCCGTTCCGATTATACGGCTGGCTATATATTCCCATAGTGTTTAGTATGAGAAAATAAACGTTTCTTTTACAACTTCCTGTGTTTCTTAACCGATTGAAGTGAAATTTAGTATGCAAGTTTATATTGGCCCACAAATAGCGTGTACAGAATATCAACATTAGAACGTATCCCGTTTCGATTATACGGCTGGCTATATATTCCCATAGTGTTTAGTATGAGAAAATAAACGTTTCTTCTAAAACTTCCAGTGTTTCTTAACCGATTTGAGTAAAATTTAGTATGCAAGTTTATATTGGCCCACAAATAGCGCATACCGAATTTCAATATTATAACGTATCCCGTTCCGATTATACGGCTGGCTATATATTCCCGTAGTGTTTAGTATGAGAAAATAAACGTTTCTTCTACAACTTCCCGTGTTTCTTAACCGATTGAAGTTAAATTTAGTATGCAAGTTTATATTGGCCCACAAATAGCGTGTACCGACTTTCAATACTATTACGTATCTCGTTCCGATTATACGGCTGGCTATATATTCCCGTAGTGTTTAGTATGAGAAAATAAACGTTTCTTCTAAAACTTCCAGTGTTTCTTAACCGATTTAAGTGAAATTTAGTATGCAAGTTTATATTGGCCCACAAATAGTGCATACCGAATTTCAATGTTATAACGTATCCCGTTCCGATTATACGGCTGGCTATATATTCCCGTAGTGTTTAGTATGAGAAAATAAACGTTTCTTCTAAAACTTCCAGTGTTTCTTAACCGATTTGAGTGAAATTTAGTATGCAAGTTTATATTGGCCCACAAATAGCGCATACCGAATTTCAACATTAGAACGTATCCCGTTTCGATTATACGGCTGGCTATATATACCCGTAGTGTTTAGTATGAGAAAATAAACGTTTCTTCTAAAACTTCCAGTGTTTTTAACCCGATTTGAGTGAAATTTAGTATGCAAGTTTATATTGGCCCACAAATAGCGCATACCGAATTTCAATATTATAACGTATCCCGTTCCGATTATACGGCTGGCTATATATTCCCGTAGTGTTTAGTATGAGAAAATAAACGTTTCTTCTACAACTTCCTGTGTTTCTTAACCGATTGAAGTGAAATTTAGTATGCAAGTTTATATTGGCCCACAAATAGCGTGTACAGAATATCAACATTAGAACGTATCCGTATTCCGATTATACGGCTGGCTATATATTCCCGTAGTGTTTAGTATGAGAAAATAAACGTTTCTTCTAAAACTTCCTGTGTTTCTTAACCGATTGAAGTGGAATTTAGTATGCAAGTTTATATTGGCTTACAAATGGCGCATACCGAATTTCAACATTAGAACGTATCCCGTTTCGATTATACGGCTGGCTATATATACCCGTAGTGTTTAGTATGAGAAAATAAACATTTCTTTTACAATTTCCCGTGTTTCTTAACCGATTGAAGTGAAATTTAGTATGCAAGTTTATATTGGCCCACAAATAGCGTGTACCGAATTTCAATACTATTACGTATCTCGTTCCGATTATACGGCTGTCTATATAATCCCGTAGCGTTTAGTATGAGAAAATAAACGTTTCTTCTACAACTTCCTGTGTTTCTTAACTGATTGGAGTGAAATTTAGTATGCAAGTTTATATTAGCCCACAAATAGCGTGTACCGAATTTCAATATTATAACGTATCCCTTGTAGAAGAAAAGTTGTAGAAGAAACGTTTATTTTCTCATACTAAACACTACGGGAATATATAGACAGCCGTATAATCGGAACGGGATACGTTATAATATTGAAATTCGGCACACGCTCTTTGTGGATTCTTTTTAGGAGTATGATCCTTCCGATTTAAGTTCTCTTTCGGCACAATATTTTTATTCATGTACAATAGGTAATTCCAATTCCAATCACAATCACTTCAATCCATATTATTACTGCTACATCGTTTCTTATTTACTGTCACTGTCAGAGTGTCAGTTATAATGATTATGTATTTTATGCAGTTTAATGATTCTAGGAAATCATGTATCCGGTTAAATCAAGCAAAAATGCACGAATCAATTGCAATCGCACAATTGCACAAGATCGTTATGTCATGCGGCCAACATAATATAATGCCCGTATTTCTGTGAAATAATTTTTATTATCCGAAATACTTTTGAGCAGAAGCGGGCGAGTTTCTGTCAATATTCGCAAAAATTGCGGCGGGTTTAGTAAACAGCAATTGCACTCTTAAAAATATTTTTTGATTTACATATTTCTATTAGAGAAATTATAAATTTTGCAATGTTATTTTATTTTGATTATAATTTTCGTTAAAATCGATTGAAAATTTTTAGAGAGGTTTGAGTATGTGAGTGGTACTAGTATTTCTTAATTCTTTTAGATGGCATCGCTTTTAATATTTTTTACATTTATTACAATATTTTACAATTTTTTACGTAATGTATGTAAAAAATTATTTTTTACGCGTAATTGCACAACACTGAATTGAGCTCCATTGCAAGGTTTAAATCACAAAAAGACAAATCCGGAATTGTTTGTTCTTCCGAGACCTTCCAATATTTTTAATGAACCTTCGTTTCTTCCATGTTTTACAGGCTTGCATAATTTGCACTCTTAACTGTATATACTTAATATAGCGTTATGTCTACCAATAGTTTTTTCTCAACGCGACTGAATGAAAATAAGATTTATTTGGACATTTAAATTTGCTATGTATGCAAACCTACAAAACATGCAAAAAATAAAAATTCATTAAAAATATTCAAAGGCTTCGGAAGAGCAAATAATTCCGGAACATTAGTAACAAAAAGGAAAGGTTAGTATTCTATAATTGGTACTCCTCGGAAGAGATATTCTGGTACTCGATTTCCCTTGATTCAAAAAGAAACAAAAGTAAGTAGAAAACATTGTATTTACCAAAACTGACAGATGATTTTTGAGGTGCCGTGAAATAAATCTCGAGGCATTAAAGAAGTTTAGACATTTAATTTGCCGTCTGTTTTTTCACCTTGATAAAGCGAAGTCACAGACGACATTTTGGAGAAATGATGTCCTCCTGATTATTAGAATAACTTTTTATAAGGATTTTAAAATATTCTGGGAAAGACTGACTTAAATTTAAAATTAGAATGGAAATTTTCCTTTTCCATAATTCTGAAGTTTTTCATTCTAATTTTAAAACTAAACCCACTTTTCCAGAATACTTTAAAAGTCCTGTCAAGTGAAACAAGACTTTAGAAGTTTATTTCGCCTTGTAGAACTACTACATTTTGATTGAGCATTTAAGCCCTAAATTGTTTAGCCTTATTTGATGGTAAAATAAATTATTTATATCTAAAACATTTTTGAGGCGTAAACTGAGGCTCCACAATTAAGTTCCTTCAGTTTGCTTGTTGAAGATATTTTTTATTTCTTTTTTAGTATCCTAATCTTTAGTATCCTTTTAATATTATCCAACCAATATAGTTGTAAAATTTATGGTTGTCAATAAGTCGTTATTAAATGTATAGATATAGCTTAAATGTACAAAGTGGTCCAAAATACAGACGAGATTCGTCACATGTTTAATAGTGTTTCAGATGTCCTTCGGTATAGAATCCCATAACGACGTTTTAGTTTTTCTGTGAATTGTTTCTCTCCATTCCTGCTTCTATTGTAAGCTTGGTCTACGAGAGTTGTATTCCGCTTAAAAGGTTACTCTTAAAGCAAAATCTCTCCTTTGGTTGTCTCAGGAAATTTCGAATGACAGTAAATGTCGTTTATGGAAAAGCAACGCAGATAAGCAACGCGAAACATTTTTCACGTGAGCTACCGCAAGACAATCTTTTTACTCAGTATTGTAAAAAGGAATCGTTATTTTAAACCCCAATTCAATACCATTTCTTTGACTATATTCGATCAATTAAAAGATCATTGTCATTTGTATCAATGGTTTATAATATAGCACAACCGCCAGGTTATATTCAAATTTATTACAGGCCAGGAGCGTTGCACCCGGAAAACGGAGGTCAAAGAAAAGCATCGGTAAAACGAATAGTAGTAGCAATCCACAACTCTTGTGTGAATTAAGTACTTTCATGCTAACAATTAGCCCATTTGGTCTCGCTTCTAAAACGCTGTATAAGCTAGAGCAAGAACCTATCCGTGAAGCAGAGGCAAATGTTACGGAGCCGCCCACAATTGGTTTGGCAATAGTTGTTTTAATTCCTACTCGAGTAAATTCAACTAATCAAATTCATTCACAATAGTTTTCTGTAAACTTGACTGATATAGAAACATTTTGTTAAAACTTATTAGAAACTCATTTCATTCATTTCAGGTTTCATTCCTCAAAGATTTGAAGATATTCAAATTGTTATATCTCATTTTCATATCTAACGTAAAACACACTAATTTTTATACTGTCAAAATTTCTATATTCCTTGTATAGTAGAGACACAAAGGTCCCCATTCATTCCATTGTAAACGCCATTCCATAAAGTTGTGTTCTCAAATAAAGTTGTGTAATTCCTATATAATAAATTTAATATTTGTAAATATAAAAGTGGCGACGAGGATTAAACAAAATGCCTACGGATCAAAAATTTTTACAAATTCTTAAAAGCCGACAAGAATTTATACAATCATTTTTGGCGACTCAAACAAAACAAGTGGCTACAACAATTTCACCGTTTTTCCCGTTTAATGTGCAGAAACATCATTGGCCATCATATTTACTACAAATAAATCAGCATTTCGAGGCATGCGGGGTATCGGATGATAACAGGAAATGAAAATTTTTCCTGTCCAACGTGGAAGAATATATTTTTGAACTCCTTCAAAAATTATTCGACGGCGATTCGGTGAGCAGGACATATAAAGATCTAACCTCTAAATTATCAGACCATTTTACGTCAAAAATACATATTTTGGCTGCGCATTATGAATTTCACAAAACAAAAATGAAACCAAACCAATCCTACTCAGACTGGGTAGCGGATTTACGTGGTATGGCACGCAATTGCATTTTTACGTGTAAAAATGCAAATTGTTGCACATCGTTTGTTGACGAATTAATTCGCGATATAATTGTAATAAATACACCATACGATACAGTGAGAACCAAGTGTTTACAAAAAAATAATCCTATACTTTAGATGAAGTATTGAAGATCGCTGTCGCGTATGAAACTACCGTTAAAACATGTAAAATCATAAAAGGTGAAACTTTAATGGATATAAATAAAATTGATTTACCTCGTGCTGATAATTGAAATAGTAATGTAGAATATAATTTAATTACAAGTGAAAATTTTTATAAATCCTGTCCCCAGTGCATAGACGAACATGATAGATCAAAATGCAAATATTTTGATGCCACCTGCAATAGCTGTAATAAAAAAGGACACATTTCCACCGTTTGCATGTCTAGCGGGCGTGGTCGAAGGTCATTCAAGTATAGGGAACCATATCGAAATTACAGTCAGAATCGACGTTTTTACGTAGGCAATGACCCCAAGACTTGCTTTCTAACTCACAACGCCGCAGAAGTTCAAGCCCTCGAGACAGTTCATTATCACCACGTAGACGAGGATCCGCTCATTCAATAAACGTTTTTTTCAAATACTGATGGCACACTCGCGGGTTATTGCCCTTTTAGTAAAAAATAGTAAGAGCGTACGGAGGAAACGTCATTCCAATGAAGGGTACTTTGAATATCACAGTGTTGTATAATAAGTTGGAAAAACAATTAGCTTTATTTGTCATCGATTCCACTGATTGTGTTAACCTTATGGGACTAGATTGGTTCAAAGAATTAAATTTTAGTATCAACCACAACCAAACTAATATATTCACAATTGATGTATAACCTGATAATAATTAACAGGCCCAGCTTATGGACATTTGCAAAAGTCACCACGAGTTACTTAATCCTGAAACTATTGGACACTGTACGTCATTTCAAGCGGATATAAATCTTAAACCGAACGCAATACCAAAGTATTTCAAAGCTCGAGTTCTACCATTTGCTATTCAAAACAAAGTAAAAGATGAGTTATCAAGACTAGTAAAACAAAATATTTTAAAACCGGTCAAGACCACACAATGAGCAACACCTATTGTCCCGGTACCAAAACCAAATGGTGATATTCGCATATGTGCGGATTTAAAAATTTCGTTTGATCCACAAATTGAAGCCGACCGACATCCCATTCCCAGAATCGAAGAGTTATTCTATAAGCTATGTAGTATTTACTTCACAAAAATTTATTTACATGATGCATATTTACAAGAAGAGCTATCTGACAGATCCAAGAAATTTATGGTAATTAATTTTCCGTTCGAATTGTACGAATACCAACGGTTACCATTCGGTATTTCAAGTGCACCATGTATTTTTCAAAGATTAATGGAAAAACTAACTGTCGACATCTAGTTTTGTGCAGTTTATCTTGACGATGTCATAATATCTGGCAGAACAAACGCTGAACACATAAACAACCTGAAATTATTATTGAACCGTTTAGAAGAAAATGGATTTCGATGCCGATTAAATAAATGTGAGTTCGCTAAATCTGATAAAGAATACCTAATAAGACATATCATCAGTAAAGACGGCATTCGATTTTCTTCGCGTAGGTTAGAGGCTATAAAAAATTTACCGCGCCCTCAAAATGTAAAAGAAGTGGAATCATTTATAGGAAAAATTAATTATTATAATAAATTCATTCCTAATTTTTTACAGCCAGCCGCCCCTCTAAACCATCTCAGAGGCAAGAATGTCAATTTTCAGTGGACAGAACTACAAAAGGAATCATTTAAAAAATTAAAAGTTGCAACAATGAATGCGGATCTACTGGTATGGATGCATCCGCCTATTGTATTGGAGCTGTTATTTCCCATCGATATCCAGACGGTTCAGAGCACCCGATCGCTTTCACTTCGAAAACCCTAAACAAAACTCAACAGCGATATTCACAAATTGAGAAGGAGGCCCTCTCAATTATTGATGGAGTGGCCAAATTTGACCAATACTTGCAAGGACGCAAAATTGAGTTGATGACAGATCACAAACCACCTATCTCCTTATTCCACCCAAACAAACAACTCCCGGTACACTCTATTAATCGATAGGCTATATTTTGATGGGATATGAGTACAAAATTATTTACAAACCAACACATCACAAAGGAACTGCAGACGCACTCTCACGACTGCCTTATGGTCCAGACACCCGGTTCGATGCTAGCGAACACGCTTATTATAGTGTGGACGACGAGTATCAATCATTACTTGATAATCGAATCCTCTCTAATGATAATCGAATCCTCTCTAAATAATATCCTCTCTATGGTGTATAAATGAGTTTATACAAAATGGTTGGCCAAATAGATCATCTTTATGCAACGAAATATCCTACTCAGCGTATTTTAAACGCAGAGATAGTTTAAGCTGTTTTAACAATATTATCTTATTACAGACAGGGCATCATACTCGTGTTGTCATTCCAGATACCACGCACAACAAGGTTATAGCACAACTCCACGAAGGACATTGGGGCACAACCAGAATGAAGCAGTTAGCACGTCGTTACTGCTGGTGGCCATCGCTCGATCGCGATATTAAGGAACTCGTAAAAAATTGCGAAAGTTACTAATTCAACGCCTGCGCACCGAAGAAAGAGTATACCAGTTGGCCAACTTCGAGTGGAACTTGGCAACGATTACACATTGATTACGCAGGGGCGTTCATGGCAAAAATGTGGTTAATCTGTGTGATGCCTATGCCAAATATCCATAAAAAAAATTGCTTTGACAACACTGACTGTGACACTGCCTTAATAAAATTTTTGTCAACTTACAGAGCAACCCCTTTACCATGTATGGATCAATCGCCAGCTGAGTTACTCCATGGACGCAAACCGAGGACATTGTTAACTACTATTTTACCTAGGATAGAGCGGGGGAATTTCGAAAGGTCAAATAAATTCAAAACAAATGATCCAGTTTATGCAAGAGACTACTATCAAGAGGGCAGATGTGGCGAAAGGCTTTCATAAAGGCATGTCTAGCAACCAAGTTGTATTTGGTAGAAACAAATCTTGGTATATGGAGAAGAAACCAAAACCAGCTTCGCCCGCTAAGTTCAGTTTGGAGATCAATGTCCGGCAAGTCAAGTACCGATAACATCCAAACTTCGGATAGTAACAAAACCATAAAATACAACAACTTTATGGTGCCTACACCGCAAAAGGAAACTGGGACGTTACCCGTGGAGGATCCAACTATGGCTAGATCGGAAACACACGAAACAAATCCATCTCCGAGCACCATGGAGATCGAAGAACCATCAACGCCCATTGCAGTTCCATCCACTGAGACCGATACGCCAGTTTCAATCCTGAGAAGATCAACGCGACCAAAAAACAAAACTTTACGCTAGGATTTATAATGTCCTAATTTGAGAAGGAGGAATTGTTATATCTCATTTTCATATTTAACGTAAAACACACTTATTTTTATACTGTCAAACAGCTGTCTATATTCCTTGTATGGTAGAGACACAAATGTACCCATTCATTCCATTGTAAACGCCATTCCATAAAGTTGTGTTCTCAAATAAAGTTGTGTAATTCCTGTATAATAAATTTAATATTTGTAAATATAAAACAAATGGCTTAACAACCTGGTTTGTTTATTGATCCACAATTAGGAATAAATCCGCAAACGATATAATTGTAGGTATGCCAAGCCAATTAAAAGATCTTGTTGCATAAATCACATCCATCGTCATGTAGAATATAATGATCACTGTTTTCAATGTGAGATGTTTGCTCTAAAAGATATTCAAGTACACTTAAGCTTTATAGTAAAAGTTGTTCTGATTTTGGACTTCCGTGCCCTCTTAACAATTTAAATAAACCTCTCCAACACAACGATGTACATTTCAAACAACGAAAAGGTCCCTTTAGCTTTTGAAACTTTTTTAATGTACGCTGCTAAGAATCAGAGCCAATCTCACAATTGTGAGGTGCAGGAAAAAAAACTTGTATAAAACATATAGTATAACAGTTTGTGGAGAGGAATAGCAACTAATCTTTTTGATGGAGGTAGAACTTACCACCCCCAAATTAAATTGCCTGTATCAATTTGAAACACCTCAACACCCTCTATCCGATTGACATCTATTGACGCGGAAGCAATCCGGAAATCTAAATTGATAATATAAGATGAACCAACAGTGGCTCTTATCAATAAGATAATTTTGGTCGTGCATCACCTGTATTAACCGTAAAAAAGATACTAGTGTGACACCAATCAAGAATCTGCCGACAATTATGATGCCTCTTATTGTAACAGAAATTGCCGACATGAAACGAATCATGCGTGAAACTGAAATTACCACTATTGTCAAGGCCTTTGCTAGAATGGTAAAAATTGAGTCAGTTCAAAATACACGCCACGAAATCCGCTTGGATGAAACAGATCAGCAAAATAAAAATAAGGCCATCGTTATTTATGACCTGAAAAACTTAGATCAGCCACTGGATCTCTGCATAATAACGCTTTTAAATAAAGGACTAAATATTAACATAATAAACTCAAAATCGGATATATCACCCGTTCTGATAAAATTTCAAAAGAGACATGTCGTAAATAGCCTTTTAAAGGCCAAATCAAGAAACTTAAATAAATTGAAGCAGTTAAATTTAAATATGTATATAAATAAGGAGATCACGGCTTCCCGAAGAAAACTACTCACTCAAGCTAGGATTCCCAAAAAATTGGGAAATATTTAAATTTTTATGGACTCGCGATGGCGGTAAGGAAAGACCTAGGTTGACGTTTGTTTTTGTAAAGCCAATGGAATAGATTTAGAATAGATCTGATAGATTTTATAGCAACAATTTAAACTGTAACAAGTTATGTCCATAAATCAGTTAGCATTAATAACATTAACTGTCATAATTTGGCGACAGCTGATTGTATGCAGGTAAATATTTTGATTAACGGTATTTCGATCTCTTTCCTTTATGGTTAAAGATTCCAATTTATCGCGAAATTGAATAGGTTCTTTGATGAATTTAAAATGTAATTGACATCAACTATTACCACTAATAATTTATTTGTATTAGGTGATTTACATATCAATATGCTGAATACAGATATTAAGGCCAACGAAACCATTATGCAAATGGCATCTTTTAAATTAACTTAATCACTAGAATTGTAGGAAATCAAAGCACATGTATTCACCATACATTTTTTAGATCTGAATCTCCACATCGTATGGTAAGGTGATGTCTGGTCATAATTTACTTATTATTAATTTAAAACTTAAACGTTGTACGAACCCCTTCATGAGCGTGTAAATATGCTTTTAGTCAGTGAATTACGGTCTAGCGTTTTTGATTCTGTTGAGCCAAATACTGCTTACAATTTTTTTTCAATTTAACTGTGAATAACAATAATATTAAATCCAAATACCTTAATCCGCGAATAAATAATTTTCTTCTACATCTTTGCAAGCAGAAACAGAAAGTTGGTAAACTTCTTCTTATTTTAATTTATTTTATAAATTCAAAGCCATTGTTAAACAAATCAAAATTAATTTTATGCAGGGGAAAATTCTAAAGCTCAATAGGGATTTGATGACTCTTTATTAAACAATGGTGTGAACGAAAGCGATTTAAAATAATCTCTAATCCCGATAACGTTATTATTACTAACAAGAATGAGATTTGTGATTAGTTTAACAATTTCTTCTCGAAAATTGCATCTTGTTCACTTGATAAAGAAGACGGTTTTTTGTGCGCCACAATCACCAGCCCTAACAGTTTTCATCTCTACCGCACCAATAGTGCTGAAATTTTTACCGCGATTTGTAAAATTAACGTGAAACACTCCATTGGTGACGATGGTTTGAGCAACTTTTCTGCCAAAAAAATTATAAATCACATTTCTGAGGTTCTGTTCCATTTTTTTCAACTTGAGTTTTTCCTCTGGCATCTTCCCTAATAGTTTCAAATCTGCTATTATTATTCCCAGTGACAAAAAAAATCTTTATACTTGATACAAATAATTACCGCCCAAATAGCCTTTTGCCAACCATTTCTAAGATATGGGAATTAATAGTCAAAAAGCGGATGATGTAATTTTTAGTTATTTTCGTTCGACTGAGGATGCGCTTATTAAACTCAATAATTTTGTTCATTGTAACTTTAACCATAATAAAAAAGTAGTTGCATTATTCATTGACTTTGGTTTTCGAGGTATGACGCTACGATGGTTTCAGAGTAATCTAGAGAAAAGACAGTGTAGTGAATATAGGAGTGCCAAAATGTTCTGTCTTAGATCCAGTTTTGTTTTTAATTTTTGTGAATTCTATTTTCTCGCTCGACTTACGTGGAGAATTGATTGTTTTTGGCAATGATATAGGTATTCTATGTATATTCAGCCACAAATCATTTGATGATCGAGAAACATATTCAGGCCGATATGCGGATTTTAGGCAAGTTGTTTGACAGCCATTTTATGGTACTTAGTATTAGTACTAAATTGATGTTCCTTAATGTATTCAATGATTATACTCCAGTCAATGATTTTGTTGCATGCTTGCTGTAACAATAATTTGTAAAAATTGATTATGCTCAAAATTTCAAATACCTACCTATAAATATGAATAGTAGTAGGTGGAAAGCACTTACTATTAGTTTGATTCATAAAAAGATGTTAAATTCTACCCGAAAGCTTTATTTACTGCCTATAGTTATTGTCTGCCTGCTGTTCTACAAATCAACTGTCTAGCAATGGTTCATTTTCGTTAAACACTGTTCAAGGGTTATTTACCCCAGATGTCGCCTATCACCTTCTTTTCAGATTTTTTATAAGCCCAACATACTTCAGCTTCGCAATCTGTACGTATTCAAAGTGTAGAATCTATTATTAAGAGGAATGGCAATCTAAATGTGAAAATAACTGATTAAAACCTGAGATTTAGCATTGCCGGTTATACTAGAATTCAGAAGGAGAAGTTTTTGTAAATGGCGCCCTTCCGTTATAACAGGATTCCTCTCTACATCAAAAACCAGACAAATATAAAATTACGTTTGAATTAATTAAAATTTTAGTTATTCAATAATAGGAACTATAATATGTTTTGAGCTGTACCTCATTCAGGGTCAACTTATTTTGTTTATATAAATAGTTAGGAAGGATTGGATAGGATTGAGATCGACCCGCTTACTAACAACTTGATGCTCAATTGTTAGTAGTTACATTTTCTTCTAAAAACTGCTTGCAATCCTTGGCTTCCTAAAGTAAATATTTATTAATTATCAATTACTCCTTGTATGTTTCCCATCACCTTACTTCCTCCGGTCGGTTTTAATTGTTTGATTTATATTTAAGTAACTAATCATACTCTGAACCAATTCAGTTTAAAATTAAGCCTAGTTTAATTTCTATTAATCTGTATTGAATTAATCTTTAGTACTACTTATTAAAATGATTTTCGCCATACTAGTCACAATCGCAACTTAAACTACAGTTTAGCACAAGTGCTATTATAAATAAAACATTTTCGCGGACCTGTCTGTGTTGATGCTGTCCTGTAATGAATTACAATTAACGCAACCAGTAACCTAAATCAAAATGATAAGACACCAATTAGTTTCTAAAGTACGAAGTCAGACCAGGAGTTCCATTGAATTTAAATGCCATAAATCAAGACAACCCAAATTTTGTACTACCTGTCACCTGGGTGCTTACATTTTCTGGAAATCTGCATTAGGTTCCTCCGATATTCTGAAAATCCAGATCAAATTTGCTAATTGTCACTAGGTACTACTTCAAAATAAGCTAAAAATTAATAATCTCTGAAATCCTCATGGTTTAGTTTGATTTAAATCATCTACATACACAACAAAATTAAATCATAAATAAACAAATTGTACTTACAATTTAATTAGGAGTGTTTGTACTAAAATTGACTGGAATAATAACCTTCATAAGGATCTAAAAATGAATACAGTCAGTGCAGAAGTTAGGAATTATGTGCAGAAATACGTAAATCGCCGTAGTTATAACATCACAATACGGATTTGATGCGTATGCTGATCAATACACAAACTCAGTAAGACGGCTTCGACTAATGAAGCCGTTAGAACTAGATCAGATAAATTGGTGAAGTAACCCACTTGGAGCCAATATTATTAAAGTTTTGCCTTGTCACTCAAGGTTCGAATCACTAGATTGTGAATAAAAACAAAATTAATTCAATTTATTACCAACGAATTTATTTATTTCACATCAAAAATTAATTCAACACAATTAACTAACGATAATTCATAAAATCACTTTATTTAATTTCTTCACAATTTTATTGATCAATTATAATTTTTATTTCGCACTAAAACACTTTTTAAATCACTTTTAATTTCATTTATAATCTTTACACTATCGTTTACCAAATACCAATAATCCAATTTGATCTCGTTCGCCTTTTTATATATACAAACCAAACTTCTAGAAAGCTCATGACTTTTCCAGTTAGTGTAGAAACATTTAGAACAATTTTATCATGGAAAATTCCATTTTAGTACAGTTAAAAATTAAGCTATTAATTTAACTTATTCTATTAAACACTAAGTGTCACCGTTACAATATTGTTAATGAACAAATCTGATATAATTTGTACAGTTGAAAATTTGCTGGATACCAAAATAAAAAACCACCGACCAACTTATAACGCACTTATTTTATTTGTAATGAATTTATGATCTACTGACACAATAATACTTGGTTATTAAAACAATTCTTCTTATACGTATTTGCTTGATTGCTTTTTTTCGAAAGTCCACCATAAAATTTTATTCGTCACTACGTCAGCTTGTTTTTTCCCGGGAAAACCACTTTGCAAAAACCCGTTTGGTTGCAAGCCGCTGAACACCAGTTTGAATAAATTTTCCGGTGACATCTTTGGTAATAACTCCTAATTTTGGAAGTTGGCTATAGGCGACATCTTACAATGAGTAGGTGATTTAAATTTATTTTGTGCACATATTTAAGAATTGAGCTACTAAGAGTTAATTTACAAATAATTGAGTTATAATTAAAGTTTTAGAAACAATTAAAATAAATATAAATGTCAAAATAATAAACAAAATTTTATATAAAATAATTGTGTAGTAATTTTCTTTGTTTGTTTCAGGTTTTTCTTTTTTGTTGTTCACCTAGACGTCTTCAACAGTTAAAACGAAAAAAAAAACCTAATGGGAACGAATATTTTATTATGAATCAAAAATATTGTAACGGTGACACCTAGTGAATAATAGAATAAGTAAAATTTATAGCTCAATGTTTTACTGTACTAAAATGGAATTTTCGATGATAAAATTGTTCTAAATGTTTCTACACTATTCTAACTGGAAAACTCATGAGCTTTCTAGAGATTTGGTTTGTGTATATAAAAAGACGAACCAAGTCGAATTGGATTAGTAGTATTTGGTAAGTGATATTGTGAAGATTAAAAAAAGGAATTAAAAAGTGATTTAAAAAGTGTTTTTGTGCGAAATAAAAATTAAAAGTGTACAGTAAAATTGTGTAAAAATTAAATAAAGTGATTTAGTGGATTATTGTTAAAAAAAAATTGTGTTGTAAAAATTCTTGTAGTAAATAAATAAATTCGTTGGTGATAAATTGAATTGATTTTGTTTTATTCACAATCCACCATACGAACCTTAATTGACAAGGCAAAAACGTAACAATATGAAAACATAGAACAAAACATTAAATCTATAAATTTGTATTGGGTGACTTGTTGTAATATCATTTTCGATAGAGTTTTATGCCTTTGTTCCAAAAATAAAACTGCCCTTTATTTCATTTTTTTTTATTACGATTTTTCTAATGTGATCTCAGCCTGTTGTTTACTCCTCATTTTCTTCGCACAGATAATAAAGATCGTTCGATATAGCAAACAAAAACTAGAACAGAATGTTGTTTTATTCGAGCAAGCTGAGATCGCAACAGGAAAAGTATAAGAGAGAGAGAGAAAGAGATTATAAATATGGTATTCTCTGGTTCCATCCGTGGCCTCATTTCCAGAAAATAATTAAATCTACTTCCCCATACGCTTTAAGATGTGTACATATAACTATCTCACACACTAACAAGGCAATTCGCTCGCGTTTTTTTTTTGTTTGTTTTTTTTGCAGTATAAGTCGGGTCTGAGGAGTCAGGAACCCCTTTTATTACCGATGCTATTAACCGAAAACTGCTGCAGAATATGTAGGAATAGAGCTATTCCATGTTAAGGATGTAATTAGTTTGCGGGCATCGACAAAAGTGTTGAGGCCGCCACGGTACTACCATTGTCATTAGTCATTACTAATGACACTACAAATATCTAAAAGCTTTTGATTCTTTACGTATGATTCAACACGTTCACTTCAGTTGACAGACGTCACACTAATCAACCATGAAATTCCAAACGTTATTGATATCTTGATACCTAATGGTGAGTTGACGAAAGTAGAAGCTAATGGAAGTGTGAAATTAAATGTACATTTGAAAAAAATAATGCAGAACAAATAAACATTACGAATGTGCTTCATAATCCGAATTTGGATTCTATTTTTCTGTCAGTGGGTCAAATGGTGCGAAAGAGAAGCATCAATGAGGATGACAGTGTATTGTATAATTTATAGTTAATGCTTCATCAAATAACAAAGTATTAAATGCCGTGAAATTGTGGTGAAGACGAATGAACCATATGAATTTTAATAACTTTTGCAAAACTGAGGTCGGATTTTGAAGGTGCTAATCATAAGAGGATTCCAAAATTGGTGTGTCTTATTTATTTTAAAGGCAGACAAGAGAAGAGCTACAAGTATTTCACTTGGATTTTCGATCCTTTAGAAGGAAACTCCTTGGGTGGTGCAAAATACTTTTTTTAGTTTTACTGTTGATTATCCCACAAAATTGTTTGTTTATTTCATTAAATTTAAAAGTCTTGGGGAAAATCAAACAAATAATAAATTTAAATTGTTCCAAATTTTTGCAATGAGCAATAAGAAGTGTTTTAACACAAATTTGCGTAATGCATACAAAAAAAGTGCCAAAATTGAATGAATCATAAGTTGGTCGAAAAACATAGATGTATGGTGTTCCGAATTGACCAAAAAGGTTCTGGACAAAACTTACAAATATAGCGGCCCATTTATTAAATCGGCCGGCATGTCATGTTCTAAATATTAAAGCACATGCAGTGGAATTGTTTGTTGTGCTATGGAATATTGAAATTGTGTATGTGTAAGCATGAAAGCATTGAAATTGTGAACTAAAATTTATTTGTAAATTATTTCGGTTGCCTTTTTTATTGAAAAATAGTGCATAAACTAACTTTATTTTGTTCTAATAGGATTTTGGTACAAAAAATGAAATTAAGATAAAAATGTTTCCTAAAAAGTTTTGAAATGAATAAAATTTCGCTTTAACCGATTAATCGATACCGAAAATTTGGATTAATCGTAAATCGAAACTTGGACAAATCCATTAATCGGCATTTTGGTACGTACTTGCTTCTCGTTGTGTATGCTTTTTCCACATTACAAAGCAAAAGCGGCGAAAACTAGACACAAAAAACAAGGTGTTTTTTGGGATATCGTGGCTATCGTGTTTATGATCCTGAAGAAGATAAACTAATGATTGTTTGCGATATTTAATATTTGGTGAATCAGTAATACAAAAAAACCTGTAGATATTAAGTGAAATAATTCTGACCTTTATTTTGAGTTGTCAGACACCGAAGAAGTGAAGAATGACATGAAATGATTAAGAATAAACTTGGCGGGGAAAGCAAGTCTGACAAAGCAGATAATTCATAAGATGTTACTTTATTGAGGTGGTCAGGTGTGAAGTTGCTCGGGGGATTCAAGTTGGCACTTGTGGCCAGCTCCGTAACTTGCAAATTCCACAAGTGCTCGTGTTACCTCCACGTGGTGACCGCTGGTAACTAGATTGCTGATTTTTTGGCTTTCTAGGCTAAAACACGTTAAACGTTTAAAACGTTATTTGAGTTGTCAGACACCGAAGAAGTGGAGAATGACATGAAATGATTAAAAATAAACCTGGCGGGGGAAGCAAGTCTGACAAAGCAGATAATTCATAAGATGTTACTTCATTGAGGTGGTCAGGTGTGAAGTTGCTCGGGGGATTCAAGTTGGCACTTGTGGCCAGCTCCGTAACTTGCAAATTCCACAAGTGCTCGTGTTACCTCCACGTGGTGACCGCTGGTAACTAGATTGCTGATGTTTTTGGCTTTCTAGGCTAAAACACGTTAAACGTTTAAAACGTTATTTTGAGTTGTCAGACACCGAAGAAGTGGAGAATGACATGAAATGATTAAAAATAAACCTGGCGGGGGAAGCAAGTCTGACAAAGCAGATAATTAATAAGATGTTACTTCATTGAGGTGGTCAGGTGTGATGTTGCTCGGGGGATTCAAGTTGGCACTTGTGGCCAGCTCCGTAACTTGCAACTTCTAAAAGTGCTCGTGTTACCTCCACGTGGTGACCGCTGGTAAATAGATTGCTGATTTTTTTGGCTTCTAGGCTGAAACACGGCGCTAAAGGACTCAACCTTAAACAAATCGCTGGGCTGGGTTAAGGTGTTAATCATATCGTGCCGATAATCGACCAGACTGGGGTCCCAGTTTTAAAACTAGCTCTGTCTTTACCGGTAGATCCGGATACTTAGTGCCCTCCGGATTAAGTAGCCTTATCTATGTACTGCGGATCTCTGCACAGATGGACACTTCTTTCTCCACTACTCGTGGGAACAACTATGGATCTTAATAAAACTAAACAACAACAAAAAGAGCCTGGCTCTCTAAAAAATCCGGCAAATGTGGACAAAGAGACTCGAGTCTATAGGCCTGAGTTTAAGTCTATAAATAAACAATAAGACATAAGCTCAAGCAAAGCTGGTCCCACTACTCGGGTCACCAAATCTGACTATACAAATACAAAGCGGAACCAAAGCACAAATAAAGCTGGTTCCTCAAAACCAACCTGTAATACTAGGAGGAAGGCCTGCAGGGCCCTGGAAAAGAACAACAACATCTCGCCAGAAGACAGGACGGATAAAGACAAAGTCACGCTTGCGTGGGCAAAAGAAATCACCGAGAAAATGTGGGCCCTTAAGCTGGCTCACAGCTTAAAAGAAATAGATCTCAGGAGGAAAGTCCTAAGATGGCAACGCGGACAAACTCCATGCTATAGCTATGAGGCCTTTCAACGAGGTCCTCAAGGATCAGCTGGTTGTGGCAGTTATTGACAAATCCCAAGAGGATGGCAGTATCACGCCCGCCAATTGGAGGAAGGTGGAAGGGGTCTTAGCCACCACCTACCTGAAAGTCCTGTCGGAAAATCCAGGACTTGTTCCGACTTGTTGGGACGCGGCCGACTCAGGAATTAGGTGAAACTGACTGGCTGGGCATATCAGAGGTCCCTGCTGCTTTATAAGAAGGCAGTGGAGGGCCTTGGCGGGGTATGGCTCGGAGCCAGTCTTGCTGTGATTGACAGGGAGGAGATCTCTAGCAAACCAAGAGCTAGGGTGTACATTCCTTTGGAGCCTAGTGATCCTAAGGTGATACTCCAGTTGCTGCAGGTTGGCAACCCGGAGTTGTTAACGCAAAACTGGAAAGTTGCTAAGCTCGAGGAGGCAAAGGCTGACTGTAGGTCAGCTGTTGTAATCTTAAACAGGGATCCACTGACTGCACTGGAAAAAACCAACGGTCTAATCAACTATGGTTTCAGTGCAGTCACACACAAAGTGTATAAGAAAGGCGCAGGTAGCCAGCCAAGGGGAAACTCTCTCCACGGACACGGAGATATCAACGTCCATGCAATCTTTTAAGAGGTTCTCAGTGGACTTCTCATCAGGGGATGACCCTGATGTTACTGTGGAGAAGAGGCTGTAGAGATAACACTGACATTTCTTAAGTCAACCTTCACCACTCTAAGGCAGCATCAGCTGCTCTAATTTTAAAAAATTAGGAAAAAAGCAAAAGATGTCGTCTTGATCCAGGAACCTTGGGTCACTAAAGACCGGGTACAGGGCTCAAGACTTCCTATTAAAGATTAATACATGCGAAAAAAAGGTAAGGTTCCGTCGTGCATTCTCATTAAAAATAACAGAAGTTGTTTTCTGCTATCAAATTTCAGTAATGGAAATGTAGCAGCGGTCAGCATTGAGGTCGAAAAACAAAACCTATGGCTAGTATCACCTAGCTAATGATGAAATGGATACTCCACCAATCATTCTAGGTGAGCTAATCTTAGAGGCTCAGAAGCGCAAGGTTCGAGTCCTCCTTGGGAGTGATGCAAATGCTCATCACACGATCTGGGGAAGTACGGACACAAATGAACGAGGTGAGTTACTCCTCGATTACATTTTAAGTACTAACCTTCATATATGTAATATAGGCAATAAGCCGACCTTTATAACTAGTAATAGACAGGAAGTATTGGATATTACTCTTGTCTCAAGCTTTCTGACTACTAGTTTATTAAACTGAAGAGTGTCAAAGGACCACTCCTTTTCTGATCATTGTTACCTTAAATTTGAAATGGACTTGACTTCTCCAAAAAGTTCAATCTACAGAAACAGGAGGAAAACCAATTGGGATACCTTTAGAACTATTCTGGGTAATTCACTACCAGTTCCGGTGACAAAACCTCCAAAAACTGTGCAAGAGCTCGATGGCTTGGTGGAAGAGTTGTCCAGCGCTTTTAATGAAGCGATACTAGGCTCTAGTCCCCTTATCAGGCCTGGGGGTAAATCTCGGCCACCCTGGTAGTCTAAGGAGATTTAACAAACACGTCGAAAATGCAAAAGGCTCTTCAAAACAGCACGGAAAACAAAATCTCCTTTAGACAAGGACTCCTATAAGGAAGTTCTCAAAATTTACAAATATCAATTTAAAAATGGTGGCAAAATTCAGAAGTCCTAGGAGATGTCTAGGCTTCGCAAAGTAATAGCAACTGGTCCTTCCATCCCAAATTATCTTCAACGGCCGGATATGGACCACTAATAGTGCGCAATCGCTAGAACTTCTGATGGAGACTCATTTTCCTGGTTGTTCCGAATCTGTAGCTAGCACATCAGTAGGTAAAAGGGCAAGTAGCCTCTTAGGTCAAATTATTAACAGAAAAAAGATCCTGTGGGCGATAAAGAATTTTAAACTATATAAGTCCCCTGGACTCGATGGTATTATCCCTGCGGATGTTCAACAAACTACTGATCTAAAAATTTTCTGGTTACAGGTAATTTTCAAAGCAGCCTAGAACTATGTCACATTCCTTGTAAACGGACAGAAGTGAAGGTAGTTTTCATACCTAAATCGGGAAAACACTAAGACTGCAATCCCAAAAACCTTAGACCGATTAGCTTGACTTCCTTCCTTTTTAAACCACTGGAAAGACAAATAGAAGCTCATATTAGAGCCAAGATTGTGTCGGGAAAGCTGTTAAAATCTCAACATGCGTATTGCAAGGGAAGATCTGTAAAGACTGCTCTTCATTCTCTTGTATTTTTCATTGAAAAATCTTTCGAATTTAGAGACTGCGCAATGGTAACCTTATTGAATATTGAGGGGGCCTTTAACAATGTACTTCCAGGGGCTATAACTCGGGCACTTTCAGATCTGGGAGTGGATGAATCACTCAAGGACTGGATAGATCAGATGGTAAGAGGCAGGATCATAAATGCCAGTTTTAGGGAATCCTCCGCCAGAAGATTGGCAAGCAGAGGTCCGCCACAGGGTGGCGTACTGTCCCCACTACTTTGAAACTTGGACATAAATGACCTGTTGCTGAGACTGGGGGGACGGTGGCTTCAAGGTGGTTGCCTATGCAGATGATGTTGCTATTGGTGTCCGTAATAAATATCTCGGCCTACCCTTAGTGAGCTTATGCAAAATGCCCTGGGCACTCTTTCATTATGGGCCAATGGCTGTGGGCTGAATTTGAACCGACACAAAACCGAATTGGTTCTCTTCTCTAGGAAATATAAACTTCCTCACATCGATCCTCCCACTTTAAATGGGTTCAGCTTGACTTTTTTAGTTGAAGCGAAGTTTCTGGGTCTCGTTTTGGATGGCAAATTTAATTGGAAACCTAATATTCAGGAAAGAGTAAAGAAAGCTTTGGTAGCTCTATACTCTTGCAAAAATGCCATTGGGAAAGGATGGGGGCTGGAGCCCCGCATCGTACATTGGCTTTATACCGCAGTAGTCAAACCTATACTCTTGCATGGGGTAATAGTCTGGTGGGCTGCTTTGGACAAAACTGTCAACCAAAAGCTTTTGACAAAAGTTCAGAGAACAATCTCTCTGTGAGAGATGAGTGGTGCACTAAGGAGCACATCCACTTACGCACTAGAGACTCTGCTATTTTTGACTCCTCTAGATATCTTGGGGAAACAGTTGGCAGCTTATACTGCCTTCGGCTCAAATCCATTTTAATGTGGACCTGCAACAATGCAGGGCACTCATCAATTTTGTGCAACAAACAAATTCCTAAGACCACCGACTATACTGTCCCGTCACTATCTTTTCACACACAGTTCCGGACTAGGATCCCATCCAGGAAGGACTGGTTTGTGGGTGCAGTTTTGGAACCAGGAGTTATAAACTTCTTTACTGATGGTTTAAAACGGGACGGGAAGGTTAGGGCTATAGTGTTCTGCGAGATACTTCTGTTAAATCTCTCCTTCCGTCTCCCCGACTACTGTAGCATTTTTCAAGCTGAATTAACTGCCATAAAGGAAGTCGTAGACTAGTTGAGGTATAATATAATATCAGTTTGTGATATTCACATATATACGGACAGTCAGCCTGCCATTAAAGCGCTTTATTCACACCTCCTCACGTCGAAAGTAGTCCAGAACTGCCTCTCATCTCTTAACGAGATGGCAGATCAGTTCACCATCCATATTTTATGGGTGCCAGGACATTTCATAAGTACAGAAAATATAAACGACGATGAACTGGCTCGACATGGTACAACGGACCACATCTCAGAAAGCAGAAAGGATATTGAAATGCCTCTTGCGGTATGCAAACTGCTGCTTCAGGAAGAAGCTAATAAGCTGACGAATGACAGATGGTCAAGTATCATCTCTTGTGTAATAACTCGGCAGGTCTGGCCAAAGTTGAACTTGGCCAGTTCCAAATAGCGGATCTCACTTCAGCGAAGTCAGATCAGTGTGGTTGTTGGAGTGATTCGGGGGCACTGTCTCACAGGGAGCATGCGAGTAGACTTGGTGTCTTCTGACATGACTACTGTCGTAGTTACAAGGACGAAGAGGAGAGTACTAGATAAAGAGACATTACTTTATCTTCTTTGCACCTGCCCTCGTCTGGCACGAAGCAGACTAAAGTGTCTAGGGTAACCCCTCTTCAAAGTCCTGACGGACCTCTGTAGGATGGACGTCAGGATTATCCAGCGCTTTGGTAACAGCTCAAAATGGTTCCAATGAGTTGAAGGAAACAATTATACATGGTATGGCTAAGGACCATTTTTGTGTCTATGCCTGGTCCTAGTGGACCGCCACCCAAACGTAACCTAACCTACTTCATTTTCGGAAGATAGCAATTATATTTCACCATAAATTATCAACGTAATCGAGAACAGTTCAGTCCTTAATTTAAAATTAAGTTATTAAAATTTAAAAGAAATTAAAAAAAACACAACGCTTTGACACGAAAGAAATGAACAAATTTTACGATATTGTTCTTTACCTATTAAAAAAAAAGATTCAATAATAACCGACAGAAATATTTGAGGAAACATTATCTACTAACTAAGTTGATAGATATTCCAAAATGAAAATTTTAAGTCCAAAGAACACATATGTGGACAAGGTAAACAAAAAAATTTGGTTACGTTTTTCAGGAGAAACTAATACCAATTTGTGTTCTGCCACCATTGATTAAGCAAACGACGAGGGTAAGCGCAGTACTATCCAAAAGAATTAAATATAGGAAGCGTTGTTCCATATCCATTTGGCACCAGTAAAACCTGATCTACTCTTTATTTTACGGAGAAGATAATTCCCAATTAACTTGGCATTTAAGAAAAAAATTAAGGGGTTTGGGTAAGATAAAAGACTAAGCCATTTCAATAAAAATGCTTTTATATATACAGTTATTAAGCCATTTAAATTCTACTGGCATATTGTCAACACATATTAAATACAGGACCTAATATAAAATATATTTAAACCAATTCAACTAAATAACCATTTTAAAATTTCTGCCAACATATTTGAAATCTGCATAATCCAATGTCTAGTCAACATTGTGAAATTCACATAAAAAAATACGATCCAATTCCTCAACAAACAATGAATAACAATGTCTCAAACACTACATCTCCTCTCCGTTTATATATTAAAATAGCAAAGAATGAATACAAAACTATCGTAAAATAAATAATAATAATGTCTTTATATAAAATAAAATAAAAAGCCATTCAAATGGTGAATACTGAATATTCCAAATCCCAATTTGATATCACCTCCTTTTTAATCCAAACACACACACACACACACAAAACAAATATTATCAGACTATAATGTAAGTAGCAAAGAATAGTAGTATAACGTCAAACAATACAAAAACTTCTTAAGAAAATTAGTCTATCGTTGGTTGGCAACATTTCTGGTTGTAGATGTTGTTGTTGTTGTTGCCCTTCTTCTCAAAACTTAATGTTCCATAACAAATAAATGGGGAAAAAACGAGAAAATCAATTTTAAACAATCTTCGCCTCCATTTATAAACTATTAAAGTTAATCTACTGTATCAAAAAAATATCGATTTGTTTAATTTTTTATTTTTTTTTTCGTCGGTACAAAATAGTTTTTGTACTTTAGAGTTAGAGTGTCACTTGTTGTTGTTGTCAAATGGATTGGGTGAAGTATTGTTTTGTTTTTTGTATATACGATTTAATTTGGTTCTAATTAATTAATTATTTAAAAAAAATCGAACTGTGTAGTTGGGGGGTGGGGGGGGGGTATATGGAATTGTAAAAGCTTTTTTTTTTATTTTTTGTGATATTCTGTTCATTAATATTAAAGATATTATGGTGCCACACCAGAAATGTATTTGTGTGTGTGTCTGTCGCCTACAAAATATATTTTATATTAATAAATTAATTAATTTATTCATTTCCACATGAATCACGAAATTGATTGGAAATTATATTTGTAAAGACATGTATTCAATTTTATTATATTCATATATAATTCATGGAAAACATTTACAGTTGAAACTAAGTTGATTTTGATCAATTTTTTGAACGGGGTGTATTTTTTGTGATTTATATACCAGGTATACACTGTAAAAAGGGTCCGTCTAAAAAAAATTCCGTATTGCTAATAAAAAATAAAAATGTTTGCTATTTACATGTGTATACATATATACATACATTCCCTTTTTGTGGGGGATTGATTGATATTTTGAAAATTTCGACGACGTTATTTTTAATAATTAAATTGTTTAGAATATCATTAAGTATAGAAATTGTGATGTGCCTTTTTCCAGAAAATAAAGAACGTTTTAGATTTGTTGATAATTAATTAATTTGTCTAATGTTTAGATGAATTATATAAACATTATATAAAAAGCAAATATAAAGCATAATATTTGCATATATGTTTTGTAAGATAACAATTTTTAAGGTTCTGTAAATATTTTTATCATATAATTGTATCGTATATACGTATGTATTCCGATAAGAGAGATACACTTAAAATAATATTCACAAATTTAATTAATTTGCCTAGAAATGTTTTCTTTCATAAATTTGGTACTGTTCAAAATTTTATTTTAAATTATAAATTTTAGTTTAATGAGAATATGGTAGGGTTCTGTTATTTGCCAAAATAAATACATAAATTATGATTTATTTAATTATTTTAATTGGTCTTATCATCGTTTGGTAAATAACTATTATTTAATTGTTTACTAAATCTCAATCTCGAGAATATTGGAACAGAGGAAATATTCGCTAAGCGCTCACAAAGTAGATGTGCTATTTAGAAAACTGATGAACTTGCACAGCTCCTTGTCTTATTTGACAAAATACCTCTTGGATCAGATGCATAGAAATTAATATTTAATGAGGTTTTGTTAGGAAAGATATGCCATCAAACAAAGTTGTAAGCTCCTGACGATCCACAAAAATGAGGGAGGGGGTTTTTGATGCTGAAAGAGATTGTAGTTGTTTTTGTTGTATGTGGCCAATTATCAAAATCTCTATCTCTATTTTTTGATTAAGTTAATTTTGGTTGGAAGCGTTTTGATGATTCGCAAATACAATGGAGGTGTTTTGTGATGCTGGGGTAGCCTCTAGTTATTTTATTATGTAACAACTTAATGATGACTTAAGTGTTACGCTTGACAGAGTTCAGAAAGCAAAAAGAAAACCCTCGGAAATCGAAACCGAAATGTTTAAATTGAATTCAATTGAGGCTATAGTGAAGAGGATTAGCATCGAATCAACACTAATATAGCGTGGCTAGCATTTGTTAACAGCTAAAACTTCCAATGCATCGGAAAATTTAAAAGAAAGATTTAATACCATCTTTCGTAGCCCTACTACCTCTTCTGACTTTTGACCCTTACCTTTTAGAGTATACCTGTCTTTCACGGCAAATATAAGAAATTACCATCATTTCACGATCTTCACAGACTTTCCAATATTTAAAAGGGTTACTGGAAAGAAAAGCATGTTTATGACATGTTTAGATTGCAGGTTTTAAGCGTTTACATGAAAACTATCCAACTACGATTCTTTAGTCCTATATCGATCAGCCATCCATCAACAAAGGTACATCGGCGAACATAGAAAAAATATAAGAGAAGTGCAACGGGGATCTATCTAATATAACTAGCTCTCCAGAAATTGAACTCGGAAACACAACAAATGTGGCAAGTTCAAACAGTAGGAAATAGATATTCCTAAGCTCCAGGATTTTTTTGATTTTCCCATCATACGTATGGACTTCCTTAAGGATGTCAAGCAAAAATTCAAATCCGGAAACAAATAAGGCGGTTACAAGCTATATGGTTGTCAACAGTTTCTGAATGAAGAAATTTTAATAAACTTTCTTACTTTCAAGAGAATCCAAAGTTATCTGACTCGAATAAGCCGGCCATTTCGATGCGGGAATTTAAGTTAAAGAAGTAAGTGATCAGTGGTCGACATGCCCGAGGTTAGACTTTGGATCTCAAACCTGAGATGTGCGTCTATCAAGAGGTAATTCCCGCTGGTGAAACAAACATAAAAGAAGGTAATTGTGCAGTTCAAACAAGTTTGCTAATTGATATAGACAGTTTAAGAGGTTTTTGGGCAAGAGACCATGTTAAAGAGGCAAAGGATTATTACGCACGAAGAAATGATCTGATAATAAACATATACGTAGTAGGGTTACCATTTCGCGAAGGGTTTCATCTATAGGAGAGTCAAAATGTTTGGCGTTAAAACGGCAGAAAATACGAGAGACTAAGCTTTAAAATTTAAAGAACAGAAACCTCATAAGGTGATCAGAACTTCGGTTTTAATTAATTGAATTGCCAAATCAATCACGAAATGAACCTCTTAAGTCAATCTTCAGCTTAACCTCCAACTCAATTTATAACTCAACCTCTATCTCAATCACAATACAATCCTAAACACGATCACCAAATTAACGACCAATCAAACCATCAACTAAATCACCAAATCAACCCTTAATCAACTTGAAAATCAACCGTTAACCTAACTCCAAATCAACCCTTAAATAATTTCACAACCGAACAACTCACGCTCCAATGCGAGCTTACTAAATCCTAATTCTACGTCAACTCAATTAGCTCGACACAAATCTCAACCCTCAGCTCAACTCTACACTTATTTTCCAACCCAATCCCAACATTAACTCGATTCGAAAGCTACATGCGTGTATAAACTCAATTCAATCTAAATTCCCACTAAACCATAACCGAAATTCTCTTTCAAATCCAATCCCATTACCATCGCACTAGCAAAATCCCATTAAACTCCATTAAAAAATGGACAAGTTCTATCCTAACTGACCATATTCCAGAATTTTATTTAAAAATCATTTTAAAATCCAAATACCAGTCTACCTATCGAACTTCATCAAAATCGGTCGAGAAATAGACAACTTCCATAATAGTTGGCCATATTCCAGAACTTGATTTAAAAATCATTTTAGAATCCCATTTCCAATGCACAAGTCGAATTTCATCATAATTGGTTGAGAAATAGGCAAGTTCCATCATACTTGGTCATATTCCAGAACTTCATCGAAAAATCATTTTAGAATCCCATTTCCAACGCTTTTGTCAAATTTCAGAACTTCATCCAAAAATCATTTTAGAATCCCATTTCCAACGCTTTTGTCAAATTTCATTAAAATTGGCCGGAAATAGGCAAGTTCTATTCTAACTGGTCATTCATTTAATTTGCTAAAGGTTTAATTTGAAATGTAAAACGTTCAATTTGAGGTTTGAGATATTAACAATGACCTATCTTAAGTCTTAAACTATATTTGTCTAAGGTTTGATTCAAATCGGTCATGTCGTGTGGATTTATTTAAATATCATAAATATATGCTGTACATACATACAAACACTCACTTTATTTTGTAGATTCCTCAACTGCTCACTAACCACAGAATCAACACCATCTCAACCCAAATTCAACCCGCAAACGGCCCCTAACTCAACCTTTAACCCAACCGCAAACTCTGAGCCAAACTCAATCCTCAAACCAGCATATATAAAAAAATTGGTCAACTGCTCATTATATCTAAACCCAACCCCAACTCAACTCCAACTCAACTTGAACTCAACCCGCCAATTGACCCCTAACTTTACCTTCAAATCAACCCCAAACTAAATACCAAACTCAATATTCAAACCAGCATATATAAAAAAAAAAATGTAAATATTTCTATAACATGGTATTTTGGGTCAATTCGTATGGCAGGTACCCGGCCTTCTTGACGCACAGGTTCCAAAAGCTTTCCAAATCTCGGCTTTGACCATAGAAACAGATTGGCAAAAAAATGCTACATCGAATACAAATCGATTTCGATATATCATGGGCACAGACATACAGACATCCAGACATCTAGACAGATGGACGGACAATTTTTTTTTTTTTGCTTTTTTAGACTCAGGGACTTTCAAAACGTCGAGAAAAGTGGTTTTGGAAGAAGAATACTTTTTGCCACAACATCCCATGTTTAAGCAATCTATTCTACTACGAAATTACTAGTTGTGTTTGACGAGCTATTGCTTAATATATACTGAGTTTTTTCTTGATAGGAAAGATGATGGTGCTTATCAAAGAATATGTTGCCGAACAGCTCCAGAAGTGAAGGTAAAACATATCGTCTTCGTACTTTGACGTGCGAAGCGTCATTCGAACCATTCTAAGTTACACAAACCCTACGCCAATTATCTGAATTTTACGAAGCAGAAAATCCTAATGCTGCAAAAACTGAAGCGATTTCTACGTTGATGATCTGTTGTCTGGTGGAGAGAATTTTAAGCACGCTCAACCATTGGTATCTCAACTTATCGCGTTGATAGCTAAAAGAGGAGTTCCCCTAAGAAAATGGACGGCAAATGGTCGGAAATTATTGAAATCAATTTTGGTACAGCTATAGAAAATAATACAAAACCACATACAGTTAAAGAGCAGTACTAACTAAAGCGGTAAAGTTATTTGATTCCATAGAGTGGATGTCTCCTACTACCATTACAGTCAAGATTCTGTTCCAAAATTTAAGGTTGGAAAAACTCGATCGGGATGCTGAGGAATTAGGAGTTTGAGTTAGCATATTTAAGGGAAGTGCTGTCATATATTCCAGTGTTAATATTACTGAAAGTATACGGTTGCTCCAATAAAGGCTATGGAAACTGTAAGAATGTTTTTAGCAACAACTGCTCAACCAAGGTGCTATTATTGGAGTGATTTGCAGCTAGTATACTTGATTGGCTCTCCAGTTCACCAAGAAAATGAAAAATTGTATCATAAATTGAACTGATAATATATTAGAATTCACTAATCGCAATCAATATTTTCACGTTAAATCGAAATGTAATCCTGCAAATATTAGACGTATTAAACTTATCGTGAGAAGGCACATAATGATGTAATAAGCCAAAGATTTAAGAATTCACTCAAGCAGGATTAACATAGGATAGCAAGCATATACCAAATGCAAGGTATTCTAGGTGAATGTCTGGAACAAATAATGGGAGACTTACTATCATGCCATAAGTTTCATTTTCGAGGCCATTTCTGGCGTTTTTTATAAAACGGAACTGATTTGTAAAGAAAATTTCAGTGACAATAGGTCGACTTTTTTAGGCCTAGCCAGTGAGTTGAAGGAAATGTCAAAAAGCGATTGATTCCATAGGCCCCTCTGCATTTTAGTGGAGTTTAGCAAGCGGCCGTACAATAGAACGAGTGAAAAGAGACTCAATACTTGCCTACAAGGAACTACTTACTCTTTACGTACAACTCAACAATTTGGTCAATTTAAGAAACAAAAAGAATAAGGCACATACATTAGCCAAAGGTTTGAGTGATAACTTGGATTGTCTTAATTCTTTCCGACAACTACGCCGGGAATTTGATAAGGAACAACACCAAGCGTATCGGAACTATATTTCACGGCTGGAAGATAATTTAATTTCAAACCCAAAACTATTTTGGCGTTTTGTTGATGTCAAAAGAAAATGTTCCGGTTATCCCCAAATGATGTCATTAAATGATGTAACTGCCTGTAATGCTGAGGACATATGTGAATTATTTGCAGAATTTTTCCAATCAGTCTATAAAAAATACAATGATAATGCTATTGATGTTTCCTTAGGACCTCGTATTCCGCAGCATCAAAATTTAATTGGAATACCTTATATTTCAGAAAAAGATGTCAGCCTTGGTATATCCAAGATGAAATCGGGATGTGGTTTTAATAATATACCTGCAACAATACTTAAAGACCTTAATAGCTCGCTATCATTACCATTATCTCTGATATTTGATGCGTCTCTGAAGAGTGGTGTATTTCCGTTGATATGGAAGAAGTCATTTATAATTTCCATTTTTAAATCCGGAAAACGGAGTAACATTACAAATTATCGAGGCATATCAATATTATCATCGATTCCAAAATTATTTGAGCTTATTGTTTCTGATTATTTGTATTTTAATGTTAAATCTTCATTAGCACTTCAACAACATGGATTCGTAAGACATCGGTCTACCACTACAAATCTCTTAAGTCTAATATCTAAAGTGTTTAGCGCTTTTGACTCCAAATGTTAGCTGGATGTGGTTTTCACAGATTTTGCGAAAGCATTCGACTCGCCTCAGTTTGAGCTACTTCTTGACAAACTGGATGGATTTGGAGTGAGTAAATTGTTTTTGGATTGGATTGGATAGTATCTGCGTGATCGGAAACAGGTAGTGCAAATTAACGGGTTTACGTCTAAGATGATTGAAGTTCATTCTGGAGTACCTCAGGGCTCACACCTAGGACCAGTGTTGTTTAACGTTTTCATCAATGAAGTTGCTTCTTTGTTCCAGTACTGTGACTGTGAGTTATATGCTGATGATTTGAAAATATCAAAAACTGTATGTAGCCCGCAGCAATGTAATGAAATGCAGAGTGATCTTGATTTGCTGTATAATTGGTCAATTGTGAATAAATTGAACTTGAATTTGGAAAAGTGCAAGATTATGAGCTTCTCCAGGAAAAAAGCAGTTATTCATCATCAATATCTTATTGGTAATCACCAGCTTGAACGAGTTATGACATTTAAAGATTTGGGTGTTATCTTGGACCATCAATTGAATTTCCGAGACCATATCAATTTAATAGTGGCTAAGTCTAACTCTCTACTTGGCTTTATTCGTCGTATCACAAAAGATTTTCGTAATCCACAATCAATTAAAACTTTGTATTGTTCCATTGTTCGATCTAATTTGGAATATGCGTCGAGTATTTGGGATCCTGCTTACCATATTTATATCGATAGAATTGAACGGGTACAGAAGAAATTTAGTATTGACTATCTTCATAAATTGAATTGGCCGTTTGATCCGGACCTTCCAATGTGGCTGAATAAAAAGAATTTGCCATCCTATAATGACCGTTGTAAAATTGCTAATTTGGACTCATTGCTTGTAAGACGTAGATGTGCTGCTTCAACAGTCATCGCTGATTTGCTGAACAATTCTATTGACTGTCCGGAACTACTTGCAAAGATTGATATTCATGTGCCCTGTAAACCTACTCGGGTCAGGGATTTTATATATTTGCCGACATTTAAATCGAACTATGCATATAATGCTCCGATCCCATCTATTTGTCGACAATTTAATCATAATTTTGATGTGTTTGATTTTAATATTTCTAAATGTACTTTTAAAAAGCACATCAAAGCTAAATTATAAAACTATTTATAATTATAATTATTGTAATCAAAAAAGGATTGTTATCCCGTTGATTTTTAGAATAAATAAATAAATAAACTCGAGGCAATGTTGGCTTCACCATCATAATACCAGTCTTACAATGAACTGGATTTTCTGAAGCCTGGATATTTTTTAATTGGCCATCATCCAACATTGATGCCAGAATCAAATCGTTTGTGAGTTTGTAAAATTTTTAGATACGCTGTATAATTTTTTCTGTGCAATGAAAATGTGTTCAACAATGCGAATAAATTGTCAGGCCAAAGTATTTGAACCCATTTACTAGCTCAAGCTCAAACAATTGCGACAGGTATTTTATTCAATCGTGTGACTAGAAATGATACGTTAAAGGGGTGTCATGATCTTCATGTCAACATGATCAATGAGTTACTACTTTAGGCATGATGGTAAAAGCTTTAACCGAGTTTATTTAAATCAAGTTAAAGCATGTCTTCTTTTCTGAGGCTAAATTATTTGTTGCTAGGCTACTTAGTGATGCGAGAATTTTTTAATTTGTTTAACTTAGCCAGTTGTAGTCTTGAATTTATCGCCGGCTTCAGTTTTTAAATCTTTGGAAAATTAATTGTATATTTAAGTGATTCGATGTTACAGGTTAGAATAGCGTGAAAAATTTCGGAAACTGTCGTAATTTAGTTTATAATAACTAAAAAGCAAATTTTTTTATTATTATCGTAGCAAATTGATTTAATGAAAGATGTCATTCATTTCGCCTAAATTATGGTCAGAAAAATAAATGGATATGTTGAAAGTACTGAAGTCAGGAATATTTTCACTTTTATCAAAGACACTGTTCATTTATTAGACTCGCAACCCCTTATGAAGCAAGAATTATCTGGCAACCAAATGAATCATTGATATCTACAACGTTTACATTAAAATTATCTACTATAGCTATGCTCTTTATGTTTCTGGTTGAAAGCCAATTCTCTAGATCCTCTCAGAATTGGGGAATATTTCTATTAAAAAAATGATATAGGTATACAAATTAACGTCCAACTCTAATTGGCCGAATTAATATTCAAAATTAAAAGATCAACTCAGGTCGAGTTACACACTGAAGCAAAAAATTATACAGCAACACTACAGGTCATTCCTATCTCGCTAAAACACATTAAATAATAAATAATAAACATAACTCTCTCTTATGCTTGGTTATTTTGGAATTTACGTACAAATGTAACTCTGTATAATAGGACTGGAATACTTGCACTAAGCAAAATAAATAAAATAGTACAAGCCCCTGATACAATCCATTACAAAAAAACAAAAATATTTGCAGACGTAAAAATTTAAATAGGAATAAAGCGCTAAAGTAAAACCTAAAGGCTGTTTAAATCAAAATGCACGGGTACCACAAAAGTAATACCAACAGTCGGTTAAAAAGGTGAAACATAAAAAACAAATTCGCTGAGTTAGTGCAAATACGTCGATCAAAACTAAGCGAAGCAAAAATAACAAAAATCGAGATAAAAATTAAAACGTGACCTTGTAAAGGTAAATTAAAAAATTTACTAGACAGAATAATTAAAACTAAAGTTGCTACTATTAACTTCATGGCCATTGCACAGATAACCAAAAGTAGAATATAATCGAATTTGTGGGTATCCAAGTTAATTAATATTAGAGTGAAAGCCCCAAAAAATAAGCCAAAAAGTGTTTCATAAATTTATACTAAAATTAACTAATAATAAGATATAAATAAAACAAAAGATGAATTGTGGTAATCCACGTAAAGGTAAGAAAATCATTCTACTTATCATGTTGAATAATTTCAGAATCGAAATTAACAAAAAAGTATCCCTCTGACTTCCGTAAATTGATCAGTCCATTTTAAGATCATAAACATTTAAAATCGTATTTCAATCAGATTTTTTAACCTTCACTATACAGCTGTAACTGGAATGCCATCAGAAGATGCATGATGAAAATTCTCTGCTCTGGATTTTCTACTCCAGACGAATGATGTCTGACATTTAGTGGATTTTTTTTCTTTTCCGCATGTATATATATGACAGATATTCTTGATTCTTCAATTCAACTGTTTTTAATTTAGTTGGATTTGCCGGTTATGGTTTTTAAATATGATTGTGAACGGGTTCGATTGATACAATATTGCTTGTTTGGATTGCAATTCCAACATTTCTTATTGAGTTGACAATTATTTCCCTAACATTGCGGTGCCTTAAAGATAAACAGACGATAACATTATTGGGTTCTTTTCTCACATGATTTGGTTTATCTATGTTGGCAATTTGATTTTTCAGTTTTTTAACCTTGATATTCAAGTCGGTGCTGTTTCCTCCATCCGCTTTAGAAAATTTTAGGAATGTCTTCATCTTTATCCGCACAATCGATTGGTTGGCAGAAAGGCAACAGTCCTCGCAGAGCGATTTAATGCCCTCAATACATGGAAGATATTTACGCAGGTACCTACAAATATCATATCAAGAAACGCTTATTGGAGGTTTTTGTAGTACAAAAAGGGAGCCGTAGAGCGATAGAAAACAGCGACAAGGTACACGGCATTACAGTGCACTAGTCAAAAGACATTGTGATTTCGAACTGAAATGTAAAAGTAAAAAAAAAATTATTTCGATGACGATGTATTAAATGGCCATTAAAGTTGCAAATGTCGTTGTTAAAAAAAACAACAAGGTACATGGCCAAATCAGATGTCATTTAAAAGCTGTTGGAAATACCTTTCCAGGTATACAACCATTTTTCTTAAAGCGTTGACCAAGATGGTCTGGTTTACAGTGACGTAACAAGGACAATATGGAATGATTAACGAATTTCTTTCAAACTGATTTATTTTTTAATAATAATTCGGTAATTTTGTGCCTCTTTAAATTGGAAACAACCTCAAATTTTAAAAATGTTAATTTATGTCTGTTTAATTTTAAATTATAAAATGAAAGAATTTGCCTGTTTGCAATTAAAAACAAAAAGAGTTTTGGTTAAATTCCCAGTTAATTCTTATTTTAACTGTGAGAATAAGTGTGACACACTAAAGTGCCGCAGTGTTAATCCGTAATATGATTTAGATAAATTAGTTAGGTTGTCACGGATGGAGCCTAACTATTTATTAAGAGAAACTACATTGTTGGTGTTGAAGTCTATTCTTGATATACAAACGCCGCTTTGGATTGAGCTGTTATCGATATCCATGGTTATTCTTTGATATTCTCAAAATAGCTTCTAAACCCTTTGAGCGGTACCACTTCTTCTGATGATATCATACATTGGGACTCCTGCAGTTCTGTAACTTTATTTTTCAATTTCTCGATGTGCTGAGCAAAAATCTCTGCGTTTTTTGGTTTAAAAAAATTGTGGATTTTATATTTAATAATTTTTATCTGTTCAATATTAGCACACAAAGTAGAATAAATTTTTTTCAATAAATTATGAATTTAATTATTAGTAATTAAATACAAGAAAATTGTAATTGTATACACATTTATGACTTTAGTGAAAGGGCCATGATATATTTGTTTTTTTGACAACGTTACTGTACAACAAGTCTTAGTTCAGTAATTGAAGATTTTTTATTATTTCAGATTCAAAATCTTCCCACCTTTAAGTTTAAATCCTTCAAATACACTTCATATATGTACATGAATCGGATAAAGTCTTGATAGACCGTCTTAGTGGCTCAGTCCATGTTTTAATAGTAGCAAATATAGTATGCTTAACAGGGCCACGATATATTGATATGACTCTTTACATCTTCAATTTTCATAATAAACCAATCCACCATGAGATGAACGTTTTAGAAGCCCTATACACTTCCTTGTATGCTGCAGTTCACATAAGCAAACTGTTGATGTAATTACTGAACCAATCTCCAATGGCTTACAGTAGAAATATTTCATTTGTTTTACCTGGCTCAAGGATACTGGCGACAAGAAGACGACCAATCAAAAAGCGACCAGGCATTTAAATCGTCAGCGCTCGATGATTCTTGTATTAGTGGGCGAGTGTTGACCACTGCTTAGGCTTGTTTAATGCTCCTGTCTCAAATGAACAGCCTTAGTTTTATTATTCACTCCAAATATGATAAATGGTAGTGGATGGGTATTACGTGTCTGACTTGAATCACCTAATACGGGATTGATACGTGTTACTAGCCACTCGACGTTCTTTTAGTGGGCTAAATTTCTGCCGGATTGCTGCTAACACAGATGATGGAGATGAAGATGACGGTTGAATCATTCAAACAAAAGTCAGGTAGGGTAGTGCATAGTTCTGAACGTGAAATGATAGTTTTTCGGCCTATGAAAATTTCCCATTTGATATGTAGATGCTGTGGCAGAGATTTATCCCGATCGCGTTTGAGCTGGCATTCAGCTGTTGCAGAAAAATGTTTACCAATGGTGATAACTGGAGCCTTTAGGCAAAGTGATCATAGTGAGTTTTGTTCCTTTTATAGGAGTGTCGCGAAAATGTAGTTAATCGAATTGAGTTTCCAGTATATGCCTAGTGCTTTGACGGACCCGCAATTAATTATTTCAAGAAATTATTTACGATCTTATGGAAGAACCCGGTGTAGAATATCTGTTGAATTGGAACCACATTTCCTGAGAGTCGTTTTAGCCGTACCTATATAGCATACAAGTAATTTGTGTTTTCATTTCCTGAAGTTTTAACAGAGAATCTAATCCAGTTAACAGACCATTTACGTAAATGTCATTATGAATTCCGTCACTTGCAAGTGGATAAATGTTTTTACTGTCTATAAATAATTATATTATATACAAAATATATATTGCAGCTAGGAATCGGACTCATCTATCCAAATTTGTCTATACATTTTGAACACATCTGCGCTTATGATAAATTTAAGGACTGTACATCGTAAAAGGATAATGAAGAGATCGATTTATATCAGACCCGCATAATATCACACTCAATTTGGTCAATACAACTCTTAGGTTTAATACACAGTGGTGTAGTAAAAAGAAGAGGTTATCCGAAACCTATAACTTTGATACTAATTGCATATGTCCTGGCCTCTTATACTCTCGCATGAATTCCACATAAACTTCATTAAGTTAGTGATTTTTACTGCATTACTACTCATTACGTAAGTAGCGATGCAATGCTATAGTTTTGAGATGAAGCTTGACGAAGAACCTTCCATATAAATTTGTATTTTCCACGAAATGGGCTTGCCAAGAGTAAGCTTGTGCATCCTTATTGCATCCATTGTATACAAACTACAAAAGATTGTTGGTTGGAGACGTTAATCTTGGCTGATACTATCCAGCCAAGAAGCGCCTTTTGAAGAGTCAGAATTTCATCAAACACACTGATTGTGAATGATGTTCAACTTGATGTGCTTGAATCTCCTATACTAACTGACAAATGGCATGCGGAGTTGAGCGGCAACTGATTCCATTATAAAATTGATCGGTGAAGCTTAATCTACCAGAGCCCTACGCCAAAATAGTGATTCATTTACATCAAGAAGCTTGAATAGCGCTGTAGATAATATGACAGAAGATGGCAAATGTGATTTAAAATTATTCAAAATAACGCTTGCAGGATTCACATGTACGTGGATTGCTGCAGCTGAAGACTTGGTTATGTTAGCATTTGTAACTTTTTTATGGTGCATTAAATTGCATTTGAGGTGTTTGAGACATGAGGTGTTTGGTTCGGTCAGGTTTCGTTTTAAAATTTCAATTTTAATTTAAACCTCCAAATTCGCTTCAAAACCAAATATAACACACAAGACTCATACAACCCTACGATAAAGTGAAAAATTAAATGTAGCGCATTTGGATAAAATAGTTCAATTTAAATAATTGCTCAAATTTGACTCTGTTGCTTTATTGTTTCAAACGAGGTTTGTAAAATTTGAAATTCAAACATAAAATTATTAATTTTATTTTGAGTCCTTATAAATACAGGCACACAGATTCAAAAAGATAACCAAAATAATTTTACGAAGGGAGAAATTATCGAGAAATTTTGCCAGTTTCAGTTTAGATCTGAGTGAAAATAGCGAAAAATTTAATAATTTTTTTTACCAGTCAATCTCATCAGGCTATAGCGACTGAAAATGCTAATTACACTTTAGATTACTTTCTATATATAGAAAACAAACGTTAATTTATTATTCTATTAAATTTTTCGTTATTCTCACTTAGATCAAAACTGAAACTGGCAAAATTTCTCGATAATTTCTCCCATCGTAAAAAATAATTATTTGGTTTAAGTACCGACAAAAACTTAACATTTTCAAAATGATTTAAGTGAATCACAGTCAATTTAGCGGGGTGATACATTAAATTATACGCACCTGATTAGAATATGTAGATAACCCTATCTGGTTTCTCCGAATCCAAATTAAAAATTTGGTTTATAAAATTCAAACAACAAATAACATTGCGGTCATTCGTACTAATATGTACTCGTTAATCAATTGAAAACAAGTTAAAAAAACACATACACGCTTGTGTAAATGTTTGGGACTCCCCGCGCAAAAAATTGATATAAATAAATTTCAACCTTGAATAAAATCGAGTACGCGCACATTGTGTATATAAATACAGAAAATTTCTTAATAAACAATACAGTTTCTACATTAAAATGTCTCAAACAGTATCTTATAGTGTACTGCTACTCGTGTCAATTTGTATAACATCGTGTGTATCGTGGCGACATTTCGATCGCAATTTCGACAATAATCATAAAAACCCGACCGTTAATATTAGTTCCGGTAAAGTGCGTGGTTCGATTTTGCATACAAATCGTAATGAATCATTTTATAGTTTCCGCGGTATACCATACGGACAAGTGCCGATTCGATTTTTACCAGCCGAACCAGTTAATTCATGGGGACAACAAATTTTCGATGCAACTGAAGATGGACCGTCGTGTCCACAACCAACAAATGATATAAGTACAATATCGGAGGATTGTTTACGACTTAATGTTTATACAAAAAAGATTGACGATACCGTAAGTCGAAAACCTGTGATTGTTTTTATTCATCCGGGTGGATTTTATGGATTCAGCGGTAGAAGTGATACATTTGGACCAGAGTATTTATTAAATCGTGATATTGTGTTGGTAACAATAAATTATCGTTTGGGTACATTAGGATTTTTGAGCACGGGAACCAAAAAAAGCCCTGGTAATATTGGTCTTAAAGATCAGGTGTTGGCATTAAAATGGATTAAGGAAAATATTAAACAATTTGGTGGCGATCCTGATAGTGTAACATTAGTTGGATATAGTGTTGGTGCAATGAGTGCTACACTTCATCTTATATCGCCAATGTCGCGTGGTTTATTTCACAAAATTGTTGCGATGAGCTGTTCTACTACAGCGCAATGGGAAGTTCCATCACATCAAGTTGATTTGGTTACACGGCAAGCTAAACTATTAAATATTACAAGTGATAATCCAGATGAGATAGTAGATTTACTTCGTGATTTACCCTACAATCAGTTCGTGGACACTCAACGCGATATGTTTGATTTAAAAAATGGACATCCGATACTTTTATGGTTACCCGTTGTCGAAGAAGATTTTGGTCAAGAGCGATTTTTAACCGATGATCCAATTCGTCTTTTCACATTAGGACATTTTGAGAAGGTGCCGATTATAACTGGAATTACACAAGATGAATTTCTCAGTTCTGCATTTTATTTGATTAATGACACGACAAATCGTCAAGAAATAAACGATGAATTTGAGAGGGTTGCCCCAATTTATTTAATCTACGAAAGGGATACAAATAATTCAGAATATATAAGTCGTGAGTTTCGGGAAAATTTCTTGAATATGACGTTAAGAGATGATAATATCGATGAAGCGTATAAAAGTTTTGGGCCGTTAATATCCGATGGTGTCATTAGTTTTGGTGTTCATCGATTCGTCGATTTAGCATCACGTCATACGCCAGTTTACTACTACAAGAATACGTACCAAGGACGTTATAGTTTTTTTACACTTGAAGACAAACCACAAGGTGAGTTAAAATATTCTCAAACTTTTGGTAAAATTTCTATATTAATATTGTCAATTTTTTTAGGCGTGGTACATCATGATGATTTACTTTACTTATTTACACTTAGTTTCATTGGTCCGGCATTTGGTGTAAACGATCCGGAAAACGTTATGGTAGAAAAAATGACCAGAATGTGGACGACGTTTGCCAAAACTGGGTAAGTTTTTAGAAGTGGCTAATTTGTTTGATTTTACGTTATTCTTGTCTTTTCTGTGTGTTTATTTTGTAGGAATCCTAATAACAAGATGGATGAGTACATAAAAGATGTGGAATGGGTGCCTGTGGAGGAACGAAAGTTTAATTATTTAGAAATTGGAGATGCTATGATTATGAAAGATGGGTTATTTATTGAACGGTTTAATGTTTGGGAGCGATTGTTTCCTTTAACTCAATAAGTATTATTTTTTAAATGTAATAAACTTAAATAATTTATTTTTAATAAAATTCAGTCATAAATAGTATCAGAAAATTTGGTTGACGAATTGTGTCAATAGGACTACTTTGAAATCTATAATGCTTCATTAAATGTTGGCGTTAGTTTATTAATTTTTTTATGTTATGACTCTTTTTATTTGAAATCTGAAAATTGTTGGCTTCTTAATTTTATTTCTCGAAGACTAACCCGTTGCGGATACTCCGAGATTTCAAACTAGTCTAAGACTTCTAAATACTCTTTCAGCGAGAAGCCATTCGATCGATAAAAATCGCCCATTCGTTCCCAAAGGTAATTGCGATTTTCTCTATACGACTTTGATATCCCAGCGCTCGTTCATGGGAAGTTTATTGCTAAAGTTCTAAAACTTCAAACTTGCTATTTAGTTCTAAAACTTCAAGCCTCATTAATTTTTCTGACCATTCATTTGTTTCAATTGTTTCCAGTTATCAAAATCAAACGTTTTTTTTCTCGATCTCCTGTGCGAGCTCCTGTTGTCAGTGCAAAATTCATTAAAGGGAATTTATTTAGTACTTTAGTGGAAAAAGCATTACCAGAATTTGAACAATTGCAAGACTTTCTCTCCTAAATACGAGTTTCGATAGTTTCGATAGTAAACGAATCCAACAGCACTTAAAAACTATGAATAATTTTCAGTAAAAGCCCCTCCGAAATTTCTTAAAATGATACAGTGAGTTCACATATTTCACAAAACATCCGGGATTATAAAAAGATTTTACTCCCAGACGTCATTTCTTGAGCTCTTTTGACCTCTTAGCAGTGATGTAGGTATTTACACCTTTTCGGATTTTCGATCCCTTAACCGAAACTATGCTTTATGAACAAAGGGAAATCATCTGAATTCTATGAACGCAGTTCAATAACTAGGACCAATCCGATAAGACAAATCGCTTATTTCGAAGATACCAAAAACTACACGCTCATTACAAAATCCGGTAATTACCTACTTGATTATCTGGTTTAACAAAATCTAGTGAAAATCCAGTGAATTTCTAGTTAAAAATCAAGAAAAATGAATTTTCTAGTTAAATTTAAAAATAGATTTAACCGATTTCCAATGAAATTGCAATCAAAACCAGATTTTGACTATTTTCTAGTTAACTTCCAGTAATATTTCTAATTTTACTGGAATTCTAGTGATTATCTAGCACAAAAAATTACTAGAAAAATACTTGATGGTTTACTCTACAAAATGGAGTATCTAGTAAATTTAACGAAAATCTCGTAAATTTTATTACCAGAATTCTAGTAAAAATAAAAATTACCTGAATTCCAGTTGCATTTTTGCAACGGTTTACTTTATAATGTAGTTACCTGAAATCTAGTAAAATTCTAGTTAAATTAAATTAAATACAAGATAATTCCTGTTCGCAAGTGCAAGGAATTTCTAGTAAATTAAATAGATTCTAGTAATATTCTGCTCAATTTTAACTTCAATTAGAATTTACTAGAATGCTAGTAAATTTAAACTATCGCTCGCATATTAATTTACAATTTCGTCGTCATAGTCAGTATCAGTAATACGTTGAATTTCTTGCTGTGGTATAGTGAAATGTAAAACAGGTGAAAAACTAAAAGTTTAAGTATATAAAGTGTGAGCATAGACAACTAGTGAGTGCTAATATAAAATAAGTTTATTGAAATATTACACATAATTATTGATGAGATGTATCAAGCAAATGCGGATTTATATGCACGTGGTTTTAATATTTTATGCAATAGTTACTGCCGCACATATTTTAACATTTGGTCGACGGCAGATTTTACAATTAAATTTGGCCTCCACGATGAAACTCATCCAAAATTTTCCCAAGGTAAAGGATTTTGACGGTGATTGTGTAAGTTTTGATAAATATATACATTAAATTATTTTCAGATTAACCATCAATTATTAACATTTCAGATTAATTTTGAATTTGGTCTCTTGTAGAAACACGGGAATGAAATAAAGAATTTCCATTGGCTTTTTTTTAAATGCTGAGTGGATCCAATCATTGAAGACAGCATAACCTTAACCTATAAATATACATATGCATTTATAAATAGTAATATTGCATGCAAAAAACGATAAGTCAAAATCGTCATTTTCGGGAGAAGGTTTGGAAATTTAAAATTTTTGAAGTGGTTTTCTTGTAAAAAACGTTTCCTTAAAGTTCAATATCCTGTGCAGGAGTATATGAAGAAAAAGATCAAAGTATAATCTACAATTTGTTTTAACCTTCAAATCCGGCGAGTGCATTTGGGCTAAGGTACTTAATTATTTATTGATATGATTTTAGTTATTATATGCTTTTTAATAGTCTTGTTACATTTAAAATTTTCAACGTTGGCTTTCTTATAGAATATTAAACTAAATTAAATTAACCCATGTACGTTATATTCATCATATTTTCCCGGGCCCCCAACAAGGCATTTCAGTAAAAAAAACTAACTAAATCCAAAAAGAATTCCAGTCAAAATATTTTGACTTGAATGCCTTTTTTAGTTTTTTGATTGAACTTCCTTCTAAAAAGGTATTTCGTCTAAAACTATTTTCACTGCGTTGCCTTTTAATTTTTGACTGAAATGTTTTTGACTAGAATTGCCGGAGCCAAAGATTTTAATATAAAATTACGTTATGTTAAATATAGACGTTACAATAAAAAATACTTAGTACGTAACTTTCATTACCAATCAACTAATGAACATAGAAGTACATTTGAATTTTATAATTTGTACATCATCATAATACTACTCTACAATACCAATACTACTCTATAAAATATAGATATCAATACATACAGAGTACGACAATGTACAAGTTATAAAATTCAAATGTACTTCTATGTTCATTACCCTAGTAGAAAAAGTTCATCAAGTAACCAATACAAGAATGCATCAACTCAAACAATTCAACAAAGTATATAGACTTTTGCTCAAGTGTATAATTTTTAACTGTTCAAATTTAGTGGTATATGTAAAAAATGTGATTAAGTGAAAATGTTGAAGAATAATTCAGCGAGGTTACTGATACCATTCAGTTCCTTACTCGGTTTAAGAAATTTAATGTAATAACTCAGAAAAAACTGTTAAAAAATTCTATATTATATATTTCTTTCTCCCTTCTACCCCTGTTGTATCTCAATTTGTTTTACGTTTTGTTTAGTTTGTTTTTAAACATTGTGTAAATCAGTCACATATGGTATAAAAAATTTTGTTTTATGCCAAAAACCTGTTCAGCTCAAAATTAAGTAAATTATAATTTTGTAAATTATAATAATTAAAAATCATCGCAATATCTTTAAATGACCTGAATGAATGACATTTTGCATTTTACTGCGTACTTTTCCCTCCATTTTGTTACAGATATGTTGATTTTACACACGCATTTCATTTTGGAACTCATGCGAAATTACTTACTATTTTAGAACACACTTTCTATCCAAAATCAATAAGAAATGTATTAGTAATTTTTAATGATTATGTTACGTAAACTTGCAATGAATCGCTCTTCAACATTCATAATGAACCTCATTTAATTGTTCACAAAAACATTCATTTATAAATGAAAATTATATAAATGAGTTTAGTCCCGGGCCCTGAACATAGTTTATCTAATGGTTCATTAGGAATTTCATCAAGAATTCATCAGTGAATTCATCGATTACCTTCTACTAGGGTAGTTGATAGGTAATGAAAGTTATTATTTTATTATTATTTTTTATTGTAACGTCCATATTTAACATAACGTAATTTTATAATAAAATTTTTACCCTGATGATCAGCCGAAAAGTCCAAAATTGGGGAAAATGATGAATAAAATATACATGGCTTAATTTAATTTAGTTGAATAGGGGTTAAAAGAAAGCGAACGTTGAAATTTTGATATAATATCGTCACCTCAGTATTTAAGTGTTACAAACGCATTCTGATAATTTTGAAGTTAGGTTTGCTATTATCTAATGTGACGGTCCTAACTGCAAATTGACTAAAATTCATTTGTGTTACTTAAATACTGGACTGACGAAGTGGTATAATAACTACGTTGGATTCTGATTTGACGATACAGTCTACATTTTTACGTAAAATGGCAGTTCTCACTCCAAAATTACAAAAATGCGATTGTATCACTTAAATACTGAGATGACGATATGTTCATATTATTACTCTTGTTATTAAACTAAACCTTTTGATTTTTGCAGGTAGATGAATCATTAAAAGATCTCACCCAAAAAATAAGCTGTCGCTGCCGTATCTGGTATGTTTATCGGAGAATGGTTTGAGCCACGAAGAAATCTTCGACGTAATAATAGATGCACAATCAATTTCGTTGGGCTACAGAATTTTTGTATGCACCTTCGACAAACTCTTTTTAATTAAAGATGTTATTCCGACGCCTCGTGTGTGCAAAATATTCAGAACCACTATATTAAAGCTTTGTTATTTATGTAATTGTTGAAATAAAAAAAATTTAATTAAAATAAAATAAAAAACGTTTTTTTATTATATTAAATTTCATTTAGATGGCAATCTAGTACAATCGAGGGATAATCTAGTAAAAAATGATGACTTAGAATTAACTGGAATACTGCTAAAGAATATAGTTTTTTCCGGTTGTTTTACTAGAACTTTAGTAGAATAAATACAAGAAATCTAATAGTTCTGCAAGAAAATTTATTATTCGATTTTACTTGAAATCTAATTAAAAAATAGTATTTCTGATAATTTTACCAGAAGTCCAGTCGCAAAATCAAGTAGTATTGTTTACTTGATTTCCAGTACTAAATATTTGTATTTCAAGTAAAATTACCAGATTTTATTACAACCAGAAATCTAGTATTTTTAATTTTACTTGATTAAACTAGATTGTCTAGTATGCTCACATCTAGTGAATTTTTATTTACCGTGTAGGGATTCACACACCATTATGGAATTACATTACAACTAAACTGACATTTGACCCAATATAGCGCCTAATGTAGCACCAAAATTTGTTTCCAAATTAATTCGAAATTTAGGCACCACAAAGTGGCACCAAAAATGAGTCGAAAAACATACGATCCAGTATTTTATTCCTTTTTGTTATATTTACAGCTAATTTGGTTTATAATGGCTGCGGCTTAGTATTACCAATTACATGGTGGGTCAGACTCATGTTAAAGAAAGTTGCGGTCCATGATTCCTCAGTTTGTTTTTGGCATGTCTCAACCCACCTTATAAGTCATGTTGATGGTTGTGATCGTTTGTTGAAACGTTAAATCGGGGCGATATCCAAATGAGGGGTACTGTTTTCAAGCAGTACTCTTTACAATTAGCGAATTTGATTCCTTTGAAAAAAAAAAAAGATCTTTCGGGTTGGGGTCGCTAGTCTACTTTATTTTCAGGTACATCCAGGATGTAAGGGATACCACACCGGTGCGTTTTTGTACCGCTATAAAATGTACAGTGCCTACTTAGTCTAATTATAGAGTGTAAGCGATTGTATTGTCCACATGACCAGTATATAGATTATCACCCGCACATTCCGTCTCTTCCAAAGAAGGAATTTCAATCCAGTAATGCGGCAATGAAGAAAAGACTGTTGGTTGTAAACGCGGATAAACTCAGTGAAATTCGACAATGACGTCATAGTAGTGAAGCTCACTCATAGGAGTTAGAATATTAACTGCCAGATTGATTCAGTAGTTTTTAATTTCATTCTTAAAAAGTGGAATTAAAGCAGACAGACTTCTTACAAAGAGTTATGATTACTCACTGCGTGGTTGAGGGAATCCCTTAAAATCTCATCTCAATTTCGGATACAATTCCCTAAATATGTGTTATGGCGTTTCGCTAAAATGCATTTGTTTGTCTATAAGTCAAATTTTTTTTTTACAATAATGAATATGGAGTAGGGAGAGGTGGATGAGCTCCTGGCGATGATACAGGTCGGCGAGCTGAAAGTTCCGGCTAGGGGCGTTGTAATTGCTGTGGTTAAGAACGCTCGAGCTTCGAGGATCCTTACAAGATACCAAAATATCAACACATCAGTCTGAATGCGAGGCACTCGTTGCTAGAGATAGCAACGTGCCAAGGAACAAGATGTTAACTCGGGCAAATACCAGAATGTTGCACGTCAAACAAAAGTACATGTCTATGGCCCATGAATTCTAGCGGCCCGTAAACTAGTTGAAAAAACAAATTTAATACCGGTTTAAACAAGAAAATTGCAATTACATATTAAATACAACTGACCCTATATTTCCACGGTACTCGAATTTTTTCTAGCTTTGCACCGTGAAAAATTCGGTAGGGGAGGGTGGGTAGTAGTGTGTTTGGTCCAATGAAAACTTTCTTCAATCGTGCTTCAGCGAATTGGATGAAATCCAATGCAGGTAATAATAACAAGTTAAATGTTGAACATTAAAAACTTCTGTGATATTTTTTAATAGGTAGACGAATTCGAATTTACGATATTCCCGAATTGGCTAAAATTGCAATAGAGCAAGCTGCTACATCGAAAAATATAATATCAGGATTTAGGGCTTCTGGAATTTGGCCAGTTGATCCTCATATTTTTGGTGACGAAGAATTTTCTCCAAGTGATGTCACAAATAGAGAACTACCAGTAGAAGTTCCAGAACTAATCCAATCTTCGCCAACAATGCAATCAGGATATTCAGGCAAACTACCAGTAGAAGTACCAGAACTAATCCAATCTTCGCCAACAATGCAACCAGGATATTCAAGCAACTCATCGCATCCCGTATTTTCTCCCGAAATGGTCATTCCATACCCAAAATCGTCTCTTGCAAGCACTCCTGCTCATGGAGGCAGAAAGAGAGGCAGAACAATGATCCTTACTGACACTCCTGAAAAATTAATGTTGGAGGAAGAAGCGAAAAAGCGGAAACCAAATTAGAAAAAGCCTTCACAAATAAAACCACCAAAGAAACCAAAACGATCAAAAGCAATAATAAATCGTAAAAAGAGAAACTCTTCCTCGAGTTCTGAAGAAGAAGACTGCATTTGCACATACTGCTATGGAAAGTATTCCGAATTAATTCCAAATGAAGAATGGATACAGTGCATGTCAAGCCGACTTTGGGTCCACTCAAATTGTGTAGGACAAAAGGCCATTAATATCTTTTTTCAATGCCGCAACTGCGATTCCGACTAATTTTATACATATGTGATTAATTATTTTTTTTTATATTTTAATAATTTTATATGTGATTCATTTTTTATTTTACAACATGTACCTGCGTTCCTTTTTTAATTTAAAATAATTGAATTTCTTATTTATTTTATTGTTATGTTTATTTTGGAATAAAGTTTAATTTAAATAATTTAGATGTATTTGTTCAGTTTGATTATGTTACAATCGCCCTTACAGACTGTTACATTCGGTACAACGTGAAGGACGATTGTAACATTTAACCTTCTCTAATATTTTGTTTAACAGTTACAATATAAAAAATATTATAAATAGAATTTTTATGGTTTTAGATAAAGAAAATATGTGTTTTTAATGTGGGTAACTTTTATTCTCGAAAGCCCAATACTTTTCATTTCATGGTCAAAAATTCAAAAATTGTTACGTTTGTACCCACCCTCCCCTACTATTTTTTTTAGATTTCGAAGTTTTGGTTTAACTCGTTTTTTTTACCACACACCACCTTTTGGGAGGAAATTTTGGAAACCAAGGAATAAACGGAAATGTTTTGCTGCTCGACAAGTGGTTGTTCCGATTAAAAATTTACGAACGTTTACAATTTTAGAACTAATAAATAAAATTTGGGTTTGTTGGGGTTTGTAATTAGGTAAAATATAAAGGGTTGAAACCTCATGAGGTGGTCAGAACTTCGGTTTTGATTAATTCAACTCCCACATTAATCCCGAAATAAATCTCTTAAGTCAATATTCCGCTTAGCCTTCAACTCATTATATAAATCAACCTCCATCTCAATCGCAACATAATTCTGACACCTCAAATCAATGATCAAATCAACTTTTAAATAAACCCTTAACCTAACTCCAAATCAACTCTTAAAAAATTTCCCAGCCACACAACTCACTTAACCCCAATGCCTACTAACTAAACCCTAACCCACCAACTTCACCTCAACTTAGATCGAACCAAATCTCAACCATCTGCTCAACTCATACCATCATACCAAAATACTATCATCGACATCATACCACGATCACCATTATAATCACCATCACACAATTCTTATATAAAAACCATCATTATACCATCATAACATCATACCTTCATACCATCATACCATAATCAAAAATCGATTCAATTTTTGAAGTTTTAGAAATACCTCTGTAGTAAATTTAGACCTTTTTATTATCTCTCAAGGTTGATGATTGTTTGAAATATTAACATTGACCTTTCTTAAGTCTTAAACAATGCCTGTTCCATGCCTGTGCATTTGTTTAAATATCACACACTATACTGTACATATATATAAACACTTACTTTTAAATCCAGTGAAACCTCATTTCAACAGACACTCAATTTAGCGGAATCCTTACTTCAAAGGACAAACTTTTAAGTCCAATGAAACTGAAGTTTTGAAATGAAACTCTCTCCTAGATAAGCTGACACTTTATTAAAGCGGACACGGATAGATATTTCTGCGATGATACAGGTTTTACGAGTACAAGTCAAATTGAAACTTTACCACTTTAATTTGTTGCTTTTACATTTCAAATTGAACCTTTAGTAAATTATACGTATGACCAATTTAGGTGGAATTTTGCAATTTCTTAGCCGGTTTTAGTGAAATTTGATATCCATGATTGAAATGCGGTTCTTAAATGATTTTTGGATACAATTCTAGAATATGGCAAAAAAATTGAAATTTGACATGCGGGATGGAAATGGAATTCTAAATTGATCTTTAGAGCTTGTAACGAATCACTTTGATTCAATTACAATTATTTCGCATCTTTTTTGGGGACTGTAAAAAAATTTGTGATAATGATAATAAAAAGAAAGGTCGATAACAGAAGAATAAAAAAATTAAAAATCCCGTATAAAAAAAAACCAATCTGTTTTTGTGGTTGATGAAGAATCAGTTGAGTGGTGTGATTCGAGTTAGTATAATAATAAAAAAAAAGTAAAATGTGCGTTGGTGATAATTTAGATATTAAAGTTAAATTTTTTATTCTTATATATTTTATTAAAATTTAATCTAGTTAATAAATAAACAACAAAACAAAAAAAAAATTTAATTAATATTGTAGTTTTATTAAATAAATTAAGAAAATTAAAATTTCTGAATTTGTGTTAAATATATATGTATGTGAATAATATAAACAACGACAATGATAAAAATTCAGGATTTTCTACCATAAGTGCTAACGTAAAAACGAGTAAAGTTTTATAAGACCATTATTTTTGAGTGTATTTGTGAGTGTTACAGAAACTATTGGTTTTTGAGTGAAAAAAAAAAACAACAGAAAAGTATTTTTTTTTTTTTTTGATTTTATTGTGAGAAGTCAATTAAACGTCATAAAATTGTATGACTTCGGATATTCACGGGCGGGTGTTGAATATCCGCGAAACACCTTTAAATTCCCGCACATCGGCAATACAAGGCTCGTTAACGGTGTGGCGAGCCACGGTAAACCACACCCGTGCACCGTTGGAGGGCAAGTAAGCTTAAAAAAAAAATAAAAAATAAAAAAATCATTTGTTTCTTTTTATTATAATTATAAGATATGAATTAAATTAAGTTAATTAGGGTGATGATTGTACAAGTGGAAGTGTTGAGTGTATTGTTGTTTTTTTTTCAATCGGCTTATCAACACAGCTTTTTCAAGAACAAACAGGATGCTGGAGAATTCACCCACCCCATCGCCGTGAGTCTTTAGCCAGACATGTGCTGTGTCCATTATTCTTGTTTGTTTGATTTTTTTTTTGTACACGAAATCATTTTACATTTCGTTACAAGCTAAAACTCAGTTTAGAACCAAATTTCTATCGCACATGTCAAATTTCATCAAAATCGATTTAAAAAAAACCAAGTTACATTTTGCTTTGCCATATTCCAGAACTATATCCAAAAATCACTTTAGAATCCCATTTCCATGGCAGATGTCAAATTTCATTGTAATCCGTTAAGAAATGGCCAAGTTCCATCCTAATTGGTTATATTCCAGAAATTCATTTAAAAATCATTTTAGAATCCCAACGCACATGTCAAATTTCATCATAATCGGTTAAGAAATGTCATATTTCAGAACTTTTATCCAAAAATCGTTTTATAATCCCATTTCCATCACCCACATCAAAGTTCATTATAATCGGTTAAGAAATAGCCAAGTCCCGTCCTCATTGGCCATATTCCAGAATTTCATCCAAAAATCATTTTAGAGTCCCATTTCAAATAATCGGTATCCATAACTATATCCACGAATCATTTTAGAATCCCATTTTCAACGCACTTGCAAATTTCATCATTCTATCCTACTTAGCCTATTAAGGCTATATATTCCAGAACTTTATCTAAAAATCATTTTAGAATCGCATTTCCAATGCACATATCAAATTTCATCATAATTTTTAAGGAATAGCGAAGTTCCATCCTAATTGGCCATATTCCAGCACTTCATCTGAAAATCATTTGAATATCCAATTTCCATTGGAAATGCTGAATTTCATCAAAATCGGATAAGATATAGAATCCCAATAAAATTTTTATAAAAAAAAACACAAATCCTCAGTTTAACGGACAATGCTTTTGGTCCCGTCGATTTTCGTTGCAGTGAAGTTTTCCTTTATATATATAATCGATTGTTCAACACTAATTCAATTCGCAAACAGAACCCAACTTAACCCTCAACTAAAACGCAAACTTTACGCCAAGCACACTCCTCAAACAAGCATATAAAAAAAATTGATCAACAATTCACTATATCCTATCCTGCCCCAACTTAACTCCAACTCAACTTTAACTCAACCCGCCAGTTTATTCCTAACTTAACCTTCAACTCAACCCGAAACTCAATAACCAACTCAATATTCAAATCAGCATTATATAAAAAATTTGGAAATATTTCTATAACCAGGTACCGACCCTCTTGACGCACAGATTCCAAAAGCTTTACAAATCTCTTGAAAAAATTTTAAATCGAACAGGCCGTTCTCGAGATACCATGGGTACAGACAAACGGTCCTCCAGACATCCAGCCAGATGGACGGACTTTTTTTTTTTTGCCTTTTTAGACTCAGGTTAAAGTCCCTGAAACGTCGAGAAAAGTGGTTTTGAACCAACCAAATTTTTGATCATTTTTGACAAAATTTCAATACTTTGTTATTTTTGAACCGAATTAAATGTAATAGGCCACTAGCTAGTTGTGCAGTAAGAAAATCTTTCAAAGAATTATACGACAAATTATGGATTTTCAAATTAAATATTTCAGTCTGATCCAGAATACCGAAATTAAAAAATTTGCTAGAGGTCGACTTTATCCGCTTGCTATATAAACTTTGTTTTGTTAATTAGATTCTAGATGAACAAACACGTTAGAAAATATTTCAGTGCCGGAAAATTGTATAAAAAATTTATTACCGTTCAAATAAAACTTCTTCCTATTGTGACGGTGACACCTTGCGTGTGTTAGAATAAGTTAAACTAATAGCTCAATGTTTTACTGTACTAAATGAAATTTTCCATGATAAAACAGTTCTAAATGTTTATACACTAGCCTAACTAGAAAAGTCATAAATTTTCGAGAAGTTTGGTGTGTGTATATAAAAAGGCGAACAAGATCGAATTGGATTATTATGATTTTGAACGCGATAATGTAAACTTGTAAGATTATTAGTAGTAATTGGGAAGCGACAGTGTGAAGATTAAAAATTAATTAAAAAGTGATTTAAAAAGTGTTGTAGTGCGAAATAAAAATTATAAGTTACTAAGAACAGTAAAATTGTGTGAAAATTATTTAAAGTGATTTTGTGAATTATCGTTAATAAATAGTGTTGCTATAATTTTTGTGTGACATAAATAAAATCGTTTTGGATAAATTGAATTGATTTTGTTTTATTCACAATCCAGTGATACGAACCTTAATTGACAAGGCGATGTAACAATATTGTTACGGTGACACCTAGGGGTGTAATAGAATAAGTTAAATTAATAGCTCAATGTTTTACTGTACTAAAATGGAATTTTCCATGATAAAACTGTTTTAAATGTTTTTCGTCTATTCTTACTGGAAAGTCATGAAATTTCTAAAAGTTTGGTTTGTATATAAAAAAAGGCGAACGAAGTATAATTGGATTATTAGTACTTGGTAAGCGATAATGTGGAGATTAAAAAGAAATTAAAAAGTGATATGGTAATATTAAAATAAAGACTTTTTGTGAATTATTGATAAAAAATTGTGTTGTAAATAAATAAATTCGTTGCTGATAAATTTAATTTATTTTATTTATTTCACAATCCAGTGATACGAACCTTGATTGCCAAGGCAAAAACGTAACAATATTTTATTCAACTTTAATGTTTTCCACAATTTAGTAGCATACAACAATTTTCACAGAATCTCATTTTTAAGCATCTCTGTAAAAAGAATGAATGGATATATCATCTAAATTGCTACACTAACATACGAAACACATCGGACTAGACAGAATGTTAAATATACTTAAAGCTCCTTGCGACCAGACAAAACAGTTTTACAATTAATATAAAAGATTTAGAATACATTGTTTTACATAGAAAGCAGGACAATCAAACCATTTGACTAATTTCGTGGGCTTTCAGCTTAAAGGTTCTAGTAGTTAAATAGAAGAATCTTGTTAATTTGGACGTTACTTTGTCTAGGATGTTTGTATTGGAGGTTTTGGAATATAATGTTTTTTTTTCACTAACCTCTCTAAAATTGATATTAAATAAAAAATTGTTGAATAGAAAAATTTTTATGCACGATGATTCGAAATTAAACAATGAGAAATTGTATGACGAAATCATTCAACAACGTCATTTTACACAATCCAGTCGAAATAATATAAGTAAAAATAAAATGTTAACGTCAGCTTTTTTATATTGACGTTGTGTAAAAAGAATTTAGAACGTTTACTTATTGAAACACGTTTCGTTGACAGATCATTTGTAGTATATGGCGTGTTACTACATAAAAAATAGGTTTCAAATTATATCAGGGAATTTGGTTTATGTAGCATTTCTGCTGTATAGCATGTTGCTAACTCTTCCCCCTTTATAGATCCACGGTTCGTGGGTCATGTATTTAAGGTAACGGTATGAACCTCTGGTAAACAACTGAAAATCCGTTGTTGTTGAGCTGGATTCAGCTACATTTTTTATGTGGGTTTTTTGTATTTTTTTGCCCGAAGCCGTTACCACTGAAACTTGATTGTTTTTTGTTACTATTTCCTTTTTAAACTTTGCTTTGTCCTTTACCTAAATTTATTTTACGGCCACGTATATCGTGTCCCCGACCTTGTATGTTTTGGGCTCAGCTTTCTCTAAATTTTCTCTTCGTAGGTTGGTTTTTTGAGCGTTTTGAATTCTTTGCACTATGTCTTCATTTACTTACTTACTTAGTAGACCTTGGTAGTTCATACAGTTGGATCTTGCAAATAATAGGTCACTGGGTTTTCTTTTAGTTACTGAATGTACGGTGCTGTTATATCTATCCACCGCAATATTTACTAGGTCCTTTATAGGGAGGTCTTTATATTCGTCCATTAGATATTTCGTGATCTCGAATATCGTTTAGTGTACCCTTTCGACCGAGGTAGATTTGAATTCTAACTGTTTTGATATAATCAGATATCATTGGGCTGACAAAACTTGATTCATCACTATTGTTTTAGGTGCGGTGAAATAGTGCAGAATTTTAATGATCTTGCTCTTTAAATGTACTGCTGATCTATCCTTGATATGAAAAAGTTTCGTGAGTTTGGTGAATTTGTCTATGCACGTGATGAATTTTTCCTTCTTTATTTTGACTATATCAATGTGGATGATCTCTGATGGATATGTTGGGATTTGTGTTTGCTGTAATCTAACCTTATCAGGATGACGGTCATATTTTTTCGCATGACAAGTTTCACAGTTCTGTGTATATTTCCTTATCAGGCTTTTCACCAATGGGAAATATTATTTCTCCAAAATCTGTTGCTCTGCTTGAATGATATTAAATTTATTCCCTTCGTTTTTAACATCTTGTACAATCCTTTGTGTTAATCGAATTTTATACACGCTAAGATGCTCTATGAATACTTTTTTTAATTTTTGGATGTGTTCTTCCGAAATTTTGATTCCATTGATTACGGTTGGGCTAAGCCTTTCTTTTAAAACTCTCGTCAGTGTTTCTTTGTTCATCTGACTTAGGCAAATGAAATGCTTACGGTAGTCAGGGTTCCTCATAGGCGTAGATGTCTTTTTTCCGTAATGATGAGTTGATTTTTGAATACGTTTATGGGTGCTTCACAGTATGGTATTAAGTTGTTGTTGTCTTGATCTGCGTAATGAATCGTTGCATCTGTTGATAGCATATTTGTTTCTAATTCCAGCCGTGATAAGGCATCTGCTACCTTGCAATCAAAGCGAACGCATCAAAAAAATTTAAAATCAACCTGTCAGAGAAAAAGATCCACGCATTTCAACAAGCCAAAAACTTATTGTCATCAACAGGAATACTCATCTTTCCTAACTTTGAGAAGGCGTTCATCCTAACAACGGATGGTTGGGATACAGCAGTTGGAGCAGTATTATCACACGGAGAGCTGGACAAAGACCGACCTGTTACATTCATCTCCATATCATGAAATAAAATGGAAGAAAACTATGCTGTAAATGAAAAGGAGACGCTGGCCATAATATGGTCTTTGGACCGCTTGCGGAACAATTTATATGGCGCAAAAATGATTAAAAACGTCACGGATCATGAACCCCTTACATTTTCATTAAGCAATCGCAATCACAACGCAAAAATAAAACGATGGAAATCACGACTGGAAGAATACAATTTTGAAATGTGGCGAAATCCATTATGAAGCGCATAGGATACATAGGTAATAGAACGTGAGGCCGAGAAATGATTTAAAATCTTTCAAGTTCTCCGGGATCCTTATTTTCTGAAGTGCGTGGACTTTCTTTCCATCAGGTTTGATGCCGATTTGTTATGATGTTACCGAGGAACTAGGTTTCGTTCTTGAGAACCTCCGTTTTATTAAGATTTACTCTCAGATTTGCTTTTTCCAATTTTGAAAATATTTTCCCGACGTTGTCCAAATGTTCCTCTTCTTTATTTCCTCCAATAATATTATGTCGTCTATGTACACATAACTTATTTTTCCGATGAACTCCTTCATCACGTTATCGATCATTCTCTTAGGAATTCTCACTTCCCATTCATCGTTGAAAATGATATCTTTTTTACATTCGTTTCTTTCATTTTAATTTGATGAAAGCCGGAGGTGAGATCGATTGTAGTGAAGAATTGTGAATTTGCCAAATTCGCTAGTGTGTTAGATATATCTGGAATCGGGTAAGCATCTGATGTTGTTACGGCATTGAGTCTTTTAAAGTCAATGACCATCCGGTATTTTTTAGGCCGGAAGCATCTAACTTCTTTTCCACTACCCATTTTGGAGAATAATATGGGCTCTTAGAGGGAGTTATGATACCATATTTTAGTGGTTGTTGATTTTCTCGGTGTTGTTGCTCTGAGTTGAATGGCTGACCCAGCGGAAAGAAAGCAAGCACGTCTGCATTTTCCCCTGGGATCCGCTGGCTTTTAATGGTTCCATTTTTTTTTAAGTCCCGCAATTTTAATCTATACCACGAAATTATTCCGTCCTCTCTTATAACCTATAAAGGAAGCTAACAAGGTTACCTAGAGCAAGGAGTGGGCCTAGCCCTATACTCGCCTAGTTACTCTACGGTAGAAAAGGAGCTGAAACGGTTTAAATTACTGCCGGAAGCATTTTAAACTTTCATAGGGCTAGATTGACTGGTAATCAATTTTTGGGAGGAGATCTAATTTCAAATACCGAAATGGGAAAGGAACTACCAAATTCAATAAGCCGATTATATTTGCTCACTATTCACTATTGATGCAACATCGAAGCCAAATATCGATGTCAGACATCGCAACTTATATGGAACTATCGAACATCGATGTAGTAAAAACATCGGAATAAATCATCGATATATCGATGTATCGAAATTCAGTTGTTCATAGTTTTATAATCTAAATTTTAAATACAAATACTAATTTTTATTTGAATTCATACATTTATTTCAAATTCAGACTAAGGAACTCCAAAACTAAGTTTATTACAAATGTCATTTAAAATGAAGTAAAGAAGAGCAGCATTCTCTTGTAGCATTCGATTTATTTCCTGAATTATTCTGAACGAATTAACTTTTCTTAATACGTGGATCTAAAAGCGTATCAAGCTATTAGTTACGTAACTTTTCCCTTTAATTTCCTTCGTAGCTGCCTCAAACGGATGTAATAGCATTTTTATTTCTTTAAGCTGATGAGATTCCTTAGCGGAAACCATAAATGGTGCTGCTGATGGATAATGAAATAATGATTGGTTTATTACAACACTTAGTTCTTAAACTCTTGCAATCATATGAAATAACGAATTCTATTGTGTAGGCATTTCTTGTATACGTTTTTTAGTACAGCTCGAAGATTGACTTTTACGAAGTTCATCACTCGCATTAACGCGTTTTGCTTAAACCATATGACAATATCTTTATCGTTTTTTTAATAAAGGCCCGAGTACTTCAACAGACTTAATAGAATTTTGCACAACTAAATTAATCTGATGCGCCAAATAATGAAGGTGTTTGTTCTAATCAAACCTAGTTTACAAAGCTTTGGTTATATTTTTCGCACCATTACTAACTACCGCAGTTACGATATTATCATTTATGGACCAAACTTCAAAAATTTGATTAGGTTCATCAATTATATTTATTGACGTATGTCTTTGATTTCGAATACTCTTAAAGTTACTCCTTTTATCTGAGAGTTTTCTTCGAAATGCATTGTTACCCCTAAAAAACTGCGTGTTTGCATCGTATCAGTCCATATGTCCGATGTTAAACAATAGCTACACAACTCTCGAATCGTTTTCTTAAGTTAGAAATCCCCCCGTAGTTTTTGTCCAATAATTTAGTAATTGTCGGCCTTGACAGAAATTTGTAACACCCGCCTGATAATGTTTTTATTAAATTTCTAAAACCGTCCTATTCTACAATCGATATAGGTTGGTAATCGCGACGTATCATATTGTAATATGGCGTTAGTTACTGTGAAATATTTGGAACCGCTTTTATTAAATGTAGAATTGCTATGGAATACCTCTTCAATCGACCGTTGTCTTTTGACCGTCGTCTTTTGGGCTGTCGAAGAACAATTTTGATCAGAAGTAGTGGCATTTTTATTTATTGTATGAGATGGTTACAACAATAACAGCATGTATTTCTTAATTTGTATGTAGGTACATGTTTTTTACTTCGTATGTAACAGTTTACGTATAGTATGTGTGTATTATATACTATGCACGAGTATACTTATATAATGTATGTATATGTATGTATATAGCGTAATAAAAAAAATGGTCGATGTTTAAATTCGATGTTTAAAAAACATCGATTTCTCATCGATGTATCAAAATGTCATACATCGATGTAAAAATGTCGTAACATCGACCAAGAACCATCTATGAATATTTGGCATCACTACTAGTCACTATTAATCTAATATGGCAAAATTTTAAGATAACAATAAAGGCATATAAAAATAAGGTCGAAAAGAGTTTTACAATACCGCTTGATTATGATTCTAAAGTACTTACACGGACCCATTTGGCATATGTGCATAATTTGTGCCATAAAAACAAGTATAGTATGACATTAGGAGACTCATCGCTGTCGCAATGGTCCAGGATTCAAGTATACAATTCCAAACATTTCGGAACAAATATTAAAGACAATGGAAATCTTCAAGATATCGTTACCGTACTTCTTGAAAAAGGCAACACACCGACAAATATTAAAATTTCACAAATACTGCAAATTTTAGGTATCGACTTTTCATCTAAAGCTCATTAAATTATAAAACATCTTTTTTTAGCAAATAAAGTCACATTGAATTCAAAAAAATTATAATTTGATTCCTAAAAGGTCTGCATTTTACATTTTAATGAACGGCTCAACGGCTGATTAAATATTATTTGGACAAACTTACATAAAATTGTCTTGAAGCTTTTGAAGTTTGTGTTTCTCTTGGATGTCACTACCCTCAGAATACTCAATGTGAAAATCGCTATTTCAATATTGAACAAAAATGTACGCTAAATTTTGCTAATAAGCCATCAATGTTTTGCTCACTTATAACTTCAATACCTATATCGAAAGTCATGAATAGAGTTTGAATAGAAAAAAGATAGATCTATCTGGCTCTTCGAGCAACACTATTCCCGCAAAGCGTTCGTTGTGTTCTCTAAATTTTAAAAATTGCTTCACAATTTTGGACAGAATAATATAAATCCCCTACCGCCAAACCGCCAAATCACAGACACCCAATTAATGTTAAATTATTTAGAACTGAGACGTGTGAGCAGCAGTTATACATCTCTATAGTATACTGATAAAAATTTTGAAGAATTTAGATTACTAAGTTCATCAAGCATCCACAATGTTGAAGATTTGTGGCTATTTCTTAGATCACAAAATTTTATCAGCAACGCAAGAATTGGCTGACAAAATTTCTTACTCAGTGAGTCAGTCTGGATAGAACGATGACCCTTAATACCAACAGAATTTATTACTCAAAAACAATGCCGTTAAAAGCGGTTTTATTAAAGCAATTCACAATAATGTATCGATCAACAACATATCGTTAAAAATTCGGTATAAATCTAGAAATTTAAGCGTTAACCTAATTATTTTGTCTTAAACTCACCTATGGAGCAATTGTTTGAATTTGGAAGTCGGGGAGTTTGGATTAATCGTAGAAAAATATTTCTTAAAAAAGTTTGTTGTTACTTCATTTAACACATTGGATTGCCACATCTTAAAAAGATAACACAAACTACTTGTTACTAAAATTGATCTGAAATCTGATCTAAAATAACAAAATTGTGTGACTGGAAGGACGAAGGAAGAACCCGACTTTTTTAATCGATGTTTTGGGCCCTTGGTAACCTAAACAATGTATAACCTAAATAAATGTGAAAGTAGAATTTTTTGCGTTTACAACACTTACCAAATATAATTTGGTTATGGGGGAGAAAGCAAAAATTATAAAATACCAACAGATGTTTTACAAATTTCATTATAGTGCTTTTGATACAATTTGCAGCAAAAAGATTTGGGCTCATTATTACTTTCGATTTTCATTAAAATTCATTAAAATAGGTTTCATTCAAAAAAGCAACTTTATTCGTTCAAAGGAAACAATCGGTCCCAAACATTAAACCGTTCAATAAATAACCCATCTTTCATAGTCATTTCATCTCCAATTTCTAAATAATTAAATTTTCGTCCCTCCACAGGCACCCATTCAACATTTTTTATATACTCATCTGTCTTGTTGTTTGGATTCCTACAAAGACAAGAAAATAATAACGAAAAATTGAACAGCTATCATCTTTTTTAAACTTACCCAGTTTTAGCAAACGTTGCCCACATTCTCGTCATTTTTTCAACCATAAGATTTTCCCGATCGTTTACACCAAATGCCGGGGCTTTGAAACTTAATGTAAATAAGTAAAATAAATCGTCATGGTGTCCAACACCTATAAAATAAAACAAAAATGATGTTTACGTAACAACTGTACAAATGATCTAAGAATATTTAACATACCTTGTGGTTTGCCTTCAAGCGTAAAAAAACTAAAACGTCCTTGGTACGTGTTCTTATAGTAGTACACAGGGGTATGACGTGATGCTAAATCAACGAATCGATGAACACCAAAACTAATGACGCCATCTGATATTAGGGGCCCAAAACTTTTATACGCTTCATCGATATTATCATCCCTTAACGTCATGTTCAAGAAATTTTGCCGTAATTCGCGACTAATCCGTTTTGAATTATTCGTATCCCTCTCGTAGATTAAATAAATTGGGGCAACCCTCTCAAATTGATCGTTTAAATCTTGGCGATTTGTTATATTATTCATAACATAATATGCTGTCCTGAGAAATTCATCTTGTGTAATTCCAGTTATAATCGGCACCTTCTCAAAATGTCCCAATGTGAAAAGACGAATTGGATCATCGGTTAAAAATCGCTCTTGACCAAAATCTTCTTCCACTACTGGTTGCCATAAAAGTATCGGATTTCCATTTTTTAAATCAAACATATCGCGTTGAGTGTCCATAAATTGTTTATATGGTAAATCACGAAGTAAATCTACTATCTCATCTGGATCATTACTTGCAATATTTAATAGTTCTGCTTGACGTTTAACTAAATCAACTTGATGTGATTGAACTTTCCATTGCGCTGTAGCAGCACAACTCATCGCAACAATTTTGTGAAATAAACCACGCGACATTGGCGATATAAGATGAAGGGTAGCACTCATTGCACCAACACTATAACCAACTAATGTTACACTATCAGGATCACCACCAAATTGATTAATATTCTGCTGAATCCATTTTAATGCTAACACCTGATCTTTAAGTCCAAGATTACCAGGACTTTTTTTAGTCCCCGTGCTCAAGAAACCTAATGTACTCAGGCGGTAATTTATTGTTACCAACACAATATCACGATTTAATAAATACTCCGGTCCAAATTCATTACTTCGCCCGCTGAAGGCATAAAATCCACCCGGATGAATAAATACAATCACAGGTTTACGATTTATGATGTCGCCAAAATCTTTTGTATACACATTAAGCCGTAAACAATCTTCTGATATTGCACTTAAATTCCGTGTGGGTTGTGGACACGCCGGTCCATCTTCAGTTGCATCGAAAATTTGATCTCTTCATGAATCAACTGGTTCGGCTGGTAAAAATCGAATCGGCACTTGCCCGTATGGTATACCGCGAAAACTATAAAATGATTCATTACGATTTGTATGTAAAATCGATCCACGTACTTTACCGGAACTAATATCAGCTATTGGGTTGTTATGATTATCGTCGAAATTTTGATCGAAATGTCTCCATGATATACACGAATTTATAAAAACTGGCACGAGTAGAAGTACGCTAAAAGTTGCTGTTCGAAACATTTCAGTGTTGAAACTAAATTTTTTGTTAAGAAATGTTCTTTATTTATACACATTGTGCGCTCTCGATTTTATTCAACGTTGAAATATGATAATTTTTACGCGGGGAGTCCCAGATCTCCACACAAACAAATAAGCATTTTTTTTTTATTTGTTTTGAATTGATAAATGAGTGCATCACATATGTTAATACGAATATATTTGCAACGTTGTTTGTTCTTTGAGTTATGGATTGAAATAAAATTTTTAATTTGCTTTAGAAGAATCTTATAGGTTATCAACATAAGGCACAAGTAATTTAATATAATACAGCGCGAAATTGATATTTACTTGTGATTTGTTTTTGTGTTTTAAATGTAGAGATTAGCAAAATAAAATTCATTGTTTTCTGTCAGAGTTTCTTACAAAACTCGTTTATTACTAAACAGAAAGCAATCTTAAATTGAACAGTAGGTGTTTTCTCTTCAAGATAATTCAAAACAACATTTTGACTGAATCTTGTGTACATTATTTGGTCTTGGAAACAAGTTTTGGATTTGAGGTGAATTACGTTTGTTCATGCAATTTATACAAATAAGGCAAGTAAGAAATTTTATTAAGCAAAACACTTACCTTAATAATACAAAAACTTATTTAATTGAAAATATTTGGTGAAATATGCGTGTAATTGCTACATACATTTGTGTTTGGTTTGGTGATCCCAACACTTATTTAAAATGTGAGACTGATCTTATTGTTCGATCTTAGCTCAAAATATTATATGCCAGTGAATTAATATTTCTGAATGATTTTGGTACGGTATTGTATTTTTGGTGGTCAAACAAACAAGACCAATAATTAAGATTGTAACAAACAAATTAAACGAATATATAGGAAGGACTCAAGAAGAATCTGATTCTATTGTATGTAAAACGGTTTATAGCTTAGAATTCACGCGCTGAATCTCGAGCTGCTTCGGTGACTCTTTAGGGACTCGTGGTTAATTAGACTTCTTTTCTTTTCGTAAGAGGTGGGCTAATGAATCTAGGAAGAAGACTTTCTAACGATTGAGCAATTTATTCCTCAATTTTCGACCAGGTGCGGTTGAAGCGTTTTGAGGATCCTTAAACGTTAAAGAGCTGTGGCGACTCACTCACAATTCAATTCAAATATTCAATCATACAATTAAATCCAATCATTCACATAAATATTCATAACTCGTTCTTCGCCACAATTCGCACATTCATATTCAAATCCATTTCATGAACACACCTACATTCATTTACATGAACGCACCTACAAATATTATGTTGGCATCACTGGATGTAAAAAAACGACTGTCAAAAATCTCACGCGCAATAATACGGTCTAAATATAGACACATTAAGTGTTTCGATTTTTTGGAGATATACTCAAGAAAGAACAACTACACCGTCGGGTTGTCGATACATATAGAAGAACAACAAAATTAATAACGAGTTCGTGTGGTGGTGAAAACAAAAATAAAAAGCCATTTTGATGTACAAAAAATTTATATTTGTGAAACCTAAAATTTTAACACAGAAAAAGAATAAATTAATTGTTAGATTAGTGTAAATTAGTATTTCAATTATTTAATATAAAAAAAACGATAAATAAAGCGGTGCACCGATATATTTCAAATTTATATATACTGGTGGATACAGTGAACCAGTATATTGGTGACCAGTCGACACCCTTTTTTGGGAATTTGGAAAGAAAATAAGTGCAAACCTTTTTAGCGTAATTACAATTGGAAATTATACACGGAGACCTGGTGCGGTACAACCGTGTCAGGTAATAGGTACGTACCAATCATAAAAATATAAGCACTGTAAAATAGAGTTACAAAATTTTTAATTTTTTTTGTGCTTCGTGTTCATAATACCAGCGGCATCGGGAGCCATAATACCATATAGAGGAAAACCTTAAAAATACAGGCTTTCCGTGTAATTTTACAAATCAAACCACCAGCGAAATTCAACGAAAGCAAACCAGTGTTTCATCATCAACAGTAATTCATAGTCAACTCAAATTTAACTTGAAAAATAAAAAAAACGGGAATAACGGCATTTTAGTTAAACACGCACACATACAAGTGTGATCAATCCCATAGCGTACAGAGCCGTAACAAAATCGGTACATCAAAGAAGCAGACTCAATTTAAACCACCAAATAGGCGCATTAATTACATACACGCTTGATACGAAAAATCGTATCAGGCAACAGGTATGTAACCTTTTTTTTGTTTGATAAAAACCTAAATTACAAATAGAAACGAAACAATTACAAACGTGCATTACATTTTTATTTATACACTGTGATTTCTTTTTCCTCGGTGACGAACGGGGCCACTTACACATTTGTACGAGATACAAGGAAAACAAACGAGGTGCACGCCGCATGAGCACAAGGAATTCAAAAAGTTACATACTCGGATGGTAGTGAAACTACACTTTTACAATTCCAATTATAAATACTGGAAAAATCAGAATCATCAACGGCAATAAAAAAAACCAGCTATACAAGATTCAACAAAGTACAGCTCACCTAATCATACAGTGCCGATTCACACATTTATATACAAAAAGATTAATCAAACAACGGGAGTTTACACACGCGTCGAAGATATAATGTGACAACGGGGGAACAGCGAGTCATCAGGAGCAGAACAACAGCTAAGTTTTTTTTTTGTTTTTGTTTTTGGTTAAAATTTTTTTTTGTGGCTTTTAAATTGAATTATATAAACAAAACGATTTCATTTTACAAACATTATTGTTCATAAATTTACCTTTATAAATTGTAAATTTTTGTTTTCACCAATTGGCTCGAATATTAGCATTTCATATATATTTTTTTTTTTATCTTTTCTAACATCCGCTATATATATATTTTTTTTTGACAATATCCGCTAGGTAGTTGTTTGTTTTGGGTTTCATTTGTTCACACTTAATTGTTTTTTCTTTATATATATATATAATACATATATAATTTTACAAATAATTTCAACGAGCACTCCACAACCAGGTGGTACTACTTGTCCAGTAATTCAGGGGAATCTCGTTCGCCCTACCCGGGCCACATAATTTTTACTAACGATACTATAACATTCCGCAATTCACTTGATTATTTTTTTTTTTCTTCTCTCATCATCAAATATTTTTATTTTTTTTTCTCACTGAAATCTGACGGCTCGTCTGGTACTTGGGGGCTCTCGTCACCAAAACAAATTGGACTAAAAACATATCAATTTTCGCTTTTAACTTCACACACGGTACCCATTCCGCTCGATTTACAATCTCATTCAAAATTAATTTTTTACGGTCGTATTTATTCAAAATTTCACAATGTCTGACAACGAGCACGAAATGGCCTCCCCACAAATCAAAGGTGAGGTTGAGGCCACCACTCGTACAATCAAATTACAACAGTTTTGGTTAGACAATGCCAGAAACTGGTTTAATATGGCAGAACTCCAATTCCGAATCACCGGCATAAAATTGGTCAAAGAAAAATTCGTTAGTCTATTGTTGGCCCTGTCTCCCCAAGCTTGCGAGGTCGTCTTAGACATTATAGCAAATTCACCGGCCGAGAATCTATACGAAACAGTGAAATCAGCTCTTCTCGCCCGCTTAACGCCATCAGACGAAGCCAAACTCGAAGCTCTATTATCGCAACAAAACTTAGGAGACAGGCGACCGTCCGCTCGAGAGGATCGTCTCGCTAAAATCGAAGCACAACTGAACAATTGGTCAAACAGCAACCGCAGTCATTCAAAGGGTCGACAACAATTTCAATCAGGATACAGACGGAATTCGAAGTCGCGCAGTCCCGGCAACAGCCGCCAATACGAAAAATGCTGGTATCATTGGAAGTTTGGCCCAGCAGCGCGGAAATGCGTACAACCGTGCAATTTCAAAACATCATCCACATCGAGCATGAATGTTGAGTCAGATACAAAAAACGAGTCAAACAACCGGTAGAGACGACGTCGTCCAACACCCAGAAAGTAGGTCGGTTATTCATTCACAACCATAAAAACAAACTTACATTTCTTATAGACAAACTGTCAATCAATGCCACCAGGTTCGGGATAACACTCCAACTCCGATCCATTATTCAGTCAACAACGGTTATGCCACTCTGCTGAAGAATTTCCCATCACTTACATCAGAGCCGAACTACAACTTACCAGTTCGACACAACGTGGTTCATCATATTGTCACAGCAGGCCATCTGCCCGTGTCAAGACCACGTCGGCTAGATCAAGTGAGACATAAAGCCGCTCAAACAGAATTCCAGCACATGGTGGAATTAGGGATTTGCAGGCCATCTGCTTCTCCCGTGTCTTGTCTACTTCACATGGTGAAGAAAAAAGGTCAAGATTGGAGACCATGTGGGGATTATCGGCGTTTAAACACGGTGACAACACCGGATCGCTACCCGATACCTCACATTCAAAATTTCTCCATGCACTTGCATGGATGCACAATTTTCTCCAAGATTGATCTTGTCAGAGCGTACCATTTAATTCCCGTCGCACCTGAAAACGTTCATCAAACGGCAATCACAACACCGTTTGGCCTATTCGAATTCACCCGGATGTCACTCGGCTTACGCAATGCCGCTCAAACATTTCAGCGTTTCATGAACGAAGTCGTACGTGACTTGGACTTCGTTTTTGTCTACATTGACGACATTCTTGTAGCATCAAAAACTGAGGAACAACACAAACTGCACTTGGAATAACTCTTCCACAGGCTAACACAGTTTGACGTTCATATCAAGAGCTCAAAATGCGTCTTTGGCGCATCCACTCTTGACTTCCTTAGTCACCAGATAACACCTAATGGTATTCTGTCGTCTGTAAAACGAATTATGCCATTAGGGATTTCCCAGCTCCTACTTCAATCAAAAGTATACAGCGATTTGTCGGCATGGTAAATTACTACCACCGTTTAATACCAAAACTCGCTCAAACACTCGCACCAATTCACAGCCACTTGGCAGCTTTATTAAAAAAACCCAAGACACCCAAGAATTTCTCTTGGCCAGATGAATGTCAACATGCATTCACGTCATTAAAAGCTGAATTGGCCCAGATAACACTTCTGGCACACCCACTGAGCGACTCAAAGCTCAGCATAACCACTGACGCATCAAATACTGCTGTCGGTGCGGTACTACAACAGTACAATAACCAGTGTTGGGAACCACTGGGATTCTTTTCCAAGAAACTCTCGGATGCCGAAAAGAAATATTCCGCATTCGATCGGGAATTACTCGCAATTTATCTAGCAATTAAACACTTTAGATATTTTGTCGAATGTCGGGATTTCACAATATACACCGATCAAAATCCTCTGACACGAGCAATTCAGTCTAAAACTGAACGTAATCCGAGGCAATCTCGCCACCTGGATTACATTAGTCAATTTACCACGGACATTCAGCATGTTCACGGGCACGACAACGTTGTCGCAGACACACTATCGCGCACAGCAGACAATGAAATGGCCACAGTCGAGACACACATCGACTTACAAACAATCGCAAACGCACAAAAAGCAGACCTAGAACTTCAGAATTTACTTTCTGGTTCCGAATGTCACACTAGTTCCTCAATGAAACTAGAGCTTTTCAAACTACCTGGCCTCGAAATATTCTGCGAAATCGCAAATGGGAAGAATCGCCCATACATCGCAGAATCATTACGTCGTACAATCTTCGAAACATTACATAACATTTCACATCCTGTAGTTCGTGCAACTCGTAAATTGATTTCCGCTCGCTACTTTTGGCCCAGTATAAACAAAGACGTAGGCAATTGGGCTCAGTCTTGTTTATCCTGCCAACGTGCTAAAGTTCAACGGCACACAAAATCACCCCATGGACAATTCAAAATTCCACCGGGTCGGTTTGAGCATATCCATATAGACATCGTAGGACCACTTCCGCCATCTAATGGATACTCATATTTACTCACTTGTGTCGATCGCTTCACTCGCTGGCCCGAAGCATACTGCATGACCAATATGTCAGCTACAACCATAGCCAGTACCTTTGTCAACAACTACGTATCACGATTCGGCGTTCCCCTTAACATCACAACAGATCAAGGAACGCAATTTGAGTCCAAACTTTTCACCGAGTTAACAAAACTCCTTGGCTCACATCGGATACGGACAACGGCTTACCATCCACAAGCCAATGACATGGTCGAACGCTTCCATCGGCAACTCAAAGCCGCATTAATGGCCAGAAGCAACACAATCAATTGGAGTTCGGAAATACCAATCATACTACTTGGTATCCGAGCAACAGTGAAGGAAGATCTTAAGTGCTCACCGGCAGAATTAGTTTACGGCCAAACCATCAAACTACCCGGTGAGTTCTTTATCGGTAATCCTCCTTCACCACTCCCAACTACCGACACAATCATCGACCAACTGCGAAAAACCATGCGCAACCTTATACTTATAACACCACGTCAATCCAAACAAGATGACATATTTGTTCCGAAATCGCTCAACAACAGCGATTTTGTTTTCATAAGAACAGACAAGGTTCGCGCGGGATTAACTCCTCCCTATAAAGGTCCGTATAAAGTTATACGCAGAATTAGGAAACATTTCATCGTATCGATTAATGGAAACAATTCCAACGTTTCAATCGATCGACTTAAATCAGCTTACGGAATACTTAGTTCGGCTGAGCAAACATCAAGCCATCGGGTTCACAAAACCGTCCGTATTGCTTCCACTCCTATAATCATTCCCTAGGGAGGGGGAAAATCACTCGCGGGGGAGTCCTGTGGCGACTCACTCACAATTCAATTCAAATATTCAATCATACAATTAAATCCAATCATTCACATAAATATTCATCACTCGTTCTTCACCACAATTCGCACATTCATATTCAAATCCATTTCATGAACACACCTACATTTACATGAACGCACCTACAAATATTATGTTGGCATCACTGGATGTAAAAAAACGACTGTCAAAAATCTCACGCGCAATAATACGGTCTAAATATAGACACATTAAGTGTTTCGATTTTTTGGAGATATACTCAAGAAAGAACAACTACACCGTCGGGTTGTCGATACATATAGAAGAATAACAAAATTAATAACGAGTTCGTATGGTGGTGAAAACAAAAATAAAAAGCCATTTTAATGTACAAAAAATTTACATTTGTGAAACCTAAAAATTTAACATAGAAAAAGAATAAATTAATTGCTAGATTAGTGTAAATTAGTATTTCAATTATTTAATATAAAAAAAACGATAAATAAAGCGGTGTACCGACATATTTCAAATTTTTATATACTGGTGGATACAGTGAACCAGTATAGAGCCAACGAAGATCTACATCGCGTAAAGTTATTTCAGTTCAAGCACATGCGTCACCCAAAACTAATAGCCTATGCTGTCCAAAGGAAAGTTATAAATTACCAGAATGCAGCAATTTTTAACAGTTAAGTATCAACGACAAACAAAAATAAATTTAGTTTTTTAAATGTGAATCACCAGTATTCCGATGTTTTATGCGTATCAGAAGTGGTATACTTCGGGAAAGAAGTAGTATTAATTATTAGAATATAAAGAAACTCAACACGAAATAACCGCTAAAATCTAATATTTCATTATCTCAAATCATATTAATTCCAGAGGATAAACGATTCTTAAGACGGCATTGGTTAAATTTACCACGTCAGATCATCAAATTTACGGAAATGTGGTTCATAAGTTTTCGTTGTAAAGTGTCTCAAAATTAATGAAAGATTTTAATTTGCCGCCATTTGTGCAATAAATTGTTGGCAACCCTGAAAAAAAAACAATTTGACAGCTTAGAGTTTAGAGTTATTAAAAATGGACCACTACACGAAACAACAACGTGTTTTCATTATTGAACAGTATCTCAAAAAGAATGAAAGTTTGGCCACAGTTCGAAAATTTAATACAAAATAGATTCGGAATAATGTTTTAACTTCGTCAACTGTAAAGAGATTCGGCGTCGTTGAAATGATGGCTTTGACCACCTTGATGGCTTTGTCAATCTCGAAAATGTCCGTGTTTGGGGTTCGGATGACCCAAATCCATCCACAACGTGGATCCCATCAATATTCTTTTGAAAATGAGGCTGGTCTAGGAGTTATTGTTACTTGTGCTCGATATTGCGATATGATAACACAGTTCTTTCTGCCGAAATTGGATGATATTCATGTGGCGAATACGTGTTTTCAACAAGACGGTGCCACATGCCTTAAAGTCTGTGAAACAATTCAATTACTGCCTTGGACATTTCCTGGTCGTGTACTCTCTCGTTTCGATGATCTTGGCCTCCTAGATCGTGTGATTTACTACCATTAAATTTGTTTTTATAGGGTTATTTTAAATCAAAGGTCTATATTAACAAGCCCACAACCACCCGTGCATGGTTATGGAAAATGTTGACAAAAAAGTGCGTATGTACCACCAAAGCCGTGGTGGCAATTTGCCCGATGCGTTACTCCATAAATAACCCTATCATATATACTTTATGATTCAATAAAAAAATAATAGCTGTGTTTTCTATTTAGCTCAAATCATGAGTTGACTTTGGGACACCCTTTATAAGACGGAAATTGCTGAATATTATTGAGTGGTTCGCAAGTTTCCGTTGTATTCGAAGGTTAATAATACCTTAGACACAAAAACATTTATCTGTGACTAAGTGTGTTAGTAAACCAAAACATTAGATGTGTTGTAGCTGGAAATCAGTAAATAGAAATTCAGAATTATCTTATCATTGGGCAGATTTGTGGTGCGAATACCGCTTAAGGAACCACAAAGCGTTCATAACATGGTATTTACAATTGGGCTACATGCAGGAATTGTCACGTAAATAAAAATGCCAGCATAGGTATTATATCATGTTATATTACCACAACAATGTGTTATAAAAAGGAACAAATAGGAGTAGTGCTTGTGAATCTGCGAAACATTCGTCAAGAAACTCGATAAATGAAATCATGAGAAATGGGCCATCAGTAATCGACATTATATTCAATTTTAATTTGCTTTTGGATGTATCACTACGTCTTTATTAACAATAATAAAAAAATATATATCGGCTCAAGAAGATTGGCCAAAATACATCTATCTGGATGATTTAATTGCTGGCGGTGATTTCATGAGTGAATTAGAAATTTTAAAGCGGGATATACAACCGATATTTACAACATATAAAACGACGAAACTAAAAAGTGAATTCAGTCGGCTATTTGATATGTTAGCTAAATTTTGCCATGTATTATAGGGTAATTCTAGGAGAGATGGAACACGAGGTGAGATGGAACCACATGTACAACGCATATAATGCCAGTTTATTTTAGAATTTTTTGATGAAAAGTTTGTTGGTAAAAAGTAAAAAGTAAAATTTTTGTTTCTTTAAAAAGTGGTGTTCAAAGAACAGTTTTTACTATCAAAACCGTTAGAGCATTTAAAGTGAGTATTATTTTATATTATTAAGTTGTATCCATATCTAAAATTAAAACAAAAAAAAATTACAAATAAAAAACCATGATTGAGTCAAAAAGGAGAAACGGAACCTTTTTCTCGAGGAGAGATGTAACATGAAATTATATTCCATCTCTCCTCGATATTATTATATGTACTGATTTTTTGTTTTTGTTTTATAGATAATTTACAAAAATGCCAACAACATACGCAAGAATATCAAAAACCAGAGCTGACTGGACCGAAAACAATTTAAGTGCAGCAATATCAGATGTTCGCGAAGGTAAAAATCTCTTAAAGAATCTGCACAATATTATAAAATTCCAGCCAGCACATTGTGCAGACGGATGAAATATAATGATTTAAAAACACGTTCCCTTGGATCAAGCTGTAGGTTAGGATAGGCAAATGAGGCTAAAATTGTTTTACACATAAGAAAATTACAAAAGCACGGATTTGCTCCTACAAGAGACACCATCAGAGCTATGGAATATAATTTGGCTGAACAACTCCAAATTAAACATAAGTTTAATAAAGAAACAGAAATTGCTGGAAAGGTGAAAAGGGAGAAACAATTTCTGTCATAGCCTGTTGCAACGCTGACGGAGTTTTTATTTCACCTACCTGTATTTTTAAAGGAAAACAAAAGAAGCCTGAATTTGGAGATGGAATGCCTCCGGGTGCCTCAGTAGTCATGTCTCAAAAATCAACATATATAACCTCCAAAATTTTTTATCAATGGCTTAAAACTCAATTTGTGTCCAGAAATCCTTCAGGCACTGTAGCCATTCATCATATAGCAATTTAGAAATGCTTGAGTATGCAGCAGAGAAAACCGTTATTCTTATTTGTCTTCCAAGTCATACAACGCAATTCCTGCAATTTCTTGATCGATGCTTTTTTAAATATTTAAAAACCAATTATTATGAGGAATGCAATAAATATGTTCGTGCTAATCCAGGTAGAAAAATTAGTAGACTCGTATTTGGATGTTCGTGCTAATCCAGGTAGAAAAATTAGTAGACTCGTATTTGGATCCATTTGTTCAAAGGCTTGGCGTAAATCAGCGACAGTAGGAAACGCCGTTTCCGCATTTACGGCAACTGGAATCGTACCATTTTATCCTGATATCCGGAACTTCAGTCAGGTAGGTAGGTATACCTACATAAAACGATATCTATGACATATTCCAATACATGCATAGGTACCTATATATTTTTTTATAAATTCAATTTCACCTTTTTCCAGTACTTAAATATCATCACCATTAAATGAAGATAATCCGAATTGCAGTGCCCAAAACACTACAGATGTAACAGACGCTGTACCCGGAACATCTTTAAAATTAATTAACGTTCCAAGTAGCACCAATTCATACGCATTACCAGCTTCTGAAATCGTTTCGATAACGCCAGAGAAAATTCTTAATCAGATTTCTCCTGTACCTAATGTACAGGTTAAAACTACTAGAAGGCAATTGGTTTCCATCAGACATCGAAAAACTCATGAGTGAATGGTTCATTTGTACCATTATTTGAGAATGAGTAAATTCAACACACACATAAAAAGTAAAATACGAATATTAAGAGTTTTTTGTTTCGCGTTAGAGAAGTTTTCGTTTTTTCTTGAATATCCAAATTCTCTTTTCTGTTTTATGTTTCAATTCACATTGATAAAACTCAAATGAATTTTTTTAGCTTGCACAATGAAACTCTTTCGGTAGAAGAGCAGACATTGAACATCATTCAGTTTTGAGTGTGCAATTGTGTATTAAAACACATGAGTTAAACACACTCAACATAATAAAGAATGAAATTTGTGTTGAGAACGTGGATATTCATCAAATTTCAGTTTTCTTTCTTCTTTCGATGAATTCACAAGCATTTAGTCTAAATGTGTGAAACAAGGATTCTTTTTGTCCTTTATGACGTTGAGTTTTAAAATTCATGTGTTTTTAATGCACACACAAATATGAATGATTTTCAATGATTTTTATTAAAAATGAAATGAATTATTATTATTTTTTTGTTCTGCATGAGCAAGAGTATTATAGAAAATGTAAAATAAAAAAACAACGGCCACGCAAAAGAATTATGTGAAAACGAGTAAGTTTCTATTGAATCATTTCAAGCCTCTTTTATGGGCCTGAGAAACCAATGCAGATATAGCCGGCTGCTGTTCGCTCAGTCTTTAAATTTTACATTTTTGGTTTAAAAATTCTATAAGTTATTCCATTTTGGGTTCGGAGGAGGAACCTTACATTAATTATTTAATAAAAAATTGAAATTTATAATTTATTTGTTGACAACGAGAAATACAAACCACTATATTTCAGTATAGCCATTTCTTGGTGAGCTTAACCAACGCACAGTTCTGTCAAGTTAATCATCTAAACCTGCACCGTACACTTTAAAATACACCATTACTCATAAACGGCATTCTTGTTGAAGATTCCATATTTAGACTTTTGTGAATGGTCACGGAAAACCCGGTGAACAAAGCAAAGTAACAGCGCTGATTTGATCAGATTGAACCAAATCAAAGAAAACGGTTCTATTAGACATAGGCGATATTATGACTGTAAAATCGTAGCAGCTCTAAAGATGGTAGCATAACTCTCTGCGGCTTCTTCCTTGCGCGCATCTTTAGAAAATGTCATTCAAATAAATTTACCAGTTTTATAATTTTAACAGCACGAGCAATATTAAACATAGCATACCGATTAAACAATTTCAAAATTATTCATAATATATAAGTGCCATTTTAACAGGAATTTCTTATTTATAATAATGATGCGCCGGATGTTTTTTCTGCTATTTAACATTAGACCACCTAAATTGTCTCAAGATAAATCAAATTTTGAATTGCTTTTTGGAAAAGTAGTAGTAGTTAAAATCATTTATTAACCGACCAGTCAAATATATTTTCGCCTGACTGTTAATCGTTTAACTTCCCCGCATTTACACAGTTCAAATTAATCATTAAATTCAAATTTAAAATTTGATATAATATCTTAAAATAGAAGTTACACAGCTGTAATTATGATGCATACAACTTGTAACACTTCGGGATTTTTTGCAACACTAAATGATATTTAGCTTTATTTTTCTAAATCTTCTTTTTAGAAAATAATTGTAGAAATAATGACTTAGTTATGTTAGTCTATGCTATTTACATAAATGCATACAATAAATTTTCCATATTTGTTATTTACTTATAGGAGTGATAATAAGACGCCATTTTAAAAACTGTGCCGAAACTAACAAGATCACATGCCTAATCAATTCATGCGGGAAAGTATTAAGCGGAAAAATCACATAATCTACCAAGACACATTATAAGCTTTCATCCGGATATTGTCCATCAATTAAATTTAATAGATTGTATCTCAGATAAAGAGCATAATCCACCAATGGCAAAAAAAAACCAAAAAAAAAAACTCATCAGTAAAAATAGGAATTTATACTAACATATATTCGTTCTTGTGTTAAATTAGTAACTGGCAATTATAGATTACCAAGAATTTCAAGAAATTATAAATCCTTTAGAGAGAGCGTTAGGCTTTAAACTAAATTCCCATAATATCGTTGATTACATTAAACCCACCTCACAGCAATTTATTGATTATATAAAATCAGTGGCAAACTCAGTAATCAACCAACCCGATATAACTGAAAAAATAAATTCCATCCGAAATAATATAAAAAAATTAAAGACCATAAAATATAGAAACCTTTGTTTAGGCTAAACAGTGAAAAATTACCCGTTCTCGACGTAGCCACAAGATGGGGTTCAACGTTCCTAATAATTAAGAATATTTGGGAAAACAAACATTTTTACAAGCAACTGGGTTAAAGTGATCCCAACATATGGTTTTCTGAGGACCAATTTAAATGTATGGGACATTTCTTACTATCTTACGAATCATGAAGCAACAATAAAATTTTAATATTCACAGTTGACTATATAGATATATGGTGACTTCTTTAAAGAATGGCTGCAATGCCCATTATCTTTAAACTTGTGTGAAAAAAAGATGTCTGCCGATTTAAAGAGAGACATGAAATTTAGAGAACTACAGTTATTCTTGTTAGACAATTTCAAAACCGCAATGTTTTTGACAACCATTTCAATTATTTAAATTCGACGAATTTGTCGGAAACGGAAAATGTTTTACAATATTGGGAGAGAAATAAATACGAGTGTCCTGAACTGTACCAGCTAGCCATATGGCCCTTACCATTCCTGCAACGCAAGTTTCCGTGGAAAGGTGATTTAGTGCGCTATCTTTAGTCTTAACACCACATAGAGGTAGGCTTTCTGGAGATATCTTAGAAGAGATATATGTATACTCCTTATCAAATTAAACAAAGATTTATTTGATGATTAATTTAAATATGGTAAATTTGATATAGAATATTGAAATTTAAGATACTCGTATTAAAGCAAATAGTTGATAAGTATTATTATTTTAAATTCACCCAATATTTAAAGTGAACCGAAATGTGATATTGAAATTAATATTTTTATAAATTTACATATTTATATATTTATTATTATTATTATTTTTTTTTGTTTTTTGATTTACTTATAGACTAAATAAAATAAAAATTATTGAAATTAAATGTTTTTGAAAATAAACAAAACACGTTTTTCTATTAAATTTGTAGAATTTTATTACATATCATTGAAAATCCGTTCTACGTTATATTCATCTTCGTCGTCACTAATTGTAATAACTTTGTTGGAATCGTTTTCTACGAAAATCATATCACTATTATTGCTAGAAGAGTTTTATAGGCTATAAAACCATACTTCACCCACAATAAGAGACTTATCAATGATCGAAGCGTTAATTAATTGTTGAAGTGTTGATATCTTCGTCCTAAGTAATTTAAATGTCGTTACCATTTTCGGCCTCCGAATAATATCATGGACAAGGAATGAAAGATAAAATTCGCCCGTAAATTTCAATTTATTACTACATAGTTATTGAAACGCTAAGCTATTTAAAGTGTAAGATAAAGATTAACGAAGCAAACTTAAACAATCTCCATAATCCCTACTAAAATAAAATTATGATCGGCTTGAATGTCGCTACATTTTATATGTACTACAAATTACAATTTACATAATGGAACAAAAACAAAAGATTTCTTTTTTGGAAAATGTTTTTACCCCTATAATACGTTTTTAATTGTTTACCCCTTCTTTCGGTAAAATTGGGCGGTGGTTTTCAGATAAGGCTAACTAAGAAACCCGATTCCCTTTTTTAATATGTACATATGTACACTTATGTGCAAAAGTTTACATACAGTGAACTTTTGTTTTGCTTTAGTGAATGCACTATCAATTTAAAATCATTTTTTTAAAAAAATATTTATTTCATAAATTATAATACTTCTTACAATATCATTATAATATAAAATGTTCAGAGTCTTTGGTTTAAAATATAACAAAAATAAAAATTTATTAAGAAACTGCTGATATTATGCTGCAAAAGTGTACATACAGTTTTATAATATTTCACGTGTGTACATAATTAAACGAAATAATTATTGAATTCAATTAATATAAGGTCGGTCCGCCCTTAGATTTAATAACTGCTGCCATTCTCTTTGGCATTAAATCCACCAACTTCTTTGTAGTTGTCGGCTCAATTTTATCCCACTCGGTTTGAAGCGCCCGCTTAAGCTCCTCTTTATTATTTATGCTGTGACCACGAATCCTTTTCTTCAATTCATCCCATAGATGTTCTATGGGATTCATATCTGGGGACTGCGGAGGTGATTTAAGCTGTTTTGGAACATTATATAATAACCATTCCTTTACGATCATTGATGTATGTTTAGGGTCGTTGTCTTGTTGAAAGATAAACGACCCTTCTAGTCCTAACTTTTTCGCACTATTTTGTAAATTGTTTTTCAAAATGTCGAGATAACCAAACCTATTCATCGTCGTCTCAATAAACGCTAAATTTCCTGTTCCACTGGCCGACATACAGCCCCACACCATGACGCTACCTCCTCCATGTTTTACAGTTCCAACCATATTTTGTTTATTCAGCTCACTATTAGGTTTCCTCCAAACCCGTGTTCGACCATCATTACCGTGGACATTAAATTTACTCTCATCACTAAATATCACTGAGTTCCAAAAATGTTCACTGTACTTTATATGATTTTTGGCAAATACTAGTCTTTTCCTTGCATTTGTTTCACTTATGAATGGTTTCCTTCTGGCAATGCGACTTCTATAGCCGGCTCTGTTTAACATTCTTGTGATTGTAGTACGATGGCAAGTTTTCCCAGTGCTAACATTTACTTCTTTTAAAATTGTATTTGCCGAAATTTTAGGATCAACCTTTAATTTACGCACAATGTTTATAATTTCAACATTATCAAATTTCCTAGGTCTCCCAGTACGAGGTTTTGAAGCCACGGAACCATTGATGTTAACGTTTCTTATTATCGTTTGAATAGTAGAACGACTTTTACTTACAGTCTTGGCAATTTGTTGTGGCGAATTTCCCTCAGCTCTTAGCTTCATTATTAATTTTCTCATTTCTTCGGACTTGTCTTTACTTTTTGGTCTCATTGTTTCACTTCTGTTAATATTCACAATAAATCAACTCACTAGTAAATACCCTTTGTCAAGGACTGTTTGAAATATTGCAGTGAAGAAGCAATATAAACAAAAATAACGGTACATTATACCTGTGTATGTAAAATTAGGCATAATTTTTTTTTTTTTTTTTTAATGGAAAATTTTAATAGATTTTTTTTTGGAAATTAAAACAAACGATTGATTCTTTTTTTTCTTATTATGGTTACAGTGTGTACTAGTTTTAAAACAGAACAAAAAATTCGTGTTCTGAATTTTTGGAACTGGAAAATTTTATGATTAGTAAACAAAAGCTTCCTGTATGTAAACTTTTGCACATAAGTGTATGTGCGAAAATATTTTTAGAAGAATAAAGGAAGCATAAATTAAAAATGTAGCTTCACAAAATGACACATTCAAAGAAAATACCCAAATGCGATGAATGATTTTTTTTTTATTCTTCATATTGAAGTTTAAAAAAATTCGTGTGTTTTATAACTCTTCTACCAAAAAAGTTTCATTTGAGCAAACTAAAAAAATTCATTTGAGTTTTTTCAATTCATTTTTGAGTGTGCATTAAAACACATGAATTCTGAAACTCAACATAATAAAGAACAAACCGGATTCTCTTCAAAAACACATTCAGACTGAATGTGTGTTACGTGAGAAGAATAAAGAAAACTGAAATTTGATGACTATTCACATTCAGAAATTGAGCAAAATGTTTATAGAGAGAGTTTTTTTTGTTTTTTATTATGTTGAGTTTTAAAATTCATGTGTTTTAATGCACACTCAAAAATGAATGATTTTCGCTGTCTGGTTTCCATTCTTACGTCTCCAGAACAATTGCAAATAAAAAATGCAGAATCTTGCAAAAGTCGAAAAAAAATTGGAAGCGGCTCGTACCAAAAAACCAAAACGTCAAACAGGCTCATCGGAGAGTGATGATGAATTCCTATACAGTTAACTGATGTTACCGATTCAGAAGAGGAATTTTCTGAAAATAAATGCGTCGCTTGTGCCGAATACTACAGTCAAACAGCAAAAAATTAAGATTGGATCCAATGCATTCATTGTAAATGTTCACTTCATGAGTTTTGCTCATCTTTTGAAAACATCTGCGACAAATGTCGATCAAATTTTCAAAAAAAAAAAAGTCGACCTTAAACGTTCCAACTGTCCTTTTGGACTGTGTAATCTCACCTCTCTGTTTTAGGTGAGATAGAACGTTAGCAATTTTTTATTTTATTTTTTAGGTATCTTGAAGTAAACTATAGATGTATTTATGTTTTAAAATTAAGTTGGAATTTATGTTTAGTTTCTAAAACACGTTTTGTTTTATTTTTAACATTAAATTTACAAAAGTTACAGCCATTATAAAAAGTGTGTACCATCTCTCCTCGACTTACCCTACTTATTTAATTATCGTTACATCAGTTGTGGACAAACATTATTGGTCAGAATAGATAACACTTGGATGAACGTCATAAATAGAAAAATAGCACTACCCCTTTTTGCGATGCGAGGGAGTAAGCGTAGTTTGATGTGTACTAAATTGTAAATATTGTAAAAGCAAGTCTGAAATCAACTGTAATAAGCTCGATTATGTTTTGGTCTGATTCAACCATATATAGTGTAAAAATGGTTGTATAAGCATATTCAATGGTAAAGACATTTTTGTGAGAAATAGAGTAGCTTTGGTTCTAGATAATTACTGGAACCTTGTGTCGTCAAGTGACAATCGAAATAATTGCGTATAAAAGCATAGTCAACACCTTATATTCTTAAACAAAACATATTTTTCTCGTATGGACCTTATCATGCCTAACTTTAGCCGCAACAATGAGATCTGGCTAGTTCAATTGAATTAAACAGTAAGTATCAACAATACAGATATCTCTCAATTTTTAAAAGCAATCAAAGCCAGTACTTTGTGAGAGTCGTCAGTCGTGTCTGCGAAGTTTAAATCCATTTCCATTTTTTTTTGAGTGAGAGCCTGATTATAATGCCCAGCAAATTCCAGAAGGTTAAGAAGCTCGTCGAAGAATGCCATATTGAATACCGACATGTGGGACCAACACTATTTTGTAGTATTTTAAAATAAAGTAGACATTGACAAGATCAGATTCAGAGAATGGGGATATTAACGCTAGATCCCAAAATTCTAACGCTTATATAATTTATTCAGATACAGGGGCTATGATTTGTCCTTTACTTGAATTTGGTGCACTTATAACAACAACAAAAACCAGTACATGTATTGTAGAATTCGAATTTGTTTTGTTTATGATTGTCAAAATTTGAGCATATCACTGAAATGTAATTATTTTATTCAATAGGATTCGGAAGATAGATTTCTTCAGCTCATACTTAAATCGAGGCAACAAATTTTTAGTTCTTATATCCTCTGGTTGGGCTTTTTAAAGATGTAAAGGAGCACGGGGATTGTAGTAGTCTGTTGTCCTTCATAATGACCAATATTACTCCGGTTTTAGTTTTATGACGTACAGAAGCCATGTTACTTATGCCGTTTTCCATGAGCCCGACTTTCCAAATATTTCACTATACCTTTTCATATAATTTGAAGCCAGATTCCTATTTTGAAGCTAGTTACCTATTAATTTTGGAGCGAATCATTTACGTTTTTGATTGAAATGCTTTTGACTGGTATCGCCGGAGCCAGGTGCCCTGGCCTTTTCCCTACTTAGGCATCCTTTGAATATTATTCTATAAAGCATTTGTCTCACCGTTAAACTGTAGTTGGTGAATCAAGTTAAGTTTTTAAACTTCTTCGATCCGATAATTTTACTTGTTTAAAGATTTGCTGAACAAAAATTAGACCTCTTCGCTAAATGACCTCTGCAAAACTGAGTTTACTTGCAAATTTCATTAGTAATAGCTGTCAAAAATGACCAAAGGCTCGATAATCTAGCAATAGACGATTGAGTATTTACTTGGAAGTTAAATTGGAAATTAGATCTTCGGTTAAGCCTTGTGGATTCCTTAGTGTTGGGTGCTCCGTAAAATTACTGGTAAAATTGTTTATGCCTTTAACACATTCTCTTTTAAATTTATATTTTAACTCATAATAACATAATAATTGTGTTAAGTACCTAATAAAAAAACATCGAGCTAGTTCACGCTCTACTCACAAAAGATTCATGTGAAAACATTTATGTATAAATATATCTTTTGATTAATTTCAAGCTATTTCGATGAGGTTCAGAAACCATTGCTAAGCTACGTTACATTTTTTGTTCATAAAGTCAATGAGTTATTCTATCTTGGATTTGATGGACGAACCTTACTGTATTAACTGAGTATGAGAAAAGTACAGTTGTGTTAAGTTAGTCACCAAAACCTGCCTTGTACGCTTAGTATACATACCTTACTCATACTTGGCAATCTTGTTGAAGATTCCATAGTACTGAATGATCACGACCAACTCTCTGAACAAAGCAAAGTCGCATCGCTTTGCACTGATCAGTTTCAAATGAATATAAAGTGATTCTATTAGAGCACACCGTTGACCGTAAAATTATGTATCCATGAGTAATACTTATAACAAAGCATTCTGATAATTAAAAGATTTATTATTTTATTATCTATCCATAAGCAGATTTATAAATGGCATTTTAATCTTTGTCAATGATAACAGAAATAGACCCGAATAAAAAACTATGTTAATTTGTTTAGTCTACATATTTCTAATAATGTCAGCGAAAAAGAATCACGTCCGTTAAAACCAATTCAGTCAACAGATATTTTGATTTATATTCTAGACGGCATTGTTACAAACATCTACCTTTGGACGTTTAAATGTTAAAACTATTTCTGAAATTAATTCCGTTAATGAAAATAATTGTTATAACTTGCATTACAAACAGAATTTACCTTTAAAAGTCTCGCTATACTCCGTGATAGACACGTAGTTTTAACGATCATCACAATACATTGAGTGCATTTTGATTTGAGTTAAATCCGAATTCAGATATTTTTTTGCAGTATCACGTCTGGAATAGTGACTTTCATAACCTGGATATTTATTTATATGATCCTTTACTTCTGTGATTTTTTCAATATTTAATTTATTCACTGGATTTCATTTACCTCGCATATCTTTTAAAAGTCCATCGTTTGATAACTGTTTTTTTTTTTTTGTGAAAGTCTTAATAAAACTTTCAGACACTATTTCTGGGAGATGTACTAGATTTTTCGAGGGTTTATCGCTTATTTTTATGACGTATTTCGATTAGGCCAGAAACAAACGCCACTTTAGCTTCATATGTGCTAATTTTTGAAACATGCTAAATAAAGTTTGTTGTTCTTCATAAGAAATTTTGGTGTCACACTTCTTTTTACACTTCGTTCGACAAACACACTGCTTTGAATTTTTAGCTGCCTCTTGATATTATTCCGATATACCACTTTGTGCCAAGTTGTCAGAAGTGGCCTGATTATTAGAATTTTCTGAATAATTTACAATGTTCGATTCTATTTCAGCTGCTGCTTTTGCAATAAAACTCGTATCATCTTCTGAGCTAATTCCTTCTTTATTATCAGGCTGATAGCTTGGATCAATATCACTATCATCAAACGAGCCTTCGAATAAATCTGGCTCTTGGAGATTTATGTTGCCTTCAGCCACTGAAGATATTAGAACTATAGTATATTGTCTTTAAAAATATAACTTATATGAAATAGGAATTTACTATTTTATACATTCATTTTCTACCGAAGAAATTTCACTCAGTTTTGGGAAACTATATTTTTCAAGCGCAATACATAGTCAAATAAAACTGTGCAACTACTTAGCTATCCTGGTGTCTCACACTAGTCCTGAAATTACCTCAAAGGAATTACGGAATCATTTAAACAAATGCGTGGACTGATTGAAGACATGGCAAATAAAAGTGAACGAATACAAATCAACTCATGTCACATTCACGCTGAACAAACGCACCTCTCCACCACTGAAAGTAAACGATAAAAAAATTCCTCAACAAACGAAGGTAAAATACTTAGGTTTGCACCTGGATAGAAGATTAACGTGGAAAAATCATATTGAAACGAAGCGCAACCAAATAAAACTTCAATTTTCCAAAATGTATTGTCTGATGGGAAGAAAGTCTCAGTTGTTTGCAAAGCGATAATCAAACCCATATGGACATACGGTATTCAGTTATGGGGATCCACCAGCGCTTCAAACAGAGAACTCCTGCAACGAGACCAAGCGTAAATACTTCGCAGTATTCCCAACGAATTGGCCAGGGAGATACTAAGACAGCCACGATTTAGGCGACTGAGAAGAACAGATCCACTCGGACTGATGAACCTGTTAACCTGTAAGTTTACTAAATGATTATGTTATACTTATAAGTATAATCTAAATAATTAACCCTTATGTCTACAACCAATTATTTACCCTTCCTCTTTACATAATTAGTTTTATTATTAGAGTGAAGAGGTACCCTTTGTACCAGCTGAACAAGAATCAAATGCAGAGGAACCGATTCTATAAGAATACAACCCAGAAAATGACAATTCAGATGATGACGATGACCTAGCGGAAGAATTGGCAAATGAAAATGTTAAACAACCTTCACTTGTTGAATATAAATCAAGAGACGAAACAGTATGAAGTGAAGTTCCCTCACTACCTCGAAGAAATCTGTCTCATAATATTTTAAAAACGGCCACTGCTGGACTAACAAAAAAAAAATTTTAAAAAACCCAAATGAAACGCAATGTGGAAGACCATAACCGCCGCTAAGTTTGATGCCTATCTCGGTATCATTTTATTTGCTGGTGTGAGCAGATCAAGGAATGAACATACACAAGATTTATGGAGTTCTTATGCTCATCCTTTATCGTTTCAATGGGTCTTCAGCGGTTTTATACAATAAATCGTTATATTCGATTTGAAAACGGGAACACTCGTAGCCAGCCCTTACTAAGCGATAAAGCTGCTGCCATCTCAGACATCTAGCTTACGCTAAACAGAAATCTCCAAGAGTACTTCGTTGCTGGAGCAAATATTACTGTGTATGAACGGTTGTTTCCATATCGTGGCAGTACACGCTTTACGCAACATATCCCGTCGAAACCCGCCAGATAAGAAATCAAAGTGTGGTGTGTGTGTATAATTCGAGTATCCTATAAAAATTCAAATATATACCAGGATGGATGCATCAGGTCAATAGGAAACAAATCTGGGCGAAAGAGTAGTGAAGGATTTATGCTGCAACCAATTTCATGGAAGTGGTCGAAACATAACAAGCGATAATTTCTTCACCAGTTATAATCTAGTTTCTAGTTTGATGCTTGATTTTAAACTATCAATACTAGGTACGGTTAATAAAAGACGTCGCTTTGTACCTCCAAATTTCCTAATTATGAAACGTCAACCTCGAGCAGTTCAATCATCTGTGTTTGGATTCAGCAGTAATACCACAATGTGTTCCTACTTTCCAAAGAAGAACAAAGCTGTAGTTCTCTTATCAACTAAGCATTACGACAAAGAAATCCAAGGCTCGGCAAATAAACCAACTATGTTATTACATTATAATAGGACTAAGGGCGGAGTCGGCAATATGGATCATATAAAAGAAGAACAAACCGATGGCCGCAAGTATTTCTTTACAACATTGGCCTTTATAATTTATAAAGAAAACATTACATTTTTAAAAACTGCAACTAATTCCCGACGCAGATTTTTACAAAAACTTTGTGAACAGTTGGTTATGCCAGAAATAACCCAACGTTCCACAAGTATTAAAATTACCCGTTATTTTTCCACAAAAAAATGGAATAGAATCTATGTTGGGCCATACATTGAATTTTGGATCTAGTCATCTTTTAGATAGCTCGTTTTCTGCTCTACAAGAACGTGATGCTATTCGAAGAATTACACATAAAGGGAACTGCTACCTGTGCTCTAAAAGAAGGTCTACACGTAAACGCTGTGCAAACTCTCAAAAACCTGTTTGTGTGCACCATTCTTTGAATGTCACCAGTTGCGTTCAATGTCAGAATTAATTTAATTTTACACTATTTTTATTTTTAGTTTTTAATAAATAAATACTGATGAAATGCTAAATTTTGCCTTGATTATTCCATATTTCTGGACATACATATTACTTTAAATTACTCGTATTCCCGGGTATGATTGCTGTCAAATGGAAGGGTTATTTCTAAAAAAAAAAATTCTAAACACATTTTCCCATCGATTTCTCACCAAAAAAAATTAAAAACTGATTAAGGATAAATAATTAGTCGGTACGACCTCTAAATCGTAGAAATTTTTGATTTTTAAAATTAAAAACTTACCCGGATATGTGGTTGTAAACATAAAGGTTTAATTATGAGCACTAACAATAAGTATTAACATTGGTTAAGACTTAAAATATGTAATAGTTTTTAGCTTAAGACTTGATTACTTCCTGTGAGTTTCTTTTGTAGAAAGATTCAAGAATAGAGCCATTGGCAACATTTAACAACAACTTTAAAATCAACAAATTTGACAGTGTAATGTAGACATAAAATTGAATTAAATGAGCTAAAAATAATAAAATCGCTTAAGTGCCCTTATGTGGTTTTCGCTTTTGGACACAGATTTGTGCTACAATATTTGATAGATATACCATAAATTGCGACAAAGCAATAATTGCGACTTTGTAATTACGAGTTCTCGACAGTCATAACTCGAAATACGAGAGACATATTCCCAACACCCAAAGGTAACGGCGGCAGGTTAAATTTAAATTTGGATGGATTACAATAATGGAATCACCTCGTTAACATCGACCAATAATTTTTTTTAAACGAGACGATGTGGAATGTCAATTCTATGAGTTGTGAATTTTAACCAACCAGTAAATCTAACACCCACTGTAGGATCGTTTTTACAAATTCACGACACTGCACTTTGATCTCGCAAACAAGATAAAAGTTAAAATTGTAAAGAAAAAGTGAGAGAACTGAGTATAGTAAATAAATTTGATAAAAGATGGCGTTATTAAAATATGAAATTTTATACATACATAATGTATAAGATAGCCTTGTATAAATTACAGTTTTTTTTTTAAACTATGTAAATTACATAGCGTAATTTACTAGCCCTATTGTGGTGGAAACATTTTACATAGGTAAATGTTATTGTTAGAAGTTAAATGTGAACTGAAATCCAACTAAAAACGTTTTGGTAAAACATATAGAAAAGAAAAGCTCATTGTTATTAATACTTTATTATTCTATCCAAATGCCCATACAGCAATTGATTTAGTTGATAATACTCCATTGATTATCAATTGGCTATATAATAAAATTGTTGAACTATAAAAATCGTATAACAAAGCTGTCTTCAACAATAAAATTGTCAATTTCCATTCTCTTAAAATTTATATAACAATCCAAAACTATAAAATAAGTTTAGCAAGCAGAGATAAAAAAAAAAAAAACAAATAAAATAACAAAACAATATTTATTTAAAATAATAAATTATATTAAATCACAATGAAAATCTACACAAACTTGTCAACTCATGAAAATCTCATGGAAAACGTTTTAAACCAAAATAAATAAAAAAATAAAAAATAAAAACTACAGTCTACTAAAGTAGCAACAATGATCAGAATAAAAACCAAAAACATAACCATCGTTAAAAGACACAATATACTTCCAATAACATTTGTATATTTTATAAACGTATGTACATACATACCTCGTAGTAGAACTGTGAACAAAATACATTTTCCCAGCAAGCAGAAATTAAATGAATACGAGTATTTCGTTTTTCTTTCAACAACATTTGTCTTTCGTTGTTAAATAAATAGAACCGAAAGCATTTTTTTTTTGTTTTTGTTTTTCTGTCTGTGTGTGTGTAAAAAGAAAGCTCTAAAGTAGCAATCAAATTGTTCCCAAGCTATTTAGTTACTTATAAATATGTTTTCTTAGTAAATAAATTCGAAAAACTACTTTGTATTCAAATAATTTATAAATATTTTATTTTATTAATTTGTTAATTGTTTATTTATTTAGTTATTTATTTATTTACTTTAAACTATTTTGTTTTGGTAATTATGGAACGAAAGACTAATTTTTATAATATACCCTTAATTGAGTGTATGATTTTCATTTTGCGTTTGAATATTTTTGATTAGAAGAATAGATAAATTAATATTAGCTAATTTGCATACGAATTGTAACACGTATTTGTTTTTAGATACATATGTAGACAAACATATTCTATAGATTCTATTCTTAGATGTTGTAATTACGCTTATAAATATTATACGTGAGAAATCGTTTAACCTTGAATTTTGATTTCATAATTAAAAATAAACCATAAAATGGTAATAGTGCCTTATTAACAGGTCACCTAATTAAAACCCGCCTCATATATTAACCTATAAAATTATCTAAATCGAATATTCAAATCACGTAACAAAAAGTTTTTTAATTAAAGTTTTAAAAACAAAAAAAAATGGTTTCAATGTTGAACCACCACCACAAGTCACTTTATTAATTAAATAACATAAAAAAATATTGGCTATAATACACGAAAGACTATTTTTTTGTTAGAATTTATAAGAAAACCTTGATAATTACTGTATACCCTTATAAAATAATGGACAAACAGTATATGTTTTGGTTCCCACGAGAAATCATTAAAAATGGAAATTTAATAAGGAAAGTTATTAAATCATGTGACGACTTGATTTGAAGCCAGCTGTTTTCCTGTATTGAAAAGTGGGTAATTTTTGGCTTTAATCCAAAAATCATGCTACTATGTGTGACACAGAATATAGTAATTAAAAAATTGTTACAGCTCGACTTCATCCTGTATTCTTTAAAATTACATAAAAATTTCGTTTAATGAAAACGAAGAGGTGTACGCTTGAGTTCAGCTTCGTTAGTGAGATTTAAGGTAAATGAATACCTGTGAGAATTCCTGTGAAAATTGCAGCTATATGCTGCTAAATTGTTGAAATCAGTAAAGTTGAATAAAATATGTTTGAAAAGAAGTTTTTGAACGAAAATTTGGTTTATGGTAGCCATTTTGTGGATGTAGTCGACCAGATTTTTCACTGAAATTTTTTCTAACGTATTTGTGTGCCTTAAAACTAACTAGTAAAACAAATTTCAGACGTTTACCTCATCATTTTATTAAAAAACGAAATTTTTGCCTAATTTTTAAGGCTAAATGATTTAGACGACCAGAAACCATATTTTAATTTCTATATTCTGAATCAGACTAAAATGTTGAATTTGAGAATCCATAATTTAGCCGTATGCTTTTTCGTTCGATTTTATTACACCACGGCTTTCACTATACAAGTTTTTAAGAGCGAAAATATAGTGGCAGGAACCTCGATAAATTTCTTCATAAATTGTGTAATTATTTTAAACCATAAATCGGGGAGCTAGTAGCCAAACTTGCTAGAACTTGGAGCCTTCTTATACCGTTTACTTAGGAACGTATCTGACAAAAACGCCATGCAGGCTTCTTGTGTACAAAGCTATGAATGCAAGGTAGTTTTTTGTTTGGTCGAGTTTTACTATTGAATTTGAAATTTTAAACAATTCTTGTAACACTAGATAAAAATCTAGATAAAGAGGTTCTAGCAATCTTATTATAGATTACTTTTGTTGACCTTACTCTATTCCGGTGTTCTTTAACTTTAACGTATTTAGGAATCATTTTGCTTGATGAGATTGTTCTAAGAAACTTAAATTTTGAAAGTGATTTAGGAAAGAAAAACAAATCACTTAGCATAGCAATATTGAATTTTTAACCATAACCGTATAGATGAAATACTTGATATTTTATAAAAGAAGTTAATGAAGCTGGGTATGCAGTATACCATACCCAGCTTCATTAAATTATTTGTTAATATATCAAGTATTTCAACTTGAGCAAAGATGGAATTTCGTTAGAAATTGGAATTAAAATTAGATGAAAATGAAAAAGGAGTGACTTCGCTGATCATACACAAACAAATTAAAACACAAAAAATATTTGTGATTTCGTGGAGACCGCGTTCAAAATGTATATAGCTCGAGCGGCTTATCGTGCTTTAGTGAGATAAATTGATTCAATGCTTTCCATAATTTTGTTCATCCTTAGATTTGAAACCAGTTTTCTCCTTACGTTTTGCCATAGTTGAATTGCCCTTGGCTTCTCTATTATCTTCTATAGACCTGCAGTATATGACAGCAGCATAAGCACGTTCGCTAGCATCGCAAAACCTGTGATATTTAACTTGTTTACACTAAAACTTCTTGATGTAATTCATTGGCAGAGACAACCTTCAATATCCGTAATCTCTGTAAAATAATTTTGAACGAAACCAAGAATTTACAAAGAAAATAAATTCGCTATACTATTTCCTTATATAAGGTAGCAAATTGTAATTTTAACAGTGCAAACAGTGTATCGGTTTCTTTGAATTCCTATTCAAGTTAAATTTTTTAAGCTGCGGTGCTAATGTGTTTTTAATATTTTTTTCTATTGCTTAAATATTTACAAAATGTGAGTTTCAATAAGTTTTCGGTACCAAATAATGAAGTATACCCAAACCCCAAACCAAAAATTTAAAACACTTTCAACTTCACACCAAATGATGGAAACCTGATCAATAATAGTATAAAACTATTTTGCTATTAGCTGTTGGCACACTATATTTTGAACATTCACTCATTTACTATAGAGTATGCCAAAAGAGACCGGTCTTTTCATTAAATAAGAAAACTACACTCCACTAATAGCTCCAGGATCACATCTCAGCCGTACACTTTCATCCATATTTCCGCTATTTCCCCTTGATCGTTGAATCGTAGAAGCCAAAAATTTTAATGTTGGTTTCACTCGATAATCACAAGTAACATCAGAAGGATCACGATGTTTCTTTAGTTTTTTCAAACGTTCGCCTACTCTTGCAAACTTGTATTTATAGTGACTTTCAACTTAATTTCCATGCTGGTTGTAAACTTCAAATTAAAATTTAGAAAAAAAATATGTGCATGAAACAAATAACAGCAAACTTCCTACTAAGGCAAAAGTTAAAGCCGACATTGAGATCGTTTCATTCGTTACTCAATATTCGAAAATTCGTGCGTACAAAGCTAAGCATGATTTCGGCGTTAAATTTCTGAACTGCCTTCTTGACCTCGTACATGCGTTTTAATGTAGGTTTCAAAGCTCGCGTATCTCGATCAGAAAATTGTAGTTTAATTTCAAAAAATTCACTTCACTATTAAAAATGTAACTACATACTTGTTATAAAAATATTGTTACGTTTTTGCCTTGTCAAATAAGGTTCGTATCACTGGATTGTGAATAATACAAAATCAATTTAATTTATCTCCCAATGAATTTATTTATTTCACAAAATTTATTACAACAAAGTTTATCAATAAAAATTCACAAAATCACTTTATATAAATTATTCTTAAATTTTACTGATCACTTTTACTTTATTTATCGCACTACAACACTTTTTAAATCACTTTTTAATTCCTTTTAATCTTTATACTATCGCTTACCAAATATTACTTATAATCTTACAAGTTTACTCTATCGCGTTCCAAATACTAATAATCCAATTCGATCTTGTTCGCCTTTTTATATACACAAACCAAGTTTCTCGAAAGTTCACGACTTTTCCAGTTGGAATAGCGTAGAAACATTACGTAACAATTTTTATCATGGAAAATTCCATTTAGTACAGTAAACATTGAGCTATTAGTTTTACTTATTCTATTACACACTAGGTGTCACCGTCACAATATCAATAATAATTCATTAATAATTCAAATCTTAAAAATTGTGTATTGATGTAAAAACAGAAGGAATAGATAAAATGATAGCAGAATTAATTAACAATTTAGTGAGCAGTTTTAAAATATCCGACACAGCTAGCGAATTAACGAAATATGAAGGAAACCCCACAACCTTCACGATTTCATAGGCATCGTTCGTTAAATAATAAAACAGTGTGAAACGTAAAAAAAAATTTAATTAGCCAAACAAACCGAATGAGACAAGCTTTATTCGAGACCAAATACACACAATATATCAGTGGAACGATTCTATAGAAAAATAATTTTCAAATAATGGATACACAATCCACAATAGTGACTCATTAAATGGACTCAGTTAGAACTACAAAAGAAATTGTACCATGAAATGTGCCATGCTACGTTTCATGGCATAATCATGGAACCGATGGGTTCAATGGTGTGTGCCTTTCGGAAAAATAGAGCATTCCAAGCAATCATTCTTTTGCAGAAGCCTAACAATGCAAATAAATCTCCAAAATACATAAATAATTTAAACCTCAAAAACCTACCTACTTAAACCGCAAACCCTCAAATAATGATTGTAACCTTCAGGCATAATTCCAAAAACATAATTACCTGTTGGATTACTGTCTAAACCTCAAAATGAACACATAGACACTACGTCCAACCTGAACAAGTACAGGCAGTTTACAAACTTTTAAAAACCCGACCCTAATATTCCTGGATTTCAACAGAGACTAATTTTTTAGTAAACCATTGCACGGTTTACTCAGAAGAATATTGTTCAACCTGGAAAATCTTGAACTGGACAATTCTAATTTATTTATTTATTTATTTATTTATTTTATACACAAACAATTTTTAAGATCCGTACAGTCCATTTTGAGCATAAGAGCTCATTATAATGGAGTATATATGGAAAATATATGGTACTCTAAACTTTTTTTCCAATTTTATCTGGACGCCCTCTCCATTTTTCCCCGTTTTTCATCCCTTCGATAATTCAGCTACTCGTATTACGGTTCTCGCATTATTGTCATACGTTATTCTTTCTTGTTCGCCTTATTGGGTTAATACGTTAGCCACTTTTACTATTTTTCTTTTTTCATTAAACTGTTTCTTCAGCTACATAGGCATTTCAGTTTATGCATATAAAAGTCACGTAAATAATTATAAATAATTATAATAAATTCAAAATAGAAAAAAAAAATACCATAAAATAAAAAATATATTTCGTATTACCAAGTGAATTTCCCCACAAAGTTAATTGTTATCCTGACATATAGACCATGTCTGCGAATTGAAAATCTCCTAGAATCCCAAAATAAAATTGTTGACGCAGATTTTCAACAACCTGCCTTAGAGAATAAATTTGATTTATAAATCTAAATTCGCATTCACATAAAATTAACTCAACAGTTAATATCAAAACTTTATTCCAAATTCATACAGTTTCAGATCAAGTAACTATACAATGTCTTCAAGTACTTAAAGTCACGAACCTTAAAAATTTTAAAATCGTTTAAAAATTTGTCGTAATTCCACAATTAATTCAATGGTCTTAAATGGCTTGCATTAATTCAAAAATTTAACAAACTCTGGAAATGGATAAAAATAAAAAAAAAACACTTCTGTTGATACCATTGTTTTTTGTCAAAAACATGTATCATTCCTCCGCCAAGTAAAATCACAATTAGCGTACCAGTAGATTCTCTAGATTGAAGTATCTTTGTAAAACATGTATACGTATCAGATGAATTGATCAACCCGAAGATATATCATTGGTATTTGCAAATAAAACAACTGTATAATAATTTCAATATTGATTTCTACCAGAGCAAATTGAGAGCCTAAAACAACAGTAACTTTAAGTAGCTTCAGAACGCCAATTTGAAAATAGAATTCGACAAACCAGAATTTCTAGAACGAGAAGTAGCATTCCTGGGATATGTAATTAATTCGGTAGAGTGAAATAAACGCAGAGTTCATATTCCCAAAACAGAGAATCAGATCAAATCTTTTCTAGGGTTATAGGGATTATAGGAAATTGATCAAAAGGTTTCGCCAATTTGACCAAACCTTTAACCGAGCACCTGAGAAGAGATAAAAAGATCAAATTGGATCCTTATTATACACAATGTTTCGAAAAATATCAGGAAATGTTGTGTAGGTAAAGGTAAAGGTAAAGATAAAGGTAAAGGTAAAGGTAAAGGTAAAGGTAAAGGTAAAGGTAAAGGTAAAGGTAAAGGTAAAGGTAAAGGTAAAGGTAAAGGTAAAGGTAAAGGTAAAGGTAAAGGTAAAGGTAAAGGTAAAGGTAAAGGTAAAGGTAAAGGTAAAGGTAAAGGTAAAGGTAAAGGTAAAGGTAAAGGTAAAGGTAAAGGTAAAGGTAAAGGTAAAGGTAAAGGTAAAGGTAAAGGTAAAGGTAAAGGTAAAGGTAAAGGTAAAGGTAAAGGTAAAGGTAAAGGTAAAGGTAAAGGTAAAGGTAAAGGTAAAGGTAAAGGTAAAGGTAAAGGTAAAGGTAAAGGTAAAGGTAAAGGTAAAGGTAAAGGTAAAGGTAAAGGTAAAGGTAAAGGTAAAGGTAAAGGTAAAGGTAAAGGTAAAGGTAAAGGTAAAGGTAAAGGTAAAGGTAAAGGTAAAGGTAAAGGTAAAGGTAAAGGTAAAGGTAAAGGTAAAGGTAAAGGTAAAGGTAAAGGTAAAGGTAAAGGTAAAGGTAAAGGTAAAGGTAAAGGTAAAGGTAAAGGTAAAGGTAAAGGTAAAGGTAAAGGTAAAGGTAAAGGTAAAGGTAAAGGTAAAGGTAAAGGTAAAGGTAAAGGTAAAGGTAAAGGTAAAGGTGAAGGTAAAGGTAAAGGTAAAGGTAAAGGTAAAGGTAAAGGTAAAGGTAAAGGTAAAGGTAAAGGTAAAGGTAAAGGTAAAGGTAAAGGTAAAGGTAAAGGTAAAGGTAAAGGTAAAGGTAAAGGTAAAGGTAAAGGTAAAGGTAAAGGTAAAGGTAAAGGTAAAGGTAAAGGTAAAGGTAAAGGTAAAGGTAAAGGTAAAGGTAAAGGTAAAGTAAAGTAATGGCAAAGGTAAAGTAAAGGCAAAGGTAAAGATAAAGCGGAAAGTAAAGATAAAGGTAAAGGTAAAGCGGAAAGTAACGATAAAGGTAAAGATTAAGGTCATAAATGACTGACCTTCGTTAATAGATTTATTCTGGAAAACGATGCTTAAATAAAAGCTACGTAACTAGATAATTTTTCGTGATTTAAATTTTGTCGCTTGATTTAGCAGTGCAAGGACAATAATGACAGAGAATGATGTTAATAATATGCTTCATATGTATTTCGCTAACATTAAACTCTAAAGGAACTCTTGAAAACAAATATGTTAGCTGCCCCCAAAGAATTTTGTCTAAAGTGTTTCAAGATTATGGGTTACATCGAGAAAATTCAAAAACAAAAATAATGGACAAAGCCAAATGTAGGTTTTACCAGACACCAAGCGGCGGATTAAAAGATTCATCTAAAAATGTTTTTGTTTTTTTTATGGTTATCAATAATAATAATAATAATAATAATAATAATAATACGGTTATCAGACTTCTAAATTTCTGCAAACCGAATAATATTATTACGTGTAAATATAAAATAAAATACATTTTTTAAGCTTTTTAAAATGTTATAAATGGTTCAGCTTGATTTTAAAGGTCACATAAACAATAGAATGTGGTCGCAATTCATTATTTAATACACATTAAATTAAAGATATCTCAAAAAAAAAAATTGTTGTCAGTTTCTTATGCGATATAAAACTTTCATTGGCAAAAGGGAAAATTGATTTTTTCCAATAGTTTCAATTAAAATAAATTAGTTTGAATTTAAAATATTCCAGGGAAATTTTACGACTAGCTTGAGCTTAAATACATCCAGGCTTGACTCTAAATTTTAAAACAAATGCTTAATCTATAAATCGAAAAACTCGTGCTGGGTTTTCTTCAGCTGCTGGTGGATTTCGGCTTATTTTGGTTAATTGTATAATGTTATATATAATATCTAAAGTCTTGCATCTTGGTCGTTACTTATGAAGTATTCAAAATAAAATAATTAAATATAAATGAAAAAACTTTGTTTTTAATTATTCACAATAATTATATCAAGGTATATTCACAAATGTAAAATACGAGATAAAGCTTTCATAAAACGTATGAATAAATAGAAAAGTCACAAATAAATCAAAATACACAAAAAAAAAAGAAATCCAAACTTAATTTTTATGTTCGAGTATGTATGTGTGTATAGAAACCCAGCTAAACTTGAAAAACTATAATGAAAAATTGAGCGAGAGGAACAAGTTAAAACGTAGATAAATTATAAACATACATATCTTGAGATGCTTTATGATATATTATTTCTGCTACCATACACCGCACACATAAAGAAAAAGCTTTTCATCATTTTCAAATAAATGAAAAACTTTTAATTCAGTTTTCTTTTTACATTTCGTTAAAATAAAGTAAAATCATTTTTATTTAAAATAGGTTTTATATTATACACCTGATCTTTTGTTTATTTATTTCATTTATTGTTTTGTTGTTGCCTTTATTATTTATCTTAACAGTACTTTCTCATCTCCACTGTACGGTATAAATAGTCTTCTCCACAAGTTAGTTTTATATTTAAAAAGAAAAAAAATTAATTTGATAACGTACCTAACCTACTTGTTTCTTATTCACATGTACTTGCAATAAAGGATATACTCTTAACGTTGTTGGTATAAAGATAAGGGATCTTATATGAAAAAAATTATAACGAATAAAATGTTTTAAGACGTACAAATACGTTTTAGTTATTGCAACAGAGATGAGAAAACTTTTCTTTTTTTGTATAATGTGGCTTCTTTGTTCCAAACCCAATCACACACTGTAATGTCTGTGAAGCATATTTTTATGTAAATATCTGAAAATTTTTCTTTTACTTAATTTTATCTTCGTTTAAAAGGGATGAATGCGACCATACACATACGAATAAGAAAAGTAAAATGTGCCTTGTTCAGTACATAAGAAGAGGTAGGAAGGTTAAAATAGGAAGGTTATATTAAAAACAAGAAATTAAATAAAAATAGCAAAATAATAATAAATTAAAAGAATTATTATTTATTTTTCGATATAAATAAAACAAAAATAACAATTTTTATAGTTACTAAACTTTGCCTATATAGAATAATGGTTATTGATTTTAAAAGATTTATGGGAAAAATCTACTTTTTAATGAAATTTGGGTAGTGATGTGGAATGACAAGGAGGATTTTATTATCAACACAATATAGGCTAATGATTTTATTTTAGGATATCGGCATGAGAATTGTATGTTGATAATGTGAATATTTTAATTAGCCATAATGGAATTTGACTTGTTAATGTAACATTTAAAATATTATTAAGGTTTTCGATTGATTTTTCCCCCTCTATGAAAAGCAATCTCGATTTCGGCGTCAATCGAACAAGAACATCTCATTGCTCTTTTATGTTTATGGGTTAACTCCAAAATTGTCAAAAAATTCCTTTTCAATGTAATGTTCAGATTAATTTAATGGCGGTTCTAAGCTAACAAGAACCATAATAAATTTTCAAACTGAAAACGGCAGCCAATCAGCCAAATGACAGAACCATAATATTTATATAAAAGAGGGATAAATCGACGGAAAAATCGAGATTCCTAACGTTTTTGCTTCAATAGAACAAACTAAAAGTATAAATTGTCAATTTTTCTCAATCAGAGTGTTTTTTTTTTTTTTTTTTTTTTTGATTCAATCGAAAACGACCTAAGATTCAAGAAGGAATATTCATGAACCATTTATAATTAGAGGAATTTGATCCCTTGCATCAGTGCTACATATTTTCTAAAATACCAAATAGCAAAAATAATTTAGATCCCCTATTTTAGTCACTTCCAGTTACATATATAGTTACATAGAGCTAACGAACTAAAATCACCAGTATTGACAGGCTCTACATTTGTTGGGGAATAGCAATACTTCTAAAGAAACCTCAGATGGAATAAGGTCGAATTGAATAAGAATTTGAAGTATTTTAACTAAATTTTCCAAAGTTTTGACGTTTTTAAATTTAATTATTACAAAATGTATATATAAGATTTAGAAGATTCAACAATTTTAGAAATTTATACAAACCTGAAAAATTGCTTAATGAAATTCGAATAATTACAATTATCTTAAAGCTCTTAGAACTTTTCAGATTCTAAAATAAATATTAAATACATTTTAAGAATGTCAAGATACTTGAAAAATATTTGATTGTTAGAATTTTGAATGTTTTAGTACTTAAAATTAAAAAAATTATAGACTGTATAGAAACTTAATCCAAATTTGAAGGAACCAGCAAAATTTAAATTTAAATAAATGCTGGAAATTTAGAATATCAAATTTAAAATATTTTAAAGATTTTAAGGTTCTAAGGTAAATTTATAAAATTTAGGTACAACTTCAAACTACAACTAAAACCATAAATTCCGTCAATTTGGTAAGGACTTTCTCACCAGTTGTTATGTTTCTTGATAAAAATACTTGGAATCTTTAAAATTAAAATGCTTCATACATCGTCTTATGTTTACCGCTAATTTACAGACTACAGCTTAGCTAATTTTTTTATCCATAATAACGTAATTAATATTATTTCGTATAATCACAAAACACCAACAGTTTTCACTTACTTAAAAATAAAAAAAACAAACTTTTTATTTTTGAATTTATTTACTTTTATTTATTTAAAATTGCAACTAGTTTCGATCTTGTAAAGATCATCTACAGGTAATTTTTGCAATAGACGATTGCAAAAATTACCTGTAGATGATCTTTACAAGATCGAAACTAGTTGTAATTTTAAATAAATAAAAGTAAATAAATTCAAAAATAAAAAGTTTGGTTTTTTTATTTTTAAGTAAGTGAAAACTGTTGGTGTTTTGTGATTATACGAAATAATATTAATTATAAAAAGATCACTTACGTCACTCCGCTTCAAAAAAAAAAAATTTTTTTTTTAAAAAATGTTTAATACCATAATAACGTTACAAAAGTTTTCAGATAACCTTAAGCTCTTAACTTATCAAAAGGAAATCCACCAATTATTGTTCATACATGCTTTGGCTTCGTTGCTTATCTATTATTGTTAATTGTTTTAATTATTTGTTATTGGATTTAATTATTATTCACTATTTATTTATTTATAATTTATTTTATTTTTATTTTTTATATTTATACTCAATTTATTTAATCTAATTTAATATTAGTATTTAATATGTTCCAGATTAATTTAAATTATTTTTCAGTTATTTAAGCAGAATAAAGTAATAAACAATTAATTATTTAATTTTGATTTTAGTAGTATTTCTGGAATTAGACAATACATTTCTTTAATTTCTGGAGTTAATAGCTAGTTAAGCTAGAGATTTAGAAGTTGGTGTTTCAGATTTTTTAGTTTGGGATTTTAGAATTTTAGTTAAAATAATTAGAATTAAAAATTTGGTGTTGGTGTTGGTGTTAGTATTAGTATTGGTATTTATATTGATCCTGGTATTTACATTAAAATTAATAAATTAATAAATAATCGTTAAAATTATTTTACTTTAGAAATACCTGAAAAACTCGACCAAGCTGGAAGCTGGCGATAGCGTGGCGGACGGGTTAGTAGTTGGTTTAATTATTGTTAAACAAACTATTAATGGTAATTTATTTGTAGTACATAAAAATTAATTTATAATTTATTTCAGAGAATTAAATTTAAACTTAATTAATATTAGAATAGTTACTATAAAGGATTAATGCAGATTTTAAATTTAGGAAGTTTTTGAAGAACCTGAAACAACTTCATAGGAACGTAGTAGTAAATGAACTTGAAATTGTTACAATAATTGAAAATTAAAATTTTATGCAGGCATTAGCTGAGGAGATAGCGAGAAGGGTGGGTAGCTGGTATAATTATTGTTATATATCCTATTTAGGTTAATTTATCCGTAGTAAATAAAGATAAATTTAGAATTTATTTCAGTGATTTAAATTTATACTTAATTAATTTTGCATATACAGTCCCTGTTCATTGAATTAGGGACACTATTAGTATTATGGGAATTCCTAATTTCTGCTATTGTTACGTATTTTAAAATATTTGAAAGTAATAAAATCCTTTAGGATCACATCTATTATTGTTTTAAGATTATTTTATGACATTTTTAAAAGGTCGCAATAAAAATATTATCTGAAAAAGGACTAAAAAGATCAATAGCATATATATTTTGCTTTAAGTTTTTCCTCTCATTTTATGTTAGATGCACGGTTTGCCAAGGTGTTTGTTGAAATTTTGTGACTGAGCTAAATTGAGAATTATTTTATGTTAAATGAGAAGAAAAATTATTATAGTTAAGTGATTTTTATCATTTAGTTAAGAACTTAGTGGAAAAAACATGCTAAGATATCATAAAAATTGAAAAAGTTTCTTGCGTAATTTGTCAAAGATTCCTCAATCTGGGGTGCATTTTACGACACCAAGAGAAGAAACTGTAAGAGGATCAGGAAGGCAACGCCCATAATCGACCGGAAAATTATTCAATCGGCCCTAGAAAAGCGCAGAGCAACGACAGGCGAGCTACAAAAGCAACTTAGTGAAGAAGCGATAAAAATATCAGCGATGACATTGCGACGAAGACTAGATGAAAGTAATTTAACACACAGACGTCCAGCAAAGAAACCCAGACTCACTGAAAAAATGCGGAAAAAACGTCTTATTTGGGCTAAATTTTATCAGCGCAGGACGATAGACCACTGGAAGAAAGTAAATCGTATTTTTAAGTACTCTTTATATATTTTCAAAAACTAGATAAAAAAAAATCAGAAATTAAAGATTTTTTTTAAATGTATAGGTTATATTTAGTGTCGAATGCATAGAGGCCATTACAGAATCGGCCCAGTTCATCAGAAGGTTTAGGGGGGACTGCACACACTGAAAAAAATTTATTGCGTTTTATTTACGAATGGCGCTCTTTAACCACAATTCAAACTAGTAATGTAAAAATTGTCATTTTTACGTAAAAAAACGAAATTTAGAACAAAATCATAAAAGTGAGTGCATTAATAGTAAGAATTATAGTTCGTAAACTAAAAAATTGTTTAGTTTATTTTACTATACCTAAAATACAATACAAGTTGTTTGCGTATTAGTGCAACTTGCATTATTTTATCAAATATTTACATATGTGAACAATCCGTAATATTTATGAATAAGATTATGTACGACAATATATGTTAAATACTTATTGTTCGTCGTTTTAACGAATCTGACACTAAAATACATAAATATTTTAATTCGGCTCTTAAATGTGCGTACAGCATATGGAGAAGGCCAGGCATTAAAACCGCTTTTGGGGTATTGCGAACATAATCGAACAGAAATAAGCAAATAAAAGTAAATGTGAGTGTAATTTAATTTATTGAATTTACAGAACAGAACATCTATTGAAAGTTCATACACAAAAAAGACGTTCTTAAGAATACCAAAATGGGAGAAGTTTTGGAATTGGATTATCAACATGGCGTTTAGTGCTCCTATTGTATTTTTTATCTGAATATTTTTAAGGTGTAGTTTATTAAAAGCAAATGTGATAATATGTTTATAATTTAACACAAAATATTAAAATTAAAAGCGTAACATTTTATCAAATTTTATTTAAATTAAATAAATTAAGCAATATTTTAAAAGGAAATTTTATGATTTTTATTTTTTTATACTGCGCTGTATAAATTTTACGAATTTATTCATAAAACCACCCAGAAATACGTTCCTATTACTAACCCTATATAAATCTTATGTAATTTTGTTTATCAATTATGAACCCGTTCCTACATATAAATATTCAATATATTTATGGAAATAATCAACATATATGTGTATTATTCTTAACCACTGAGTATGTCTTTCATCCTATGTAAGAATAATTTCGTATGGACCAATAATGACTTTTTACTCTTAAATGTATGAATTTATTCGTTAATATTACGTAACATTTCATTATAGTTACGAAAAATTTCATGTTATTTTTACTTTCTTACGTTAACAATAAGAATTTGTTCATCCACAAACGATTTTAACTGCATTAAAATTATAACATTTTTCGTAACTTATATGAATCAATTCATAAATATTACAACGTAAGTAGTCAAAGTTAAAATACATTTTTTTATGTGTTTAACCATATTTACGTATGACTCTCGTACTATTAAAAAAGGGTCGTATTGGCTCAGTTTTTTCTTTAATGTAGTTTTTTTCTGCATTAATGTAGGATTTTTTCCAGTGTAGTCGGGAGCATAAAACAACCACCATCAATAATAATTGGAGCTGCGTTATTGGAGATGGACTTGGTCCAATATACCTCGTAGAGGAAACCATGAGAAAAGAACAATATAAAAGGTGTTAACAGACGTCCTATTTCCTTACATGAGATCCCTAACAGAAGGCCAATCCTCTTACAGTTTTATGCAAGATGGAGCTCCTTGCCATACTGTAAAATTAACAGAGAATGTCCTCCCTAATCAAAATATTAAGATCCTCTCTTGGTCTGGCAATTCTCCGGATTTAATCCCTATCGAGAATTGTTGGACCTTACTAAGTCCAACGTATATAAAACCCCCAATCCTACATTGTCGATAATAAAAAAAAAATATTGAAAAAATATGGATAAATAGTGTCAAATTCGCAATATGATTAATACTTGTATATGGTATGTAGCATGCCTGAAAGAATTAAAACTGTGATTAGAAATAAAGGTAGTTTAACCAAATTTTAATTGTTTTCCAGTTTTTTTGTACTCAAAATTATTTAATTTTAGGAAGATTTCAAATTTAGGAAATCTTTGAAAAACCTGAAACAACTTTAAAGGAACCTGAACAGTAAATGAACTTGAAATTGTGTTGTCTTCTGATACATAATTTACTAAAAATATATTACTAACAAATTTATTAATTACCAACAACTTAGGTGTCTGGAACCGGGTTGATTCTTTAGTCGTACTCACCTATACAATCAATCAATCAAATACATGCTTTTGGGTGTTAACCTTCTACAAAATATAAGCAATTCAACGTTCTAGAATCAAATTCACGAATGAAGCGAAAAGCAGTTTGTATAACCTTAAGTTCATTTTACACGATGCGATTTATATCCAATATTTGTAGTACAATATTTTGCGTTATGGATTTCGCATAGTGTAAACGTCAAAAAAATCATGTTTTATGAGAATTGCATTAAAATTGCATCAGCCCATTTTAATCCGGTTCTCATAAAACATTGGATCTTTTCTTCAAGTTTTGACATTCGGATGAGTCTCTCGAGAGATTTTCCAGCTTATCCCCATTTTACGAATTATTGAAGTTCCAAAAAAAAATTTTTTATAACATACTAATATTTACTCCCCAAGACCGTTTAACATTGGAACCCTAACGCAAGGATTATTGTCCTGCCATATTTTTTTTTAAATATTAACATTTGCCTATAATTCTACTAAAATCTAAAACTCTTCAAGGTCGCTTGGCATTGGTCCTATATGCGCAACGATAACAAAAAGTTAAGTGGCATTCTTCTCTTTTCAGGATCTTTCCGCTATTGTCTATTGTCCCTGGTTGTCTTATGTTAGGAATCCATTAATTTTTACACAATAATTTCATGTTTTACCTTATGTATTATGAATTGGTTAGTGAGTCGTTGTCAATTAGACTCTTTGTTCTTCACTGATGTTTTTGAACTACTAAAATATTTTTTTTTTATTTAATCTTTTATAGTATGATTTTTGCAAGATTTAACCGCCGAAACGTTTTTAGTGGCAGTTCCGACTACTACGTTATTGGGTAAAAAAAACCGCTGAAACTCGAGATATATTGTTCAGTCGACTAACATCCGGCCATTGTCTCACTTTCCAGTTTAATTTTTTTTTTCTAAAACCATCAGAGAGCTCTTTCCGCCGCGATTTTTTTTAATAAAATCTGCCTTGATGGAATAGCCCGAGTTATTGTAGATAAGTTTAGACTAAGTTCTCACAGCTCAAAACAAATTTTGCCAATGGTTGCACCTCGTTTTAAAGAGCTGCAGATTAAGATTGTTAAGCACACTTTTTGTTGACGCACTATCAAGAAAGTAGATGTTGATGTAATCAATTTTTAGCTGTTCGGAAAAATATATTTATATCGATCATCAAATAGACACAGGCTTTCCTCTCAAAATATGAACTCTTTAACCAGCAGGTCACCTTGAGATCAATAATACTTGCAGCTATATCGGATAACATTATTATTAAGTTATGGTTCAAACTAGGGTTTTTCAAACATGTTCCCGGTTTCCCGCGATACCGGTCTCAAAAGAATTACGGGGATTTTACGGTCTTCAATTTATTTTTGTGTTAGTAGTCTTTAAGGTCAAATGCACAAAAGTGTGACTCGGAAATCCCGGGATTTTCTTGGGTTTCAATTTTATTCAAATATATCCTATAAAATCTCGGTTTAAGGGACTAAGTGGGAGTTGGCCTGTCTCTCATTTCCGACTATGCCTTAAATCCGAAGGCAGACAATTTGAATTATCTCTTATAGATGTTGATCTAAATAAAGCATTTCAAATCAAACTCAGGCCAATTAGGAAGGAACTTTGCTGTGAAATGTTATTCTAAATTGTTGTTTACATAAAGTTTTGAAAAATGGCCAATTAGGAAGGAACTTGGTGATTTATTTAATGATTATGATAAAATTGAGGATAAATGATGGAAATAGGATTCTAAAATAAGTTATAGATGAAGTTCTGGGATACAGCCAATCAGCAAGGAACTTCTCACCGCTTCTTAATCTTTTATGATGAAATTTAGCATGAACGATGTAAATGGGATCAAAACTTGGTTTTTAAATAAAGTTCTGGAAAACGGCAAATTAGGAACGAACGTGGCGGTTTTTTAATCGTTTATGATGTAACTCGATGTGAAGACTGGAAACGGCATTCTAAAATGACATTTAACAGTGCTATATTATTCTAAGTTAGGAAGGAACTTGCCTGTTTATTCACGGATTATGATGAACTCGATTTGCACCATGAAATGGGACTCCTAAATGATATTTAGAAAAAAATGTGGAATATTGCCAATTAGGAAGAAACTCGGTTATTTCTACGATACGATATGAGATCGATAAAGAAACAACCGGATTATTTCCGACTTGGCCTTATTTCAGAACTCCACGTAAAAATAATTTTAGCACACTATCAGATAAAAATCCGACAAATTATTCGTAATTGACAGAATCCTATTTCCATCGTGCAAACCGAGTTTCATCACAATCGGTTAAAAATAGTCATTTTCTTTCTAAACTGGCCCTATTTTAAAGCTTTAATTAAAAGTTTATTTTAGAATCCAATTTCATTCTGAATTTCATCATAGTCGGTTAAGAAATCACCCAGTTCAGTTCCAATCTGCCTGAGTTTGACTTGAAAGTGCCACTGATGGATAAACTGTCTGAGCGACAATCGGAAATTAGAGACAGTCCAATCACTAACTAGGCTCTAAAACCGAGATTTAACTGTCAAAAATTAGTTTTGTGCCGTTACTTAGTTAAACGAGTTTATAAAAACATCGATAACCGCGAAATCCTAGGAAATCGCACTTTTGAGGTAAAAACAGAATCCAGCTTTCAGTAACCCTAGTCAAAACTATGTACAAAGACGGGGTAATACGAAAATGGACACGAGATCGCGCATAGTTTCGCACGTCGCAGGAATCCGTTATTCAAATTGGCCTTTATCATACCAATCTAAACCCGAACTGCCCTCTTACTCTGACAGAGCTCAAGATAAATCAGAATTGAAACAAAAACTTAATCGTTTCGAAGGCAACATTATACTTAGGCTAATGGCAAGATAGCTCCTGACTTTATATTTAGAAAGGAAAGTGATGGGGAAAAACACGAACCATAATGCGCTGGTTCACAGCTACTTGAATAGAAACATAAATCTTGATTAAACTCGAGGCTTACTCCAAATAACTCAATCAAATTATTCATTGCACGAATTGCTGCGATTTTGTTCCAAGTTTAATAAAATCGATACCATAAAAATTGTGGTTGGAAACCGGGGGTAAAATGTGAGACTTTAAGACAAATAAATAATATCAATTATGCCCATTAATATACAAAAAGATTAAGTGACTGTCCGGAATACATTAGTAAAATCGTAAGCTGTGTCTAATGCTAACATCTGCGGTACTGATAAAAAAGCCGACAATGAATGAATTGAAACTTTTAGATTATAGATTCGGGGCATTATAAAATTGCAACTATAACAAGAATAAATGTACCCCAATTGGGGGATCATATCGATCGCTTATATCGATTCGGTTCCTCTAAACAGTTTGTTGCCTGGTTTAAATCGCATTTCACTAACTGCATTTAGTTTAATGAGCTTGGAAATTAAAGATAAGAATTAATTCAAGCTAATCCGAGCGTATCACATTCTTCACTAACGATATCACTGAAGTAATAGAACATTCTAAAATATAGGAATAAATCGACAATCTAGCGAAATGGTGTTAGTCTAACCTTCTCAGCCACAACATTAACGAGTGTAGGAGTATATTGTCCCATCGTAAAGTTAACCCTGTTTTACAAAAAGTATTTCAGGTTACATCGAGAAAAGCGTTGCTATTAATGACCTCGTCAGATCTCAACTTAAATATGCTGTCAATTTCTGGTGGCTTTTTTACGGCGAACCTATCCGAAACATTAATGTACTGTTCAAAAAAAAGTTTATATAGTATATAACGTGGAAAGACGGAAGGGATTACGACCAAGATTTACCGTACCACGGTATTTATTTATTTATTTATTACCAGCACTAACAAAAAACCATAGGTTACAATACCAATAATTTTGTATATAAAAAAGTGTTACAAATTATTATTTCAAATATGACTCTTACAAAGATCCCTTGAAATGTTAAAATCGAAAAGTTATGAATATTGGTTAAAATATTTTGATGAACACGCGACCGGTTCATCAATTCCATAATTCGTACGATGAAAAGCAATACTCAGTCTTAACTGTCGTGGACGAAGAATTCTCTTAGGAACGTAAAATGAATATAAGTCAAGCAATACCGGGCAATCAATCTTAGCACAAATTATACCCCGAGCAAATACTGCATGAATCATCTCTCTTCTGAATTCAACACTACGAATGTTCAAAAATGTATAAAAACCGGCATATAAAGGCAAACTAAATCCTGAAGTTGACCTTGGAAGTCTTCGGAGGGCAAATATTAAGAACTTTTTTCGAATCCGCTCAATACGATCACTAAAGATTTTATAACCAGAACTCCAGATAACTAGAGCGTATTCCAAAATAGGCCTAACAAAAGCAGTATATAATGTCTTGAGAGTATATGGGTCAGAAAATTGACGAGCATGTCTCTTTATGAAACCAATCATCGAGCCAGCTCTAGCTACAATAATTTCTATATGTTTAGTAAAACTTAGGTTACGTGTAAATAAAACACCTAAATCAATAAACTGAGTAACTCTACCTATTTCCACGTTTTGTAAACTGTACGGAGCTACAATTAATATCTTAATTCGTGCAAATGACATAGTTTTACATTTGGAGATGATAGCTAAACGAGTTAAGGTAGTCCAATCACTAAACCGATTAAGGTCCTGTTGTACCAATAAAACGTCTGCACCATTTCGGATAGTAGCGTCATCTGCATATAACAGACATTTACAAAACTTAAAACATGTAACAATATCATTAACAAATAGAATAAATAATAATGGACCTAAATGGCTTCCCTGAGGAACACAAGATGATACTGTAAACTTCTCAGAATAATTTTGACCAATACGTACTAGTTGAGACCTTTGCGACAAATAAGATGATAACCATTTTATAGGAATAAAATTAGAATTCACTTTAATCATTATATGCTGCTGGATGTAAAACATATTTCACATGGTAACATTGCAAAATAGACGAAAACTTTTAAAGTGTTCGATTGTTGGAAATGTTTAGCTTGATCAAATCAATGGTTCATCTATAGTAGGATCGATTAAAATAAAGGCAACTGTTAAGAATTCAAAAGACCGTTAAATCCTTCATCTGAATAAACACAAAACAAAATGGTTACAATAAATCGGCAAACTTAATATCGAAGAGTTTTAATATCGATCATCTCTCCGACTTTTACTTAAGCAGAGATAGCTTTAAGAGATAAATCAAAGTGCAGCTTGCTTCTGTGGATGTCATATATAACTTATCGGAATTTCGTAAAAATCACGTTTTAAATTTTGGCGTGAAAGCTGGACCATGCTAATATGTGCAGACGGACAGACAAAATTTTTAATAATGGCTGTAAATAATTTTAAAATACGTTTTGTATGATAAAACAAGAGTGCTGCTTACTATACCAACGAGAGCTTATTTCTGGGAAGAACTTTTAAAAGCAATAATTATTTTCGAAGCAAGAAAAAGTTTCTGAATTTTTTAGTATTTCTGCAAGTCTGGACCTCTGAAACTGGAAATTGCATGGCTTATATTCCCCTTTTATCACATAATAACACATACGAATAACTTTAGGAACATTTGAAAAAATAAATCGATGAAGTCCTAATAATTTTGCTTCGTTAGGACTCCACAAGTTATGAGCGACCCGTTTGAGGGCATTACTGGTCTGAAAGGACATGTTACTATCATTTTTTATTTATCAACATCTATTTCATTTGGCCATACAACTCCTGCAATTATTATTATTACACTAATTCTCAAAATAACACTGTACAGTTCAAAAAGCATTTTAAAAATCAAATGATCAAATTATTTTACATTTTAAAGCCTTTAATATTTGTATTTGTTAATAATGCCTCCTTCTACCCAAATCGACACATCAACCAAAATAATAAAAAAATAAAATAATAGAAAATGAAAATGTTTATTTGAATTTTTCAATTTAAATTCAAATTTAAAAATAAATATAAAAATTGTATGCTTATTGTATATGAAGACTAAAGAAAATCCAAATAAAATAAAAATAAATTTTTCTATCATTTGGGAGAGATATTGATAATACATCCTTCCATATATAGTATGTAGTAACAATCTCAAGGGATTATTTGTTCTAGAACAACTGAGTGAAAAAAAAAATGGATTTCTTTTTTCTTATTTCATACCGTATACGTTTAAAGTTTCTTCTTCCAACTATAGTTCATATACTCTTACATACTCTTAGAGTATTAGAGTTTTCTCCTTCATCTTCTTTATCTTGTCTTTACTAAAATCTTCATTCCTGAATCTTGATATATTGATATAACGTAAAAAGTACGTTTAGGATAGTTCTGCTGTAGTATAAGAAACAGTTTTTGTGCTGAAAACAAACAAATCGTTCTTCTTTAAAAGCTTCGTATAGTAAACTCTAAAACAAAAAGCTCTTGTTTTAAAAAAGAAACTGGAAAAGTTATATATATTAAAAGTATAAACACACTACTGTAAAAAAGCTCATTTTAAATTAAAATTATACAAATTGAGTGGAAAATTTTTGTATGTTTTCAATCGAACTTTAAACAAAAAAAAAACATTCGATAAGAACGAGTAAAACTTACAACAACAATGAATATTTATGTTTGGTATAAACGTTAGGTATGGAAGGAAATACACAAGAATTTGTACTAAATCGAAGTGATGTTTGTATATACGTATATCGTATATGTGGTTGAGAATCTGTATACGTATGGAAATATTCATCGTCAACTTACATCACGATGAGAAATGAGTTCGAAATGTAAAAGCTTTTATTTCATACCACATCAAAATAAAGCTTTTCGTTTTTACATCCATGTACTGACGAATATCTCTCTATCTATTGAGATGATGTATATTGAATGGCAATGGAATAAAAATGAAAATAATAAGACAATTTTTTTATTTTATTTTTTGTTATCATGATTGATCGGTTTGAATAAATTTTTTAGTTTGATATAGAATAAAAAAAAAAATGAATTTGATTTCTATGTTGAATACAAATATGTACGTACGTACAGTATATAAAAAAAAAAATCTTTAAATTGGAAGCTTTATATAATATGTATGCACGTATGTACATATATTCTGTGAAAAATCTAGATAAATATTTTCCAGATTTTCTTTGTGTTCGATGTGTTTCTGTATGAGTACGTTCATACATACATATATGTATTTCGTGTTGTCTGTTTATTTTAAAAATTGATGTTCGAAAATAATTTTCGGGGTGGTAGAACGAAATATTTTTTTCGGCTATTTACAGCGTGCACACACACATACACACAATACATACAAAACTTTTATGTATATACACTTAAATGATTGATGTAGATAAATTATGTAATCACCGGTTTGCTTTTATATAATTTTAATAATGTTGTAAGGAAACGAAGGAGTTGTTCATGTCAATCAATACAAACTTTCTGCTATAAATGGGAGACAGATTCTTTTGTGATGGAAATATTTCATAATTCTGTGGAGAATGAGTTTAATTAAAGCATTATAAAATATTTTTCAGGTGTTTTCTTCGGGTGTACCCTTAAAAAAATTCCGAAAATTATGTTTAAGTACATTTTTTTGACGTAAATACTAGGGAATTTATTATTATTTTTTTTTTTTGTTGAATTTTTTCTAAGAAATGTCGAATGAATAATGGGTCACATGACTCATTTGTGGTCTATAGCCAAAGTAAACTTTATTAAAACAAACTGTAGGCTATACAACAAACTTTAGAGTATTCATGGAATTTTGATAAGAATCATGATGGTTTTCTAATCAATTTTTTTACTTAATTTCGTGTTGATGTTAAACATTTTTCTAACAAAAAATTAAATTCTAGTGAATTTTCTGTAATTTTCCGCAAATTGTTCAAGTTTTTAAATAATGTTTGGTTAGACGATACTTCAACAACAAGCATCTAAGGCGTCAACCGTAGTTTTGTGCAACCTAAAAGTTTTGGGTCGATATAATAGACCGAAGTTTTGGGTCGATATAATAGAGAAAAGTAAAAAAAAATTTTCATATCACGTTCTTTTATATAATTTTTCCTCTCTCTTTGGATTACGAAAACGCGGTGCTGAATTTATCCTGCAGTAGAATGGCAAAATAGACGAATACTAACACAGTAAAATTGAAACGAGAATTTCAGTAGAAGCAGCCCTTGAGTGCGTCCGATTTATTTCTGTTATTTTCAATTTTTAATTTAAATAACAAAAAAACATCGTTTACATTTGTAAGTTTATTCTGTTCACCGCTAAGAAACGTAAATCCGATGCCACAAAAAATTTTTTCCGATTTTGCCAATAGATGTATACGAAACATGTTGGCCGACACGAGGGTCTGAGATGTCTCACATTGCGCAAGCAATTCCGCTTAACTGATTAATATGATGCTTCCCGCCAATATTGAAAAATATTTCAACAGTTCAAAGTATTCCTTAGCTTTAACCGATTTGAGAGTTAAATAAGGTGATAACCAATGAAATTGATTTTACAATAAAACCTGACTAATATTCGTCTGTTTATTAACAAATTGGAGTCTATGAAAAATCATAGGTTTTAAATCAAAACTATGATTTTTGTATATTCTTATTTATTACTAAACGGACTTTATTAGGCAATTAGAAACCAATAAGGCAAAAGAGTAGACGTACGTGTTTGTTGCTGAAATACAATTTATAAAATAAAGTGATTAAATACGTAAACTTAAAACTAAAATACTATAAAGGTCTACGTGAAAAAGATTAGTGCATATTAATAAATATTTGTGCGTTTATTTATTTATTATGAACTCAGTACAATAATTTTATAATTGTTATTCAGCGTTTTACAATTTTGGAATATAATCCCGTTCTTTATTTTTTGGAGATCGTGAAACAATTACGTCTGACCACTGATTGTCAATAGATGCGGAAATATTATAACAAGTATTGCATTATAAAAAGTGTTTTAATTACATCCTACAAGTTGCTTGTATATTGCTATAGTAAGATAACTTTCTAATTGGATATAATTCTGTGCTAACATCGTAACATCGTGATAATAGTGCTTTAATGTGATATTTAATCAACAAACTTGATTCATTAACTATATAACTCGAAATTTAATACGGTGCAAGTTGTTGTTTATATCCAGTGTTTTTGTTTTTGTTGAGATCGTTAAAATTTCGGTAGTCAACATCAATTACATTCATTTGACTAACGGTGTTTACGTCAATAAATTATCTCATTGCAGTGGTGAATTTATCAATAACTACAAATATTTGTTTTTTTTTTGTTCCATAAAATTCTAAATTCTTTTGTATATACAAAAATGGACATAAATAATATTTTAAAAATTCAAAATCCATCCAATGCGAATATCATGTCTGCAATTGGGAAAGTATTGGAAGTCAATAATGACAGTTATAAAAAAATTACCGAGAATTTTGCTGAAACGAAACAGCTGTTGATCGATTCAATTAAAGAAATCAAAACCAACATAAAAGCAATTGATGCTCGAATCGACCATATTGAAGATGACCTCGGTAACACAAACTCTTGTGCCAAAGCTTTACGATCTAAAGTTAATTTTTTAAAGCAACAGCAGTTTAATAAGGATATATTGATTTCTGGTCTGCCTATCACTGCTACTGATAATGATGATATTTTAACACGACTAGATAAGATCTACACTTTTGGCCTGGGAAATGTAGAATCTAAGTTTTCTAGGTCTATTACGACTGGCAGGCGTGGACGTAATGGTAAAGGAACTCATTTACAGTTAATAGTGACATTTAAAATTATTGATGCCAAGAATTTTATTATGGGGAAGATTCGGGAAAACGGACCAATCTTCTTAAGACAACTATACTCAAACCTGGGAACTCCGAAAGACACTATAATCATACGGGAACGTTTAACCAAAACTAACAATGACATCATGAAAGAGCTTCTGGAATTGAAAACAAATAAAAAAATCTTATTTTGCTGGTTTCGTCATAGCAACATATACATCAAGAAGGCAGCTGATGATAAACCACAAATCATTAGGGATATAAATGACAATTTGTCTTTAAAATAAAAATTATCTTAATCTTTATGATATTTTTTTTACTAATGTTTTCTTTTCTTTTAGACTTTAATCCAAAACTTCAAATCACATAAATTTACAATTGAAATTAATTTATTTTGGCAACATGCATATTTGTATTTGCGAATATATCTAAATTTAAGCGTTTTTTTTTCTATAAAGAATAATTTTACACGAAAATATTTAACATATAATTACGTGTAATGTCACGGGTAAGTAACAACAAACATTTCCTAAACTTCACTAAATTTTCTCACGAAACCTGAAATTTGTTGACTCTTAATATTTTCTATATCAATATAAACAGATTGCGAAATAAACTCGATGAACTTGAAATTTTTTTGTCGACTTTGAAACAGAATGTTGATATTATCATCCTGACCGAGACTTTCTTATACAAATCAGAAACTAGATTTTTTAATCTAAACCAATATAATGCATTTCACAGTACTCGTGAGACTCGTGCCGGTGGTGGTATTACAATTTTTGTACATCAAAATTTAGACTTTCAATTTTCTAAGACTGAAATTATTATATAGAGAATGAATATTTGACTCTATATTCTAAACTACTAAATCTACACGTAACAGCTGTCTACAAACCGCCACATATTTGTCATCAATCTTTTCTGAATATGCTTGAAAATATTACATATAATTTTAAAAACCAAATAATAGTGGGTGACTTCAATCAAAATTTGCTAGACGGTTCGGAAACACAAATACTATTTATTTATTTATTTAACCTACAGTAAATATACAATCGGTATGCTAAAAAGATTAACAGTTATTATACAATATTTTAGCACAAAAATAACATTTAACAATTATTTAATGATAGACAAAAATCTAAACAACTCATTTCTAAATGAATTTCTTGTCATGTTAAAATAAACGTCATAAACCGAATTAAAGAGTCGCGACATTCTCAAAACTGGTTCTGAGAGTGCAAAGTTTGTAGAAACCGGATCAATATGTAACAAACGACGACGGCGCAAACAACGTGTCGGAGCGTAAAAGTTGAAACGAGCCAGTAAATCGACACAGTCTATTCGGGAAGTCAGAACATCTTGAACGAAGATAGCGGATGCAACATCTCGTCGGTCATCTAATCGTTGTAATTTTAATAATTTTCCATAATCATTATAAGGAGGTAGTACATATTGGTGCACTCGCTCCGTAGGTAAGCCGCGAAGCGCATACAAAAGAAACTGTTTTTGAACGCTCTCAATTCTGTATGAATGGCAATGATATAATGGTGACCAAATCTGAGAAGCATATTCTAGAATGGAACGAACAAAGGACACATAGAGAGTTTTCAGTGTGAGTGGGTCGCAGAAGTCTTTACAATTGCGCTTAATGAAACCCAGCATAATATAAGCTTTTGAAATAACAGAATCAATGTGTTTGGTAAAAGTAAGATCATAAGAAAAGGTTACACCTAAGTCGGTTATGACCTCAACTCTGTCAATAGCGGTATGGTATAGAAAATATTGCTGAAGAACAGGTGAGTGTGTACGAGAAAATGATAAAATCCTACATTTACCCACATTCAAAAATAATTTGTTTTTAAATGACCAACTGCAAAAGTTATTCAAGTCACCTTGTAATTTAACACAGTCAGAAACTCCAGTAATAGGAGCAAATATCATTGACAAATAATGAGAATAAAAGTGGACCAATGTGGCTACCTTGAGGAACTCCAGAGGTAACTCGAAATAAGCGAGAACTAAAATCATTTATCTTAACAAATTGGTAGCGATCAGACAGGTACGAATGCAACCACCTGATGGGGATAAACTGACAATTTAGTTTATCCAGCTTATCGATAAGGATCGAGTGATCAATTTTATCGAAAGCCTTCGAAAAATCGGTGTAAACAGCATCCACTTGTTGCCTATGTTCTAAACTACTATATAAATGTTGACAAAAACCGACTAGGTTAGTAACCGTGGACCTACCCGTGTAAAATCCGTGTTGAGCAGGAGAAATAAAAATTTTTGCATGAAAAAACAAGAATTTCTGTACCATTGATTCGAAAAATTTTGATATGGCAGCAAGAATAGCGATTCCGCGATAATTGCTGATATCACTTCTTCTGCCAGATTTTAAAATCGGACGAATGAAAGACAGTTTCCAGGGATCCGGAAAAATCCCAGTACGTAGGCTCTTATTAAAGATTAGAGTCAGTGGATGGGCTAAACTCTCTGCACAATTCTTAATAAGGATAGGTGGAAAACCGTCATGTCCTGCCCCCTTATTACTATCAAGTTGAGATAAGCTATCATAAACTTCTGCTTCAGTAAACTGTAAAAAATTAAAATCAGAGCAATGCGATTATTTAAAAGCTTGGTACCAGAATCCCCAGATACTACAGAGACGGACTCAAAAAATTTTGCAAATAGATTAGCGATATCAGAGGGTTGACTTGCGGAAGAGTTCTGAAAGGTCATTGGAGTAGGAAACCCAACAACCTTCTTTTTACCATTTATGAAATTCCAGAAATTTTTTGGGTTGGAAGTCAGATCCTCTTCTATTTGCAAAATGTAGTTGTTGTAAAGGAACCAATTTAAAGTTTTGAACTCTTTACGAGCTAAGTTGAATCTGGAATAAAACTCAGCGCCCTGTAACTTATACAAAGAATGGAACTTATTCCGTTTTTTTTCAAGACGTAGTAGTTCTTTGTTGTACCACGGCTCACGAAACCTAGGTCCATTTTTATTTGATGGAACATACCTTTCACTATTAGTCTTGAGCAGCCCGTTGAACAATAAAATAGAATGGTTCAAATTTTCATCTCGCTCGAGAAAGTCCCAATTAGAACCAACAAGAAATTCGTTTAACGAATCGTAGTCCGCACGCCTAAAATCGAAATGAAAAGAATTACTAGAAGTACACGTAGTGTTGCAATTCTCTAAAAATATATATATATGGTAATTGGAGTGTGGTAAACGCTCGAACATCCAGTAAAATCTTCACAAGGTGAAATCTCCGAAAACATAAGATCAGTTGAATAAACCAAATCGAGAAATATGCCCCGACTATTGCTTATCCGGTTCAACTGCATCATTGCTAAGCTAGCAAAATAATCAGTAACTGCTAATTCTTTCTGGCCAGAAGAAGAGGATGTGAAAACTCCATCAACATCAAACCGAGTAATATCGGGAAGATTGAAGTCCCCTATAATCATTAGTTGTTCCTTAATACGAACCAATAACATGACCGCAGAACTGATGAAATTAACAATTCCCATATAATATTCCATAGTAGATCCAGAGGGAACATATACCACCTTTAAGGCGGGTACAAAAATCATGTCGATCTTTTCTGTGGACGACGTAGTTGGGTGGGAAATATTCCTCTGAATTAAACCCTTTAGTAAGCCATGTTTCAGATATGATAATCACATCGTAATCGTTATCAAAAACGCCAAGCAAGAATAATTTAGCTTTCCCCCGAATACTAGAGGCGTTGTGATAGTACATCGAAGTAAAAGTAATTTGTCCAGAACTTTTGGGCCGACGCATCACCTTTGACCCTGCGTTATTTAAATTTCGGCAGAGTTGACTACTGCAGCTGGTATCCGGAATTTTGCTTATGGAAGGGCCTAATAAATACACCGGTTGGCCATGCATCCGAATTTAGAGCCTTATCATGAAGCTCCACGTTGATCCCCAATTTAAAGCATACATATTCTAACTCGTGGATATCTTTATCCTTAGGAATTAGTTTAACTGCCTTGTAAACACTCGGACCTAAGCATTTGCTAGCCAGAGCCACAATATCATCCTCAGTTGTAAGAGTATCGAATCTTGATAAATGAAGCCATCATTTCGGCGCAATGGTTTTAATATAAATATCTGGTGAGGTACTAGTGCCACGAATATTAAAATTTCGTATGTTCTTTTGGATAGTTCGTGATGATGGCAACGATTTTATATTACCAGTTGGACTGCACGATATATCAATATTGTTCGCATTTGCAGACGTACTCACAGCACTCAACATAGCAGCAACAGGCAAAACAGATGCAATTGAGTATTTGCTTGGTTGATCCGGAGCACCACTGTGAGAAGCAAGTGCATTCGATGCTGAAACAGGCACAACGGCAGGAATTTTCACCACTTCAGCGAAAGTCGTACAAGCACCGAAATTAGTAGGACTGGAAACCACTGGAATATGATCGCAGTCATTAGTTAAAGATGTAACCGCAGTTGTAGCCGTTGTTATGGTATTATTAACATTTTTCTTAGACCTTGTACGTATTGACGAAGCCAATTCCAAATTAGTTTGTGTTGATTTTTTTTTTTTAATTTAGCAGACGACGACTGTTGGGGTGGGATTGGTTTTAGTAAACTTCCCACGTTATTATTAATGGCAGCAGATGTTTTATTTATCAAGGACAAGGACGCTGATATAGCGTCAATAGAATTACTCATCTGATCATTCTTTTCCTTGAGAATTTTATAAACGTCAATGCACATACCACATCGCCAAGAAAAATTCGGAATTACCGAAATGGCATCAAACATAGGTTTTTTAATCCCTGCACATTCAAAATGAATCAGTTTATTGCATTCACCTGCACAAGTAAAAAAGTGTTCAGACACTTTAACATTACATACACAGCACAGAGCCATTGCTACAAATTTGTAATAACCACTACAAGTTAAAAATTTAAAACACACACAATTATTATTTACATATAACACTTAAAATTAATATTATAGATCAGGCATATATATACAAATAATGTTATTAATATTTTTATTTTTATATTTATTTATAATAAATTTTTCAAAATTGACAAATACGCGAAGAAAAAAAAACAACAACGTCAATTCAGTTCAAAGGCACACTTTATCACTGTAGCAATACTTAATTACAAATTGAACTTACTTATTAATAACTATTTTTTTATAAACATAATTGACGGCAAATTTGCCACCCGCATTACCGAAAACTCACGTACTGTAATTGATCACATTATATCGAACTTTGAAGAAAAATTTTATATCTATTATGGTGATTGTGACTTAAGTGACCATCGATTTTTCTTGATAAAGTTTGTTTTGGCCAAAAAACCGGTGATTAAAATAGTTCAAAAAATTAAAGTCGATTATGACAAAGTTATAAATTCAGTTTTAAATGAATATCAACACTTGCAGAATATAAATTTCAATACGGTTTATCAATTCATCACAGATTCCGTTAATCGAAACACTACTTATTCTTTCAAAAAGGTGAAATGTACTGCGTATAATAAACCATGGTTCAATTCTTTACTCCTAGCTAAAGCTAAAACTTGTAAAAGATTTTATAAAATTTGTAAAAAATATCCACAGAATATATTTTATAAACAAACTCATGAATCACTTAAAAAGAAACTTAAAAAACTAATTATTAAAAGTAAGAAAGATTATTACACCTTGAAATTCCGTTCAAATATTCCTAATCCTAAAAAAATGTGGAGTTTAATTAAGGAAGTTTTAACTAATAATGCTCCGTCTCGAAACTCTGCAGAGACTAATATTATTTTAAAAGATAACAACACATTAATTACCGATCAACAGCAAATTGCTAACAAATTCAACGAATATTTTGTAAATGTTGGAATAAATTTAGCAGGTTAGAGCTTACCTAATAGTAATTATTACATGACACCTAAAATGATTACTATAGCTTATTAACCTCATTTCCAAAGATTACTATAGATGAAGCCAGTAATTGTATTAACAGTATGAAGGAAAACTGCTCTCCTGGTTATGATAACATACCAGCTACTTTAATCAAAAAAATTGTTATAATTATTACTAATTCCTTAACTGCGTCAATAAATTTGTGGATTGAGCATTGTAGAATTACATCGTACTTAAAAAAGTCTTGTGTTATTCCCATCTTCAAATCAGTTGACCGCTCATTACTTACCAATTACCGATCTATTTCTGTTCTATCCATTTTCAGCAAAATTTTCGAAAATATAATTCATAAATCTCTGTTAGAACCTTTAAATTTCAATAGAATAATACATAATAATCAATATGGGTTCACCAGAAATTACAGTACAGTTTCAGCCACCGTGAACCTAATTGAAAATATATATCAATCAATTGAAGCTAAGAATTGCACTTCATGTTTATTCCTAGATTTACAGAAAGCCATCGATTGTGTCAATTACGGTGTTTCCGGTGCAATAATTAAACTATTTGAAAATTATCTAACCGACAGAGAATAAACAGTTAAATTAAACCAGAACGAGTCTTCAAGCCTGAGAGTACGTTGTGGGGTTCCTCAAGGCTCAATTCTAGGCCCAACCTTATTTTTAATTTACATTAATAACGTTTCTGACTTAGATCTGAAAGGAAAAATTAAATTATTTGCTGATATCGCGGCTCTAATTTATAAAGCCTCTTCATATTCCGAATTAAAAAATGACATGGAACAAGACATAATAAAATTAAATAAATATTTTTTAAATAATAGCCTTAGACTTAATTTAGTTAAATCTAATTTCCTAATTTTTTTCTTAAAGCATATGCCAAATGAAATTTTTAATGAAATTATGTGTAATGATAATGTTATAAAGCGGGTCGTATCAACGCGATATCTAGGGCTAAATATTAATAGTAACTTATAATGGAAGGATCACATAACTGAAATTAAATGTAAAATCTTACCATTTATAGGTGTCTTAAGAAGAGTAGCACATATATTACCTCAAAATCTGAGTATGAATTTGTACTATAGCTATATCCACTCTAACTTATTATATTTGATCCATATTTGGGGTGCTGCAAGTTCTGAGCATATTAAGGACTTGCAAATAATACAAAATAAAGCTCTGAAAGCTATCAAACGACTTCCCGTGCTAACCCCTACTAAAGTTCTATATGATGATAGTATTCTTCCAGTAACTTACTTGATTGACTATGAGTATGAAATGACAGTATATAAAATCAGGCATAATCTATTGAAGTGTAATGTACATCTTTCCACAAATTTGTCTGTGACTGATAGAACCACCAGGCAATCATTTGATTATCATCTTCCAAATTATAAATTTTCGAGTACCCGAAATAGCATATTTTATAGAGGTTTAGATATATTTAATCGATTGGATGATGATAAAAAGGACATTAAAATTTCAAAATTCAAAACTTATATTAAAAACAAACTATACATAAAGTTCATTAATCAGAACAATATTTCTCATCAATAATATTAATTAGAGTCCATGATTTTTTAGTCTTGTTTTATAAATTGTTATTTTCTATAAACCAGTTTGGTTTACTATAATGTTTGTTGTTGTTTTAATTGTATGTCATTTTTGTTAAGTGAACATAAATTTATTTGTTCTCGTATATGCGAGTGTATTAAACTTAATATAATAAATTAAATTTATATTTCAGTTTATATTTTTATTTAATATTGAAATTGAATTTAATTTAACAATATTGGAAATTCTTCTGTATATTATAATATTTTCCTGTATAAAAATTGTACTAAATTTTTTCTAGGAAAATAAAAGATAAATTAAAAAAAAAATGGACCACTATAAAATTTAACTCAGATGTTAACGCTCCGGTCGGTCACAACACAATACGTGTGGAGGGAATAAACAATGAGGTCTTTAAATCGTTGAGCTTTTGCTGTTAGCAAAATTTTGACATATGAGATTTTATCATCATTTTTAGACTGCACAGTTAAAACGTTTTAACGCTAAATTTATTTCTTCCAAAATACTTAATGTTTACTTCAAATTTCGCTTCTAAATTTCTTCGAATAACCAACAGATTTGGATTTTTCAATTTCGAATTATTTTAATATATGGAACCAAATTTTAGAATCGAATTTTCGTTTTACAAATATGAAATGTTCAAAACTTCAAATACTTGTTTAATTGTTTCAATTCAAATTTCAAATTTTTGGTGTTGCGCCTAAATTTAAAACTTGTATAAACCGATTGCCTTTAAATTGAATATAGGACCACCAAATAAATGGTTCAACTTGAAAATCAAAATTAAAGTTCTTACTTCAAATTGTATAAATTTAGGAAATAAGGATTTTTTGATGATGTAGAAATTTTCAAGTATTTGTGCGATCTGTTGTTTTTTTTAACGTCTAGGACTATGGACCGACCATTGTGTACTCTATCTCCTTGTAAATCCAATTTGACCATATTTATGCCCCACAAATTTGTGATTTTGGGATCTGAGTTAAAAAAATATATATTTCTCTGATAATATTTCCGTGCACTGGGGTCATTTTTGTTCTATAGCCCAAAATTCACAATGTACTATAAAAAATCAATTGTAGCTTATCTTAAATCGCGTGATAATTTTTTCAAATATTTTTTTATTCTAAAGAAACTCAATCCCTGCACCGTATTGATAATTTTAGGGTATCAAAATAGGTTGATGCAACCAACAATCACTTAAAAATGGAGGGATCCTTTAAATGCGAATGCTAACGACCATGAGTTGTTCAAATTAAAACTCGGTAATTTATTTAATTTTCAATTAGATGATACTGAAAACTACTTTTGCAGAGTTAATTCAAGGGCAAATAAACAAAAAACAAGTATATCAAGTATATCCATTGAACAGTTCATTCAAATATAACAGTACAAAGCAGGCAGTAATGCGTTACATAACTAAACATGAGCTTATTTTTCTGCGTCAGTTATGTCCAGCCCAGCAGATAAAATATTAATATAAACCATCGGTTTATATCTGTACACTGGACAGTTCTACATTCAAGGGAAGGAGACTGACGTTCTAAAAATTGTATATTGCTCAACAAAATTAATAACCATATTGCCGAACAATAAATAACAATTTCACTGCTGCAAGGCACTAATTATTGAAAGAATATTTGTATTATCACCTCTATACACATTTCTTTTATTCTCTCTAATTTTAGACAAATTTTGAATCTTATTACCTCAAATTTGTTTTGGTTTATAATCAATAACATGGAACCACAGATAAATTTAAATGCCGAGCCAACTGAGAGAAACAGGTGCTTAAGAAGATAGGCATTTCGTAGGAACGCAGATTGGGGTGGAATTGCAATATATGTTATTGGCTCTATTGTTGCAATAGACAAGGAACAATATTGCAAGCGATACTAGCTTTACTGTGGTTGATCTTCCATTTTGTCACAGTAAATTAATTAGCTTATACTGTACTAATAAATGCACAGATCAAGATTTCTTCTACGCCTTTAATTATTTATTAGTGAAATATCACATGTCAATGCAATTGGGAGACTTTGTTTAACTTAAATTAAAATAAGATAACTCAACAATGTAAGTAACGCCCTCGGTACTTGATCATATTATCACCGACCTGATTTAATCAGTCTTATTGACTCCTCTGATTTTGATGATAGAATTATACTGACTTAATGCTTGAAGTAAACAAGACAGCGATGAAATTTCAAGTGAATATAGGGGCAACAGTGTCCCTAGTCGGGTTTTGTGGGTACTGTCAACTCGGTAGCCCACCTTGTTCCCCAGCTTCGAAAATATTGAAAGTTTACGGCGGAAATGAACTGTCCGTGCTCGGTAGCATTCGAGCAAACGTTCGTTGGAATGAGGTCGACCTTACGTTACCACTGCTAGTCGTTAATAGTGATACAGAAAATAACATATTGGGTTTGGATTGATTCGATGCTTTAAGGTTTCACATTAGACCATCAGTTAAGCAAACATCAGTAGTTAAAAGCGGAGGCTCCCAAAAAGACTTTTACGAAGCGAAATGGAACGCTCAGGATTTGTGGTGAATGTGGATCGGTACCCGATTCCCAGAATAGAGGAGCTATTCCATAAGCTTCAGGGAGGACAATTTTTTACAAAAATAGATTTAACGGAGGCATATTTGCAAATTCCATTGGATAACGAAGCCAAGAAACTCGCTGTGATTAACACCTCTTTTGGATTATTCCAATATGAGAGATTACCTTTCGGGGTCTACGGTGCACCGGGCATTTTCTAAAGATACATGGAACAATTATTAATGGGATTGCCCTATTGTGGAATTTATTTGGACTATTTAATTATAACCGGACGCGACAATATCGAACACTTGCACAACCTTGAGGAGGTGTGTAAAAGGCTAGAAGAGAATGGGTTACACTGCAAAAGAGATAAATGTCAATTCGCTGTCACTGAAGTCGAATATCTGGGGCATGTTATCAATTCAAAAAGCATTCGGCCATCATGAAAACGAGTTAAGGCTATCGAATACTTACAACGTCCAATAAATCTTAAAGAATTGGAAGCTTTCATGTGAATAATAAACTACTACAATCGGTATATACAAAATTTTTCACAATTAGCGGCTCCATTGAATCGGTTGAGGGCCAAGAATGTTAATTTTGTTTGAACCGATGAACAGGAAAGAGCTTTCATTCAACTGAAACAAGTGATTATTAAACACACACAGTTAGTACAATTTAGAGAGGACTGCAATATAATGTTAGCCACAGATGCATCGTCACATGGAATATGGGCTGTAATATCACATACCATATTTATACAGACGGCTCCGAACAGCCTATTGCATTTGCCTCGAAATCACTAACAGAGAGTCACAAAAACTACAGTCAAATATGGTCGGCAGTTCGTACTGGTAACAGACCATAAACCGCTCACGACAATTTCCAGCCCAAATAAACAGTTGCCAGAGATGACAATTTAGCGTTTACAACGATGTGCTATTACGCTAATGAGTTACACACACACTATTCGGTGTAGACCAACCGATCGAAAGAAGGGTCAGGTTTGGAAGTTGAATAAATCTATATGTCGTTATTGGACGAATTTCCGGTTAATGCAAAATTAGTGGCTGAACATACACTCCAGGATCAGCATCTACGAAAGATTTCGGAATTTGTAGGGAAGGGTTGGCCTGAAAAGTTAGGTTGCAATGGGATCGATTTGTTACCTTATTTCCGTAGGATGTTTTCTTTAAATTTAAGTACTAAAGTTCTTCTGTCACAGGCTGATCAACCGCGAGAATTAGTGCCATAAACTATACAAGCCAGGGTACGCCAAATGCGGCGCCTGGGTCATTGGAGAATAACTCGCATGAAACAATTGGCCCGCCGATTTTTGATGGTCACGGATTGATCAACACTTTTAAGAAGTCGTTGCGGGTTGTATAGTGTGTCAGTCGCAAGCAAAACATTCGCCACGTGAGTTTACAAGTTGGCCAACTCTAGTTGCTGCCTGGTCTCGAATTCATGTAGACTATGCGGGTCCATTTTTATCAAGGATGTGGCTGATTGTAGTAGATGCATTATCTAATTTCCCTTTTGTTATAAAGATGTCATCGTCAACATCCGAAGCGACCATTCATGCTTTGAAAACCATTTTTGCTATCGAGGGTTTGCCACAAACCATTGTGTCCGACAACGGAACACCTTTCGTTTCTCAGGAGATTCAAGATTTTTGTGACTGCAATTCAATCAATCACTTAACTACGGCACTTTTTCACCCCGCCTCAAATGGAGAAGCTGAACGTGCCGTGCGTACCTTTAAAACCGCATAATTTAAAAACCTGGAGAGTTGCACGAATAATGAGATGCCGCTTTTGGTTGACTTGTCGACATATCATTCCACCCCGGATAGTTTAGGAAAGTCACCCGCTGAATATTTGCATGGTAGACCGCAGAGAACGCTTCTATCAGCTATGCAACCAAGTGACAGGAGATTCGAAGAAATTGGGATAAAACCGACCAGTTACGAAAACGAGCTGTTATGTCACCTATCGGGAACCGTTTTGGTGATGAAGGTTCAAGAGTCATCGGTCAAAATGAACACCGTCACCAGGGACAGGTAAATAGAACGGATGTACAGTTTATTCGTTTTTCTTGTAGCCTACCTAGCCCGTCCGTGTCTACTCGTTCTGCAGGCAGTCCGCAAACACCGTCAGCTGTGAGGCGATCTAAGCGCTCACGGTTCCTACCAGCCAAGTTTAGACCGTGAGGTATTGTCTTAAATTAAGTGTGAGGGAATTTTATATCCGTGCCGATATCGTATGGTTCTCCACTGTATATTAATTTCCTCTACTGTACCATTAACGTGTCGTTTACCATTTTCATGTTATATAATTTCACTTTGGTATTCGTCCATTATATTGTGTGCGCTCGACTCATCAACAACGTGTCCGGTTACCTTTTTATAATCAGTGCTGTAAAAGTAATTGTCTACAATAAAGTCATTATTATAATAAAGTGTTTTTGGTGTTTATCAATAATCCTCCTCCATCCATTATATATTTCAAAAGTCAATAGGACTAAACGGTTGGCGCTTTCCGTTCTCAATTCACTATGTTACTCTTAATATCAATTTTAACAGTGGCGTGTCTGAATGTATCTACCGCATGTAAAGTTTATATAATTATTTTAAACGTCTGTGAGCTAAGAGCTGGCACTGCAATCATAATTTGGTTAACCATTTAAATTGATTACCAAGCAGTACTCATATAAATAAAACAAATTAGGAAAAATCAAGATGAATTTTTCTTTCACCCTATATATAAGTTTTCAAATGCTCCACCGAAACTAAATTTCAAATTTTATTCACATTATGATTAACTGATAGCTAAGACACTACTATTTGAGTTCAAACAACACGTTACTGCAAGTTGACTCTATGGTAAACAAATTTGAAATCTATACATGGGTTTCAATAAACATGCTACGAGAAAAATCAAAATCCAAGGTTGAGTATGTCTGCGACATTCTCTATAAGAATATTCTTAATTGGACTTTGATAAAAACGGCTTTGCCTTGGACTTTGGAGATTATCATATTTATGCTCTATACCTTTATATCCCATTTACTAATACTTAAGGTAACAACCCTAGCTGAAATTCAAAATTGAATCAATTATTTTTATTTACATACTATTTGCATACATAGTAATATTGAGGAAAATGTATTTTAATTAAATTTTTATTTCAACTGCAAATATATATGTACACATATGTAGAATGAAATCAATAAATCAAAAAAGACATTCTACAAAGTGATAATAAATCAATAAATTGAAATATTCTTTGTATTGTATATCGAAATTACCAGAAAATAATGTAATCCCAAAAACGAATTTTTCAGATCTTTATAAAAGCATATGAAAAATAATTTAATTTAAGCACAAACAGACACACAAATAATTCAAATATGGTACCTTAAAAACTTTGACATTATATTCTCTTATTAATCGAATCTAATTTGTTAGATGTACATATAAAATAGTTTTGTTCGTCGATTTTGATTACCAATCAATATTTATACTAGTATATACCTATTTTGGTATTATTTATATTTTGTATGTCTAACACAACATAAAAATCATTTATTGATTAATTACCACTCAGGTACAGACGAATATGTCTATTTACTTATAGGTACGTTTATTATTGTTTCTATATACGAGTATGTACGAAATATCCACATATTTTTTATGTTTATTTACAAAAAAAAAACTGTAATAAAATATTTATGGTGATTATTGAATTCTCTATGAGTTTACTTTTTTTCCATTAATTGATAATGGGGTTAAAGGTTTACAATTTATTACACATTTTTTGGATTTCGAAAATGGATTTGTTGCTAATCTTATTGATTTCTTTGGTTCGTACTATTGAAAGTTATCTATGCAAAGCTTATTTATTTAATAAATTGTACTTATAAGTGGATTTATAGGGTAACGAATGTGGGCGATTTGTTTAGCCGTGGTTTTCAATATTTTTTTTTTAACAATTTTGTCCGACATTTTTATTATACTTATTATTAGAAAATGACACTTCTATTTTAGTTTGGCATGAAATGGTGTGGTAGGTAAATTTATGGTTATTCTATTGGTTAAACGTGGAACAAGTGAACCGCCTTAATAGCATTTCTCTTCCGCCTGATATATATTTTAAACCTGAAAAAATTTAGTGCTTGAGATAAATCACAAACTAAAAAATATGTCTGTCTTTAAAACTAGCTCGAGCTCTGCTAGTGCTGTGATTTAAATTTAGTTTAGTAATTTAATTTGATGATATTCAGATATCGTCGTCCCAGGACTAGATTACGCTAACCACCAAATTGACATTTTCCGGGTTTTGACGGTTTCTTAGGTTTCAAACCATCCTCTTTCGTTTGCGCGTATATACGTTTTAATCAGACTACCCGTTGCTGAGGAAACTGGTGTTGTGTTTTCCGCTATCCACCATTTTCAACAATTTGTAGCGACTAAATTACGCCAAATCCTGTTTAACGCTAACTCCAATTTGGTTTTTCTGATTTTTGCACTAAGTATATTATATAATCTAATTTCACAAAATCAAAACACGCTATGATTTATTTTGCGCTATCTCCAAAAGTTGAAAACCTCACAATAATTATTGTTTAACAATTAAACGAATTTTTAAGCTAACCCCATGAAAATCATTTCCAAAGCAAATTACGCTAAAGCATATTTTACGCTAACTCCACTTAGGTTTTTCTGATTTTAGCACTAAATGCATTACAATTGAATTTTTTTAGGCGAACTCCAATTTACATTGTTTTTTAGAAAAGCGATATCGTCGTCCCAATGTGACTAAGTCAAACCGTTAAAATTAATCGATAAATTATTTAAGTGTGGTTAAATATTGTTTATTGTAACATTAAATTAAACAATTGTGTTTTTATTTAATAAGCTATATTCGAAACAAAATTTAAATACGCTATATCCAAACTCAAATGAAGTTCTGTTGGTATTTTTATTGAGTTTATTCAGCTATATCCAGCCGTTGATATAGTTTTCGAGTTTTTGTCATTAATTTTATCTGTCTACACAAACTAAATTCTATATAAAAGTGAATTTCAGCTCGAAAAAAATTTACTTTATAAGAGAAATTTGAAAGAGTGGGTCATAAAACACGTGATTAGATTTGTTTCCGTAAATTATTTCCTAGTTTTGAATTTAAGTAAAAATGGATGGCTGTAAATTCAAACCAATCCAAAATCGTGATAAAAGTAGTTCACCTGTACCAGAATTTGATGTTGATTAAATGAGGTAAGTGTCAGAAAATGAGTAACTAAAATTTAATTAAATAACCTCCTTTACGGTTACTTTAGAGCGTTTCGTTCATTTGAAAATTTATTGAATGTGTTTGATGAAAATGATGGTTCAATGCATACCTCATGTACCATAATCCCAGCAACAATTGTAAATAGTCAAGGTTCGGTGAGCCCGACTATATAGCTTATAAGTGTAAATCAAACTTTGTTGAATAAGGCACAACAGCACGATTGTTCAATGCGTTCTCCATGCACTATAATTCCACCAACACCTGAAAATAATCAAAATTCGGTGAGCCCGACAATGAAACTTATAAGAGAAAATGAAGATTTTGATTCCAGGGGACGCTTGTGAAGTTTAACCTAAGTTAGAACTAAACCAACAAAAACAACAGAATATGTAAAAGTACTAGTAAAAATGAAAATCATGACATTTAGGCGAACATTTCACAATACATAATTTGAAAGCTTTTATTTATTTTTTTAATAAAGTTTAAATTAAGTTTTATTATATTGAAATCGAATTATTTTATTTAACCAAAAAAATAAGCAGATTAACCTACATAACTACACATCTATAAAATAAATTAATTAGAAAAGTGTGTGACTGTTAAACCACTTTAAAAGAGTATGCTTTTCGTTTAATCAAATTGCAACATTTGGAACATACAATTTAGGATTTTCTTAAGAAAGTCGATATCTTAAGATTTTCCATATTTATCACCAACGCCACTATGATTTTTTGGTAGGTCTAACCTAAGACTATAAGCGTGCCAAACCATTTGAAAAGCTAATGCCTTTCACATGGTTAAATTGTTGTATTTGTAAATTTACTATTTAGGATTTTCTAAAGAAAGTCGATATCTTAAGATTTTCCATATTTATCACCAACGCCACTATGATTTTTTGGAAGGTCTAATCTAAGACTACAAGCGTGCCAAACCATTTGAAAAGCTAATGCCTTTCACATGGTTAAATTGTCGTATTTGTCAATTTACTATTTAGGATTTTCTTAAGAAAGTCGATATCTTAAGATTTTCCATATTTATCACCAACGCCACTATGATTTTTTGGTAGGTCTAATCTAAGACTATAAGCGTGCCAAACCATTTGAAAAGCTAATGCCTTTCACATGGTTAAATTGTCGTATTTGTAAATTTACTATTTATGATTTTCTTAAGAAAGTCGATATCTTTAGATTTTCCATATTTATCACCAACGCCACTATGATTTTTTGGTAGGTCTAATCTAAGACTACAAGCGTGCTAAACCATTTGAAAAGCTAATGCCTTTCACATGGTTAAATTGTTGTATTTGTAAATTTACTATTTAGGATTTTCTTAAGAAAGTCGATATCTTATGATTTTCCATATTTATCACCAACGCCACTATGATTTTTTGGTAGTTCTTATCTAAGACTACAAGCGTGCCAAACCATTTAAAAAGCTAATGCATTTCACATGGTTAAATTGTCGTATTTGTAAATTTATTATTTAGGATTTTCTTAAGAAAGTCGATATCTTAAGATTTTCCATATTTATCACCAACGCCACTATGATTTTTTGGTAGGTTTAATCTAAGACTACAAGCTTGCCAAACCATTTGAAAAGCTAATGCCTTTCACATGGTTAAATTGTAGTATTTGTAAATTAACTATTTAGGATTTTCTTAAGAAAGTCGATATCTTAAGATTTTCCATATTTATCACTAACGCCATTATGATTTTTTGGAAGGTCTAATCTAAGACTACAAGCGTGCCAAACCATTTGAAAAGCTAATGCCTTTCATATGGTTAAATTGTCGTATTTGTAAATTTACTATTTAGGATTTTCTTAAGAAAGTCGATATCTTAAGATTTTCCATATTTATCACTAACGCCAGTATGATTTTTTGGAAGGTCTAATCTAAGACTACAAGCGTGCCAGACCATTTGAAAAGCTAATGCCTTTCACATGGTTAAATTGTCGTATTTGTAAATTTACTATTTAGGATTTTCTTAAGAAAGTCGATATCTTAAGATTTTCCATATTTATCACCAACGCCACTATGATTTTTTGGTAGGTCTAATCTAAGACTACAAGCGTGCCAAGCTATTTGAAAAGCTAATGCCTTTCACATGGTTAAATTGTCGTTTTTGTAAATTTACTATTTAGGATTTTCTTAAGAAAGTCGATATCTTAAGATTTTCCATATTTATCACCAACGCCACTATGATTTTTTGGTAGGCCTAATCTAAGACTACAAGCGTGCCAAACCATTTGAAAAGCTAATGCCTTTCACATGGTTAAATTGTCGTATTTGTAAATTTACTATTTAGGATTTTCTTAAGAAAGTCGATATCTTAAGATTTTCCATATTTATCACCAACGCCACTATGATTTTTTGGTAGGTTTAATCTAAGACTACAAGCGTGCCAAACCATTTGAAAAGCTAATGCCTTTCACATGGTTAAATTGTCGTATTTGTAAATTAACTATTTAGGATTTTCTTAAGAAAGTCGATATCTTAAGATTTTCCATATTTATCACTAACGCCATTATGATTTTTTGGAAGGTCTAATCTAAGACTACAAGCGTGCCAAACCATTTGAAAAGCTAATGCCTTTCATATGGTTAAATTGTCGTATTTGTAAATTTACTATTTAGGATTTTCTTAAGAAAGTCGATATCTTAAGATTTTCCATATTTATCACTAACGCCAGTATGATTTTTTGGAAGGTCTAATCTAAGACTACAAGCGTGCCAGACCATTTGAAAAGCTAATGCCTTTCACATGGTTAAATTGTCGTATTTGTAAATTTACTATTTAGGATTTTCTTAAGAAAGTCGATATCTTAAGATTTTCCATATTTATCACCAACGCCACTATGATTTTTTGGTAGGTCTAATCTAAGACTATAAGCGTGCCAAACCATTTGAAAAGCTAATGCCTTTCACATGGTTAAATTGTCGTATTTGTAAATTTTCTATTTAGGATTTTCTTAAGAAAGTCGATATCTTAAGATTTTCCATATTTATCACTAACGCCAGTATGATTTTTTGGAAGGTCTAATCTAAGACTACAAGCGTGCCAAACCATTTGAAAAGCTAATGCCTTTCATATGGTTAAATTGTCGTATTTGTAAATTTACTATTTAGGATTTTCTTAAGAAAGTCGATATCTTAAGATTTTCCATATTTATCACTAACGCCAGTATGATTTTTTGGAAGGTCTAATCTAAGACTACAAGCGTGCCAAACCATTTGAAAAGCTAATGCCTTTCATATGGTTAAATTGTCGTATTTGTAAATTTAATATTTAGGATTTTCTTAAGAAAGTCGATATCTTAAGATTTTCCATATTTATCACCAACGCCACTATGATTTTTTGGTAAGTCTAATCTAAGACTATAAGCGTGCTAAACCATTTGAAAAGCTAATGCCTTTCACATGGTTAAATTGTCGTATATAAATTTACTACTTAGGATTTTCTTAAGAAAGTCGATATCTTAAAATTTTCCATATTTATCACTAACGCCAGTATGATTTGGCCATAGTGGGGTTCTTGCTTAATATCGAAAATCTTAAGTTATTGAGTTTCTTAAGAAAATTGTAATAGGTCTGTACAGAAATTTGTAATTTTAAATATGTGAAAGCCATTAGCTTTTTAAATGGTTTGGTAGTTTTGTAGTCCTATTATGGACCTATCAAAAAACCATAGTGGGGTTCTTGCTAAATATCGAAAATCTTAAGTTATTGATTTTCTTAAGAAAATTGTAATATGTATTTAATTTGATAAAATAAAGTAACGTTTTTATTATATTTTAATTCTGAATATTAAATTATATTTGCCTAAATGATGACCGACTAACTATTAATACTACCTTCTGACTAATACAATCACAAATATTTAGATTTAGTATAAACTTCATAAAACATATATGACGTGTGAAGTTTGTCCTAAGTTGGCACTAATTTTTTTTTTTTTTTTTTAGTTCTATTCTAGTTCCAACTTCACACGCATTTTCAGGGGTATAATTTTCAATTCCAAATATTTGGATGTATTATCTAAGTTCTCTTGCAATTTATAGAATCATCGGTTCTTGATTCGGACGCCGACCCTGAATACTTTCCACCTGATCCTGAAAGAATGATTGATGATGTCTTGCTTAATGGTAAGAAACTTGTGAAATTGAATGTTATGACTAACTTTGCTAATAATCTTAGATGTACCAGGTTGCTCTAAAACATTGACCAGAAAAAAAATTAAGTGTCCTGAAGAATGGAAAAAAAATGTAAGAACGGTAAAATCTCAGAGAGGGGACCAATTTACTGATTGTTTGGGAATAAATCGTAAACGACGAGAAATAAAAATGGGCTGTGGGGAAGCTTGTGCATATGGCTGCCATGAAGAATTTAATTTGTCAGAGAGAACATTCATATTTGACAATTTTTGGCAATTAAGTTCAAAATCTAAAGGCGAATTTTTCGGCAATTTAGTGTTTAAGGTTCCAGTAGAGCGATCAAGAACCACTAATAACAACTCTCGCAGAAAGAATACGTTCATCTACCATTTTCTAAAAGCCGGTAAACTGAAGAGAGTCTGCCAATTGTTTTTTACCAGTACATTGGATATAAATAAAACGAGAATTCATTACTATTTCGCACAACTAATAGATCCAAATACTACTACATCAAAATCCGCAGCTAAAGGAAGACACAAGAAGAACGAATTGCCACCAAATAAACTGGATGAAGTTGCAAGTCATATCAGTGAATTTGCAACAATGGATTCCCATTATTGTCGTTCCTCATCTACCAAACAGTATTTAGAACCAAATCCTAGTATAAGGAAAATGTACGAATTATATTGCAACGAAATAGGAGAGGATATATTTGAGACGAAATTTAATTTGGCTTTCTTTGTTCCTAAAAAGGACTTGTGCAACAAATGTGAAGAGCACAAGACGAAGGTGAATAACGGTGAAATATTGAGCGAAGCAGAAAAAAATGAATTTTCGAATCATATGCAAACCAAGTTGGCCGCGAAAGCGGAAAAAGATGTCGACAGAACAAATTGTGAGCCGAATACTCGAATCCTTGTCGTTGATTTGCAAAACTTTTATGCATTACCCAAAGCAAATATCAACTGTTTTTATTATAAAAGAAAGCTGCTATGTTTCAATCTTACTGGGTGCTGTCAGGATAATAGAACTACCTATTGTAGTTTCTGGAATGAAACAATGCAAGGACGAGGTGGAAACGAGTTAGCGAGTGCTTTTGTGAAAATTTTGCAAGCAGTGATGTCAGATTTTCCACAAACAGAAAGAATTATTATTTGGACCGATTCATGCTTTCCACAGAATCGCAATTCCCTAAGTTTTTTAAAATTCATGAAGGAAAATCCTCATGTGAAGTTAATCGAGCAGAAATTTTCAGAACCCGGGCACTCTATGTTGCAAGAAGTTGACGCTGTTCAAAGTACGTTAGAAAAGTACTTGAGAAATATGGAAATCTTTAGTCCAATTGGATTAGTACGGTTACTTTCTAATGCTAAGTTTCCCAAAGTAACGTTGAAAATAATGCAAACGCAACCTAGCGATTTCAAGCACTACAGCCAAGCGATCCAAAAAATTTAATTTTTCTTGCATTCCGTTTACTAAAGTACGACATATGAAGTACGAATCACGTAATATAATGAATATTTCATATAAGCGGTCATTTAAAGATGATTTTAATACGGATTCTATAACTAAATCAACAAGTTCTCGAAGGGCCAGACAAAAGGACCCATTACCGTATATTATACAAAATGGGCTCTTATACTGAAACTTAAAATTATTTATCAACGAATTTTAATTTTATTTATATTTTTAACGAATGAAATATTATAATTTTTTAGCATTATATTTTCTATTTTGGAATAAAATATGATTTATTTTCAGTAATTGAATTAAATTACTAGCAATTCTGGTATTCTTTTTTAAAAAAAGATAATCCAAATGAACCAAATCAACAATGCATCAAAACAAACTAATACCATTTAGTTAATGTCGTAAATTAGATAATTATAACCTGCTAAACTTTAATTTTTGTTTTCTCAAAATAGTGGTTTTGGCGCTTAGCGTAATCTAGTCCTGGGACGACGATATTTTTCCATATTTAATATAATATTTGAAGGAATCAAAATTTATGAACCTGACATCTTATTAGATGTTAGTGAGAAATGAGATAAAGTAAAAAAAAAATTATTTGAGAAATGAGATCTGGGAAATGGGAAATGAAAAATGAGCATTGAGAAGTAACCAACGAGAACTAAAAAGGTAGAATGAAGTACGAAATACGAGATCAAGAAATGAGAAATGAGAAATGTTAAATGATAAATGAGATATTACGTATGAGAAAAGTAAAATAGGATGCGGCATAATAAAAAGAACGATCGAAGCGTGGTGCCATTTTCTTATTTAAAGACGTTTCTCTTTCCGGTTTTAATTTTTGTAGAGTGCAGAGGCGTACAATTCCTTATGGAGCAACATATCCCAAAAGACCGAATAGAAATGATTGTGTTTTATGGAAATACAAGAAAGCATGCATCGCAATAAATTGAAGAAATGAAGAACTTAATTATGAGCCATGAAGCGCAAAAGGGTCATTACCGGCGAACCGAAAACCCTTAAACTATTTACGGCAAAACGCAATTGGACAAAAAAGCGACTCTCTTGCGAGCGATTACTTAATTAAATGCAGCGGGGACGAGGCTGTTATTATCAAAGGTGACGAATTTGGTGTGGAAGGCCTTAAGATCGAGGCCGCTAGACCTTTTATCCTGCGACACTATCTAAAAAGTAAGGTCATCGTTCATAGTTTGTTGTTGATTTGAGAACCAACATTCGACAAGAAGCTGCCAACATTATGACCGAAAATATGCGACATGTCATAAAAAGTTTTCAAAAACGAGAAGTCAATGTTAGAGGCCATTTACCGAACATAATCTTTCAAAAATTAAATAAAACGAATTTTAATAAGCAGTTTTGAATAATTTTTTTCTACTTTTTCAAGAAACAAATCATTACTTTAAATAAGGGCCACCATTGACTCAGTACGTAATTCATACAATACTCGTATTTCCATTTCTTATTTCTCCAAACTCATTTTACAATTATTATTATTTTTCCTTTTATCTCATTCCCCTGATTTCCCATTTTTCATTACCCATTTCTTAATTTTTGTTTTCTTAAATTTAAGCATTTCTCATTTCTCTCGTCTCATTTTACCTTTCACATTTCTAACTTCTCGTTTCTCTTAACTCATTTCATATTTGTCATTTTTCATGTTTTTAATTTCAAATTTCAATTTACACTAAAATTCCGTTTCCTTTCTCATTTCTAATTCTGAATTGAAAACCTATTTCTCATTTCTCACTATTGATTCCTTATTTCTTGTTTTTTTTTTTTTTTTTAAATGAGAGTCTTTTTCTTTTTCCCCATTTCTCGTTATGGAATAAAATTCGGGTGACCATTGCCGATCAGTGAAAATATATTCAAATGATAGAAAAGTTTCTATTCTAATCTAGTTACTCAGTTTCACTTTTTTTATTACACAAACTTAACTTATAGCCGGTATTACACTGTGAATAAATAACTGAACTGACTTCAAGTCAAAAGAGGACAAAAAAAACTAATCCATTGTGACATAGAAAAAGCAATATTTTTTTTTTATTAAGATTTTATGGTTATATTTTAACATCAAACAAAAACATAACCAACCATTATTAAACAAATTAAGTATTAGCATTAATTCGATTATTTTCACATCACAAAATTATCTTAAAAATTAAGAATATCAGAATTATTATTTTTCGAAAATTTTCCGTCAAAAAAATCCAGTGTGTGCGAGAAATATTTTTCATCGTATACAAAATTTATGCAGATGTGTTAGTTGAAGTGATCTCGATTTGATACTTTTTGACCATAATTATGGCGATCTACACACATTTTATGTAAGTCAAATCTTGACTGACTTCGTTTTGTGTTTTGTTCACACAAACACCGATTTTATATTTTTATCTCCATTTAGTTTGACTGATAAACTTTTATTCGCAATGGAATTCATGATTATGTAAGCGGATATGAAAATTGAAAGAAAAAACAAAAATTTGTTTTTTGTTTTCAAATAAAATTGTTAAATTTTTGAAGAATTTGGGGAAATTGGAATAGAATTAGAGTTATGCGAATGATTATAGTATGACTGAGTTATGGAAATGGGGAAAATTGTTTTGTGGAAACGTCTTTAAATTAATGATACATAATTGTGATTTATGTCGAAGGCAGGTGGACTTATAATTGGAAATATGGCTAATTTGCTTGGAATAAATATTTTGGTGGTCCAATTCAAAGCGAGACTTATTTCAGGATAACCTTACATTTGATAGGAATTTTTTGAACTAAAATAAATTTTAAAACGAAAAGACATGCGTTAGGTTTTTGAATTAGTTATTCAATGTATCAGAAATGTTATAATGATCAAATATGAAGCTGATTAATTTATATTTTTTGTCTAAAATGCATCTCTGTCTGCAATATATATCGCAAACCATAATCGATTTGTTGGTTGTAGAATTAATTAAAATAATAGAAGCATCGTAATTTAAATCAGAATATAATGAATCTCTCCCAAATATGTCAAGAAAGTCTACAATAAGTTTCCTCGCGAGGTGACTTATTGTACACTTTTAAATAAGTCAGTCTACAGAAAATAAGTCGGAAATTGGACTTCAGCCTACGTATAAAATATGTTTCATAATTGTTTATTTACAGTTTATCAACAGTACTTTTCATTTCAAAAATATTTTTTTTAGAAATATATTTTGAGACTTGTTAAGAAAAAAAATGAATTTAACGGTAAAATGTTGATATTTTGCATAGTGAAAAATTATACGAGCGTATACGTCGGATTTTTTGCAACCGCCGAGCATTTTTAATAATTATTGTTATAATTTATAGTTAAACACAACAACAAAAATAGAGCAAATAATAAGGAGTATAAACCACTCCACGGTTATACAAAATAGTAAGAAAGCTGGGAAAAGAATTATTTTATCAAACATAAATAAAATTAGGTTTCCTTTCGATACATATTTAAAATGTATTGTTAGCTACAAGCAAAAATAACCCCCGGTAATTCGAAAATGAGTGCACAAAAAACTTAGCTTTCAGTGCAATTCCTTTAAATATTGAAAATCGATTTTGCGTAGCATTTTTAACAGTTGTTTTAATATTGGTTTTAAAACATCTCTCGATGTGTGCCGAAAGAGTGTAGTTTGAAAGGGGCAAAAAAAGAAAGAGAATTTGATGGTGAAGAGATTGGTTTATAAGAGGCGCGCGAAGTCATTTTTTAGTATGCTAGAGGAACAGGAAAAATGTGTTTATTTATTTATTTATTTATTTATTTACTAGTTGCCAACAAATTTGATTAGTACACCAATACCGATTCCACTTACACAATCCACTTTGAGCTATATAGCTCATTTATAGCAGATTGTGCAATATGAGGTATGAGTAGTTTTATAGTGTAATAAGATGTAATAGCCATGTCCTGATAGCTCAGCTAACTCTGGATTTCTGGATTTAAGGCATAATTGCAGACCTTCTACTGGCACTTCAGTGATCTACGGCTGACGGTTATCATTTTTCGCAACTCTCACTGCATGGAGCTGTGGCTGCTGCTATTGTTTCTTGCTGAACCATCCACTGCCAATACTTAACCCATTTTGCCATACAACAAATAACACAAGGTAATATTAATATTTCCATGCCGCCACTATTGCTTGGCTTAGTTTTGGTCCACTCGGGGAATTTTATTTCCTCAAATTTGAAAATTTAAATTAAAAAAGAAAAAATTGCAGAAAATAAAATATATAAAACCGACGACGTGAAAGTCTAAGGCAACTTGATTCAATACGAATTCGAACGTATAGGATTCGTATAATGTGAACGTATTCGAACGTATAGTGATTCGTATGTGTTTCTATATATTTGAACAGAAAATGAATTTCCTGCTGTATATTGGCGACTGTACAAACTCCAGCTTTGGTAACCAAAACAAAAATTTGACCATGGTGAGCATGTGTCTAAAATTCATTTTTTTAGTCGAACTTTTGAAAAATTAGAAAGAGGGCTAATTTAATAAAAGACTATTATTGTTTCATGCAATATGTTTATTTTTTTTTTTTTTTTTTCAAACAACTGGTGAATAAATCAGTAGATTTAATTTAAATTCTAAACGATATAAACGATTAGAAAACGGATAGTAGAAAAATAATAAGGCCAACCACAACCCTGTGCTTTAAATTTATAGACATCACACGATTTACAATATCCAAATTAAACCCGGAAATAGTAGCTCGTGGAGAAGTTGCTTATAAATCTGACGTTGGAGCTTCTAAATCAATAGCTAGAAAGGGAAAATATTTGGCCCAAATGAATACTTCCTGTATATACAGTTAAATGAAGCGAGCGTTAAGTGACGTAAGAAATTTTTAATTGAAACATTTTGGAACCAATTGCCTGAAATGCAGGAATTATAATTTAATTCAAACCTAATCAATTTAAATTCTTAAGCTGAATTCTAAACTTATGAAGTGCACAATAATCATGAAGTATTACGCTTTAAATATTTATTTTATTTCTTAAGATATATAATTAAACCTTAAGTTTCTAAATTTAAAAAAAAGCGTGATTACCCACGAAGCGGTTGTGATTAATGTATTAAATAGAAAGTGAAAATTATATTGAGCCAAATTATTTACTTAATTTTCCTGTTTTAGTCAGAAATGTTTTATTGTTACCAACCTAAAATAGGGGGTCCATTCAACATGGCATATTTCAAAACGGAATATTTAAACACTATGGCATATTTCAAAACAGAATATTTCAAAAGACATATGGTACATTACGGCGTATGGTATGCTATAGAATATTTTAATAAGGCATATTTCAAAACGGCATTTGGTACAGTACCAACATTTCAATAAAGCAGATGATGCGTTACGGCCTAAGGTACAATATGGCATATTTCATAACGGCATATTTCAATACAGCATATGGTATACTATAGCATTTGATATGTTAAGGAATATTTCAAAACGGGATATTTCAGTACAGCATATGGTACCCTTTGGCATAGGGCACACGATAGCATATTTCAATATGCCATATATGTGGCGTGTTCTTAAAATTGTGGTTGAACAATAAAAATTGCGTTGTTCGCACTTTATTTGTACGAATAAATTAATTCACTCGATTATACACACAATATCACAATGTATTTATTTGTGATAATTTATGTTATATTGGCACTATAAATTTGACTTTAACACACCACACTTTGTACGACTAATATTCTTACCGTGCACTGGTTTTTGTGTCGTTACCACCGGAATACCAGAACGAATGCCTTTTTGTATCTAAAACTTTTTTATTATTTTTTTTTCTTGAACTGTAATATGGGCGCTCGGCTCGATATTTTCTTTATATTCCGAGTGTATCAAAAATATACTGTAAAGCGTCATCTGTTAATGGGTATTTTATTTTGTAGTCAGCTTACGTAATATAACGAAACATAAGCTGACTATCATTGACGCTACATATAGTACAATATGGTGGCATATTCTAAACCTTTGGTAATTTTTAACTGATTATAACGTGCAATGAAAATGGAATACTAAAATGGATTTTAGACGAAGTTCTGAAATATGACCAATTAGGGTGAAACCTAGCTATTGATTAACCCATTTTTTTTCTATAGAACTTGGTTGTCTTAACCGATTATAATGAAATTCGAAATAAACGATGGAAATGGGATTCTAAAACGGATTTTAGATGAAGTTCTGGAATATAGCCAATAAGGATGGAATTCAACTATTTCTCAACCGATTATTACGAAATTGAACAAGTGCGATGGGAATGGGATTGTATGTAAAATGGTTTTAACCTTCAACTAAAAAGTTACTCTATACTTCTGAAATTGCTCTTTAACTATTGGAATTTTTTTTCGCTTAATAAAATTTTACTTCACTTAATCAAATTAAATGTATTCTTTCAAATGGGAATAAGAATATTGGTTTAGAAGATACAATCTGAAACTGCTTAATATCTATAATATTAACGGTGATTAGCTAATATGCGTATTAATTCGCCGATTTCTTATTTTATTTTTGTAATTATTGTTTTTATGGCCGTCTTTTAATTTTTATTTCTGTTTTTATTTTTTACCGAACTAATGGTGAATAGCAGATGTTTTATTGCACAAATATTTACAGTTAGTAACCACTTTGCAGTTTTGTGATTATTTAAAAGAAAAAAAAACAATGTCGAAGTACAGCAGAAACACTAACTGAACGTAAAATTTATTTATTGTCCATTTATTCGAAGCCACGTCTTCTGTGAGTATCCGGGTATCCCTGGTATCGACTTGTTTTTGGGGAGGTTGAGTTCCAGGCCTCCTCATCTCCCAACGCCTGTTTCCCTGATTTTGCTTATTACAAAGGTGGCAATTTGACCTGATAACATTGGGAGCACCACAACCGAAGCACTGTCTTGGATTATTAAGATTCCTCGAGTTATATGAATCACTAAAGGCAGCTTGATTTCCTTGGCTAGAATAGTTATTATCTTGATAACCCGTGCTCGTCATGCCATATATTCCATCACGATATTCAGGTTCCAAATTACACGGAGAATGACTGATCGGAACGAATTGATTATGGTTCATGCGAACCTCCAAACCGTTTTGTTGCTGCGATGATTCATAGATCACGTCTTTATAGTTTTTAGAATCAATACCCGCCGAATCTCTATTTTTACCAGTAGGATATTCGTAAGCGGTTTTATCATCGACACACTCATTAACTTGTCGAAACGTTACATGTTTTTCCGATCTGTCAGAACTCAACCGTTTCCAAGTGTCTTCAATTTCGATACATTGACGCACGAATTCCGATATCGAAGAAATTTGTCAACGGGCAATTTTGTATTGTAGAGCGCTATGCATATTTATTTTCAATATGAAGAAGAGGTCTGAATCAGGGAGGGGTGAAATTAAAGCTAGAGTTGCATCTATTACTCTTGAATGAAAATCAATAAAACTCTCGTTAGATTTTTGTCGCATAGCAGCAATTGATTGTTTAATTTCACCATCAGATTTTCGATCTTTAAAACGTTCTAACATCGCTTGTTGCAATTCCTCCCAATCAATCCCTTGGTTTCGTTCAAGAAACGACCAGTACCATTGAAATGCACTTTTTCTCAATAATAGATATAATCCATCAACTAGCTGTCCAGGAGAGATGTTATTTGCACTTGCTAAGCGGTTGACTCTATATAAAAACCTCTGAACCGAAATTTCTCCGTTGGGCGAGCCGTCATATTCCACATTCTTCCATTTGTCGATTCCAACTCTGTGGGAATGAATTTGGCTGCAACTAATCGTATTAAAGTTATCCTTATGGTCGTTTGTAGCAGTACCTAGAGGCTCTTCTTGCCTTTTGGGCTTAAGAGAACTAGACTCAATATTTCCCAATTCACTCATTTTCAAGTCCCTAAACGTCTGCTCAACTCCCTGCACATTTACCGTTCCACCATTGTCCGGATTTTCGCTAGTTGCAAATTTACGAACCAGTCCCATCAAATTTTCATATTCCTGAATTGATATAGTTTTCTCCAGAGGATTTCTGGGAAGTGAACTTTCTGGTTTTGATAAATTGTCTTTTTGAACTGTATTCTGAATGTAATTTGAACTGTAGATTCAGAATCCGCGGAATCTATATCTTGAAGGCCAATACTGGATGGACCAGGAATATTTGCTTCATGTACAGCCTCAGTGATAGATTTCTCAAACTCGTCCACTGTGACTTTCGATTCAAGAAATGATTGGATTACGTCTAGAAATTTCTCACATGCCAGTGATAAAGTATTCGCGGCAACCCTGCAGCTTGGAGATGTCTCCATTACACGTTGTAATCGCGAACTAATATGAACTACCCGGGTACTTAAAGTAGCGAGTTTAGTGTTCCTTTCTTCTAATTAGAGCTCAGATATTTTGTGGACCTGGGCTTGGAAATTGGTTAATTTATCGGAACAAATTTTCAATTCCCTTTGAGGAGATTTACGACCAGCTTTATGCATTTTGTTTGGGGGCGCTACCTTTCCCTCTAGTTCCAATTTTAAAATTTTCGCAAGAGATTCAAGCTGTTCCCCGACCGAACCAGAAATATTTCTTAACACACATTCAATCTCTATCTCGTCGGTGCTTAAATATTTTGGATCCATAGCCATTTTGTTATTATTATCGTTAATATTATCAAAAATTCAGAAAACTGTATATAAAAAAAATACAAAATAAACAAATTATAAACGTCTAACCCCAAAATTTGATAAACTAGAATATACCAAAAATAATAATATTTTAAAGAACAGTATTTAATATAAAGTATTGATATTAAATATTCAAAGCAAAACAAAATTGAATAAAAATAATAGTAAATAAAAATTCTAGCAAATATGAATATGCCTAAATAATTATAAAATATGTAAATATGAAATTAGAAAAAATAATTAAATGTCAAAAAATAAATGTTCACTGGAAATGAATTCATCCAACCAAGACCACAAGAGTATTCAAAGGATAAAAATAAAAAATTGTTTCAACATAGGTATACATAGAGTTAAATGACGATAAACATAATTGCCTTCTTTCATAACAACTTTCAAAATTAAAATAAACGGTTATTACCGGGACGAGGTCATCCAGAAAACAATTAATGAAACTAACGCGAATTTATGAAAGGCCTTCCTTTTTCTGACAAAAGTACTCTTTGAATTTAATTCTTCACAACGTGTTGATAACGGAATACTTCTGCAACAAAAAAAACGCCTGCCATAAACTCAAATAACTGCAAATTATCATGCTTCTAGATCGTATTCAAAAGAAAAAACTTTAAACATTCAAAATGGATATACAATCAAACATTAGAATTTTGCAAACTTTAAATTATATGAAACTGAAATTGAATATAAAAAAATTAATGAAATAAAATGAATTTGTTATTGTGAAAACCTTGTTAAGCATAAAATCAAAATATCGTTAGATAGAACTTATACTAGATTCACAATAATAATAAAAAAAAATCAAATGGAGGAGAAAAAAAATGTTGAAACAATTTTCATCAAATATCTAAGTGCTATTGTACAATTTCAAACCACCCTAAATTTAATTGCTTCCGATTAAAACCAGACGTTTGGGCGCCACTGTAACAGTTTGTTACATCAATAGCCCTTCCTATAGTAATCGTCTAGATTAAACAAGAAAAAATTATTAATCGCACAAACTGCCGCAGACTCCTCTTTGGCTTGATCCATGCAGCTTTTTTCAGCCGGCTAGCTTGCAGTGGCTGGGGGGGTTATTTATGGACCAAAGAAGAGCTTGATGAGCTGCTGATGTTATACTTACAAAAAGAAAAGGTGACATGCCACTGTTGGGTATGGTCAAATCAAATACATCTCCAGTGAATGAGAAAAAAAATTAAATGTACATCATGTATCTCATAACTGAAAAATTAATTAATTAAAATACGATTGAATTTCATTGAATATTTAATAAATCATGCCAAATACTGATTTTATTGAAAAATGAAATTTAATATGCTTCCAAAGAGGAAAAAAATTATAAAAACAAAACAAAGAAAATAATGGTTTTAATTTAGCTTTACAAAATGGAAGCTATACATAAATCTAAGAAACTTATTTTTGGCCATAACAAAAAAATCTATCTTAAAGACGTATTGTAATTAAATGAAATTTTTATAACAATCAAAAATGATAAAAGAAATAATAATAATAATAACAATATAGTAAATAATTATAGAAAAAAAAAATATGAGTACTCATCTACGACGCGTTGTGGATCCAATACCCATAATTCCCGTTTTTCACAACGTAGAAATTATGCCAATTCACGTAATCCCAAAATTGATATCACTTTTATAATTTGCTGATGATGCACAGTAGTATTATCCACTGGTAGCTTAAGTTTTTTTTTATTATTAGTATGTATTCGTTTATGTTATATTTTTTTCATTAATCACTTATTTGGTACATTTGTTTATAACTTAGTTTAATGAAATTTTTTTTTTTTTTATTGAATATTAACTGTTAACTTTAGCCACTTATGTTTTTACCACTAAGATCGTTTTCTATCCACTATTTTTATCCGGTAAAACTATATTAAGCCATTGTCTAAACTTTTCATAAGTTGCACACACACACACACACACACACATACACTCGATATTAGATATCATTCGTTTGCTGTTTTTTTTTTTTTTTTATTATTAATTTTAGGATTTGCCTATTTTTATAACTTTAAAACACTTTTTAAATATTGTTTATTGTTGAACTTGAGTAGTCGCTCAATTCCTATTGCACTTTTTTTTAATTCAAAAAATTATTTTGCATTAATTTGCACCCATAGCCATATTTTCAAAAAAAAACAATTTTTTTTTCATCTGACCACTTTGAATGTCCAAACTCTAATCCTCGTTCGATTTTTTTTTCAGTTAACCCCATAAAAGTTTTTATGATTCTTTTTTTTTTGTAATTGTTATGCCCATTTCTCAGGGATTTAGTACCTATCAACTAGATAATACAATATACAGTCGCTTCATAAAATGTACTATTAGCTAAATTAAAACCCATTAAATGTTCATATAATTTATGTGATACATGCAAACAGACTAAGGCAGTGATCTTCGTGACTCAACCGGAAATGGGCAAATTTTCAGAAGTACATCGACCATTTCAAAAGCTCTTTATGGACTTTTTGGGACCATACCCGGGGGGGTAATACTTACTTGCTTATAGTGCTAGACCAGTACACAAAATTTGTTTTTGCTGAGCCAATGAAGTCTGCTACCGCAAATCAAGTCGTACTATTTCTAAAGTCTCGTATTTTTAGTGTTTTTGGTGTTCCCGAGGTAATAACCACCAATAATGGTCCTCAATTCAAGTCGCATCTTCTGGCTGAGATATTGTCCCACTGCGGCATTTTACACTAATTTACACCAGTCTATTCTCCGCAAGCAAATGCGTCAGAGCGTGTAAATCGGATAAATTTTATTTTAGAAATAGAAACAATCGTGCTCGGTTAAATAGAGAAATTTGGAGCCGTAATAATTTAGTAAATGTGAAAACAATAGAATTTCGTCTTAGTCAGTTAATAAATGGCCAATTTTAAAAAATATGCCATTTTGGTACATACCGTACCTTATGCCCTAATGCACCATATGCTATAATGTAACTTATGCCGTTTTAAAATATGACATAGTGTATGCCGTTTTGAAATATACCATTTTAAAATTCGCTATAGTATACCATATGCGGTAATGTACCATATGTCATTTTGAAATTTATCGTTTTGTCATATTCCGTAATGAAATATACCATATCGGCCGGGACCTCTAAAATGGTATTTTATTGAAATTAAAAAATTGTTTGCTTTAACCAATAGAATAATTATTAAAATGGTTTTCAACTATTTCGATATTAAAGTACAATTCTTTTAAAATTGCTCTAACGCTGACTATAGGTTTTAAGTTAATCGAATGAACTAACAAACATTACATAAGCGTGCCAAATTTTCTGAACTAAGTTTTATGTATTTTGATGGAAGCATCCAAAATTAATGTAGCCAGTGTTGCATTTATATGTCTCAGTTACTTTACTGTAGAATCTGATATCACACAAAATTAACCATAATTTATTTCACAACGTAGAAAAAATCTTAGGTAAGAAAATGGTTATCAATACAAATATTTTATTAGCAACTTCAATTTAGTGGACCACTTAAGATCCAGAAAATCACTTCATATAATCCTTTAAGCAGCCATTTTAAACTTAAAAAACACTTAATGAAAAATTAGTTTGTCTAAGCTTTACTTCTTTATAAAATTGAAGTATTTAGTAGGTAAAAATAGATTTCCGGTTTATGGTTTGTTTACACTTTGTTTGTTTTAAACAAATGTTTTATTTGTTTTTATCACTGAACGGGAATAAAGCCCCTGTTTTCTATTTTCTATCTCACTTTTCCCTTGTCCCTTTTCTTTTCCAATTTCGCATAGCCCTTGTCTATTATCCCTATTCTCGTTTTTAATTTTTTTTATTTCAAGTCTCATTCGCCATTTCTCATTTTCTCTATTTTTAAGCCTCATTTCCCTTTGTTTTTACTCATTTCTCACTTCTCATTTTTCTAAAATCGAAAGCTCTTATCTCTCGATTGGATTTATACTTTAATTTTATTTGACAAAATTTAAAAAATTCTAGTCATTTTCAATTTCGTTTATGGCATTAAAAATAACATGCGAAATTGGAAGTATGAAATGAAGAATAAAAAAAAAATTCAGTATTACAAATTGAGTATGAGATATGCAAAATGAGACATGAGAAATAAAATAGGATTATCCATTTCATTTCTCGATTCTCATTTTTCCTATCTCATTACTGAAATACGCAATTTTTGTTTTCTTATTACCTATTAGAATCCCTTACACCACCCCACAGCTCATTTCTTACGCTAATGTTATTTTTAATAGGGTAAGGAAACTTAAATACTACGGGTATTTTGAAATTTTATCACATAAAATTAAAACCTAAATCTTTATATTAGTGAACTGTACACAATCTGTAAAGTTCTACATAAATTAAGACACGTTTTGAATTGTTTTCATTTTATTTTGATATTGTCACAATAAGACAAAAAATCCTAAAAAGTTCCTTAATTATTGAAGCAGGGAACCTATTACTATATACATATTTTTCTGCATAAATTTTTGAGGTAAGAGTAAATTGTTAAATGTATTAAACCTCTCTCCATCATTGACTCTTCTGAATGCTTACAATTTTTAGATTTTCTCATATGTCATACCTTATTTCCCATATCTCTCATTAATTTTATGGATCAAAGTTTTCAAAGAGTTTTTAATTTTTCTTACACTATTAAAAATAGCGAGCGAAATTAAAAATATTAAATGAGAAGTCAGATGTAAGAAACTTGAAATAAAAAACTGAAAATATGAAATGCGCAACGATGAATGTCAAATTAATAATGAATAATGTGAAAAATATTTATTATTGAAAATTGAGTAATGAGATAACAAAAAAGGCTATTCTATTTTATTTCAATTTCTTTCTCCATTGTTCATTTCTCATTTCTAATTTTTAATAGTTCATTTCTCATTTCTCACATTTCATTTCTCATTTCTTATCGCTTATTCACTATTACCAAAATATCTAAAATGTCTAATAATTATTGAACTAATCTAGTTGGCAGCACTTGCTACGAATTTTGACGACAATACTTACAACTCGAAACATAATTTCATTATTTTTATAAAATTTTTAAATACTTAATCCAGCTTTAATTGTTTATTTTTTATTATGTAAAACGTTACTCTGAATGAACAAAATTATTTCTTACATTTTGCCATTTTGAGCAGAACTTTGATACAGTTTTAATTTTAATTCTCACATTTTATAAAATTGATTCAACAAAAAAAAAACAAAAAATGTTACTTACATACTACTTCCATTCTACCTTCGCCCTGCACTGAAGCAAAACTAGGCGCTTCCGCTGACACCTCACATCGATATAATCCAGTAGATCGCAGCGTCACCGAACGTAATTTAACGTGTGTGCTATTTGATGCAACATCCTGGAAAAAAAAAATTTAAAAGTAACTTCCGTTTTATAATCATTTGCTCTTTATGTACATAAATTGTAAGTACATTCTAATCTGGTATGATTTTGTTTTATTTTTCGTAATATTGTATATACACATCGAACAGGATTAAATGCCTTTATTTGAATATTTTTCGTTATGTATACAACATAATGTTATGTGCTAGTTATCTTAACTGAAACAGACATTATGATTTTAAGTACCGCTTAATCGGAGGGAGAGCAAATCTATGACTTAAAACAACAACAACAATCTATATTGGAGCTGGCAAATTTACATTATTCACACGAAAAACAAAAACAAATGTTTTTGACACGGATTTTGATTATGTTACGATAATGAAAACGGATGTTTCACTTTGGTTCATTCAAAATAAAAACATCTTCACATTTTTTTTTTTTTTTTTTTTGTGTTTGTAGTCTTTTATCCATTTTGAGAGGGATATTTTCCGTATTTTTGTTTTGTTAAAACATTTTAAGTTTATATTTTCTTAATACAAAATGAAAAACTTAAATTCCATGAAAATTATATAATGGATGATGATGAAAATGATTTTGTAACTTCTTCTGAAGGATCAAGAAAAGTTTGAGAAAAGTATTTCTTTTTGTTTTTGTTGTTGATTGAATTGGGATTGAGATTGTCTTGAAAATTGTTTTTTTGGATCTGCAAATGGTAATTTCTGAGATTTTATACGTCTCGGCAAAGAACATTTTTTGGTTTCTGTTATATGTACGTACTAAGAAATTAGGTAAGAGTTGTAAACAATATTAATTATATTCGTTACTGGAAGTTTATTTTTTTTTTAGGTTTCATGCCTTTGGGAATGACTTTGCGGTTGGTCTTTTGAATTTTAATTTATACGTTAATTAGAAATGAAATGGATAAAAGAGAGTTATTCTTTGTTTCGTTGTTATGTTGAATTGTGCCATACCAGCTGTTGAAAATTTAATGAAATAAGAATTTTTAACAATTTTAATAAAAAGGTGGAATAAATAATGCTTGCGTTGAAAAAAAAATATCACTGCCCAAATTAAAAATGCAAATATTTGATAGTACTGCCTAAAAATGTATTTTACTCTCGTTATTCAAAGCGAAAACAGTTTTGGAGCGCACAGTTTTAAATTAAAGTAATTGATCCATTGTATCCACCTTTGTATCAGCAAAAATTAGAAAGAATATATGTCAAAAAAAGCAAATATCAGCAGCTGGGGTAGAGAAATAGTATGCGTGGTACAGGAATAATTTTTTAAAACATAAAAAAGCTATTTCAGTACCCCTAGTTGCTGATATTTGCATTGTATGACACAGTTATGATTATTTTTGGTGTACTGACAATTTGAAACAATAATATCAACAGAAATGTAAAGGGACGGCAAACTAAGTTCAATTAACGCCTAAATTTAGAAATATTCCTTGATGTTAGAGACTTACTAAAAAAACTTTGATTTGGTATTCAACCAAAAAAGCAGAACCCACACAAAACGGACTTTATTACCTAATTCTTTTACGATTGGGAAATTTGTTTAAGAAATCTACCACCAAATCCAGTTGCATTATCAGACTACGGTTTGGCTTCGGGTTTTACCGGATTCTTAGTTTAGATATAGTGGCATCACGAGCGGGTTTCGTCATTAATGGCGGTACAAATGGTACGAAGCTTGTTTTGTTTTTGAAAATTGATTAGAAAAAATAAAAATAAAAAAGTCTTCTGCCTTAAACAAAGAAAGCATCAATGTGAATTGATCACGGCTCATTTAAATAACACCTAACCAGATTCATATGAGGAATATATACTTAATTATGGTTACGAGTGTGGTCTTAAGATGATTTTCTTATAGTTTGCCAAAATACTTATTGTTTAACTCTGGATCCCACACCTTTTTACCGATCCTGCAGATCAACTGCAGGGAATGTTTTGGTTTTTCAAATCTATTTCCTACCTTTTTACTTAGATGTTGTTATTATCATTTCTTGTATTTTATTCAATCGGGCAATGCATGTTTTTCACGAATAGATGTCAAGCTTGTTCAATGCGTAAATAAGAAGAAATATGTCGAATTGTGTGCCAAAAAATCGTTTTTTGTGAAAAGTTTTTCTTAATTGGAAAACGACAACATGGGTTTTGCATCGTACCAAACACTTGAGATGAAAAGTGGATCAATTATGACAATCCAAAGCGCAAATCATTGTGGATTAATCCAGATGACCTGGGCCATCGACGCCAAAACCAAATATCTATGGTTCGCAGGTGATGCTGCGCATTTGGTGGGATCAAAACATTATGAGCTCCATTATCAACAACAATTATTTTGCAACTCAAAAACACACAGGCCACACGTTGCGGTTCCTCTATGGGCAGAACTGGGAAATATTACCACACTCGCTATATTCACCAGGCATTGCTCCTTCAAATTACCATTTATTCAATTACATCAAAAATTTGGTCGATTACTGGATTGGCTCCATATAAGTAGATTAAAAAACGGGTTAAGCTATCAGAAATTGAAAAAACAACTTTCACTTAATAGTTGCCTATAATTAAATATTTCGGAATGGTATCAACTGCATGGCATTGAAATGAACGAAATGTGGTTTATTTTTCTAATTCTATTGATCTTTTAACTAAAGCAGATCATTTTTTCAGGCTGTTAGTAGATTTTGGGAATAAAGCTGAATCATTTTATCATATAATTGATGATTGGTCAGGCATTAAATTATTTCTTGGTTCAGATCTGGAGTAAATAATATTATAAATTCGTTATGTATGTTGAAAAATATATGGACAAATCTATAAGTGCAAATTATCATCAAACAGTAAGGCATCCGAGCTATTCTCAACCATTTGAGCATTAAAGGTTTCAATAAGTCACCAGTTAATCAGTTATTTCAAGGGCTAAAGGATAGGTGCTTTGATGCATCAGGAAGTGTTTGCCTTTCTGAACTATAACCTATTGCCGAATAATCTCTGGAATGTCCTAAAGTAGGATATAAAAACTTTGGGCTTATGGCTTATGGCCATTTCCCATAATCTCAGAAATGCTAACTGATGTGGTAATATATTCCCATAAAGTGGACAGGCGTAGCTCTTCAAAACGATTCTTTGTTATTAAAATCAAACCGGATGACACGTTCGACAAATTGTTGAAAATGACTTAAAATGTTCAAACATGCTACACATAATCTCTGGGGTTACCAGCTGTAAGCCTATATTGCCATAAAGTGGTTAGGTCAAGCTTTCAAAAAATATTTTTGTTATACAGATAAAACGGGACCATAGATGTTATCAAGTGCAGACCGATATTTTCGTAAAGTGAACAATTCCAGCTTTTTGAAACTATCTTTTTATTGTGATAAAATGGTTTAACATGTTCGACAAATTTTTGAAAATAGTGAAAATGAATTCAAATATTCCAAACTGATGCTACATTCGCGACATTTCATATAATCTCAAAGATGTTACGAAGTATGGGCCTTTCACTCATAAGTTTTAAAGATAAGTATTCAGTTATAAAATATCGATATTCGGTTCTAAACCCGCGATATCGTTGAAATTTACGTTCTATTGATTTTATATCGAAACCGCTATGTTTGGTGGTGGTTTCTCTGAATGGAAGTCACACCGTGTAACGGCCATGAAAATCTCTTGTGCGAGTTGTCATTAAGTGTATCTCACAAGTAATTAGTTCTTCCGTCTAGATTTCTTCAATTTCCCAAAATCTATGAAGTTGGATGTCAATGTCTGATTCTGAAAGAGGTCCTGCGACAGAATAAGGTAATTGAAAAGAATGATCGTCTGGTTTAAATCTAAAAGCGAATATCTAACCAAATAACTTATTTTGGACTGATTGTGTATCAAGCTGCTTGTCTTCAATGACGATAACCCTGTTAATGTTAGGCAAAAGCCTCCAGCCCAAAGTAGTAAGTCGATAATGCAGATTACTTTTTTAACATTCCAGCCGAAAATAAAAAAATTAGCAGTTATCAGCTGAAAGTAAACGGGATACATGGATTGCAATGAAAATGTTTGTAATAGTCTAACTAGGAAAACTTTGTTCCAAATAGTTGTGTATATCGGAAAATCCGAAGATTTCACAAAACTGGAATAAAATCAGCTTCTAGAGTTAAGTGTACATCTGAAGATGAATCGCGTAGCTATCGCTGAAAAAATATCAATTCAAGTTTCCCAGTCTGGAGACGGGTTACATTGATGAACTTGTCAGTAGCTGTTTTAGGAAGAAAATTCGGTTCAAGTTTTCCATGGTAAATCTCGAAAAATCTTATAAAGTTTACAGCCAAAGTAAAAACGAACGTGGAAAATTAACCTTTTGTGCTATGTTTTCTGCTATTGCAGGTAGAAAATCCAGTTTGTGTTACCGGTGGGAAATCCCGGAAAATTTGATTTTGCAAAAATCATGAAAACATTTCAGCTATGCCTGGAGATGGATTGCATTGTTCTGACTTGTCAATAGCTGTTGCAGAAGAAAAATTCAGATTAAGTTTCCCGTGGGAAATCTCGGAAAATTTTATAAAGTTTTCAGCCGAAAGTAAAAAATGAACGTAGAAAATTAACCTCTAGAGTGTTATGTCGGGAGACGGGTTACACTGATGTGGGTTGCAGCTAAAAATTCGACTTTCCAAAAATTTTTAGAAAATTTGTATAAAATCGGCTCTAGGAAATTTATTAAGTTTTCATCCGAAAGTAAACAATTAACGTAGAAAATTAACCTCTAGAGTATTATTTCTGGAGACGGCTTACACTGATGTGGCTTGCAGCTGAAAATTCGATTTTCCAAAAGTCATTAGAAAGTTTGTTTAAAATCAGCCTCTAGAGTGTTATGTCAGGAGATGGAATGCAGTTCGCATTGATGTGGCTTGATGTAGCTGTCCCAGAAAAAAATTTCAGTTCAAGTTTTCCGTGGGAAATCTCGTAAAAGTCGATTTTTCAAAAATTATTGGAAAATTTGTATAAAATCGGACTCTAGATATTATCCCTGGAGACAGGTTACTTAGAGGTAACTTGTAAATAGCTGTTGCAGGAAGATAACTTTGTTCAAGTTTCCCAAGAGAAATCTCGGAAAATTTTATAAAGTTTCCAGTCGAAAGCAAAAAATCAGCATAGAAAATTAACCTCTGTTGTGTCTGAAGACGGGTTAAATTGACGTGACTTGCCAATAGCTTTTGTAAAAAAAAAAAATTCAGTTTAAGTTACCCGTGGGAAATTTCGGAAAATTCAATTTTCCAAAAATTATTAGAAAATTTTGTATACATATTACCTATGGCGTGTTATGTCTGGAGATGGATTGCATTGGTGTGACTTGTCAATTGCTGTCGCGGGAAATAATTTCAGTTCAAGTTTCATGTGGTAAATCTCGGAAAATTCGTTTTTCAAAAATCATTAGAATATTGGTATACAATCAGCTACTAGAGAATTATGTCTTGAGGCGGATTGCATTAAAGTGAATTTTCAATAGCTATTGCAGGCAGAAAATTCAGTTCAGGATTCCTGTCGGAAATTTCGGAAAATTTTCTAACGTCTTAAAAAAACCCGTTTGTACTCCTTTTACTTGCCCAAAGTAAAAACAAATCTAAAATTAACCGGGAGACGTGTTACATTGACGTAGCTTGTCAATTACTATTGCAGGAAAAAAATTCAGTTAAATTTTTCCATGGGAAATCTGGGAAAATTCAATTTCCAAAAATCATTAGAAAAATTATTCGGCAATCCATCTCCAGACATTATGAACACTTTACTACGGAAAATTTTTACTGAATTTTTTCTTGCGATAGCTATTGACATAACACTCTAAAGTCTGATTTTATACCAATAACAAATACTTTTTTGGTTTTCCACAATTTTCTACGAGGAACTGGAGGCAGGTTTTGCCACTTAAGAATAATGGCAATACATAGTCTCCACATGCTCTTTAATCATCCATAGTCATTTTCCTGTAAGCTCTATCGACTGATTCCGAGTTATTTTTTTGGGATAATAATATCTGCAATATCGACATTTAACTTTCGGCTGGCTACTTTCGGCTAACTTTAACAGTATATGATCATATCGATTGTTGTTGAATTGTTAAACAGTGTTTTATTAATACCAAGGTGTCAACTGATATTTTAGTGTTTAAGTTTATTCTTGACGATAAATTCAACTATATATTAGACATTTGTTCACTGCTGTCCCAGTAGCTGTCATCCCAATGAAAGAGATCCTGGAATGAAGTCTCGAAAGCAAAAGCCTGTCTGCTCAATTTGTTGATAAAAAAGTGGCCTGTGAGTCCACTAAAGCACGGCTTATTTGATATTCTTGACGGTTATGTCCTACAAATATGAGCGCTCGCTGACTATCTGTTGCTTCATGCCAAAGGTCGCTGGTTGGATGGACGTCTTGTGCTGAATGTCGATTGTGTAAATTTAGGTTCTAATTTAGGTTCGTTATCTTGTATGTGACCTTTGTTTATTGATGTTGCCAATCTATCACTGCAATTCATATTCTAGAACAAAGCCAGTAGAAGATTTACAGCTTTTTGCTTGGTGACCTTCGTTGGGCAATGGACAAATTTCGAAACTGTGAACATCTGTACAAAATTGTGATCGAGAAATGTGAACAGGTTTTGAATTGTTGGATTTTCGTAAACGTTTCCATGGTCCATAACAATTTTGTTTCGCTATCTATTTTCTAGTGATAAAATAATTCATAAACGAATCTCGTGCCTGAGTTTCCAGAGCTACCAATCCACGTACTACTTCATGACAAATATTAGCCATCTTCTATTGAATATTATTCGCATTTCCAGGAGACATAACGGGTTGGTTATAAAATAAGCGTAACGATAGTTTATGCCACTAGTCTATACAACTAACTTAGTTAGCAGCGGACTTAAGCGCTAAACTCTTGACACAGAATAGCTTTTGGGCGTTGGTTAAAGTATTTTTTCTCATGAACTGAACATTTTAACAGATCATAAAAATTGAACCAATTCCAAAACTGTATATTGAAAGATTGGATCGATAATTTTAGTAAACGAATTTGATTCTCAGTTTAACGGGTCGTCTGGTTTATTTGTTCTAAAGCTATTCACTATTGTTCGACGATTTTATCCATAGATCCATGTGAACCCTCTTCAGCGTAATGATTCGTGTTCAAATCGTTTGAGTTTTACCCTGCCCCAGCAAGCTGATCCAAGGATTGAATAAGCTATTCAAAGCTGGCTTCCTGAGCTAGATATACGCCTAATGAAATAAAACCACTTAACTGAATGTTGTGTTTTCGAGGTGGTCAATATACCAAAATAACTAAATACACAACATATATATTATTAAACTTATAGTTTATTATAAGTTATAATTATTACACAAATAAAATGATTTATATTTTTAGGTAATGTCGATCCAAACTCCAGACGTGTACACCATCGAAAAAACAAAAAAAGAAAAAGGAGAAAATTCTTTCTAGTTTTATTAGAGTAAAGTTACACTCGTTTTCGGGTAAGCATCGTTGTACAGTGCAGGAGATGCCAACACCTCCCTTTTTAGTAGAGTTGGTAGTCCTTGAAGCGATAAGGAACTATTCGCTTCTTTGATGTGGTGGTTCCACTAGTTGATTGAATCCGACTGACTTCATTGTAGTTTGATGTAAGAAGAGCTGGAACTATTGTTGTTGTTGTTGGTGGTTCATCTGGCAATGCAATTGGTTCGCATATTGTATCATCGGCTGTTGTTGGTGTTAAGGATCCTAAACCATGTTGATTTAATACTGGGACAATACTGAAAGCATCAACTATAACGTTTTGCGGCGGTTTCTCTTGTTCCGATGATCGCGGTCTGAGCTGCATAATGTGTGCTCGATGTACCCGATCGTCATTTAGTGGAATTATATACAAAACTTTACCCATGCGCTCGATAACTTCTCCAGGACACTAATAATAATGATTACGGCAATGAACCTTAGCGTATACCCAATCGTTGATATTAAAACTTCGTGAGCGTGCTGAAAGTTTTTTGTCAAATTGTTCGCTTTCATTTTCTCTTTGAACAACCATATTTGGCGGTGTTGATGATGTGGCTGGTTGTTCTTTCGTTAAATCTAAATGAATCCTCACCTTTCTAGCAAGCATGACTTCAGCTGGAGACTTACCCTCTGGTGCACTACGATTAGGTGTTGCCCGGTAGTTTTGAAGAAATTGTTCAAATGTATCTTCCATCTTTTCCCCCTCAACAGATTTTTTTAGTACTCTCTTCAAGGTATCGACGAACCGCTCTGCCCGTTTGACAAAGATAATTCTTTAAAGAAGCTAGACACAAATTGTGTGCCATTACCTGATACAATAATTTTTGGCAATCCAAATTGAGCACATGATTTGTTGATCATGTTGGCTGAAATGAAAGCGTTTGTTGGTTTTGTTTGGTAAACTTCTAGCCATTTGGAATACGCGTCGACAATAACCAAGAAGTATTGATCTTCATATGGTCCAGCATAGTCTATATGCAGTCGTTGCCATGGACCTTCTGGAATCGGCCATGCTTCAAGTTTTGCTTTGCTTGGTGATCTTGCCACACTAATGCATGAACTACATCCAGAAACAAGTTGTTTGATGTCACTGTCGATGTTTGGCCAGTATACGTAGCCTCTAGCAATGGATTTTATCCTCTCCATTCCTTGGTGATTCTGATGAAGCTGACGTAAAACTTTTTAGTGAAAAATTTGAGGTGCAACAATTCTTTCACCAAACATGAGACAATTGTTCACAACCGACAGACTCTATTGTCTTGCATCAAATGCTTTAACCTTGTCGTTGGCTAGGATTACTTTCATAGTCTCGGGCCATCCGCACTGAACGTAATTTATAACTTCTTGTAGAATCCTACACTTTGCACATTCACGCTGAATCATCGGAAATGGTACACCTTCAATGGACTCGGCGAGAGTGTGGTTTATGTCTTCCTCCATTTGAATGGTTGCAATAATGTAGTTCTCGTCTGGTTTGACGTATGAATCGATCAATCGTGATAATATATCCGCATGCCCAAATTTAGTTGTAGATATTTATTCGATATCGAAATCATATAGTAACAGAGTCAATGCCCGTCTATGCAATCGGTTGGCTGTGTATACCGGTATTCCTTTTTTGGAACTAAAGATTGACAGTAATGGCTTATGGTCGGTCTGTAGTGTGAAATGACGACGAAATATCATTCGATGGAACTTTGTTACTGAGAAGATAAAACCCAATGCCTCCTTTTCTATTTGGCTATAATTTTTTTCTGTCTTCGTGAGTGTGCGCGATGGGTGACTGATGGCTTGCATTGTTCTGTCTGGAAACTTGTGAAGAATGCATGCGCCGATGCCGGTATTACATGCATCTGCCACAACTATTATATCTAGTTTGGGGTTGTAATGTGTGAGCATTAAATCCGATTTGAGAATATCTTTGAATGAGTTGAATGAATCTTGATATGCTCGACTCCAGTTGAATGAAGTGCCTTGAACCAGTAATGCATCCAATGGTTTTCGTAATTCATGCATATGCTTTCAAATTTCCCATAGCAGTTGATGGCACCCAAGTAAGATTGTAGGGTTGGAACATCTTTGGGTGGTGGCATATTGGAAATGGCATGGACTTTTGTTGGATCTGGTAGCAACCCATTCTTATCTATGATATGTCCCAGATATTTTATTGATGCCATGTAAAAACTGCTTTTCTCGATTTTCAGATAAAATCCGAACTCTTGTATTCATTCTAAAACCTTACACAAGTTTTGATTATGTTCGGCAACGGTTTTTCCTGAAACGATAATATCGTCCAGATATGCTGTTGTACCATCAATATCATCGACCATAGCACTCATGATTTGCTGAAACCCGCCGGGAGCTGATTTAATGCCGGATGATAGTCGATTATAATGAAACAGTCCTGGATGTGTGTTGATAGTGAGGAGTTCGCGAGATTCTGAAGCCACTTCGACTTGCAAAAATGCGTCTGACTAATCCAACTGACTGAACATTACGCCATTGGCAATTTTTGCGAAAATGTCCTCGGGTAGAAGAAAATTGTGTGATTCCAGGACATTATTTACCATAGTTGATTAATCTGCGCAGATCCGCACACCTCCGTTATATTTCTTCACGACAACAATGGGTGCTGCCCATTCGGAAAAGTCGATCGGGGTTATGATTCCTAGCTCTTGAAGTCGATGCAATACATTGTCGGTCTTTGTTAGAGCAGAAAAAGCAACTGGCCGCTTTGCCTTGAATACTGGAATGGCATTTGGCTTCCTGTGAAGGATGATCTGTGTTTTCTTGCAACATCCCAATGTATTGCTGAATACGTCCGAAAACCGTCTCCTATGCTCGTCAATGCTGAATGTGGGTAACTGAATCTGCATGCAGACGCTTTTGATTGGAATGTCCCACAAGTTGAACTCTTCAATCCAGTCTATACTCAAGATGTTCAAACTAGGACAGGTTGATACATAGCAAGCCCTTCTTTTCAGCTGAACAATTTTTGTACCTTTCCTTGTGACCGGTTTTGCCGCACTGCTGATATTTATGATTTTTGAATCGACAGTCAGGTGAGTAATGCATGCCACCATACTGTCAGCACGAGTTTCTCTGTGGTGCATTTGATGAATGCGGTTGTGTCCCTTTTTGTGAAAAACCCTTTCTTTGTGTGTGGTATAACCAATTGGCAATCATCTGATAATGTGACGTTGTCATCTGATTCGACTTTTGATAATAGTCTTGATGAGCGCAGACCACTTATAAAAAATAAACATTTGAATTGTTCCAAGGTTAATTTGGATAGTTGTGATTGTTCGTTGTGACTGTTCAGTTGTGACTGTTTATTTATTCTGGCAGCATAAGATAAAAAATCTTCCGTAGTAGACTTTTTCATTAGGAAACACTCGAATCTAGTTCGGAAAAGAGACTTTTAAGGTCCAAAAAATTTCTTCAATTTTTTTATGGATTCTTCGAAAGTGAATTTATATGGTGTCTTCGGCAAAATGTAGTTCGCATATTTTTCAAAATTAGCTGTGTGTAATTTCTGCAGAAGAAATCTCACCCTCGCCGCATCGTCTATGTTTTACCGTCCTCTTTGATGAGTTCGCTGTATCTATTGTAGTATGCTTCAAAATACAACCCTGCAGACATCTGATTTGATATGGACTTTTATACCGTGGACTTTGAGGTTATGTTTTTGTCCCCGTTTTCCATAATTTTTCGGATGAGTAAATCCTGGTTTTGGATCATTTTTGTCATTGCCTGTATGGCTGCCGTTAAATCTTCACTCATTTCATATAAAATAAAATAAACTTGATGAAAAATAAAATGATAAAATGGCCCCACGTTTTTTTAATTTGATTTCTTATTTTCCTCGTCGCCACAATATGTTGTGTTTCCGAGGTGGTCAATATACCAAAATAACTAAATACAAAACATATATATTATTAACCATATAGTTTATTATAAGTTATAATAATTACACAAATAAAATGATTTATATTTTTAGGTAATGACGATCCAAACTCCAGACGTGTACACCATCGAAAAAACGAAAAAAGAAGAAGGAGAAAATTCTTTCTGGTTTTACTCGAGTGAAGTTACACTCGATTTCCGGTTAGCATCGTTGTACATTGCAGGAGATGCCAACACTGAACATAATTTTAGAATCATTGAACCTTTTGAAACTTTTATAATTTCTGCATTATTGGGTATTCTCCGACCGAAAAACTAGTGAAAATTAAATGAACTACTAAACTTTATGAAATTTGAATACTTCATCAGATGGTGTTGAGCTAATAAAGATGTTCTACGTTTACATTGAATTGTAGGAAGCCATAAACATAATTAATTATTAACGCGGGACAGCCAGGTAGATACGTCTCCTTTTTTGAAGCTCTCTCAAGTATGTAATGGTAATGTATAAAGCTAAACATAATAATAAAATAATGGACAAAGATATCTCAATATGGTTACCAGTCTACAATAAAATGTTAGGAAATTACATTTTGTTGAGAATTTTAAAGCATAAATCACTCGTTCAGCACTTTTAACAAAAAAAAAAAAAAAAACTCAACGTTAAATCGAAATTTGGACTCTTCCAACCAGAATCCGTTTTTATTGTTATACCCAGCCATAAAAAGAAATTCTCATATATATCTTGATGGCTTATGGTGAAATAATACAAAAAAATAACAGAAAAGTTATTAAATTCTTCTTATTTTATTGTTTTGTAAACAATTTTTCTTATTTTGTTTATTTTTTTTTATATTCAGTTATCTCTAGAGCCTGTATGTATTGTTACTAAGCGCATAAGAGCAACAAAAAAAAAAAAGAAGCTGATAAGAAAATACTCTGTTTTGTAAGAAAATTATTTTCCCATTTTGCCATTCTATCGCATATAATAAGAACAAAAATAAACGATTTCCTAACCAATTTAAAATCACAAAAGTAATTTGAACTTTAAATTATTTATGTAAAAAAATAAAAACAAGTTTATAGTACTTACATCCACCCGGATACCATCCACCCGAAAACTAGACACAAATGGTATCATACTTGGTACAAATCGAAAAAATTCCTCATTATCCTTGTACCATTTTACCGAGTACAATGTTTCACCTTCATCATTTTGTTCGCTACTCTCATAATTCGTACCGAACACATTATCTATGCCATAATTATTTTTATTATGTAATTCGTATATACATTCTAATATTGCTGTTTCACCGCGTATTTTGTATGCTGGCACACCGATTCGAACCAGTCGCAGACATGTTGTTACTGAAATGATATATACAAGAAGAAAATATTATGTACACATATACAAAAGTGTAAGATTAAATTAAGAAAAAAAAAATCTCTAAAGAGAATAAAATCAACTTTTAAATGAGGCTGCTTTTGTGTTTGGTACATATTTGTTTAGTTTTTTTTTTCACATTGCTCCCTCGCATTTTAATATCTGTTGAGACTTATTAATACTTTTAAGCTTTTTTGTTTGCATTACTTCAATCTAATTTTAAACAAACAAAAATAAAATAACGCCTTATTTATTGTAAAGGAAGTGTATGAGATGGTGGCAAAAAGTCAAATGTATAAAAACATAATTATAGAATATTTGAACAATTCTAATGAAAACTTTTGTAACACTGTTTGTTCCATCCAATTCACATCATACCCAGATCATATATATATATTTTAAGCAAACCCCTTCTTTCTATATTTTTTACTTAGATACATTACAAATGTATACAATAAAAAAAATAAAGCGCGAGTTGAAAATTTTGTTTGGTACTTGTTGTTCTTGTTAAAGCTTTTTTTTTACGATTGTTATTAAATCCAAAGTTATTTCTTTAAAATGAATGTTTTAATTTTTATTTTGGAACAATAATTATTTCAACGGCATCAACGCAACACAACATGCACACACACACACACAGTTACAGCCAATTGACGCAAAAAAGCTGTACAGTATTAAAGCTTAACTTTTTTTTTATCTTCTGTATAATTTTTAATTAGGTTTTCGTTTCTCTTTTTGTTTTTGGTTTGATCGCAAGAAGTTTATACGGAAAAATTATTTTTAATTTTAAATGGGTTTTAATTTGTTAGGCAATTTTGAAGGTAGTAAAAGTGTACTTTTTGGTTGCGAAACATTTATTTTTTATGTGCACGTGATTTAGGTTGATTTCAATTTTGTGAACTTTTTGAAAGACGAGTTGGGTTGTCAAGCAATTTTTTTTTTTTTTCTACATTTGTTACATTTTTAATATAAAGGGGTAGTGCGGTAAATAATTCATGCATTTGCATGTTATGTATATGGCTTTCTTTATGTTAAGTAGGTATATCTGCATTGCTCGGGTGTTATTTGACCTTTATGATTTTTATAAATTCGGTCAGATATATTTGCGTACGTATTAACAATAGCAGACTGAAATGACAATTTCACTCAATGCGAAATAATATTTCGTTAATCCAAAGTAAGTTTTATCCTAAAGGTTTCCTAAAACAACCACACCAACTAAAAAATTTGATTGTAATGGTGTCATTTGGTGTTTTGTCAAATTGTGAAAATCCACCACCCACCGTCAACGGCATTCGATACCGTAAGATGATAAACAACTTCTTTTGGCCTTAAATTGTTGCTGAAATGGATCTCGAACTCGTCACGCCGTTGATGAAATTGAGACGACACTGTGCCAAAATGACATCGAAAATTTGTGCAACGTGTGCCGTCAGTCACGAGGCGGCCATTTATCGGATATTGTGTTCCATACATAATCTCCATGTCTATTACAATAAAATCATCCGAACTTGTCAAATAAACTCTGCGTTTCTTTTAAATTACTAAATAGGCGGTGTCTAAAATCGGTAAAGTTTTTGCACAACTTTTCAGATAAGCTTAAAGTTTCAATACATCTAATTTTTGTGCAATAGGATTTTAGTAATTAGTTTTATTTATTAAATAATATTGTTTTAACAAAGTTTTTATTTTATTTAACGAAATTACAATTATAATAATATATAATTAAGCTTTATACAATGAACTAATCCGTCGTCTCCTGGATGAATTTGTTCAACGATGCCCAATGGCCAGTGAGAAGGTGGAAGATTGACGTCCAACAACAATACTATTTCTCCCAGTTGAAGATTGTCATTTATTGTAAATTTATTATTGACGATGCTGTAAAGAATTTAAATATTCCAGTTGAAAGCGCTGCCAAAATTTTTCTATTCGTCGTTGAATATCCACCCATTGAGTTCCAAGATTTGTGGTTGTATCCTAAGATGTTTCAGGAATGTGTTTCAGCGAGGTCCCAATTAAAAAATGACCCGGTGTTAATGAATAATACGTGCTGTCATCACTTGGTACTTGGCATAACGGACGAGAATTTAGAATTTCCTCAATTTCACACAATAAGGTGGCTGTTTCTTCTGCGGTTAAACTGGTCTTTCCTGAAGCTTTGACCAAATGGTTTTTTGTCATTTTGACAACTGATTCGTAGAGTCCACCAAAATTTGATGGACAAAGGTTGATTGAAGTGGAACAAAATTTTATTCTTCGCCCAGTACTGCAACATTTCATCCATGAAATCTGAATGACTATTTGCTTTTTTGATATGACCGTAGAGATGTGTGGCCGATTCCGCATATTTTGAAGTTTCCTGTCACCGCCCACAAAGTATGTACCGTTATCGCAATATATGTTGGCTGGTACACCTCTTCTCGACACGAAGCTTTTTAGTGCGCCAATGAACGAATCTGCCGTAAATGATGACACTAATTCCAAATGTGTGGCCTTGGTACAGTATAGCAAACGAATACGGCTATATATTTTTTTTAATAGCTTAGCTCCTCGTCCCCGCTTGGTTTCTATTGTGATTGGTCCCGCGTAATCTATGCCAACATTTTCGAATGGCCTTGCTCTTGTTACTCGCACCTTCGGAAGTCCAGCCATATTTTGTTCTACAACTGTTGCCGCATATCTTCTACAAATGATACAATGATATATTAATTTTTTCACGGTTTTATGACAATTGATAACCCAGTAGCGTTGTCGAAGTAAGAAGGAAGTTAATGTTGGACCCGGATGATAATCGGATACATGGATATGACGAATATGAATGGTACTGATCGGATGGGAACTTGGTAATATTATGTGATATTTTGCATCAAAGGTAAGCTCCGCATTCTCCAGTCGGCCTCCGACTCTCAAAATTACATCCTTGTTTAAAAATGGAGATACATTTTTTAACTTGCTTGAACTTGCAATTTGCCGTTGAGTTTTAATACACATGATTTCGGTTCGATAGGTGATGAGTTGAATGTGTTTTATGCAGGTCTCCTCGGCAGCAATGATTTATTCAGCGCTAATCAATTTCGTGTACTGCTTAGATTTTATTAGTTTCACAAATTTCATGATGTAAACAACAATTCGCATTAATTTCATATATCGTTTGTTTTGGTGCCCAAGTTTTTAATAAAATGCTCATTCTGGTTAATTGTTAAATTCATGGTTTCTCTCCAACCAGGTCTAGGTTCTTCCTGTGTTTGGATTGCATTAGTACTCACATGGGTAATTGACGGCCACATCAATGGATCATCTGTAAGCCAAGTTGGTCCGTTCCATCATAAGCTTGAATCTATCAGTTTGGATGTGTAAACACCTCTGGATACTAAGTATGCCGGGTTGCTCTCTGAGGGTACATATCTCCAGTGTTTTCTAGGTGGAAGATCCAGAATATTTGAAGTACGGTTACCTAAACACTGCTTCCACTTACTGGGATGAGTATTCAACTACGCTAAAACTACCATGGAGTCAGTCCATGCAAATAAATTGTCCGTTGATATGTTTCACTCGACTGCCACGCTGTTGTTGAGTTTTGCAAGAAGTTCAACTGCGCATAATTCTAGCCTAGGAATATATATAGGTTTTATATATAGGTTGCATCAAGGAGTGCCTTTTGTGGGGCCAGCGTACAATTGTTCCATCGTGTTATCGTCGAACTATCCTCCATGCGCTGCATACAGCTCACCTGGATGTAGTGCGCACGAAATCCATGGTGAGAAGTTACGTGTTGTGGCCGAACATCGACAACGGTATCGAAAAGGTAGTCTGCTCCTGTACGCCATGTCAAGAATCTCAGCCCAAAAACTCCCAAGCGCCTATTAACTTTCGGTAGGAAGCCAAAAGGCCATGGTCAAGGGGCCACGTAGATTTCGCTAAACCATTCCAGCCGAAAGTATTTTTCATCTTGGAAGACTTTTACTACAAATGGCTAGAAGTGCAACTTGTATCGTCTACATCATCAGCGTGTGCTATTCAATCGCCCCGTGCCATCTTTGCAATGCATGGTATTCAAGAAGTAATCGTAAGCGATAATGGCACCGCCTTCATCAACCGACTTCGAAAAATTCTGCAAGGAAAATGGCATTCACCATACGTTTGTTGCTCCTTTCCACCCCTCGTCAAATGGACTAGCAGAACAAATGGTATGCTCAACCAACGACTACTTGAAGAAAGAAGCGACCGGAAACATTCATCATCATTTGGCAATATTCTTGTATCACCACCATGTAACGCCATCCACTAGTAGAGGGAGAAGCCTGGCTGAGCTTCTCTTCAACATACCCCCGATATCATTGATTCACCATCAAATATACCATCAAAGTCGAGTGATGTCACACCATCATTAACACCAACAAACAACACTGCTGATTCAATCGAAGTGCAAGATCAACATACGGAGCAATCAAAATCTCTTGTATCAAAAGGCCGAAAACTAAAATCGACCAGAACTCCAATCAACCCTGATGACATCCGTCGATCTGAAAGAGTTCGAATTAAACCATCTGGTAATGTTCCAACTGCAGGTGGAGGAATGTAGTGTATTTTGAGCCACTGTACATTGTTATAATTAAATGTACTTTTCAACACACATACTTACATATTATTAATTACTGTTAAATTTTGTATTGATCATAGTTTACTACCAAACATAATAGATAAATTATTGTAAGTATATACAAAAAAAAAAAAAAACAAATGCTAAAGGGCACTGCTTGTTGGGTGTCTGTGTACTGTCCCGTATGGGACGGGAGACGACAAGTGCTTTGTACTGTTGTCCCTCTGTTCACAACATCTAAAAACCTTTTCTTACTAACAATTTCCAAATGAAACACCACATTTTAACGAACTGGACGCCCTATTGAATGAGCACAATGAATTATTGAAAATCTTCTAATCACATATGCATGAATTGCAAAGTGACAATCACACTATTGTCATCAATCCTGATAAAATACCAGCTGGAGAGCACGTGCGTAGATTCAATGCGCCTGTTGTTGACGACGTTGCTGGAATCATGGTTGGCGACCGCACATCGACGCGAGAAATCGTGATTCGAAGAAGAAACAATAATCTGGAGTTCATCGCTGACATACACCGTTCATACGACGCTCTCCAATATCCGCTAATTTTCTGGAAGGGGAAAGATGGATATTGCATAAACATTAAACAACGAGATCCCGCCACAGGTAATTCATTCATTATTAACATCATTACTCATTTTGAATTAATATTTATGAATATGAATGCACTTCGTTATTCTGCGATGTCATGAGCTGGGCCAACAATTCATGATCGACACGTCCGCGAAGGTATAGAGCGAACGACTGTGATTCCTACGACACAATCAACAGAAGCTGCGTGCGAAAGAATACGGAGTATTCGTGCGCGAGTACGGATGACCGTGTTTATTTATCAAGGTAACATGTAATCCAAAGTGGCAGGAGATTACATCTTTGCTATTGCCAGGTTAAAATGCAATACATTGTCATGATATTACAGCACGTATGTTCAAACAAAAATTGAAGTCTTTAATGAGCTTCATTACAAAATTACACGTGTTCGGTTTCACACGTTGCTGGATGTATTCGGTTGAATGGCAAAAACGAGGATTACCTCATGCATACATTTTGATTTGGTTAGTCGACAAAATACGCCCTGAGGAAATCAATAGTAATTTCCGCGGAAATTCCAGATCCATCTACTGATCAATTACTGTTCGATATTGTTACCACAAATATGATTCAAGGTCCATGCGCTAATCTGAATCGTTTATCGCCTTGCATGGCAGATGGAAAATGTACAAAGTGTTTTCCTAAAGATTTAACCAACGACACGATCACAAATGTCGACGGATATCCAATATATCATCGAAGAAATACTGATAATGGCGGACAATCATTTACGCTAAATATCAACAACGCAAACAATGATATTGACAATCGTTGGGTGGTACCACATTCGTCTCTGCTGAGCAAAAACATTCAAATGCTCATATTAATATTGAGTTCTGCATTTCGGTGAAGAGCATCAAAATATATTTGCAAGTATGTGAATAAAGGCAGTGATTTTGGCTGTATTTCAAATTCAAAATACCGATGTGAATGCTCCTCGATTGAATGACAACGACAAAATACTGCACTACCAAAATTGGCCGATACATCAGCTCCAATGAAGCTGCCTGGCGTATCTTTGGTTTCTAAATTTATAAACGGGGACCCAGCAGTTATACATTTAGCCGTCCATCTTGAAAAACTGCCAGCGCGTATTTTTCACCAATGAGACAGCAATTGAGCGTGCAATATAAATCCACCAAAAACTAAACTCACGGAATTTTTTCGAATTGTGTAATTGTGCGGATACTTTCGGTGCCTTTGCACAAATACTACTCTATTCCGAAGAACCACGCTATTTCATATGGAATCAAGCCAAAAAATTTACACCCCGCAAGCAAGACACACCAATTGATGCGTGCGCCGGTCTATTCAAATCAAACACTTTGGGCCGAGTATATACAGTCACGAAGATGCATGCCTTGCACTTGGTTTGCTCGAAGACGACAATCACCGGGACGATATGCTTGCTGAAGCATGCAGCATTGCTCTGTACAGCCACACAAATTCGTCTACTATTCGCTATAATGTTGACTACATGTTTCCCAGGATGAGCAGACACGTTGTGGGATAAGCACAAAGATTCAATGACTAATGATATATTACATCGAATTCGTTCACGGAGCAACGATCTAACGATTACATTCAGCGACGCTATGTACAATTAAGCATTGATTGCTATCGAGGTTCTTTGCGTTTCCATTGCCAATTTACCACTCAATCATTTCGGTATGATTTCGCCAAATCGAAGTACATCTGATTTAATGTACACTGAAATGGATCGTGAACCGCAATCCGATACTGCAGAAATGGCAGCGATTGTTACTCGCCATGTCCCACAAAAAATCATTTACGAGTTTCGGCGGGACAAGGTGGATTCTTTTTATGGATGCACCAAGTGGAACTGGCAAAACATTTCTCATTTCGCCAATTCTCACCGAAATACGATCAAATAATGGCATCGCATTGGCCGTTGCATCATCTGTCATTGCAGCAACTTTATTGGATGGAGGCAGCAGAGCTTATTCAGCATTTAAGCTGCCACTGAATATTCAAAATAACCTGCAACATAAAAAAAACAATGGTCCATGACCAAAGTGCTGAATTATCATTTGGGATGAATGCACTATAGCACACAAACATTCTCTTGAGAGGTTGAACAGAACACTCAAAGATATAAATAACAACGACAAACTATTCGGTGGCACTCTGTTACTCCTTTCAGGTAATTTCAGACAAACACTTCCCGTCATTCCACGTTCAACGTACACTGATGAGATCAACTTCCTTGAAATCATCGCCACTGTGGCATAATGTTGAAAAAGTCCAGCTACAATATCCATCCGCTGACACATTCTCGAACCAATTGTTAGATATCGGCGATGGAAAAGTTGCTGTTTATAAAAATACTGGATGCACAAAATTACCCACTAATTTCTCCATAATCGTTGATTCGCAAAATGCTCTCATTGACCGCATATTTCCCGATGTGAGCACGTACAATACATAAATCATGCGTGGCTGGCAGAAAGAGCCATTTTGGCAGCAACAAATGTGGACGTCCACGATTTAAACTTCAAGACACAGCAGTGGACTTGGTATCATACAAATCGATCGATACAGTTTCCGATGCGACTGAAAGTTGGATCTCCGGTTATTTTACTTCGGAATTTGAACCCAGCACGGCTGTGTAATGGTACACGATTGATCATTAAAAAATTGATGAAAAACATTATCGAAGCCACCATTTTTAATGGCAAATTCCGAGCCGAATTTTTTGCTGTCACGAATTGCAATAATTCACACAGACGTGCCAATTGAATTAAAACGCGTTCAATTTCCTATTAGATTGGCATTCGCAAAGACAATCAATAAGTCGCAAGGCCAAACGATGTCTGTTTGCGGCTTGGATTTGGGCACACCAATATTTGTCATACGGACAATTATACGTGGCATGTTCTCGCGTGGGCAAACCATCGAGCTTATTTGTGTTGGCTAAAGACGGACGTACACTCTTAGTTGTTGGTGTTTTTTGGTTTTTATCGGTGTTTTTTGTTTTATTCCTCTTTCTGTCATAGATTCCATCGACACATACTTACAATACATTCGTTATTTTTTATTTAACAACCAAAATATTCACTAGAAATAATTTATATGGCAGAACAACGTTTGCCGGGTCAGCTAGTTATAGTATAAATTTCAAAACGCTAAAAGGACGTATGTACTATAGTTATTCCCAGACTATTTCTAATTATAAATTTTTTTTTTTTTTTTACTAGTAAATATGATACATTTTACATACCTTAACCTCTAAGCTAGTGATAAACTTTATCAATTACAGTAAATACAATTTTGTTAGACCACCGCACACAACCAATGTGCACATTGTAAATAAAACTCACATGGCATCAATATAACCAACAAAGTGCCAATATTATACATACAATATTGAAATTCGATCAATCAAGTTTTGATTTTCCTTTATTTAATTTGACACGTCCTTCCCGTATAAATAAAGACGTACCACAAATTCACATGTTGCTTCATTTACGAAAAACTACTTACCTTGCAATAAAACAAAAGCACAATTCTTTATAATAATAGTACAAAACAAAATTAATTCAATTGATAATTTTAAATCGATGAAAATTTCATTACCTAATTAGCATTATAATAAACAAACGTCTTTTTTTGCTTTAATTTGATTATGACATTTCTATATCAATAAAATAAAAGTAGAATTTTTATTTTGGAATACATAGCTAAACATTAGGAAAGAGAAGAAAATTCAAACCAACATTTAACCAAAGCAAATTATTTCAATAAAAATGTAAACCTACGTACACACGTATCAAGAAAATTATGTAAGTACGTAATTTAATAGAAGACGTAAGTAAATTTCTGGCATAACACGAAATCGACTACATAACTCCAAAAATAGATTTTTTTTTTCATTTGCGAAGACAGAAGGTATTTTAATTATTAGAAAATAAAATTACCTTTAATTGATGTTAGTCTTTATTCCATTTTCTTAAATCCTAATTAACAAAGTTCATATTACACAATAAGACGAAAAGAGTTGTATGTATACATAGGTAGGACGTATATTTAACGCTTATTTAGGTAATAAAACTTTGATTTTTTTTTTCGTTTTCCTTTCACATTATTATTATTCAAACAAATTAAGCTCCTTTAATTTAAATATTGTCTAAACTTTACACAACAAAAAAAAAATCATATTGACTGATTTAAAATAAGAGCTTATATTACATTGAAAATTTAATTATCATTTTTGTTGTTTTGTTGTATGTACATAAATATTATGATGCATGGTAAGTGGGAAATGGTACGATTTTGTTGGTTGCACCATATAAGATATGGATATGGCAAATTGATTTTCAGTTTTGTTTGATTTTGAATTATATTCATAAAAAAGGGTGTTAGAGATATCGTTACAATATGCGAATCCTTATTAGTTTATCGAATTTTATGTAAATTTGTTTGTTCGTATTAAATGAAATATAAACATTTACGACTATAATAAATATATAGAACTGTTTATTGTGATTTATTTTTAGGTTTGAATATAAATCTATTTCAGGTAATATCACGTAGGTTTTTACCAGGATCTAATCATTAGCAATTCGGGTTTATTATGTTTTATTTTTAGAGGCTATAGCACGGCTAGAAATACAAGGTGGTTTACGAAGGAGATTAATTTAAATTAACATTTAAAATAATGTTGGAATTCATAAAATGATGGAACTATGAATATAATAAAAAAATATTTATTTTAAATTAGAATAAGATCAAAACATTTAATTGTACTACTTTTAACCAACATTAAAGTTTTGAGCCGTAACGCTCGATTTTAAATGTTTTCCTTACTAAAGTTTAAAAACTACTCGTAAACGAGAAAGTGAAAATCTGAAAAAAATGTTTTCCAATTTCCCATCGTGCAAACAATTTCTCCAAAATGGTGCAAAAGACCAAAGGCTGTGGTAAGGGGTTAACATGTTTCTTCTCATTTTGTTTTTTTGATCCTTTCTTCTTCTCGAGAATTCCACCGAATATTATTTTACCTATTGTGTTTTTCCATTTTATGTGTCTTCCAGAGCTATGCTGCAACGCTCGTGAAACATATTCATCAATTTGACTAAATTACAACTAGTGGCTCAGAGTATTTTCCCAAGCATTTAGTTTTTATTAGATGGTGTATTTTCTCTGGTTCCCGTTATGTGTGATATAAAATTCAAAATTTTACACTGGATTCATGTAGTCCGTATATGCTTAATTGAAATCAACTTCATACTGAATTAATTTGAGCGCTTTTTGGCGCTGTGTGATTATGGCTCATCGATGGCTCATCTTGTAATAAACAAAATGTAATAATAAAATTGTACATACTATTAAAGTTAGCCGAAAGTTTTCAGCGGTAAGATATAAAATGTCGATAATGTATATAGTGTCTTGGCTATTCTAGCCGAAAGATACGAGCCGACATATTTCAGCCGAAACATATTTTAAATAAAATGAAAAACTATGTCATGTCATGTCTGGAAAGTATTTCAGTTAGTGTGCCTAGCCAACAATTATCAGTAGAAAAATTATTAAGCCAAGTGTCATGTGGGGAACCCGGAAAAATTCGTTTGAATGTAAAGCCCATATAAAATTACAAAATTTGTATAAATTCAACCTTTAAAATGTTATGTCTGAAGAGTATTTCAATTAGTGTACCGAGTCCAGTAAAAATTATGAGGGAAAATTTCATATGCGGAGCTCAAGAAAATTCGTTTGAATGAATACCCCACATAAAATTAAAAAATTTTTATGACGCTTTAAAGGTTGAATTTATACCAATTTTGTAATTTTATATGGGCTTTTCATTCACACGAAATTTCCCGAGGTCCCCATATGAAACTTGCCTTAATATTTTTTCTAGGGATAAGTGTTGGTTACACACACTAATTGAAATACTTTCCAGACATGACACTTTAAAGGTTAAATTTATACAAATTTTTACATTTTATATTTGGCTTTTCTGATGAAACTTAAAGTATAATTCGTGTGGTAAACAGTGACAAACCAAAATGATCTTTTATTCAGTCGTAATATCACTTCAATGAAATACCAGTTTTTAGGTTGTTTAAAATATTTTCGGCTGAAATATTTCGGCTGGTAACTTTTGGCTGATACAGCCAAGACACTATCTGCATTACCGACAGTTTATATCTTTTTAATCAAAACTGACTTATTGGTCATATTCTTATAAGTCATATTCGTTCAGTTCAGCCGTTACTTAACAAAGAAAAAATTGACGTGCAAACAGAATATCACTTTTCAAAGCAGACTTTTCTTAAAAATAAATTTTACTATGGACATATTTTCTTTTCAACCATAAATTAAGCAACCTAGAATATACAAAGCCATAGTCTAAAAATTGAAGGTTTTAAAAAGCAAATTAGTTTTTCTCCTAAGAAAAATTTTTAAATGAAAACATTACACAGTTATGATCTCTGAGATATTTTCATAAATGTTTGAATTTCAACAAATATGGGCATCTGTTAAGAAAATCGTTCTTATTTGCCTGTAGTAATTGGTTATTTAAAACAACCAACTAATTTTGGATGGAATCTTGAACAAGGTTGACGTGTATGAATAATAGTTTATTTTAAAGCTTGCATGGCAAGTTAAGGTCATTAACTTAACAGAACTGTACTTTGCTCATGCTCAATTATTGTCAGAGTAATGTTCGTCCTCCAAACGTAACATAGGATAACTAATTGCGCTTTTTCAACCAAAAATGTAACGTAACTTGAATACTGAGCGAACAACAGCCATTTTTATACAGGGGTTCCTGAACCTTATCGAAATGGCTTGAAATAATTCAATAGATATTTATTCATAAATGTTTTCACATAAATCTTTTGTTTTTTGTAATTTGTTACCGAAAAGGTTTATATTTTTCTTCTTATGGTAAAAACATTTCATCTTTCGGACAAATAAACTTAATAAGTAAAATTGGCATATTTTCATTATTCTTACTCTCGATTCAAACAAAAAAAAATTGATTAACGAATAAAGAAATTTCCTATAAGAATGTGAAGATATTTAATCTACAAGAAAACACGTTAATCGACTAATTGCAAAAGAGCAACATGTGCCTGTTGTATTATAGAATCTTTCAAATATCATGATAACACACAAAACTACAAATCAGGCTCGGCGATCATCATCCTGTCCCAGAAATTAAAAATTTATCATACAACACAATCATCAAATGATTCCTCCAATATAGATTTTACAATAGTCAAATTAGTCGTGCTAAACGAAAATAAAAAACATTTTGTAGTGAAGCAATAATAATAATAATGTTTAATTCAATGTATAAGCCATGCTTTTGTACATCAAACATATTTACAACAGTAGAGAATAAATTAAAATTAACAAAAATTAACAATTATACAACAATGTACATAATTAATTACAATATCTACAAGAACTTTGATTTTAAGTTACTAATTTAAACCATAATCTCCTTAAATTTATTAATGGAACGCATTTTTTTAATTCTGTACCAGTGGCGTAACTATAAATTTCCGGCCGGACCGCAACATTTTTTTGGGGCCCTAAAAATGCTTCTTGTATCTTGTATGAGCATATAAGCAAGCAAAGCTTTCAATGCAAAACGTATTTCTTCTTATTGTCTAGTCTCGCATTAATTAAAAGTATCGATATAAATATATCGATAAAGCATCACAATAATCACAAAAATATCGAATTTTCAAAGTTAGTTGAATATTTTAGAAAGTTCTCAAATATCGAATTATCCGTAAGTTTTGTTAAAAAATTGTATTTGAAAAAAAATTGTCAATTAGTTTTAAGTTTGATAATTAATTTAAATAAGTTTCAATTTTAACTTAACTTTAACGATGAGCCTGTTTCTTACTTTTAGGTTTTTGTTAAAATGCTTTATGTATACAAACCATTTTACTCAGGAATATGATTTAACATAGGGTGACCAAATTTTGGCTAAAATTTAGAATATTTTTCCTCAAAGTTACTCAATCATCAATCATCAAAAGCTTTTAGTTTTAAGTGGTTTTAAACCAAACCATTTAACTCTAAAATTAGGCTAAAAACTTGATAATTCAATTATACCTTTAGGGTGGTGAACTTAACATTTTGTGAGCCCTTTCATAATTTATTTTGATTGAGTATGTACGATCAAGCCTGAGGCAAGTTTCCCAGATACGCCGGGTCCACTGTACACCATTTTACGAATAACAACATCGCGGGAAAGGTAAGGTATGTAAAAATGTCAAGAACTATTAGTTTTAAGAGCCTTCAATTAGAAAAGCTTTAAAAACCGAACCATTTTACTCAGAAACTCGATTTTATAAAGGGCAACGGAATTTTGCGACAATTTAGTATATTTATGCTCAATGTAAAAAAATCAAGAGCTTTTGGTCAAACCAAACCATTTTACAAGGAAACCTGGTATTATGTAGTAATATTAGCTTTTTTTGAATCAAATAATTTTACACCAAAATTCGGTATTAATACAGGCAACGGAGTTTTGGTATAAATTTAGAATATTTGTTTTCAATGAGCTTTAAGCTCGATAATAATTGCATACTTTAAGCTTTTTAATAATTTCAGGTTTTTAATCAAATGTTTGATGAGCTTAAATTATGTATTTGAAGAAATTGTCAAGAGCTTTAGGATTATAAGCTTTCACTAATCGAAGCTTTTTAAACAAACAATTTTACTTTGAAATGTTGAAATTGCAAGTTGACGGAATTTTGGCCAGGATTTTGAATACTTGTGCTCAATGTAAACTATTAAGATAATTTTGTATTAAGAGTGTTTTATTTTTCAGTGAGCTTTAAGCTTGATAATTTATTTATACTTTCTGAGCTTTTTAATAATCGCAGGTTTTTAGTTAAATGTTTGATGAGTTTAAACTATGTATTTGAAAAAGTTATTAAGAGCTTCAGGTTTAAAAGCTTTCACTTATCGAAGCTTTTCAAACAAACCATTATACTGGAATTTTGACTAGGATTTAGAATATTTGTACTCAATGTAAACTATTAAGAGCATTTAATTTTAACTAAGAGCTATTCAAACCAAACCATTTGGCTTTCAAATTTGATATTATAAAGGAAAGTGATATTTTGGGATTCATTTAGAATATTTGTTTTCAATGAGCTTTAAGCTTAACAATTTATTTATACTTTCTCGATGATTTTTGTGCTTTTCCATAAATTCTGTCTATTGTTAAAATGTTTTATGAGAATAAATCATGTATTTGCAAGAAATATTAAGAACATTTAATTTTAAGAGCTTCCATTTATCGAAGCTTTCCAACTCAAATCATTTTATTCAGAAATTTGATATTACCAAGGGTATTTAAAAAAAAAAATGTCAGAATATTTGTTCTCTATGTAAATATCCTTCATCCACAATGGGTTTCCATTTTCGAGCGTTACATGTGTAAGAAAACCAATTGGTTTACTAAGATTTAATTTTGTGAACATATTCGGGCGATCGTTCTAAAGATGAAAACACTAGATGAAAAAGAACGTAATTAATTTTAATTTTTGGAAAAATCACGAGAAATTTTAAAAAGTGATCCAAAAATGAAACCTGAGACAAGCGAATATGAAATCTGGAAGCCAAAATTTCCAAAATCAGAAGAACCCCACCAAACACAACCAAAAAAAAACATCATCACTAGTTGCAAAATTAAGTTAGTTTTCCGAAATAAACCTATAAATTTCATACTGTGTGGTTTGGCTCAATTAAGCGAAACAGAAATTCATTTTCAGTCGTGGTTGTGTCTGTTTCAAGTTTCTTCTTGATTTTTATGAACATCACAATGACACATCGCAAGCTGCTAACACCAGAATATTACTATAAGCTCCCTTTTTCAAATCAAATTTAACCTTTTCTCAACCCCAAAAGAAATTTTATCTGTTGGGAAATCAAATTCAATCTTAACCAATCAAAACTTGATTTGTAAAAGGTTGAAATTTGATAAATTAAAAAGGGGTTAACTTTAAGTTACGCAAAAGGTATAAGCTCGAAAACTTTTATTTTAAACGAGTTTAGCTAATTTTCTTCTAAATCTAAATATCGGTCAGAACATATAGGCATTTTTATTTCTATCCAGTCAGAACCGAGAAGAAAGGGTTGTGCCTGTCTTAAGAAAATATTTAATAGCAACAGAAACGATTTCTTCCTTTTCTATTAATTAGACCACCGCCTTTTCTTTAAAATTTTCAAGAAATATACCGTTCTGAAAATCTACACTTTAAGCTTAATCTGACATATCTAATCTTAAATTTGAGCTAATAAAGGAAATTTCGTGGGTCCCAACAACAACCTAGTTACGCCAAGGTTATGTAGGCAAACTGTTCCATAGAGAGTTATAGTAAACGTTCCTAGTTCTCAATGGGATAGTACGTACCTAAGTTCTCAAAACGTTCCTAGTTCTCAATGAGAAGTATGTAAAACCAAAGGAAATCATATAAGTGCTAAGCTGAACAAAACGATATGCAATATGAATAGAACCCTCGGACCTTATCGGATATTTTTTTAAATATTAAACAATCGTATTCTTCGAGGAGGCTCTAAAATTCTTGAATAACATCGAAAATCTCGAATAACCTGACTGATTCGAAACAACGAATCACTAGTTAAGTCTCAAACATCGCGCACTTCATTGAGAAGTGATCAAAAGATGAAACCTGAGACAAGCGAATATGAAATCAGGAAGCGAGAATTTTAAAAATCAGGAAAACCCCACTAAACACATCCAAAAAAGAACGATCACTAGTTGCAAAATTAAGTTGGAATTTGCATTTTCCTTATATTTAAAACAGTTTTCCAAAATTATCCAGTAAATTTCATTTTTATTTACCGTTTACTCGTAATCAAAAGATCCGCTAAATGTGAAACTATAAGTCGAACGAACACTAATTGATTATGGAGACTGACTGGTTTGGCTCAAGTGAGCGAAACAAGAATTAATTTTCAGTCGCGGTTATGTATTTTTCTAGTTAGATCTTGATTTTTATGAACACCACAATGATACATCGCAAGCTGTTAACACCAGCCGATTACAGTAAGCTTTCTTTTTCAAATCAAATGTAACCTTTTGCAAAATAAATTTTATCTGTCGGGAAATCAAAATCAATCTTTTCTAATCAAAACTTGATTTATAAAAGGTTGAATTTTGATAAATGAAAAAGGGGTTAACTTGGATTTACGCAAATGATGTAACACAAATAAATCAACCCAGCAAATATGAAAACCGTTGTCGTTTGATGGCGAAAGCTTTTATTTAAAACTAGTTTAGCTAATTTTCTTCTAAATCTAAATATCGGTAAGAACATCCAGGCATTTTTATTTCTATCTAGTCAGAACCGAGAAGAAAGAGTTGACCATGTGTTAAGTGAACATTTAATAGCAACAGAAACGATTTCTTCCTTTTCTAATAATTAGACCACCGCCTTTTGTGTAGAAGGTGGTTTAGGAAATTTGAGGAAGGTATATTCGATGATGCACGACGTGACGTACAACGTGAAGATAAACCGAAAAAATTTAAAGATGAAAAATTGCAAGCATTATTGGATAAAGACAATACACAAATGCAACAAGAATTAATTTGTTGTCAGTAGACGTCTTTATGAGGATGGTTTAATAATTTGGGAGTTGGATACCACATGAACAGAAAGTCAGATGAAATGTCGAAAAATCACTTCTGAAATGCTTCTTCAAAAAGAACAAAGAAAGGGTTTTCTACATCGATTTGTGACTGGAGATGAAAAATGGATTTACTACGAGAATCCTAATCGTAAAAAAAGCTTTGGTAGAGCCGGGTAAGCTAAAGCGATAAGTTTATTATGATAAGGTTATGCTCTGTATTCGGTCTGTATATATTTATTAGAGGACAAAACATTTCAATTTTAAAGCATTAGGAAATTGTAATGACACCAGAAAATTTTAGATAAATGATAAAATAGTATATAATAAGGAAATTAGCTATACTGAGGCAGCTAGTGTACCGATACAATAGGACATTATTTCGAATGAGGCCTTAGTTGGCAATGTTTTCTATACAAATATTTTGTTGGTGTTGGTGAAAGTATTAACAACACCTTACCTAGGCCCAATTACTCTGACTTTGATTAGTTTAAATATAATATTGTTTTGAACTGAAATCGTGGCCGGACCAATTAACAATCCCAATCTTAGACCAGCTACGGCAGTATAGAGATTTCGTCAAAGTTTATAAAAAGATTCTCAAAGAATTTGGTTTAAAAAATTCAGAGCAATAAATTTTCTAACTCGTTAAAATTTGGAAGAATGACTCCGGTTCACAAGCCTGGTAATTACTTGCTTCTTAATAATTAACTGGCCAATAACAATATTAAATTCCATTTTAGGTTTAGGGAAAAATAGAACACTACCGCAGCGAATCTGTCTCTCAACGATTTCGTATCGATTACTTTAAGAGACAGCCTTAAATTACTTGTTTTACAGAAGCGAACCTCAAAGTATAATGGTTCGCCAATTACGTACCTCAGCTCGTCACTTTTTCAGATTTAGACTCTAGTAAAATAAAGTATAGTAATCATGAAAATTTTGGACCTTGAGATTTTTAGAGATTTATTTGTTTTGAGGTCCCCTGAGTCCGAAAAATTGGGTTTCGAAATGGTGTCTGTCTGTCTGTCTGTCAGTCTGTCAGTCTGTCAGTCTGTCAGTCTGTCAGTCTGTCAGTCTGTCAGTCTGTCAGTCTGTCAGTCTGTCAGTCTGTCAGTCTGTCAGTCTGTCAGTCTGTCAGTCTGTCAGTCTGTCAGTCTGTCAGTCTGTCAGTCTGTCAGTCTGTCAGTCTGTCAGTCTGTCAGTCTGTCAGTCTGTCAGTCTGTCAGTCTGTCAGTCTGTCAATCTGTCAGTCTGTCAGTCTGTCAGTCTGTCAGTCTGTCAGTCTGTCAGTCTGTCAGTCTGTCAGTCTGTCAGTCTGTCAGTCTGTCAGTCTGTCAGTCTGTCAGTCTGTCAGTCTGTCAGTCTGTCAGTCTGTCAGTCTGTCAGTCTGTCAGTATGTCAGTCTGTCAGTATGTCAGTCTGTCACAGTATGTCAGTCTGTCAGTATGTCAGTCTGTCAGTATGTCAGTATGTCAGTCTGTCAGTCTGTCTGTGTCCTCTCTACAGCGCAGATGGTTTAACCAATAGAACTGAAACTTCAGATTTAAGCTTTGTTGATAAATTGGGAGGTCCCAGTGAATTTTACACCAAATCGGCTAACCGGAAGTGGCCACTTCCTTTGTCCAGAAAATTTATTTTGGAAATAACTTAAAAAGTATAAAGTTTACAAAAAACTAGTGCAAACAAAATGAGTGATGTTGTTTACGACGGCGGAGATGGACGTGTTTTAGTCTGTCTCCGTAAGTGAAATTTATTTTATTTCATTTAAATTAGTTAAAATTAATTAAATTAGTGTTACTATGTGTTGTGTTGTTAGGCAGTGTAATAGTGTATTGAAACAATAGTTTTGATGTGATGTGGTGTGTTGTAATATGTAGTGCAGAAGTGTTGTTTTTTATGTACATATATGTAAGTGTAGTGCAATTAATAGTTTTAAGGTGAAGTGATTATCGAGGAAAATGTGATCAAACGTGCTCAAAAATAAATTAACGGTACTCTCTAGTACCGTTAGACAGGTATTTTCGCATCACACGTATTGAAATACATATGTGTGATGACGAATTGTGTACAGTTTTTCTTTATATTTATTAAATGATATGGCTTAGGTAAGGAATTTTTTGTGCATTAGGGTATATTAGTATTAGTGTCTACGGTAAATACTAGTTGAAAATTGGTATTAAAAAAAAAAAAACAGAAAAATGTTGTAGATTTGTTTTGTATTTTGTGCGTTGTTTCATGTTGTATTTTTGTTTGATTTTGGTTGAAACAAGTTTGTAAAGCATGTCGTATTGTGAGTGCGGGCCACCGTATTTTAATTAATGGGGAAGTGAACCGTATTTTTTTTAAAATATAATGATGATACACGAGTGTGAAGTTTTCCAGGGGTGACCATCACTTTTTTCGCTTCGATGCGTTTTCGGCAGAGTAGCGGTATCTTACATCTAAATTGTTTTAAAATTTTATATTTTAACAATGGAATACAGTTATTCTGTCGGGGTTGCATCGGTGCGAGAGGGGTGATGGTTGTAACATGTCACCCCAGACATTCCAGAGGTGTATCAATGTATTAGTATGTATTACACTGTCAAAACAAATTCTTATAGGAAAATTGAGTATTATTTATTGAAACAATTGAGTAGGATTTTGAAAATGATTTTAGAAAATCAAGCTTTAGCTAAATTACAACAAAACAAAAAATATTACAAATTCTTGTTCGTTCGATATTAAAGTAATTTTGATTGATTTATTTTTTAAGTGTTCATTAAAAACGGAATATGGCGTTCTAAAGTTAAGTTATGATTTCAAAGAAAATACTTTTGTAGAACTTTTATTAAACGTACGATTCGTATCGATTAGGAATTTTTTAAACTAAATAATTTAGGGGCCTATTCCAACTTTTATTACATTTTTGAACTTTTAAACTTTTATTAAACTTTTATTAGGGTTTTATTAAATTTTTATTAGACTTTTGAACTTTTTAATTTTTAAACTTTTAAACTTTTGTTAAACTTTTATTAGACTTTTGTTAAGGTTTTATTGAACTTTTATTAAATTTTTATAAAGCTTTTATTGAACTTTTAAATTTTTTAACTTTTAGATTTTTGAATTTTTAGACTTTTAATCTTTTAAACTTTTAATCTTTTGGACTTTTAAACTTTTAAACTTAAGGACTTTTAAACTTTTAAACTTCTTTTAAACTTTTAAACTTTTAAACTTTTGAACTTTTAAACTTTTGAACTTTTGAACTTTTAAACTTTTGAACTTTTGAACTTTTGAACTTTTGAACTTTTAAACTTTTAATCTTTTAGACTTTTAAACTTTTGAACTTTTAGACTTTTAAACTTTTGAAATTTGAAATTTTTAAACTTTTGGACTTTTGAACTTTTAAACTTTGAAATTTTTGAACTTTTAAAAAGATTTTTGTTAAGCTTGTATTGAACTTTTAAATTTGTATACCTATAAATTTTTAAATTGTTGAATTTTTAAACTTTTTAATTTTTAAACTTTTAAACTTTTATGAAGCTTTTGATAACTTTTTTTAAACTTCTATAAGGCTTTTAATAAACACACTATACTGATTGAATGAACAGCATCGCACGTTATCTAGGATGGGGGAGAATTCCTTTTGTATGATATTGTGTACTACATTGCATTGCAAGAATTTTGAGGTATTGATGAAAACGTTTCAGCACATTTTGGTTGTTGAATTTAATTATATCAAAGTGTCATAGTTTGTTCAAGTACTTTGTCTGATGGTGTGGTTGTGATGGGTTACACTAAACTATATATAATTGTTAAATCATCTCCAAGCTGCAGAAATAATAGTGAATTCTCGCTCAACCCCCGGCAAACGCCAAGCATACAGCAGCTGTGTGGCGTGGAGGTTGATTAGCTTGTGATATCTATTTTATTATTTATTTTATTACTATAACTAAATTGTATAAGTTGATTGCTATTAATTAAATAGTAAAGCAATTTAGTTTTCAGAGTAACCTGGGAAACTCTATTTGAGTCTTATTAGTAAATATCATATATAGGTACAAGTAGTATTTAACTAAACGATTAATATTCTAAACCTTTCCGTAGTATATAATAATTAATTTAAACATCATTAACTGAGTAAATAAATAAGTAATTTAAGCATTACTAATATCCTTTTGCAAGATTTTTAGGAAATTGCCTATTAGTTGAATTTTTAATAGTATGGTAAAATATATAAAATATATATTTTTTCAGCTTCTATTTGTGAATCATCTAGTTGCAGTAAGTAAACCATTAATTAACTATTTACAGGAGAACGGGGGCTAATGAAACGAGTGCTGTGAATCTGAATTGTAACTTGGCAATTTATAATTTTTTAACATTCCCGTAGAATTTTATAGTTGATGTTGAATTATTCATATGGCTTAATATTATGGTTGAGGTTGGTATTGGTATTGAAGTGGGTGTTGGTGTTCGTACTGTACCAGTATTGGTGTTCGTACTGGTGTTAATGTTCATACTTATTGGTATAATTGTTAATGATAGTTTTGGTATTAGTATTCATATTGGTTAGTTAAAATGGTTTTAGTTTAGAACACTCCTGAGAAACTCGACCAAGATGACAATGGCTGTGATGACAGCACGATGGCTAGAAGGTAGTTGGTTGAATGATTGTCAAACTATTAATGGTTATTTATTTGTGGTACATAGGGATTGATCTAGAATTTATTTCAGAGAATCAAATTTACACTCAATTACTTTTAAAATAGTGATTATAAAGAATTAATGCATATTTTAAATTTAGGAATGTCTTGAAGAAACTGAAACAACCTTATATGAGTTGGAGCAGTAGATGAACTGTAAATTGTGTTGTCTTGTGCTAAATAAATTACTAAAAATATATAAATAACAAATTTACTAACTATCAACTACTTAGGTGTCTGGAACCGGGTTGAGTCTTTGTTGCTAACATTCCTTTCCCATCCCTCGATTTTGTTATATGTAAAAAGGTGTACGACGGCGGCCTGGCCAGGGGCGGATATCACAACTATTAAACTTATGTGGTTATCGATGTGGCGCCTTCCTTTACAGGGTGAAATATTGCTATGTTGGCTTCATGAAAAGCTGAGTATGATGGTACATATTTCCTTGGTAAGGGAGAGTTTATGGTGTCGTGTTGCAACATGGGTATAGTGGTGTGGTATTCGCATTTATAATACGGGAGACTTGCTTAATGCTTGATCGTACATCGAAATCAATCAATCAATCAATCAAAAAACTAGTGCAAACAAAATGTTTTCAAAAATTAAAAGCAAATGAAAAAAAAAATAAAAAATTAAAAAAAAAAATAAATTTCTCAAAATTCTCTGTTCGTAAAAGAAAGTCGTGTGTTGGCCACACCTCTATTTTTAATTAGTTCTCTCTTTCCTTTTTTTCGTAGAAGTGCTTTTGTCATACCCTACGCCAAGTGTAACTTAATTAAGTTGCAATATAATTCAATATGAATTAGTGCATTTATAAAGGTTGTAAGTCATAATAGGCCAAAAAAAAATGTTTTCATTCCTGATTTAAGAGCAATTTCAATTTTTACAAATTTTATTCAATCGGGCATTTTACAGGTATAGTTAAAAGTAGACGGATAAAGTTAAATTTCGTATTTTCGTAGGGCTAATAGTTTCAGAATATTTTTGGAGAGGAACGGAGCTTTGAGATTTAACGTAAATTTGTATCCTTCAATTAAATATTCAGCTGAACTAAATTAAGTAGCCAAATATTTAGCACTACAGTTAAAATAGGCATGAACAAAAGAAATAAAATTAGCTAGCTTTGAATTTTTATTATGAAATAAACCACAATATAATATAAGAAGAAATCGAGCGAATATTATTTAACTGAAGATTGCCTCGTTCTTTGTGAAGACGAGGATTAGTAATTTAAAATGATTTGTTTATGAAATAAATAAAGTCAGTAGGTCTAAAATGAGTGAATAATTAATGAAAATATGAGTGAATATTGCGTGAATATTAAATAAATTATTAATGGATAATCTTGAAAAATGAGTGAATAACAGCCCCTCGCGGTAAATATAATAACAGTATTATTACTTCATCAACCTACAACTATATTTCGATTTGACTTCAAGGCTACACAGCAAAGGAATGCTATGTAGCCTAAAATCTTCCAACCCTTCGGAACCGCGTATACTGAGAAATGGCACAGTGAGATAGTCCTTGAGGATTACAGGACTAAATTAAATAACCGCAATGAAAAAAAAAAATTTTGGTATATTGACGTTAGCTGATTTCACATCTATAGAAATAAGAACATAATTTTGATAAAACTAATATAGATGATGTTTGGTGATCGTCAGATTTTTTGAGGTCTTACTTAATTTTTATATAACTTACTATGTATTTCAAACTGAAATCCAACTAAAATTCGTAATAAACTTTTTTGTACCAAAAATTATTTGATGGGAAGCTTTACTACTTTAAGATGATATTAAGAGCTGAAGATGATGAAAATTTATAAAGAACCTTTAGTACCTAATGTTTCGAGATGTTTACAGTGTGCTATCAATAATTAGAATTTTTCTTTAGTCAAACGGGTCAGTCATTGACGCTCTTAGAAGAAAGACATGTTTTTGTCGTCTTCTTCGAGAATTTAATTTTATTTATTTATTTTGATTTTGTGTGTAGTGTTAAAATTAAATAATTAATAAAATTAAAATTAATAAGTTAAAATTAAATAGTTAATTTTATTTATTGAACATAATAATAAAAGTGAGTAATTTTGGTTTAGTGCGTCATTTTATGTTGTAAGCACGGTCAAAAGTTCGCTTAAATCGGTTAATATTAATATCGTGTGTGATTGTGTAATGAATAGTGTTGTGTAGTGGAAGCGATTCAATATTTAGTTGATTAGGAAAAACTCCAACATAGGAAAATGTGTTCATCAAATCATAACGGTACTATCCAGATATCGTTAGAGGTATTTTCATACCACATACCGAAGAATCAAATCAAAGATTTTATGCAAATTGTTTTTTCAATTGGTACAAATAGGAAAATAATAGTTTTTCATTCATATTTGAGTTATTTAATATAATTTAGTATGGCAACTTTAAGCTGTATTTTATGTGTCCTTAATTATTTTAAATTATTGTGCAGTGGGATTTAAACGGAGTAGAGTAATAAGGAATTAATTACTTATTAATCTGATTTTAGAGGTATGTCTAGAATTAGCTAATGAAGTTATAAATCTGGAAATTAAACGTATATGGTTTTAGATATTTAAACGATTTTAAATTCAAATTTTAGAATTTTTAAAAAAATTAAGTAATTAAATTAAATTTTGCGTTACAATTTAATTGACAATTAGGAATGGATTCGATACATTGAAATTTTCAGATGAGTAGCCGGGCGCGTTTTCAGTGTTTATCTATTACTGTTCATTATTTAATTATTTATTTTATTTTATTATTTTTATAGTTGGTTTATTATATTCAACTTAGTATGGAAACGGTGAACTATTAGTATGTATGTTCAGATCAATTTAAACTATTTTGCAGAGCTATTTAAACAGAATAAAGCAATAAACGATTAATTATTTAATTTTGATTTTAGTGGTATTCGTGGAATTAATTAATTTCTTTAATTTCTGGAATCAATAGCTAGTTAAGCTAAATAATTTAAAATTAAATTTTATAAGGTTTCATATTTTTAGTTTTTGATTTTAAAATTTTAGTTATAAACAAAATATTTAATGTTAAAATTCATAATTTAGAATTAAAATTTTTATGCATTTCGAATTTAAGGTTATTTAGTTAGTGATTAGTTTGCTGTCCTTCGATTTAGATTTATTTTTTTTAAGGAGGTTAAGGGCTAATTTTAAATAAAGAATTAATGGTGAAGCAAATTAGGTTTTGTGTTTAACTGAATTTAATGGAATTAAATTAATTTTTATTAAAATTAAATTGAATTAAATTTAGTGAAATTAATTTTTCGGTGTCGAATCAATAATGTCATAATGTTACTGTTGATGTTGGAATTGGTATTGATGTGGATATTGGTATTGCTGCTAGTATTGCTGTTAATGTTCATACTGGTATTAAGGTTAATGATAGTTTTTGCTATTAGTATTGATATTGGTTAGTTAAAAAGGCTTAATTTAGAAAAGACCTGAGAAACTCCACCAAGATGACACTGGCTGAGGTGATAGCGCGGTGAGCGGGTGGTAGTTGATTTAACTATTGTCAAACTATTAATGTTAATTTAGTTGCAGTCTTATAGATTAATCTATAATTTATTTCAGAGAATATAATTTAGACTTAATTTTAGAATAGTTGTTATAAAGAGGTACGGAGGGCCCGACGTTATCCGGGAGTCTTGCTTAGGCTTGGTCACACACCCTGATCAATCAACCAATCAGTCAAACCCACCAATTCATAAGCCAATCAATTAAGTTAAACTGCATAGCCTAAACATATTATATATGTGAACATTTACTGAAAACTAATTGTTGTGAAGGTATTTTTGTGAAACCTAGGGAACTGCCAAAGCAAGGCAGGAGATGTAAAGTATTCTAAAATAGGCAGAATTTGGAGCAATGTACAATTTCTTCATTCATTTAACCTTCCAGACAAGAACGATGTATGGAAGGCTGGATTTTATGAAGCGCGATATTGCTATTTGCGCGAAGTTTCTATCGTGCAATACGCCTTGATATCAATATTCTCAAATCTTTTTTTCTTAAATTAATGTTTAGATTAAGATCACCTGAGCAAGGTTGAATGACTGCAGAAAAAAGATTTAAGTATACGCCATATCACTAATTGCCCGACTAATATTTTATGATCACTAATCCTAAATCGAAAGTTTTAATTTTGCATGATTAAAATCTCTCTTTTGATATGTACCATAATACATATTGTAACAATACATATATAAATACATACACGGTAACGTTAAAGAACTTATCATGTTAAAATTTAGTTTGCATATTTGAAATGTTTGAACAGACATATGTGCTAACAGACATATGAGACCAACACATTCCTGCAAGAAATCGATTATATTATTTTTCGCCGAAGGATAAACCGATAAATCCGATATCTGCAATAAGGTCTATCGTCAAATAGATGCGAAATCAAAACATTAAAAAATATTTCAAATAATTTTTAAATTTTATCTTGAGACTTAACCAAATTTTTCATTTCCATTTGCGCGACGATTTTAACGATGCTTTAAGTGAAAATGATATAATCTGCAGTACTAATATACACTACAAAATAATATTAAGTTTCAGTTATCTAAATTACAATCAACAATATTTTTAACAATTGTTACTAAAAGCTGTAAAAAATAGCACAAAAAGTGCAATCAGCAGCTATATCAAATCAAAAATATTTTGTAAACATTTTCTAGTCAGTGCGACATTAAAATCAATATTTCGAGTACATTTAAAACCGGTAGTAAACTGATAGTGGTATTTTGATAAAATTCAGTGGCAAATTAAAAAACTATCTGTCATAATAATGGAAACTTTTGTCTGATTTTGTATGTATTGTAGCGTATATATTCGTATAACGAAAGCATTTATTCATTCTGCCAGTGTTCTATTTTATATTTAATAATTCAATTTATTTATTTAAATTAAAATTTGATTTTTTTTTTTTTTTTGGATTTGACTAAAATCCAACAATAACTAAAAGCCTGAAAGTTTAATTAAAATAAAATCAAATAAAAAAAAAGCTCGCTGTTTGGGAGACGAAGGATGGAGAAATCTACTATGACATATTTCGAATTTAAATTTTTGTTATTTATTTTATTTGTAGCTCAAGTGCTCTAAATTATACCGTCTTTCTACAGTTCTATATACTTTATATACTGCTTCTAATGACCTACCTTTCTAATTTTAAATTAAATTTTCTTTTGTTATACCCTAAAATAAAGCAAAACAAAAAAAAAACTTGGATTCAAGATTTTATATATACGAGTATAAGGAAGGAAAATTATTTAATTAAATTTAACTGTCACATAACAGGCAGAGGATGTGGAACAAAAACAAAATGTATGAATGGAATTTTTTAATTTTAAAATATTTTCGCCACATCTCGCGTTATGTCATCTTAGGTAAATAAAAATATTATAATAATGATAACGGACGTTGGTGAAATATTTGTGCGTAATGCTGGGCATGACACGTTATAAAAGCTGCCAATTTCTTTTTTTTCTGTTTAAAAATGTTAATCTGTATTGCTTTGTGTATAAACATGGTATCGCTCGATTTATATATTTTACGGTGCAAAGACGTTAAAAAATTTCGTATCCATAAAAAGAACATAAGGAAACATAATTTTCTTTAATATTCTTTCCTCGTTTCAAACATTTTTTTTATTTTTTTATTTTTTCTAATGAACATTAACTGAACATGAACAAAGTGAATAAAACAGCTTTCCTTGCACAAACGGTATGTTGTTCTGTATATATTATACAGAACATCAGAATCATTATATTTATAAAAAATAACAAGAGGAAGAAAATTAATTAAAAACAACCTGTAGTATTACATAAAAAATTTGTGGGAGTACATAATAAAAGCAACAACAAACAGTTGCTTGAAATTAACTTAAAAATCATTATTGACCCCATTGGCACAATTATTGTTTGTGTTTACCTTTTCGTTCATATATGGCATATTGTTGTTAATTGCATAAAAATATGCTGTTCTATATCAAATATTGTATAAAAGCGGGTTTTTAATGTATACATACAAATCGAAAAGATTATAAAATCAAGGAACTCATTCGCTTTCATTACAATAAATTTTCAAATACTTTAAAGCACGAACAATAATTCTCAGCCACTGTGTACAATTTCATTCTATATAAACAAACAAAAAAAAAGGTTCGATTTCCGGATGATTTGATTTCACTATTCATTAATCCCACTTGTCCGCTCCACTCTATACATGTGTGTACATTCTAGCGGAAACAACACAACATCATCAATATGTGATACATTTTACAATGTGATGGTGCTTTTATGTATCTTTCAATTTACATAATATAATTTTCATTTAAATGAGCTTTCATTCTAGCTAGCTCAGCCATAACCTTAAAGATAAAACATTTAATTTTTTTTTTTTTTTTTTTTTTTGATAAAATCTAAAATCTAAGTACGAGTAATTGCAACAACACAGTATGGCCCAAATATTATACTCAATTTTATACAGTGCATTTTTGCTACAAAATTTGCATAAACCAAAAAAAATCTAAACTTTTTTTTTCTACTTCAATATAAAATGAATTTAAAGTTTACATTGGAGATTTTCAAAACAAAGTAACAACAAAATACATTATAAACTTGTCGATTCCAAAAAAAACGGTTTGCTTTTTTTTGTTCACAACCAGAAAACAAACGTATTCACAACAAAGGAAAATTTCTGAAAATATAAAGAAGCGGGGCTGGGTGGTAAACTCAAATATTATTATTTGTAATGTTTTTCATTACTAAAATTAAAATTTATGGTATTTTATGTTTTATAATTGAGTTCAACTGTATGTTGTGTTTGGATAATTTCATATACGAAAAAGTCTTGAAAAATTATTTTATGGTATTCTATGAAAATAAATTTGGCAAAATAATATTGACCTGAAAATAAAAGAAAAGTTTAGCAGTATATATCGTCGCTACCATCGCAAATTGTCGAATGTGAAAAAATTAATTTTCATATACGTTACTTAGTCCTAGAATTAGGGACGATACAGCGGCAAATTTTTTTCATTGTAACGATGTCAAATTATGGAATATTTGTTGACGTACTGAAAAGAAATGTACACATTCGATAGTTTGCGATGGTAGCGACGATATATAGTAGTCTGGCAGCCAGAAAAAAATAACTAAATTTAGAATTTATTTACAATTTTCGAAATGGTAAAGTTTTTAATTTGATGGTTCAAATGGTAATACACATACATAAAACAAAACATAATAAAGTGAAAAGCAATAAAATAAATGAGATGAATAATGTTTGGTTCAATTGTGTTTTTGTGACCACATTTATTATTTTAGAATTTTTTGGCAATATTTCAGGATTTATGTAAAATGACGACATCAATAAATGTGATTCTTCCAATTGTCGGATGTGTAGATTATTTCGATTTATTTAAATAAAGTTGAGTTTGTAAATTCACTGGAAGGTCTAAGTTGGTTAATTTTAATTTTATTGATTGGTTTTCATTGACCATTAAAATTGTAGGCATTCGTATTATATTTCTGTAATCAAAAGAGTTAAAATTACCAAACAAAAACAACCCTACAACAACAATGTTTTATTGCATTTACTTGCTGTCACGACAATATTTTTGGAACTGTGGTACCTAGATATTTGAAACGACAACTATTTTCAAGATAAAAAAATTTCTTTCAGAAAAATTCAGTTTAGGTTTTTACAATTCAAAAGCATAACTGATTAAAATTTAAAGATGGTAGAAAATACACCAACATGGTATCCACGACCGATTTTACGGACGCCGCATAACTTGATCACTAAAAACATACACCTAATGTACAATAACTAATTATGTACGCTGTACACAGTTTATTTATCACAGTTTATAATTAATGAAAACTAGAGAACGGAAACAAGCTTAAAATTTCGATCAGTAACAAACAAAAAACCAAAAAAATTCAAAAAACGTTTTTTCGAGTATTTTTGCTCGTTTGTTCTTGTTTCTACCAGTAAAATCCAATACGTATCATAAGATGCGCACCCTACGTATCATAATGTGAAATCTGATTGGATTCATTCGATGTTGTTGGTGAATAGTGGTAATATGGCGGTTCCAGGCCACTTCTCGATCAAAATGGCGGCCATGGAATTCTGATCGAATGCGGAAAGCAGGCATAGTGATCTAGCGGTGAGTAGAGGAGTTATAAGCGTCACCATATTAGATTTATAACAGGAATTCGTTACGGATTCGGTATTAAATACTCAAAAACGCAATCATTTTGACGAACATATATATTGTACGGTGACATCTAGGAAAAAGTAGATAATGTTATTTGATAGCGTAAAGTTTACTGTACTAAAATGGAATTTTCTTTGATAAAACCAGAGTACCGCGGCAATGAGGAACACATTAAAAGGTAAACATGCTTGGATTTTAATTCTTAAGGAATTATAAATGCTGTGCATCAACTCACCAACTTAAAATGTTTAAAAGTATGTGCTAATTGGTGTCTAAGTATTTACGAAGAATCAAATTATTTTAATAATCGAAGAAGAGACCCCTTCCATACTGCACTTGGATAAGGAGAATCTGTTTGTGGCAAATGGTGGACAAGTAAAATTTTATAAACGTAAACTAAATCACCATATTAATACGAAACCGTATAATGTACTTGAGGACTTTAAAGATTCAGAGATAACATGTTTTGTTAAGAAATCGGACAGGATACATGACAAGATATGTTATGGATGTGCATCTGGTGAAGTAGTTTTTGCTAATGGACCTAATACCAATCTCCAGCGGGCTGTATTTACATATTTACGTAACGACATCTAAATCGGGGATCAAAATATAGAGTGAGGAATGTAAATTCGATGATACACTGGTGATGCTGAATTCTACCTATTTCTTTCATCATGAGACATTTTATCATGTAAGGCTACATCAAAGCGGGGAACGGTTGGTGGGAATAAAATTTAGGGATAGCAATAAGAAAGCATTAAGATTGATGGATTTTGAAAGGTGGGTGGACAATTTAAAAAACCAATCCGAAATTTTAACCCGGAATTCCATTTTTTACTAAATTGATGTTCTTTCTGGGATCAAAGACGTCCGCTGTTTACCAAGCTCTCAGGAAAGACGAAAACTGTATACTAACAGCTAATTTCGATAGAACTACACGTCTTTTTGATGCGCAAACCAATTGTGATGAGATCATATGGAGCGATCAATTTGATTCGTCTGCATATTCCCTAGCTTATGATGGTTTATACGTCGTGCTCACTGGAATGAAATATCATTGTTGCGTTAATCTATATGATATTCGTGTTAAATATCGGGTGTTACAAGTTTACTTTCCGTCACTGCATGGAAAATTTCCATCATTAACCGGAACACTGGCCTACAGTATTGCATGTCATGCTACCCAATTATTTATAACGTTCGAATATTTAATTTCGATACAAACGTGACAAAATGTAAAGATTTCGGGGAATCCATACCGACTTCCAGTTATAAATCAAAGATGGTGACGCTATATCTCGTCGTCTCACCACTAGAACACTCTGTCTACATTTAAAAAAAAACAATAAAATTTTCCAAAATTATTGCTAGAATAATTCTATACCAAAATTAACATTAAATTAAGGAAATAGTCCAATAGGAATAGTCCAAAAACATTTAGAAAAGTGTTATCATAGAAAATTCCATTTTAGTACAGTAAACTTTACGCTGTCAAATAACTTTATCTACTTTTTCCTAGATGTCACCGTACAATATATATTTTCGTCAGAATGATTGCTTTTTGAGTCTTTAATTCCGAATCCGTAACGAATTCCTGTTATAAATCAAATATGGTGACGCTTATAATTCCTCTACTCACCGCTAGATCAGTATGCCTGCATTCCGCATTCGATCAGAACTACATGGCCGCCATTTTGATCGAGAAGTGGCCTGGAACCGCCATAATATCACTACTCACCAACAACATCGAATGAATCCAATCAGATTTCACATTATGATACGTATGGTGCGCTGACCTCGCATTGAAGCTTGGACAGATCGAGCCTTAGGTTTAGACCGGACATTGAAACCTGGTGGAAAATGAGAGAATTTTCGAAATACAAATTTCATGTTTCAATTAATAATTCAGAAATTCATAAAAGATTGATATCGCAAAAGAAAAATAAAGAGGAACCATACCAAAAATATTTTTTCGTGATTAAAGAAGTGAATAAAATTATACTGTATGGTGCTACGTCAATAAAGGATTTAAAAATAAAGATAGAAAATTACGCACGACGTCCAAACTAGAAATCAGAGTTTTAGAGAAAATTGTCATTACTGTGGCTCTTTAACTGTGGTTTTCATTCCAACACATTTGGGCATAAAGCTCCGAATTTATAAAGAATGGTGGTCAAAGTAATGGCGCGGCTTGCAAACCTTTAACGAAGAATATTAAATGATTATAATATTCTCGTACTTATACACACTGGAAGTGAAGTCACACGCATTTACGTCAAGACGAACACATTGCTATGGGTTCTCCATTCATAACCATGAATTCTACAAACTTGTCTAAAATTGGAAGCGAAAAAACGAAAACAATTGGTCATTTCCAAGGCTCACTGACCATCGATGGAGATTAATATCATACAGCCTAATATAAGATGAAGATGAATATTGGCAAAGACGTTTTAATAGGTACAAAAATTGTTGTTGAAAACAATACTTTGGTTTAAGAGAAAATCCCAGATTTTTGGGAATGTTTTGTTGTAAGTGATACCTAAAATATTTAGAACCTATGGATAGTATTATTAAAAAAAATTGGGTTTATCCGGCTCCTCGGACGACGCTTTTTCCACAAAGCATCTGTTAAAGATCACCAAACCATCCATTTATATTTTACAAACATTTTCCGTTATTTTTTGAAGCCAAGGTCCTTAAAAGATGTTACGACTTTTATTAATTTTGGAAACCGCCTCCCCAATGACACAATTGTTCACGACAAATAATGTTAGATTATTTAAAACTGACACATTTTGATCAGTAATCAAATTCACATTCGCCATTTCTCTTCTTTGACCTTAAACAAGTAGATCCAGTTATACAGCGAATACCGTTGAAAATCCTTAAGAATTAAAATTATTCTGTTCATAGAGCAGCCACAATGATTAAAATTTATTTTCTGAAAATTTGTGCCAAATAATGCCACAGAAATGGGATTGTCTTGCTGTATTTGACAGTTTACCAAATAGATGACGATATTATTTGCCACGACAGTATTTTAGGTAAATTTAAAAATTTGAATTCCTTATTATACGTTAATCCATTCATTTTGCCTTAAAGACACCTAGGGAATAATTGTTGGAATTTGGAAACTGTATTAACCGTAAAAAAAAATTTCTTCCAAAAGTTCTACATTACCTCGGAAAACAGATCAACAAATGTATATTACCTCTATTTGTAGAAATGACCCCCACACGAAGCTTCAATCGACTTCTAATTTTGTGAGCAGGCAGATGATGAATTGTCAAATTTATCATCAACATAACAAAAATATCGTTGGTTTCGTTTTTGAGGAAGGTGGCAGTTTGGCAGTTTTATTTAATATTTCGACAGTTTCCTGTAGGGACACCAGTTGTTATAAGGTGATGATTTATCGACTCTTTTTTACAATACCCTTGGAATTCAACATATGTGGACGCTGTATCTCTATTCGTTACAATATTTTCAGGATTACCAAATACATCTTACATACAAATTTGCTAAAACCATCAATTATGCTAAGAATTATCGATACATTTTCTTTGTAGTTACTAAATTACCTAAATGATCCTTGTGATAAGTGACTAGCGGATGATCGCCTTTTGGTATAGGACTAAGAAGGTCATCTTATTTACCCGTCTTACGATCAGCTAATATACACTTTAATACAATTATTGATAAAACGCTTTTCCTTTTTCTCGACCTCACTTTTCGTTTTTTTGAAAGAGTGGATAACTTCATTCTCCATTGCTTTCGGAACTACAACTAGTCTCGACCCATTGAGAACTTTAAATAAAATACCATTACATAAAATCTCAAGGATGGCTTTGATGTAGTCGTCGTATTTTTGAGCAGCCTTTATTCGGTTGGTTACATCGCTTGCAATCACCTTAACGGTTGGCACTCAACTAAGCGCATCAACATGCCTCATTTTGAACGCAGGTCGGCGTTCAAGTTTGTACTCAAATTCCTGTAATTGTAAGGCCCACCCCACAATGCTAGATGTCAGCTCCTTTATTTCCATTGTGCTTTTGAACGCTGCACAATCAGTCACAATAACGAACGAAAGTCCAAGTAAATAGTGCCTCAATTTTTTCAAAGTGGTAACGATCGCGAATACCTCAAGCTCATAGCTGGGTTATTTTTCTTCGCGAGATTCTGTTTTTCGACTGTAGTAAAAGACAGGATGGAAATGCTGGTCTTCGCTATCTTTTTGCAGGAGAATTGCTCCTAAACATAATTTCAAAGCATGCATATGAAGCTCCATTTCAGCGCTCATAGAATATATTCTCAATATGGGACGACTTATAAGAGCACCAAACTCTTCATGACCAAACTCAAACTCGACTCCCTTCCGTAGTAGATTTGTTAACGGACGTGCCGCAGTAGCCAGTTAAACCCATAAATTGTTGAACTTGTTTAACTGTATGTGGTCATTTTCTTACCCGCCGATGGCTGAATAGTTCCATTTAACACTTGATACCCGATATATTTAACGGACGGCTTTAGAAACTCGCATTTACTCTACTTTATTTGCAGAACATTATAAAACGTTGAAATACTGCGAACGAATCGAAACTCGTAATGACCAAATGGTGTTATAAAAGCAGTATATTTTCTCGATTCTTCAGCTACGGTTACATGAAAAAAAAAACATTTCGCAAATCCAAAGTTGTGAAATATTTCAACGGCAATGGATATCGGTCTTTCACAATCACCTTCTTCAATTTCCTATAGTCGACACATAACCTTTTAGAACCATCCTTTTTATCGGCAAGAACTACCGGGCTGGCGTTGTTTGACACACTTGGAGAGATAATTCCTTCGTCTAGCCATTCATCTACCTGCTTCCTCACTACATCTAATTATAGAGGAGACAATCTTCGTGGCTTCTGATAAATTGGTGAATCTTCTGATATAACGATTCTCAAGACGTTATTTAGTACCGATAGATTTTTTCAGTTGTCAATAATTACTGACACGATTTCTAATTTCTGCAGTAATGAATGGATTTGCTATATGTGAAGTGCTCATTGGTAAGTCATTTTGATTTTCGTCACACAAAAAACAATTATTTGGAAATACCTTCTTCATTATCACGGTCTCTGATGTAACCACTGTTATTCTTAGGTTAGTGATTCCTTTTTCGAGAATAACACCATAAAACACCGTGTCATAAATCTCATCATCGATGTTAACTTTTGCACAAAATGTACTTTGTTTAGTGTTTCGACTCGAGCCAACTCCATCAATCAGTTGTTGAATTTTTTCGAGCTTTGGAGCTCCCAACTCGGAGTGCACTTTATTAGTAATTAAATTTATATCACTGCCACAATCAACTAAACCAACCACTTCACAACCATACAACAAAAACGATTGTGTTGTGTTTGATATTGTTTCATGTATGGATTGAGTTACATACACGTTATCCTCTTGCAACGGGTTTTGATCGGCCTTTACTTTACAATTTTTTCTATTGTGACCACTCTCACCGCACGAAAAACACTGACCATTCCTATGCTGCTTCTTATCACAGTTATTTTTAGGTTTTTCGACATCTTTATTTACAATTTTCGTTTTCATTTATATACTTCCAGTTTTTCTTGAAATCATCCATCGTTGTTGCACCGTATAAAATACACTTATTCATTTTATAAACAGCAATACCGTCGATGAAGTATTGAATTATAAATTCCTTCATTAAAATTGTCGTCAACTACTTGTATCTAGAGCGACTTTCAAACTCTCTTTCACGGATTTCTCGAATAGTTTTTTCCCATCAATCATTTTCTGTACATCATTCCATCCTAAGCAAATAGCAACTTCTTGTACATCAGCAATCCACTTTTCAATCTTATATTTATCCTCTCCAGAGAATTTTGAAAGAGATTCTTCTACATCCCGAAACACAAAACTGTGTTGACCTTGACAGTTACGTCTTTCATTTGTACTACTTGAACCATCATCAGCGTTTCCATCATTAGATTCGATTATCTTGGCAAATTCTGCTGCAGGAGTAACATCACAGATTGTATTCTCTTTGTTACGCGGTTCTAATTTAACATCCGAACGTTTATTTACTAAATTTTGCTCACGTCTTAGCAGCTGCAAGTCTTCCTTCAATTCCAGCTCCTTTTCTAATAATTTCGTCCTTTCTGATTTATTAGTTTCAATAAAACTGCGACTATCATTAAAAGTAAGCGATCAATTGCTTTTGCAATTTTAAACCCCTTTCAATAAACCGGTTCAAAAGTTAAATGAATCCGGATAACGCCACCAGAAATTAAATATGTTTCGCGTAATTTTTATAAATCAGTTATGTTTGCTTGCTTCTAGTCGTACACGCACCAAATTTCGCTTTATTCGAGCTATTCAATGCAATTGTGTACAACCGTGCGCACTACACCTTGATGTTCCGTTTTTGATTTATAATGTTTGTTCAAATTTCACCATAAACTATTCCATAAAATCACGAATTTCAGAATAATTCAAATTTGATCAAAATCACTTAACTAAAGATTCGGATATACACCAGTTGTTATGGCTTTATTAAAAATGCACAATCTTAAAAGTCTTATTATTGTTTTAGTTAAAGCACAGCGCATCCCACTTCTGGCACCATTTGGAAAATATAAACACTCGAATTTGTAGTTGATTCGAAAATAAAACAATAAAACTTTATTAACTTTTATTTATTAAATACTTTAAAGTACGACCGTACGATTTATAACATTTGACAGCTTCTGCACAAGTAAAGAATATTTTAATGTGATGCGCTTCTTAATTTTTGTGTTCGTTTTTCGTGTACATGTAAATGACAACCAACTGTTTTACGGTTTATTAACAGTTGATTACAATGAAAGAACACCTCCGTGACCTGACCGCGACCTACTTCGTGCATTGGTGAAGAAATACTGCCCTCAAACATGATCATATTAAATTAATTTTTCTCTATTACAGACATACGTACTATGTACGAGAACTTCCTAATTATTCACACGAATACTGCAATCCTTTACTATATGATTAACTTGAATTACGTATCTATAGTATGCACAACTAATGAAAAATAAAGTTTTTTGAAACTTGAATTTTAAAACATTTTCTGGAAAAAAAATGTAATAGAAGCTTTCTACAGTGGCCGATATCCATCACTTACACTACCTACATTGAAGGGGGTTGATAGAGTTAAAGGACAATGGGTTTATAAAAACTCATTATCGTTGCATATAACTAGAGGATCCCCGAAATTAAGTCGCTGGAATTAAAGTCGTAAATAAAATTAGTTTCTGGCTTAGTTTTATTCCGAAATTTTCAGAGCTTAGTTCCATTTTTTTGCGTAATAAACTTGGAAACATATTATGTTCTGGTCACTTAAATTTTCACGCTTCTTCAATCGCTCCAATTTAGGTTAACCGACCAATTAGTGTTGCACGATTGTTACAAAAAAATGTTGGATTACCTTACATATGATGTTAAATCTTTACTTTTGCTCGAAATTTTATCTCAACGATTATTGGTTGCTTCTTAGCGCTTTGGTAGATCTGAAGTATTCATCATCATTCATTGTCGTCATCTTTAAAACTCGTAAATATTCTCAATTGTTAGTTTGTCTCCAGTCTGATTTTGGGGCTTTGTTTAGCTTGTTTATCGTATTAGTTCGATTGACTTGCAAATGCAAGTAATTTGAATTCTTTGGAAGTTTGACAATTTATTTTCCTCAACTGAGTTAGGAACGGATTTTGACAAGCGCGTATTGATCATTTAACGGCATTTGCCATTCTTGGATCCAAATGCAGATAGTAAGATGAAATTGAATGATTTCAGTTCTGATACAAACTTTCAAGTACTCCTAAAATAAGGATTTTGTTGAATAAAGTTTGGGAAATTTTGATTAGGTTTTGTCTAATTAGCTATTTAATGTATTTTATCGAAATATGCTTAAATAGACATACAAAAAAAAATAATTGACAAATCTCGATTAATCGGTTAATTTAAAGAAAAACCATCAAAAGTCGATTATTTTCATACTGTACGTTAAAGTAGCACCCGTTACAGTAACAAAATCACATTTTATTTTTTACTAATATCTAAAAAATAAAAATTCGATGAAACCATAATCCGACGTCATTAGTTCATATTTAGTCAATACTAAATTTGAAGTAAAAACCTAAATTTAATGAAAAAATACAGTAGAAGTTATTTATGTCGTGAACAAGGCCATTTAGGTGCAATTTTCACTAACCCTATAGAGAGGGCCTGGGTGTTAATTTAATAATTTTTTTTTCCTAAAAAGCTGTGAAATGTCACTCTGACTATGTACAGGTCTGCCAGCAATAACAATAAACAGACATTTTCCATACTACCTGAGCACAATTCATTTCATCAGTGGTTATTAGCGATGTCGATTTTGTTTATATGGTGAAAAATACGTGAATTCACAAATTCACTATATGGAGCCATAAGTCATGTTTTAATTTAATGATTTTTATGTCTTGAATGTGTAGCCTTGATTAAAATAAAAATTTTGAAATACTTTGTTTTTTTTGTTGTTGTTGTTGTTGTTGTTGTTGTTGAAGATACAGGGTGTCAAATTTTGAGAAAAATGATAATCATGATGTTGTATTTATGGCAATAAAAAGAAAACTAATTATTCAATAATTATAATTTTGGGCTTATTTTAAAGGTAAGTTAATAGTGATTAATAAAAAAATATAAAAATAGTATTTTGTTTAATTTCTTCTTCTTTAAATTTCCCGCCAAAATGTTATTTTTCAATTTTCTCAAAAACACATTTTTTTATTTTATATATTATACAACCTATCAAAAAACTGGAACTCCGTTATTCTTTGTATTCTTGCAAAATACGTTTTAGTAAGAGCAGTATTTCATTTTTATATGGAAAAACTATATTTGAATAGATATTTCTCAGTGTTTTGGAATTGTTTACAAAAACAACAGTTCAGTTAAATTATTAGTATTTATTATTCAAATTTCATTACATGTATTTAAAATTTTAACCCCAAAGATAATTTTACTTTATTGTTTAAAATTAGATCTTATTCAAATTAAAAATCACAATTTAAATTTAAGATAATCGTCAGAATTAGAATATTTTTTACAATTCAAAAAGCCATCTTCTGTTGGGATGACTGCGTGAAAACCGTGAGTTCCTTTTACTGTTTTTAAATTTTCAAACCTAGTTGCAAGTTTAATTTGCTTGGATTTATGTTCTCCGTCTGAACAAAATCCAAAATTAATATCTGTCTTCAACAGTTTAGCCCATTTAAATAATTCATCTGCATTGGTTATTGTACTGCCGTATTCCATTGTGAGACTAGCTCTGGATGCCATTCTTTTGATGGTACTCCCTACTCCATCACTTGGACCTTTTCCATGAGATGTTGCATGAAAGTGCCATTCACAGTCAACTCCAAAATCGTCTTTGTGTTTTATGATGTTCTTAAAAATTTTCTTATTTTTATAATGCGTGACTGCATCATCGGTAATATAATAAATTTTAGGTAAACTGATATTTTAGTTTTCAAGAAGTGCATCAATTTTTCAATGAATAAGTGAACCGATACAGTACCCTAGTGAAGACAATCCGATATTATAACGAACGTGTGGTGATGTAATTTGCCTTCTAAATTTTGGTAAATTACAAATAGATGAATAGTCACTTGTTTATTATTCCAATGAAATTCTTGTGCGGCATTTTGCATTATAAATGCATAATTTTCTGCAAAATCACATAAAACTATCACTTCCGTAGGCTTCAGCGCCAGTTTTTTATTTTTTAAGAAGCTGGACTGCTGTAGTGAAATGAAGCAATGAGGCAACAGATTCTTCATCTTATTTATGAAATAATCCAGAAATATATCTAACGGTTATGAGAAAGTTTCCAAATTGCATCTGTCGGTAGAAACCCACTGACTAAACGTTAACTCATCATCCTCGCAGCCATGTTCCAGATATGCATTTTTCAAATATTCTTTAAAGTTATCTAGTCCTGGGCAGCTTTCGCATTCTAGAAGGTAACAGGTTGGTGTAGGCTCAGCACCTAATATAGATGAAATACAATCCCGGTAGTGTGCTATCTTTCCGTTGGTAATAGTTTTTATTTTTGTGCCATAAATAATTAATTTTACATTTTGATGTATGGTACACACGCAGACTGTATGCGTTCCACTACTACCTGGTTGTACACAGTATTTAGGACGAAGTAGTGAAAATTTGGAAAATCCAACTTTTTTTGACTCGTCGTCCTGGTGCAACGACTTATATCCCTCGTAGCACTCTTTCAGTGTACACATCCAGCCGCTTTTGAACTTTAGCTTTATCGATAGTTAAACAATCGTTTTTACCTGGCATTATCCGACTAACATCATTATCAGTATAATAAGATAATACTGCTTGCTTCAGCTCATCACTTATTGGCTTTCCTACTTTAGCTGCTGGACGACTTAGTGGACCGCTCTTGTCGCCCTGAATTTCTTGAACAGGTACGCCTGTCAAGTAAAAAAATCAACCCCCCAATAAAAAAGGGAAAACCACATTTTATTTAGTCTTTTATAAAATAACCTAAGAAATAAAAGGGATTTATGATACCATGACTAACTAATTTTATAACGATAAAAACGTGGTGTGGCACCTTCTAATTCGGTGACTCATATTTAAATGCATCACAAAATTATATATTTAATAATAAACTAAACTATCTTTTCTGTAAACAATTCCAAAACACTGAGAAATATTTATTCAAATATAGTTTTTCCATATAAAAATGAAATAATGCTCTTTCTAAAACGTATTTTGCAAGAATACAAAAAATAACGGAGTTCCAGTTTTTTGATATGTTGTATAATATTAATTGTCGAATTCTTTAAAATAAAAAAAAAAAAAACAAAAATGTGTTTTTGAGAAAATTGAAAAAGAACATTTTGGCGGGAAATTTAAAGAAGAAGAAATTAAACAAAATACTATTTTTATATTTTTTTATTAATCACTATTAACTTACCTTTAAAATAAAGCCCAAAATTATAATTATCGGATAATTAGTTTTCTTTTTATTGCCATAAATACAACATCATGATTATCATTTTTCTCAAAATTTGACACCCTGTATCTTAAACAACAACAGCAACAAAAAAAACAAAATATTTCAAAATTTTTGTTTTAATCAAGGCTCCACATTTAAAATATAAAAATTATAAAATTAAAACATGACTTACAAAAATTTGTGATTTCACGTATTTTTCACCTTATGTATAATTTTTTAAAATTTTCACAGCTGTAAATGCTTGTGCAAACCACGGTTTTTCTTGGCTTGTCAAATTACACGAGACCCCATCAGTTTTGTAAATCAACGTAAACGCAACAAAAATGGTATGTAAAGGAAACTTGACATAAATTATTACAATAAAAGTATTTTTTTTTGATATAGAATTTTAATAATTTAAAAAATACAAAACTTCCCATGATTTCTTGAGATTACTCGAGAAAAATTTCAAATCTCTCGAATTCTAGAGAAATGAAATTCGGCGGGAAACAAAATTCTCTGTTTCTAGGGAAATTGCAATCTCTATATGTATCTCCAGTGAGGAACCCCGTTGTAATCAACTCGTCAAAACGGCCAATATCTATCTTTTAAAAAAATGAACATTTCGAACTTAGGATTAGAGCTGCAAACCTGACAGCTTTGATGAACAGTTTCACTTTTGAAGAATAGCTAATAAAAATTAATAGAAAAAAATATTTTATGTTGGACAATGCAGTATCTACCAAAATGTTAAATTGCATTATAGGTGACGATTGCTTACTACAATAATCGCAAAAATGGAGACTGCTAATAATTTGGATGAATTGGTGAAACAAATTAGTTTGGCTGATGTGATTGATTATATAAAGGAACCATGCCAAAACGTCACCGAAAAAAAAGTTGAAAAATGTTTCGCTAAATGTAGTTTAGTAGCATCGAGTTCCAATATTGACACAAACCTAAATGGAAATAAAGAACTACAAAATTATGTAATCTCTATCGGTAATTGCAGAAATTTAGAATTCGATGAAGAATCAGCAGGGAGATCGATGAAGAATCCGATACTGTAGCAGTAAAACCGACTTCTATGAATAAGAGCTTTTAATTTAGGGAATGGGAAGTTGTTAAACCACTTTTTTATGAGTTTGAACAAATTATACAAATAGAAATCATAAAGCATAAAGTAAGTTAATCAAGGCAAACTAACTTGACTGTTTAATTTATTTTATTTTAAACTTTTTATTTATTGATAGTTTAATCTAAAAATTAAACTGTTTATCCTGTGAAATGAAACTTTAATATGTGAATGAAATACCTAATACATTTTACTTATATATTTATGCGTTTTTTATTGTTTTTCTCTAAAGAGATCACCTCTTTAAAAGACCATTTTGCTCTGGTACGTAAGGTGGTCGGTTTAAGAAAATTTCGCTGTATACATAATTATAAAATAATGGTATTCCTAGTAGCAATTAAAGCACCTCAATCGAAATAATTTAAAAGTTTCGAATAGCAAAGGTTATCTACAAACTCCTTTGTGGATATTATAAACTGTGTTATGCAGGATCGAGTTCTAGAAGAGAACTTTTAATGTATTATTTTTAAAGCTCATAACTAAAGGAATATGCTATATAATTTAAAAAGAAAATTTTTAAGTTTTCTATTACGGAAGCAAGAAAATTGTGTTACGTGACACTGATGACATTCATAATGGTATTTTCTTAGTTGATAAAAGCGCCTAACAACAAAGCTTTATAAAACTAAAATATCATTAAATTTCCAGATTTTTAGAGAATTTTGTTTAAACACAAGTTCAATACGCATATTCCATATAAAAATTCATAATTCCACGAATTAAACCAATTTAATTAACAATAAAAGAAAAACTGTTTTTATAGAAATTATAGAAAACAACCCTAAACATCCACCTCTCTACCTCTATTTATATTGCAAAAGATTTTACCACGAACTCTATTTATGTAACATATATTCCAATCACAACATGTTATTTATACAACATAACTAAAAAAAAATATGTTCGTGTGTTCTCTAAGAAAATCTCTCCAGACTATATAAACATACTTAAAATTGTATGTCTGATTTACTTCGTGTATTCAACATTTAATTTCCCTAATGGATTCCGAATAAACATATAACACGATTATTTATTTTTTGTGTCTATATATATATGTATGTATAAGGTCGCTTTATACGCAAAAAAAAACTCATTACCATATTCGAAACTAATGAATTTCGTAAAATAAAAACCAAAAAAACAAACCAACTATAATTCAATTAACACATCATTGACACAATAACCTATTTCACAGTTTCCCATAAGTTTTTCCATTTATTTTGGTACAAACTTTTTTTTTTTTTGTTATTGTTGCCGTTTTCATTTCCTTTTGACATTTTGTAATTAATCAAAATAATTATTTTTTTACTTTTTCACAAATTGCCATTTACCAACTAGCTATGTATTACTCGCTATATTTTGGTTATATCTCGCGCGCAAACAGTAAATACAAAAAAAAAAAAAAATTGTTCAACTGGAAAATGTTTAACTTCGATATGTTATGTGTTTGGATATGTGTGTGTTGTGTATGTATGTGTTTATATGCTTATGAAATGGAATAAAAAAAAAATTTAATTTCGAATAAACATATCGATTAATGAAAAAATTTTGTAATTTTTGTATTTTTGTTTGAATTAATTTTTCTTTTCCGTGTTAATATTGTTAAAATTAGTTTTTTTTTTTTTTTTGCTATTTTCTATAGGATACACTGTGCTACTGTGTGGCCTTATTTTTATTTTTATTTTTTTTATTTTTTTTGGTTGAATGGAAATAATTTGTTTTCCCAAATTGATTTTTCGCTCACTTACATTGTATTTTTTTTGTACGGGTGGTGGGTTTTTGTGGTTATTGTGTTATTATTAATATTTTTGTTACTCTTGTTTTGTTATTATTATTATTATTATTATTATTTTTTTTTTTTTGTTAGTTGGCAGGACGGAAAAATAATAGTTTATAGCCCGCAATATATAACCACACAACAATTTCAGTAAATTGCCTTTTCAAATCATATGATCTTGATTACAATATTATGTAAATGCTATAACTACAACATATATACTTATATTATTTATGATCGCATGCATAAATGTATATACACATTGGGGTGTACACGTTAGCATAATATTTTTGTATGTGAACTGAACATAATAGTCCATTGAGGGAATACATTTATATCAATTGTAAGTTAAATTATTTAATTTATTGATTACATTTATACCTAAGAGCTATTAGTTACCAGGTTGGTTTAATTTTGGAAATCTAGATATTGTATAAACATTGTTTTCTCTTGGGTATTTAAAAGCTTTTTCTGCAAAGGCTCTCCCATTAAGTGTTTGGAACGGATTTTCATGGCTGCTAATCCGTTCGCTCCACACTCCATGATCTGCACTGCTAACCGATTTTTAAATGCAATTTCTTGATATCGAATAGTAATGAACCAGACCTTATTCTGGGGCTCTTTTATAATTATTACGGAAAAAGATTAACTTAGTTTTAATCTGCGATAAAAATAGGATCCTGTATTAGTCTTTTAGTTTTTTTAAAGATATCCAATAAAAACATCCAAAATCAATTGATGAATTACCGAAAACTAATTAAATTCTAAACTTGTTTTGTCAATTAGAAATATTTCTTAGTTCAATTATGTAAGTGGTGCTTGAAAAGTGATGGCGTAGAAAAGATTTTTTGTTTTGAGAATCGAATGACCTTGAATAGTGTTTTTATTTGATGATTCTAGCCCCGCCGCCTTTCAAAACGTATTTAAATTAAAATATAGGGGAAGTTTTTTTAGCCCATCCAGTAGATAACTGCAATCAAAAAAATCAAGATGGCAAGAGAGTAATGTTGTGTTTTGTAAAATTCTTTTTCTTAAATATGTATATTAAGTAGTTATAGTGCAACTATATAATTTAAATCAATAATATGTTACATTAATTGCAGAAAGATTGACTTTTTATAAAAAATAATAATTTACGTAAAAATTTGCGCCATAAAGTAATTGTGAGTCTTTTATCGTCACTGTAATATAAATAGCAAGTATTTATCAAATCATAAATCATTAATTTTAAGCATATTTTTCGCAATCACTTATTTCACGTATATTTTACTAAGCAATAATTCAACCAAATAATATTCGAATTGTGAACCTTTTCGGTTATATATATAATTACGATCTTAAAAGCTCAGTGACATAATTAACAGTGATTCATACTTAACATTCATACGTGAAAATGAGTTTCAATGATATTTTGAAACTAAGTGCTCCGTCCAATTCTGACATCTTGCAAGCGATTGCTGGCATAGTTGAAACTAATAAGTCTCAGTTTAATGCAGTAAACGTAAATATCATGGAAACGAAAGAATATATTCAATGACCGCTGTAAATGAGATTAAAGGCGAGGTACGCCAAATTGTAACCCGAATTGATGGCCTACAAAAAAAATTAACACCAATAACGTTGCGCCTAGCTAAATTAGAACCGGAAGTTAACTATCTCAAACAAGATTTAAATTGTTAAATATTCGTGAGTGGATTTCCGGATAACATTAATGATGTGTTTGATATCATTCTAAAAATAAATGGATTATTCAATTTTGGTATCGACAATATTGCATCATCGTACTTGAAAACAATAACAGTTAAACGAAGCGGTCGTAGTGGGAACGGAAACTTCAATCAGATTTTCATAAAGTTCAAAACTGTTGAAAATTGAAACAACTCTATCCAACGTCATCTAGTGAAGGTATTACCATCAACATTCGTGACAGGCTTACCGCTAGCAACAACATAATCATGAAACAACTTTTAGATTTAAAGCGGAAAAAAGTAAAACAATACTGTTCGGTTTCGTCACAGTAACGTTTATGTTAAGGTTGCCGAAGATGATCAACCAAAAATCATATGGACCGAGAGTGATGTCTCAAACATTAAATAAACAAATTTTGTACTCAATTTGGAATTTTTAAATTTTTTTTTTTTGTTTTCAACACTGAGTAATAGGTAACTCCATTAAACTATTAATTATTTAGTATTTCAAAAGCATGGTATTGAATTGTATTTAATGGTAGTTTCTACTTCAAATATTAGCTTCTAAATTCAAAAAGATTTTTTCACCTTTCATTTGAATTATATTATTACTGTTTATTTTATTAAATTGTCAGCAACATTTGAACTATACTATTAGATTATTTTTTATGGAAAATGTACCTAACCTCAACAACCGCAACAACAAGCATTTTGTTAAATTTTCTGATTTTCATAGGGAAACTAACAATATTTTGAGTTTAAACATCTGCTATTTAAACATCAATAGGATTATAACAAAATGAATGAGCTCGAAATTTTACTGGCATCATTAAATCAAAATAAAGATATCATTATACTTACGGAAACCTTTTCAAACTAATTTGAAAACGAACATTTTAATTTAAATGGCTATATAGCATTTCACAATACTTGGTGGAGGTGCCTCGATTTTTGTCCATCGGAATTTAGATTTTACTTTAGTAAATTCTTATAATTTGGACGAAAACCAATGCCTGGAAACTTATTCTAAAGAATTAAATTTGTATGTAATGGGTATATATAAACCACCACACAATTGTCATCACAGATTCTTATCATTTTTAGATGATTGTTTGTCTGCTTATAAAAACCAAATTGTTGTAGGTGATCTTATTAATATTTACATTTTGAGCAAAACCAGTTCACACACTCAACTAGGTAATTACATTTCAGCATTAAAATAAATACTTTATTATAAATGAACCCAACGAATTATATGCAACTTGGGTTTCAAGCTCCACTAGACCGATAATAGATCACATTTTATCTAATCACAAAGAAAAATTGTACGTGGTTTATTGTGATAGTGATAAATATTCGTGTAAGAACACGTAATCTCGTTTAAAATTTATGAATTAAGACAAAAATTATGCCTACTATTAAAACTAAAAGTATACTGTATTGCCAACCTGTGTCCAAATATTATATTCGTAAACAAGTATCACCTAACGGTACTTTGTAGAAAGAAAAAAAATCATTTAATAAAATTTGGAGTAATTTAGTTAAACATTCGTATAAGGACAGCCAACAAAAACGTTATTTTACGCACTTAATAAATATATAATTGTTTTAAATATTTGATATTCGATCTTATTCAGTAAATATTACGATGTTTATAAAATATAATTTTATTAAAATTTATTATTTTATTAAAGTGATGCCAAAGGGAAAGTTCTTAAATGATGAAGAAAAAAATCTCCATCAGAATTTATAAAGAACAAGGATTTATTATACCATACGTCAAATTGGTACTAAGATTGATCGATCATCGACTGTGGTCCACAACTTCCTAAAAAAAAGCTCGAAGGTATGGTCAAAAAAAAAAACAAAAGGAAATAGTAAGTTATCCAAATCTCAAATTGAAAAAATAAGAAATAAAGCAACTCGTAACAAGTTAACCGCCAATCAAATTAAAGTAGAATTGGGATTACCAATTACAAAACAAGGCAAACAGTAATAACGTAGGGAGCTTTTTTCTATGGCGGGAAGCTACCAATGTTCTTTATTACTTCCTGAATGAATTCAAACCTATACAATGATTTGTTAGAAGACGTTTTGCTAACTGTTCTTGACGACAACAACGACATTGATTTTATTTTCCAACAAGAAAATGCTTCCATCCATGTATCAAAGCAATCAATGGTTTCGTCAAAAACAAATAAATGTTCTTGATTGGCCTGCATGTAGTCCCGATTGTAATCCGATGGAGAATTTGTGGGACCTACTTGCAGCGAAGGTTTATGCGAATGGTCGGTAGCTTTAAACGGTTACTGAACTAAAGCAGTGAATTAAGGGCTGTTGGAGAGAAATTGAGGCAGAAACTTTAAAAAACTTGACAAATTTAATGCCAGAGCGCATATTTGAAGTCATTAAACAACAAGGGCGTCATACGAAATACTAATTAAAAATTTTCTTTATTATTATGTAGATATTTTTTGATAAATTTAAGTGTTCTTATACGAATATTTAGGCAATTTGGAATATTTTTTTAAATTGGATTAATATTAGAAATATCTTAATTTTTTGCTTTGATGAAATACCAATTATATATATTGTAATTCTATACTGTTTATGAAATAAACAATTTTATTTAAAAAAAAATTATAGGGGTCTGTTTATTTTATTATTTAATAAAATACCAATGGTTGTTCTTATACGAATATTTATCACTGTAGCATCAGTGACCATCGATATATGTTAGCAAAATTTGTTTTTCCAAAAAAGACGGTCAATTCAATTCATTCTATTAACTATTAACTTTGATAAAAGTATTGTCTGCTATTCAGGATAAATTTGGTTCATCAACCATTCCTCATTTTAATTCACTATATAATTTTATTGTCACTTCAATTAAAAGATAATAAAATAACCACTACTACTAATGCTAAAAGTATTATCTTTTTAAGGGATGGTTCACTACTCAACTTATGAATCTAAACTTCGTGATAAGTATTATAAATTGTATAAGGCCCATCCGTCCAATTGATGTTTTCTAAATAATTTTAAGCGCCTCAATATCGAATTTAGACAACTAGTTCGATACGCTAAGAAGTGTTGTTATACCACCCAGTTAAATATTTAATCAAATCTTGACGAATAATTCTAATTCCACTAGACAAAATAATCTGAATAATTCTATTAAATTGGGAATTCACTGCACTGTTATAACCAATCAACAAGTTCTTTACCAAAATTGGGTTATCAATCTCAAGTTCCTCAACCTCAGGATATTTCATTACTGAACCACGCGACATTATAAGACCACTTATAACTATAGAACCAGTAACTATTGACGAACCTAGAACATAATAAGTAAACTGAAATTATCCGCCTCACCCGGCTACGATTATATAACAGGCAATATGCTTAAAAGTTTGATTAATATTTGATCTCCTTCATTACTAGTATAATTAAATTCTTCGATCAATGAAGGTGTCTTTCCAGCGTTTCTTAAAATAGCTCGTGTTACTCCTATACTGAAATCAGGTGATAGTTTGTTAATCAATAATTATCGACCAATCTCTATTCTTCCAGATATCTCTAAAATATTGGAACGAATAATTCATATTAGTAGACCATCTTGATTTTAATAACCTCATCCACAGAAATCAGTTTGGGTTTACCAAAAATTGTTCTACTGCTTCGGCTCTACTAAATCTTGTCGAAGGTATGCACGAGTCTATTGAAAATAAATATGCCACATCATGCGTATTCTTCGACCTTAAAAAAGCATTTGATTGTGTGAATCTATTAATTGATAAGTTTATGAATTTTAGGATCTCTGGCACTGCCATAAAATTGTTAAAAAGTTATTTAACTGATACGAAGCAGACAATTTGCATTGGTACACATGAATCATATGAAATGAATACATCCGTTGGTGTCCCTCAAGGATCTAGTCTGGACCCCACCTTCTTTCTAATTTATGTAAATGACGTGTTTAGTTAAAATCAAAGAGGCAAAATTCAGCTATTTACAGATGATGGCGCCCTCATTTATAGTTCAAATTCTTACGAGCAACTTAAAATTGATATGGAGCTATTATCAATGAATGGCTTGAACGCAACAAACTATTATTCAGCATTTCCTAATATAATTTTATCATACCTTTAATTTTGAATGTTAATTAATTAGTTTGATTAATAGTATGCAACCGGTCCTTAGACCATTTTTAATGTGTTTTACAAATTAACACGTAGAAATCTATTAGTATATTAAATTAGTACAAAGTGAAATATACTATTTTAAAATTAGGGCCGATTTGAATTCTGTATCAATGATTCTATTGTTTTGTAATACTTTAAATTATTTCCGATTTAAATGTTTCACCAAATGAATCTATCACAAAATCAAATGTTTTGGTTTTGGTTAGAGTTTTTTGGATTGCTCTTGTCATAAAGTATGATGTAATATTTAAGATAAAATATTTTCACGGTATATAAGTAAGTACGTTCTTGTAAGTATTTTTTCTGATTTTTATTGCAGATCAAATAGACTTTGTAATATTGAAATAGGGTAGATTAAATTGTAATTGTGTTAAACGGTTTAGTTATAGATTTAAATGGAAGCGAAGAGAAGTTTTGGATATGATATTTCACATGAAAGCACTTCAGGATCCGGTAAGCTTTGTATTATCATTGTAATTCCAAAATTAATAATTAATTAATCTGTGTTTAATACACTTTTGTGACAATGGCAATGCGTACTTGCCCAACACTTAGGTGGAGTGAGGTACTTATATTGTTTGTGTATATAAAACAAGCTTACCAATAATATTGTGGTATTTTATCTATTTTTACAGAAACCACTAGCTTACTTTGTAAATCAATAACCAAGTTAACAATTCTTCTCGACGAAGGTAGTGAGAAAACTAAGTGTGCATGTTGAATTATGGTAGTCGACTATTGCCAAAAAGCACTAAAACCATCACGTAGCACATACTAATCCCCTTGTACAACAAAATGCTTTAAACATATCAGCGAAAGTGATAGAATACAATTTTTTCAACATTTTTAGTTTTTTGGAAAAAGGTATCCACAGTGGAACTATATTCTTCGTCACACAGAGCAAACTAAAAAAAAACAGAACAATTTTAATGCTAAAAATTCACAAAAAAACCCAATCGTCAATATTTTTTATCGACCTGGAAAAACAAGTCAGTGATTAATAAGCAAAAGGTCAATATCGTAACATTTTAGATCTTTAGTTGCCAACCTTTATTCACAATTTTAAACGTTTTCCATGTTTGAAATTATTGTTCTTAAATACCCTAGCAATTTAACAGCAGCTAACCAAAACTGGCAATGGTGTTTTAGAAAAGGATGCTCGAGGGCGTTATAAGGGGGGACCAATCCAACAAAACAAATTATATTTGAGGCTGCATATATGTTCACATCAGGTCGTTTCCGTGCATTGCTTAAGATTACCTAGAAAACAACTAGAACATTGCTAAAATATGATGGCTGTTTAAAAAAAAAAACGTCAATACAGGGATACTTCCAATGATAATTTTAATTTATCGCGTATGATAATTTAATCACCTAAGAAAATGATATGGAAGAAGTCACACAAAAGCAACATTAATATAATAAAACGGCAGCGAAAAGACTTGAAGGACAGCAAAATCCAGAAGTTAATTTTGCCTAAATCTACAACTCCCCTTTTCTATTACAAAAGGAAGTACTTTGTATACAATCTCAAGACTGGTTATTGTTTCATTTGGCATAAAGTGATCGGGAAACGCTTTTTTAATTGAAGAAAATTCATAGAGTTGCTTCCAACCAGCAAGGATTTTCGCTTACTCTCAGATAATTGTGTTGGACAAAACAAACACAGAATTCTGTACTCATTTTACGAATGGGCATCGAATCATTCGGGCGTAAATATTTTCCATAAATACAGTATTCTATGATGTGTTGAGCGAATGGCTAAACTGCAGGAGATTTTTGTACCCGAACAGTATGGTACCAGATGATAAAATGCGCTAAAGTGAAACAGCCACAATATGTTGTCATAAAAAAACCAGACAGACTTCATAGACGTTAAAACACCTTCTACCGGTAAAAATGTTTAAAAAAATTAGAGAAAGAAACATAAGGAGATTTTATTGTAAAATAAGCGATGATTATAATGAAAATAAGCGAGGCCAACTTAAAGATTTGATGTGCTTGTGCAACAAAAACTCCATAAATTCAGCATATACCAATTTTTGATAAAAATATTACTTATGTATATGCTGTTGAAGGTTCACTTAGCGTAAATAGTTTATCGGAGGAAGAACAGGTGTTCAAGAAATGTATAGACTAAAATTGTTCTGCAAATTATTTTTATTTATACTTAATTTTTTGATGTTTTGATATTTTTTTCTTTCTTTATTTGAAAAACAGTATTAAAATGTGATATCGTTAAATTTTGAGATAAACAAAAAGTTCAATTAAAATAGTTTTAAATGCCTTTATACTAACTTTGACTAAAATCTACCCTATGAACATTATTCCTAAATCTTTTGTTAAAATATTTTTTTTTTAATTCACCAAAAGACAAGTACACTTTTTGCATATAACTAAATCAGTTTTTCTGCAGCGAATAGTGAAGAATGATGTTTTGTAAATATAATACTTTAAATTGGATGCGACGGTTTGTAGTTGTAAATATTTTTTAATTCTTGTGGCCGTTTATTAGATAAAATTCTTAAATTTCATAGAACCGTAAAATGTTTCACTATGCCGTCGACCTAACGGTGAATTATGGTAGCCGACATCTTTTCAAAAGTTCTTTTTTGATAACAAACGGTTCGTTGCGAGAAACTATGTCCGAATTTTTGCAGTAGCGCTGGTTTACTGTTAGAACGACGACATGGTCCTAACAATCAATTAACCTGGATGCGGGAATTCGGGTGCAGTATCACTGAATGTTTGAAATTGTTTGTAGACGAAAATTTTGGTAGCATAGATGAGTTTTCAAATAAATATTAGATACTTTAAAATTCACTGCTAGGTTGAGGATATTGTATTTTAAATCATATTTATAATTTCAAAAATTAATTTTATTTTTACGAAGGGGATAAATTTCGTGAGGGCAGGGTTCTGCCAATTCAGTTTAAATCTGACAACAACTAAGAAAAATTAATCATTTTTGAATCATCTCACCAGGCTAGCTAAAGTGACTGTACTCATTACGCTGATTTTTTTTTTTTTGACTATATATAGTAATCAATCATGTACTTACAGTATTAGCGAATTTTACACTACCCCTTAGAAACTTTCAACAATTTAAATTTTATTGTATTTAACGCATACAGGTTGGTTCTATTTCAAACATTAAACAACTATATTCTGGAATTAGACAAATATTTTACGAAGCGTAGTATTTAAGGGGTATTGTACAATTCGCTTGTTTTGTAAGTATAGATGGTTGGTTCCTACATATATGTATATCAAAAAATCATGGCAATAAGTTAGGAATAAGGTCATAAAGAAACTGAATTTTCCATTCCTTTAATAATTTTCCCCTTTCGTAAAATATTTCTGTATCTGCAGAATATCTGTGATAGTCTGCTTTGTGATTCGTGCTTCGTTGAAACGTTGCAAAAAAAAGCTTACTTTTATAAGTTGGAAATAATATACAACAATTCCAAACTCATAAAAGTATAAGATTTTCTTCTCATAAAATTACAAGTTTACACATTACCTTATTTTTTAGAGAATCAGGGTGCAGGATAATTCCGAATAATTTAATGTTTTAAATAAAGAATTATTTTTAATTTCCATTATTTTAAAGTTTCATTTTGTTGATTCTTGTTAAACAATAAAAGTTTTAAAGTTATAACAAAATTAAAAATTGAAAAGTGCCAAAAATGTTAAGTCATTCAATTTTATTAATTAAAATGACATATTTTAACGCAATTAAAATGTTTCAAATCTGAAAATATATACAAATAATTTTAAGGAAATACGCTGATTTAGGAATTTAACAAAAGAATTTCAAGAAATTTTGAGAGTTTTTGATTAAAATAATTTTTATGGGTTCAGTATTAAAATTCGTTAAATTATTCAGGTTTTTTTTAAGTGTGCAAATTTCTTTAAATATTAAAATTTCAAATTTCGTGAATAAAAAAAAATTAAATCTTGATTTAATCTGCATCTCTTAGAAATATGTGAAATTTGTTTAAATTAAAAATTTTTAAAATTATGAAATTTAATGATTTGTTCAATTTTCTAGAATTTGACGTTTCAAGTTAGTTTCAAAACCTTTTCAAATTTATAAATTCCTAAAGCACTTGATATTTTCCGAAATCTTTCAAGTCTGTAATTTTTTTAAATTATTTAATGTTTGTGATCCCGTGGCGTACTGCAGCTATCGGGGGGGTCACAGGTGGTGGATAGTGGACGGCCTATCGATAGGTAGGCTAGCGGTGAATTAAATAAGCCGCCCCCAACCGCAGTCCAGCTGGGGGGAGAGTCTCAGGGAACTGGGGAGTGGTTAACCTGAGTTCATTAAATTCTGAGTGCCTATGATGCCCAGCATGGAAAGGCGAACAGATGGCGCCAGAAAACCATCGACCAATAACCACGGCGGACTGGGCGTCACGTCCTCTCTGCACCTCCGGAGTCTCCGCGGGTGCTGAGTGGGGGACCCTATAAACGGGTGACCCGGTGAATGGAATGGATCCCATTGGATTGGGCTCTCCATGTGATTAGGTGAATGGGGGAGAGAATGGGCGGAGGGAAGGGGGTGCAGGGAGGCCGGGGTGCTAGCGAGCCGAATGGGCTGGATTAAGGCGTTAAGCGACCCGTGCTGATGGTCTACTAGGCTGGGGGCCCATTTAACAAAGCCCAGTCGCTAACGGAGCCCTCTGGATACCTGGCGACCTCCAGTTGTAATTAGCCTTACCTGCGTATACGGATCTCTGCGCAGGCGGACCTTTATTTCTCCGATACTCGTGGGAATCAAATGGAAAGATCAAACACAAAAACAAAGGGCACCGGCTCTCCTCAAAAGCCGGTATCAGCGGAGGGAGGTACCTCGAACCAGACGGGTGGGGCCTCTAAGGTTGCAAAGGTGGTTGACTCTAGGGCACAAGTCCCGGGAGTTAGCGGTACCAACGCAGCACAGGGGAGTGGGACGAGAGACATTCCTCCGGCGAAAAGGCGATACAGGAATCGCCGCTCGGCGCTACGAATTCTCGAGAAGTGGGCTGCGACCCCCGAGGGGCAGCTTACGGAAGAGCAAAGAAGATCAGTAGCTTGGGCAAGGAGCACTGTGGGCTGCGGAAGCTCGGAAAGGGACCATATGTCGAAAAGACAGCGGTCCCAGGACGAGGTGGAAGTAGTCAACAGCAAGCGGGCCAAGTTGGTGACTGAAAAGAAGCCGAGCTCCAACTCAGGGACAAAGCTGTTCAGCGAGGTCCTGAGGGAGCATGTGTTGATGCTAGCCGTCATTGACGAAAGTCAAGAAGATGGGAGCATCACGGCGGAAAAATGGAGGTTGGTGTATAATGCACTCAACCTCGTCTTTTTAAAGGTCCTGGGTGAAAATCCGGGACCACCCCCATCCTGCAGAGATGCGGGATGGTATCAAGGGCGTGTAAAGATGACTGCATGCTCGGACTCTAGATCTGTGGATCTGTACAAAAAGGCTATAGCCAAAGTAGAAGAGGTGTGGCCAAGCGCAAAGCTTGCGGCAGTTAGCGGGGAGGAAATTTCCAGCAGGCCGCGGGCACGTGTATGGCTGCCATCCGAACCGGCTAGCCCGGACGGGGCTTTGAAAATTATTCAGGCCAGTAACCCGAAACTTCCGACAGGAAATTGGAAGATCGTCAAGCAGGAGGAGGCCAAGGGGGGCTCGAAATTATCAATCATGGTGATAAATAAGGAGTCCCTTGCCCTCCTTCACAAAACGAAGGGAGTAATTGACTTCGGTTTCGGGTCAAATACTCTCAACGTTTATAAGAAGGATGGGGCGGAAGCGCGTACGGGAGGCCAACCGGAGGACGGTGGCAACCCGCCCAGGCCTGAAGGGGGTACCAGCAGCATGGGGGAAGAAGCTGAGGGTAGGGGGGAGAGTGAATCCGGCCTTGGTAGGGCAAGGACTCCCTCGAAGGATGAGGAGGTGCACATAAGCGAAGGAGCTGGTGTACCGATGGAGGAGGATGTCGACAGCCCGGCCAGACGGGGGGCACTGACAAGTCCTCTATAGAGGATACGAGGAGTGGCGAGCAGTGTTGTGCACGTAAATTACATTGCGTAATTTACACTATTATTTACGTGTAAATAATTGTATTTTTTACCTGAAATTTTATCCGTTACAAAGTAAAAAATTGTAAATAATTAGCAACGTCTGTGCGAAATGTGACATTTAAATGAAAAGAGCAGAATTAAAAAATTTTATGTCAATATTACAACCATTTCACAGCTCTATATATTGAAATTAATTTGAATGTAGATTGTACTATGTGTTTTAAATAAAATGTTTAAAATATGCTGACCAAACGCATTTTATTTAACAAAAATTGGAATAATTTATTCTGTTTTTTATGTATTAAAATTGTATTTTTTCGAAAATGTTATTAAAAAAATAAGTTCTCTATTTACATACATGGTTCAAATAATTATAATTTATTCTGCGCCATCTCACACGTAGGTACCATACTATTCGATTTATAAAACTTGACTCTGTATGTATTACTTTTAACTTTCACCACCGCAATTATGTTAGATTGTCAAAAAAATTTATTTTGCAAAATATTAAAACTATTTATCTATAGCATTCACAGTTAGTATTAATTACGGCAACTACTCCAAGTCCAAGCGAGCTTGCCAGAAATAATCGATTCCTAATGCCTATAAATATATGGCCACCATTTTGCAATTGGTATTCTAACAGCTACGTTCTCGAAAACGATAAGTAATTTAATTGGATCAAGCATCATTCTTTATCAAGGCTCAACTTTGTTACAATAATATCATGGCAGGGGCAGCGAAATTCAAACATAACTGTGGTAACCAGTTGGTTTTTGGTACGGTTCTTTGAAAGCAATCGCACAAATTTATTCGGTCACAAATAGCGTGTACCGAATTTCAATATTATAACGTATCCCGGTATAGAAGAAAAGTTGTAGAAGAAACGTTTATTTTCTCATACTAAACACTACGGGAATATATAGACAGCCGTATAATCGGAACGGGATATGTTATAATATTGAAATTCGGTACACACTTTTTGTGGGCCAATATAAACTTGCATACTAAATTTCACTTCAATCGGTTAAGAAACACGGCAAGTTGTACAAGAAACGTTTATCTTCTCATACTAAACACTACGGGAATATATAGCCAGCCGTATAATCGGAACGGGGTACGTTATAATATTGAAATTCGGTACACGCTATTTGTGGGTCAGTATAAACTTGTATACTAAAAGTTGTACAAGAAACGTTTATTTTCTCATACTAAACACTACGGGAATATATAGACAGCCGTATAATCGGAACGGGATATGTTATAATATTGAAATTCGGTACACACTATTTGTGGGCCAATATAAACTTGCATACTAAATTTCACTTCAATCGGTTAAGAAACACGGGAAGTTGTACAAGAAACGTTTATTTTCTCATACTAAACACTACAGGAATATATAGCCAGCCGTATAATCGGAACGGGGTACGTTATAATATTGAAATTTGGTACACGCTATTTGTGGGTCAGTATAAACTTGCATACTAAATTTCACTTCAATCGGTTAAGAAATACGGGAAGTTGTACAAGAAACGTTTATTTTCTCATACTAAACACTACGGGAATATATAGACAGCCGTATAATCGGAACGGGATACGTTATAATATTGAAATTCGGTACGCGATATTTGTGGATTCTCTTTAAGAGAATGATCCTTCCGATTTAAATTCTCTTTCGGCACAATATTTTTATTCATGAACAATAGGTAATTCCAATTCCAATCACAATCACTTCCATCCATATTATCACTGCTACATCGTTTCTTATTTACTGTCATTGCCAGAGATCAATAATAATGATTATGTATTTTATGCAGTTTAATGATTCTAGGAAATCATGTATCCGGTCAAATCACGCAAAAATGCACGAAACAATGGCATTCGTACAATTGCACAAGGTCGTTATGTCATGCGGCCAACATAATATAATGTCCATATTTCTGTGAAATAATTTACATTATCCGAAACACTTTTGAGCAGAAGCGGGCGAATTTCGGTCAATATACACAAAAATTGCGGCGGGTTTAGTAAACAGCAATTGCACTCTTAAAAATATTTTTTGATTTATTTGCTAAAACTAACCACAGATGGCATTGCGATAAATTCTAGCGTGAATATATACCTACCTACTACAAAAATTATTATCTGGTAAAGCATAATTAACTAATCAAATCATTAATCAATGATTTTATGTGCATATTTATATTAAAGGAATCTTATTTTTGATTTGAAAAATGATAAAAATGGAATTGTACACGAATATGCCCAACAGTGGTGAAATTAGTTTAATCAATATGACTGATTATTCATGTTGGTTTGTTGAACATATGCAATATTCATTATGATAATTTAATTAATTAATAATTATAAATTTTGCAATGTTATTTTAATTTGATTATAATTTTCGTTAAAATCGATTGAAAATTTTTAGAGAGGTTTGAGTATGTGAGTGGTACTACTATTTCTTAATTCTTTTAGATGGCATCACTTTTAATATTTTTTACATTTATTACAATATTTTACGTTAATTACAATTTTTACCGTATTTTACAATTTTTTACGTAATGTATGTAAAAAATTATTTTTTACGCGTAATTGCACAACACTGGTGGCGAGACGGGCGTATCCGGCGCATCCCAAATTACCGGGAATTAATATTCCTGCGGTAGCAGGAATTTATCATGGAGGTAGGTAAAGGTGAAATGGTTATGATTAAGATAACTCAAATTAACCTTCACCATTCTAAGGCTGCTTCGGCAGCTCTACTCCTCAGGCTGACTAGTTCGGGTGAGGATGTGATACTAATCCAAGAACCTTGGATTAACAACAACAGGATCTGTGGCCTCAGAACCAAGGGGTATAAAATTATATCCTCTAGTAAGTCTGGGAAGATCAGATCTTGTATTCTTGGGAAAAATAATATTAATCTTTTCCTTCTCTCTCAATACAGCAATGGTGACACTACTGCAGTTAGCCTGGAAGTAGGCACTTGTAGATTCTGGCTGGTTTCAGCCTACATGGACCGGGAGAAGGAGGTTCCTCCGGATAACCTGGAGGAGCTGATCCGTAAAGCGGAACAATCAAAGGTAGGTGTGGTACTGGGAGTGGATGCTAATGCGCATCACACTATCTGGGGAAGCACAGACATTAATGAAAGGGGTGAGTCGCTTTTTGATTATTTGATGAGTACTAACCTTTCAGTGTGTAATATTGGGCGGGAACCCACATTTATTACTAGTAACAGGCAGGAGGTTCTAGACGTGACCCTTGCCTCAAATAATATTCTTCATATGGTTAAAAATTGGAGGGTGGATAAGGAACACTCCTTTTCTGATCATCGATATTTAACCTATAGCCTCGATATTCACCCTGCTACCCGGGAAGCCTTCAGGAACCCTAGAAGGACCAACTGGAGCCAATATGGGGAATTATTGGAGGAAATGTTACCGACGAGGGCTATGGAGCCCCCGACGACCGTTGGGGAGCTGGAGGACATGGTGGCTAGCGTTACTAGCGCATGCAACCGATCCTTTCGCGCTGCCTGCCCACTGGCTAAGCCTAGGGGTAGGCAAAAACCGGTATGGTGGTCCAGGGAACTGGGAACCTATCGAAAGGCTTGTAGGATAGCCTTTAATAGAGCCAAAAATACAAGGGAGGCTCAGGATTGGGACTCCTATAAGGAGAAACTCGGAACTTATAAGAAGGAATTAAGAAAGGCACAAAGGAGGTCTTGGAGAATCTTCTGTGATAATATGGAAGAGGTATCCGAAACCTCCCGCCTTAGGAAGATTCTTTCCAAAAGTACATCTAGTCCTAGTTTTTTGATAAAACCGGACGGATCTTGGACAACTTCTAGTAGAGAATCTCTGGAGCTTCTCTTCGAGACACACTTCCCAGGGAGCTTTGAAGACCTGTTGGTGCGTTTTAATCATCAGGAATCACTGTCAGTAACCACAGAGGATATCGTAACCAGAAAACGGATCCTATGGGCACTGAGGGGTTTTAAACCATTTAAATCGGCTGGTCCGGATCAAATTATACCAGCGGAACTTCAAAACAACTCAGTAATTATTCTTCCCTACCTGGAAGCTATATTCAAAGTGTGTTTGAAGCTGGGCTATATTCCTAGGTACTGGACGGAGGTCAATGTGGTGTTCATACCGAAAGCGGGGAAAAGCTCACATGTCTATCCTAAGGACCTAAGACCAATAACTCTATCATCCTTTCTTTTGAAAACATTGGAAAGGCTGCTGGATGTATACATCAGAGATAAAATAGGTGCCAGGAAGTGGGCATCGTCTCAGCACGCGTACACAAAGGGTAGATCTGTGGACACTGCTCTGCACGCCTTGGTGTCTACGATTGAGAAATCGATTAATTCGAAGGAATTCTGTTTGGTGGCCTTCCTGGATATAGAAGGCGCCTTTAATAATGTGAAAGCGGAGGCAATCAAGGAGGGATTGTCATTTTTGGAGGTGGACGTTCCTCTGATAGGGTTAATCAATTATATGCTGGGAAGCAGGATTGTTAGCTCGAAGTTGGGGGACTCCACCTTAAAGAGGCGAGTAACTAGGGGAACTCCGCAGGGGGGGTTCTGTCCCCTCTTCTCTGGAACATAGTGGTAAACGGGTTACTACTTGAATTGGAGAGAGAGGGTATTGAAGTTATTGCGTACGCAGATGACGTAGCTTTAGCTGTTACCGGAAAATTCCTGGGCACGATTGTAGACGTAATGCAGAATGCGCTTACCATCGTTACGAAATGGGCTGGCAAATGTGGACTTGGTATTAACCCGTCCAAGACAGAGCTGGTACTCTTTACTAAGAAATACAAAATCCCGGTAGTTGTCCCTCCTACCTTAAATGGCACGAGACTTGCTTTTACTGATAGAGCTAGATATTTGGGCATTATCTTGGACAGTAAGCTTAGTTGGAAGCCCAACATGTTGGAGAGAATAAACAAAGCTACTATTGCTTTGTACTCCTGTAGGAACGCCATTGGTCATAGATGGGGTCTGAAGCCGGAGCTGGTACACTGGCTCTACACCGCCGTAGTGAGACCTGTACTCATGTACGGGGTGGGTGTTTGGTGGCCAGCTCTGGACAAGATAACTTACAAAAGTAAGATTGAGAGAGTGCAAAGAACGGCCTGTATGCTTGTTACCGGGGCATTGAGGTCGACACCGACAAGTGCCTTAGAGGTTATGTTGCACCTTCTTCCTGTCGACATTTTTGGCAAACAGATGGCGGCAAATACGGCTGTACGACTTGCAGCCGTCTCTCAGTGGAGGTGTCTTAGTATAGGACACTCTAATATCGTCAGATCGTTGAAGGATGAGCTGGCGAATCTTGACTACATTAAACCTACTCTACGCTTCGAAAAGCGATTTCGGACCTCCTTCCCTTCAAGGGAATCCTGGAGGGATAGACCGTCATCGGAAACCGAAGCGTTGCAATTCTTCACAGATGGCTCCAAGCTAGACGGCAAAGTAGGAGCTGGAGTATTCTGTGACAAATTAAATGTAAATATTTCTATTCGTCTCCCTGATTACTGCAGCGTGTACCAAGCTGAAGTCGTAGCGATTGAGGAGGTCATGACGTGGTTGAAGCATAATGTGTTATCCTCAGACGATATCACAATCTATGTGGACAGTCAAGCGGCGATCCGGTCGTTAGAATCGGTGTCTTTGGCGTCACGGGTGGCGTTGAGTTGTCACTCATCTCTAAATGAGATGGGTGAGCATTTCAACATCCAGGTAGTCTGGGTCCCAGGTCACTCGGGCGTCATGGGGAACTGCAGGGCAGATGAACTTGCTAGGCATGGTACGACTCTCCAGCTGCAACCGGAAAGGGCAAGTCTGGGGAGGCCTATCACAGCGCTGAGACAAGCACTTGGGAAGCAGGCGCTATCCTCAGCGGGGGAAAGGTGGTCTAACACCCTCACCTGTAGAGTTGCAAGACAAGTTTGGCCAAAGCTGGACTTGGGGCGCACTAGGGCATTAATATCCTTACGAAGACGTGAATTAAGAACGGTCGTAGGAATACTCACGGGACACTGCCTTTTTGGAGAACATGCAAGAAGGCTGGGTCTGGAGGCTAATGACTTCTGCAGAAGCTGCTTGGACGAAGAGGAGGAAGAGACGTTGGTCCACTTCCTTTGCTCGTGTCCAGCATTGGCTCTCAGAAGGCACAAACACTTAGGTAAGTTTAGGATGGACTGCCTCTCGGATCTCGAAAACATTAAAGTGCGGGACGTCTTACGCTACATAAGTAGCTCAAAATGGTTCCAATAGGGGTAAAAGGGGATACATCCTGTGGTATCACAATGGACCGTCACCGGTCTATGTGTGCGTAAGCAGCCACTCCAACCTAACCTAACCTAACCTAATGTTTGTGATTTGGTTAAAAATCTGTAACTGAATTTTCGAGCAAACAAATTATTAGAACTCCTTTGGAAAGCACGCTTTTCCTGATCGAAAAAACTGAAAAAAATATTTATAACTTACTAAAAGATTACCTAACGAACAACCCTTGGTAACTTTCTTATCAAAATTTATCACAAATAAACTGCTAGTTTGCACAACAAATGTTTTATCATGCAACCTGGCATGACTAAGCTCAGAGAAAATGAATAATAAGAACAATTTCTGCACTTGTTAAATATTGCAAATAGACGTTGATCGGATCTCAAGAAAAAAGCGCATCACAATAATAGATCTAGAGCTCCATAAGTCTCATTAAAAGCACTGGGTAGATTGTTTTCTCTTTATCAGTTGCCTGAATCAACTAGGGCGCCGTCATTTTTTTCTCCTTTTTTGAAAAAATTCCGCGTTAATAATTATTTATTTTCGTAAACTTTCGGAATTTAAAATCGCTACTTAAAAAAATCAATGAAGTTCTATACCTCCGGATTATAGTGAAACTGTATTAAAGGGTGCTGTTAATTAAGTTGTTGTGGTATTTTTAGTAAACCAAGCTGTCACGAGTACAATTAAATTCTTTGATAATGTTTCATAAAATTCACCACTTTTTCTCAATATCATCTGTTTTTACAAACTTTTAGATTCCAGATGGGTAAGTAAATTACACTGTGTAATTTACACAGTTATTTACGTAAACTAAAACGTTACGTTATATATATGCAACAAATGTAAAAAACAACAAAATTTAATATTTTTAAAACCATATTTCCCCGACTTACTGTTTTTAGTTTGGAAAATCATGTGTAAAATTATGTGTCAGTTGTTTGATATGAAATATATTTTTTTACAAAATAAGAAGAAGCGACAATTTGTGAGACACGACTTTTAAACGTAAAACTAAGTCTATGCCTTATGGTACCAGGGTAAATCTTACTTAATCAGAAATAGTGTAAGTTTGGTTGTAGTCAAATCGGTTGATCGTTTCATTGAAATCATATCTTAGTCGCAAGAAACTACACAATAGCCAATATAAACAACAATTATGGCTGTTTTATTGCATAAGGCTTCTTTCAAAGGAAATTTTGGATTTTCCTAGCTAAATTTGTTATAGCTAGAAAAAATGTTAAGAAAAAGACTAAAATTTCACAAATTTCATAAATAATAGTTAACACTAGATTCTACAAATCTAATCTTTCGAAAAGTTGTATGCTATATTAAATTGAACGGCTTATTGTTCTATCCATTAGGCAAAGGCCCATTTTTTTATATGGCGGTCCATATGAAATTTAAAAAAATTAGCCTAATTACACATTAATGTTATCTTGAACCAAGGAAGTTTGATTGTACCAAGTTTTATTCAAATCCGAGCCGCATAAGCGACCGTCCCCGTTAGCTGTAACTTTAAGGTTACAATATTTTAATATTTTTGGTAAGATAAGAAATAAAATATAAAACCATGGCTCATGAAGGCCGTTTTTAATTCAGTTAAAATAAATTTTTAAAAATAGCTGGGGTTTTATCCTAAGCAACGGATACTTGACACAGAATTAAAATATTTGCATACCAACGTACATAGCTCAGATGCAACTTACCAGAACCATTAATATTTATTTTTTAATCTGTCCAATGCTGCATCATCTCTCTGGCTCTTTTTATTTCCGAAAAATATAAGCGAAATGGGGTAGCACATTTCGTGAAATGCTGAAGCTATGGACGTAACAGATCTATGTAAAAAATTGTAGCTAACTAGCAACGTATTATTTGTACTTTTTATTTAGGTTGGAAATTCACAGATGTTTCATAGAGTAACTTAATTTTAGATTTTAATAGTCTCATCAATATCCAGTTGACGTCTGTTAATTTATTACAACTGCCTATATTAAACTATCAGGCTCAACACTACTTATAGCATACTTTGTAAAGTCGCTGCTGTAGAAAATTGATTGAAACTAGGTACCAGAGAACAATTTACTAACCCTCAAAGTAGACCAAAAATAAATAACAACACCACCCCATTGCTTATTAATTTATTATTAATACGATCAAAACGTATTAGTTTATATTTATTGATAAGGAGCGACTTGTTTGTAATTTTGCTGTTAAGAAGAGTTTCAGTTAAAGCAAGAAAATCAAATTTGTATAACTCTAACAGAATAGTAAATTCATTAAAATGTTTAACCAAACTACGGATATTTAAATGGCCAAATTTTATAGAACAATTTACATTTACCTGCAGATTATCACTTGGAACAATTTTACTACAATACAAGTTGTTAGAATTTGACGTGTTGTACTGTTGGCTGCAGTGGTTACCCGAAACTTCACCGTGGAGGCAATGCTGTCCGAAAATGTGTATTACTAAATTCCCGAACGGGTACACCAGTCGGCCAAGTATTTGGATCAAGAGCCTTTACCCGTAAATCTGCTTTTATGCCCAATTTGTAGCAAATAAACTCCAGCGATTTAATGTTGCGTTCTTTGGGAATAAGTTTAAATATTTTGCAGTTCTCAACCTCCAAGCATGTTTTAGCCATAATAGTTATATCATTTTCATTAGTATGAGGATCAAATTTGGAAAGGTGTAACCATACTGTCGGTTCAATGACCTTTACCCCAAAATTTTCGGCAAACTTACTGGTACCACAAATCGATTTTCTGTCCCGATATTGAGGATTTTTATTTTCAACGGCGGGCACAGCAACACTGGAACTCATTGTGGATGATGTCACCTCAGCAAAGGTTCTCGTAGAGGACAAATGATTTTGCATGGACGAATGATTTTGCATGACCGCAGGTACAGTAGATGTAATAAATCTATCCCCAGTTTCCATGCATGTTTCTTGGTTCAATTTGGCACAATTTGTTCGTGTTTGATCGGCAACAGGCATAGCAATCACATCTGAACAATCATCGGTAATGATGCAATCGGAAATGTGAGATTCCGCTGGTTTATTAATATTATCCTGTGCTTCCTCCTCGAATCTTTTCATTGGGATTTCAATTTTTTTTAATGATCCCATTATTTCACATAACATTGTTAACCACTTGTTCACTGTAAATGTCCTTACAACTTTCACAAAACCGAAAAATGCTATCCGAACCACAAATTACAATACAGCTGTCCGAACCACAAGTTATTTTCTGCTGTCGTAAATATGTGTGATGTACAAAAGCCACGGTTTATACATTGAATGAAGCATTATTATAATTATTATTATTATTGATTTAATTTCATTCAAAAACCCCAAATTTTATATTTTGAAGGACGGATTTTTGCTTGACGTCCGTCAAAACATAAAATTGTGGTTTCTCGAATGAAATTAAATCAATTTTATTAAAATTTTCTTAGAATAAGGTAGAACGTATAGATTTGAACTATTTGTTAATAATTTTGATATTGCAAAGTGAAGCAAGTTAGCCAAAAACTGGGTTTTACGATTTTAAATGTCAGGTTTCCGTTTTGCATGGGGCAATGCCTTAATACCGAGCATAGGTTACAACGAAACAAAAAATGTTTTTTTCAAAAAAAGGATAATTAACCAAATTATCAAATGTTTTTAGTTTGATTTAAAAACTAAAAGCCTTACAGAGCATCTCCAATGAGAAACTTTTTACATTTGACTTGGAAGGAAAAGTCAAACTATAGCCAACTTCATTAGGTATATAAATCGATTTTTCTTTAGTGTCTCACTAAAATTTTGTATGTCAATTGGTTAGTTTTCATGTAGCCTAATCAAAAATACATTTTAGCTATATAAATGTTTATTTTATAGTAAATTAAATTCTTCAGAATAAACAAAATTATTTATTCTATCGAGTTTCTCAACCCGACAGAAAAAGCAAACGATATTAAATTTATCATCTCATTAGTTTGAAAATTTATGAACTGTAGTTAACTTCATTCTAGTTATTGTTAAGGCAAAAGTTAAAAGTTTATTAACATTTTCCTTCAGGAATCTACCAACCTAGATCCACCAGTCGAGGCACATTTTCATATTCATTTCTCGTTATGATTTCTCGGCCATTTCACACTTTGGTATGGTGATCTTTAATTAATTTTTGTCTTAATATTTGTTAAGATTTCTCGGTAATTTTATTAATTGCTCTATCTTCGGTATTCCTTCGGCTTCATGTTTTCTTTAAGTAATTTTTTTTTTAAAACAACTTTAAAATGTAATCTTTTGGTCTGTTTGTTTTCATCTTCAATTCACTTTTGTTTTAAGATTTCTTCAAATTTTTTTTTTTTTTTTTTAATTTAATTTCTCGGTAATTTTAATGACTTTCTTTGGTAATCCTTTGGTTTCATTTTTCCATCTTGAATTAATTTTTGTTTTAAACTTTCTCAAAGATTTTTTGTCAATAAGATTTCTCGGTAATTTTGAGGAACTAATTCAGTAATCCTTTGGTTTTACTTTTTCACCTTCAATTAATTTTTCTGTCCCAATTTGTTTTTTTTGAGTTTTTTTGTAATAAAATTTCTAAGTAATTAAAATTTTTTGTTAATAATTTCTCGGTAAATTTTATGGAATTTCTTCGGTAACCTTTGGTTTGAAACAAAAGTACCAACAATTGTAAAACGAAGAATTAGAATTAGAATAGCTCAAGAACTACATTTGTATTCCATTCCTTTTTGGTACTTATTATATAAATCCATTGAAATGTTTTGCCCTAAAATTACCGACGTGATCTTTAGTAGTTCCCCGGTAGTTTTGCCGACATATTTCAATCTGAAACCACAAATTTCCCAATACTTTAAAGAAATTTTATTTTAACTTATCAGTATCTTTAGGTTATTAAATTGTTCACAGAATGTTATACACATACCCTGTAATTTTATATTATAATTAGTAATCACCTACATTAGAATAAATTTAATAAATATGTTAATTGTGATACACACAGATTGTAACATCGTTAACTGTTCATTGTGCAAGGTACAAGTTAACGCAGTGATTATTATATTGTAATGGAGTCAGTTGTAAAATATAATTTTTTGAAGAAAACATCTCGAGTATTATTTATTCCTTGTCGAGTCGGGACATAATAATTTGGGAACGAAATAAATCAAGTGTTTAAAATTTATAAACTTTTTGAATAATTAATACTGAAGTGATATAAAACAATTTCAATTAATAGTAATTGGTTATTAAAAGAGTAACTAAACGATTACGAAATAGTAATGCCCAGTTAAATCAGTAAATCTGTTTACAAAATTCTATCGTTAAACAGTAGCCATTCAGGTCCAGAACCACGAAGATGAAGTAACTCAACATACGAGAAACCGCAAGCAGTGTTATCGATGTGCAAGGCGTCATGATCCAAGATATTCCAGCAAAATATTGGGAAAGTTTTATCTGTAATAACAGAGACATTCACAGAAGTCATGTCGTCGTTTAACAGACAGTCACAAAGCCGAAAGTCATCACTCAGGGACAATTGAAGTACGTCAAGTTGAAGTTAGCGGTCAGTTGGTCCAAAAAGAAGAAATCAGTCTACAAATGAAGTTACGTCAAACATTAGTAAAGCCAAAGCCGTCAGAAAAGCCATTAGTCGAAGAATTATTGTTTGGAAATCAACCAATCACGAATGTAAGCAGAATCAGAGGACTGTATTTCATTTATTTCGTTAGTTCAGTATAATAAATATTTAAGCGGTCCCGAAGTAATTTTTACGAAGTTTTAGGTAGCGCCATTGAGGTTAATGGGAAAATTTATGTTGGGAAATTACGGTTGATGAATTTGATTGTGATTAATTTTTGTATTGCTAGTTTGTTCAAACGTACTTTCAACCTCTGCAGAATCCATTAAATATTTTTAAAAAAAGAAAGAAGGGAAAACAAATTGAATCATTATGTAACGCAGGTATATTAGTTGCAGTGAAAACTATCGGATGGGATTCACTCGTTAATGATAGCATTTGTCAATATTGACTGTAAGGTTTTGTTGCAAACTGAATATTACGCATTGCCATGAATAGATTACCTGTTTGTTAGATTTGCTGGGTCTAGAGAATTTTGAGTTAAGCTAGTCTACAGCTGAATGTTACTGCTATTTCACGCCAGTTATTAGTAATTAGTAATTCATACTCATAAAGAGTTATACCAATACACTCGTTTACCATTTGGAGTCAAAAGTGTATGTTCGATTTTTAAATCCATGATGGATCACATATTACATGGTTTGATTGATCGGTGATAGTTCAATTGAAGAGTCTATACATTTTTATTAAAACAAGTTTTAAGTCAGTCAAACAGTGAAAAATGTTTAGGTCACACGATATCAAGTGAAGGCATCCTGCTAAATAAAGATAAAATTGACGTAATTTTAAAAAAATCAAATCCAACAAATTTATTTCTGTGGGTACTTAGTTACTATGGAAGGTTTATTCCAAACCTATCGGCTGAATTGAGGAAATCATAAATATAATCTGTTAAAAAAAGATTCCCTATATAAATGTTCTGGAAAATGTGAAGCAATATTTAATTCGTTGTAAAAGACTAATAGTCGAAAATATTTCAAGCAAAGGGGGGGGGGGGGGTGCTACAATCACATTTTTAAGAGTGATCTTTAATCAACAAAAGAGTATAACTTTAGTGGCTGCATCGAGATTACAAAGTTGGGCAGTTCTACTTGCAGTATATGACTACGATTTCCAACACAGACAAGACAGATGGCAAAATCAGATGCATTATCAGGTTTGCTGCTTTCGGTAGCATTGATGTATATTCGGATTCAATTAATTTATTTGAGGTGATTAATTGAAAAATATAGTAAAGAAGATCTCATAACCGGGTGGCCATCCCAGGTGACTTGTTCTAAAGGTGAAGGAGAATTTTAAATATTACAATAGGCTACGGAAAACTTTTACCAGGTGTGAACATATGAAACCGGAATTTTTTAGTAAAAAGTACACGTTCATATAGTATGATAATGGTTGAGAGTAAATTCAAAGGTTTTATTCAAAGTATTGTCCATTATTAGTTATACATTTTTCCCATCTTTCTGGCAATGCGTGAATGTCACGCAAAAAAAAAATGTTCTGCTTTTGAGGCAAACCATTTATCGAGCCATTTTCGTAGGAAGTGAAGTGCTCCTCAGTATGACCGTGCCTCCTCGATGCAAATAAGCGATAATAGGACGAAGCGAAGTCTGGCGAGTAAGCTGCATGTGAAAGTATTTCCTAATTAAGTGGTTTCAACGTTTCCTTAACCGGGTTTGCTTTGTGCGATAAACAATGTTGTAAATTTCGCCTTAAAATGTTACTATTCGCTCTACAGCTTAAGTACAGCTTGTGTCAGAGAATTGAGGCACATTTTCCTCGAATATTTTAAATTACATTATGCAGAAATATTGAAAAGTGTTCCAAGGAGATGGTTAACCTTAAGCAAAGCCGTAGATCACATTATAGAAACTCCGCCGGCAATTAAATTTTACAAATCAAAAATTTTATTTTTTTTTTTCTATTTTCGTAGTAAACGTTTCATTCAATAAGGGAAGGAAAACTCTAACGAATACATCTGGGATTGCACGAGTTAATGGAATCGCTTAAAGAATAATTAGAAATAACGATTCGAGAGGGTTTTTGGAGCCTAAATACGAGATTATTTGGCAGAACAAACGTCATACGAGCAAGCAAAGTACGTAAAGGTTGCCACAGAAATCTTTGCTCAAGCAATAAAATACATTAAAAAATTTAACAAAATTGAAGACAACCCAATAAATTCATCCCAATTGTTAAAGTAATGAACATGTTGAATTTAAAACTCAATGAAGATAAAATTTATGATGAAGTTATCGCTATAAATAGAATTCTGCCAGGCATATGAAATATGTAGTATAATGTTTCGGATCTAAGGGTCAAAATATTTCAATCAGCATGAAAAAATTATTGTCAAAAGTTTAAGAGTTTTTTCTATAATAGACAATGTTTGAAGAGATGACATCAACAAAATGGGGACTGACCTTGTCAAAGCTGAGCTTAACGTTAAAATCAATATTTATGTGATTTGTGAAGATGTTTTAGAATTTTTTAATGGCTGCAGAACAAAAAAGGTTGGTAAAACTAATATTGGAGTTTTAAAAAATATTAATTAATTAAAGATGATGTTCCTATTTTTAATTTACTATTTTTCAAGGTTGAAATGGGTTTTTGTAATGTTAAAGAAAACTTATAGAATATAGTAGACAAAGTATTTAATTCTGATATATTTTTTTGCTTTATGCGGGGTGACAAATTTTAATCAACGGATTCAAATATCTCCTAAAACACGCCGGCTACAAAAAATGGTTTGGACAATAATTGTAAAGGGCAATGGGGTTCATTTATATATACTAATGTCGTTGACCTTCATGTCATTTTTCGAGGTCATTTGAAGGTCAAGGTCATTTTTAATATAGAACTTCCTATTTTTGACACAAGATTCGAAAAGAGTGAGACATTTTATATTCGACCATCTATTTTCTATGACCTCCCAAGGTTACTGAAGGAATATATTTTAGTTATAATGCTTGTGATTTGCTATGACAATTAAAGAAAATATGAAATATAAATTCTTCATTTCCCACTCTTTAAAAATCTGGTGTCAAAAATTCTGGTTTCTATTAAAAAAAAAATTACCTCGACCTTCAAATGACCTTGAAAATTGATCTGAAGGTCAAGGACATTAGTACAGATAAATGTCCCCCATTATACTTGACAATTTTTCTCTAAACCATATTTTTGTAGCTGGCGTATTTTATGTGATATATGTAGATCCGTCGTTTAAAATGGGTCACCCTGTGAGCAAAATCTAAGGAAATCTCTGGGTTTAGTTCAATAGTTGGTAGCCCTGACCGCGTACTTAATGCGATAAATCCTAAAATATGCGAAAGAAACATTACCATTAGTGCTTTACCTAAAAAACAAACAAACGAAACTGGTTTTTAGAGAAATCAACCTTTTAAAAAAAGTCTACGGTTATAAAGTTTTCGACAAAAAAGTTTTTAAAAAGTATTTAAAAGTTCCGGTAAGGCAATAATAAAAATTGAATGAATTTTTTTTTTAAATTGATTTGAGCTCATATTTATTAACCGTTCACTTCTTAACGTCTCAAAATGAGGCTAGGCTAGGTATAGGGCTTTCAAATAAAGTTACTCTAAGTGGAATACGATGACCGAGGTGTATTTGGTAAGGTTTACTTTATTAAGAATTGGCCGGGTTACAGATATGTCTCAGAAATATGACCTAAAATTTACAAAACTTACGTTTCATCATCAATAACAAATAGGACTTGGTCATCTTATTTAAACAAGGCTAATTTTATTTGAAAGAGCTAGCTTAACATAAGCTAACTACATACCATACAGGTCACATTCCTGAAACATCTTTGTAATCCGGCCAATCCTTAATAAAGCTTCTTAAAAATTTTTTGACTCCAGATTTGTACTACATGCTTTGATGCAATTCCACAATTTTTTAACCACGATTATTACCAAAGAAGAGTCAACGTTTTTGAACAACGAGACCACATAAATTGATTCCGCGTTTTTTACAGCCGAAAAGTTATTAGTTACGTAATGATTTAAAATGTTAGACACAAATTTGGATAAATTGTATAAACGTGAAACTAAATAGCTTACAATTGGTGTCACTCTCAAGGAAATACCAATTTTGTGCTCTTTTGGTAGAACATATATTGGCGGGGTAATACCATGATAATTTTTGAGAAATTTTGCCACATTTCTCTCAATTTTTCCTAAACGTTCCCAAGAGCCAATGATTACATTTAATTTAGATTGCATTTAAGGAATACAAACTTTCCGAATTTCAATGTAAGTGTTTTTGTCTGACAAGAGTAACTCCATTTTGTCTACACACTTAATTTTTGGCATAAGTACCGTTATGTTACCCTTGTCAGCTTTCAACACAAACACTTCGGAGCGATCAGTCAAAAATTGCTTTGCATTTTGAGCCCCTCAATGTTTCACTCAAATAATAGTTTGTTTTGAAATTCATCAACATATTCACTAGTCTATTTCTAATGGAGGTTGTAAGCTGTTTCATCTAGTCCTGTACAATATTTTGTTACTTTAACAAATTTTTAACCGCCATGTTTTGTATTTTTCTGATTTTGTCGGACACTTCATAGCCTTTACAGGCTTATATTTAAAGGTATTCTAAAGTAAATTCGACCACAAAAAACCTATATATAACCTATTTTACCTATTCAATCAATTTAGAGTTGTCAGAAGAAATTATATAAATATTTACAGGGAGGTTCACTAATCAAATTCGGCATTTGACGGTAATCCAAAACCACAAAATTACCGATATGGTAATTTTTAACCAGCCCAAAGAACACCAAATTTCATAATCTTGTATGCGTTTTGTCTAATCGACGACTTGATTTTAAGAAATCATGACACACCATTTTAGGCACTTTTGGTCATTAATTCTTGCTACCACGAATGTGACAATAAATAATTTTGTTACACTTTATTGAATGTAACTTGCTACAGTCTTTAAACGTTTATAACCCAATTCTTAAATATATTAGTTGGAACAATAACCGTTAATTTGAATATTCCCAAAAATTAAAGTCATCCAAATACTTGACGAGACACACAATAAAAACTTAATGCGCGAAAATCAATAAAATTATCACGTTCGTAACGTTAATTAGACAAATATATAATTATTACGTAAATAATAACCAATTTCTTTGCCAAGCAACACAAAATACAAAAATCATTAAAAATTAGCAATCTTACCAAATATAGTTAGTTGTAACAACACCAGGAAAATTGTTAAACAAAAAAACAGAATAAGATAAGAAAATTGAACTTTTGTTTTCTACTTCCATGTAGAAAAATAAGAACGGTCGAAAACGAAAACCAAAAAAAAAGGAATTGCTTGAAAAGTTTACTTTCCGACTTTTCCGCCTTTAATTTTATTTCGTGTAGGATTTTGTTGCTCTAGAAACAAAAAAATCAGAACTACATAAACTTCCAAAAAACAAAAATAATAATAATAATCTAATATGGAAAGAAAGTTTCCCTCCTCCATTTCTGTATCCTTATATACTTACATCTTAATTTTATTATTCTTCTTCTGTTTTTTTTATATATAATTTTTCAATCTGTTTTTATTTTCCGTACACACATTTTCATCTTAAATATAAACTCGTAAATTATACGTTCACTGTTGATAAGATTTTTACTGAGCTTTTTCGTACTTTACCATGTATTATATGGAAGACATATTTCGTTTCCTTTTAAATTTGACAGAAAAATGACAAGACAAGAAGATGACAAAAATTGTTCCAAATAATAAAATTATTTGATTATATTTTATGAAGCTCAAGACAAATTTTTCAATTTTTTTTTTCTTTTTAATAAAAATTAAAGCTTTTCAGCTTGTTATATTGTCTACTTTGGAGTATACTTTAAGAAAATTTTGTTTATTTATTTATTTATTTTTTATTTTTTTTTTGTGAAGAAGAAGAAAAAGATGAAAAGATGAAAACAGAAAAATTATATTGTCACAAAATTTTTGGACATTTTCTCTAGAGACTTTGAAAATAGAAAAACTTTTCGATTTTAAGTTTTGTTGTTGTTGTTGTTCCAAATAATAATAGAATTTTTGTTTGGTTCAATTTTCGAGTGGAATCATTTTTGTTTTTTGTTATGTCTTGTCTACAATAATATCACTCTGAATTGAGGGTAACGAAACTAAAATATCCTTTTGTGTTACAATTTATTTTTATTTTTGTTTTCAGCAAAAAAACAAAAAAAAAAAAAAAAAATTGAAATAAAAATTTCGTTTAACATGGCATGAAGTAAAACTAACTATTATATTGAGCAGTAATAGTTATATTGGTTTTTTTTTGGGGTACGAAAACAATTTAGCGTTTATGTCAAATTAACGATTAAGATGGTTTTATTTAGGTTAAATATTTTAATTGAGCAGAAAAGGATTTCAATTCTTTCCTATTTTCAAATTATGCATGGCTTTGATTGAAAATCGATTTGATTGATTTTTGTTAAAAACGAGCACAATGGTTTGGGTTACACAAACAAAATTTTGTATTGTTTGAATACATAGCTACAATTAAAAGAAATTAGGTTTGTTAGAAAAAGTCTAAGGCTAAGCTCCTTGGTATAAAATAACATCAGATATTTGAGATTAATGACAAGTTCCCATGTATAACTTAAAGATTTTCATTGCCAATTTCAATTTTTTTTTTAATTTCGCCATAAAACTTATTTCCATTTTATACCTTTTTTCTGATTGCAATCAGATTCCAATGTTGCTCAGAATCGTAATCATATTATGGGCTTCGTTCGTTATTCAGCAATTGCCCTTCTAATGACATAGTCTAAACTTAACAAAACTTTCACAACAAACAACCCATCATTTGAAGTAATCGTTTACAGGCATTTAAATTCAAAACGCGTAACCGTCCTTTTTTAGGAGTATTTCAATCGACACAAGAAAGGCCAATATAAGCGTGCCACGTCAATTTCTTTGTATTTATTATCAAAGTGTTCGTAGAATGTCTACACAAAATCTCTTATGTCAAAAGTCAAAACCGTCCAGGATTTTTCAAAACATTTCAGGGTCACTACATAATAATCAAAATATTATTTAGAATTTTATCGTCTTTATCAATATTTGTATTAAGTAAAGTTTCTCGTTTGCCCAGAATATGAACTATTTCTAAGAAAAGACGATTGTTATATAGCCTCTCAGTCTTTATAATTTTCACTTCATGAAGTGTGTGTTGACACAATGTAGTAGCTTGAGGATTTCTTATTGGTACCTTAGTGTCCGAAGTTACAGTTATCACATGGCCCGAAATATACCAAATTGAATAGCAATAAGTCCGGAGTTCTATTTTTTAGTTGACTAAAAATTCTTTTAAGTGGATTTCCAGCTGAAAAAGTAATTTGGCAATTTATATTGAAATTCCGCAGAATTTTTGAAATATGTTCACTAAAACCTTTCACATATTATAATGGATTTATATGTTAGAACTTGATTAGTGGAGGCAACGGGATTGGAAACATTATTATTATTATTTGTAGCATTATGGGAACGGCTGAAGGTTTTTGATGATATTGTAAGTAACAATTGTTTGGTCTGTTGTCAATTTCGTTACCCGATTTATAACAACTAACAAATGTAATGTTGAAATTAATAGCATTTAGAATCGTGACCGAGTGAAACTTTCATCAAAATGTCTGCTGTACTGGGTGATAAAGGTGATCCCATTGCAACAGCAATAATTTGTTTGTAGTATATGTTCGCAGCACTAAACTAAGCAGATTTTAAACAGAAGTTAGAAGTTATTTAGGAATTCTCGTGTGTGGTTCTATTGATGGACATTTACTAGAAATTGCCTCTAAAGCTAACCTTAGATTAATATTCGTAAACAGTGACACAACATCTAGGCTTATGAGCACATATCCTTGTGAAATGTTTTGGTTTTTAAGGAAACTAATAAACTCAAAATAATTTTTGCAATGTACTTCTCATTGACAACTGCTACCTTCAACAAATCAGACGAATATCTGGATGTTTTATATGTCAGACTATTAATGAACGACACAATAGGTCTCAGCGATTGATTGTTTCACATAAAGTGATCTGTTTACTAACCAGTGCATCAAATTTTCTATTTACAATATTCAGTTGAGATTGAAGTGAATTTTTAAAAAATCGTGCTTGCGGAGAATAAAAGTCGTTTAAAAATTGTATGTCAATATCAAACTCTTCTAGTTGGTTTTTATAATTCGAAATACACTGTCCAAATTCATTAATTCGCCAAAAAGTAATTTCGGTTTTCACGTTAAGAATTTTTGGTTTGAAAATTTCAACCAAATTTTGAACTTAGTTGGATTTGTTTTTTGAATTTTGGGAAATAAGCAATACGTTCTACATTTTGTCAAAAATATTTTCCTTGTTGTAAATAAAAGCTGTAAATAGAAGTGTTTATCGAAAACTAGAATCGCATTAACATTGCCTGATTCTAGTTTTAAGCAGAATTTTGGTTAAATTGGTTAATTTAAGAAATCGGAAGAAAAGGCTAATTGTTCTGGTTTGCAGGCTTAATTCGACAATGTTTTGAATATCGCTTTTACTTTGTAAGCAAATTTTGAACCCGATTTGGACCTATGGCATTCAACTTTGAGGTTGTATCAAACAGAGCAACGGAAATATCATTCAAAGGTTTAAGAATATAGGAAAGAAGAGAATTAAGAATTTCCTTAAGAATTAAGGAAAATCGTATCTCCATATGGACAGTGGCGTAACTGCAAATTTCGGGCCCCTCGCACCTTTTTTTGGGCTCCTAAAAATGGTTCTTGTTACCTATGAACAAGTACAGCTTTTAGTCAAAATCTTATTACTTCCTATGGTCTAGTCTCGCATTAATTAATTGTATCTGGTTTTGAGAGTAGATGACACGAAGCATCTTACAACTCAATGCTCTGACGATTACTAAAAATATCGATAAAGCATCACCAATTTCGAACATAATTTGAAAAATATCAAGAATTTCGAAATAATCTCAGAAATGTCGAAACTTTAAATTATCTTGAATATTCATAAAAGTTCTCAAATGTCGAATTATTCGTAAGTTTTGTTAAACAATTGTTTAAGCATAAAATAAGTATTGATATTTAATTCAAACAAGTTTGGGTTTTAACTTAACTTTTAACGTTGAGCCTTTTTCATACTTTTAGATTTTTATTATTTTATGTATTTGCAATAAGTTTATTTTTTATAAGCTTTCAATTTTCAAAGCTTTTTTAACTAAACCATTTTACTCAGAAATATGATTTTACAAATGGTGACGGAATTTTGGTTAAAATTTAGAATATTTGTTCTCGCTTTAAGCTAGATAATTAAGTTATACCTTTTGGGTGTGAACTTAACATTTGTTACTCTTAACTTTTTTCATAATTTCACGTTTTTGTTAAAATGTTTTATTAGCAAAAATTTTGTTTTGCAAAAAATGTCAAGAACTATTAGTTTTAAAACTTTTCAAATAGAAAAACTTTCTAAACCAAACCATTTTACTCATTAATTAAATTTTAGGAAGGGTAATGGAATTTAGGAAGAATTTAGTATATAGTATTTGTTCTCAATGTAAATTATCAAGAGCGTTTTGTCAACCAAACCATTTTACTAGGAAACTTGGTATTATAATTTAAGCTTTCGTTTATCGGAGCTGTTGGAATCAAATCATTTCACTACGAAATTTGGTATTAAAATGGGCGACGAAATTTTGGTAACAATGAGCTTTAGGCCAGACAATTAATTTATCCTATGTATTTGGGTTTAAACTTAACATTTCTGAGCGTCAATAATTTCTGGTTTTTTTACAATGTTTTATGTGCAATGTATGTCTATTTGCAAAAACATTCAAGAGATTTTGATCTTAAGACCTTTCGCTTATGAAACTTTTTAAATAATTTATCCCAATATTCCGTTACAAAGGGTATACATTTAATATGCTTGTTTCCAATGAGCCTAAGCTGGACAATTAATTCATACTTTTTGGGTTTGAACTTAACGTTTTTGAGCGTTTTCATAATTTGAGGTTTTTGTTAAAATGTTTTATTAACATAAATTATGTACATATTTGCAAAAAATGTCGAACCTTTAGTTTTAGGAGCTTTCAACCTTTAGTTTTAGGACCTAAATCATTTACATTTTATTCTGAAATTTGATATTTTAAAGGAAAATGGGATTTTGGAATAAATTTAGAATATATGTTTCCAATAAGCTTTAAGCTTGACAATTATTTCCTTTCTAACATTTTTTAACTTTTTAATAATTTCAGGTTTTTAATCAAATGTGTAGAAGCATAAATTAGGTATTTGAAAAAATTGTCAAGAGCTTTAGTTTTCAGAGCTTTCACTTGCCGAAGATTTTTAAACAAACCATTAAACTTTACGAAGACGAAATTTTGTGTAGGATTCAGAATATTTGTTCTCAATATATATGGCCTTCATCTAATGAATCTAAAATGGGTTTCACTATACAACTTTAATAACCTGGACATTCTTGAATAATTTCGAATAACCTACAGGAATTCGGAGAAATATCGAAATTTGGGCATAATCTCACAAGATCTTTTAAATATCAGCTTTAACATTTGAAAAAATTGTCAAGAGCTTTAGTTTTCAGAGCTTTCACTTGCCGAAGATTTTTAAACAAACCATTAAACTTTACGAAGACGAAATTTTGTGTAGGATTCAGAATATTTGTTCTCAATATATATGGCCTTCATCTAATGAATCTAAAATGGGTTTCACTATACAACTTTAATAACCTGGACATTCTTGAATAATTTCGAATAACCTACAGGAATTCGGAGAAATATCGAAATTTGGGCATAATCTCACAAGATCTTTTAAATATCAGCTTTAACATTTATTTGTGTAACTCTGCAAGTTCTTACAACTCAAAGGTAACCGCAAAACATTGCCTTACAAAATTCGAATAAATTCGAAAATCATTAAAAATCTCGAATAATTATAGAAATGTCAAAAAACTTAAGAAATCTATAATAAACCGCTGAACTATTATGAATAATCTCTATATTCTGTCAATCTCGATTGATCTCTTGATTTGATGGGCAATACGTAGTTTTTCATTTCAGTAGACAAAAAATTTTCGCCTCACTAAAACAGTGAGATTATTTACTTGTTTAGTGAGATATTTTGCATTTAGCACGTGAGATGTGTGAAGCTTTTTTTAGTGAGATCTCAACGAGTTTAGTGAGGACCTAATTAGTTTTTAATTCCTAATTTAGGCATTATACACTAGTGTGAAGTTTTCCAGACGTTCCAGAGATTTATCAATGTATTAGTATTATACTGGTAAAACCAATTCTTATAGGAAAATTGAGTTTCATTTCAAACAATTAACTAGGGGCCTATTCCATGTGCTAGCCAAACCTTTGTCATCATTGTTGACAATGGCCGATATCGGCCCCTGAGTGTTGAGTGCGATTTCAAAAAAAAATAAATTTGTAGAACTTTTATTAAACGAACGATTCATATGGATTAGGATTTTTTAACTATATGTAATTAAGAAGCCTATTGCATGTGCTAGCCAAACCTTTGTCATCATTGTTGGCAATTTGGATTGGTCATTGAATGTTGAGTGCGATTTCAAAAAATTTATTTTGCAGAACTTTTATTAAACGAACGATTCGTATATGGATTAGGGTTATTTAACTAGGTAATTAAGGGGCCTGTTCCATGTGCTAGCCAAACCTTTGTCATAATTGTTGGAAATGGCCGAAATTGGCCCTTGAGAGCTTCAACTATCAATGATTATTCAAGATTAATTCAATTTACAAATTTTAATGTCCATGTTTTTACCGAAACTCCATATAAAAAAATGTAAACAACTAATCTTGTACACGGACTAGCGCTACTTGCGAAAATGTGTGTGAAGCTAATGTACTAAAGTACGGTCTATATAAAAAAATGTAAATGAACAAATTTGTAATGGACTAGCTCCTCTTACCAAAATGTATGTTAAGATGATGTACTAAAACAGGGTCGTTTTAGTACATCAGCACTCTTACATTTTCGCAAGGGGCGCTAATCCGTCTACAAAATTGTTTCTTTACATTTTTTTTAATGGAGTTTCGGTAAAAACATGTCCATTAAAATTGCAAAATTATGAATTAAATTTATCTTGGAAAAACGTTAAAGGTTACATTAAAAAATTAAAATTAAAATACTACTACAAATAATCCGTTGAACCTTCAATATGTAAGAAAACTACAAATAAAACTGTGCTAACTTTTCGTATTTTATGGGGTTATTTTGAAAATTTATTAGCAAGCAAAATATGAGATTTAAGCAAAATTTTGTATTTAAAACCGAAAATAAAGAGAACGTTTGTAAGTTGCATCGACAAATATAAATTTAATAATAACTTTGATTGGTAAATCAGCTGTAAATATGTCAAAATTAGCTATTTTAGTTTATCGTGTTAATAGATATTAAAGGGTTATGGATTATTCCCTCTTTAAAATAAATGTATTAAACTATTGAAAATTATTATTGTTAATTTAAAATTCACATCGTGGTATTTTGTATGTTTTTAGCAAAACTTCATATAAAAAAAACGTAAACAAACGTTTTTGTACACAGTCTAGCGAAAGTCGCGTAAGATTTGTGAACTAATTTCACAATTTATAATATTCCATGGAATTTAATAATAACTTAAATATCACGTACGAAATTAAAAAAAAATCCAAAATATTAATTAATAATGTGAATAAAGCTTGTCACTTTAATTTTTGTAGCCACTTCTATATGGTACAAACGACTAAATTACATTGCAATAATGTTGACTCCCTAGTAAAGAGACAACGGTTGAAGAAAACAATGAGTTTTTTGTACTAAATATTAGTGGTGAGGAAATTTTATGTATACTAAATTAAGTATATTTATTATAATGAGACATCTTATAAGAAATATAATAGTTCTACAAAATTATTTTATTGAAATCGCACTCAACACTCAAAGGCCAATATCGGCCATTACCAACAATGATGACAAAGGTTTGGCTAGCACATGGAATAGGTCCCTTAACTACCTAGTTAAAAAACCCTAATCCATACGGATCGTTCATTTAATATAAGTTCTACAAAATCCTTTTTTTTTAAATTTCGAGTGTTATATAGATTTCGTTTCAATTTACCATTTTCAAAATCTTATTGGAATACAATTTGATGAGTTCCAAAATGTTTTTATTTCAATAACTTAGGTTTAAATCCTGTTTGTTTTAGTACTGTCGATGTTTTCTCCAACGAGATAAATAACAGCAGGCATGGACGTTGATAAACGTCAATGTGGTCGTACTTAATCATTTGAAATATAGGTTTTAAGCCATTTAGTTTTATTAAATTATAGTTATTAGTATACATGTAATGAAATATTTTATTATTATTTATTTCTTATTTATATAAAATATCGATTATTATAAATTCAATAAAGCGATTCGTTTTGTCATTGTTACAGTGGGGAGAATAGTTTATTCAGTATAAAATCGTCGGTAAAAATGTTGAATTATTGTAAAATTTGTCACAAAATTCATAATTTCTTTATTTTAATTTTTAAAAATCCTTTATTCTAATTTTTAATACAATTTCTTTACATTAGAATTCAGCAGTGTACTCTGCTCACCACTACATATCAAATCTATAAAAATCCAAAATAAAGTGGTGTAATTTTAATTGGATTCGTATACGTTTACATATGGAAGAATCTCTGGAAAACTTCAAGCGCTCTCATACTATTACACAATTAATTATTGGTTGTAAACTTTTTTCGGAAGTTTGCAGTTAGAATAAAAGAATTTCCCTTTAGAATTTTGGCACAACATCTTAATATTCCTTAATTATCAAATAACTTTAACAAACTAAAGCATATTTAGCTACGAACGATTAAAATTTCCCTTTCAAAAAGCATTATGCAATGAAACAACCATAATTCATGCCATACCTTTATTGTTAGGCTTCTTGCGACTAAGATTAGATTTCAATGAAAGTACCAAACTATCTCTGATTTGACTATAATGCCTAAACAAGATGTGGCGGTTCTTTATAAAGGGCTCATTATACAAATATTAAAAATAAAAATTTTTGGATTTTGTGTTTGAAACTATCGTGAGATCACAGATTTTTAATTTCATGAGACAGCCTTCACTGTCTAAGAGGTAATATTTTCCACTTTAAAAACATTTGCGTGTGTATGTTTTATTTTGCTTAAAATTGGATCGCTACGGAGTACGGATATGGACTGTACAAGTACGGATGTAAAAGTAAAATAGAAATATTTTCCGTTTCTATTCGCACCGATATTATCTACCAATTTTCAGTCGGAGTAATTCATTACATAAGATAATTAGAGAGCACCTATTTCTACACAACATCAACAACAATCGTATATGACTCATTTGACACTCCCGGCCTAATTTTAAATCAGTCCATTTGTAAAGATACCCGGCTACAAACAATCCCACTTTAAAAAAGAGACAAAATTCTAATCGGTCCGCCTTCATGGGATAGTGGATTTGAAATATTTATCCCTTCTCTTCAAATTATTGTGTTTGTTGTTGTTTCGTTCCTATATTATGTAAAATAATGTTGTTGTTGTAAACAATGTTTTTATTTTGATTGGATTTTCCCCTTTTTTCGATTTGATAATTTTGGTGACACCAAATTATTTTTTTACTACTCACACATTATAGAAAAAGCGAAATAAAAAATGCGTGTACTATAAATTAATCCGAAGGTACGAGTAGTTATGTGATTTTTTTTTCTTTTAATGTTTTTAATTTTGGTTTTGTTAAACCAATAAATGTCTTTTATTCATTTTGAGTGTTATTTTAAAATTGCATCATACGTTTATAACATGATACTAAGCCAAACATTCATGACACGCCAATTTTTAAATTATAGAATTGAAAATGGCTGCAATCATAGACCATATTTACTTTTTATTAACTTGTCGCCCAATATTTTGTTATTGTATACCATTATAAAGGCGTTAAAATATTTTCTCCTAAAAACAAAACCCTAATGTTTCAAAATATTTACTTGAAAGAAACTTCATATTGAAGGAAATATTTTGGAAAATGAAATTTAAAAGTTAAAAAAATAAAAAAAAATTTAAAAAATAGTCTAAATATTTTACAAAATTTTAAAATGGACTGTTTGCTATGTTTTATTCTCGACATAGTTTCCTTGAACTACTTTATTGAAACGAATTCTTCACTAAAATCTAGTTCACGCTTTGAGTGCATTTGAAACTATCTTTACAAGGTGAATTGGAAAACCCTACAAATTTTTAGATATTGAACAGCTGGGAGAAATTTTTAGCCGACCTTAAATGTGCAATACGGTCACGAATCGGGACTGCTTTATACCTTAAAGCTTCGAAAGCTTAAAGATTTCCCATTAAAGGGTTCACTCTCAGCTTGTGCTGGGATTTTTACCTACTACGAACGGCTTCAAAGAAACAAGAGCATAATTAGGGGCTGTTGGGTTGATATGTTGTATTAATTGTCTGTGGCATTTGATATTGTGTGTGTGTGTGTGTGTGTGTGTGTGTGTGTGTGTGTGTGTGTGTGTGTGTGTGTGTGTGTGTGTGTGTGTGTGTGTGTGTTTGGTTTTGTATTCAGAAACTTGCGGACTCCCACACTTGCTCAAAATGCCTGCCTTATGAAGTGTCATGTACGTGTTTTGGGGTAGTTGAAGTGTATTAATGCTATTGTACAGCGAATGAGGTATGACTCCTGTAGAGGAAAGTACAATGGGCACCGTAATGACACTCTCCATTCCCCACATCTGCCGTACCTCATTCGCCAATGTTGTGTATTTTGTGATTTTTCTGTGTAACTGTGTTGTAAATTATGTATGTGTGTTTGGTATTGTGATGTCTGAATTTATAATTATTATTTTCCCAAACTGTTTTGGGTATATATGTGTTTTTGTATGTGTAACGGTGGTCTGTTTGTGTTTGTGAGATTGTATTTAATTTCTAATTTTTGGTGTATTATGTTTGATACGTGATTATGCCAGTGCAAATACTCCACCTGAGCAAGTAATTGGCAAGCACTAGTGATGTGTTGCATATGGTCTCTGATGCACTTCTACAACGCATACAGCGGTCTGATTGTGTATTTGTATCGTGCATAATGAATTTCTCTTAGCGATGTTTTCTATGTTTTGTGAGTGTGGTACGTGTTAATCATTCTAATGCTGGAATATGAGTTTATGTCCAGCATTATACGCATACCTAATGTATATGTCAGAATTAGGATTGCGTATATATTTATTGAGTTTAAGTATGTATGTTTTGAGTATATAGGTAAGTCTGTTTTTGTATTTGCGTATTATTTGAGTTTTGGTGCTTATGTGATTTATATAGCGAGATTGAAGGAAGCCAAGATATTTGTATGTATCCCCCCTTGCATTGATTCAATTATCGAGCTAACCTCAGGACCGATACCCCCAAACTCCTGTCGCCCTCCGTTGATTAGCTGTATCCTGCACTTGTTCAAACCAAACTGCATTTGATGTCATTAGAGAATGTACTATATGTGCTATTTGTGTTAGTGACTGAATATGTGTTTTTGTTGATGCGTACAGTTTAATATCATCCATATACATCAAGTGTGATATTGTATGTAAAATTTGTTGTGTTTAATTTTGTATCCGTAATTGCTATTGTTTAGATTATTTGAGTCTCTCTGAAATATATCTCTTCCAATGTGTATTTATTTTGTTGAAATTTTGTAATTATTAAAGACAGTTGTAGGGTCGTTCTCCAATGATTCATATTGCTGGAAAAGAATGATATCAGGATCAATTTTGTACAAGTGTCAAACCTTCACCAACCATGAGTGAAGGACATAACCTTCAAAACGCAGTATATGGCATTTGTTTAAAATATAAACAACACAGTTTTTTATTCGATTTAAAATGGAGAGTTTTGGGCGAAATAATCGTCCTTTCCGGAAAGTTTTGTTGTGTTTTTTTTTCTATGCTAAGAAAATCGCTTCTGAAGTCACCCTTTACTTGTAGAAGCTTACGATGAATATAGACGGTGGTTTCTTCGATGTTGAAAACGCACAACGCGAAGGTAGACCTAAAAAATTTGAAGATGAAAAATTGCAAGCATTATTGGATTAAGACAACAAACAAACGCAACAGGAATGGGCAGAAGCATTGAATGTTGATCAATCATGGTTCAAAAATTTGGAAATTGGATAACACATGAATTAACAGAAAGGCAGCTGAAATGTCGAAAATTTGCTTCTGAAATACTTCTCCAAAGAGAACAAAGAAAGGGTTTTCTGCATCGAATGGATCTACTATGAGAATCCTAAATGTAGAACGTTTAGGTAAAGCCTGGTGGAGCTGGGATATGAAAGGCGTTGTATACTACGAGCTACTGAAACCTTCTGAAACTATTATTGGTGAAGTCTACCGACGGCAATTAATACGTTTGAGGCGAGCTGTTTATGATATTCGAAGAATAGACCAAATAAACTGATTTTGCAGTATGACAACGTAAAACCACATACTGCAAGAGTCGTTGAAACCTATCTAGAATGGCAGGACTTCGAAGTTCTATCCCACCCACCATATTCGCTAGACATTGCTCCATCGGATTACTATTTATTTCGGTCGAGGCCGACGTACGATTCACATCTTGTAAAAGTAAAATACGACGACCTTCTTAGAAAGGGAATCCGTGAATTGCCTAAACGAACGGTGAAGGTTGTGGCTTTTATACTTGCTAAATAAACTTGAAATTTTAACCAATAAAATAATTAAAAGTTTAATTTGGAGTTACATACATTTTGTCATAAAAAATATTTCATTTTCAGGGAATTGAAAATTTAGACAAATAATTTTATACAGTCAAAAATGAAATACATAACTCGTGAATCATGTGACGGCGATAGTGCAGAAAATATATTTGAAGGCGTTATTAAAATATTAAATTTTTCTTTTTTACATACACAATATATGAAATGGCGTAATGTAAATTACAGGGTTTTAACGTGTAAAAAGCATTTATAATTGACCAGCCAACTGTGTAAGAAACTAACTTGACTTTTCAAAAACGACATAAACGTTTAATATATTTAACACAAATTCATCACAAATAACAAAGCCTTAATTCAATGTTTCACCAATAACAAGTGCTGAAAGCTTCAAATAATATCAAAAAATTTGTAAGTTTGGCGGGTTTCCAGAGAAGATTAAATTTTTGCATAATTTAACTTGAAAACTTAGAATTTTAGACTTTGAAGACTTCGACTTAAAGACAATTTATATTACTGTGACCATTAATATGACCAAAATGAAAAATATCACGAATTTTATAAGACGTTATATAAAGCTATCCAGAAAATATCATAGTTATGTATGTGGATAATGTGAGATGATTTTGACAGTCATTACTCTCGGTTTTTGTGTTGAGTTACTGTTGTGTTATTTATTTTATATTCTATTGTCTTTTAGTTAAACGTAGCTTTCTTTATAAATAAAATGAAGTTTGAAATTCAGTTTTATACTAGCAGTCTAATGATAAATACGTTTTTAATTTAGATTAAAGTTGGTCGTGATTCTACAAAATAATTTGCTTGTTCTTTTGTTTTAAGTGATTTTAAATTCCTACATGTATATTATCGTTACATAGACCTCAAATTGATCTGGGTAATCTGGAACGCATTAGGAGAGGTTTGCTTGGCAAGCTAGAGTCCCGGGTTCAATTCACGTTGGTACAAGGAAGAAATTTCATACGATTCAGTGTGTTGTGTATCTGAATGCAGGGCTACTAACCTATTCCTTTTAAGGACATTAAATACACCGGAAAAGTATTAAATTTAAAAAAAATTAAACTCTTTCGCAAAGATACTGAAGATATTACTTGTAGGGAAATCAAAGCAAATTATGGTTAACTTTCAATCTTCAAAATAACCAATTTTTATCGACTATAAAATTTGTACGAATTATTTATTAAATTTAGTGAAAAAAATTATCACCAAACAATGATTTTCACAAAACAATGATTTTGACGTTATTTTGCGTCATATTACTAACTTTGACTTAAGTGAGATTTCCGAAATTCGAAGTTTTGAGATTTTTTCAATAATCTAGATATCTGGCATTAACCTATACTTAGTTTGTAAATTCTTCTAACGTTGCTCAATATTTTCGAGGTATTGGAAGTTTTTTTAGTTTTTTTTTCGAGAATTAGATTTGTTTTTTGCGTTTGAATTGCTTAGTGTTGAGATTTTTCAAGAATAGAACAATACAACTTATAATATACCAAATTAATAACTCAAAACTTTTTGTTGTCCTCAAACAAACGTGTTAACTGAATAGCAAGTATTTTAAGGGATTTGGAAGTTCTAACTGCTACTGGTAGCTGATAAAATCTGTGATATATCACTTTATCATTTTTTGCTGCTACTCGTTCCAGAATCGGAAGCGATACCTTATAATCTAAATAATTTTCCAAAATCTTTATTATTGAAGGCTTGACAAACAATGTTTATATTATATGATTATTTTATTTATTTTTATTTTATAATAGTACTGAAATTATTCATAAATATAAAAAAATAAGTTTCCAAATTATTTTTGGAATTTTTTTTTGATAGATTAAAATCGAATTAATCCTCTGCATTATTGAACGGTTTTATTAATCTATTGATTGGGTTGTTATCGCCTTAACTGGTGGAATGATGTGCTAGCGCCAAAATCCTGTGATTATACGCAATGTCCTGTTTGTAACATTTATTGCTATGTTTACACGCAGCTATATCAAAATCAGTTTAATCCATATCCTACAATATAAACAAATTAGTGAACATATAGTGTTGATATGGGCCAATTTGGAAAGACTAAGTTTTTAAAAAACTCCAATGATACCTTAATCTAAACCCTGATTAAACATAAAAGTTGGTTTTCCCGAGATTATAAAATAAACCACTAGATGAACGATTCTTGTGATCAGATGAACGAATCTTGTGATGTAACCAATATTTTAACTAATCAGTCAAAAATGTTAAGAAACAATGTCTATTACCCTAAACCTTCAAGGTAAAAATAATTTAACCAGAGGAAATGGTACTGGCATTTGTCACTATCGTTCCAAATTCGAAAATAATATCAATCTCAAAGTATATTAAGAGAAAATTTGGAAAATATTTACCGACTAAAGCAACTACCTCACAACTGTTTCGAAAATTTATTGAATGGATCGATTTGGAAAAATAAAATAAAACATTGTTAAGATAGAATTTTGATACCTTCTAATTTTTATTTTGATGATTTTAAAATTGATAATTGTTTTGGGACCACAAGCAATTTTACACACAATAACAGCAGCTTACCTACTTTAACTTTCCAACCATTCCAGGTCATCCAAACTTCAAAATATTATTCTAGCTATTAATTTACAATAATCAATACCGTTTTGCATGTTGAAATAAGGTAGCATTTGCACTACTATTTGCAGAATTAAATAATCTTCAAGAAACTGGTGTTAAATCGGCAACAAAAGAAGGAACTTTTGTGATTCATGTTGTGTTATCTCAAATTCTTGGAAATAATTTACGATTGAATAATATTTTAAGTTTAATTTAGTGTTTTAATTCAAACTCTTCGTGACGAGCCTGTCCACGGGTAAAAATAAAAAATAAAAAGGATTGTGTTGAGCAAACGGAACGTTTAAGAACAAGAGAATCTTACAATAATTGCATCGAACTAAACGACTACGTTTCAACAGGCGTCAAAGAAAATTCGATTTTTAACAGCATTTCTAATTTTCACTTAACAAATAATTTTGTATTTGATGTAATGCATGATGTAATTAAGGGTGAATGTGGGGATATGATATGGTGGAAATAGTGCGAATTACGGTGAATTGAAAATTGGCAATATATTTGTTCCCAACAAATTTTGCATATAAAAAATTTTAATCAAATGAAATGCTCGGGAAATTCAAGTATTCGTATTTTTCTGATAATAATCGGTGGTTTAATAATCGGTGGTTTAATGGACAATGATGATGAAGTATGGCATTTTTTTTAACATTATTAATAATAATTGATATTATAACACTTCCTAGTTTAACTTTAGAACTACTTGAAAAATAAGAAAATAATGTACATAAACATAATGCTTTATATCAATCAATATTCCAAGAAACTTTGAATTAAAAATGTGGACGTCTTAAAAGCATATGGATTTATCGATTCGAGGCACAATACAGGGATGCCTCAAATTTGACTCAAGTAAATAAAAAGATACTAAAATCAAATGCGTGCTTCTGTTAAAGCATTATAGCTACTTATAGGTTTAACAACTTCATGTTCGATAAAATATTAGAGGATATACCATAAAGCTACAGTGACTTAAGTGTAGCATGCCTCCTTTTGCTCCACATTTTCTTGAGTTTCTAACCGTAATTTTAATTGATACCACCCCATACAAATAATATATTTTTTCAATTGATTTAATATTTTTGTACTTCAGATTGGATTATAAAACTTTGTGGATAGATTATCGAATTAAAAACAAACCAATTGTTGTTCTATTAGAACATTAAATATTTAAAATTTATTAAATTTCGTTTTTTTCTTTTCTTTTCTATTCTAGGCTCTTATGGCATACATAGGGAAAAAAGCTGGCAGGGATGAACTAATAAAAAATTACAGAAAAACAAAATATTTAGCCGAGTATCAAAGACGCAGAATTATTTGTTTTTCAGCCAAAATTCTTGAAGAAACCTTCAGTTTCAATCCCACACAAGAGCAACAAACTGCTGTTGATTTGGCCGTAGTTAATAGAACCCCTTGCTCGAAATCAAAACAAAATGGCATAGTAAGTGAAAATAGGGTTAAACTGATTACATTTATTTTGATTTTTAGACAGATTTTGATTTTAACAGGGGTTTTACAAATGAAGCTTAAAAATGATCGGAGCAGAAAACCAAAATTGGAAAACCAATTGTATATACGAACTGCGCTGTGCGATCTTGCTAAAGGAAATTGATTTGGTCAAAAAAATATCAAAGGCAACGCTAAACTATCGCCGGAACGAAGGTATAACGTCTATTATGCATTAATTAAATATGAAATTGGAAAGAACAATACTAGAAAATTAGGGGAGCGGCTCGAATTCTTGTTTTCCAAAAATTTTTTTTTTATTTATACTTATTTATTGAATATTAAATTCCCAAAAAACCCATCGGAGGGGTAAGCGGAGTTACCGAAGCCGTTAGCCTCTACAATTCTAAGTTAAATTAGGCGTTGGCCACGTATCACTAATACGTGTCATTAATAGATTCTATATAATCCGCTCCACGTGCGGCACGCCGTGTGACATGTTTGCTGATTTCGGCTCCTACGGCCCCGAAGTAAATTCCCCATTATCCAGAATTTATATTTTTGGTTATATTCGTTTCATAACCGAAATTCCCATTTGCCAGAATTTATAAAAAAACATTGTTTTGTGCGACAGGAAGTCCGATAGTTTAAATATAATTTTTCAACATTTAAAATTAGAACCTTGTTTATTTAATTCTAAATTTCTAAATCTAAAATGTATTTTAAATAAAAGTTGCAATTTGACTTTTAGGGCATATAATGGTTTGAAAAAAATTTTTTAAATGCAATTGTACTATTAGTAATATTCAACGAGTTGAGTCAACTGAAAATACACATAATGGTTCGAATTCTTTTTCACCAGTAAAATTAAACATTGATACCACTTACGAGAATTTATCCAAGGACCAAATTATATCCGATTTTATTTAAGACGTAAATTCCTTAGGCATCCTTGAATCAACCATTCCCAAAATCGTAGTATCACGTAAAATATGAATTTCAGTTTAAATTTAGTAAATAGCGTCACCACAAAATTTATTTGCCTAATGCAAAATTGTGGAACAGGAATAGATCCATCTTGGCTAGCATTGGTTTTAGCGGTCTCAGTCAAAGTGGCGCCATTTATTTCTTGGTATGGAAATATTAATAACTAAAAATCGCTGTTTATTTAATTAAAAAAACAATTAAATCTTCCTTTTCCAAATTTTGCAAACATAATACACAATTGAATAAACATTAGTAAATTTTATTTCATTTCTATTTTAATTTAAAAACAAATTAAAACTTCCTTTTCCAAAATTTGCCACGGTCGCCTGTCAAGTGAGACTGCTATAACCAATCCGTGCCCCTATTTTATTTAATATGAAAAAAATTTCGTATTCATACAAAACTAGTTTTAGTAAATTTGCTTCCAAATTTAAAAGAGAAAGAAAATTTGAATGTTCTAAATTGTATGTCAAATCGCGCTCTCTAGTCATTAGTACATGATGGGATCGAAAACATTGTACGAAATCCAAATCATACAAAAAATGTTTAATTCAAAACTGTTTTCAATATACTATATACCTATTCTAGACACAATTAAAGCTCTTTCTTCTAATGCAAGCTTCCATGATCGCAAAGGTATTCACAAATTTGGCGCAGTATATATGACAGTGAAAAATTTACCAACCAGGTACTTGTCAGAAATAAACAGCTATTTATTTCTCGTGGCACTTTTTAATGTTAATGATATTAAGTGTAGTGCTAACCACAACATAATCATGAAACCAATTTTTGAAGATTTAAAAAACTAGAATCTATTGGTATTCTAGTTAATAATCAAAAAATTCGAGTTACGCTGGTAAGCGTAGTGCATTACAATCTTGGTGTAAATTCTCTTTTTGGTTTTGTTGGTAGTTTTAATGCATTTTATTTTTGCCGAATATTTGAAATTCATAAAAATCAAATACAAACTTTGTTTTATGAAGATCAATCTAATAAATTAAGGACCATAGGATCAACAGAAAAATATCTGCAGCTTAACGATACTAATTTCAAAACGTTGGAGTTAAACATATTTGTGTGCTAAATGAATTACGACATTACACATATTTCAAAATGGTACTATGTTGGATGTGATGCTGGATTTGTTAGAAGGCGTTGTAACATATGCTAAAAAAATTTTCTTCAATACGTTCAGAATACATTCTTTCAACTATGGATTTCTGTTTAGAAAGATTTTTCCAACAGAGCTTTTTAGTAAATATTTATTTAATGTATCTGCTACACAATGTTGGTGTCTAGTTATACATTTTCCATTTATTTTTGGTGATGTATGGAATAATATAACATCACTTTTAAAAATTTAGATTTTGTATTTGGACAAAGTATTTCAAGTTCTTCAACGGACCAACTGAGAGAAGTAATTACCGGCCATTTAAGATATTTAACATTTGAATTTCAGGGACGATTGATTCCAAAACATCATATGTTGACCCATTACCCAGACATTATTTTAAAAATGGGGTTGTGTTTTTATTCAACAATACGGTATGAGTCGACGCACCAATACTTTAAAAATTTGTCCAAAAATTTTAAAAATTTTAAAAATATATGCTAATCATTAGCCAATCAGCATCAACAAAAATTTAGTAGTTTATGGGAAACTTTAAATTTGAAAAGAGATATTAAATTAGGTTTGCACAAACTAGCATCTGTTCATTTGTTAGAAATATTAAATCTATGTGAAAACATTATCAATAGAAAGAGAAGTTTATCTGTGTTAAGCTACCTAATGAGTAGACCAATTTTTTCAGTACGAAACTAAACTACCAACACAATCAGCTCAAGGAAAGTTCTCATTTTTTGTTCAGGGTTATACACTCTCTATATTTTTTGGGGTAAAGTACGGGAGAATTGATATTTCTACTTTTTTGGTAGATATATTATGAATGATTGGCCTCTTCATTTTTTTCTGAAGAACCAATCGAGAAATGTTGTTAATACCATTATTGTTAATATATTTTGCCTATGAAAAGCCGAAAGAATCTTATTGATTTAATACACAGACAAACTTCTCTTTCTCTTAACTATTTGTGTGGGCATAAAACACACAGAAATGAGGGTTTTCCTTGATTTGTTTGATTTAGTGAATATAATTCGCTAATTCAGTACGTTCATACTTGACACCATCTGTGTTAAATAGGAATTTTATTTTTGTAGTTTGGTCGTAGCTACCTGATGAGTAGACCAACTTTTTCAATACGAAACCAAACTACCAACACAATGAGCTCAAAGAAAGTTCTAATTTTTTGTTCAGGGTAATAGACAGTGATGTTGTTGTACTACTATCGGAGTATTTGTAATACTGTTTTAAATAGTGTACTACTGTACTCGTCAAATGCAAAAAGCACTACTTTTTTCGTTCTCACTGAAAATTACGAAAAGTACTACATTTCAACAGACCCAACTACCAAAACTCTGTTTTGTTTGTAGGGATAAAATATCTCAATTTTTCGGTCTCATTTTTTGTTCATTGTCTTTTATCACTTTTATTCGCAAATATTATTATTTTGTCGTCATCATAATATTTGGTAATGTGTTTTTAAATAATTAAAACGGTGGAATTTTTTATTGTATGTGTAGTGTAGTGTGTCCATTTCGGAAACTTTTGTTGATATTAATAAAGTGTATAGTAATTTAATATCCGTGCGTGATTATAATTGCGCTTTGCAGACGTACTTCGCATGTACTAGTGCGAGTACCGTTACACAACAAAATAGGTAAGTTAATTAAATTTAAGTTTTTTATATCTTTAATAATTCTCTTTAATCGATTTTAAGATATGTGATATAAACGGGACGCTCCAAACCAAATAATTCTACCGCTACCACTGCTACAGCTGGTGAAATAGGTAGCAGCCAAAATACTAGAACCAAATGTAATCTTAATAATCGAAAGATGAAGTCGAAATAATTCGAACCGATGAAGATGAAATAAATGATAGGAATATTGAAGAGGATTAGCACTAAAATAAATCGGTGAGTACCTACTTTCAATTTAAGTATTTACTGACTGCTTTTCACGAAGTCGACAAAACGACAGATATAAGCACATTAAAATGTCTAGCTGATATTGCCAGATATTATAATCATAATTCGGGAAAAGTAATAGATCGATTTTTTAACATGATTCAATTTAAGAATTGTGAGTCGAAGTCCATATATGATGCACTGCTAAATCTGTTGAAATGCAATAATATTCCCATTAGTAGCATAATTGGTTTTGCGGCCGATAATTAATCTGTAATGATGGAGCAAAAAAATGGTATTCTAAAACTCTTACTACAACATAATTCATAGTTATATGTTATATGGTGCACATGTCATTCCCTGAATTTGTGTTAAACAAGTGACAAACCCTGAGAGACAAACGGAGTTTCTAGATTTTCAACAGTTTTTCAATGTAAAAGTTCATAAAATTTTAAAAACCTCATCGACTCTTCTGACTCGGACACTGGAACAGTGGATTCCATAAAATCATTATTTTATTTCTTATCAACTAGATAACAATGATCTGGCGCAAAAATTTCAGTTGAAATGACAGCATCTTCAAAATTATATTTCTACATTTTAGCACATATTTTGAATTTAAAAAACGACATAAATATGAAATTTCAGGCCCAATCCAAGAATGCATCTTCTCTTACCTTCAGTGATATTTATTTTTCAAGAAAAGATTTATTTTTCTAATTGAATGACATTAATTTAGGAGGAAACTCAGAAATTATGATTAAATTTAGTTGTATAGAAGATTTAGAAATTCAAGAAATTAAAGCTCGCTATGTTGGTTATTTATGTAGAACTATGTCAATAAATATTCAAGAGAGTTAATTTAAAAGATCAAAGATTAGAGCCTGGCAAAAAGTGTGACAACTTTAAGTTCATGTTTCCCAAATCTCATTTCATCGAAAAACGTTTTTTAAATTGAAAGTTTAGACAAAGAATGGAGAAAAAGTAAAAAAGCCGTTAAATAATTTCATAAAAGCCGTTATCTGAAACTAAGTGATTTTTCTTAAAGTGAGTTAAGTGTTTATTTTACAAGTGTTACCTTTATAAGTTTCATGATAAGTGTTTTTTTCCATATATGTGAGTAATAGTGAGATTTGTTTTAACGAATTGAAGTAAAATAAACTGTGGTGTGAAGTGCAAAAAAAATTAAAAATTATTACAATATGATAAGTCGTGGGAAACAAATGATGATGTTAGCTCAAAAGCGATCGCAGGAAAACATTCAAGTAGAAAACGTAAATCAAAGTGTCACAAAATGATACGATGAAAAAACGCAAGATTGTTTGAAACCAAATACAGCAAGTAAGTTAATAACATTTGTTTTATTATTATTACTATATTTTTTACTCTAAAATAATTGCAATATACATTATTTTTAGGTAGTAACAACGCAAACATACCAACTTGTTCTAAATCATTACGAGTAGTGGTTTAATGTGAAAATAAAACATCATTCAATTGTGTTACTAGAGTTTGTGAAAGTGATATACACCCTGAAATGATAAAACATGTTGTTTTGCCTAACGATAATCAGGAATTCAGCTTTAGTGAGTTCGACGATTCAGATGCCGATCCTAACTATAAACCAGATTGAACTGATATTGAATTAGACTTAGAGAACACCGCAAGACAAATTGAAGCAAATATTGAATGTGTCGCAATTCAGGCACTTCAAAATCATCTATTCGTAAGCACTTAAAGATAGCCCATAATTCGGGTAAACCATATTTAAACAACTCTTGTTTGTGTTGTATAATCAATTTTAAATTCTATTTATTACTAAAGCTTCTTCATTTTTGCGGAATGGGCATCAAGTTTAGAAAGCCACAACTTGACACTTGTAATAAATGCGAAACTTTGCAAATCCAAATAGTTGGAGCGGCTGATGAATCTACCAAACTCAAAGTAATTGAAGACAAAAAAATACACCATGAAATGGCATCACAAGCATATAGTATAATGTAAAAAAACTTGATTAGGATTGAAACGTCATTAACTTTAAAAGCTTTTACTTTCGACCTTCAGCAATGTCTTCCAACTCCCTTTCTCAAGACCCGCGTTGCATTCTATAAACGTTCACTGTGGTCGTTTAATTTAACAGTGACTGCGTCATTGGAGGAAGAGGAGGGAACGATATCGCTTCCTGCTTGTTTCAACATTTGCCGAGTATAGCAGAGACAATAAAATCCGTTACATACTATAGTGATTCATACCCAGGACTAAACAAAAATTCTTTTTTGTTCACGATGTTTTAGAAGAGATTTATCACAAATTTTTAATTCCGGGCCACACTCATATGGAGTATGATTCGGATGACCCCATAATTGAGAAAAAGAAGAAGAAAACGAATATGAAAATACACCATCTCCGAGATTGGTTCAATTTTATTGAAACAGTTGGCAATAAACGCCATTTTGAAGTAGTTGAGATGGAAATTTTTTTATTTTCTCTGCTCTATCTAAATCCAAATTCACATTTCGAAAAATTGATATGGAAGGAAACCAATTTTCATGGAAAGACGTGAAATGGCTTCGATTTACTCAACAATTTGGACATATTTTTTATAAAGGTTCGCATGATGAAGCAGAAGCATTCAAACAACTATTAATTTCCAAAAGAGCTGTAAGCAATGTTAATGTTTCTGAAATACCCAACCGTTACAATGGTCCACTTCAAATAAATAAAGCTAAAAAGGAGGACCTAATTTCAATGCTGCCTTTAATAGATACACAATTTCATTCATTTTATAATGGGCTGGCGACAAATGAATGTGTTAAAAACATACACCCTGACCTTCCAGATTCCGAAGACGAATGAATTTATTATATTTTTGTATACATGAAGGTTAATTCTGTTTAATTAATTTTCTTATAAATAAAAACTAAAAGTAAAAACAATTTTTAACATTACTATTTAATTATTTGGAAAAATGACTAATTTTAAAGTTTGAATTATAAAATCATCTGGAAATATAACTTATGTAATATATCATTTATATCATAAATATCATAAATTTTTATCTGTTAAATTTTAAACTAAAACAGCACACGGTGCCTGAACCACTTTTAAATGGTTCGGAAAACCACGTCTCTATTTTCTTCAAGGATCGAAAGTTCCATGTTTGAGAAGTCCAAAAAACAAAAATTAGCAAAATCCCCGGAGCCGTTTTGAAAATAACGCAATTTCAATTTTTTTCTGCGACGATACGAAAATTTACGATTTTTTTTCATAATTCTGTAGGTGTAGCCAAGAGATATGCTGAAATGCTTGAAAAATAAATACATCACCATATCTGTCTGTGTACAGACATTGTTTTGTTTCTTTTCACGTAAACATGTTTGTTGTTTCCAAATGTTTGCTTCAAGAATCAGCAGAAAGACAGACTTAGTTGTCGCAATATTAGTCAAAACATTCGTTGACAAACCGGCCAGTAAATAACAGTTATTAGTAATAGACGAACCTATTACCTACATAAGAGTGAAACAAAATGTCACGAAAGACAAAGAACCATGTGCGAACTCATGAAGAAACCCGGGGCGTGATTTGTTTGTTGTGTTTAAGAAAGAAAGATAAGATGTGGGATATTGTGGCCCTATTGAAAATTGAGGTGAAACATGCTGTAAATTTTAATCTTGATGATATTCGTTACGCATCTGCTGTCTGTAGCAGTTGCAAAATCATCATATACAAATTCAATAAACAAAATTCTGAAGAAACCACATTAGCTCTACCGGACTATTCTGGTTTTCTGGAACTCCCATGTGTAACACGATCTAAAAATAGTATACTCTGTGACTGCAGGTTGTGTGAAATTGCGAGACGCGCACCAGACAATCTGTGTCTAGGAAATTCAGCGAAAAGAAAAGTGATCAAGAAAAAGTGTAAGAAATGCAGAGGACCACTGGATAAAAACAAAATTTGTACTTCACCTAAATGCATCCCTATCTATTCTCACTGAATTGATTTCAAAAAATTTGTCTACCAAAGAAAAGGAAAAATTAGATTCATCAATGCTAAAAGATATTCTACACGTGCCAGAACACTCAAACAATGAAGGACAGTTGCGGTTATCTCAAAAGAGAGGCAAAAAACTACCAGTTTCAGTAAATTCAAACAATGTGGACAAAAGCTCAAGAAAAGAAACAGTCGCAGCTAGGAAAATGTTTCAGAACAACTTGAAGCAGGACCTTCTTTTGTTGAATCATCAGCTTGATTAGTTTTTTGAATATCGTGTTTGTGACGTATTGAATACCAAGAAGTCTTGTGTAATAAATAGATCTGGATGCTTTGTTGGTTGTAATAATGTACAAGGTTTAGTTACATATATTCGAGAAAAAAGAGGTTTGTAATAAGTAGATTTGAAAATTGGGGTTGACGGTGGTGGAAGGTTTTTGAAGATTTGCTTATCCATTCAATCAAGATTCGAAGGAGCCGATAATAATCCACATTTCAAAGGGGCCAGGCAGCAATATCATGATGGAGTACACGCCAATAAATTTAAGGACACGGGTGTGAAAAGTTATTCATCCTTGGTATCATTTCTGATACACAAGAAAACTATGTGAATGTTTGCACTCTGTGGTCCTCTCTACATTTGAATGACTTAAAAGTCATGACCATTGCCACAGACCTAAAAATGTCCAATATAATAACTAGGGTCATGGCTCATTCTTCTCATTACCTTACATTGAGTAAGTGTGGAAGTTATAGAACCGTTGGTAGTTGCCGTGAAAATTCAGACGCCTTCAAGAATAGTGGCAGTAAAAAAATTAATGCCAAGAATTTTTACAATCACGTATCTCAATCTATTTTTACAGGGAATCCAGAGACAGAAATCATCGATATGTAGTAAACACGTTGTATGGGCACCTGCTGAGGGAATGCGAAGACGATACTGAGAAATGGGCAAAATCGTGCAATGTAAGCAGAGAATTTGTCCATGGATCTTCTGGTTTCGCAGGCAATGCCTGCAAAAATTTGTTGAACAAGATAGATCTGCTTCGGGCAAAATGTAGTGTTCATTAAACAAATTTTTTATTGGTTTTGGGCTCTTTATTTAAATTTATTTTATAGCTTTAGCTTTCGAATCCTATTCGGATTCATTCTCAAAAGCAAAACGAATTTTTTTATTTTTCAAAAATTGTTTCCTTCATACAACAACCAAAAACTATGGCAATCACAAATTCTTTTTTTAAAAAACCGACTTTTTATGGAAACGTACCGCCACACAATTTTTCGAAAAAAATTATATACTAAGGCATTTTCACGTAAAAAAGGTTGTACATTTGAATAAAAATAAATTTGTTGAGACAAAACCAAATTAGATGAACAAATCATATGAGTTTCTGATATAGGCGTAATCTTCTACAATGTTTATTGAATTTATACTTGATTTAATGTGTGGCATTTCCAAGATCGATCTTTTCCTAAAATTGGTTTGTTTATCTAGAATTTTGATATTATCTAAACTGATTTGGTGGTTTGTATGTTTTAAATGTCGGGAAAGTGCACTAATGCTTGAATTTTGATCTTTAATGACGTCTCTTCTGTGTTGGTAAAATCTTTTTTCCAAAAATTGTTTAGTCTGTCCTGTATAAGTAGCGTTGCAACTACATTGGACCTGGTAGACAACATTTGATTGTTTATTTAAAGGTATACTATCTTAAATTTTAGAAAACAATTTGTTGTTTAAACTGTGGCTGCCCGTCCTACAATTTTGAAGTTATAATTTTTGAAAAGATTTTTTATTTTTTCGTAAACATTTTTAACATAATGGCCAAATAATTTGTGGTTTCATTTTCTGTTCATTGTGTAGTGTTCATTGTTTAAAATATGTCAGATGTTTTAATGATGTTTCAAGTGTCGTCAATTCATGTTTCTCAAGTAGTCTTGACGAAAAATTTGAGGTGTATATTTCAGAATTTCAACGAAGTTATTTGGACCTAGCAATACCAATAACGCCAAAAGTTCATGCTGTCTTTTTCCACGTTCCTCATTTTTGCCGAAAAATGGATAAAGGACTCGGGAACTACAGTGAGCAAGCTATGGAGTCAGTTCACCATGACTTCAAAAATACCTGGACGAATTATAAAGTCCACTATACACATCCAGATTATAGCTCTAAACTTCTAAGAGCTATACAACAATATAATTCTCGCCATGTTTAAGGTTCAAGGTGTTTCTGGGTTTTGTTTCACAGCCTTGAATAAACAATGACAGTCAAGAGAAGACATTTTTTCGTGTAAGGACTATATTATGATTTGGGCAGCCTAAATAAATTTTGCCTTTTCATTTTGATATCTCCATGTATTTCATTCAATAATATTGTTTTCGTAATTTTTCAAATAAAGTTGCATTACTTAATTCGATAGAATACGTCCAATATTACTGATTTGGTCTGGAAAAGTTGATCTTTGTTGAAAATATTAAAACTTTCTATTCTCGATTCTTCTTTCTACAAGAGAGAACAAACAAGCTGCAAAAAAGTCGTAAATTTCCGTATCGTCGCCAAAACGATTTGAAATTGCGTTTTTTTCAAAACGGCTCCAGGGATTTTGCTAATTTTTGTTTTTTTTGGAATTCTCAAACATGGAACTTTCCATCCTTAAAGAAAATAGAGACGTGGTTTTCCGAGCCATTTAAAAATGGTTCAGACACACCGTGAGCAGTTTGTCCTGGGCTAGCACAATTAAATTTACATAACACATTTGAAGGAAAGTTGTACAAAGAAGGAGAATGTGTCTACAGAATTAAATTTATAATTAAAGCAAATACTGGTTTAATTTATTTAATATGGTACAAAAATATGATTTAGCTTATTTTGACTGTCATATACAATCATTCGTGAAAAATTTGAATAATTGTAATTTAGAAATCCGGAAATTATGTTTAGATTCTAGTATTTTTTTTTTTTTTTGAAATCTTATCTGTCATCAAATTTGTGATTGGAGTAGTTGTCAAAATTCGAAATAAAACGTTGTTTCTATTTGAAGTTTTTGAAAAGCTGCAATCGACTTAAAATTCAGGAATGTGATTTATTATAGAATGGTATATGTTATACTTAAGGTATGTACTACTTAAGAATTAGATCTGGCGTTATTCTTATAAATGATTAATTTGTAGTTTTTTTTTATTAATTTATCTAAATTTTTTAAATGTTTTGGACAACTCAAAAGCAAAAGCTTTACTTAAATAAAAATATAAACAAAATTTGAACCGAATTATTTTTTTTACTTGATATAAATGTTTGCCCTGGTTTTTTCTTTATTTTAATTTACTTTTCTTTTTCTGCCAGTGTAGCAAACCAAATTAAATTTATAATTTAACTTCAAAATTTAGATCAATCTTCTAAATTAATATCATCCAGATCAACAAGCAGGATTTCTTACCAGTTACTCGCTTATATGTAGAGGTTTAACATAAAAAATATTTTTGAATTGTTTAAAATTGTATTTTAAACAAGAGCAACAAACTTCCTGATGAAAGGCTGATTTCAATCAACCACACTTTTCCGAAATAACTGTTTGAAAGGCCTAACCATAAAACCTAACCATACAAATTTTGGGATGTATTTATATTTAATTGTCATTAAACAAAATTGTAAAATAAAAAAGTATATTTCATCATTTTCATTTACTAACCCATATAGTGCAATAATTGAACAGAGAAATAATATTAAATTTCATTGGAGTGCAAAAAACTGTATTTACAACATTATAATGTCGTGTATTAAATGCAATGTAAAAATTCAAAGGGAATTTCAAAACATTGATTGCGCTATCTGCAGAAATATCTTTCAGCCGTCCTGTGTTTCATTAAACGAAGCGGATGTTGGATTTATTCCGACAGAGAAGAAATCTTGGAACAGTTTAAGCTGCATACAGAAAGCTAAATCATCCAAAAATAGTGATAACAGGTTAGCGTCTCCAAGCAATGAAACAATGTTCAGTAGATAATCACGAGGAGTTGGAAAATAGATTCCAAACTTGGAAAAAGACTTTGGAGCGTATATAGAAAGTCTAGCTGCTGAAAATAGTTTCCTGAAAACTGAATGCAAAAAATGGAAAAAAGGACAGAGTTTTTAGAGCAACAAAAATTCGAGAATTCAATTGAAATAGTTGGAGTTTCTTCATCTGTAAATGAGAATTTAAATGAAACCATTTTGAATATTACCAACAAAGGACTGAATTTAGCGATTAGTGAACTCGAAATCGCCTATGCTTATAGAAGGAAGACATCAAATGGGAAGCCGTCGTCAGACGAAACATAAAAAACTTTTGCCGCCGTGAGGCGAAACATAAAATTCTTGAAGCAAAAAGGAAGAACAAACGCTTAGCGGCTGCAAGTTGTGGTTTAAATTCTAACGGCTTGATTTATGTAAATGAAAGCTTAAGTTTTTACAGAAGACAACTGTTCCTACGTGCTAAAACGGTTAAAGAAAAAAAGGGTTATAAATATATTTGGATCCGAAACTCAAGAATATTACTAAGGAAAATGGATGGAGGTAAAGTGATTGTTATACACTGTCTCAAAAAATTGTCCGTACAGCACTCGGTTAAGAAAACATTGATAAAAGAAACAATTACAAATCAAACAAAAAATTCAGTTTTAATTTTTTTAAAACTCAAATTACATTTAAGAACCTGAAAATAATAATAATCATGATATAAATTAAGTTACTTTCACGTTTGATAAGATTTACTATTTAAACCGCTTAAAACGATCTCAAATAATTGTCCGTACACACAAAGAAGTTGAGGGAATTTGGTAAAAAAGTTAGGTCTAATATTTCGTGTTGTAACCTATTCATGAAATGACACTTTGCAACCTTCTTTTCATTGAGAAAGCCATCTTCCGAGTTATTTCGTGGGAAATTTTTGGCCCATTCCTCCACAATGATCCGTTTTAATTGTTCCTTGCTATCTTGGTGTTCACGGATCTTTCGCTCCAAATAATGGCATAAATTATCAATGGGGTTGAGATCTGGTGACTGGGGAGGATGAGAAAGTATTTACTTTACATTGTACAATAACCATTCCTATATCAGCTTTGACGAATGCTTCAGGTCATTGTCATGTACGGAGCGAAAATCTTGCTCATGTCCCATTTTCTCAGCACTTATTAACAAATTACCCTTCAAAATATACAAATAATTAAACCGCTTCATTATGAAGGTCAAATGACCTACACCCCTTCAGCTAAAAGCTCTTCAAACCATTATACTTCCGCCACCATGTTTAACTCAAGTCATTGTTGGATTTTCGCCACAACATAACTCGCCCATCTGAACCAAAAATGATAGATTTTCTTCCATCTGAGGCGATAACATTTTCCTAGAACTCTTCGGGCTCACTCACATATCCCAATGCACATTCCAAGCGCTTTAAATATTTTTTTTGTCGGCAAATACATTTCTTGCGTGTCGCACATCGAAGATACTCTTGTTTATGCAAAACATTATGTATTGTCTGAGGTTATATCGCTCCTTTTTTGCGTTGATAAACTTTGGCAGCGATCGTTGGAGCACTTAGCTTTCGATTCTGTTTTATTGCCTTCTCTATTAGATGTATTTGAGGTGTGTTCAGCTTTCGGTTGCGACCACGCCCAACAACCATCTCTATTGATTTGGTTTTTTGGGAGTTCTGGATGATATATTGAATCGAAGATCGCGGGCGATTAGTTATTTTGGAAATTTTCTGTAATCTTTTACCTTCACTCGTCAATTTAATGATCAATTTTTTAATTTCTACACTATTTTTGGTACGAGAATAACACATTTTTAATTAACTGGACAATATTTCATTCGCCATGAAAAAAGTACGACTAATTAGGTTTTACGCAAAAAAAAATTTCGTAATTTACGGCTAGTTGAAAATAGGAGTACAACAAATAATAAATTGTTAATGTGCTAGTGTTAATTTTCACAAAAGTGCAAGTGTACGGACAATTATTTGAGATCGTTTTAGGATGTTTAAATAGTTAATCATATGAAACGTAAAAGTAAATTAATTTGCTTCATGATAATTATTATTTTCAGGTTGTTAAATGTAATTGGAGTTTAAAAAAAATAAAAACTGAATTTTTTGTTTGATTTGTAATTGTTTTTTTCATTAATTTTTCTTTAACCGAGGGGTGTACGGACAATTTTTTGAGACAGTGTAAATGACATGAATGGCCTTGATAAATTAAAATAATTTTAGTTTAATGCTTCATTTTAATGATCAAATGTAACTAATTTAACACACGGTCAAGCATGTTCATTTGTGAATCCAGAATCATCATCTAGCTCTGATAATAAAAATTCCCCTTGGATCATACATCAAAATGCGCGTAGTCTTCGTAAAAACAGTGATTCAATTCTTGCTCATTTTGCGTTATACAAATATTTACCTGATATTTTATTCTTCTCTGAAATTTGGATAACAAGTGATGAGGTAAATACTTATAAACTTAATAATTTTGAAATAGTTGATGGGTGTAACAATAATTATTCAGCTGGTGGAATAGTTGCTTTTGAGAAAAAAAGGGTTTCCTTTTAAGTCTATAGTTAAAAATTTGGTTACGGCTGATATTTTGCAATTAAACTTTAGTTTAAATTCTGAAGTAATCTGTGTGGTTTGCGTATACCGTTTTAGTTTTCACTCAATCACTTATTTTATTATGGAGTTCTCATACTATTTAAGTGTTATTAACTCAACAAATTTATTTATACTGGTCGACTTTAACATAAACATTTTAAAATCTATTTCTTTGGTTTAAATTCTCTAATAAATGAGGCTACTCGAATAACTAAACTGACAGCTACTTGTATTGACCATATTTTTGTTAGAATGAAACCTCTATCAAAATTATATCTTAAAGCTGAGGTTTGTGACTTACACCTGTCCGACCATAATTTAATTTCATTTAAAATTGATATGTTATCGAATAATATCAAAAATTCCAATGGGACGCGTACAATTAAAAATATTAATTTTATTAAATTAAATTCCTTGCTAGTGCAGGACCAACATTTATTAATGTTGTTAGACGATCCTAATGAGATTTTAAACAAACTTATAATAGTTCCAAATTTATATAATACATAGTTCCTTTTGGCCAATTCAAGGATTACTGAGAAATTAAAAACATAAGATGTCTCCTTTTATTATTGGTATTTATCATGGAAATGAGAAACCAAACAATTGTGATCACTTTTTTAAAGAACTAGTTAATGAATTAAATAATTTGATCAAAGACGGTTTAATAGTGAACAATAGAAAAATTGCCCTGCATATAGGTGCTTTTATTTGTGATACACCTACGAGAAGCTTCATTTAAGGTACAAAAGGGCATAGTGGATACTTTGGATGTGGTGATTGCGTACAAGAAGGAGAATTTCATAAAAAAATTTGCTTTCCGCAAACCAATGCTAGTCTCAGAAGTAACTTATCTTTTCGCAATAAGCTGCAAGAAGACCACTACAAAAAAGTATCTATTTCAGTATAACCACCAATCGATATGATTGATCTATCCCCATTTGATTACATGCACCTCGTATGCCTTGGGGTAACAAAAAAAAATTATTCTCTACTGGCTTAATGGTGATTCATTAAAATTTAGGGTACCTTATTCAGATGAGAATAAAATTAGTAATAGTCTACTAATTTGTGAAAAGCATAGACCAAGTGAATTTGCAAGAAATATAAGAACTTTACACGAGGTAAAAAGGTGGAAAGCAATTGAATTTCGTACATTTTTGTTCTATATCGGCCCACTTTGTATCAAGTATATAGTACCTGAGCATATTTATACTCACCTCTTAATTTTACATGTTGCTGTTAGAATATTAGACAGCTATTCATTACATAAATATATAAAGTACATTAGTCTTGCAGAGAAAATGTTAGTAACTTTTGTAGAAGATTTTAAAAAAAATTTATGGAACTTCCGAAGTTACTTTTAATGTTCATAATTTGATTCATTTGTTCAAATATCTTAAACTTTATGGAAAATTAACCGATTTTAGCGCTTTTCCGTTTGAGAATAATATATCTTTTATAAAACGAATGATACGAAAAGGTAACAAACCACTGGAACAAATTCATAATCGTATTTATGAATGTCATAACGCACCACTTCGAATGGAAAGTAATAAAACAGAAATGGTTCCTATTCTAAAAAAGAAAACTAGTGATTTATACAAAGAAATCTGTTTGCCCGGATTTAGGCTTAATTCAAGAATAAAAAATTAATGGCTTTCAAATCCAAAAAATGAAATAGTAAAGTTTCTTCATTGTAAGTTAATAAATAATAAGATTTTCATTTGCGGGAAAAAAATTAAACTTATTGAACCATTCTTCAACCTTCCCATTTCCTCATCATATATTGGAATTTATAAATCGGATGGAAAGTTAGAACATGAAGAATATTTTAGTATACATGAAATTCGACAAAAATTATTTTGCATTCATATAAATATTGAATATATTTACCTGCCGTTATTATCATCTGATAAATAGCAGTTACATTTAAAAAGCTAAATCTGTTATTTTAAGTATTGTATGTAAAATATAAACATAACCATGGTTATTTTAAGTATTGTACGTAAAATATAAACATACTGCAGTATGTAGTTGTATATAGGCAAATTATAATTCTATATGTTAAAACTAATAAAATTTATTTATTTTACATTAGAATGTTCTTAGTTATGGAAACAGTAGAAAATGAGAGGAAAATGGCTTCAAATATTCCAAATAATTGGGTTAGTAATGACACTCTTTTTTGGGCGCAACATTTAACAGGAGCAAAATTGATTAACGCAAAAAGACTTAAAGAAGTGAAGGGTCCTAATTGGTCTTCGTTTCCATGCAGGGTTCTTTACAAAGATATAGGTTGGTATATTATATTTTCTACTGTTGTTCAAAATTATAAAACTAATGATAAAACCACACGTTTTTCTTTATAACATTATACAAGGATGCCCTTAAAAAGGAAAACAACGCCCAATAGTTTTCTAATTCTGAGGAAGAGTTAGTACAAATAGTTAAATAAAAGCAAATTATTGAAATACATGATTTCAATAGTTATTTTGGTAAATAATAATCTAATTATTACTCTGAATTTATTTCCATGACTAATATGATTATAATATTTTTATACCAGATAGCGAATTACCAAACAGCCAAGAATTTATCGAAACTCTATGTGGATCAGAATTTGAGTCGGTCATTTACACTGAAACATTCCGTAACGTTTTTCCAGAAATGAGGGTTCCCATTACATCAACCCAGTTAAAGCCTTCAACTTCTACATTATATAGATCAAAGGTAACAAATATATCTCACCTTCCAAATAGTTTTTCGGCCACATCATTAAATTGTTCCAACATAAAACTAGCAGTACAGCGCAATCTGAACAATGCAGTAAACACATCTTAAAATGTTTTTCATTCATTGTATTCTGTCATTTTAATATTTAAAAAAATTATGATTCTCACATTATCATATGTTTTTAGAACTTCAAGTATTAAAATCGGACAATAAAGATATTAACGCTATGTTATCTTTATGCATGAAAAAAATAAACGCTTTGAGGGATGTAAACGATGATGGTGACGATGAAAACAATACAGTCTTGTAATACATTTTTTTTTTTGTAATTTGTTTTTCGTTGTAAGAGATCCAGTACTAAGAGTAGAGCTGATCTGAATAGAATAACAATTAAGAAAAAATGTATAGTTTATTGTTGTATTCTGTATACCTCAACTGTCTATTCACTTTTTTCAGTTAAAGCAGCTATCTTTTTACCACCTTTCTGATGAAAAATCAGCATTGAGGAAGCTTCTACAAGAAATCGTTTCCGACAGTGTTTTTTTCAGTATTTTATGGAAAAGTACAATGGAGAAAACCAGTTTTTCAAGCTTTAATGAGTTAAATAGTATCCTTATAAAAACTTTAAGAAAATCGTTTAAAAACTACTTAGCTGCAACATTTGAAAATTCAGCTAAAGCTTGGATTCGGCATGCGCAAGAACGAAATAATCGTCAAAAAGGAAAGGACAAAGAAAATTTTTAAAAATATTCTTTTACAATATATAGCTATATATTTTATACATATATATGTTAATCTCATGAAATCAATATTAATTTTTTTAATATACAAATATTATCATCTATAACAAATAAGGAAAAAACTTAATGAAAAAACAATCTTGTGAATAATTTTATTTTGTCTACTAATTAGCCAGTTAAAATATATCTGGTTACATTAAACCTTGTATAATGTTTATAATATGATGAAGTATAAATTGAAGTTAAATAAATATATGTATATACACAAATAATTAAAAAAATTGTTTTATTTGTAACCAATTAAATATTCTAAGGATATGCTCAAGTTAAACGTAGGATAATAGAATTAAGATAAACGAAGGTATAGCCTGTGTCGTGTCATACGATAAATGAAAGAATAAATTCCAGTGTTACTAACGTATTACCCTGTGAGATACGCTTCAGATCAACTGTAGCTAATCTTCAGATTAATGAGACCTGTTATAATGCAGATCAATTTTAACATGATCGAGCGTTACACTCTTTAACTTGTCGCCAGATAATCCCAAGATATTCTATGGAATAAACTCAGTCCAATATAACGAGTTTTTCATGCATGTGGTCAAAGTTATACGGGCGACAACATTTGAGAATTGCATGCGACATTGCGATAACTCGCTAGTCGAATATTCTGCAAATTATCTCACGATATTCTGCGGTCTTGCTGGGTTCAATGATGGATGTGTAATAGCCTTCTGAAAGGTATTAAAGTCAAATATAGAATTATTCTAATTACTATAATAAACACAAAAATATTATTAAACTTCAGAATAGAATAAATTTCCATCAGAGGAAAATTAAATTATGTAGCTAAGCAACCACAAAAGAACAATACTATCAAAATAAATTTCAGCATTCTAAAAAAGATTTAAAATGTCAATTGCGTTTATTGGATGAAATTGTTGGTAAGCAGAAATCATTTCAACCAATTTGTGTTGTACTAACTGAGTCACTTGACATAGCAAACGCTTTTAATGAATATTTTGTTGATGTTTCTATCAACCTCAAATCAAAAATCTCATTTTTCTTTTCACCAATATCCCCGTCTGAAATTTTGAATTATATCATAAGTTTGGATAATTCCAAATCATCTGGCATTGATAATTTAAGTAATTCTTTAATAAAACAAATTGCACCATCCATTGCTTTAATGTATGTTGGCCCATATCTTCAATTTCAGCCTTGATCGTAGCATTTTTCCAGATTGCTTAAAAATTGCTTCAGTGGTACCGTTGTTCAAAAGTGATAATAAATCAGAGTTAACCAATTATAGGCCCATATCATTACTCTCAGTTTTTTCAAAAATATTTGAAAAATGTATTAAAAACAAGACTACTACTTTTTTCTAAACGAGAGATCATTTTTCTCAAATAAACAATATGGATTTAGAGAAGGACGTAGCACTAAATCTGCCTTAAATGATTTTCTGAGTACTACAATTGATTTACTAACCATAGTTCGGCGGCTAACTTCATTGATTTGACAAAAGCTTTCGACACGGTTGATCATGAGCTTTTATTGTATAAGTTAAATTGTGCTGGTATTCGAGGCAGAGCTAATGATTGATTTCGGTCTTATCTTTTGAACAGAAAGCAAACTGTAAAAATTTGCAGAAAATATAGCAGTTTTAGAATGATCCACTGCGGCATTCCTCAGGGTTCAGTTCTTGGCTCCATATTATTTTTAGTGTACATTAATTCCTTATTTTTTTTAGACTTGAAAGGATATATGATTGGTTTTGCGGATGACATTACACTTATTTATAGAGGAGCATCAAACCAGTTAATTGCCCATCAAATCAATTACGACCTTTTAATTTTAAGAAAATAGTTGGATTTGCATTTTATCAAAAGTAATTTTTTTGTAATTAATATGGTCCTATAGAGATAAATATTGAAATTAATTACCATTCTACTAAATGTGTGAACTATAAAACTAACAATGTCTCAGCTGAATTATCTAATTGCTTTAATGGATGTAGCAGCATTGAAATTGTCGAAAACTTTAAATAATTAGGAGTTACGTTAGTTACAAGACTTGGTTTTAAAAAACATATTGAAAATCTTCAACTTTGTTCCGTGTTATTTCTACTACAATTTTACTACAATATGCTATAATTATTTGGGGTGGTGTTTATTCGTCATCATTTTAACCGCTACGTTTAACATCTGCTTTGCCTTTATTTAAATCACTAAAGATTTTACCGTTAAGATACATATTTATATTTTTTAAGGTATTAAAAATGTTCTTTCTTCGTAGTGGTAATCGTAGAGTAAAAATTACGAGATTTAACTTAAGGACTTTGAATAATTGTGAATATCCCATTCTCAAAAAAGAACATTTCAGAAAATTTTAGATATCTGCAGTACCAGTAATTTTTAATAAGTTGCCTCTAAACATCAAAGAAATTACTGTTACGTCCAAATTTTTAAATGAAATGAAGAATTGGTTGTTTAATATTACTTACATTGAATCTTTGTTTACAGTTTTAGTTTGATGAATGACGATAAATTGAATATGCTACATTAACTATTATCTAAGCTTATGATAGGAGGTTTCCAATACTGATCGTTTAAGATCACGGGAGCTACCTAACTCCATCCATTTTAATTTAACATTATTAGTACTTTTTAAGTTATTTTGTCAATCATTTCTGACTTTTATATATTAAATTAATTATTGTATTATTATTATTGTATATCTATTATTGTATAATATATTTTATTTTTTAAAAATAGTGTACTGATATATTTTGTAATTTAATGTTATGTAATTAATGGTTGGATTAATAAATATGAAATAAATAAAATAAGTGGTTGTGTAAATTTTTTAGGAGCGATTTGCAGTGAAGATCAAATAATTTAATATTTACAATAAATTTTTAAGAGATATTTGGTTCGCTGTGAACCAGAATTCAATTTATACTTTAAATAATTTTCAAAATCTACGGAGTTTTTTGTTACAACAAAATGTTGACCCTAACCCAAATAAATAGCACAACCAGTTTAACACATAAATATTTCCAATGTATTCACATTGTAATTGAAAACTTCTTGCCCCTTCACATTTTCGTTGTGTTGAAAAAACAACATCCACACTAAATTTCACAAAAAAACTGTTTCACTTTTTACAGAAACTTAATAATGAAAGCTTCCACAAAACAACAACACCGTAAACAAAATCCGTAAAATAATAAATTTAATAAAACTGAAAACTTTATGTCAACCGTTGTAAAGAGCTTTCAACATTCAATAACCAAAATAAAAAATTGAAAATACAAGAAAATTCTGTATAATCCGGATTTAACCCATCTCTCTATTTATTTAAACATGTACCACTAGGTAGGTAAAGAGCGACCCATTAGAATCCTTATTTTATATGTACGAGTAATTTTACTATGTATATACATTTCGTAGTCTTTATACACCAAACACAACACAAAAAATATATATTCTTACGACAACACATAGTACACAAAAGAAATGAAAAGAAAAGGGTTGAATATTTTACCTTGTATGAAAAATCCATAAATAAGAATAATTTTATATATTAAATCCATTATCCTTATTAAATTTTGAGAATTTATTTATATTTATGTGTAACTGGAAAATTTATTTTATTCTTTATTTTTCAACTCGTAACTCAATTTAATTTCACACACCACAAATAACAAATCAAATCTTTATAGAATTTTTTTATTTTTTTTTTATTTAAAAATCAGGCGTCTCCACTTAATCCACATTTTCTTTTCATACTTATAATATATTCGTAAAATTATTTTAACAATAAAATAATTTATATATTTAATACATTTCCAACCGTGAAATTATATATTTTATACTCGTGCTTTTACAGCAACAAAAAAAAAAAAAAAAACTTTAAAGTGAGAACTTTTTTTATTTTTCAATCAAGACTTTGACAATACGGTGAAGTTATGAAAGTTTTATATTCTTCTTGTTTAAACTTTCATAAAAAAAAACTTTTTTATTTGAAATCGCTACACACACTCACACACACACAGCCACACACCACATAGCATAAATTACAGTTAACACAATGTATTATTTCAATAAAAATGAACGAACGCAAAACAAATTTATTATCGAAAGTTTACAATCAAATGAATAATCATAATAATGCATTTAGACATCTCACGGTATGGTAGGCGCGCACACAATATTTATTTTATTAAACTTTTCAACTTTCTTCTTATCATTGCGATACTTTTTGTTTGTTTGAAAACAAAACCCTAAGAAAAAATAAAAAAAATTCAAACACCAAAACTTTTTAGAGCTTTAAAATTCACATATCAAAACATCCGCCACGATATCAAATAAATAACTCATCGATGTTTCCAAAAAAAAAAAAAAAATCAAAAATTATGAAACACACTCAATCGTGAATTTTATAAAGTAAACCGAAACTAAGGTGAATAAGAAATAAACCAAAAAAAATTTTTTTACTTTTGATCCACGATTTTTTTTTTTTTCACAAATTTCCGACTGCCCGAGTACCGTTTTCACCCAAAGCTTACGTACAACTAACACTTTTTTGATGTTCAACAAAAAAAATTAAATACAGAATAAATTCGAAAAAGCACTACCAACTATAATAATAACAGGGAAATGGGGGGAAATTTTGTGTGTTTCGAAATTTAGTAATGTTCCCCCACGTTCGAAACGAATTTTGAGTTGAATTTCATGCGAAACATTTATTATTTGAGTGTAAATCGACTGGAAATATGATTTTGAGCACTTGCGCATTGGAAGTCGAATTATTTATTTAGAGAGGGGTTGTCTGGAAATTTATTTTCATATACATACATATACATATATGTATACAAGACGGTTTGCATGCAATAAGGAAGTAACAAAAATAAAATATAAAGTGGATTGAGTAATATTATTGAGGGTAGGATCAACAAATTAGGACAATAAAGTGATTTCACTTTTTTGTTTTCTGTTTGTTTGTATATACATATTTGTTTTGGTTTCAATCGAGTGATAAGAATTTTGTTATTTAACTTATTAATAAAAAAAAAAATAAAAAAAACCGAAACAAAATTTTTTTCGTTATAAAAAGTTTAGGAATTAAGATTACTTGATGGGTTTAAGTATGAGAGCAAATAATATTAAAACGTCAATATAATTGTTAAGTTGTTTATTTGTATTTAGAATTGTTATTGAGTGTTTGCGCTTAAAATTTTCTGAGAAAATTTTAACTTTGTCGTCAAGTATTTTATTACCAAAAATTAATGGGGTTGGTGGTTTTAAATTAAAAATATATTTGTCTGTTGTGTTGTCAAGTAATTTATTTTAGAAATATAAATACTTTGTATATATGTAGCTGCAAATTGAGAATTTTATTTTGAAAAACAGAAATAACGGATCAATGAACTCTTGAATTTCTTGACAATTGTAATGGAAATCATTGTATAAAGGGTGCGGGTTTCTTTTTTTTATTTAAAAAAATACAAATGAAATTGTTTCTATTTATGTATTTTTACCAGGGTTTCGAACCCGCAAAATTTTGGGTTCGGGTTCGGGTACAGGTTCAAAGCCAGAAAATAATTTAGTTCGGGTTCAGGTTCAGGTTCAGGTTCGGGTTAGTAAAAAAAATAAAACTTCACAGATATATAAAAAAACTCTATATTTGTTTCATTAAAAACATTTCGTTTAGTTTGACGAATAGGATATCTCTTAATGATTCTTCTTGAAGGTGTACCCTTTGTGGTTGTTAATGTTGACAGCGTAAAAAACATTTTAATTTTATTTTTTGTATTAAAAGTAATGTAATTAAATACTTATCTTATTATATAGAATCAGCATCGAGTTGTTTTAATAATCGCCACGGGTTAATAATTTTTATCAATTAGAATCACATTGTATTCTTATTACTTTAATTTGACGCTTTGACATTTTGTCTATAAAATAATAATAACTACCAATACCATAGCAGATTATTTGGGTTCAGCAATAAGTGCGTTCTATGTATTTTCTGTATTGCTATTTCTACCAGTATAAAGCGGATTATTCGAAATACATCGAAATTAACCGACTTACTGAGAATATTAAGATCGAAGGGAAATTTTAGACATTTTTTAATTATGACATGATGATTGGCAAATTTTCTTTCGATCTATTCTTTTGGCGACGAGTAAGCGAGGTACATCTAGGTGAAACAAAGCATTTTGGAAAAATCATAAGCAAAAAAAAAACGGAGATTTGAATAAAAATATAATTTTTGTGAGTTTTATCTCTTGTTGCGACTTATTTGATATTAAATTGAAACCCTATAGTAAACTGAAAATATAGGAACCATTTTTGCATTTAAAAAAAATAAAAAACATTATTTTTCATGGTCCTTCGAGCCGGATAATCCGGTGTATAAGTTTTTGACGGTGATAAAGCGATTTAGTGTTAGTGCGGTGTTAAATTAAATTTGAGTGGATTATAGTGCTAATTCAAATTTGTAGACTAGTTTAGTAAGTTTGCTTATTACGGTCTAAATATAAAATGGCAGACATCCGGTGTCTCAACTGTATCGCGAAACGAATCGCACATATTGAGAAGTTTGTTGCTGATATTAGTGGTGAAGAAACCATCGACAATGTGCGCATTAAAATCCAATTATTGGAAGACGAATGGGCAGAATTCAAATCACTTGAAAGCCGAATTAAACTTGACGATGATATCAACACTGCAATGAATGTACTAGAAGACAAGTATTTTTCCTTAAAGAATAAATTAATGAAAAAGCAGTACGAGATGAACGTGCCAAACGCGGAATTTACAGTGGAAGATTTACTCGTAACCCAGAAATCACACTTAGAAGAAGTAAAGCACATCAAGCGAGCTGGTGACGATGAAATACGTCTTCCGCGAATGAATATTCCTGTATTCTCAGGAATCTATTCAGAAATCCAATCTTTTAAGGATTTATTTCAAGCATCAGTTGGAAGAAAAGCGAATATAAGCAGAGCACAGAAACTTCAATATTTGAAGGGACTGCTTATGGGAGACGCTGCTGCTTTAGTGAGGAATATCGAGATCACTGATGCGAATTATGACAAAGCCTGGGGAATTATACAACAGAGATATGATAACAAGCGATTTGTCGTAACCAATCTATTAAAACGATTTACCGATCAACCCAGCATATCACAACCATCAGCGAAAGCATTACACCACATGTCCGATGTAATGGAGGAAGTGTTTGCGGGGGCTTAAAATAGTAGGACCACCAGCTGAAACCAGGGATCCGTGGTTAATTTCCATTTTGGTGAATAAATTGGATACCGAATTCAAACAAGCTTGGGCTCGAAATATATGTGATGAAGATTTCCCAATACTTGATCAATTTAAAATATTTCTCAAAAGGCACGGCAATGCATTGAGCGATTGCGAGGTTAAAAGATCAAGCAACGTGAGCAAACCTCAGGTATCTAGAGCCAGAACAATAATGCACGTCATACCTAATACTCAAATTTGTCCAAAATGTAATTCCAACCACGGCTTATATGTACATATATCTGCGATACATTTTTAGAATTGGACGTTACAAGTCGAAGAGGCTTCATTGCAGAACAAAAACTTTGTTTCAATTGTTTGAGAGCTACTTATTAGGCTGCAGTATGCAAATCTTGATTTAGATGCAGCAAATGTAAGGCGAAGCACCACTCTACATTACCCGTAGACTCAGTAGTAACAAAAGAAACCAACAGTGGAGCAACATCCAGTACCAAACATCAACTGAAGTATTATTTGAAGACATACAAATCAATGCAAACACATCAACGACTAATAAATCCGAGAGATGTATACAGCGGTTACAGCTTCCTAGGCAGAACGAGAATATATCTATAAGAGGTCTGACGCCAGATACTACACACACCAAGGGAATGATTTCAATTACCCTATCATCCTGTTATGACAAACAAGAATTGGAAGTGAATGTTTTAGTATTAAACAAATTACCAAACCGATTGCCAGGTCAACAGTTCAATCTTAACTGCAGATCCCCGTTACAACAAACCGAATATCATTGATATTATGATTGGTGCTGACAAGTTTTTTATTATCTTACGGGAAGGCCGCATTGAAAACATAGACAATACGTAGGTGGCACAAAATACCATGTTTGGATGGATATTATCAGGCGATTTAAACTACGGCAAAGCAAATCAACTACAGATAAGTTCTCAGAGTTACAATTTCTATGTAAATGTAAACAATGACAAAACTTTGCGAAAATTTTGGGAATTGGAGAAGATCCAAAAGTGCCAATCGTTCACAAATCAAGAAAAGGAATGCGAAGAACACTTTAAAGCTAATTCTAAGCGCGAAAAAGAAGGTAGGTGCATTGTAAAAATCCTATTTAAAGATTCTGCACCCAAACTAGGAAATTCAGTTCATGTTGCCACAAAACGATTCCTGAACTTAGAGCGCAAATCAAATGCTAATGAGAATCTGAAATCCGAATACGTCAAAGTGATGCGTGAGTTCATAGAGTTGGGACATATGCGCGAAATACGTAACGAAGAAGCACATATCGATGACAATGCAAGTTACTATCTACCACATCATCCGCGTAGTATTTGTTGGATCTTGCAGAACAAATAACGAATCATCTTTGAATGATAACATGTTAGTTGGACCCACAATTCAACCAACTCTGTGGTCAACTTTAACGAGATTTCATTATCATAAGATCGCTCTGGCTGGAGACATCGAAAAAATGTACAGACAAGTGAGTGTCAGAGATGTAGATCAAAATTACCAAAGGGTTCTATGGCGCGAACGAGACAACGAAAAGTTGAAATCTTATATACTCACCACGGTTACGTTTGGTTTAGCTAGCTCAGCATTTCTAGCCATAAGAGCTCTACATCAAGCGGCGTTTAATATGGAAAAGGAATTTCCTTTTGTAGCCCAGGTAATTAGAAATGACTTTTATGTTGATGATCTCGTTACAGGTGCGAATTCAGTCGAAAATGCGCCAAAAACCTAAAAGAAAAAATTCAATATGTTATTGGAAAATCAAAATTTAACTTGAGGAAATGGATGTCGAACTCAACAGAACTAGCAGACATAACGGATACAAATGAAAGTGTTCTTGAGAACAAAGAAACTTTAGAAAACGTTAACATTCTTGGCATAAAATGAAATCCTTCAAAAGACATTTTCTCATTCACAGTCAAACTGCCTGAAAATACGATATCAACCAAACGAACATTGATTTCCGACGCGTGTAAGATATTCGACCCATTAGGTTGGCTATCACCTTCTACCATTATCGCTAAAATGTTGTTCCAAACATTAGGGTTACGAAAATTAGAATGGAACAAGGAACTACCAGTCTATATTGCTAAAGTATGGGGCCAACTTAAAGATGAATTTATTGAATTTCAGAAGTTGAATATTAAAAGACACGTGCCTACCGGTGAAGCAGAACTTCATGGATTTTCGGACGCAAGTGAACGAGCCTACTCTGCGGTGATATATTGTCGATCTCAAGATGAGACGGGGGCTGTTTACGTTACGATAATTGCATCCAAAACAAAAGTGGCTCCAATAAAACAAGTTAGTTTACCACGATTGGAGTTATGTGGAGCTCATCTTCTAGCGAGAGTGCTTGTTGCAGTTAGAGACACTATATGGCATCATCAATAAAATTATATGCATGGACCGATTCCGCGATAGTTTAGGCATGGCTATCCGATCACCCCATCAAATGGAAAACTTTCGTCGGCAACCGTACTGCAGAAATATTGAATTTAGTACCAAGGCAGCACTGGAATCACGTAAAATCAGAACATAATCCAGCCGATCACGCTTCAAGGGGTATGTTTCCTTGGAAGCTCGTAAATTTGCAACAGTGGTGGAAAGGACCGGCATGGTTACAGTTAGAAAGCATTTGTTGGCCATCCTGTGATGGTTTATATGGTACAACCAATTTAGAGAAGCGAACTCAAAACCCGTCTCAGAGAAATTTCAAAAAAGGATCTTACCCCATGATATGAAATTAAGGCACTAAAGGTAGTTTTGTTCTATTATGGCCTATCTGTCACTTAGGTTTATCTCTAGTATATTAGCTCCTTGCAAGTTAAGGCTTCAACATTAAACGTTTGGTATTATCTTAGAAGAATTTTAAAATAAAATAATTGTTTTGTTCCTACGTGCAATTATGTAACAAATTTTGTTTGACCAAAAGAAAATTTTCAAATGTCCTTTTCTCTTCATGTGAACTTTTTGTTGAATCGGATAAATTGTATACCTAGGTACATTTATTTTTGGAACGGTGCTACATTTTTTACGACATTTACCCTTTTTTTAGGCAGCTACATTTTAGTTAAGAAACGACCTTAAATATTTCCAGCTGAGATTTCGGGCTAATTTCACTGACTTTTGAAAAGAACAACTTAATGAGAGTTTACTTCTTCACTCAAGCAAAACTTGAATAAATCTTTCAATATGACATTTATAGCCAGAATTCCAAATTGGGGAACTGTGAAGATACTCAAGAATACTCCGAATCAAAGCATTAAAAGCAGAAATGAATGGCAGTGGATTTTTGTAATTTGATCAAAGCTTTATTACAATATGAAATCTAGTAATTTCACTGATCTAGCAGTATTAACGACAAACTCTACATAAATATCATACTTAAACTGATTGTCCATAATGGCATCCAAATATTTCAAACTTTCTCTAAAATAAGCTATTTAGACAACAACTACTACTACTTATATAAAACGATAATAGCAAATCGTCAAGAACGGATCCTTGGAGAACTGCAGACATCGAACTAAACAAAAAGGATAGGAACTTGTGACATTTATGTGTACATATTTAAGCTTTTATATCAAATGTGATCCAATCCACCTAATAATAAGTCTATCAAAACCAAAATTAAGTACAGACCTTAACAAAATTAATTGTGCATGTTCAACTTTAAATGGAACCTTATGTAAACAACATTAAAAATTATACAAATAAAAAACTTTTCGAAAATATTTAATTTAATTAATTAACATAATTCTTCTGCTTTACTTTCCAATCAAAAATGGTTTTAAATTGAATTTCTGGGAAAAATTACATTTAATTTAGTTCTTAACAAAATTATTTGTGGAATATGGAAAAATTGTAATAGAAACAAAATGGTAAATCAATTAAATTTAAAATTATTTCTTTTTAATTAATTAATGATTTAATCATGTTTGATAATTTATTGATGCATATTTATAACAACTCGAATGTTGATCATAAAATCCCCTAGATTCCGCTTGGTTTCTTAGCACCCTGCTACAAATGTTTGATTTTTCTTGATTGTAAATATTTTCCACTTTCATTAAAATCTCCGCAAAATTAAATTAAAATCCTATCTTGGCCAAATCAGTTCATTATATTCAAGATTTGTGAATAATTTTATAGTAATAATTCTTCAAGCCGCGTTTCCTTTGATTTCTTGGCAAGAGAGACTAATCATGGCAGTACCCACAATAACTGATTCTCTTTCATATTATACAATTAAGACAAAAACGCACTAATTTGAGCATAACGCAGTTCTCCAAAGTCCAATTAAACAATCCATGCTCAATCGGACCTTAAAGGTTCGATCCCCAATTTTCGCATTTTAGGGGTAGTTATTACCTCTTATATTAGTGAGTTAACCAAAAAAAAATACGGGCAGCAAATACGTTGGTCATTGTTGAAGGAATAATATTAGTTTTTTCTAAATTATTAATGAACTAAGACCACCATATGTTTTTAGTAAATTTTCTGTAGGAAAACTTGTATGAGTTACCATTAACCTGCGGAGCTACTCAAATAGTAAATTAAGTTTGCTAAAGTAACGTTGGTGCGAACTTTCTACAACATAATCCACAAATTAAAACTATTAAACTTACCTGATAAATTTAAAGTATACTTTTAAAATTTTGGTTTATACTTCATAAATCACCAAGACCCTGTATTAAAATTTTATGTACATTGTATAATAGCGCAACATTTTCATTCCGCATTTTCAACTCGAGAATGAAAAAAAAAGGAAAAATTTTAAAACATTAAATCAACATAATTCTGTATAAATACACAAAACCATGCTAAATATGCCAAATTCAATTTTATCCATTTCCATTTCAAAAAAAAACAAAAATAAAACGAAAATCTATCATATAAATGACTCCTTCCATGCCTTACCTTCTTTTCATATATGTAGGTATTTGGTATTTCTTCTACTTTTATACTCATTTAAGAAGCAGCAACAACAAAACTTTTTTTTTATACCTATTTATATTATTATGTTGCTGTATGTATTTTTATTGTATATTGTTGCTGTTATATACATTCCTTTAATTTATCGATCAATAAAATTTAAATAATTATAAAGAAAATACAGAGAATATGAGGACGTACAGCACAACAAAACAAAAAAAAGGAAAATAATTCAAATCAAATGAATTAAGTAAACATTTCAATTCGTAAATTTAATTTAAATATTTATAAATAATTCAAATATATTCCTCGAGTAAGTATACGAACGAACAAGTTAAATAAATAAATACAATTTGAAATGTTATAACCAAAATTAATGTGATAATTAAATCAAAGGATATAGAATTTTTTTGTTATCATAATATCCTTTTTTATTACTATTTTGTTGTTGATTTTTAAGACTTGCTTTATTTACACAACTACAATTTGATATTGTTTAGTTTAGTGACAGAATACTTTCACAACAAACTAAAATACGATTCGGAACGATAATGAACAATTAAATCAATGGTATGGAAATTTAGTGATTATGTGATTTGTTTGAGAGGGCGTGTGGAAATCCGAGACGATAGTGAGGGTTTTGTTATCAGCTTTTTGTACATTAGTTAAAAGAAAATCGGAGGGGGAACTAAACGGAAGGGGAACTAAACGAGTCTGAAGTCTAATATTTTAAATTTCAATTCCAACTACTTTATCATGTTAGTTTTTTTAAAAGCAATTCATTTTATAAAACGTGAGTGCAAAAGTAGTTTCTTAAATTGTTAAAAAGTTAGGGTTGATTTATCTTGATAAATAGTTTGGCAATGTATATATATATATATATATATATATATATATATATATATATATATATATATATATATATATAAGTATAAGTATATATATATATATATATATATATATATATATATATATATATATATATATATATATATATATATATATATATGTATATATATATATATATATATATATATATATATATATATATATATATATATATATGTATATATATATATATATATATATATATATATATATATATATATATATATATATATATATATATATATATGACGTTCCCACGTTTTAAATGCAAACGTCATCAGAAAACAAACAAGTAGAAAAAACCTGAGCTGAACTTGAAAGTGCCGAGCAGACACAACGTGACAAAGCGAATGGAATATTTCCATCATTTAGCTAAGTTAGCATATTTTAAAATAGTTAAGAACATAAAATAAAGTTATTTAGTTGTAATTTAGAGATTAAACGTGTAACACATAAAATTAATTAAGAATCGAATAAATTGTAATAAAATAAATTAAATAATTTTTTTTTTATGTTCTCGTAAACGTCCAACTCGGAATTATATATATATATATATATATATATATATATATATATATATATATATATATATATATACATATATATATATATATATATATATATATATATATATATATAAGAGGCATTCTCTGTCAAATCGGCCAACCCCCTGCACCTTTTTGTTTTTTGAGCTAAATAAAGTTTTTTGGGCTTACAATTTTCGTTAACATGCGTACTTTTTAATGCCGTATGGCATTTTTATTGCGTTCTTCAATTTTGAAAATGGCGGACTATACCCTCTAAACAAATTTCTTATTTTTAATAAAATTGTTATTAAAACGTAATTGTAACTATGTTAATTTACTGAAAATTGTGTTTTTGGAGTCATTGAATACAAATTTTTTATTAGTGTTTTAAGTTTTCGAGACAAAATTTGCGACGTTCATAAAGGTCGTTAGAAGCATATCCTAGAAGGTTTTAAGTGTCGCTGATCATGAATTTGAGGTCAGAATTTTAATATTCAAGATGGTGGACGCAAGATGGTGGATCGAATAAGGCCGGAAAAAGACCTTTTTTGCGACGTCCATTGAAATCAATAAAAACTTGATCTAGGAGTTTTCGGGGTCCGTGATCAATAATTTAAGGTCAACATTTGAAAATTCAAGACGGCAGGGCAGACTCAAGATGGCCGCCACTAAAAGTCAACTTTTCACAGTTTTTAAAAATCGATAAAAACATGATCTAGGGGGTTTTCAGTATAGTAAGTTTTAATAGCCTGTTTTTACTTTATTTATTATTAGCGAAAGCTGACAATTCACACTTGCGTAGAATTCATCAATAGATTTATTTCCCTGAGTTAACATGCTCAACTGGTGTTCCAGTGTTCTTTGATCCCGTTTGTCGGCGTAATGAACTGACAGTTTTTAATTGCACTCCAATATACATCAAAGATGTTGTACGATATTAGTGCGGAGTCAGCGGTTCCCCTTATCTTTTGGCGGATGCTTTGTAGAATAGCGCGATATAATGGTTTTTCCTTTACTATTTCATAATCTGCTAGCATGCTTTCCACACTTTATACCCAGGAAACGTAATGGAGTGAGTTTCCATCGAAGACCTGCAGCTCAATGATACAATCAGAAAGTTTACTTATTTCCCTTAATTCATTCTCATCTTTTGGTCCTTGTGATAGTGTGTGAACAATCTTTTGTTGGTTTTGGTTTTCTAATTTATTTAATATTTGTTCAATTTTTTTCGTTAGCTCAATCTGGGCATTAAGCGCTCCCGTCAATTTCATTATAGCATCTTGTAATTGATCCATTGTAATTTTTGTTTATTAAAAATGATTGGTATTAGATAGAACCATAATTCTTATTAATATTTTCACTGTATTATAGTTTTTGTTGTATGTGTTTTATTTTATTATATTGTATTATTTCATGTATTAAATATTTTTTGCTTAATTGTTTGAATTTATTTTCAAATTTTTTCAATTACATTAATAATTTCAGCTTCATTGACAAGGATTTCTCCTATGGTAACACGATAACTCAAGGATTAGAATTTCCTTGAGAATTTTTAAAGTGCACTGCAATTAGTGTACACTTGCGACAGCTGATTTGTTCCGAATGATTCGTAATTTTTCTCCTCTTGAGCCGTAAGCGTTTATGTTTACTTGCAGCCTACTAATGGTACGATATTCACTCACGTTACTGGAAATATGCGATTAATGAACTATGTTCTACTGGAAATAGTTCATTTAATACAATTACTATGTTCTACGGTAAAAGTAATTTTTGGTATTCCACTTTTAACTTTTAGTGACACTGTTAATATGTTCTGTTGGGTATAATAACTTTGAATTTAAACTTTACACTTTTTGTGGCACAATCACTATGATCTACTGGGTATAGTGAATAATGACTTTGTTTAAAAACTTTACTTTTTTGTTAAATTATTCAGGTCCCTGTTTCCAAGATTTAAAATAAAAATAAATCAAAAAAATATATTTTGGATCACGTCCACTTTATTCAAAGATCAACTTAAATCTAACTTAATTACATTTTATATTTCTAAAGATAAAATATGCAAGTGCAGCATTTTGTTAGACGCGCATTTTACATTGTGCTGATTAACTAATTTAATTTTATGTCAAAGATAAAATATGCAAGTGTAACATGTTGTTACAAGTGGGTTTCACATAATTAAATTTATTTAAATATGTATAATATAATGCCGGATGCCTTTTGCTGATATGTGGAATTGTTGTAGGTGATATAACGATGTTGTTGTTGCGTATGTTGCTCATATGACTTGGTCAATGTCTTAACTTATACATATATATATATATATATATATATATATATATATATATATATATATATATATATATATATATATATATATATATATATATATATATATATATATATATATATATATATATATATATATATATATATATATATATATATATATATATATATATATATATATATATATATATATATATATATATATATATATATATATATATATATATATATATATATCTATATATATATATATATATATATATATATATATATATATATGTTAAGACAACATATTGACCATTCGTCATCAATATTAAAATATTTAACATCAGTCAACATGTATGGTAAAATCGCAACATTGCATATTTTGCGTAGAAGTAAAATTCCTAACACTCAAATTTTCAATAAAACTTCTTTAACCAGCGTTTTCGCAATATAGAACTTTTTGTAATTGAAAAATTGTAATAAAATAATTAGTTTTAAAAAAAATTTAGAATAAAACGAACATAGTCCAGATAAAAAACATTTTTTTTAAAGATTAATGAATTATTTATCTTAACTGGCGCCGAAACAGTAAGTTAAGTGAAAGTGAATAGTGTAAATGTTCAAGTTATTATTTACCGTGAGAACATAATAACAGGCAAAAGACAACTAATCCCACTAGAACTTAAGTATTTTGTCTGCGAACGTAATAAAATACAGATATAGCCACAAGAACATGGCCAATATTATTACACACTACCGTGAGTGAATATCGAACCGCAGTAGGCCACCAGCAAGCATAAACGCTAGCAGCTAAAAAGGGAAATTACGGATCATCCGGACACACGTAGCTGACTCAAGTGTACAAACACCTGGAATGAACTTAAAAAACCTCTGAAGAAACTCTTATCCTCAGATCAAGAATAACCCAGAAGATATTCTTCAAAAATAATGAAAATAATAATCTTGTAAGTACAAGTAATAAAATCTTAATAAAAACGAATTTCATTATTATTATTATTGGAGGGCCTTGCGGGTGATCGGCTGACTTCGCACTGTGACCTAAAACATCTATTGTGCTGGACCCTGCTTAATTATCCATCCAGTCAATATTCAGGTTCTTAATGAACCTGACAATACTGCCTCCCGGTACGTGATACATACTATCTGGGCTTGTTGCTCTCCCTCCTAGATCTTAACTACAGCATGTAGTTCCGCTAGAAAGACGGTAGCATTGGAGCTCAAGTACCTCAAGTACGAGTTGCTGGGAATTGCAAATCACCTGTAGGTCACCCCGCTTACTACAGGAAGGCTAAATAAAACTGGAAGGTGCCTGGTATCCAGTGTCCGAATATTTTGGGCTGATTAACCTATCAGCCATTCATTTTTTGTCATATGCTGTTCCACCTTAGATTAGGGTTTTTTGTCAAGGTTTTCTCCTTTAGCGCCGTACTTAAGCCTGTGCGAAATGGACAAAATTGTGCCAAGAGAACCTTAGTTACCAGTGGTTGCCACGAGGAGGCAGTACGTACACTTGCGAATTGTGAATAGGTTACCCCTTACACAATTGTACCCATCACGCAGCTGCCTAATGACAATATCAGAACAGCTCACGTGGTGCGCACCCTACTGGAAGGTTACGGAGATTAATCTACACAACTTTGATCCCCCCCCCCCTCCAATAGACGCCAAACCACCAATAAAAACGCATAATAAATAATAAAAAAAAATAATAAAAAATTTATAAAAAATAATAATTTTCAAGTAATAATAATATAATAATAAAACATATGTTAACGCCAAAATCGTTTACCAGCGTTCCTAATATAAAATGGAATTAATTACGTATAGATAAATGTTTAAGCATTTAAATAAATAATTAAAATGTATTAAAACCTAATGGTCATAACATACCTACTTACCAAATCATTCAAATCTCATACCTGAAAACATTACAACATATCCTAAAATAGAACAAACAACAATATAAATTAACATGTAGATTGGATACATACTTACCCTTTAGTATTGTATATATTTTGTTTATCCTGAAAAATAGAATTAATAATTAATAACTTATGTAATTTTAATGTAAACAAAATATTTATATTTTTTTTCAATAGTTACCAAAATATTCAAAGTCTCAAAATAGACAACTCAAATTGTCAAATGGTGGATGGATTCCAATGCTTTATTTGGAGGTTAGTGTAATAATAATAACATAGAATTGATCGACGCGATACCTGCATGTGAACGTCGATACTAATCTACTTGTTCGAACTAAACTGCACCTTTTGGGGATTTTGAAGTTTTTGGTATTGATTCAAGATTTTGAGTTCGCTTGATAAACATTAAATAAAAATAGTAATAATTAATTAAATATATCAAATATTTATACCGTCATTTCAATAAACTTGTCTTTTATATAATTACTTCGAGATTTCCTACAAAACCACACCAATATCGAATAATTGTATTCTTCGTAAAATTTAATAAATAATTATAAAGCAATAAAGTTGTTGTGTGTTTTTTAAACATAAAATTTATCTTCGAAAATAAATTAATCTAAATAAAGTTAACTATAGTGATTGAAAGTGTTTTCAACATATAATAATAATAAAATAACAAATATTTATTCGAAATTCAAAACTTATTTAAAAACAAAATTGCAAAGAGTGTAAAAATGGAAGAAATTCAGGCAACAATAAGACAGTTGACGGAGGCATTCAACGCCCAAATCGAATTAAATAAAAAATTGGAAAGTAGAATTGGCCAGTTAGAAAATAAAGTAGAAAACAACACACCAAACAATACAACATTCGTGGAACGTTGGCAAACTACCATCGGCAAACTACCAGACTGCGTCAAAGAACTACAAGTCTTTGACAGAAATCCATCACATTATGTGTCATGGATATATACAGTGTAGAAAGTATCCTAAAAGACTACGAGATAGTGAAGGATAAACCTGTATATAGAGCCATATTACAAAGTATAAGACAAAAAATAAGAGGAAAGGCGGACGCAGCTCTCTTAACATATACCATTTTCGGCGAAATTTGGAGTGCGATAAAAGGATGTTTATTATGCCGACAAAAGAGATGTGAGGACACTCGAATATCAATTGGGCAGCCAAGCTCAGGGAAAGAAAAGTATCGACGAATTTTACGCAACTATAAACCATCAACTATCCCTCATTATCAACAAAGGTAAAACTGAAAACTACAATGCAGACACCATGACAGTGGTGGTAGACACAAACAGGAATCGAGCATTGGATGTCTTCGTTTGAGGTTTAACTAGGGATATATTAAGAATGCTAACTATTCAGAGGCCGACGAATCTCCCAGAGGCGTATTCATCATGTCTGGAGATACAAATACCCCTATTCCCTTGGTCGTGTCACTTCATTCGACGTGATAATTGTCGCGTCACTTCAACTTTAAATTGGTATTCTCTTAGTCGATCGAAGTGATAATATAAGAGAATGCGACGTAAAAGAATGTTCGTCACTTCAAACGACGATTGTCGCATCGATCGACTAAGAGAATACCAAAATTTGATTGTCGGTACAAGTGACAAGTGACACGACTAAGGGAATAGGGGTGAAAATCTCTAAAATAATATACAAGTAGACTTCTTTATATTACCGAACCTAACATCATTCGAAGGTATAATAGGGGATGATACCTTAAAAAAAGTAGAGGCGATGATAGACAGGAGACAAAATATCTTAACTATCTCTCCAGGCATCGACATCTCATTGAAAGAGAAGATTTCAACCCAAGTCAGCAACATTGAAATGAGAGACAACTATTTGAACGAAGAAACAAAGCTAAAATTAAAAACCATAATCAATAAATATGTACCACTCTTCGGAGCCATTGGAGACCAACCGACTATTGACCCGATCTACCCAAATTCGTTTCCATGCCCGATCAACATGAGGGCCGAAGTGGACCAACAAATAAAACAACTACTCAATGACAGCATTATAAGACCATCGAAAAGTCCGTATAATTCACCCATTTGGATTGTTGAGAAGAAAATGGATGCCTCGGGAGTAAAAAAGTATCGAATGGTCATATATTATAAAAGATTAAACACAGTTACCGTCTCGGACACCTATCCAATACCAGACATATCTAATACCATCGCAAATCTGGGAAACTCCAAATTCTTCACAACGATAGACCTTACATCCGGATTCCACAACATTAAGATGATGGAAAAAGATATACCTAAGACGGCATTCTCGACAATGAACGGGACATACGAATTCACCAGACTACCGTTTGGACTGAAAAACTGTTATCGACGACATCTTAAAGGAATTCATCGGTAAAATATGTTATGTATACATCGATGATATTATCATATTTGGAGGAGAAAACGAAGAGGAACACCTGAAAAATGTCAACAAAATTGTAGACTGACTATGGAAAGCCAATCTCCGAGTCAATTTAGACAAGACCGAATTTTTAAAAGAGGAAACCGAATTCCTAGGATATATAATAACGAACAAAGGAATCAGAACGAATCCAAAAAAAGTAATGGCTGTGCAGAAACTAAAACCACCGGAAAATCTTAAAGAATTGAAAAGTTATGGAAATATAATAAGTGGGAACTTCAAGATCATACATCAGATTGAACTGCAGAATTATGTGGAAATATTGGCAAACATCAAATCGGAATTAAAAGGAATCGATTCAACAAACATCATTAAAATTCAACTAACATACCAAATCAATGAAACAGAAAAACTACTGGAAGAATTTCAAGGTCAACCTTGGAGGGCGAAACGAGCAATCAACTGGATTGGCTCAGCTTGGAATTGGATCGCCGGCTCTCCAGATGCAAATGATTGGGATGAGATCCTTAAAAGTCAGGACCGGATCATTGAGAACAACAACGAGCAGTATAGAATAAACACTGCCATAACGAACAAGATTCAAAAGCTTCTCGGTCAACATAACGAAATATTGCTACATCTGGATTTTGTTTTCAACAATGATGTTCAATCGACTACAGATAATTAAAGAAGAAGTATAAGAAATTGTAAGAGCTACGCAACTTGCTAAAGGTGGGATAATCAAATCCAACTTATTAGACAAAGATGAAATTGGACGTCTAGTGACAGAAATCGAAACCTTATCCTACGCTAACGAAATCGAAGCCATCGAATGTGCCAAACCTGCAATGATCATATCAATCCCTAAAACCAGCAAAGAAGAATTCCATCACATCAAAATAAAATCTACAATAAAAAATAACAAGCAAATTGATTTGGAATACAACGAAATCCTTATAAACCAACAAAACATATATGGGATTATTGACAAATGCCAAACCAGGAGAGAAACCATTAATTGTGAACTCGACCAACTACAAGAATTGAAAGAAAACCATTGTATTAGCCAACTACTGAAGGGATTGGATGCCGGCTGTGAATTTACACTTAATGAAAAGAAATTAATAGAACCCATAACTGACAACACTATCATCCTAAACAACTTTCATGGCGCAATATATATATATATATATATATATATATATATATATATATATATATATATATATATATATATATATATATATATATATATATAGATATATATATATATATATATCAATTTAGTCAAACATCTAGAAGGCAGCTATGTATTTGGTTCAATACCAAAACGAATCTGTAGAAATAAAAGGATGGAAATTACCACCAGTATTGCAAACAAATATTACAGAACAAGGGATGCAACTTAATCTGGAATATCTACATGACCTACATGTAAACAATATAGGGAAACTGCAGAAGTTATCAACTTACCATCAGTATGGAGCCGCAAAGGAATAGCCCTGTTCGAGAACAACAAAGTGGCCAATCATTATCCTGTACCGCTTGGGATACAACCAGTCCAGCTGAATTTTTAAATCCACGAGACGAGGATTTTTAGAGGGGGAAGAGTTAAGACAACATATTGACCATAGTCATCAATATTTGACATCAGTCAACATGTATAGTAAAATCGCAACATTGCATATTTTGCGTAGAATATTGCATATTTTCACATAAATATAATTTCTGTAATTTTCCAGAAAACTTCTAATATTTCATTTAAAAATTTAAGCATTAGGTGACCAGTAGAGCTTGCGGCTGTAGTTCAATGTCACCTCTCACAACCTACTAGCCTGTGATTACTGTAAAGGCATATCTTATTTTTGACTCAGTTCCATAATTTTATGTAAGACGATACATAATTAAAATTTATAATGGTACGAGTAAAGTCTAGAAGTGATCTAATAAATAAAGCGATTTTTTAAACAGTTTTTGTTCAGCATAAAACTTCAATTTTAAATTTTTATTTTTGTTTAAAAGTGAGGAGTAAATGTATTGGCTGAATTATTCTAAACGTTTAAACTACTACAATTTTGTTGTGGACCTGGAATTTCTATATGGCGCATTATTTTAATAAAAAACCTTACAGAAAATATTTGTTCCGTTAAAGAAACTCATCACCTGTCTTACCACTTATTTTTTTATGATTAGCTCCACCATTATTAAAAATATGCTAAAGCCATAAAACAAGTTATAACAAGTGGCAACTAACTTATAGCTACTTACGTTAACACTCAAAGTACATTTCTCATCAGAATCGTTTATGTATAGTTCTAAGTACCACCAACACACGTAACATGTCTTATTATATCCAATTTTTTATTGTTTTTGTATAAGACAAGTACAAGTATGTAAGTATATCCTTGTAAGTCGTGTTTATGTATAAATTCGGGTATATGTGAAAAATCAAAATGAATATTAGCAAAGTGGTTTAAGGAGAAGTGTATACAAGTATATGTATATTATATACGCAAGCAACAGACAGTTATACTATAAGCATAATTTTCATATTTTCTCATTTATTAAGACGAAAAAAAAAAATCTATACTGAAACAACAAAAACATCATCAACCACCACATAACCACAATCATCATCGACGTCATCATCATCACCAGATTTTTTATTTTTATTTTTTTATTTATATAAAAGTCATGTCTATCTCTCTTGCTTTAAGATGAAAAATGATGGTACTTAAGTTTTGTGTTTTTCCAGTTTGTTATTTTTTGCATTGTTGTTGTTGCGATGAAGAAAAATATGAATATACGTACAACAACAAAATAAAAATAAAAACGAAAACACAAGATCGTCTTATCTAAAATTGAATCTACCCTAAGATGATATATGCACAAAGTAGATATGTCTGTAATATAGAAAAACGGTTTTCCTGTTGTTTGATATTATTATGTACCTATATGATGGGAAAATAATTTTCTTTATTATGCAGGTATAAGTGTACAGTGTTTTTCATTTTAGGTGTGATTGAAATTGGTTTCGTAATTATTTATGCTTATATTAAAAAAAATGTTATCTCTTTAGGGGTACATACGATGGAAAATATATTATCTAGATTTATATCTCTCAACCGTGGAAAGCTTTTGGTTTTTAAAAATTAATAAGTAATTTTTGATACATGCTGTTCATGTACATATTATATTTATGGTAAATAACGGATCAACATTTTTTTTTTTTTTTTTTTTTTGATAATTTTCTGCAGCATACGAGTATATGTTGCTTCAAACCCGTATATTATACGTACAACCGGAAATAAAACATAAAATTTCAATAAGCACAAAACAACAGGGAATATTGTATGATGTGAAAGAGTCATCACCACCTGTAGTTTAAATTAAAACCTTAAAGTGTGTGCGGTTTAGGGGGGTGCCTGCGTTTGTATAGGATGTACGGCTTACCTTATTTTTATTATTATAATGATTGCGTATATTATAAAAGTGGCGGCGACAGGAGTACGAGGAAATTAAACGGATGTTATAATTCAAATGATTGATTAGGGAGAATTTATTTTTGAAAAGACGTAAAGATTTTATCCTTAATTGAAATTTTTCTTTTTTCATAGTCATGTCCTGACTGGAAAATTATAAGGATTTTTTTTTTTTTTTATAGGCTTTGTGTATGTGTGGTGTGTTCGTTTTGATTAGTATTATATATGTATTTACATAAGAATTGATTCAACACTTGGCGTAAATTAAAATCAAGTGACGCGCGTAGGAGGGCATTTTGTAGACGTAAAGTACTTTAAATAATGTATTACTTATGTTATATCGCGTGCGAACATTTTGCTGTTTTAATTTACTGCAATTAGTTTTTTGTGTATACATATAATTCTTGGAATGAATTAACCTGTTTTAATTATCCCAACTTGAAAGCTTTCAGTTTACTAAAACGTAAACATGCATGTACTAAAAATATCGAAGCATTTTTGCTATAGTAAATCAGTTGAATTACAAGCTGTAAGCAAAATATAAATTTGCAAATGTTTTAACGATTAGATATTTTTATATTAGAAATTCAAATATGCAACCAGGTTGCTGGCAAGTATAACTTGAAATAGAAAGATAAGTATTATAATAAATAATCACACTACTCTGGAGCATAAAGTTAGCTTTGTACCTGTGGATAGAAGGAGAAAAAGAAACTTCTTAAATGAAACGAAATCCTATAGTGCAATAAAGGGTGGTCCATCTAGCGTTCGAAGTTTCAAATATATTTCGTGTTACGACGGGAAATTAGTTCAATGTTTGACATCTACGAAATGGGTCGCCATACGCTTAAACAAAATTGGGAAATATTCAAATCTTACTTTCAAAGTGGTGAGTCTTCTACCCAAACTGTAAGAAATTTACCTGGAAAATTCAGTAGAAATGAAATACCACTGGATAAGGGGGTTCCTGGTTAGGAAAACAACTGTGAAATTAGTGATTAAATCCGTCATCGCAAGATTCGTGTTGCTTAGTTTCGGTTTTACATAGGCCGGACTCACTGAACTTGTGAGATCAGGGAGTGTTCTTATAGAATAAAAAGAGAAAAGCGATTAGTATCAGGATGTCGTACAAAAAAAAAAAAAAAAAAATGGGCCCCGCGAAGTGTTTTCCATAACGGTGTTGGCTAGCGGCCACCTATGAAACAGCTAGCGGGTACAATTGTTAGACGATGTACGGTTGTTAGTAGAGCCATCCACAAACTTTGCTGTTGGCAGGGAACGATCAAAGGCGACAATAGATAATCGCATGACACCACCCGCCATTAATAAAAAATATATTCGTTAAACAATAACACAATATACTAACCCTGTGGTTACAGCAGTTATTCCCAAAATAAGGGATCAATCGCGAGTAAACTTACAGAGTTTTAGGAGGGCCAGTGTGCCGTGTAAGTGTACATACATTTTTTTCTTTTTGTTGTGGTTGGTGTGGTGCATAGTACCACATTATCACTGGTTAGTGGATCTATTCCACACATAAAATAAATTTCCGAATGATTTAATTATATTGTTAATGTTAAATAAAATGTATTGGACGTGTAAATTTTATTCTTATTATTATCATAATTTATAATGGATGGTCATAGAATTCTGGTTTTTTAAATTTAGTCAGTATTTTTTAATCGTATCGGCGAATATTTACCCGGTATCAGTGTGGAATTTCAGTTTTGTAAGTGTACAGTGATTTTGGTGAATTTATTTTGTTTTTAGTTCGTCGTATTTGTGAGTGCTAAATTTATTTACATACCTCCAGTGATTGCGATGGAGTAAACATCGAGAAGTCTAGGTGAAAGATACTGGATATGAGAGAGCATTGAGTTCATCTTGGAACTAACATTGAGGAGCTTTATCAGGTAACGTGGTGTTATAAGAAAATCTGTGTAGGTATGGAGGTCCCTTAACTGACTCGGAATATCGGACAAAATTTATTCTGTCGTTTACCCGTTCCGAGACAGATTTATCAGTACGATCAGTAGGTCCGCGTATTGAGGTTACGCTTCGTTCAGCCCGCGTCATCCAGTATCAGGTGGCGGTGTGTGCTGAACGTCAGAAGAGGGAGTCACGCTCGGGGGATGGGAATTCTCTCAGGAGGGTTAAAGGTCCCTACTGATAGTTTATCTGGGACTCACTTGGATAAGAGCCTTAACTCATGTGAAGCTATTATCCTGAGGGGTGGCTAGTACATGCATTGAGGCTAGACCAGGAGACTGGGTCGGTCTCGGTGTGTGCTAGTCACGCATTGGGAGGACATTAGCGTCAGTAGGCCTCGACACGCCGTTTGTTTGAAATATAAAAATTCCAATTAAAGAGCGCTACTTCATTAAATATTGCAATGAATGAAATCGAAAGTAATATGAGTGACAAAAATAACAAAATTGTGCAAAACATTGAAAATGATGATAATGGAAATGTATCTCTAACACAAACATTAGTGCATATGGGAACGTTACGTTATGTTACGGTGACGTCAAAAAATAAAAGAAACCCAAAATCTCCAGAGGAAGCGGTTTCAAACCTAAAGAACGTAAAGCTAAAACAATTCCGAGTAATATCTGGTAACCGATTCGGAGTTCTATAAGTTACCGACAATGCTAAATGCAGAAACAAGTGAAAACTTTTTTATTTCAGTTACGTGGTAACATCAGCGAAACCAGGATTCAAGCCTAAAACATCGAAGGATGCAGAAAAATTGTTGCCGCTTTTAAAAAAGTTAGAAACTACTTTTACACATATTGTTTAAAGAGCGCAAAAGGAATCACGGTCTTGATAAAATGGATCGAGCCCACAGTGCAGCCAGGTGAAATAAGCGAACAGCTAATAACAAAAATGAAGTTCGAAGTTGAAACTGAGCAGGAACCTGATGTAACAGTAACTAAGGATAAATATGCTATATATGATGAAACGTAAATCGGTTTAACAATTTTGCCAATTATCACGAATATGGACAGTCGCGAAACTACTGCAAAGTCCCATAACAGCAGCAAGTGTGAGCTGAATAAAAGCAAACCGGAGGCTAGAAAATTCTCAAATTGCGGTGAAAAGCATAACGCAAACTATAGAGGATGCGTGGTGTATAAGGAACTAAGAAAATAATTACTCCACGTCAAAACAAGCACTAAATAATATTATCAAAAGTCAAACCAATACGGGTCAAATGTCTTCTACGATCAATCTAAAAATATCGTACGCGAAATCTGTCGGATGTAATTCTTTAAATCCAGCCATAAAAAACGACCAGGGAATTTATAAAGTGATTAGTACCTTCAATGTATAAATACATAATATTATGCAAACGATGGAAAGCAATATGAGTCTCATGATCCAGAACATGAATACCCTCATACAACTCCTAAATTAGCTGTTTGGAACGCCAATGGGCTATAGTGAAACGTAAACTAGAGGTACAACAATTCGTCTCCCTGACCGAAACGGGTGAAAAGTGATGCAGTTCAAGCAAAGATAGTAGCTCAACATCTTAGTAAAGTATTTATACCCAACGAACACATTGGAAGCTCCAAATTCACACCTGATGATGCATAAGCCGTGAAAATTTAACCAATTAAATATGTTTGGCGCCAAGTAGGAAAGAAAATCATGGAAAACATTGATCCAAGATAAGCAGCAGGCTATGATCCGATAAGAAGCAAAATACTCAAAAATCTTCCGGAAAAATGTATCAAAGTAATAACAAACATTTTCATCGCTTTAATTACAACAGGCTACTTTCCTCGAACCTGGAAAATTTCGCAAAGTGGTAAAGATGATACAATGTAAATTCGTGCATCACAGCAATTATGTTTACGCATTAAAACCCAATGATATTATCAAGAAATCTTCAAGTTCATTTAGTCGAAATAGAAAAATGGTTAAATAAATGGAGAGATAAGGTCAACGAGCGTAAAAACTGGGCACATATTACATTTACACTTCGCAAACTTACATGACCGCCTGTGAGACTAAACAATATCATTCTATACCACAACACCAAAACGTTAAATATCTCAGCCTACATTTAGATAGCAGGCTTACATAGAAAAAGCACATGAAACTAAACGTCAACAAATCAACTTAAGCCTATAGGCAGTAAGGTTTTACTGTAAAAAATTGTACTTAAACCTACCTGAACATATGTCATTCAACTGTGCGGGTCATATTGTGCTTCCAGCATAATAAAATTGCAATGAATGTAATCAAGAAAACTTTTGTGAAATTTCTTTATTATTAAAATGTCTATATCTTTGTGAAATGCTTATTTTTGTGTTTTACTTTGTTAGAAAGTGCGTGTGCGTAATTATGTCGGTTTATGTGGATTGTGTCATTTATTTTAATAATGCAATTTTAGCACGAGGTTAGTGAATAATCGGATATTCAAGGTGACAAGTCAGTCGCTAGGTAAGCATGTGCATATGGCATGTATTTATTATCCCCTAGGTTTTGACGTAGTAGGTTCCGCTTAAATGTCCCTTGAACCTTTGCTCCTTACAGGTTATGTTGCCTATTAAAGATATTCAGCTGCAACCGCAATTCAAACTAATAATACCAAACTGATTTCATTAAACTGATTTGATTTAAACTGATTTCATAAAACTGGTTTTACCAAACTGATGTCATTTAAACTCCTTTTGCCAAATTGATTTTGTTTAAACTGATTTCACTAAATTGATTATACCAAACTGATTTTATTAAAACTCCTGTTACCAACTCCTTTTACCAAACTGATTTTATTTAACTGGTTTTACCAAACTGATTTTATTTAAACTCCTTTTACCAAACTGATTTTATTAAACTGATTTCATTAAACTGATTTTAAGAAACTGATTTTATTCAAACTCCTTTTACGAAACTGATTTCTTTAAACTGATTTTTCAAATAATTTTGAAATTACCGGAAGTAGTGAAATCTGTCTGTACGACTTTTTATCGTTCGCTGGTTTGCCTGGTTTGCGGATCATAATTACTTCAGCAACCTTCCATTGCCGTGGGGCATATTTTAATCTGAAGACAGCATTGATAATTTGAACCAATTTTCGTAGTCCCTTCTCGGGAGTGGCTTTTACGACTTGTCCAGTAATTAAATCATATCCTGGAGCTTTTTTTGCGTTCAAATTACACTTGATCTCATTTTTTAATTCCTGTAATGTTACACATCGAATATTATATTCATCAATTTTGCTAACTGTTATTATGTTTTCATCTGCTGTTTGCCTAGGTAACAGTTTAAAGGTGTCTTCCAAATGAGCTGCAAATAAAATAGCTTTTTGCTTGTCGCTTTTGGCCCAGGTTCCTTCCCCATTTTTAATAGGCGGCACATGCATTTTGGTTCTTTTTAATCCCTTTGTTGCTTTCCAAAGAGAGTTATCAGTATCTTTATGTTCGGTGAGACCATTTAAGTACTTGTTAATAGTTTCATTCTTAATTTCCTTTATTAGTTGTTTTAGTTTATTGCATAGAAAATTGAGGATTTTTTTGTTTTCCGGGGCGCGTGTCCTTTGCCAGGTCTTTCTTGCCTTCCGTTTCTCTCTAACTAACTCCATTAACTCAAGATAATCAAAACAATAATAGAAGAGAGAAATTTGATTCCACCACACCAATTTGGATTTAGAGAAAATCACTCTACGATAGAACAAGTTCACAGAATAATGGAAATAATCAAAGATTCATTTGAGAATAAGAAGATATGCTCCAGCATCTTCTTAGATGTAGCACAAGCTTTCGACAAAGTTTGGCACCAAGGACTTGAATTTAAATTTCATCGAGATTTACCTAAGCAATTCTATCAAATTCTTAAATCTTATATCGCAGACCGACATTTTCGTGTAAAATATAACCGAGAGTACTCTGAACTAAAGAGAATATCACCAGGCATACCACAGGGTAGCGTACTGGTTCCTATATTGTACATCCTGTAGACCAGGGATATGCCAAATACAGAAGGTGCCACCATAGCAACATTTGCAGACGATACAGCTATTCTGGCGACTGAAAAGTGTATATCAGAAGCAACGACCAAACTTCAAAAAGCAACCGACAAAGTGAGTAGTTGGACAAAGAAATGGCGAATTAGCCTAAACGAAGCCAAGTCGCTTCACGTAAACTTCACAAACCAGAAAGTTAACTGGATTCCAGTGAAACTTAATTCAAGGCCGGTTCCAAATGCAAATACAGCCAAATACCTCGGCATGACTCTCGATTGCAAGCTTAGAGGGAAAGAGCATGGTAAAAAGAAAAATTAAGAATTGAACATCAAATATAGGCAAATATATTGGCTAATAGGTAGAAACTCTGAGCTTACAATACATAACAAATTGCTATTATATCAGCAAATACTAAAACCAGTATGGACCTACGGTATTCGACTTTGGGGTTGTACCAAGAAGACAAATGTACAAATGATTCTATGTTTTCAAAACAAAGTGCTGCGTGGCATTGTAAACGCACCATGGTACATTAGAAATGATAACCTCCATAGGGACTTAAACATGGAATATGTAAGTGAAGAAATACAAAATCATGCGAAGAAACACATTCAGCGGATATCTCGGCACCAAAAATGCAGACATACGAAGTTTGTTGGATACAACCAATGCAGTAAGAAGACTTCAAAGGCAGAAACCTTTGAAATTGGGCAGTTGTATTTAATTAGGATAGAGAAAAATAATTACTATGTAAATTTAAACGGGAGTAACTATTGGGCTACTGCCCGTCAAATGTGAATCTTCATTTAAAAAAGATAAACTACTAAATGATTTGTAAATCAGTTGCAATATTAAATAAAAAAAAAAAAATTAAAAATTAAACAGATTTAGATTTTATTTAAACTGATTTCATTAAACTGATTATACCAAACTGATCTCATTTAAACTTCTTTAACCAAACTGATTTTATTTAAACTCCTTTTACCAAACTGATTTTATTTAAACTCCTTTTACCAAACTGATTTCATTAAACTGATTTTATTTAAACCGATTTCATTAAACTGATTTTACCAAAATTATTTTATTTAAACTCCTTTTACCAAACTGATTTCATTAAACTGATTTTATTTAAACCGATTTCATTAAACTGATTTTACCAAACTGATGTAATTTAAACTCCTTTTATCAAACTGTTTTTATTAAACTGATTTATTTAAACTGATTATATTTAACTGATTTTACGAAACTTTTTTTTTTTTTTTTTTTTTTTTTTAAAAAGATTCTTTATTCAATTATGCAATATAAACAATATATAAAAAAATAAAAAATATAATTAAATGAAATATAAATAAGAAAATATAAATATATAAATGTAATGTACATAATTGAAAAAAAAAAATTAGGTTAGTTCTTAGACATACAATGTCTGTTTAGAACTACCAACAATATGAAAATGTAAATAAAATAATGAGGAAGAGGAACAATAAAATTCAATACTAAAGATTAAAAAAAAATAATAATAATATAGCATTAACAACTTTAACATTAAACAATAGTAAATGAAGAGAAAAATAAAAATAGCAAAAATAACAATATAAGAAAAATGAAAGGAAAAAAAAATATATAAAAAAAAAAATGAGAGCAAAAATAAAACAATTTTTAAAATTTAAAGCATAATTTAAACAATTACATCAAAAAGAAATTCGACACTTTCATTAATAAAAAGCCACCCTTTAACACCATGGAGAAACTTTTTTAAATTACGTTCAATTCGTATATTGAGAGGTAGTTGATTGAAAATTCTTGGAGCTGAAACTAAAAAATATTTGCGGAAATGTGTTGTATTAAATTTTGGAATAAATTTCATACATAAGTTATTTTTCCTCAATGAGTAGGCATGATAAGAATACGAACGATTACCGCAAATATCAAAGAACATCTTTAGAACCTTAAAAACGTATAAATGTCTCAGGGGAAGAAGTGAGTTAGATGCAAACAAAGGCCAAGAAGCCGAACACTTTTGCTTGAAATACATTACTCTAATAATATACTTTTGAGCTATCATTAATTGTTTAATAGTATTAAGGTAAGTACCCCCCCATGAACAAATACCATATCGAAGTTTGGAATCAACTAAGGCATGATAAAAAATTTTTAGAACTGCAGGTGGACAATGATCTCTTAAACGATACATTTTTCTAATAGAGAATGTAAGGTGCGAGACTAATGCTTTAACGTGTAATTTCCAATTTAAACAGCAATCAATCGTAATCCCAAGGTATTTAATACTTTGAACACATTCAATTGGGACACAATACTGAAAGCAACCCATCCTAGTACAACGATTATCATGATAAACGATGTCACTATTTACGCATGGGTAGCTAGTTAAATTAAAAAACATAGCTTTAGATTTAGGGCTCAAAACAAAGGTGTGAAAATTAAACCATTGGCTAAGAATCAATAGATCATGATTAATATTAGAAATAATGTTAGCATAATTATTGGACTTGTAAGCGAACGCCATGTCATCAGCAAACGCCACCACCGTGCTTTTGAATTTTTGGGAAAAAATGGAATTAATATAAATGAGGAATAAAATTGGACCGAGCACTGATCCTTGAGGAACACCAGCTGGTAGAACAGAGCGATTGCTTAAAACACCATTTATACGAACGCATTGCGAACGATTATCAAGATACGATTTAAACCAAGTTAAAATGAAACCTCTAAATCCAGCATTCATAAGTTTAACACAAAGCAATTGGTGATTGACCATATCGAATGCTTTCATAATGTCAACAAATAAAGCACCAACCGATTGATTTTTGTTAAGGCCAATATGAAGAGGGTTGAGAAATGCTAATAAAGCATCCTCAGTACCCAGACCAGCACGGAAACCGAATTGAGCATCACTAAAAAAATGTTTACTGTCCAAATATTCCACCATACGATGTTTAACAGCTTTCTCAAAAACTTTAGAAATTACCGGCAATAGGGAAATTGGCCTGTAATTTCCGACAAACAACCGAGAATCCTTTTTATGCAACGGAATAACAATAGCTGACTTTAAACAATCGGGAAATATGCCACAAGTGATACTTGCATTAAATAGAAAACATAAAATGTCAACAATATTATGATTAATATTTTTTAAAACAATGTTGCTAAGACCAAATTCATTAATGGAACACTTTGTAGGGAGGGAATTAATAATCGAAAAAATTTCACTGGATAGAAAAGGGCGAAAAAAGAAACTAGAATCAACTGACCTTTCTTGAACTAGTAAATCAACATTCCCCGGTAATAAATGCGAGTTAGCAAGGCTAACAGTATTAGTAAAATAGTAATTAAAACTATTAGCAATATCAAACGATGAAGTAAATTTACCATTAAAATCATCCAATACTTCATAAAAATATTCAGCCTTAGTATTAGAATTCAATATCTCATTTACAACTGCCCATTGCTGTTTAATATTGCCAGACTGATGATGAAATTTAGTCAAGTAGTACTTGGCCTTAGCTTGTTTAATATCCCGTGTAACATCCTTAGAATATTTATTGTAATATTTCCGTAAGCTAGCATTCAGAGGTAGGTTATGAACTCTTCTACCCAGCTTATTTTTTTTATTAATCCGGCGAACCAGAGAAGAATTAATCCATGGTTTAATGTTAACACAATTGTTAGTCATGTTGAACGAGCTAGTACAATCGGAAATAATGTTAGATAATCTGGAAAGAAATACCGAAAATGCCACATTAGGGTCAGGAATAGAAGTAATATTCACCCATGTCTCAGACTGTAAAATATCATTAAGCCTTAAATAATCAATTTTCGAAATCACTTTATCCGTAGAGGGGCAATTAATTCCTGAAACTTCCTGCTGTAACTTAAATTTAGCAAAAGTGGCACAATGATCAGAAACATGTAAATCTTCAACCCAAGCATCGGATAATACAGGATTAGTCAGCCTACAAAACATATGATCAATACAAGATTCCGAATTACCAAAAATTCTAGTAGGGCAATTAATAATAGATTCGAGCCCATGACTTGCCATCATGATATTATATTCATCAATTAAATTAGAACTAGTTAGTATGTCAATATTAAAATCTCCAAGAATTAATAAATTTTTCGATTTCACAACACACAGTAAGGCATTAAATTCAACTAAAAACTCAGTTATACTAACAGAATGGAACCTATACACACATAAAATGGAAAATTTTAAGCCACCAAAATTACAATCAGCCAACAATATATCAGCACTTTTTAATGAATAATCAGTATTGGTTACACCATTTATGCAAGCGGCAACAAAAACTGCAACACCACCTGCGCGAAATCTATTGTTGCAGTTCGCATATAATGTATAACCATCAATCCCATAAAGGGAAAGTTCGTGATTAGAAATCCAAATTTCCGATAAAAAAATTAAATTAGGTAAAACCGGGAAAGAATTCAAATGGCATAAAAGAGTATCGAAATTCTGCCGAAAGCTACGAATGTTTTGATGCATCACTTAGAGTTCAGATTTGATCACACTGTTACTTATACTATCGTTAAAGGAAGCACGAATGGAAGAATTACTGTTGGAGGTCACATCAACAATGACCATGAAATTAGAAACGATTATAAAGCGTCAAGATCAGATAAATTATTGATGATCTTGACTTCATCTCCCTCACATTTACGTAACATAATTCTTCCATTGCGCGACCACAAATATTTATAATGCTTAGATTTTCTAATTTCTTTTGCCTTTTTAAAAATCATATACTTAATTTTAGTCATGCATTCGTTTATAAAAATTGGAATATTGTTGTTGTTATTTAAATTTAAGCACTCCGTTGATAAATTCTTTTTTTTCCGCTTGGCTTGTAGAACTGCGTTCCGAGTAGAACTGTTAATAAATTCAACAATAATTTTACCCGATTTCCTGACGTCACTTGATTTAATTTGGTAAATTGACTCAATATCAGAATCATTGACAGCTACATTTAAACCCGATGAAAATAAATCCAAGGTTGTTTTTAAAACTTCATTATTATTTTGAAGTACCGGTACGCCAACAATATCCACTGATTTATTTTTCGCACGTTGCTCAAGGTTATCAATAGCTGATTCCAGTTGCACAATTTTTGATTTTAAAATAGCATTCTCATGTTTTAATGATTCGAAAATGCTGATAACATCATCAAATCTTGAATTGAAAGATGCTGAATAGTAACTTAACTTGTCACATATAAATTTAAAGGAACCAGGAATGTTATTAACTGATTTTATTTAAACTCCTTTTACCAAACTGATTTTATTAAACTTATTTATTTAAACTGATTTCATTTAACTGATTTGACCAAACTGATTTTATTTAAACTCCTTTTAACAAATTGATTTCTTTTCTTTGAAAGATATTGGTCATTTACAACAATAAATTTGAAATTGTTAATTTTGCTAATTTATGTTTGTGTTGTTGAATGTAATTGGTTTTTCAAAAATAAAAGTGTCATTTCCCACATTTCCGTTATTAATTTTGTTTGAATTTAATTTTCTTAAAAAACCAAACTACCATTTTTCGCGATTTCCGTTATAATTTACTTCGAATTAATTTATTGTTGTTGGTTTGACCTTCAATTAATTTTGAGTTTATACTTTTAATTTATTTGCTTGAATTTATGTTATTTAAAAATCTTTATCACCGCCTAAATGTTATGTATGTACATAAAATATACATAGTTTATTTCATAAAGTTTTTATTCTATTTTTTGAGGTTTCTCAAAACCAACAAAAATGTTTATACAAGCCAAACAGTACAAACACTAAAGGTATAAAAAGTACGTTAAGGCGTAGTACTAGTGATGCATATAAATAAATCAGAAAGTATATATACACAAAACAGATAAGTATAGGTGATACATTCATAATAAATTTAGTGTACATTTTTTTGATAGGATCTGTGCAAGGAGGGAACAAGACGGCTTGTATAAACATTTTTGTTGGTTTTGGGTTTCTAGTTTCAAAAAAATTTATTTTATGTGTATAATTTTGTAGTGTGTGTATTTTTAAGTCATTGCTAATTATTTCTTGTGTTGTGCATACATAACCTGCTAAAATTCTCTCTTTAGAAAGCCTGATTGCGTTGATAGCTAACTTACACACATTTAATAATATATACTGAAGAGTGTATTGGTCACTACAAAAAACTATATAAAAAAAATTCAAATTTTTTTGTTTCTCACCACTACTAATTCCAGTTGATATCACACACTACTTAATATCAACTAACAATTGAGCATTTTACTCTCTGTTTTTTGCTCTTCTTCTACAACAAAACTCAATTTTACGAAATGTCAAAATCAAAACCATAACCTGCTAAAATTCTGGAGATTATGATCAAAACTCAGAAATCGTGAAGTTAAACCCCATTAATTAATTAATTACAAGAAATTAAAGTAAGTTTAAATGATTTTTAAAGTAATTTATATTAGTTTACGTGATTTAAAATTTTATATGTGCTGTTATAGTTTCCTTTTTTAATTTTGAAGAAAATACAAAGAAGTGCATACACGATGCCAACCATTGAAATGTATGTTATGCGGTGAATCATTTCTCGAGGAATCAATTATTAAATTTCATATACGTATCGTGCACGCAAACGAATTAACTCAACATTCGTGCCGCCTTTATGGTAAATTGTGTCGCGATGGTCGAACCCTATCGAAACATTTATGGGAACATTTCAGCGAAAAAAATCATTCCTGTTCGGCATATGGTTTCGCATCGAAATAAAACTGTTACGTGTGATATGTGCGGAGAAGAATTTCCCGATGGGCGCTCCCTCATGAATCATCGTCATTCGCATACGATTGTTACAGGGCGACAATTCCCTTGTCGCGAGTGTGGCAAAATATTTGGTTCGCGTAGTTCAAAACAAATTCATATACGTGTTCATACGGGTGAGAAACCTTACCGGTGCCGTTATTGTTGGAAAGCTTTTGCTGATTGTGGGACATTACGAAAATATGAAAGGATTCATACACGTGAGAAACCTTACGTTTGTTCAGAACATTACGATCACATCATTCGAGCCCTGACACCAAAAGGGGAAATTCCAATACACCTTATTACTGCCAAGTTTGTCACGAGTTATTTGTAATGTCACTAGATTTAATTCAACACAGTGACATGAATACGGCCGTGAAGAGACAATCGATTGTAAGTAAATGTAGAACGGTGGAGTATTAATTATAATATTTGTCATATCAATGTGTATTCTATTTTATATTTATAGACGAAGCCACGAAAATATAAACGGAGAAGGAAATTAAAACCGCACGAGTTGGAAAAATTTCGTGCCGAAAAAATGGCAAATTATTTTCCGTTTTTATTTTGAGCATAATTTGCATTTTGATTTATATACCAATAATATTCCAGTTACCAAAGTAAGACGGCAATAAAATAATATGAGAATGATAAAAAAAAATCGTTACAAAAAAATTAAAAAGAAAAATTCTTTCTGTATACATTGTTTATAGTTTAAAAATTAAATAATTATGTCAAAAATAGTTTCTAAGATTTTTTAATTACAAAAATAGTTTTTTAATGCCTCAGAAGTTGACCAATAAGTCGAAATATAAGGTTAAAAACTGTTAAGTTTTTTTTAATTAAATATTGGGTTTTATTTAAAATAAGCGGAAATTAAAATATTTAAATAAAATGACTGTTGCACATGATTCGTTTTTATTGGTTTAGATTTTACTCTCTTTTAGTTTCATAGTATGCGAATGTTTATGTTTTCTACACTGTATTCACAACCATATATATATATGCTGTCATTTCACAAATATATTCATCAGTATAGATACTTCTACAGCATTAGTATACATTTGATTGGGCTTTCTATAGAGAGAATTTTAGCAGGTTATGTGTGCATATCATGTTTGGAATTTTGCTGTTTATGTTTTTGGTTATTCTCTGTGTATGATTAAATTTCGAATTTTTACTGGGTTTAATTTGGGAATTTTTAATTGTAATAATTTAATATTTTTGAGGTTTGATGAATTTACTTACTTCACAACAAAACTAAGAATAATTTTAAATGCACCATGGTATATACGAAACACAAACATATCGCGATATACAAATGGAAACAGTAGCAAACACTACCAAGTAGTACAGTAAAAAGCTAAATACCAACGTCTTAAAAAACCTTTACATCTAGTTATCTAATTTAAAGAAATTACTAAGTGCAAGTTAATATTAAGAACTAACATAGGTTAAGTCTCAATCAAAAGTTTGTACTATAGTTTGTATGATTTGATTACATCTGGTGAATTTTTGCCCCATTATTAACTAGACTTGCCATTTTTGGAAACTTAAGAAACGGAACACCATAATTTGTATTCAACATTTTTTTTCAAAATATCCTAAATGTTGAATATATAATGATAGTTTGTTCCTTTTGCCTATCTTTAGTCCTTTACCAATTTAAGGTTTGAAAACAATCATAAAACCCCCCCTCTGTAACAGAACGAAAACACTGGTAAAATCACAGTGCCCTAGACAATGCAATGCAGTATGTATTGCATGCGTAAATAAATTCAGATAGCAAAACAAAAATATTTGAGTGGAAGTTTGTTCATTTATATTGGAAGATACAATCAATAAAAATTTATTATTCGCATTCATTTGTTTCCAGTTTATATAGAGCAAAAAAGCAACTTCAATTTTGCATGCAAATCAGAATATAATTTAAAAGGAAATGATTTTGTTTACGATACTTCAACCAAAATCTTATTGCAGCGATATTTGAGACCTTAAGCTCTCTTTTGTGATTGAGAGTTTTATAATATAATCGATCAACTTGGTACATGAGATCACATTCTAACAACTCTGTAAGATTATTTAAAAGAAGCCAAATAAATTCTTAATTAGAGAGTAGTTAGAGAGAATAAGGCGGGGCTGTTACCTGTCTGTGTTTGTATATAAACCACAATATCTAAAAAAAAATATGAATACTAAGAAACGATCTTATTATAAATCGTAATGCAACTCAACTTAAAGCAATAACTCAACAAGTCAACACAAATAAACTATTAACAATCTTCGGACGATTTTCGGTATTGTAAACCTTGTAACTTTGAAATAATCTGGAAGGTTTAATCTTCGAGAATATTTCAATTTCATTCAATTTGAATAATTTAAAATTTCAAGCGATTAACGTTGACCGCGTTTAATCTATAAACAAAACTGTGAAATGTTGATCGAAAAATTCAAATACGTTAGAAAAATGCCATCTATATAACTTAACATCCTACAAATTAAGTAAGTAATTCCGTCACAAATTGCTAAAAAACCCATTGCAAAATCCAAGAAATATCGATTAACATGATTAATCCCGAAAAGCTTGCGTAATCTTTTGAATAAAATAAGAATTCTAGAATAAGCTAAATACCTGAATATTTCGTATTTACTTAAAAACTTGAATAAAATTTAAATGATAGAATAATCTTGAAAAATTAGGAAATCAATAATCTGGAAAATAAAAAATAATCAATAATCAATAAATAATCTCCAAAATACTGCAATGACCATAATTTGAATAACTTCGGTATTAAGTTAGGCTAGCCAACGCTATTTAAATCTTGGAATCTACATAAATTGAAAATTCTTGAAAATATGGAATAATTCTTATCTATAAGCTAATTCATTTTAATTCTATGCCTACTCGCAATTCAATTCTAAACTAAACTTGAATAATATTGAAAATCTCGAATAATATCGAAAATATTGAATAACATCAAAATCTACAAAAATTTCAAATAATAAACTAAAAAACCTCGGAGTCCCAGAAAATGTAGAAAATATCAATATTATACTAATTTTAGAACATCACGCTACTCAATAGCCCCTTTCAAATTTCGGCTAAAAGCGAAAAACTCGAATAGACTCGAAAAATTTCGAAAAACTCGAATAAGATATTCTAAAAAAAATGTATTATTCCCAAAAATCTCGAATAAACTTAGATTGTTAGAATAATCTTGAAAATCTTAAAGCTAGTAAAAATAACTAAAGTACCTCGAATAATCTCAAAAATGTTGAATATTGTTTATAATTTTGAATAAGTTAGATCAAAACCTCGAATTTCGGAAATGTCCTACATTGCAATCCAAATTTAATCGGACTTTAACATCTCGAATAATATCTAACGGCAAAAAAAACCTTAAGTATGTAAGCTTGAAAGCCTTGAAAAATCACAAAAAATCCGCAATAGTACCCAAATCCGGAAATCGAGACGCCAGAAACTCGAAATATGAGAGATAATCGACCAGCAGAGGTAACCCTAACAGATGAAAATAAATTTTTGGTCAATATTATAATTATTTACAACCTGCTGTGCAAATAAAGCACAGTAGAATGACAATTTGTGAAAATTCTGTATACACGGTAAAAATCGATTAAATCAGATTGACTACCAATAATGTTTCGAACACAATATGTGTATTGTTACGTTTTTGCAATGTCACTCAAGGTTCATATCACTGGATTGTGAATTAAACTAAATTAATTCAATTTATCACCAAAGAATTTATTTATTTAGCACAAGAATTTTTACAACACAATTTTTTAACAATAATTCACAAAATCACTTTATTTAATATTAGCAACACAATTATTACAACACAATTTCAATCCAATTTATTAATAAAAATTCACAAAATCACTTAATATAAATTATTCTCCAACTTCACTGTACACTTATAATTTTTATTTCGCCCTAAATCACTTTTTAATTCCTTTTTAATCTTCACACCATCGCTCACCAAATACTAATTATCCAATTCAACTTCGTTCGTCTTTCTATATACACAAACCAAACTTCTAGAAAGCTCATGACTTTTCCAGTAAGAATAGTGTAGAAACATTTAGAACAGTTTTATCATGGAAAATTATATTTTAGTACAGTAAAACATTGAGCTATTAATTTAACTTGTTCTATTACAATGTAGGTGTCACCGTCACAATATCAATAAAAAGCTGCATTCCCTCGGGTTGCAGTCTTGCATTCTTGCATAAAAGCATATGAATGAATATAGATTGAAAACGGAAATTCAATATTGAAACACGCCACAATTTATAATTTTAATAAATTGGTATCTTAAACCTATGTAGTGGCAGACAAGAAGTTAAAATCAATCCCTCACTTTGAATATAGTTTTTTCTTCCAAAATGTTGTATTCGATATTATTTTATAACGTATATCTGACTTTTCATTTTACCCCAAAGATCATAAAAGTCCTAAATAGGTTTATGTATTTAATATATGTATGTATCTATAAAAGATCACCTAAATTCCATCAAAATATTCAATTTCAACAATATTTTTATTTAGTTGATCATTTTATGTGAAAATTATTGCATATTTATAATAACAAAAAAAATGGAAATATTAAAAAAAATTATTATTATTACAGAGCTATTTGTGCTGTAATAAACCAACTACAACAAATAAATTAAATTTTATTATGGTTGTGTGTTTGATTTCTCTGTATATGTGTTGTTTAGTTGTTATAAAAAAACTACTCAAAATAAATAAATAATTCGTTTTATTACAATTTGATTTCAATGTAATAATCTTTCAAAATCATGAATATTTTATTCTTAGAATCCTGCTTTAAATATTTTTACATAAAATCTATTTTTTGCAAATTATGTTCCTTTTAATAGAATATTACTACATATCATGATTATATTATGTTAAGCTCTATTATATGAATATTAGAACTTTTTTAGCTATTGAGTATTTAATGTTGTTGCTTGGTTGATATTAAAAATAAAACATTTAACTTTTATAGGTTTAGCTGTAGAACATTAATATAAAAATTATGTAAATGTTGATTTTAAGTGTTGGTAACATAACTAGAATTTCAGACTATTATCCATAATTCATTTGAAACAAAGCGTTTAAAATTTGTATTTACTTCACAATTCATTGAACGCGTGTCTCTATTTTTATATAGATACAGAGTGACCCAATTAGATGTAGGTATGTACATATATGAAAATTTTAATTGGTAGTACCGCTTTACTATTAGGGCTTGCCAATTCATACTTAAAAATGTTAGTATCTGAGACCAAAAACCCTGAACAATTTCTTACGATCAATTTAAAAATGGTTTGATGTGGTTTAAACTTAAATCTCATAAGCATATATTAAAATTGACGACCGGAAAGAGATGGAAACCGACCCGCCGCAAGGACCCTACCTTACAAGACATTCAATTACTCCATCAGGAATTACTCCCTCTTGGTGTGAAAGAACTTGACTTCAATAACAAAGAGAAATGACAGTTTACCGTTCATCTTCATTATACACCTGAGTTACATATACGCTTACTAGCAACAAATTTCTTTCTAAATTCGTGCGTTCGTTAATAACTTCAAAAGCCTGTAACTGTATATCTTGAAGCTTCATCTGCCTTCCACACATTATTGCCACTCTCACATTCAATGTTGTTCATTCTTTCTCATGATTCGCTTATAGCCATCACATTCGTTTTATTATTGGCCAGATAGTTTACCAACATATATATTTTTTTTGCGTGAAAACTTTGTTAGTTTATATGACCAACAATAATCTTGTCAGTCGTATTTCACATTCACACAATTAACAATTAGAACATACCAGTTAAAAATATGTGCAGGGAATATCCGCTTCCAAAATTTAATAAAACAAATTTTGATGAAAAAAAAAAATAAAAATTTGTTCCATATAAATGATGGTGTAGCATCGTTCAATGGCATAAATGTTGCATGTTGATACTCCATGTTGCTAGTTGTTGTTCAATTACGTGTGTATTATTTTTAAATTTTATTTTCGTTATGAACAGCAAGATAAAGAGGAAGATGATCCGGCAGCCAAAAAATTGAAGTGGTATCAACAAAATTTTAGAGAAAGCTGGAAATCCAAATATGACTGGTTAGTTGCAGAAAATACCAAACAGTGCAAACGCTTTAAAGTTTGCAACGTCGGGATTATTGGAAGGAAATCTCACATTGGAAAGCATCGACTGTCAGATGGACATACGAAATCGGTGGAAATAAAAACGAAAGCTCTTAAAATTACCAATTTTACGAAGTCTGATTTCTAGAAGAAAAATATTTTAGACAAAGCTAGAAAATTCGAAATTGCAATGAGTATTTTCAATGCGGAGCACAATGATTCTTTTACGGCATTAAACCATTTGAATTTATGTTTGAAAAACCACATCTCTGATTCCCAAAGTATCAAGAAGATGACTTTTAATCGTATAAAATGTCGGCATTATTAGAAAATCCATTACTGGCTCCACAAACTAGGAAGATACCGTAAATATAACAAAAAGATCAATAATTTTCCCTAATAATACCGCTAGATGATTGCCCTGCTCAAGGAGTTAAATGTTTCAGTTCACGGCTGATTATAGTATCTTACTGATGGGTAAGAAAAATGGGGTGCAGGCAAAATTAAAACCATTAGTTCCTAAACTTTTTGAAACCGGCTCTATTTGCCATAAGTTAAATTTAGTGTCAGTGACCGCAGCTAAAATGATACCCAATGATATCGATCAATTAATAAGAGAAGTTAGTCGACATATTTGTAATAGCTCGACAAGAAAAACAGACCAACTTACTTAGAAGCTCTTCACGTCTCTTCAGATGATGACTGGTTATGTAAGGTATCTTTTATTTTAGGCTTAATTCTGCAAAGCAAGCGCAGTTACTGAGTACTCGAAGCATCAACGTATATAATGAAAATCTATCGATAAGAACTTTTAAGGCTAGTTTCTTTGGTAATTAACTTATATGATTAATTTATGAGAGCTAGTTGCTTTGGTGATAAACCTCGATTCGCACAATCGGCATGATTTAACTTCGTCCGTTCATGCTGCCAATTATTAGTTGGTATTTTGTCCATTATACAGCTCGTCCTGTTAGCTACGAAACAATTCCATTTTCTTGGAACATCTGAGAGCCAGGCCAACACAATATTAGAGTTCGTCCAAGCATATAGCGAATCTACATGAGCTTCGAAAATTACTGCTACTTTGTTGAGTAGTTTCAATAATAGTACAGCTCCGCATAGCTCTGAACGGGGAATTGACAGTTGCTTTAGTGGGAAGACCTTCGTTTTAGCTGCAATTAGATGAACAGAGCTTTCACCATTGGAATTGGTTGATCTCGCATAAAAAACCGCTGAATAAGCTTTCTCCGAAGCGAGAAGATGTCTGCATTTGAAGATACCTTGGAATGCATATACCTGAAAGACATGTTAACTCGTTTCTTGCGGCGCACCATGTTTAATTAATATCACTGGAAATGGACCGTTCCATCCAATTTTTGTCAACCACAGTGACTGAAGCAATATTTTGAACGTGACTGTTGCTGCAGCCAACCACCCAAGCTGGTCAAAAATTTTACCACAGCAGTTAACAGTAATTGAGGTTTTGTTAATGGTTCACAGTAAAGTAGTAGGAAATTAAAGGTGAAAGCATTCTCACTTGTCAGCTAGCAGACTCGCATTGTTTTGACATACAGTCCCGGTTCTTCGAACAAGATGTAAGCCTTTTCTTGATTTTCTAAAAGTATTTCACTTAACAAACCAGTAATGCAATAAAGTAGTTGATAGTTCATAAAACATTGTAACGGCTTTTGGAACATTGTCACACCCCGACAATAAATCGTCTACGTAGAAGTCGGATTTAATGGTGATTGCCAATTTGGGCGACAACTGCTTAGAGTCATTTGCTACCTGATGCTGAGACCTTATGGCGAGATACGCCGAATAGATCAGTCAGTTTGATGTTTTATATGTACTACCACTTGCTGATGCATGTTCTCTACATCTGTAACAAACGCAACTTTATGTTGGACCTGTCATCAGAACGTCGTTTAAAGATAGTCCGGAACTCGATTTACAAGAACAATAAAAAACAACGCGTAGCTTTTTGGATGTGATACCTTATTTAACCACAGCGTGATGTGGTAAATAATATGCCTTGTCTTTATCACTGACTAATTCACAATCGGAAAAACGTGTCATGTGCCCAAGTTTTGAATATTCTCGCTTAAACTTGGTGTATTCCTCTCAGAGCTACATGTCTTTCTTGAATTTGAGTTTCATGGCGATCATTCGTGTTGTCGCTGCCTTTTAAAATGTTGCCCAAATGCTCAAAATTTTTATTTATTGGTAGTTCGACCATATAACACCCGTTTACAAATTGATGAGTGTTGGAAAAGTGTTCTTCGCATTTGTCGTGACTGAGCAACAGCTAAGATTTCTTCCACTTCCCAAAATTGCTGCAAAAGTTGACCAATATCCCCTTCGTCTTTTTTTCTGAATTAGGTAATAGCACTCGGTTGTATAATTTTTTTTTTTCTCAGAAGAACCAGCAACAATCCATCCGAATATACTTTCTATCAAAGGTCGGTTTGGCTGCAGTAATCTCCGCCTTTTATGCACATCTCGTAGAAGACGTCAATACCAAGAATCATGTCGATCGAATTTGGTTCATAGAATCTTGGATCAGCTAGATAAATTCCAGTTGGTCGGTAGATAATTAGTTAGCTTACCTACATAGTACTAAAGCATATACTACTACAAATTTGGTTGCGTCATATGTGAAGCTTAATTTTAGGTTAACTTGTCCTTTAGTTCTGCCTGCTGAAACTGAAGCTAATTCGTTGAAGGTGATGTTTGCATGGTTGCTCCTCAATTGTTAGTGCATCAGTGATAAACATAGATTCTGATCCCGAATCTAACAATGCCCAAACGTTGTGAATGTTTCCCAGCGTATCCTACGTTAACATAATAACCCGTTGGTAATATTGCTTGCTTATTTACGCCAACCGCAACCTTTGTGTTTGTGTAATTTTGTAACCCGTAATGTACTGATGAATCGAGGTTTGGTGACTTGGAGTTAGCATCTTTGCTCACTACTTGGTTGTTGGTGGCCATCGTTATCATCATGTATAGAGTTGTGTGATGCTTCTGCTTGCATTTAAAACATGTATTCGTTGATGGACAGTTACTTGTAGAATGCCCCAGTCTCAAACAATTGATACACAATTCATGTTTTTTGATGAAGGCTTTTCGAGATTCTTTGCCACATCTTTGAAATTTGTAGCACTTGTGTAACGGATGTGGCTTTATGTTAACAGAATTTAATGTCCATTGTTGTTTATTACCATCATCCATTTTATTGAGTAACAGATGCAAAATTCGTTGGTCTCGAGATTTTCATTCTGGCCCTAGAGCCTTTAATTCCCTAAGCAGTTCATCCGATGTTTCTGTGAGATTTCTTAAGGACTTCGATGAAGCACAATGGATAGCCGGCTGATCAAGAAATGTTGGAATAATGGTGCTTACGATCGTACGTTTCTTGTCGTAGCGTTGTTTCAACTTGTTGCATGCTTCTACATAACTGGCATCTGTAACTAAAAATTTAGCCGTCCCATCATCAACTGGAACTTGTGATCATGTGATCTTGCGTCGTTCTTATGTACAGTAGTCTAGAACATATTCTTGAAAGACGGCCATTGTGTGTACTCTCCATTAAATGGCAGAATATCTATTCTCGACAGGTTGATTTCGTTGCTTTGATTCGTCGTTTTCTTGTGCAATGATTCGAAATATGACTTTTGTTGCGAGTACATATTGCTTAAAGTGGCGTTTAAATCGTCATTATTAGAGTGTTCAGTTGGCCTCCGCTTCCTTAATTCACGCCTCAAGGCTGCTTGAGTAATAAAAAACTTGGTTTCGAATTCATTCACCTTCGAGGTTTGCTGCGGGATCAAGAGTAAGTCGTCTTCAATACCATAAAATTCCTCCCACCACGACTCAAATTTCTGTAGCCTTGATTCGATCTCTTCAGGCTCTATTTGATCATCGATATTATCAACGGATTTGGCCGCCTTAGTTAGAGAACCTAAGACGCGACCACGTTTCTGTACAAGTTTGCTTTCGGTAGTCATTTTTGCACAACACCTTAATTCGCGATATTAACGGAATGTACGATACAATCACTGTTTTTATAATAGTTCACGCTAGATTACGTTTTTGGATTTTTATAAGCTTTAACAAGTTTTAGTATTTCACTATTTGCAATACAGTTCACTTTTAAAATAATTAATTCACTTAAAATCAAAGTTGTTTTAGTTTAGATTATTTGTAGATTGTTAGTTTAGAGAATTATTGTAAAATTAAATATTGTAGCGTAGTAACTTAAATTGGATAAAAGCGTTGATAGTGGTAAAGCATTTCCTCTTCTAAGATGTATTAACGAATGGATGTTTATATAATTCCTCGTATCCGGCTTTTAATTCCAGCTCGAAGGACCATGTAAAACTCGTAACTCACTCTGTACTTTTAATATCGTGCCACAATTCATAGACGAATGGCAGTTCTTACCTCGATAGCCAATTTGAGAAGATTGAAGTCGATCGCAATGGTACAAAATGCAGCAGTATGATTAGTCTATAAATATCAAGCCAATCAAATGTGAATAAGGTGTACCAAAACTAAACTACTTATCTCACGAAATTACCAAAGACGGTATAAAACCAGCTGAAGACCGTATAATAGCAATACGTGACTTCCCAGCGCCCACATTAATTAAGTCCACACAAAGGTTTATAGGAATGGTAAATTATTTTCATAGATTTGTGCCACATTTAGCAGAGTATTTATCACCAATTCATAATTATCTGACGTCGTTATCTAGCATGCCTCCAAAAACACCATTAGTATGGCCCGAAGAGTGTGATTCATCGTTCCAGAAAATCAGAATAGAGCTGTGTAACGCTACTTTACTAGCTCATCCAATTAGCGGTACCGATATATCAGTAACAACAGATGCTTCTAGCGTAGCAATCGGTAGTGTCCTAGAACAAACAGTTAACAGCAAAAGAGAACCGCTCGCTTACTTTTCCCGTAAGTTAACACTGACTGAAACCAGATATTCTACGTTTGACAGGGAATTACTTGCTGTTTATAGTGCCATACAGAATTTCAAGTATTACTTGGAATGTTGTGAATTTACGGTCTATATGGATCACGAACCATTAACAACTGCGTTCTCAGCAAAAACAGATAGGAAACCTCGTCAAGCAAATCAAGTATAATTTATTTCACAATTTTGTACATCGATAAAATACATCAAAGGATCCGGGTATGGACCGAACTAAATTGTTCATACAACAGAAGGCGGACAAGGAATTAATACTTGAATATAGTATATTAAAGTCGAATGATTCTAATCTGAAAATTAAGTTGATCAAAGATACAAACTCCAATCTTGAACTCTATTGCGAAGCCTCTAAAAATCAATTACGCCTGTATATCCCATATCAAATGAGAAAAATCGTTTTTCAAAACATCCATAACTTGGCATATTTAGGTACTCGAGCTACCAAAACAGCGATCAATTTAAAATTTGTTTAGTCTAAAATGAATACAAATATCAGTAATTGGGTAAAATCATGTGTGGGTTGCCAAACTGCAAAAATAACTCGGCATACTCGATCTGAGTTTGGAACATTCGTTCCTCCATCCGAAAGGTTTCAGCACATACATATGGATGTTGTCGGTCCGTTACCTCCTTCAAATGGTTCGATCTAAATACTAACTATCGTTGATAGATTTACTAGATGGCCTGAAGCAATTCCACTCCCAGACATCAAGACAGGTAGAGAGGTTCCACCGAATCCTTAAATCAGTACTAATGGCTAGAGAATCAGGAGTATATTGGAGCGACGAACTACCCCTAATACTTTTAGGTATCCGATCATCAATTAAAAAAGACTTAGGCTGCTCTTCTGCAGGCCTAGTGTATGGACAACCACTACGGGTTCCTTTCGAAATGACCATACAAGAACAAAGATCGACAATTGAGCCATATTCATTTAATTGATATTCCTCAAAATAGCAAGCAAGTGGTCCATTACCAATAGCCACAGTAACGGCGACAGAAAGACCCTGAGGGCAGCCCTTCGTAGGTGTAATTGAGATGCTTGCTTCGCCAATCGAGGCTTTAATTCTCCTGCTTCTGAGCATGTTTATTATCCACAGATGGTTGAGGAGTCGATACCCCTCGCTACAGCTTGTTCCCGAATCACCTCCAAATTATTATTATCGAAGGCACCCTGGATGTCAATGAAGGAGCATAGTAGTGCCTCCTTGTTGCGAAGTGTATCCTCGATTGCCGATGTTAATTCATGCAGGGCTGTCTCCGTAGATTTGCCCACCTGATAAGCATGTTGACTAGGATTTAGAAGACATCTTTGGATTGTATTGAGTCTGAAATACAGGCCCAATATTTTTCCATGGTTTTAAGTAAGGTCTGTAGGACCTAATGTCCTCGGGGGATTTATTCCCATTTTTTGGTATGAATATGACTCTTACCTCCCTCCAGCATCTGGGGATGTATTCCAGACTAAAGCTGACTCTATATAATTTGATTAGGTGGGGCTCCATTACATCCAGGCCTCGTTGAAGAAAAATAGGATAGATTCTATCACCTACTGGAGACTTAAAGGGACAAAATGAATTAACAGCCCAGCACAACTCTCCAGGGGTGAAGATTTCCATCGCCCGCTTGTAGGCCTCCCTTGGGACTAGATATGGATGCACCACGCTCATATTAGGGTCCTCCCGACCCACAATGATTGTGCACTCAGGAAAGTGTTCCTTCACCAGGCATTCAAGATGGATGTGGTTAAGGTCCTGTCCAGCCTTCTTACTGAGCCCAGAGGGTTTTTATGATCTAATACGAGGGCTTTTTGGAGTCGACAAGCTGCCGGAATCTCGTCTTTCTTCCCGCAAAAAGTTCTCCAGCTCTCTCTTTTGCTCTTTCTCAGATTCTCATTATACTGGGTGAGGGCAGCTCGATACGCTGCCCAGTCATTTTGCAGCATTTTTCGTTTTAAACTTGGAATATCCTACTCATCTGTCGCAGACTTTGAAAGTATTACAGAGGGTGTGCCTTAATAAAAATACGCAATACTCCAGATCAAAAAAAAAAACACAAATTAAAAAATAAAGCAAAAATCGTTAATTTTATAAAAGAAATTTTATAAAACATTAATAATTATAGTAATGAATTATAATTTAATATAAATATTCGTATCATAGTTTAGTTATATTCAACATTTATATATATACGAGTATATATATGTATATATATATATATATATATATATATATATATATATATATATATATATATATATATATATATATATATATATATATATATATATATATATATATATATATATATATATATATATATGTATATATATATATATAAGTTAAGAGTTTTACTCGAAGATTATATAAAAAAAATGAATTTATTTTATTATTTCGTGTTTATCTTTTACATTTCAAACTAAAACTAACTTACTTTTAAAATATGTTAACATTTTATATATAAAAAATTGCTTAATAAGTAAATTATAATATTCTCAAATAACTAGAACATGTCTGCGCGTGTTCTTACATGTGTTTTCCTTTTAAGCTGATTTAGCGTCTTTAGGTGATGCGCGTGTTTGCAATTTATGTTGAATTGCAATTCTAGTTGTGTTAACTCTTCCCCCCTACAGGATCCGCGTCCCGTGGGTCAAAATTTCAGGCTAATTGGTTGGACTCCAGATTGGCTGATGATGACTTCTTCTTGACATGGTTTTGGATTTGACCATTTTTTGCGTTTTGTTCTTAATAAAAGGATGACTATTATGATGAAGATTATGGATATTATACCGAAGTCTACAAAGGCTGCTTCCTTATGTTTTGTAAATAATTTTTGTAGTCGATCTACATTATTTAGGTGCAGGTTATGAAGGTATCCTGGGTCGATTTTTACACCTTTATCTGTTATATTAGGTTGTAGTACTGTTGGTAGTACTTGTGATTTCCTAATATCTCTGCTGGTGAAGGTTTTATTGTTGATCTTAATCGTTTCATTGTCGTATTGTACTAGAAAGCTTCCCTCCAGGTATTTATCCGTGTTGTTGTAAAATATATCTCCTTTAAAGTTGCTCAGAAAAATCGTATTGTCGTTTAGGGTGTCGATTATCTGATTCTTGTTGAATTGGTAGTTACAATGGGCATCTAATCCCCTTATGAGCTGGTTGATGCAGTGGTCGGCTTTTAATTTTTCCAAACTATCTGTCTCGCAAAGTATGGTCTCGCGAAATAGTTTGCATTCTCGAAGGATCCCGAACATTTCGTCTTGATTTACCAGAAGTTCGTTGTATTCCAGGTATATCTGTTTATTGTTCTCAATCGTTGATCTTACCATGACGTGATTGTATTCCTGTTTACTTGTTTTCGGTATTGATATAACATATAGTATTGTTGATTCTTTAGCCAGCATCATAGGTTCTGCGTATTCTATTGCCTCTATATCGTTAGAATATGGAAGGGTTTCGATTTCTGCAACCAGGCGACTGATTTCTTCTTTATCCAATAAATTTGTATTGATTATTTTTCCTTTTGCTAATTGCGCGGCTCGAATGATTTCTTTTATCTCCTCTTTGATTATGGTTAGTCGGTTGAATAGTATTTGTTGGATTTTTTCATCTGAGTTTTCGTGTAAATGATCAACAATTTTGTTGTATTCATTGAGAATCTGCTGTGCTGTGGTCATTAAGACATTGTTGATCTTATATTGTTGATTATTGTTATCGATGATTTGATTTTGACTTTTCAATATTTGATCCCAGTCTGTGGCGTCTGGTGATCCTGCAATCCATTTCCATGCGGAGCCGATCCAGTTGATTGATCGGCGAGATCGAGTTTTTTGACCTTTGAGTTCTGATATTAGCTGCTTGGTTTGGTTCATTTGGTGAATCAGTTGAGGTCGAAGACTGCTTTCTGGGTCAATGTTGTCAAGTGAAGTTCTAATTCTGTTGATTATTTCCTCATATTCGGTCAAGTTGATAACATGGATTAATTTAAAATTTCCATTGATGATTCGTCCATTGCCTTGTTTGAGAGTTATTATTGGTGTGGTATATTTGTAGATGGTAAGTGAGCTTGTCAAGCCCAATATCCAGAAACTGGAAAGAAGAGATTATTGCGTTAAATTTTTTATTTGAGTCTTGTGGACCCTTTTTCCGGAGGTGGTGGTAATTGTGACTCGATTATCTTTGGCCACAGTTTCTTCTTTAAATCTGGGTTTCTCTTTTCCTTGTATCTGCTTGATTGTAGTGTATATTGTTTCCCCAGGTTTATATTTTCTTGGTTTATTTCTCTTTGCGTTTTCCCTAGAGATGTTAGTTTTTTGGTTTTTCCTAATTTTTTCTGCCACATCCTCGTTGACTTGATCTTTGAAGTCCACAAGATTTTGGTAATTGATTCTCTGCGTTCTCCCAAAAAATATGTCGCAAGGTTTATGTTGGATAACCGAATGTATTGAGTTGTTATAGCGATCTACTGCGATGTTAACTAGTTCTTTTATGGTTAATTCCTTATATTCCATTTGAAGACATCTTATTATCTCGATGATAGTAGAATGCACTCTTTCAATGGCTCCATTTACCTCACTTCGCTGGGGCGGTGTTAAGTATATTTCTATCCCCAAGGTTTTTAGATAGTCCATTACGATGGGACTTACGAAACTCCCCTCATTATCCATTACTAATAATCTGGGAATTGTGAAGTAATGCAGAATTTTGATTATTTTGTCTCTGATGTGAAGAACGGATTTGTTGTTGATGTGGAAAAACTTTGTAAATTTAGAGAATTTATCCATGCATGATATAAATTTTTCATTCTTTATCTCGATTATATCCATATGGAGTATTTCTGTTGGATATGTTGGAACCGGCGTTTCTTGGAGCTCGACTCGATTTGGGTGTCTGTCATATTTATTTGTATTACAGATGCTGCAGGTTTTGGTATATTTTTTTATTAGGCTGGTCATTCGTGGAAAATAGTACCGTTCTAGGATTTGATCCTTGTTCTCAGCGTGATTTCTGTGTGCTCGATTATGCTCCTCTGTTATAATTTTGAATTTATTTTCCTCGTTGCTGACGTCTTGGACCACTCTTTGTGTTAGACGTAACTTCAATCCCGGGAACTGTTCTTTGAAAACGTCTTGTAACATTTGGATGTGTTCTTCGGGTATTTTTATTCCATTGATGATGGTTGGATGGAGATTATCCCTTAGGATTTTTGTAAGAGTGTCCTTATTTATTTCCGGTAGGCTAATGTAATGCCTATGATAAGTAGGATGTGGTTCTTCGTGACAATCAATATATTTGCCTGTCTTGATTATCAGTTGGTTTCTGAAGACGTTTATAGGTGCTTCGCAGTACTGTATTAGGTCTGTGCTGTCTTCTTCAGCGCTGTGTATCGTGGAGGTTGATGATAGGGTGTTGACCTCTAGTTCTAATCTCGATAAGGCATCAGCTACTTTGTTGGTACACCCAGGTTTGTATATGAGTTCATAGTTGTACTCTTCCAATCGGGCCTTCCATCTTTTTAATTTTGCGTTATTATTTTTAGTACTTAGTGCAAATGTGATCGGCTGATGGTCCGTGAGGATTTTAATTTTTTTCGCTCCGTACAGATAATTTCGTAAGTTATCTAATGCCCAAATGATTGCTAGCATCTCTTTTTCATTGACCGCATAGTTCTCTTCGGTCTTGTTTAACGATCTGGATATATATGTGATTGGTCTGTCCTTTCCGATGTCACCCTGTGATAATACGGCACCAATTGCATAATCTGAGGCGTCGGTAGTAAGTATAAAAGGTTTATCGAAGTCTGGAAAGATTAGTATCTCAGTGGATGCTAAAACCTCTTTGATCTGACGGAATGCTTGGAGTTCTTTTCCTGTTAAGCTGATTTTCACTTTTTTTGATTGTGTTGCTTTAATTTGTGCGTTTTCGCCTCTTGTGAGGTTGGTTAAGGGCTTGGCGATTTTCGCGAAGTCTCTAATAAAACGTCGATAATACGATGCGAGTCCAAGGAATGATTTTAACTCTTTTAAATTATCTGGGCTCTTTAGGTTTCGTATAGCCGCTACCTTCTTTAAATCTGGCCTGATTCCTTGGTTTGTTATGATGTATCCTAGGAATTCTGTTTCTGTTTTCATGAATTCCGTTTTGTCAAGGTTGACACGTAGGTTAGCTTTTTCAAGTTTCGAGAATACTCTTTTGACATTAATAAGGTGTTCTTCTTCGGTTTTCCCTCCGAATATGATGATGTCGTCAATATATACATAGCAGATAATTCCGATGAATTCTTTCAATACGTCGTCTATCATTCTTTGGAATATAGCTGGCGCATTTTTTAGTCCGAAAGGTAGTCTTAAAAATTCATATTTTCCATTCATCGTGGAAAAAGATGTTTTCGGAATATCCTTTTCTATCATCCTGATTTGGTGAAATCCTGATGTAAGGTCGATGGTTGTAAAAAACTTTGATTTTCCAAGATTTGCCAATGTGTTTGATATGTCAGGAATTGGATATGTGTCTGACACCGTGACAGCGTTTATTCTTTTAAAATCGACGACTATCCTATATTTTTTGATGCCTGATGCATCCAGCTTTTTTTCAACTACCCAAATTGGTGAGTTGTATGGGCTTTTAGACGGCCTTATGATTCCATCGTTTAGAAATTGGTTTATTTGTTTCTCCACTTCGTGCCTCATGCTGACTGGATAGGGATAGGATTTCGTGTAGATTGGTTCATCTGTTGTTGTTTTTATTTCCGCTTTTACGTTAGTATCAATTGTTTCAGTATTGTTGACTGGTTTAAATAGTGTTTTGAATTTTGCCACGATTTCTTTGAGGTTTTGTCTGGCTTCTGAGGATAAGTGACTATCCCGAACTTCGATGTTGTTTACTTGAACTGAGTGTTTTTCCTTAAGTGGAATTTTGATATTTGGAGTTATGGTTAAAATGTTATGTTTCCGGTCGATAATTGCTCCAAGTTTTTTTAGAGTGTCGTCCCCGATTATTCCGTCGAATGTTTTTAAACCAGGTAATACAAAAAACTCTATTAATGTGTCAATTCCAATGCATTTGAAAAATTGTCCGGATATTTTTTTACTGATCTTGATGTCCCCTCCCGCTGATTTTATTTTAAACGGGACATTAGTGGGAATGGATCCTTCAGCTAGTTCAGGTTTGATGAAATTCTTGTTGGCTCCCGTGTCGATTAAAAATTTGAGGATGTTATTTTTTGCTGTTTTGTACTCTAGGTATGGTATGCTAGAGAGGCTTTCTCCATAAAATTTATCTCTGAGTTTATCTCCTCAGGTTCGTCTTCTAATGTCTCGATATCCGTATTTTCATTAATTAACTGATTATATTCCTCTTCCTCCTGTGTATCCAAATGATAAATTCTTTGCTGTCTTTGGGGTTCGCCGTAGCTTGGATGTTCTATTTTTGGTTGATGGTTATTTTGATATGCTGGTCTATTCATGTAATTTACGCGTTTGGTTTGAATTGACTGATCAATTTCCATTGGTGTTGCAGGTTTCGGATAAATTGGCCTAGGTGGTATTTGTTGAATCGGATTTTGGTTGTTGTATGATGTTTGGTTGTTATAATGTTGATTATTGTATACCATGTTTTTCCGTTGCGGTGGTATTAAATTGTGGATTACTCGTGGATTATGTGAATTGGTATACGAAACTTGGTTGACCGAGTTATTAATTCGTGGATTTTGTGGGTTGATATACGAAAATTGGTTGATTGGAGCTGTTACCGAGTTATTAACGTTCTTTTTCTGAATCGTCAAATTCCTGAAATTCATGTTTTGAATCTCAAGGCAGGACCCATATGCTTCCGGAAGTGTGGTCGGTTTTTGGATGATTAACATTCGTGACAATTCTCCATTTAACCCTCTGACAAAAACATCCAAAGCTCGATTCCTGTAGTTTTCGACTAGGACGCTGATGGTTTCTGTCGAATAATCCTCCGTTTTTATCTTATTTACTATCAATGAGAATTGATGATTCACATTGGCATAAAATTCATCGATTGACATATTTCTTTGTACAAGGTTATTTAATTGATGTTCTAACGTTCGAAGATCTCTCTTGTCTGCGTAGTGGAGCGACAGGCACTTTTTTATAGACGCCCACTCATCATCGAAGATGTTATATGATATTAATGCCGCATCGGCGTTTCCTCTAATCTTTTGCCGTATGTGTTGCAGTATTGCTCTATAGATTGGTTTAGTGCGTACAATGTTATAATCTCGTAGAATGTTCTCGACATTGTGCACCCAAGAGATATATTGAGTTGGATTTCCATCGAACTGTTGTAGTTCCTTCACGCAGTCAGGTAACTTACTTATGTCCTTAAGCTCTTGTTCGTTTTGTGGGACTGCGAATATTGTTGTTGCAGCTGGATTTATAGGTTTCTCCAGTATCTCGAGTCTCCGCTCGATTTGTTTGGTGAATTCAATTTGAGCATTTAGGGCTCCGGTTATTTTTGTCAATGCAGCTTGGATTTGATCTAATTTTTGATCCACTGGTGTCGTCATTATGATGTTTCACTTTTTATTATTATATTTTAAGTATCGTTGATTATTATGATCACTTTTTATTGTTGTAATTGAAAAAAAATGTTTAGTTACTTTTATTATTACTTGTTATTATATTCACTTTTTATTATTGTTTATTTTGTAATTATTATTATAAAAGTATATTTAGTTACTATTATTATCGTTATTATAATTACTTTTTATTATTAAAATTCTCGTTATTATTATAATTACTGTTTCTTATTATTTTTATTTTTTATTTTTTTTTTATTTTGTTATTAATTTTTACTTACATTAAAATTAAGAGGCTTTTCATGGCCTATTTGTGGATTAGTTTTGCCACAAAGGTCTTTATAGTGCACAGCCGGTTTTCGTACACTCGGAACCCGCACGTGTGTCTTCTAAATAAATGGATATGCTGTATTTCTCCCGTTTGGCGATGTTGCGTTGATATTTGTAACCCGCCTACTAATGGTACAAACTTTATCACGGTTTATTTAGTTTCACTACTTCAGTGGAACGGCTTTAGCTATGTTCTTATGTGTATAGCCTTTAAAATTTGTGGTAAAAAAACGGTTATGTTCTCGTGGGTATAACTTCTGTTTTTAACCAAAAACTGTCGTTCTTTAATTTTAGATATTTTTCAGCAGGGGTTTGCTGATTTAATGATCTTTTTTTTATTTTTCACTTTTTTGTTACTTGCACTTTATATTATTTTATTAATATTTAACGCCAGGTCCCTGTTTCGGCGCCAGTTAAGAGTTTTACTCGAAGATTATATAAAAAAAATGAATTTATTTTATTATTTCGTGTTTATCTTTTACATTTCAAACTAAAACTAACTTACTTTTAAAATATGTTAACATTTTATATATAAAAAATTGCTTAATAAGTAAATTATAATATTCTCAAATAACTAGAACATGTCTGCGCGTGTTCTTACATGTGTTTTCCTTTTAAGCTGATTTAGCGTCTTTAGGTGATGCGCGTGTTTGCAATTTATGTTGAATTGCAATTCTAGTTGTGTTAACTTATATATATATATATATATATATATATATATATATATATATATATATATATATATATATATATAAACTACCTGTAATACATAAAGTTTGTTGAAAATATTACACAAATAGTGCAAATTTTCTTCGTGAAGTGGATTCCTTCGAAAGTGTTGTTGTGCTAAGCTTTCAAATAAATGGCTCTTACTTTGGACCAATCTAAATGCTAAGTATGTAAAGGGAATATTAGTGAAATTCATCAAGGAATTAAGTATGTAAAATGCTTAAATATTTACCATCCTCGCTGTGTTGGTCTTTTGGGGCAAAACAGGCAAGATATTCAAAAAATTGCTAGCATTTGGATTTGCTGTGAACAAAAATCGAATTCTATCGCACCCAAACTATCCAGCCCGAAGAAATTGGCAGATTTACGCAGTCCAGCACTACTAACTCCGCAATCTCCAACATCGATCCCGCAAACACCACAAACCCATAAACCTGCTGGGGGTGACGGCTTCCAACGACTTGAAGATCTAATGCTCGACGTAAACCAAACCCTCCTTGAGCAACTTTCCGTACTTCGCAACCAAATATCCAAATTTGATCGTCGAAAATAAACAAATAAAAGAGAATCTACAGCTCACCCAGAAAGATAACATATCTTTACACAGTAAAATATTGGAACTGGAAACCGAAGTCGATTATCTGAAAGAAAAGGAAAATATCATCAATAGAGTTATTTCGGGAATTCCGAACAAATCAAATGATCCACTAACCGTGACATTAAATCTCTTAAAAACGATAAATTCAACCGTATCCAAGGAACAAATCTACAGCGCATAGTATATTGATAAAGCGCCTCAGCTAACAGCTGCTAACACCTCATCCAGCAGACCTCAAAATTTTATTTTAGTGAAGCTCACATCCAACAGCGCCAAACAAGAAATAATTAATAAAATGAAAATATTTAAGAATCTTTTCTCGGACCAACTTGGCTTTAACGGTGAAAATATAAAGTAGATATTCGTACGAGATCATCTTACCACAAACAAACTTCAGCTATTTCGCATTGCACGGGAATTTAAGATTGAAAATATAAATTTTGAGGATATTGCTCAAGTGGCGGAATTACTGTGTGATGTGAAATACGAAGTCAGATTCCAGTATTGTGATGAACGAGTGAAAGCGGATTGCGCAAGGGTTTTATATTTTAATATCAGGGGCTTGAAGACGAAAGTTTGTGAGTTGGAAAATTTTCTTTCATTTTTTAATTATGAGATCGATATTATTGTTCTTTTTCATACATGGTTGCAATCTAATGAGGTATTTTTAATAAATATACCAAATTATAATGTATTCCATAGCTGTCGTGATGGTAGGAGTGGTGGTATATGCGTTTTGATTGAGAAAAATATTGAATGTTCAGTTGCTTTTGAGAAAGATGAAGATAAGAGTAATTACCTATAGTACTGAAATTATTTAAAACAAATATGCATTTAATTAGTGTATATAGAAGCCCAGGATCGTAAATTGACAAATTTCTAAACGAGTTTGAAGGGATTATGGAAAAGTTTCCGAGAGCAATGGTGTTAGGGGACTATAACTTAAATATTTTGGAATCAATAAACTCTAAAGTGGGTCAATATTTGGATATTTTATCTTCAAATGGTTTCTTACTAGTAAATAAAATGGATCCCAAATATGCCACTAGGATATGTAATACAACTTCAACCGTAATCGACCATGTTTTAACAGATCAAATTGGGATAATACGTATCTTTTCATTAGAGGATGCATCATTTTCAGACCACAGAGCAATTCAGATCAAAATAAGCCTACACGTTGACAAAAATTAGCAAGTTCACAATTTAAAAATGTTTAATTATAATTTAGCTGATAGCTACTAGATTAGTCACTTGTGGGAAAACATAGACAAGTGTCGTAGTCTGGACGAACTCATCTACGATCTTGAGAGAATGGTTAAAGCATATACAAAAAACAAGTCAGTTACTCGACGATCACGCTTCAAACTACCAAGATATTAGGATGAGAGAGAAATTATTTTGGCTTAAAATCTAGTATCCAGATTGCAAGCATCTGAGTAAAAGGTTTAATTATCTGAAAACCACTATTGTAACCAGAACGTGAAAAGCTAAACAAGAGTATTTTTTATCTAAATTAAGTGGTTGTAATGGAAACGCTAAAGAATTTTGGAGCCTGATAAAGCTAGCGATATGTAATAAGAAACGTGAACCGGTAACCAAAATGATCTCCCTTAATATAGATGGTTTGATAGTTGATCAACCTGTGGCAGTGGCAAATGAGAAGAATTCGTGTTTCATACATGCATGTGATTTTCCCTGGCCACCTGTTAATTTAGTTATTCCAGAACAGAATGTGGATGTTGAACTGAATCTAGGTAATGTGAGCGAAGAAGAAGTAACTCATATCATTAAACATCTGAAGACGGCAGCAGCTTCTGGACGGATGGGGTATCAAGTAAGTTCCTTCAATTTTTCCAAGAAAAGTTAAAGAGAGCCTTAACCCACTTGATCAATAATTCAAGCGCACAAGGATATTTTCCAGATAAACTGAAAATGGCAAGGTTGTACCAGTGTACAAAGATGGGGATATGTTGTTGCCGGCTAATTATAGACCTATTTCTATTTTAATTCCATATCCAAAGTATACGAAAAAATAGTGAAAGTTTGCCTTACACATTTTCTAAATACTAATAACATTATTGCTAAAGAACAGTATGGTTTTACTATAGCATCTAGCACTCAAACGGCATGTCTCGAACTAACATATTTTATTTCGGAGAATATTGATAAAAAACAGATTGTAGCTTGTCTTTTTCTAGACCTAAGAAAGGCGCTTGACTCGGTAGATCACGACTTATTGCTCCTCAAGCTTAAGGCTTTGAAGCTTGAGCCGATGCAGTTGTCTTGGTTCCGGTCTTATCTTACTTCCCGTCCTCAAGTTGTAGCTGTAAACCAGATAGAAAGTGATTTGTTGCATATCACAAAAGGTGTACCACAAGGCTTCATACTTGGTCCGGTTCTTTTTAACATCTACATTAATGATATATGAAAACTAAATTTCAAGGGAACAATTAAATTATATGCTGACGATGCGGTTCTCAAGTATAGTAACACAAATCTAGGAAATCTTTTTCATGAATTGCAATCGGATCTGAACTTGCTAAACCTGTGGCTCAACGAAAACAAACTTCAACTAAACGCTAAAAAGACTACATATATGATTTTCACAAATAAAATAATCTCAGAATCTGCTAATGAATACAATATCTTTTAGGATGGTGTTGTATTACACAACGTGTTGAGGTTTTCAAATATTTGGGTTTAATCTTGGACACCAAACTAAAATGGAATCACCATATTGAGATGATCAGATCCAAGATTCGTCCGTATATATATTTTCGATCAAAAAACTTAGGCAAATTTTGCCCAGAGCTTCTCTGTTACTTATCTATAATTCGTTAATCTTAACTCAATTACCATACCTTAACCCCGTTTGGGGTAGTTGCCCTGGATTCCGGCGAGAAGAACTAGAGGTACTGCAAAAAAAATCACTAAAACACATATACCACCTGCCACTAAGCCATCCAACAAACGAACTTTTCCAAAAAACACCACAACTAAGATTCACGAAGATAGTAGAATACGAACTCTTAATAATAATATTTAAAATTCTTAAAGGGTTAATTAAGTTTAATCGACCTCTTCGAGGTGTGAGTCTGATATGCATTCATATGGGACAAGACGGCGATCGCATTTCCATCTCGACTTCTTCAATACGAATTCAAGAGAGAATAATATTCTATATAAAGGACTTAAAGCGTATAACGCATTGCCTAGAGAAATAAAAGGAATTGAGAACATTAAGTTATTTAAGAAATGTCTTAGAAACTACCTTAAAGTTTAATAAGAGTAATTTAATGATTTGCTGATGTGATTATGGTATTCCAAATTTTATCTTCTTTTTTAAAGCACTATTTTACTATTGTCATATAAATTTCAACTTAAATTTAGATTATATTTTATTCGTTTTTCATTGTTCAGTGCGTTTATTGTAAAAAACCGATAGTTACTTACAACACTATGTGTTATGTAACAAAATATTTTGTAACCAACTAGTTGTTAAAATAAATAATAATAATTAATTAATTAAGTGCATCAACGACATCAAATCTCAAACGACATCGCATCTCAAAATTTACATTTGTTTTATATTTCTCCTATCATGCAATTTTGTTGCGCTGATTGTATTTTTGTAAAAGGAATAGTTGACCAATATTGTAAAATAATTTTACTATGTACGAGTATATAAAAGTAAAACTTTTTTTTAAGTAGAGTACATACTCTAACAGTAACTTTTATAATAAACTTCAAGCCAACATTCTATATAGTAAACAAAAATTAAAAAATAAAACAAACAACAATTACCTTTTTTATATTTTAATATAAAATTAATTTTTAATTATATTCCATTATTTATATATTTAATTAAATTATTATTAAAACAAGAAAACAAAAACGTATAAACTCCTATATAAAAGAGCTTTTTCCTCGTACAAGTTGTTCAGCATCCATTCTTTATATAGTGTAAAAAAATGTTTCTGGTCTGTTTATAACAAAACAAAATTAATTTTAAAATAATAACAACAAATAAAATTTATACTAACTACAGAAAAAAAAATGATTTATAATTTTAAATTAAGAAATAAAAATATTTTAATTTTATTTTGCTCGTTTTTTTGTTTTTTTTATTTTTTTATTTATTATTTATTAAGTAAAATTTTTCTGCTTTACTTGTCTTGTTGTTATTTGCTAAATTGTTTTAATTTTTTTTTTTTTTTTGTATTTTTATTGTTGCCGGTTTTTTGTTTTGTACATACAAATACAATAAGAGGGGTAATATTATCCGTAGAACGAAAAAAGTTGGACGAGGAGGTAGAATATGAGGAGGTAGAAGAAATAATGATTATTTATAAAAATATAAATAAATAAATTTACTCATTCCGTAAATGTCTGCCACAGTTTGAATTTTTTTTTTTATTGTGTTTAATAATTTATTTATTAAAATAAGTTAATTAAATTGATTTAAAAGGGTTTAGAAAATTTATTAATTCTACAAAGCAAAATGTATATATTAGACGGTAGTGTTATAACACTTCCGTGTTTCCATGGGTTGCTGTTATAATATTTTATATATACATATGTATGTGTATGTAGGCTGAGTATTTATAGTACCACTTTACGTTATTTTAAGAGTTTTACGTAAATGTGTATCAAGCCACTATGGTGTGATATTTATGCCAATAATAACGTTAATGTGTTACACTCTAAATCAAAAATAAAAAGTTCAAAATAATAACATCCTTTCATACACGATAAATTTATATATAAATTTGATTTTTTATTATGATGCACCAATTTGCATGCATAAACAAAAAATAACTACAAATGTAGCATTCTCGTACATTACTCGTAGGTATGGCAAAATAGTATGAAATAAAATTCTTATATATACGGTAGAGGTAAAACCTTAAAAACTACATTAAGAAGCACACAAAGTTCTATATAGCTGAATAAAATAAAAAGCACATAAAATATATGAACGGATTCTCGATCAAAAGTTTACTGTTTTTGAAGGTGACATAAATAAAAATTGAATTTCATGAACAATTTAAAAACACAACAACATGCCGTGAAAAGAGAGACATATGGAAATGTAAAAAAAAGCTTTCATGCACTTCAATATTCTATTAAGCTTTCAATTTGATTGTGCTGGTATGTAAACATTTTTGTGTTCTGAAAATAGCAGATAATTTTTGAATGTAAAATTTTTAGAGCTATCTACATTTTACACTATACACGGGTACATGTGAGGTGATAAAAATGCTTTTGTGTTTTGAAATCGCTTCTGAATTGCACGATTTAACTTTTAGCACTCATACACAGCACCATAATGGAATATAATTCATAATTCTTTATGCATTTCTGTATTCGTTTGTATAAATTGGGATTTATGTATATTGTTTTATGGTGTCGGTAATAGCATCGCAGATTTGGTTAAATCTTTAGAATTGAGATAAAGTGGTTCTAACTATATCCATTAAATAAATATGTAAGCGAATTATTATTGCATTATTGAAATGACGAAAACTAATGAATGCTTGCTTCTTACTATTCATGAATTATTACCGAAGGGGTGGTTATCAGTGTTGTGCGCGTACGATATTGAAGCGCCCCATTCATTTATTCCCATTCGAATAAAACACTCCACTACTTATTAGATTTATTTAATGAAAATATTGGCACAATCACAACAATTTTACAGTACACTATAAAAAGTTTTATAATTTGAAACAATTTATTTGTCGAATTTATTCCAATATATATATTTTAAAGAATTTACCATAAGTTTTTATTATTTCTTAATTTAGATTATTTTTACAACAATTAAAGTGCCGTTTTGGGCAAATTATTATTACACAATATATTGTAATAAAAATATTTATTATCCAAATTATGCTGACCTTACCCGTCGAAAGGTGAATCCAAAAAGAAGGAAGATATGACAATTTAGCCATAATTATTTAATCTTTGGTTAGGAGTAGATTTTATAGCAGAATATAATATTGTACCAAATTTATAACACGATCAATGCTATAACCCCTTCGTACGAGTGGTCACATAACACCTCCATCCGTAGTCCTAATATACAATATTAAGTCTGAATGAGTTCAGAGAAAAACATAACAATTAAAATTTAGATTGTGAAAGTTCAAAATATAATTCAATAAAATGTTTGCTTAAATGTCGTAATTCGCAAGGAAATATTTTAATTTATTTAAATATAATAATAATTAATTTCAATAATTAGAATGTCATTGTTGTTTCTTCAACGTTTATACTTAGGTGATTTATGGTTCTGAAATTTCGTGAAAAGGTTTCAACCTATCGTTATGTACCATTTTAGTTGAGTTACCAATTTTAATTGAAGTATTTTCTGGTGAATTTATCTCTTGGACTTCGTAAGGACCTAGCCAATATTTCGATAATTTAGAAGTTCTAGCTTCATTTTTCAACCAAACTAGATCACTAACATTAAATGTAACTACATACTTTAGAATTTCGGTCGTAATAGACCTTTGATTTTGCTTTAGACTCAAGTAAGTTATTTTTAGCGGTTTCAAATGATTGCTGAAATTTGAATCTGAGATCAAAGTAATAATCATCATAGTTGTACACCGTATCACGAGAATGGGTGATAGAACTAGGAATCTGTGGTTACATCCAAAAACAAGTTCGAATGACATAAATTTCGTGGAAGAATGAGGAGTGGTATTATAACAGAATATAGCAAAAGGAACCCATGAATCCCAATTTAGTGGATCCTGAGCGCTATAGTGGCGTATATAATCCATAAACGTTTTATGCGATCTCTCCAGAGAGCCATTGGATTGCGGATGATAAGCTGTGATATTTAACTTTTTTATTTTGAATAATTTAGCTATTCGTTTAAATAAATCACTCATGAAGTTCGACCCTTGATCAGTGAGAATCGACGAGGGAACACCGAATATACAAACAAAGTTTTCGACAAATGCTCGAGCCACAGTCTCTGTCTCTTGGTTTGGAATAGGTACGGCTATTGAAAATTTTGTCAAATCATCTTACATTGTCAGTATGAATTTGTTATCTGAATGAGATGGATTCAACGGACCAATAATACCCAAAAAATAATTTTTCAAAGGGACGAGAGGACGTAGTCGTAATTTTCATCGGCATTTTAGTTGAGATACCAGATTTATTAGTTTGGTAGGATTTGCAATTTCTTATTATCTTGGTGACTTGGCTTAACATATTTGGAAAATTATAAATTTTTTTTAGTCTATTGTAAGTTCTATAAATGCCTTGATGACCTCCAGAGAGACTGTGATGAAATTCATCAATTACGGTTGCTATTTCAGATTGGTCCGTCAATTCAACGATATCTTTCTTATCGATCGGCTGTTCGTTTTCCGAATTGTGACCCTTATCTTCAATATAAGATTAACGTAACGATTTTGCTCTAGTTAGAACATGGAAATTGGTGTTTGTGTCGGTTGTTTCTATTGGAATGTGGTTAAAACAATCAGCATTCGTGTTAAGTTTTCCTGCTTTATGTACCATTTTAAATTAATATTCGTCTAGTTTAATTCGCCAACGTGTAAGTTTTGAGGGCGCATTGGTTACAGTGGTTACTACATAACCAGACCAAAGGTTTATGATCGGTGACTACAATAAATTCTTGTCCATAAACGTATGGGCGAAAATGGTTAACGACCCAAACAATAGAAAGCAATTCTTTCTCGATAGCGGAGTAATACTTCTTAGCTTTATTTAAAACACGGCTAGCAAAAGCAATTGGCATATCCTTACCATCTACCTCTTGCGACAGTATCACTCGCATCACAAGTAACTGTAAAAGGTTTTTCGTAATCAGGTCGCGTTAATATTGTTGGAGAGCAAAGCGCTGTTTTTTATTTCTTTAAGCTTTATTCTCAAAATGCACCCATTTGTAAACTACATCTTTTTTTAAAAGATTAGTTAAAGCCTTCACAATACTCGAAAAATTTGATATAAAACGTCGATAGTATCCGGCGAAACCCAAAAAAGATTTAATTTCTTTAGCGGTATTTAGAGTGGGATATTTAGTAACTGCTGTTATTTTGTTAGGGTCGGGTTTTACTCCTTCCGGCGTTATGACATGACCCAAATAAGTGATATCTTTACGAAGGATCTGACATTTAGTTGGATTAACTATCAAATTATCATTACGAAAGCAATCAAAAACATCTCGGATTTTCGAATTATGTTCAGTTAAATTACATCCGTAGACAACCACATCGTCAAGGTAAACAAAACATTTGATACCATTAAGCCCACTTAACACACAATTCATAAGACGCTGGAAGGTCGCCGGAGCGCCTCTCAAACCAAAGGGCATTCTTGTGAACTGATAGTGCCCAAAAGTGGTGCTAAAAGCGGTTTTCCCTCTGTGTAGTTTATCTAATGGTACCTGATGGTAACCGTCAGCTAAATCTATTGTACTGAAATATTAACTTTTTTTAAGTTGATCCAGAACATCCGTGATATTCGGAAGAAGAAAACTGTCGCCTATCGTGATGTCGTTTAATTTACGATAATCGACAACGATGCGCCATTTTTTCTCATCCGTATTCGATTTTTTTGGAATTACTAGTAGAGGGAAATTCCATGGTGATTTACTAGGCTCGATTCGAGCATGTTTGAAATTTGCACATCAATCTCGGATTTTTGAGATTGCGGTAACCGATATGGGCGAACATTGATTGGAGTAGGTACTATTAGCACTAATTGGAATTTTGTGTATAATAGTCTCGGTAACCGTTAATTTATCACCAGGCAAAAGAAAAATGTCGTTATACTCCCGACATAATTGTATAATTGAAGATTTTTCTTCGGAATTCAAGTTTTCAGTATTAATACTGTTTTCTAATGTATAGAGCATATTCCCTAGGTAATCATTTTGTGATTCAATTTGGTATACGTTATAATTTTCTAAGGGATAAAGCGTAAGAGGAAGCTCGGTAAATTCATACGGTTCATCCGTAGTATTTGCAATTCTTGTATAAAAAAAATTAAGGAATTTCCGATGTAAATTCCTGGAGTTATTTCTTTCGAACAACATAAATATTCCTTATTTTCTTTATTAAGGGAATTGATTTGAACCATCTTTTCAGATCTGGCCGGAATATGGTTTGGGGGAGCATGGCACAAATTTAAGGACAGCATGCTTTCCTCAACTGGAATTTAGATGGAATTAGTCTGAAAATCAATATGACACTTAAATTTGGTTAGGAAGTGTTTTCCCAGAATACCACAACATGCTAACGGCAAATCATCCTTCACTATGTGGAACCGATGGGTGATTTGAGTTGAATTGGGTAGTTCAATTTTTGCATCACAGGCAGCCAGAGTTTCGATATGATCGTTTGAGATACGTTTTAGAAAACATTTTAATTTAGGATGGCAACTTGTATCTGGTTTGATGAAACTCTTTTTGACTAGACATATGTCAGCACCCGTATCTACTAATAAAAACAGTGATGAACTATTAGCAATATCAAGTTTTAAGTTAACATATTTTTATCTAAGCTTGAAGTTGTTAGTAAAATGGATTTGATGGTTGAACTAAACGAATTATTTGACTGAATTAATGAGTTGGAATTTCGACACGAATTTAAAGTTGCTGAACCGGACAAAGCGTGTCGTTTGTTATCGGTTCTTGCTCGTTTCCCGTTTGATTGGTTATGTTATTTGGATTGTAATTGGCGTTAGCTTTTCGTCGCTTAAAGCAATAATTAATACGATGTCCTGGACATTTAGAATAGGTACAAGTAAAGACTGGTTAACAGGTTGATTGGATATGTACGGTAATGTCTGACCTTTAGATGGAACATTGGAATTTCTGAATTGTCCCATAGTTGAGCTGGATGGCTGTGAATTTTGTGTTTTCGATGAACTAGAAAAATTAGGTTGGTTAGAAAGTTGTCTAGGATTCGTAAGATAACAAGTAGACGCTGTATGACCTAATTTGAAACATAACTGACATTTTACTTGTTGCTTCGAAGAACTGAAAGAATTTGTTTTTTGTCTGTGAAGTTGAAATGCTAATTCTTCCTCACAGGCTTTAGCTACAGATTCTTTTAAGCTTGGAAATCGACATGCTTTCACTACTAATTTTAAGTGAGTGTGGAGACCTTCTTGGAAAGCTCGTAAAGCGGTTTTAGAATTAATGCTTTTAATAACTTTCGCCGCGTCAATACCTTCAGCACTGATGCAAGCTTCGTTTAATTTAGACACAATTTCCTGAACGCGACGGGCATATTTCCTGACAGTTTCATTGCGCTTTTGAGAAATATTAACGAGCTTAATTTGCAAGTGTTCACATTAATATAGCTCTGAGAATTCGTTTTGTAAATCTGATTTCAGGTCGTCCCAAGAGGTATATTTATTGTACCTAAAAGTTTGCTCGAACGCTAAATCTAAAAGTTTTGATTTTAATAAGTCTAGAAAAGAATTAACATCCTTTTCTGCGGCACTTTCATAAACTGAATCACAACAAGCAATAAAGTGTTGCAATTTAGTAGAATCACCGTCAAAAGAAGGGATTAATTTTATTGCTACTTCTAGTTTAAATGGCATGGTTGTTGATTGTTTGTGAAATTTAAATAATTTAAATGGTGTAGTTGTTTGAGATATTTTACACGTTTGGCTTGGAACTTCACTAACACTAGGATTGAATACCTTTTCGGTTATCTGTTCTATTATATTTGCAATATCTTCACGAAAACCTCGTGTTAACACTGGTCGCGATGTTGTCTTTATATGATTGAAATTTTACATAATTATGGGTAGGACTATAACACGCGAATGCAAACAATTAAATTATAATTTGAAATACTAATCTTTACATAAAATTTTTTCTTGTTTTTATTTTTTTTTTTATAGATGTGGTATCCTAACTCAGCGTTGTCCAATTTTGGCAATATAAAATGATGATCAGCTAACTGTAGAATTGTTGACACTGTTTTAGTTGCTCTGATTACTATAGATCCGCTTATCTTCTTTTGTGATGAATCAATATTAATTTAGTTGACTCTTAAAATTTATCAGCTTCCCACAATGTATACTCGTATGGAACAGTTAAACTGTTGAGCGCATGATATATTTCGATGGCAACTCATAGGCGCTATTATTTAAGTACAGCTATTTTATTATTTTTAGATTCATAAGTAATGGTATGGTAAAAATGGTTATGATTTGGTGCCAAATTGCAAAAAATTCTGGTTATCTTATAAAATTAAATCAGTTTTCTTTATGGAACTGTGTGTAGTATTGTTTTATTCGAATTGTTTGAAAACTTTTAGGTAAAGCTTCGCTATCACTTTGCACCAACAAAATTTGTTTTATTTTGGTATAGAATCCGTTAGCATTTTCCGACCGTGGGATCCCACCGCTGTCTCCAATTTGTTATACGCGTACGATATTGAAGCGCCCACTTTCCCATTCCAATAAAACACTCCACGACTTATTAGATTTATTTAATGAAAATATTGGCACAATCACAACAATTTTTCAATACAATTGACAGTACACCATAAAAAGTTTTATAATTTGAAACAATTTTTGAAAAATACTCTAATTTTTCTGTAAAACCTAAATTAAAATAAGTATAGTTTGCACCAAAATGCCCAATTGCGGAAACCTCCAAACGCTCATAAGCTTCAAGAAAATAGCTGTTGATTAGAAGAATTCATCAGAAAACTAGAAATCGAAGTTAATAAAGATTGAACCTAAGTACCTGCATAATATGTGTATTTATGTATGTATTACCAGAAGGAGCTATGTCACTGGGATATATACTGCTTGGCTTATACGCAGCATTTTTGTAACTGTCAACTATCTATATGTTGTTTACGCATTTTTGTAGACAGACGCCTTTTTACGAATGAGCTCATGCTCAAAAAAAGGGTCCCCAAATTTTAGTAATCAAATAAATAAATAAATAAATAAAATAAGTAAATAAGTTATCTGAATATCTGCCGATTTATGCAAAAAGGTTAGGGAAAATTGGGTCCAGTGCATTCACTCGTACAATCGTTTCCGTTGAGATTTAGATAATGTTGTGTCCCACAATTAATGGTATCTAAACATCAGCTCAATAGTTTATACACAAGTTTTTTATTTTACAATAAATTAGAGTTTTTTTATTAGGAATTAGTATTAAAATAACCCTGTTATCGTTCTTCATCCCTCGAAAATTGTTTCACGCAATTATTCGGCATTTCGAGATGATTTAATGCAGATGAGAGTAACTAGGCCATTGTGAATTTATCTACAGTAGTGTCACTGGAACTAAATATCTTAGACTTGGGCCCGGAATTATCCTAACATCTTGTGTTTCATTAAATTGCCAATAACGGTATTCAATTTTAAATTTAAACAATTTTGTTTATAAACCCATTTTTGGTAGTGTTCCAGTCGTACTTGCTGCCGATTTTGTCAAACTAAATTCAGGTATATGACCTTGATTAGCAGATTTAAGCACACCAACCATTGCTGATTAAGTGTTTAGTATTCACGAGGGTGTCGAAATCATTCCGGATTATATATTGCAAGATACTGACATTTGTTGGCATTCGATTATGCTGCGACTGTGAACAACATTCTGTCAAGGTTCATTTATAATTTTTAAAGCTCGAAAGCATTTTTCTAATGACCATCCATTAATGTTTATGTCCAATAAGCTAACTAATTGTAAACACAATTCCAGCAAAACAATTTCAGGAGCAGGTCCAAATACTTTAAAATATGTCGAAAGTCTGAGATCTCTTTGTTGGATAATTCTTAATTGATCAGCTGGCTCTTGACAAGGTAACCAACACAATTTTCACAATCGGACGTTTAATGATTTCGTTGGCGGTATTCAATGAAGCGACTCGAACTAATTTGTATTTGCCTTCATGGACTTTGATGATTCGACCTAATCTCCATTGATTAGGTGGTAATCGTTCATCTTTTATTATAACCAATTTTCCAATACCGATATTTTCCATAACTTGATTCCATTTTAGTCTAGTTTATAATCTTGTTAAGTATTCTTTATGCCAAACGTTCCAAATATCATGTATGATTTTCTGTATTTGATGCCAACGATTGACTGGCGATAAATTAGAGCGTCTCCTCTGATGAAATGTTCTGAAGTTAATGCGGTAATATCATCGAATCGATCGCTGAATGGAAACAATGGGCTTGAATTTAGACACGATTCGATACGACAAATTATTGTGACCATTTCTTCGAAGGTAAGTGTGGAATTTGGTATATGATTCGTTTCAAGTGATACTTTACCGATTTGACTCCGGCTTCCCAAAGATCACCGATATGTGGTGAAAAAGCTGGAATAAATTGCCATTGTATCACTTGTGGTATAAGATCTGGCATAATTTCATTTTCGAATAGTTTCTTAGTAGTACTTTCATTTACTTTCAGTTGATTGTTTGCTCCGATGAAATTTATGCCACAATCGCTGTACATATCTCGACAAAATCCACGACGAGCAAAGAATCGTTATAATGCTGCTAAGAACGCTGACCTAATGAGATCACTCACTGGCTCTAAATGCATGGCCATCCTTTATACGGCTTGTTTACACGGCCTTTTGAGACTCAAAAGTTAATCAGACCGGCGTATTCAACACGGGATTCACTTTGAAACACTCAACAGAAGTTTTCAATTGTAAACCGACGATCCGTCATGCTTGTAATATCCAATAAGTTTTGCGAATTTGATGCAGGGTAAGTTGTATACCTCCGTGCAGACAGTTTCGGTGACAGTGATCGATTAGTAGTTTCGTGAAGTGATGCCATGATGGAATGATGACAGTATGCCCTCATGATCGATGAATGGATTCTGACCACTTAGTTGGCTTTCGTTAGTTATTAAGCGTTTGTTACTAAGCGCTGCAATTGTAGACAGAACCGTACGTTTCGTGTGATTTTAGTTTCTAGATCGAAATTATTTTATAGTGAAATTCATCATTTAAAGGGTGCCAATACATACCGCGTGCTTTAATCGAGTCATTTTGTCCGACTAAGAAATCTGATTTGTTCTCGCGATACTCTAGTGGAATTGAAAATAGAGTGCTTCGTTCTTAATTCAAAACCGGCGGATTGTAGACATTGTATTATTGATTTTAGATATTGCGTATTTCGAAATAAAATCCGCTGATATTGAATGTGTTGAGGATACATGTAGATTCTGCGGTACATCTTCTCAATGTCGCTTGTAAACACATACTTGAAGAAACGACAGCTGATAAATCTAATTGAAGCGCTTGACGTTTTCGCTGAAGCGTCAAATACGACACGAAATTTGGTGGTGAAACTAGTAGCCTTAAAGCAACACTGAAATGAAGTGACGTTATTCTTGATGGTTTTGTAATCCGACTCGAGAGATGTTTCCAATTCTAATTGTCCTAGTTCGAGATATTCGTTGATGATTGCAGAATATTGTGAATGGAAGGATGGATCTCGATGGAAACGCCTTTCTAATTGTTAAAAAAGATCATAAGCCATTATGTATAATGAACCGATGACTGCTTTCGAATCGTACTGTGACTTGAGTGGTAACTGGATCAAATATTTTCTATTACATTGACGCTTGTGAGTTTTCTGAAAGAACTCTTCACACCAATTATCTTCCTTGGAGAATGTTTTTTCGTTTCGGATCTCTTCTATTTCCCAAAACTTGCGTAGAAGTGAATCAATTTCGATTTGAGAATTAAATCTGGAAACATTGATGGTCGAAGAATTAGTTTGAATAATCTCATCTGACAATATCCATCACAACTCAGTATATTGCGCTATAGGAGTACCAATTTTCCCGCGGCATATACCTGGCCGTAGGATTGAAGCGTGTACTTCGGCCCCTAGGAGCACATCGATATGGCTTGGTTGTGAAAAATGTGGATCCGCTAAAGGTAATTTTTGAATATGGTCCCGATCTGATGGCAATTGAAATTAATGCTATGCTTTGATTAGTTTGAGAGCTACAAATGCCATTAACCTGAGTGCGAATGGATGTCTTGGGTAAGCCTAAACATTGAGCAGCTGCTTGAATCATTAAGGTGGCTTGTAATCCTTGATCGACTAAAGCACGGAATGGAATGAGTTGACCATCAAGAATATGGATGATCGCAGTAGCTAATAATATTTGACGGCTTCGATTTGTTGAATTCGTAGCGTGATTACAAATTGTAATTTTCGTCGTAGGGTTAGACGCGAATGATGATGTAGGATTTCACAAAATGAAGCAATGTATGGTGGCGACCACCACATGTAGCACAATTCCTTTAGCTGGGACAATTTGGCAATAAGTGATTGAATCCAAGGCAATTGAAACCATGCTTAAATGTTTCGATTAATTCTTTGCTTTCTTGACGGATAGTTTGAGAAACGACGGACATTTCCGTAAAATGTGTGGTTCTCGGCAATGCGTGGACACTGTACTGATATTGAATTGGATACATGGAATGTATTTGGTTTCCTATTCTGTGAATTGGGATTTGTTTTAATAAATCTCTATGAAAAATGATTCATTCGGATTGGATGATGGTTTCTTGGCATCACTTGTGTGACTCAATGGAAGATAGGCTAGTCGGATTTCTATTGCGTTCTCCAAATCACTCAAAGGATTGAAGGCAGATTTTTCTACAATAAATGGCATCGAACTACAAGCAACTTAAATACACACCACATTAAAAATAGTAGCAGTACAACCAAGCGTCACCTAATGTTTGACGCATCAACAAAATCAACCGCAGGTGTTCTTAAACCAGAATTTTTAGATAGGGCCAAACGTGCAATTAATGTTATTCTAAATACTTACTCATCAGTTCCGACAACATACATACGTACTGGTGGGCGACACGGTTTATTAATAACTAATCCAGCTATAAAATGTCTTACGATCCGTAATGAGTGGAGATGTCTTTGACGAAGCAAGTTCCGGAAAATAATTACATAAATTAAACTTCCTATTCAGACCGGAAAATGATATTTTTCTATACCAGGTCGTCATCTTCGTTATCGCTTGTGCTGAAGGCTTGCTTAAGTACAGCATAAGTTTCAACATAATTTTTTCCACAATAAAAACCGCTTCTGCCTACTTTATTTTTTTCACCAAGGAAAATAACGAGTGAGATTTTGTAGGATATGCCTCTAATGTACTTTGAACAGAAAAGTCGTTTCGAAAAAGCCGACTTCCTGCCTAGTGACCTTTTTTAAAATGCTGTAGCTTCTAAAATGTGAGAAGGGCGAAATAAACAAGAAAAGAACGAGATTTTATTCGTTAGGATGCTTTTACAAGATTTTACATAAATGTAAGTGTGTATGGCTTTTTATTAGTTAGCCGTCGCTTGTAGTACGGAAACTAGTTCGCTTAGTCTATGATTTTGAGTTAAAAAAGGCGATGGGTAAATATATAATCAAATAAGCCGGGCATTGCAGAGTTCCACGTCATATTCAACTTTCATTCTCAATACGTGGTATTTAGGTTCAAGTCGCCGAACGAGTACCTTGTGTAGTTTTCGTTCTTTAATGTGTCGAGCAGTGGTAGCGATATCTCCCGATATCTCCGTGACGGGTCATATCCCATTTCGAATCCAGTAATGGTTGTTAACACCACACAAACATGCAAACTGACCGCGAACGGAATTCTTCTCGAACTCCTTGGTCAGCCGTTCGTACGTTTTATTTTTTAATATTAGTTAACATATTTTCTGAAACGTATACTGTTAAAGTTAGCCGAAAGTTGCCAGCCGAAAGTGAAAAGTCGATAATGCAGATTGTGTTAGCCCAGCCTAAAGTAAAAAAGAAATGGAAATGCAGATGGCCTAATTACAGCCAAAAGCTTCCAGCCGAAAGTAAAGAGTCGATAATGCAGATTATGAAATTTATATTCCACTCGAAAATAAAAAATTTAGTAGTTATCAGCCGAAAGTAAATAGAATAAATGGATTTAAATAAAAAATTTTATAAATAGTTTTACGTCTAAAACTTTGCTTCGTAGAAAATATCGGAAAATCAGGCGAATATACAAAATTAGAATAAAATTAGCCTCTAGTCTAGAGTGTATATCTGAAGTTAAATCGTTTTTATGTGATTTGTCAATAGCTATCGAAATCTCGGAAAATTTTTAAAAGTTTCCAGCCGAAAGTAAGAAATGGATGAATAAAATCAGCCTGTAGAGTGTAATGTCTAGAGATGGATTACATTGATTTGACTTGTCATTAGCTATCGCAGGAAAAAATTCAGTTCAAGATACCCGTGGGAAATCTCGGAAAATTCGATTTCCCAAAAATTATTAGAAAATTTGTATAAAATCAGCCTCTATAGTGTTATGTCTGGAGATGGATTGCATTGATGTGATTTGTCAATAGCTATCGCAGGAAAAAAATTTGTACTGAATTTTTTGCCTACGATAGCTATTAACAAATCACATGAATGCAATCCATCTCTAGACATAACACTCTAAAGGTTGATTTTATACAAAATTTCTAATATTTTTTATAAAATCGAATTTTCCGAGATTTCCCACGGGAAACTTGAACTAAATTTTTTTCCTGCAATAGCTATTGACAAATCACATCAATACAATCCATCTCCAGACATAACAATCTAGAGGCTGATTTTATTTAAATTTTCGAATAATTTTTGGAAAATCGAATTTTCCGAGATTTCACACGGGTATCTTGAACTGAATTTTTTCCTGCGATAGCTAATGACAAGTCAAATCAATGTAATCCATCTGTAGACATTACACTCTACAGGCTGATTTTATTCATCCATTTCTTACTTTCGGCTGGAAACTTTTAAAAATTTTCCGAGATTTCCCACGGGAAACTTGAACTTAATTTTTTTCCTGCGATAGCTATGGACAAATAACATCAATGCAATCCATCTCCAGGTATAACACTCTAGAAGTTGATTTTATACAAATTTTGTAACAATTTTTGGAAAATCGAATTTTCCGAGATTTCCTACGGGAAATTTGAACATAATTTTTTTCCTGCGATAGCTATTGAGTAATCACATCAATTGAACCAATCTCCTGGAATTACACTCTAGAGGCTGATTTTATTTAAATATTCGAATAATTTTTGGAAAAACAAATTTTCCGAGATTTCCCACGGGTATCTTGAACTGAATTTTTTCCTGCGATAGCTAATGACAAGTCAAATCAATGCAATCCAACTCTAGACATAACACTCTACAAGCTAATTTTATTCATCAATTTCTTATTTTCGGCTGGAAACTTTTTTGAATTTTCCGAGATTTCCCAAGGGAAACTTAAACTGCATTTTTTTTCATGCGATAGCTATGAAAAAGTAACATCAATGCAATCCATCTCCAGACATACCACTCTAGAGGCTGATTTTATAAAAATTTTCTAATATTTTTTGGAAAATCGAATTTTCCAAGATTTCCCACGGGAAACTTGAACTGAATTTTTTTCCTGCGATAGCTATTGAGTAATCACATCAATTGAACACATCTCCAGACATAACTGAATTGAACACATCTCCAGACAGAGGCTGATTTTATACAAATTTTGAAATAATTTTTGGAAAATCGAATTTTTCGAGTTTTTTCTCGGGAAATTTGAACTGAATTTTTTTCCTGCGATAGCTAATGACAAGTCAAATCAATGCAATCCATCTCTAGTCATAACACTCTAGAGGCTGATTTTATTCATCTATTTCTTACTTTCGGCTGGAAACTTTTTTGAATTTTCCGAGATTTCCCACGGGAAACTTGAACTGACAATCCATCTCCAGACATAACACTCTAGAGGCTGATTTTATACAAATTTTCTAATAATTTTTGGAAAATCGAATTTTCCGAGATTTCCCACGGGTAACTTGAACTGCTTGAGCTATTGACAAATCACATCAATTAAATCCATTTCGAGACATAACACTCTAGAGGCTGATTTTATACACATTTTCTAATAATTTTAGGAAAATCGAATTTTCCGAGATTTCCCACGTGAAACTTGAACTGAATTTGTTTTCCTGCGATAGATATTGACAAGTCACATCAATGCAATCCATCTCCAAACATAACAATCTAGAGGCTGATTTATTTTCGGCTGGAATGTCAATAACATAATCTACATTATCGACTATTTACTTTCGGCTGGAAACTTTCGGCTAACTTTAACAGGGTCTGAAACCTTTAGACAGCTCTTCAAGCTCCATTTACAAATCGTTTGTAACAGTAAAAGTGACTTTGTTATAAATACCGTTTTATTTCAGATTAACACATTACCCAATTGCCTCTTTAAACAGAAAATTAAAACATAAAAAACAACCGACAAATTCCAGAAATATTCATATAATAAAGTGGGTAACAATTTCATTTATTCAATCCCATAAAAGCTCTAATACAAAACCATAACAAAAAATAAAAATTGTTCCTCGAGGGATTTTGTTTGTTGTGTTGTTTTTTTTTTCGAAGCTAAATTGTTATTGACATAAAAACCTAAACATCAAAAATAACTGACCAAATATATGCCGTGAATATATTTGTAAAACAAACAAACATTTGTATCCCATCGTACGACCCTTTATACAATTAAGAGCCAACAAAAAAAAAAAAAAAAAAAAAGACAAAAAGGATATAACTCTTCACATTATCCTTATTCAAATTTTTATTCCATTTTAAGTTGGCCACAAACAAATATTTTATTTGAAATAAAATAAAAAATCTTGACATAACATTCCTTTTTTGTGTGTGAGTGTGTTTATGCGTACGCTATACGTGTTATTATTTTGACGGTTTAATTTTATTGTCTTTCCTAATATTGGATCGACCAAAAAGCTTTTGACATAAATAATAACATTACATCGTGCGTATATGGTGAAAGTGATCTTTCTTCTACTCCCTCTTCGAATGGAACACACATCTCTTATATTGATTAAGCAATTTTCTTGACAATTTCAAGTTCGTTTTAGTGTATAAAAGTTTAAATTAAATTTATCGTCTTACATTTAAAATAATCTCTCTGTCTGTGTATTTGTATAAGCCGTACTACATAGACTATGTTTAATACGGCAGTAACAACAATGTTGCTGCCACCACCGATCCAGGAAGGAAGACATAAGAGAATCTTCAAATAATTTTTATTTTTTCGTTGTGTATTTTTTACGTATACGTTTTATTTTTTTGGTGGGGTGGAGGTTTTTATTACGTATGAGAGTTTTACCCCTTTTGTGTGTCATTTTCAAAGAAACTTTTTTTTCTAGACTTTCCTTATTCGTACCGTACGTACGCTCTATAAAAACAGAAACCTAAATATGTTGATGTATGTATGTTGACTTTGCTTACTGTTTAACTTCTACTATTTTCAAGATTTTATTTTTATTTTTGTGGGTGCTTTAAATAGATGTGAGCTATATATAATATGTGTTTAAATACATACGTATATGGACGTATAAGTCATGCATTTCATACAATATGTTACCCCAAGGATTTTAATTTTATATGCTCGTATATTTGTATATCCGTACATATATCATGATTATAATGCGAATTATATTTTATGAGTTTGTGTCCCAAATAAAATGTTAGATTATATTTAGTTTTCTTTTGTTTTCTTCTAGCTAGATATTAGACACTTCTATATTATTTAAGTTTTTAGGATTTCTTTTCCGTTTATGGTTTATAGTTTTGCCTAGTGTGTCGTTTTGAGTCATTTTGTTTGAGATTACCACTCGGCATCTTAGGGAGTATGTTTTTATAAAGGACATTCCATTATCCAAATTTACTTTAACGTCAACCAATTTATCTGTTTTTTCAAAACAAATACTTAAGGTGAATCCTAAAATAAAATGAAAATTCACAAAGAATCTGCAAAAGACAAAATTATAATAAATTCGATTTGCAAAATCTATTCTTTGCCTTTAAATATTAAAAAATAAATTTGTTTTGTGCAATCTAAATTTCATTATTATAATTGACATATAATTATTATTTTTGTTTATTATGATCAGGTACCAATCATTAAGATCAAAAGTATAAAATTATAGTATATGCACCAACATTACTATAGCAATTGAGAATTATTAAAATGTTAGATTTATTTATTTATCCAAGAGAAAAGTCTGAAATTGACATAAAAATATGTTCAGGTTGGAGCATAATGTTGCTTCATTCTACGTTTAAAGCTGTCTTTGAACTGATGGTCGATTTGATTAAAACTGTTCGACTTCATGTTTACCGGTTAATTGTCACCATAGTTTGTTCTGTGTTTAATTAGATGAAGGAACTTGTGATCCGGGATTGGATGATGGAACAAATGAACACTTTCAAAGCTCGAATATTTGCTAATGTAGTCATGTGATTGACAACCAGTAGCATATAATAATAATTGCATCATTTGCTTCTTTTGGTCGTAATATGTTCGTCTTTTCATGTTGTATACCATATTGTTACGTTTTTGCCTTTTCAATCAAGGTTCGTATTACTGGATTGTGAATAAAATAAAATAAATTCCATTTATCACCAACGAATTTATTTATGTCACACAAAAATTAAAACAACACCATTTATTAACGATAATTCACAAAATCACTTTAAATAATTTTCACACAATTCTACTGTACACTTATAAATTTTATTTCCACTACAACACTTTTTAAATACCTTTCTAATTCCTTTTAATCTTTATACTATCGCTTACCAAATACCAATAATTAATTTGGACATCGTTCGCCTTTTTATCTACACAAACCAAACTTCTAGAAAGCTCATGACTTTTCCAGTTAGAATAGTGTAGAAACATTTAGAACAGTTTTATCATGGAAAATTCCATTTTCGTACAGTAAAACATCGAGCTATTAATTTAACTTATTCTATTAGACCATAGGTGTCACCGTACAAACACAATTTCGTGACGGTGACACCTAGTGTGTAATAGAATAAGCTAAAATTAATAGCTCAATGTTAAACTGTTCTAAATAGAATTTTCCATGATAAAATTGTTCTACACTATTCTAACTAGAAAAATCATGAGCTTTCTAGAAGTTTGGTTTGTGTATATAAAAAGGCGAACGAAGTTGAATTGGATTAGTAATATTTGGTAAGCGATAGAGTAAAAATTAAAAAGGACTTAAAAAGTGAATTAAAAAGTGTTTTTGTGGAAATAAAAATTTTAAGTGAACAGTAAAATTTAAGAATAATTTATATAAAGTGATTTTATGAATTTTTATTGATAAACTATGTTGTAATAAATTCTGTGAAAAAATAAATTCCTTGGAGATAAATTAAACTGATTTTGTATTATTCACAATCCAGTCATACGAACCTTATTTGACAAGGCAAAAACGTAACAATATTGTGACGGCAACACCTAGTGTGTAATAGAATAACTTTAATTAATAGTTAAATGTCTAACTGTACTAAATGGAATTTTCCATGATAAAACAGTTCTAAATATTTCTACACTATTAGTACTGGAAAGTCACGAGCTTTCTAGAAGTCTTCAGTCAATCTTCGAAACATATTAAAATCATATAATTAAAAAGTAATTAAAAAGTGATTTAAAAACTGTTGTAGTGCGAAAGAAAAATTATAAGTGAACAGTAAAATTTGAGAAAAATTTATATAAAGTGATTTTGTGAATTATCGTTTGTAAGTATTGTGTTTATAATTTTTGTGTGACATAAATAGATTCGTTGGGGATAAATTAAATTGATTTTGTTTCATTCACAATCCAGTGATACGAACCTTAATTGACAAGGAAAAAACGTAACACTATTGTGACGGTGACACCTAGTGGGTAATAGAAGAAGTTAAATTAATAGCTCAATGTTTAACTGTACTAAAATGGAATTTTCCATGATTAACTTTGTTACGTAATGTTTCTACGCTGTTCTAACTGGAAAAGTCATGAGCTTCCTAGAAGTTTGGTTTGTGTATATAAAAAGCCGAACGATGTCGAATTGAATTAGTAATACATATTTGTAAAGCGATAGTGTAAAGATTAAAAGGAATTAGAAAGTGATTTAAAAAGTGTTTTTGTGCGAAATAAAAAGTAAAAGTGATTAGTAAAATTTGAGAATAATTTATATAAAGTGATTTTGTGAATTTTTATTAATAAACTGTGTTGTAATAATTCTTGTGTTAACTAAATAAATTCGTTGGTGATAAATTAAATTGATTTTGTATTATTCACAATCCAGTGATACGAATCTTGATTGACAAGGCAAAAACGTAACAATATTGTACTATAACAGGGTAAACTTTCTGATGAAACAATAAACTCTTACACTTGTTGATGTTGTGACTGAGAAGGTTAGACTCTTACCATTTCGCCAGATTATCGATGTCTTCTTGTAGCTTATCGGCATCGCCGAAGTTTTCTACTGTTTTGAAGATTTTTAGATCACCTGCAAACATTAATATTTTAGAATATTGTATTACTTCAGTACTGTCATTGATAAAAGTTATAAAGATCCAAGGACCAATATGAAAGCCTTGTAGTACCCCTGAAGTAACTTGAATTAATTCTAATCTTCTATTACTAAGCTCAAAAAACTGAATGCCGTTACTCAAATATGATTTAAACAACGCAACAAGCTGTTTAGGAAAACCGAATCTATTTAACTGTTCCAACGTTTTACAATGACTGATGGAGTCAAAGGCTTTGACAAAGTCAATAACACTACATCAACTTGCTTATGCTATTCAATTTCTTTAATGGTGTTGCCGGTAAATTCAGTAGGGTTTGTTGATATTGATCTTTTGGGTATAAAACCATGTGACACTGGTTACTCTGGTTACTTTCCATTTCTTTGGAAATACTGCTAGTTTTAATGATTGATTAAAAAGAAGGCACAGAGGAATTGCTAACTGAAGCTGGAGTTCGATCACAAGATTTAGGTTCCTTGAATTTCATACAAACTCGGTAACCATTAGACGGTTTTCTTTAGAAAAAAATATTTAGGATCGTTTCTTATTTTTTCCTTAATACGGTTAATGTAACTCTTATATTTTATCTCAAAGTTTCTTTCAAAATTTTGATTACACGCAGTGAATTTCTCTATTCTTTCCATAGAACAGATTTTAAGATTTTCTTTGTAAGCTTTGTTTTTCTTGTTCTTAAGATTGTTAATTTTATCGTCGTGCCATGGTGATATCTATTCAATTCAGCCACAGCAATAGGAACAAATCTTTCAATGCCCTCAACTAGAATTTTGTAAAATTTCTCAACATTAACATCTGTGTTGCTGCTGATAAGTTCATTTTCCCAGCTAATCTGCACAAGATAAAATAAAGGTTTATTGTGTCGGCGTTTTCTAAAGTTGTAATACGGCTTGCTGTTTAGATAATTATCAATAGCATTGTTGCCTTTGCTTTAATAAATTATTTCTAGGGCTTTGTGGTTAATATCAATTACAACTAATTGTGTTGGTGATTTATATCGAAAATGGTATCGATGTACAGACACTATATTTCAGAACTCACGTTCAAAGGCAAAGTTCCATCCATGACCAGCTCAGAGTTGGAAAACTAAAATTCCATTATAGTGTCGCAGCAGACGGTGTAAGACGGTATCGATGAGCCAGGTGGACTATATGCATTTTAACACATAATTGATCGATGGACGGGTTTGATATTTCAACTAACTAAAATAATGCATCAACTGCTATGAATACTCTTCCATCAGATTATTTAGTACTTGTTAGCGGTGAACGATCACATCTATAAACTACATATTGGCTAGGACAGAAACGCACAGAGCGTTTTTAACACAACATTTTGAAATTGAGCTGCTTTCGAAGACATTTTATTTACATTTTGGAAATAAAATGACTGATTCCTAATGCTTGGTGGTTTGGCCATTGTTGTATTCTTCTTTTAATCGGATATTTCCAAAATATGTGCTGGGTTCTGATTGGTATTGGAATCAGATTTAACTATGACATGAAGGAGGTTAATTTGTTTTGCAGTTAATGCAATTCGTACCAAAGAGTTCAGTTGGTCCCCTTCAATTGGTGAATAGTAGTTAAATTTGTGTGTGTGTGTGTGTGTGTGTGTGTGTGTGTGTGTGTGTGTGTGTGTGTGTGTGTGTGTGTGTGTGTGTATGTGTGTGTGTGTGTGTGTGTGTGTGTGTGTGTCTGTGTGTGTGTGTGTGTGTGTGTGTGTGTGTGTGTGTGAGTGTGTGTGTGTGTGTGTGTGTGTGTGTGTGTGTGTGTGTGTGTGTGTGTGTGTGTGTGTATGTGTGTGTGTGTGTCTGGTTAATGCCACTATAGCACGTAGTAAGCTATCGAAAAGTTTATTTTCTTTCTCAGACAGTCGGACGCAGATAACGCTAGCAGAAATTAAGCCTTGAGCCTCATGAGTAGTTAGGATTATACTTGAATTAGGTAATTTTTGAAACTTAATTGCCTCTTATCGTATTTTGTGAAAATTAATTACAATGTATTTATCATAACTGGAATATCGGAAATCAACTGGCATTTGTTAAAACTGACTGATCTCCTATTGTTATTAGTGGAATACATAGAAATATGGTATATTGCGTCTATAAGTTGCACTTAGTGCTAAGAAATTTAGAACGTGTGAGCATATAGACGTAATTAAGCCGGTCGATATACGGCGCAGTAGTCCTGCATGTACCATCATGTACTCGTCGATATAAACCGTGTTTTACTATATTTCTTAAATCGATTTAACAAGTAAGAAGCGATCGTGCGGTAATTGATTTTGATATCTTCAAAGTTTTTACCAGCTTCCTCACATTGGAATGCCACTTTAGTTTTTATGTCGTTAATGCCACGCTTCGCAGAACTGAGGACGATACCTTTTCCAATTATATGTGAATTTAAGATCCGGGTTGATTTACGGCAGCCTAGCACTCCTTTTGAATAGATATATAATTTCAGGTTTATTTGTATCTGCTGATAGCGTAAGCTGATGTAATCTTTCACCTATTTTCTGGTCCAGCATTAACTCAGAGTTCTTTTCGGAATCAAATCATACCAACGCATTTCCATCGAATCCAAATTGGTGATCAGAAATAGGTCCTTCTATGTACATATGCTTAACTATGACTATCATAAACATAGACTTTAATTGATGATAGGGAACTCACAGAAAACTCGTGAAGATGTTGGAGAATTTTATAAAGTGAAGAATTTCCTTTATTGAACTCCGATAGTAATGATCAGATACTTCTTCAGAATAGTAACTCGGTGCTGTAGGAAGCTGTGTGGTGTTAGATATACTGCACTATGTTTCTACACTATGATTACTATTCGGTAGTGGCATATCAATAATCCATCTAGATGATAAAGCCCGTTAAAGCCCCCAGACATTTGAAGACGTTATCCCACTGAGATGACGGAGTGTTTGGTAGAACAATTTTTGTATAACAATTTTTTGTATATAAATGCATTCTAAATTCGAGAAACATTTTAAATAAAAAATTTGTGGAAATACTGCGAATATGTACAGTGAATAAATACAGTGAACAAAACTTTTGTAAAATACGGCGAGTAAATACAGTAAATAAAACAGTAATCAAACCAAAAACAAACTGTGATTTTATTTAACGAATATACCGGAACTAATTGGAACAGAGAAAAGCTGGATTCGAAACTTATTGATCTGCAACTTTATTTTAGATATGAGAACTTGGACCTGTGCCTCCTTTTTGGGCATAGAGAATACCCACGAACACGAGGTAAATATCATTTATACACTATAATACATGAGCCTTAGGTATCTGGGTTTCGGAAAAGGCGAATTTCGTCTTACAAACGCATTGTACAGAAACTTCAGACCGGGCTCATTGAAGACACTTTGTTCGCACTGGGAGCTGGTACTATCGGATCGTGTAGTTGGATGTTAATTAAATTAAACCACGTCCGAATTTCTGTTTAATTATACAAGTAATTTTATTATTGATAATATTTGTTATGTCGATTGAATTTTACAAAAATGAAAAACAAATTTTAAATTAGAGACCATCACCATATGCACCAGTTGAGAAGCGAGATGTGAAAAAAAAAATTTTGAAAAGGCTTTTGGAAAGGTTTTTTCTTAACAAATGATTGTTTATGCTAGCGATCCTGAGATGGCACCAAAAATCAGTTGAATGGAAATTGAAATGTTGGGATTATTTCACGGAGAATCTGCATTGGTATTGTGGTGGTTAACGAGTGAATGTAATCTGAAATCAATAAAATGAATGAAATCCACAAATGAGTTGACCTTCCAATTCATGAAAAAAAATTTACAAATTAATTCTTTTGTAGTTTGTATTTCTTATTTATTTATTTTTTTTTTAAATTTTTTTTTTTCTGTAAGATTTTATAGATATAGTTTTTTCTTTCACATTATTAATATCAGACTGACAGACTGACAGACTGATAGATTGACATACTGACGGGATGACAGACTGACAGACTAACAGGGACTAACAAACTGACAATCAGACATACATCATTTCGAAACCCATTTTCTCAAACTCAGCGAACCTCAAAACAGATAAATGTCCAATAATTTCAAGGTCAAAAATTTTCATTTTTACTATATTCAATTTAACTAACTCAAAAATTCTGTTTGTAGTCTCCTATTTGGTATTTTGTTTTTTGTAAAAATCTGGGGTTCTTTGAAGACATTATTTAATGGTTTTCGTTCTACTTTTTGGTTAATAACAGCTACAGGAGCCATATTAATTGTTTGTTTTATATGTAATTGTACTCATGTACAAGTTTAACGAGTATATCCAATGATTTATGAGATCCATTAAACCTAAACGTACTCCACATTTTTTTTTTTAATTTTTTTTTTTTTTTTTTTCAAAGTACGAATAACGCATACCTCCTGATACGAGGAATCATTATCCGATTGTGCAATTTCGACAAACAATTCAACAACTCCCGTTCCTTTATTATACAGTTTTATAAGATTGTGGAATAGTAATTCGTTTGGATTCTTTGGCAGATTAACGGGTGATTTATTTTTTTTTATATCAGTTTCGGCATACGAAGTTCTACCAATCAAAACTATACGTTTGGGAAAGTTCCTTTTTGAAATATGACTTCCTGCCAAGTCCTTTTTCCTTTTTTTCGCCAAAGGAGCTGCGACCTATTCCAAACATTAGAACATCATTTTGGCATATTGTTGTAGTAATTCCATTTGCATGCGTTTATTTCCCCTGGTTGCGCCAAAATTTTTTTTCCTAAGCACAATAAAACATAAATCTAAACAAATTCATACATTTTTTGAATTACCTGTTTTGCTTACCAAGGTGGTGGAGTGAAAAATCTCCTGCATGATCGCTACCAGCACTGTCAGCATCTTTGTATTATCATCATCTGGTGGGAATAATACGACTTCAAGACTTTCGGCAGTCCCTGTTTTAGTTTTCTAGAGTTCTTCTTCATCCAATTCGTTCATATAACGAACAGAGCATTTTGAGAAATTTTCATTTTTTTTAATTTTTTGGAAACATTTTATATTAAGTATAGTTTTTTGTAAACCCTATACCTTTTAAGATATTTGCAAAATACATTTTCTGTACCAAGGGAGTGGCAACTTCCGATTAGCCGATTTGTAGTAAAATTCACTGGGACCTCCCAATTTATTAAAACAGCTAAAATCTGAAGTTTCAGTTCGATTGGTTAAACCTTCTCGGCTGTAGAGAGGACACAGACTGACAGAAAGACACCATTTCGAAACCCACTTTTTCTGACTCACTTAACCTCAAAACAGAGAGGATACAGACTGACAGACAGACACCATTTCGAAACCCACTTTTTCGGACTCACGGGACCTCAAAACAGATAAATCTCTAAAAATCTTAAGGTCCAAAATTTTCAAAATTACTATACTTTAATTTACTTACGTAAAAAAAGTAAAAAATCAACACATTTTAATTTTGTCATTTTAAACTGACACTGGGAACAATGGTAGTAAACACAACATTATATGAAAATGAATACGATTCTTTCCACTCTCAGACAAAACTGACACAGTATTTTAACTAAACTTTTCAGTAGATTTAATCACATTATTAATAGAAAATTATATAAATCACTAAAAAATTTGATTATCTGTGCATACACAAAATTAAATTAAAACACAAATTTATTAAGTAAATTTTTGTTTTAATTTAATTTTGTGCATAGATAAATTAAAAATAAATGAAAAACGTACTTACCCCTTTCCATTTTGATGCTTGTTTTTCAATGACAGTATTTTCCTCAAATGTCTTCGTTCAAAAATATTTTTGGTCTACAATATATGACAGCGTTTCGATGTGAGCCTAAACTTACATCAGATACCAATGGGTTAAACCTTTCAACAATATATGTATGTATTTAATACACTCTGCACAGGAAGCATAATGAATAACGAATAGCATAAGAATTCGTTTCTCGAATATGACGTTTTCAAAATTTCTCTGACAAAATTTAAAATTAAATCGCAACGTTTACGACATTACGATCTCCTTCATGATTTCTCTACCAAAATTAGATCACGACGTTTATAACAAGATTTTTCCTGAATTTAATTAAATTCCGCATTTATCGAATATAACATTTTGACTCTCCGTCGAGATTTTACAACGAAAACAACCACAATTCCTTTGCCAAATTTTTATTGGCCCTCTGTCTATTTCATTTTCAAAGTCGAAAAGTTGGTGTGGTCTTTAGCAAGTTTTGTATGGGCTCCCCTGGTTGGAAATAGTAGGCGTGGTCTTAAGAATGTTTTTATTGACTGCCTCGTTTTGACTGTCCGCCAAGATTTATGCCAAAAAAATGTGGTGTAGGCGTTAGATTACCCCTGAAAAACTGGTCAGGATTTAACAGGTATTCAATTTTACCTGTGCCAAAAATGACTTGACCCTAATTGTATGCTACATACGTTTCAAAACGAAAACGGTACACCAACTTTTACCCTGAAACTAAACTTAAAATGAGTAAATGATTCAGTGACACCCCACTTTTATCTTGAATGTGCCCTATGGAGGTGTGGAAACGATTACATTACATTTTTACCATAAATGTATGCTATATATGTGCAACCGAGTACGTCACATATCACTATTACTCTGAATGTAGACCATAAATCCGTTTAAACCCTTACCGAACGTTTTGACTCTATGCCAAACTGCAACAACTAGTGTTTTGAATCTCCGCCAACAACAATAATATCTTCATAACTTTGTCAAGTTTTTTTTGGCCCACTGTCAATTTTTTTTTTTTTCAAAGTCAAAGAGTAGTTGTGGTCTTTACCAATATTTTTGTTGGCTCTCCTGGTTGCAAGAAAGTAGGCGTGATCTTTAGCAAGTTTTTATTGACTCTCTGCCAAGATTTATGCAAAAAAATGTGCTATATACTACTGACTGTATGCTACACATGTTTCAAAACGATTACATAACCCCCACTTTGACCCTGAATGTATGCTATAAATCTGTAAACGATTTCGTCAACCCTCAATTTTACACTGATTGTAAGCTATAAATGTGTGTAAACGATTACTGAACGTTTTGACTCTCTGCCAAACTAAAACAACTACAATATCTCATTCCTGAATACAATTAAATTGCAACATTTCTTGAATATTAATGTTTTGACTCTCCGAAAAACTTGTACAACGACAACAACCACAACAACAATATCTTTATAATTACTGTGCTAAGTATTTTTTTTTTTGGTTCTCTGTGCATTTTGTTTCAAAGTCAAAAAGTAGGTGTGGTCTTTAGCAAGTTTATTATTGGCTCTTCTGAATATAAATTTTGGTCCCAAATTTCCTCACTGCCTCATGAGAATTTTGTATACGTACAAGGAGTATAAGATACGTTTTGTTATTGTGTTCTGTCATTTTCGTTGTTTGTATTAGTGTATCGTTTTGTGACGGTAAGTATCAAAAATAAGCCAATCGGTTGAAATCAGTTGAAATCGAGAAAATTTTTTGATGCTTATGCTCACGTGTGAGAATATTTCACTTGCTATGAAGCAGGAGAATTAACAATACATACCGTGTTGTTCGTTGTAAATATTTTTTGAATATTCTACTTTTAGTAAAGTTCTATTATTGTATAATAAAAATATGTATTTCTTTAGTTTTAACTTAACATGTTTGTTTATTAATTTTTTAGATTTCGTGTTGCAAAAGCAGATTAATTTTTTATTAAAAACTTAATTAAATCAATCAAATAGTGTGCAAGTACAGCTTACATTATGTAAAGGTTACTAAAAAATACTTACACTGAAATACATTCAAAATACATAATGTAAACTGTACTCTCACAATACTTGACTGATTTAATTCATTTTAACATTAAAGCCATCAAAAAATTCTGTTGAAAATTTGATAAATTTAAACAAATCGAGAGTAATCGCAATTTGTTTTAACAAGCTGTATTTGAAATTGATAATGATGTTTTACGAAACCTTTTTTACGTACAGCGTCACATACATATGTATGTACCTATTATTAAAACTCTTTTTTCTTATTCCTTTATTTTCTGTTTATCTTGCTAACTACTACATGCATTTTATACATTTTTCCAATGCCATATGGAACGTAAACAAAATCATATGGGATTTTCAAACTCATTATTTTACATCGTCTTTATTATCAATTTAAACGAAGTTTTGTTTTATAAATATAAATAATTTGAAATTAAATATATCGAATTGCAGGTTGTACACAATTTTAATTGAAATTAATAAAATTTTAATACACAATTTTGCATTTTAGTCAATTGATTTTTTTTTCAAACATCGTCATCTTCGTGTCCCTTTAAAAATTTCATTCGTATACGAAACCCTAATCTCAACAAAGAACACAAAATAACTATACGAAAAACTAAAAAGAGCATGAAGAGCATGAATAGTTAAAGAGCATTCGAACACACACACAATAACTAATACCATTACGATCCGGTAATTCTCGCCTCACCGACTCATGAGACGACCAAAATTTATGTCCTGGACAGCGATTTTGGTCGCAATTTGAGGATTGAGTTGAGTATTACCGGAAGGCAAAAGTATTGGTAAATTGTATTGGTGTACAAAGAATAGAGAAAAACAGAGAATAAACATTTGAAATATAAAAAAAAATTCAGTGTCATCTCATGCGTACGAAAGGTTGTACATATTTTTATTTCCAGTAATTTTTTCCAAAATTTAAAACTAATAAAATTGTTACTTGAATAATGATTCAAAGATAAATAAATATTAATTAAAAAAGGCAAATAAATCAGAAAAATATTTTTAAACTATAATTTTATTAATAATTTTAAGTTAGAAAAATTACACGACGTACATACTCCCTTTCCTACGCTTGGATCATCACTAAAAGTTAAAATCACTAATTCACTTCTTATATTTTTCACATTATCCCTCTTATCCGATGTTAAACAAAAAAACCTTATGCCATGTTATATTAAACAAAAAACTAAAAAATACGCACATTTGACAGTGTCTAATGGGCGTTTTTTTAAGTTTTTTGTTTAACATGATGCAAATAAGAGAGATAAAATGACACGAAAAAGAGGGATATAAAATATAATGTGGAAAAAATAAGAAGTAAATTAGTTATTTTGGCTTAGTGTTAATTCAAGCACAGGAAAGGGTGGATGTATGTCGTGTGATTTTTCATCATTTTAAATTATTAATAAAATTATAGTTTATCAATATTTATCTGAGTTATTTTCCATTTTTAGTTAATATTTATTTATCTTTAAATCATTATTTAGTTAACAATTTTATTAGTTTTAAATTTTGCAGAAAATTACTGGAAATAAAAATATGTACAACATTCCTTTCGTGCGCATGAGATAACACTGAAATGTTTTTTTTTTGCTTTTCAAATGTTTATTCTCACATAACTCAAAAAAAAAAAAAAAAAGTTAAAATATTATGAGTGTGGTCGGTCGACGAAGAATGTAAAAATTAAAAACCATTTATTTATGCTGCTTTTTGTTTTTTATATTGAAGATCACCACGAGCAATTGATTGCGTATATTGTTTTGGATTTTTGGTAACGAAGTAAAATGAATGTCTCGTTTACAACAACAATAGATAGAAAAACATGAATTCCTCATGTTAAAAGGTAGGGAAAAATAACTCAAGGCGAGCGGAAGCAACAAAAAAGTTGAACCGATTTCACCCGCTTAGCTTATTTTTGATACTTACCATCATGAGAAAACACACTAATACAATAAAAATATTTGACGGCACACAATAGCAAAATGTATATTATACGCCGTGTACATATACAAAATTCTCAATTCTCAATCCTCATTTTGCGACCAAAATCGATACCCAGTTGGAAAAAAGTCGGCGTGGTCTTTATCAAGTTTTTTATTGGCTTCCTCGATTTTACTATCCACTAAGATTTATGCCAAAAAATGTGGCCAAACATAAGCGGGTATTAAATTTTCCCGTGATTGTTGTCCAAAAATGACATAACCCTGAAAGTATGCTATATACGTGCAAACGATTACGTGACACCTTACTTTTACTCTGAATGTATCCTATCAATGTGTGTCAAACGATTACAAAACCGTTTGACTTTGTGCCAAACTATCTTGAATATCCCGTTTTGACTCTCCGCCAAGATTTTATGACCACAACAATATCTTCATGATTAATTTGCCAAGATTTTTTTTGGCTCATTGTCAAGTGGCCTTTATGAAGTTTTTTGTTGGCTCTCTTGGTTGGCAAAAAGTAGGCGTGCTCTTTATTAGGTTTTTTATTAACTCTCCGCCAAGATTTATGCAAAAAATGTGGTTTAAGCGTAAAGTTACCCCTGAATGTAGGTTAAACATTCATAGGTACGCAATTATACCAATGAATGTTGGCCAAAAAGACTTGACCCTGAATGTGTCTATATTTTTGGAAACGATTACGTCACAACCCATTTTTACCAAGTTTTGAAAGTATGCTATAAATGTGTAAACGATTACGTCCACCCCTCTTTTACCCTGAATGCATGCTATAAATGTGTGAAAACGATTACCAGGCGTTTTGACTCTTTGACAAACTACAACAACTACTCTCTGACAACAACCTTGATTTTTGTTTTGGTTTTTTACCAATTTTTTATTTAATGTCAAAAAGTAGGTGTGATCTTTCAAAGTTTATTTTGGCTCTCTGTTTATTTTTCAAGATCAAAAAAGTAGACGTCGTCTTCTTCATTAAAGTCAGCTGACGAAGCCCAAAGGTAAATTTTTTAAGCAAAGGTGAATGACATTTAAGTAGATCAACTGAAGTAGCCCGACTATTACATACTTCATAGTATAAATACATATAGTACTACCATCATAGAAAAAAATATTTAATCGGTGAAATTCCAGATGTCGCGTCGATCGCATATAAAGTTAATATACAAACTTTGGCCATCGCCTAAATGTTTGTATGGTTAATTCAACATACAACAGAAATTCGAATTGTTCACGTGTAGTTTTATCCTACTCTAACACTTAGTAACGAATAAACATATGTTCATAGCCGACTACACATCCTTTTAAATACACATTTTAATTGTGTATTTTTGTTGTACGTACTACTCAAACATAATTTTTTTTATTTTTTAAATACTGAAGGTCGTTGCCTAAAACTGACCAAAATGGCAATAAAAATCAATTTGTCATTTTTTAATTTCAAGTCAATTTTTTATTTTATTTAAAATTTTCACTAATTATTTTTATTTTTATATTTTAATAAATAATTGAATATGTAGATATGTAATTTCTATTGAGCAAAAAATTGTTTAGGAATGAGAAAAGATAATTTTTATTTTTGCGGTTCACACGGTCATTGACCTTTTGTATTTTGTTTTGGTAGCATAAACATTTTAAGTAAATACAATGAAATCCATTTCAAAATAACAAAAAAAAGTTAAATATTAGTAGAATTTTAGTTTTCGTTTTCTTCTAAATTGAAAAATTTTATTTTGATGCCTTTTCGGTTGCTTGAGTTCATCATTTTTTTTGCTTTAAGCTAAGACGTATAAATTCAGCAATTATATATTTGGTAATACGAGCAGTGTCCGCATCACTTAATCGATGTGGATATTTCCCGTGAATAAACTTCGTAAAAAGTTTGTCAAGAATATTTTCTTCGCAACCCATATTTTGAATATTTTTTTTAAATGTATTTAATATGTTTTCGATGAATTCTTCGAATTCGACGGAGGACACAAATTTCCATATGCATGCAGCTGATTTCGTATTTTCAGTTACATGGGTCTTTATTTTTAAAGAGCGTAATTTTTTCGTTCTTAATTATTTGTATATATTGTATATGTATATAACCGCAAATATTGAGCAATTGTTACAATTAAACTGTTTAGTAACTTTGTTACTGAAAAACCCTGTTAAATATACTGGAGAGCAGATTTACATTGTCAACTTGCAGTACTAATAATAATTTAACATCTAGGAACAAAACATATGTTAGCTTCCTTTAGCTGTTGCATACATTTTTTTGTACCTTTTCTTGTATTATATTCCTTATATAACTATTGTAGTGTTTTTTTATTTGCTCCGGATAGCTGCTATCGAGAGCCGTCATTTTTATACGTCTAAATTTAAATTTGACGCGCTATTTATTGGTAAACTAAACTTATTTAACATCAAACTATCATTTTTAATTCAATTGTTTACCAAAATCTTCATATAAAAAATATTTGGCTCTACCTATTTATACGGAGCGCTATCGGGAGCCAATTTTTATATGATATCTCTCGATAGCAGCTATCCGGAGCGAATAAAAAAACGCGACTTATTTAAATTAATTTAAGTTTTTCAAAAATATCGGGGCAAATGTGCTTACGAGTGAGGTCATGTAAAACTCTCACTGATCCATGCTCCATAGAATAAAGTGTTTGTAGTATCTGCCACAATATTGTCTTTTCGCAGTCGTTGGTTAATATGTTATCAGAATATAAACAATTCTGAACACTTTTAAAAAGGTGAGGGATGTCGTAAAAACAAAATATTTTTCGTGGACCAAACCTCGCCCATGGCTCCCTAAACTTGAAAATGCTTTTCTGTTTGTACTACCTTGACCATATTTGATACCAACTATTTGCAAACCGGTTTTGTGAACTTTGTTGACAACTGTTTCTGTTCCGTTGGTCGCCTTTTGGTGAACCCATGTAATAACCGACTACTTGTTTCCAATTGCGGTTGAGTGCACGTAGCATAAATACAAATGCTTTGTCGGAAATCAAATTGCCCCTTCCAAGTCCACCAAGGTCCTGGTATCCATGGATTAGGTCATCTGCTGTATTATATTCCAATCCTTTTTTTATTGATATTTTATCCATCACAGAATGCAACGTTGGTCTATTTCAATCATGCCGTCACATTTATTTTTTAAAAGGCTAATTATATTCTTGGATACTCCACTTTCAAATCTTGTTAGCGAATGCCAACGCAAAATAGTCGATATTCCTAAGTAAAAAAAATATATGACTGAGTATTAAGTATACTATAATTTGGTTTTCATTTTAATATAACGTATGGTTACTGTAGTAGGTTGCGAAACGGCAGATTTTTCATAACTAGATCAGAAATTAAGAATATATACAGTGTAATACCACAATAAAACCTATAAAAGTAAAATTTAAATTGATGAAATTCATGAATTGAATATAAATAAAATCGAATGAAATAAAAATCTTTGCACCTACCGCATCAAAAATTTATTTATTTTTTTTTATTTATTTCTTACATTTCGACACAAAATCGCTCATTCTTAATTTTTCTTAATTGACAGATCTAATTTAACGAAGGTTTGTTAAATTTCTTAAGTGACGTCAATTTTTCGCTAGGCGAGAATACAGAAATGCTATCTACCGCATTTTTAAGTTTTGTTAATTCTTAATTAGTTTATAATTTTTCGCTGGTTACCACTTAATAAACTTAAAAATTAAGAATTAACAAAACTTAAAAATGGGGTAGATAGCATTTCTGTATTCTCGCCCAGCGAAAAATAACGTCACTTAACAAATTTAACGAAGCTTCGTAATTTTGCATCCAAACTTAAGGAATATGTAAATGGCTTTTTAGTTTTATTTATTTATTTAAATTTTATTTCTCTAGGCTTAACGGAGGCATCAATTTATTTGTTAATTTGAAAAAATTTGTCTAGTGTATTTTTTCCTAAAAGGTAAAAAATGTCAACATTTTGTGATTGGCGAATTATGTAGCCCCATTTTGCTTTGCACATAAACAATAACAATTTGTAGTTTAATAGTTTTTTATTTTATGCCACAGTAAAATAGTTTAAAATATTCAAGTTTATTTTATTAGAAGTAAAGAAAGTTTGGTTTGAAAACAAATATCGAAAAATAATGGTTCCACTAAAATTCTTAAGTTTATAATTTTTTGTCGTGACGATTTTGTCAGGTTCTTTTGCTTTGAAATTACCAAGTTACCGTTGGTAGATTTCAAGTATGCGGCATTAAGGCAAAAATTGAACATTGTTCAATTTTGTACACAGAACGTTTTTTTGCCTTTCACGCAAAAATACATGATCTTAAAAAAGTAACAGCTATTTCAACAAATCAGCATGGAAACACGTTGCACGTATCACTGCCTTATTTCACAACTGGTGATGAAATATTCACCAGTTTGTGTCTACTTGATTTAAAACAAAAAAAAAAACCAAAAATTAAATTAATTTGGAATTTTACGACTTTAAGACTTTTTTGCCAAAATTCAATAATTTACTGTTTTTTTTACAAAAATTAGAAAAAATCTTTGTAACGAAACGTTATGAATAATCATTTTGTGTAACTTGTGTGATTTTCGAAATAAGCGAAGCGAGCAATATCCCACTCGTTACACAAAATGAAGTATTTCCTATCTGGTTGCACAGCTATATAAATAAAAATAAAAAATTAATTTTAAATTAATAAAATAAAATAGCTACTTATGTGAAATATTACAAATCATATTTTTAAAATTTGGTATACAAATCCTTATTCTTAAAAAAGCAGGTGATTTAAAATAAAATCCTAGAAATTACTTTTGCTCTGTTTGTGTCCATGTCGAATTTTTTTTGTGGAATATTTGTTTAAACACAAACGTTTTCACTTCTGGCCGTTCTTCAAGTAAGTTGCTAATAAAATCTTTTACCACAATATCCAAGGATGCGAGCTTCATTTTAGGCGGAGTGTTTAAAAGGAACCTCGACTTTTTTTTTCAGTTGCTTATTTTCTTGATTGGTTTCGGTCCTCCTTCGGTGATGTGGACTGAGGAACTGAGAGGGCGATATAGGACACGCTAAATGAACTTGTGGAATATCATAATTCTTTAGATACGTTTTTGGGGGCCCTGCTTCATATTTTAGTTTGAGTGGTGGCGAGTCAGCCCTACTCAGAGTACTGGCTCAACCTCAGAATACTCTGTGTTAAAAGTAATGGTTGGCGGCAAAGGTTTTTTTGAAATAGGAGTTGTATAAAGTTTTAGATTTATTAATCTTTGACAAGCAACGTCGATGCAATTGTCTTTACATTTACAAACAAAACTATTAAATATTTTATTTAGCGCCGTTCTTTTCAAAACTTTTGTATACCCAGTTATTTTAATCTCACTGACACAGAAGTGTTTTTCACAAAATGTAATATATAGTATTTTGAACACTCTTGGAGTTTATCCCACACACAACCATGCTTCAACCAAACTTTACAGCGATTGCCCTGTGGCACAATAAAAAATGTTCTTGTGGCATTGGTGCCGTTTTTGTTTAAATAAGTTTTATAAACACACACTATTTTAATATTAATAATTTAAAAATGTAAATAAAATTAATACATACGAAACTAGTTTCAAAATACCTTTAGAGAAATACTTCAAATTATAGCGACAACTTGTTTTGGTTTGTTTTACACGAACATTAATTTAGGCCGTGCCTGAATACCTTGTTAAATATTATACTCATCCAAATTATTACAGTCGTTCCCTATGATACATTTTGACAGATCCATGTGAAATATTTTATTACTGAATGTGATTTGAATATTTTATTAGCAACAGCAATCAACAAGAGCGAGAATATATTATTTTTTACAATATTAAATAAAATATAATTTGGGTATTAACAATAATATAATTTGATATTAACAGCTCCCACCATTCTATGCCTTGTCCCACTTTTAAGCCACAAAAAGCCATGAGCTGTAACTAACGTTGCCATCCATGCGTTTTGCGTGGTAAAAAATCTGTGATTTCGTGAAACGAATCCCCAGAAATCCTTACGTATTTATTCGTTTCCTCATCATTACAGGATAATATTTACCAATAATCGGGTTGTGGAACCGCGGAGTATAATGTAGTCGTATTTTTTATTATTATTTTTAATTTGATTTTATTAAAAAAAGTAGGCGAGAAAATTATCACGTACAAATTAGGCTGTGTTTCAATCGGATAAAAAGTTACATTTGTTAACTGTGGTGAAAAATATTAAATTTTCCTTATTTTTTAATCGATTTGGTGTTCTAAATGGAACTGGTTAAAATTCTAACGTGTACGTTTTTTATTTTTATTTTGCGTAGAGAAAAGTAAAATACAAGCTAGAAATTTTTAACTGGTCCGTGAATAAATTGTCAAAAATTTAACTTTTTAACTTTTTATGCGGATTTTTATTCGTTTGAAACACAGCCTTATTATTAAATTCGGGCAGTAAAAATAACAAATGTCTGCGAAGGGGAAAATTTCTCAAGTAAATGTCACAAATTAATATTTATTACGGTATTATCACAGTATTCGGGCACGGCCTAGGTAAGAATATTAAAATAATACTAGACATTTTTGATTTTGATTTTTAGTTTTACTTTTTATACCAATACTGAAACAAGAGCTAAGTAGGTCAAAACCTGGGGCCCTATTCTCGAATTCCACATCCATTTTCCACATGTGGACATCTGTCAAAATTCATAAAAATTGAATTTTTTTGGTACTAAGGGAATATTTCCGAATGGGTATAAGCAGGTGGAAGAAATTCTCCAAAAAGAAAAATGTTCATGCCCCATGTGTTTTGTATACGAATTAAAATTTTAGAACGTTTTGATGAATTTTGACAGATGTCCGCATGTGGAAAATGGATGTGGAATTCGAGAATAAGGCCCCCGCACAAGTTTTTTTACAAACCGTCTATAAAAACTAGTTTTCACATCAAATGTTTTTCTCTTTCCATCATAAGGGAAATAAATGCTTTGGTCCCTTGTTCTCTCTAAAGATGAACTAACACGAAAAATCTAACATCAGCTGATTTTGTTTACAAATATTATTGTGTAGAGTTGATATTCATGGTTTTATTAGGATTTTTCATACTAGTGATGTGCTAAATCGATCTTTTTTGTTCTGTTTTGTTTATTTTCTCATAGGTTTTTTAACAAAAAAGATCGATCCAGCCCATCACCATTTCATACAAATAGAAATTAAAAAAAAGAAAACAAAATTATGTTTTGTCTATGGTTTTTATGGGGGATTTGATATTGTACATATTTAATCAAATAGCACTGCCAAGAATTTTCATCAACATTAAAATTTACCATCAGTGCAAAAATAAAAATTTTTATAAATAATATTGTTTTAGTGTTGGTTGAACCGAAACGAAATAAACAAATATCTATGGATATGTCTATATTTTACACACTTAACTATTCAATGAACGGTTAGAAAAATATGATGACATTTGGGCGTATTAATTCGAACATATATTTGGGCGGATTTATATACAAAAATATTTTCAAAAATCGAAAACGATATCAGTATCTCCATCTAACACTTCACCGATGAAGCTTGCATGGAAGTACTATATGTATTTATACTATGCATACTTTTTCGATTTGTAATAATCTTGCATCGGCCTTTTTCCAAAGTTCACTTAGTTAAGCATATGGTTGCTCTTGAAAGGAATTCGTACCACACATCGCTGGTAATAATATCACTCCACTCTTTTCTGAAACAATTTCGCAACCTTGTCCTCTTCCTGTGTGTAATTTCGTTTCGCAGGGTTGGTTCGTTTTATTCGAATAATCTCATGTTCCCCGAATTGTTGAGAGAGTCCGACAGCTGACTGCAAGATCGCAGGTTATTTTGAGGATGGAAATTCAACATTGACAAATTCAAATTACATACGGACGAGTTGTAATGATTAAGACGATTTATTGAACTTAGTTTGAGAAACTCATATTTCTTGTCGAATAATTCGAATTTTTACAATCCAAAAGCTTTATAAACTTTTAATCAATAATAGAATTTGGATATTTTAAATTCTAGAATCTACTAATTGTATATTTAAAAATTTGCAGCAAAAACTGTGTTATCTTTGGAATCCTCCTTCTGGAAATAAGAATCTCAAACAATTTTACCAATTTTTAAATGCATCTCTAAAATACAGCTGGTCCTACGACCATTTTAATGTTTTTTTAGAATTAATATGAAGAGGTATTTTTCCATATTCAAGATTTATTTATTAATTAAGCTATATTGCGTTTCTAGGCTGAACGACCATCAAGCACACACTAATTCTGTGATATACCTCCTTCCACCATAGCGATTTTTTTTCGATATTTTTATTGCTAATATACAAAGTAAACAGTTATTTAAGGGTTAAAGTTCTAACCACATTCATTTTTTGAACAACCCGGAAAAAGCTCTGAGATAAAAATCTTATAGGAGCAACCAAATAAAAGTAGCAACAACTACAAAAATCATGTAAAATTTGTAATTTTACAGATGAAATAGTTTTTTTATATCCCCTTATGTGTGCCAAAGAGATATAACGAAGGATTTGTTATCATGTTGGGGAGGTTCATAATTTCCCCGTTTACATACATATGCATATAAAATAGTGTCATGATACATATGTATGTGTATATGTATATTAAAAAATAAAATTATAGAGATATACACCAACTAAGAAAAATATCTAAGTCAAATATTTTAACACTCTAAAGACACAATTTTTAAAGATTTTCCATTTTCTTCCTACAAATATGTGTATGCGTATATGTATAACGAAATTATGAAAATATATAAATTTATGTCTTATTAATAATAAATGTGTTTTTTTGTTTTTAAGTATATGACGAAGAAAAATAACACATTCGGAGGAGCTTTGAAGGAGATTTGTATACGAGTACATTGTAAATACAATTTTTTGCTTAATTTATTTTTGTTTGGGAGTTTGGTACTCGAACTATACAGGGTTATAGTACGATACATAGTAGTATAATTTAGAATTTTAGGTTAGTATACGAAGTATGTAATAGAGGGTGGGTGTTCAAATATAATGATTTTTATTACACTTAAGGATACTTTACTGTTGTTTTGACTTATATACCAGTATATATATAGCTGTGTAACCATTTCTTGTTAGTTAATTGGTATATTAAATTATATGAAAGTTATGTTGAATTAATGATATTAATAAGATTTTTTTTTGTTTCTTCGTTGTTATTGTTAATTTTGTTATGGAAATAAGAATTATGTTTGTCAGATTATAGTGGTTTTTGAATGAATCTTTTTTTATTTACTATTTATATAAGTATAATAATGTCGTAGATTAAACGCAGGCAAGCTTTATTAAATCTGTATACAGTTATGTGAACTTTAATTAATTTAGGATTTTAATAAATTTAAAATAAAACAGACAAAAAGTTATAATTATGACTAAGTATGCATGCTTGTTCGTAAATTTGGTTAGAGTCAGAATAAATAGATTCGTCATGTAGGGTAGAATTAGTTTTTATCATGTGCGTTTGTAATCCACATCGATTTTAAAGTAACATTAGTATGTGTATGATTAATAAGGATAAGTTTATGAAAACTCTGGTAAAATTTATCGGAAACCAAACGTGATGTTGGATTAGAAAATATTGTTTGTAAATAGTATTTGTTTATTTCGTAACATAGAGCCATGCTTGCACATACACTTTTCAATGTACAAGCTCATCCACAATAGTGGGCGAATTTATCGCGAATTTTTATATCAACACAACTTTGCATATCTTTCATATAATTTGTACAATAAAACCATAGACTATTATACTGTAATTATTATATATGTAGACGCCTCAATAACTATAAAAAAGAGATGGTTCGATATCTCATTGCGGATTCTATATCATTTTTGGTGATATATAAACATGGATTTGCCTACACCTTACGGGTATATCATTATAATTTTTTATTTTGTTACAGCACTGTGCAAAAAAAATGGGTCAAACATATTTTATTACAAATTGGGGTTTTGGTTGCAAAAATTAAAAAACATTTGAAAGCAATTGGCTTATTGTTTAATTTTAGATACATTTATGATCCAATTTTTTTATTTTTTTAAAAAAAGTATTACCTGCAAATTAGGGGCGGGGGGATTGAACATTTTTTTTTTTTTTCCTTTATTTTATATTACAACTGATTTACAAATCATTTAGTAATTTATTTTTCTAAAATGAAAATTCACATTTGACGGGCAGTAGCCCAATGGTTACTCCCATTTGAATTTACATAGTAATTATTTTTCTCTATCCTAATTAAATACAACAGCCCAATTCCAAAGGTTTCTGCCTTTGAAGTCTTCTTACTGCATTGGTGGTATCCAACAAACTTCGATGTCTGCATTTTGGTGCCGAAATATCCCCAGGGATAGCCCAGGTTCCTTCCCCATTTTTAATAGGCGGCACATGCATTTTGGTTCTTTTTAATCCCTTTGTTGCTTTCCAAAGAGAGTAATCCAAGGAGCAATCAGTATCTTTATGTTCGGTGAGACCATTTAAGTACTTGTTAATAGTTTCGTTCTTTTTTTTTTATAAGTTGTTATAGTTTATTGCATAGAAAATTGAGGATTTTTTTGTTTTCCGGGGCGCGTGTCCTTTGCCAGGTCTTTCTTGCCTTCCGTTTCTCTCTAACTAATTCCCTGACCTCAATAGGATAATTTTGATTCCTACGGGATTCGGTGTGACTAGCAAAGAACTTTTCCATGCTGCTTGTTGAATAGTACTGTTAAATACCTCTAGTTCGTCTTTCAACTGTACCGGTGTTTTAATCGGCACTCGTAGATTTATTTGAATTTCAATTAGTTCTTGGAATAGGTCCCAGTTAGATCTATTATTTGTTAATTTAGGCAGGTTATCCTTATTAATTATCATTGTGCTTAGAGTCATAATAAGAGGTGTATGATCGGAGTATATCCCTTCGCTGTTTTCGATGCACATGTAATCCTCGAAGATCCCTTTCGTTACATAGAAATCAATGAGATCTGGTATTTTATTTATATCAGCAGGCCGGTATGTTGGTTTACCTCCAGAGTGAAACTCGCAGTTATTTATTCGTCCGGCTTCGAATAGCTCATTTCCTTTATGGGTTGTAAGTCTTGATCCCCAATAGGTGTTTTTTGCATTAAAGTCACCACCAATAATAAAATTGGATCCTAGTGATCTAAAGAGTCTATTATAATCTTCTTTGTTTAGATTACAGCGTGGAGGGCAGTAAATAGAGGAAATAATGGATTTATTATTATTGTTTGTTTCAACTTTTATGGTTTTAACTTGCATATTTTCTTCTTCTGTACTAGGTTCTTCATAGTGTTTGAGATTCTTTTTCACTATTACTGTTGATCCTCCTCTGGGTTTTCCTCCTGGGTGAACAGCATGGTAACATTCATAATCACGTATTTTAATAAATGATGTTTTTGTCAAATGGCTCTCCGATATAAGGTATATATCTATTTTTATAAATTTAGAAAAATGTCTAGCTCTGGAACATGTTGCGCTAGTCCGTTCGCGTTCCAGGTAACAATTCTTATTGTTCTGCTCATTTTAGTATATGAGGGCTGTTGCCTCGTTCAAGGTTTGATGCATATCTAGACGCTTATATAAAGCTTCTAGACCACGTTCTTGCCGCTAGCCGTACATATATGGCTTCTATGCTTCGACAAATCCTTTTAAAAGGGTTATCATTCATAGCATTAGATGATTTCTGTACAATTTTTGAATAACTTTTCCGCTCTGTACCTATACCTGGTGGTTTTGGCTCCGCTTGGGTTTTAGTTGGTTTCTCTTCTCTGGTAACCCTAGGGTTTTAAGGAAACTATTGCATTTTGTTTCTTAGTCTTTGAAGTTCTTTGGCTAATTCACAGCCTCTATAATTTGCAGGATGATGCCCTTTACAGTTTATACATTTTGCAGGGGTGCTTCTACTTTCTGTACACTCTTTCGCGTTGTGTTTTCCAGCATATTTTACGCATCTTGGCTCCCGTCTACAATATTTTTGCTTGTGATTGAAACCTTGGCATTTTTTGCATTGAGGTATTAGCCTCGTGTTTTTCTTAAGCGGTTCTATTTTTACCCTCATATTAAGAATTGATTTGATGTTGAAGATGTTTTCAACTTTCTCCTTTTTGTTAAACGTAAGCATGAAGAGTGGAAGCCCCCTTTGGGGGGTAAGGGGCGCCGGTTTAGATGGTCTTAATATACTAGCCTAAATGCCAACCTCACCTGCACGTGGTACTTCCTGCTAAATTAGCAGCATTACTGTTCGATTCCGTAGCTACGTATAAAATTATTATAATCTGTTAACACCATAAATAAATACACAAAACAAATTTTATTTTATATAAACAAGCTTATATTTTTATTATTGGTTACCATTTTGACGACAGCACCAAATATGTTGGGCAACCAACACAACGAGCGATGTGTTGTCACTGCAGAGAATGAGAGCAGACTGGTTTAATTTATTTATTTTGTTTTGTGTTTGTTTGCGTACTTATTATGTAATGTATATGAAGCGGTGGCAACGGTGAGCGGCGTGGAAACGTCGTGGTGGTGATTGGGTGAGCTTAAACGCCAATCTATGTAATTGATACAATATAGTGGAGAACGAATGAGTGAGCCGCTGCAGGACCCCCCCGCAAGTGATTTCCCGTTCCTGGGAAACATGGTTGGTTTCGGATTGTCTGTGTTCAGATCAGCTGAACATGGAGCTGGTTGGCCGCTTTGCCGTGCGACATTTTGCACAAGCCATTTGAATGTAACAAAATAAAATGAACTTTTATTGAAGCTAAAAAAAAAAAATAACGAAGAGAAAAGAAAATGATGGTAAAAAATGTACATGAATAAAAAATACAAAAACTGAGGCGATGGCGTTGTTGTGGTGGTTGAATATTGATGTGCCGATGCTGGAGCTGCTTTTGTCATCTCTGTATTCGTAACTCTCTATTGTTGGTGTTGCTGCCCATGAAGACGGCTATATGATGTAAGTTGAAATGGCTGTGACAATGTTCGTGTTGCCGCTGCATGGCTTGTTGGTGTGCATGATATCTCGTGCGTCATGCACCTGTGTGGCAGCTGCGCGCTGCAGATAATGCGTTGCCGCTGTTCACGTTCCCCCTGCTGCTAGTGTTGCTAATGCCGGTGATGTTGCTCAAGCTGCTGTTGTTACATTTGCTGTCCGTGCTAATGATGAATGGTGGTAGGGATGTTTTATGTTGGCTAGTGTAATAATGAGACGATGATAGGTGCGAACTCCATGTTGGTGTAGGTGATGTGCTATGGCTCCGTGTAAATGTGTGTATGTGCGCACGCAAGTTTGTCAGCATGACACGTTATTGTAGTGTGGTGTGACTCCTTGTGTGTGGTAGTTTTTTTACATACAAATAAAAAAAATAAAATAAATATTAGCGTGTGAAGAGGTTTTTTTATTTTAAATCCTTAAAAAAAATCAAGTATATACCGTTTACCCGGTACGGGATCGTACCAGGTGTACACAATTTCTTTTTTTACATAAAAAACCTACATACCTATTCCACTCCATAAAAACGGACGTTGGTGGTCACCAATGTTGCATCTCATAGATAAAGAAATAACTACACACACACATACATTAATTTATTTTATTTTATTAAAAATTAATTTTATAAACATTTATTGAAATCTATTTAATTAATGTTGAACATTTTACGAATTATTTTCCCCCACCATATGTCACCGCATTAAAGATCGAGAGATTTTGTTTTGTGTTTGTTGGCATTGTATGTCATTCGTAAGTTCGTCGTGCTGTGATTGAGCACGAAAGTGGAAATCGACCCAAAGCACAAGAGCTATTTATTATGTAATGTATGTGAAGCGATGGCAACGTATGTATAGTTTTGAAAATGCCTAAACTAAATAAAAACGTGTCAGGAATTGATCTGTAGTGATGCCAATTCAAACAAATCAACCAGAATTATATACAATAATACTTTTATATTAATAATTAATATTATTAATTACAAATCAAAATTATATTCATTATTTCGCATCAATCATTAAAATACTAAACTCTTAAAAGGAATTTTGCATTTCTTATTTTATCTCTAATGTTATGATTAAATAATTAATAAAACAAAACATAAAACCCATTTAACTCACACATAACTCTATATACATATATCTAAAAAGTAATTAAGCTTAAAAATGTTACATATGTGAACGTAAGTATAAAAAGCTTTTCCTTTTGACATTACTTATTTATTGTATCCTTACATAAGAACTATCCTTATTATTATTATTATTAAATAATTATTTATTCTATTTGATAAAAAATATAAATAAAAATTGTCTCTATTCATAAATCTGTAACACCGTTCCATATCAGAAGTAGGAATATATTGTGTATGGCATAAAAAAGGTATACAATTTTTATTATTCCCCAATCTCATCAATTTTATTTTAATACATTATACAGATGGCATTTATACAAGTTCTAATCTTAATTCTAATGAAGATTTCAAGATTTTTTTTTTTTTTGTTGTTTGTTTTCCGAAATTACTAAAATAAACATAACACTAGGACCCTTTTTCCTATTATTTTTATTTACAAAGAAAATGTCATTAAAATTTTAAAGGTATTACATATTTATTGGGGCTGAATAGGTTGGCATTATGTATAACGTACCTATATCATATAAAAAACATATTTTGAATAATTTTTTTTTTTTTTTTCGTTCAAAACAGAAATAATTTTCCAATCATTTTTATGGTTTTTTTTGTACCTTAATTATTTTTTATGGATTACCAGAATATAAAAGTTATCTTTGAGGGTTTATTTTTAAGATAAGACCAAATTCAATAATACATATAATTTCATCGGTAATATTCAGAATTTGTTATGTAGTAGGCTTAAACTTAATTAAATGGGTTTCAATTCTGGGATATCTAAATCTTCCTGAGATTGATCCTAAAATAAGAAAATAATTTTAAAATATAATTTAAGTAATGCACTTACATAACTATATACAATTTAAATCTGTCGCTGATTGAAAAAAATACAAAATATGGTGATCCACCGTTCCCACTAACATAAAAATATGTCTTATTTTAAGGCTTCAATTTTATGAAACGGAAATAAACGATTACTCCAAGGCCTTAACTTTCATAAATATTTCTTTAATTATTGAAATATATTCAATAAATACAATAAATTGTTTTCAAAACAACAATTTTTCCTCAAGACGTTCCTTTATCCACCACGCCAGAAACCACAGTATTAATCGTTCACTCATGGTTTAATTTGGTGAAGGGCTAACCCCAATTTGGTATTAAGTTCTTTTTGAAATATTTACTTATTTATTTCATACGTTCTCCTGAAAACAACTCTATTACAATTAAATTCAATATCTTTATTTTGAAACAACCAATCTTTAATTGAATTCAGATAGTTCTAATACGCAATAAATGTGGAAAACGATTAAAAAATCGAGGGCCAAGACCATGAAGTAGTTTTGGTATGATTTTGTAATAAATACTGAAACATAAAAAATTTTTTCGTTAATAATTACGAGTGCCAGTACTTATTCTGAATAATCGATGCCCACTTCAGGAAAACGAATCAGCAATCACAAAAATTTGCCAAGCAATATTTTAATGGCTCTTAAAAAACATAACACGAAAAATATATTTTGGCAAAATGTATAATGGTAAAGGTATAAGGTAAACCATAGCAGAGCTTATACCTGAGGATAAGTAAAACTGATGGTGGACAAGGTGCCGGCACCGGGTATATGGCATGCAAAGAAAAATTTACTCTTTAACTTTTTAAAAATAAATTTTAAAATTTTAGTTAGTATCCTGATGCAATCCCGGTTACATAACACGTTCAATTTTAATACAAAGAAGTTCTACAATTAAATAAATTACGATTACGTTTATGACAAAAAATCTCTGAAAAAACCTCAAAAATCACTAACTAATCTAAATAACACAACTTAAGTTATTTCGCTCAAAATCATGGAATGATCATTAAACCACAACTAATGTGTGTTTGTTTTATTGTATATTTCAAATTCAATTTGAATTTTGAATTAGTGTATTCTACAAATAAAACTGGGCCCAGGGCAGAACTTTGGAAAGCTCTAAAATATGCCTTAAAAGGCAAACTAAAAGATTTGTCAGTTTTTATTTTAAATAACACATTTCCAAAATAATATTTCAACCCACAGTTTTTTTAACAGTCCAAAAATCAAAATATAAAGAGCTAAAACTCTCACGAGGTGATGAGAACATAGGTTCTGAAAATTAATTCAACCCCCAAATTAATCCCTAACTAAGATTCTAAACTCAATTTTCTGCTCAACCTCACAATCAATTTACAGCTCAACCTCAAACTCAACCGTAAAATAATCAATAAAGTAATCACCAAATAATTCTCCACCTTTTACTCAACTTCACTCTCAACGGCCTACTCAGTCCCGAAATAGACTTGATTCTAAAGCTGCATACGTGTGTGAACTGAATACTCAATCTAACCTCCCACTAAACCTTCAACTCGATATCAAATCGATCTCTTACGGAACCCCTCACGCAAATCCAACTCAACTTCAACTTAACCAATTTCAACCCATGCTCAACTCAACCCTCAACCCATATCTAAACTCAACTACAAAATAAGGTAACTCCAACTCAAACTTCCAATCAACTAACAACTTAACCTTCAATGAAAAACTCAACACCCTTCTCAATCGACAGAACAATATGAACTAACATGAACTCAACTCAAGCGATCTCCCTTCTAAACTGAAAACTCTCCGCAAAAAATCTGCAACTGAACCGCTCGCTGTACCTAAAATCAACACCAACCTAATTCTCAACTCAACCCTTATCTCAACCCCACTATCAATCCCTAAATAAATACCGTCCGAAAACTGTAAGTGTCTAAGAAGTCAACTCAATTTTAACTCAACTTTTAATTCGACCCTGAACTCAAGCTTCAACATAAACTCAAACTTAACACCCAACTCAATCCTCAAATCAACGCGACTCGGAACACTAAATTAGTTCATGAACACAATTGAAAACAACTCAAGCAAAGTTCCAACTCAACCTTTAACAGAACTCGTTAAATATTAAGTTTAATCGATATCTCCTTTTCACCCAAAACTCAACTCAATTTCAACTCAACCCCGACTTAGCCCTAGTTCAGTACTATCTCAACCTTAGCTCGGCCTGAAACACAGCCCATCTATGAATTCGAAACGCATGCCCAACTTAACTCCCAAATCAACAAGGTCTTGAAAACTAAAGGTTATCCTATTCAAAACCCGACTCATTTTTAATTTAATAATTGTTTGTTTTTTATTTATCAAAGATTTATTTGCTTTTTAATAAAAATCGTACCGTATTTTTACTCAAATTAAACTATCAACATTATAAAATGAGATATTCAATCGAACAAAAAAACTTTATTATAAAGGAATTCATACAATTTCAACCAAAATCGCCCAGTAGATCTGCTTTAGTTAATCCACGAATATCAAGTCGAAATTTTTCCAGTATTGCCTAAGTTTCTCACGCAAGTGCACATATAATATCATACGAAATTTAAAGTATCGGCGATAGAAAATCCAAAATGTTCAGGAGCTTACGGAACACCTAAACGGAAATTATTGCTTAAGGGATATCTGGTTTAGTGATGAAGCACACTTCTACCTCTTATGATCCATGTGAACGACCAAAATCAAAATATTTTAACGGATCAAAGTTTAAGGGCTTAAATTATTGGTTGATTAAATTAAATTGGTAAGGTCGTTCAGTTGGGTAGTGTACGAAATCAAGATGCAACTGGAATGCATTGGGTTCTTTACCCTGATTTTCCATCTTTCCGCACGTAGTATAATTTCCTTCATCTGATGATACACAACGGCCTAACGCGACCTCAACTCAACTCCAACTCGACCCGCAAATGGAACCCAACACAACTGTCAAATTAAACTAGCATATATAGACAATTTCTCAACTGCTCACTGGACTCTAATCCGACCACAACTCAGCTTTAAATCAAACCCAGATCAACCCGCAAGTTCATCGTTCAACTCAATCCTCACACCAAACATATACTGTTAAAAATTGGCCATCGTGGTGAAATCACCACATGGTTTTGAGTCAATTCATATGACAAGTACAAGATGCTATTAACGTTCAGCATCCAAAAGCTTACCAATTCCTGGCATTAACCATAGAAATTAATTCGCGAAAAATTATTAAAATTAAACAAGCCGTTCTCAAGATACCATGCGGACAGACAGACAGGCCTTCAAATATCGCCGATATCCAGACAGAAGGACAGATCTTTTTTGTTAACTTTGGTTCAAAAGAACCAAAGTTGTTGAAATCATGTCAAAAATTGCCAACATTTCTGTTGGTGCAAAACCACTTTTTTAGATGTTTTAAAAGTTCCTGAGTTCGAAAAAGCCAAAATATATGTCCATCTGTCAGTCTGGATGGAAGTCTGGACATCTGGATGTCTGAATATCTGAATATCTGGATGTTTTGATATCAGGATACCTGTTTGTACCCATGGTACCTATGGTCAAGGCAGCTGGATTAAAAGCTTTTGAAACCTGGGTTTCAAGATTGTCGTTTACCTTATATATGAATGGTCCCCCAACCCCTTGTTTATATAAATATTTCTCATATTTTTGTACTCCTATATGCTGGTTTGAAGATTTAGTTGCGCATTAGTCTGGAGAAGAGTTAAAAGTTAAGTTGGGATTCAGTTGGAGGTGAGTTGTGGTTGGATTAGGACCTAGCGAACAGTAAAACAATCTTTTATATAAGCTGGTTCATGGATTGAGTTGGATGTTGAGTTTACGATTGTGCTAAGAGTCCAGTTGGGTACCGTTTGCTGGTTGAATTTGGATTGTTGAGTTGGAATTTAGTTAGATTAGGGTTCAGTGAGCAGTTTGGTTGAGTTGGGCGTTGAGTTGCGGTATGAATTCTGTTCAATTTGCGACATTTTTAAAACAAAAATTGAGTTAGTGTTTGGCTGGGGCTGAGATGCGGTTTAGTTGAACTTGAGCTGGGATGGAATTAAGCAGGAGTCAGCGTTTAAAGTGGGAATTTATTTAGGGTTATATTTAGGCTTGAGTTCGAAGTTAACTTGAGTGGGTTTTATTTTAGTTCATTTACTAATTTTGTCTTCCGATTCACGTTGATTTGAAGAGGTTTTGTTGGACGTTTAGATTTGGGTAAAGATAAGGGTTGAGTTACCAGTCATGTTGAAGATTTCAAACAGTGAGACATGCAGTTTTCGTACAGTTTTGGTTTAGAGTTGAGCTTGGGGTTGTATTGAAGGTTGAATTGGACTTTAGTTGGGGTTTAATTAAGGTTTAGTTGCGGATTTATAGAGAGAGAGGTGCTGGTTTAGTTGGAAGTTAGCTTGTGTTTATTTCAAGTATGCATGTATTTTTTCGGAACAATTTGATTTTGGGATTGAGTAAGGAGTTGATTTTGGGGTTCAGTTGAAGTCCGAATTTGTGGTCGAGTTGGAGTTTATTAGGGTTGGGTTAGTGTTAAGTTGGAATGAATTGTGGTCAATTGTTAGTGTTTAATTTTAAATTCAATTAATTTTTAGGGCCAAAGTTCTGATCACCTCGTGAGGTTCCAGCGGTTTATGTTCTGCTTTTTCAGGTTCAGGGACTTTTAAATAGGTTAGAAAATTGATTTTCGACCAACATACTGCGGTTTTCAAAAAATCGAGAATACTGCCAATTAAAAAACTTTGATTGACCAAATGTACCATATTTGGAGGCAAAATTTATGACTTTGCTTTTCAAATGTTGGAATTGGAACTCATATCCATAATCTCTATACTATTATTATCAATATTTTGAGTAATAGCATTAGTTATATAAGTAACTTAGGGAATGTTACTCTGCAGTATTAAAAAAAAAATAGATCTGCCCGAACGACACTTTTTTCACAATTGGTCTGTTATGCGTCACCAAACCAACCATTTACATTTCACAAAAAATTGCCGTTATTTTTACCAGGAGCAGTCCTTATAAGATGTCTTGAATTTACTTAAATTGGGAGAACCCTTCCCCAATACAACAATATAGATCTTTTACGCCAAGCCATGAAATCACTGATTCACAATTAATGTTAGATTATTTAAAAATGAGACATATTAAACAGCAATCAAAATCGATTTTAGAAATTTAAGAATTTGCTCCAGTTATAAATCTCTAGTATACTACAGAGAGCATCAACAATATTCAGAATTTCTTTTCTGAAGAATTGTGATGTTCGTTCACATCACAAAGTTATATATTGGCTGGTGTAATTCTTTAAGTGATTTAGTCAGGACGAAGCAGTGCTGTGAATCTTTAAGGTCGTCAGATATGAAATTCAGAAGAGATTTAAGATTTTTAGTATCAAGAGAATTTATTACTCTGAAATAATACCTTTAAAGGCAGTGAGGACGGTACGTTACAATAGTCTCTGAGGTTATCACAATTTAGAAATACGCTGGGTTCTATATCCATCGTCCAACAACTCCTTTTTTAAATTATATTTATATTTATTGAGCCGATATTTAAATAATTACCAATAATTTTTTCAGCGACCAGATTCTATCATTTTAACGTCATGAAAAAAGAATTATGTTATACCTATATTTTAGTCACAAGAACAGACAATGGTAATAACGTGCTACAGATACAGATTTTAAAAGACAACTCAACACCAATACAGACAAAAATTAATACTTTAGGAAGAGATTGGGAGGAATCAGGCAACATAATCCAAGAAAAAATTTACAAGTTACACACCAATGATCCCAATACTGTATGGCTAAAATTCATAAATGAAACGTACCATTCAGACTAAAGGTAAGTTTCCATAGAACTTTCAACATACCCTATATCATCATTTTTAGGCAATATTCGAAAAGCCAGGGTCGGAAAAAGAAGAAAGAAGGCTTTTAAAAATAAAATTAAGGATGTTACTATTCCACTAAATTGTTAAATAATCTCTCTAGATGTTACGTCGTTATTTACCAATGTCGACAGCCAAATTGTAATAAATATTGTCAGTCAAAACTGGAGAAATATAAAGAAAAATTCAAAATCAAGATTAACGAAAGTTCAGTTTCTTACCGCTTTAGATACCGTTTCAAAAAATTAGGAATTTTTATTTGATAACAAAATTTATAAACAAATTTTTGGCTCTCCCATGGGTTCTCCAATAAGTCCCATCATAGCAAATTGATTAATGGAAAATTTAGAAATTTCAGTTTTAAACTGCAACCTTTGGAATATTATAGATATGTCGATGATATAGTTACAGCGGTACCAATAAACGAAATTGATTCATTTTTAGAAGCTTTTAGTTTTTAGATAAAGAAACAAATAACCAAATTTCATTTTTGGACATTCTGTTGTTTCGTGAACCAAACGGCAAAATTTTCTATGATTGGTACCACAAAGATACTTGGTCTGACCGATATCCAAACTTTCACTCTTGGCTTCCCACATCTCACAAAATTAACAACATAAAAATTTAGACCCAATAAATTCTAAAACTTTCCGAAACTAAATTTCCCAATAAAAATCTTAAAATTTTAAAAGATACATTATATCGCAATCAATATCCTGAAAAATTAATAAATAACATACATAATTTGTAAACGCAAAGGACTCGACCAGCTTCTCGACCAGAAAATGAAACCCCAAATTATTTCGTCATTTCTTATGTTAAAAATCTTTACGAAAAAATAAAAAATCTTTTCAAAAATTGTAACTTCAAAATTATAGGACCAGCCACAGTTTAAGCAACAAATGGTTTTCAAAAATTAAAGACCTTTAAAGAAACAATCAAATGTTGTCTACAAGGTCCAATGTAGTATCAACGCTACTTATACAGGGCAGACTAAACAATTTTTGGAAAAAAGATTTTACCAACATAGAAGAGACGTCAATAAAGATCAAAATTCAAGCATTAGTGCACTCCCCGATATTTGAAAGATACAAACCACCAAATCAGTTTAGATAATATCAAAATTCTAGATAAACAAACCAATTTTAGAAATACAACGATTTTAGAAATGCTACATATTAAATCGGTATGAAGAAAACAATTTTAAAAAAAAAATTCATTTTGCTTTTGAGAATGAATCCGAATAGGATTCGAAAGCTAAACCTTCAAAATAAATTTAAAAAAAGAGCCAAAAACCAATAAAAAATTTATTTAATTTAACTAACCTTTTATTCAATACTATTTTTAAGTATGAACGCCACAATTTTGGTTTTGTTTTTTAATTGCCCAAGATTATTAATAGAAACTCATCAATAGACCAATAGTCACTGAGATTAACAGCTTTTAGGAAAAGGGTTGGGTTCTGTACTCGACGTATATCAGCGATTTTCTATTTAAACCTAATGTTAGCCAAGTTCAGTAGAACGTTATCAGACCGATGGTCTTTGATGCTATAATTGTTTAGGAAAGCGTTTTGAGTCCTACTCGTATATGTTCAACAACGACAGTTTATCCAATCATTATTTTAAGTACGTATATATTTTATAAATTTCCAGAATTATTGGTAATGACATAAACGAACAGAAAATGATCATTAGACTGATATATATAGAGCTTTCATATAAATTCACTCACAGTTTTAGTTATATAACCACGAGTTATAAAGTTTACTATAAAAGTTTGAACTTCCAGGGAAATTTCTAATGTGCATAACACACTTCTCACAACAAAATATATAAAAAGAGTCAATATCGAGTATTTTCATTTTTATTTTGTATAATTTCCCTAAAGCAATAACTTTTTTTTATTATTACCATAAAACACAACATCCGTTGCTACTTTCTATTGGCATGGTACATACGAGTATACGTTAACCAAAAGTCATAAATTATGAAATTCAAATACACAGAATTAAACAACAAAAAATTTGTTATAATTTTCAATCAAATCTCAGTTTATTTAATTTTATTCAGCACGTTTTACAATCAACACAAAATTATATATTGGCTGAATAAAAAAAAATAAAAAAATTAAAAATAATAATTAGGTTATTTAAATGCTTTAATTTTTAACTCGTGCTTAGCTATATTATTTGTATTAGATGGCACGATAGTATCGCATACAAAAAAATTGATAATTTCTTGTGATTTGCCACCTAAATCGATTAGAAAGTTCAAGCTCAAAAAGTACTAGTATATGAAACCAATAAATAATACACTCAGTGTTGGCCAACCTAACATATGCTTCGCAGACCAATATTAGTTCAATTGTTTTTTTTGTGTGATTTAAGAATTTGGGTTCCTTATTTTTGCAAATGTTTCGAAAGTAGCTGTTACTTAATGTTTCTATTTTTAGAAATTTATGCCTTTGGTATCCACACCAGACGACATAATATTTTTTAACTTGTTGGCGTGGACTAAATGTGTATGTGTATAGCACAGCAATATAAAATAAAAGCTCTGCTGTAATAGTTTTTTCATTATTTTTTCGTGTGCAGTTTAAAGTTAATTAAAAAAAAAAAAAAAAATGATGGTGGTGATTTTTTATGAATTTTTCATTTTATTTTTTATTATACGCTTTTATGTAGTTTTAGAAAAAAAAAGCTTAAAACAAAAATTAAAAATAGTGTATTTTAATTTTTATCCAATCATAAATCACATGAATATAATGACTTATTGTTGTAAAAAAGTTTTGTGGTTGTAAGCTTACAAAAAATATAATAATAGTAGTAATAATAAAACAGTGTGTAATTTATTACATTTCTTTCGTTATTGGTGAAAAGAATAAATTAGACTCAAAAAAGCAAAACAAAAAAATGATATTGAGGTTTATCGTTTTAAAAACTGTATTAATTTTTATTTTTACTATTATTATTGCATGGTTAAACAAAAACTTAGATAAGAAAGCTCCACTCCTTGTTATTAATCTAAAATTGCATTCCACTGTGGATTATTTCTTAATACATTCATAAGTTTTGAAAATGTGTTGGTGTAAACCAATCAATATTAATTTTATTGGTTTATTGAAACACTCGAAAGGAACAATCAGAAATTCAGCAATTTATTATTATTTTAGATTACTCAGTGTTGCAAAGTGGTATTTTACACAAACGCTATCTAAAAATCGAAAATCAAATATAAATTGAATGCTTATGTATGCTCCCAAACATTTTCTAAAAATAAAAAGAAATATTTAGGGAACGATTATCAAATTATCCACGAGAAAATTGTCACAATCAAAAATGTGCCCAACCGTGATCTGTCGGTTGCCATTGTATTTGTTAAATTCGATTGTGACAACCTAATGAATAAGTAAGACTAAACGATATCAAGTTGTAGCAACTTCTCCAACACCAAACAAAAAGCGATTGAAACAAACTCATTTATTAACAATAGCAACTATAAATAAGTTATACCAACCTGTTAATCTGTTAACTCAAGTCTTAAAATCTGAAATTTGATCTGATTTACTAACTGTCAATTGTAACGATCGGGTAATTTGTAATCTTAACTGGCCATTCAGTTTGTACAACGCAATAAATGAGTTGCTTTAACCAGAAACATTGTTATCTTGAATGTAAATATATGATTGGTCCTATCGAGTTGGATTAATTAAAATTTTGAGGGAATCGCTATTTCATTTAATAAAATCGAGTGAAAAAATCAATCGATTCCTGAAATGTTCGGTTCTCAGAATAATTTTATTCAAGTTGTTACAGTTGTGAGAAATTCCTATTCGGTTAATTTGATGAAACAAATATTTATATTTTATTTAATTATTTATTTCTTTTATTTTTAATAATCCCAAATTACAAATTTTTGATTTGTGGCATATTTACATACGTATATAAGATACTTTTTGAATCTTTCACAATATTTAAATCAGATACTTATACTTCAAGAGCAAAAAAATGATTATTAAAAAATAAAGTGTTGATTAATCGTAAACTTAAAAACACGTTTTTTTCACATATTATTGTTAATGGATTAAACACAGCAGTATTCCCAACCTCTTTCCTGTCCTCAGTAAAAAAAGCACTACCAAAAATATATATGATAATTTTGATGAAATATAATCCCGATACGGTTTATTTAATATTTTAAGATAAACTGCACCAAGTTTTTCGAATACAATTATGAGAACCCAAAGGATTAAGATATTCAAAACCGTCGAAATAAATTGAAATTGGTAATATGTAATAAAATATTTTCTAAATTTTTAGGATTGAATTCTAAATTTTTTCTTTTTCCATAATGGCGTTTGGACTATGATCGTTATATTTGAACTTGGTTTGTCATAAATTCTCATAAATTCAATTATTTGATGTAATAATGAAGTTTTAGAAAACATGGCAGAAAATAAACTATTCAGATCTACCATTTGTAATGGAAAGTCGAATGTTGCGATCCTAATTTCACATTTTTGATGTTGATTAAAAAATTCATATTTTCCAAATGTTTCAATATCAAATATTCAAAAGTACAATATTTTGGAGCTACTAGCAATTCTAAAATTGAAGATATTTGTGGGTTTTGATTTTTTACATTATTACTTAATGAGTTTAACCAAAGCCTTCTAGAAGTATGGAGCCGTAATCATGATGAAGTATTTTTTAGAAGCTTTTTTAGTTGTACAACTTTTCACTGATTTCCATAGCAATCCATAGTAACAATGTTTATATAAAAGTTCTCTACATACATATATTTAGCAACAATTTACAAGAAAGCTATATTGGTATTAAGTAAATATTGGTTGCAGAAATATTAAAATTAAATTAAATCTTAAATATATTTTTGAACTCCCATTTTGAAAAATACATCAAATTTGGCTCTGACGAGTTAAAATAATACTTTCTAAATTTATCTTTAGTTTTACTAGTGTACGTAAGATGTCTAAGACGTTTACAGAAAAATACGAAAAAAAATTATTTAATCACAAAATTATCACACGTTCTTAACATTTTGAGACTTTGTTTTGCTTTTCCTACAATTTTTGAACTTGAAATTTCCCCAGATGGTAATTTTTGGTACGATTTTACTAAATTTTTACGGTGTTGTGAAATAATCACATAGATCAATCAATGAAAATTAGAAATTAGAATCAGGAAACCATAAAACAAATTCAAAATTTGAACCAAATAAAATAAAAAACATGCTCATGGTAAAATCAAATAAAAATCAAAGTACATAGTATCAAAACCCACATAAATGGTGTGAATAGAAATACAATAAATTAAAACTAAGATAATTCCATATTAACCACACCCCTAAATAAATAACAAGTGTAAAATTAAGAAAAGAGAGATTACCGTCGAATGGTGATTTTCTCAGAAAATAAGACAAAAAGATAGAAATAATCATATCACAAGTAGTACATAAGTAGTAAAAAAATAAAAAACAAACCGAAACATAAATAATAAATATGGTACACATGAAAAATAGGAAATCAAATAAAATAAAGTGACATATATGCATAAAATATGTGACGAGCCGTTTACACAAACAAAAAATAAAATCAATAAACTCAAATTGTAATAAAATATGAAAATTAAGTAACGCATGAAAATGAAATTAATAATTACCCAAAATCGGCAAAAGTATTTTTAAATAAAAATCAGGTTGAATAATTAAATTGGTTGTAAGCGGAAAATGTGTAGTAATTCTAAGAAAAACAACATTCAGCAAGTGTATCATGAAATGTTGTTAGTGTAAAATTATCGAAAATTAGCCAAAATTTTAGTATATAAGAACAGAAATTTTAGTTGTAAATTTTATTATTGTAGCAGAAGTCACTGTAATAACGTCATTATAATACCAGTCGTAACATAAGAATAATCATAATCATTACATCAGTTCTGTAAAATCCACGTCATTATAATCGAAATTTAAGTGTAAAGAAAAATTAGGGAAATAAAAATGTTCATCATAACCAAAAGAAGCCCAGATTTTCAAACATTGCGGAAAACTGGAAATCCATCAAGAGACCAGGTAAATATAAACAAAACTTAACAACCTACTAACAAACTGGGTACCTTGTGTATCATTAAGGGGGTGTCAAAGCTCTAAGAATCCAACTAAGCACGCCTTACTGTACGCACTCTTTTTCTCCAACTAATAAAATTTTTCTCAACAAGACCGATAATTACTTAGGTAATAGCCCCCAGCAGTGGCAAGCTCTAAGCAATTCGGCAAATTCATAATCGACCTCATATTCCTACTTAACATATACTGCATAATCGAAAAAATCCATCGGAATTTAGTAAACTTTAGATTTTAATTTATATTTATTCGCGGTTAAATATAGTTAATCTCATCCAACACAGTTCTTACTTTCAATTTGACTCCCATGTCAGTGTAAGTTGACAACCAAAATACCATTTAAAACGTGGTTAATAATTACTATATGAAAAATTGATTGAAGAAACACACTTATTACACAATAACGGCCATCACTACCATCTATGTAATGTATATTGACTTAATGACCAAACGAATAGTAGTAAGCTTTTATTTTAATACGACCGAATGCTGTTGCTATGAATTTTTTTTTATATTTTGGCTTAAATAAATCAATTATTACAAGAAAATGCAAACGATTTACTTAAACGACATTCATATGTGTTGAAATTCAAACATTTATGAAAGTATGAAAGAATTTATAACGTTTTCATTTAAAAATTTGTCTTAGGAAAAAAAGTGATTTCCCATATGTTTTGTGTATTTTACTACGAAAAGTTTGGTTTTTTCCTCGTTTCTAATTCCCTTATAAAAGCTTTGTTTTTTTGACTATGGCTTTGAATAATCAAGGTTGCTTTGGTTTAACGCAAATTTGATAGGTTTTTCGTAAATGGAAAATAAATTGTTATTTATTGTTATTCATCATTTATTTGGGATTTGGTATTATTGATTTTAGAAATTAACGAATTTTGTAACGTTGTTTGAAAACAATAAAAATTAGGAAATTTAGGAAAATTTAGAAGATTTATACTGTGGGAATATTAGAATTTAATAAAATTATTCCGAATTTGGGAAGATACAAATGGAAAATGGGAGTTTAAAGATCTTTGCATCTTTAAAGTTAGTTTAAACTTAGAAATTCGTCAAATTTAAGAATCCTAAAATATTTAGAGAATTTTTGAAATATTTTTGAAATTTAGTATTTGTATTAGGAATTAGTGAATTTAGACATTTATTACTAAATACAATACATTAAATTAAGGATTTTGGAAATTTAGAAAATTAAGAAAAATGGAAATTGTAAATTTTAGGAATATAGAAATTTAAATGATTTAGAAATACAAAAATATAGAGTATTATTTAGAATTTTTGATTTTAGTAACATACACGAACCACATACTCGTTGGTATAAAAGAAAAATTTAGAAGTTTAACGACCAGCTACTCATTTCACGAGAAACTGCGATGAACTCTTCCATCTAGCCGCGGGTTCAGGAAAAGTGCAAGACTAGTTTAGTTTCTCCCTCACCTACCGATAGACCAATATCAAAAACTTCGAATAATTTTAAAATTTTCACTAATTTTGAATTAATCTCAAAAATATATGCTACAAAGAAAAAATCACAATAATTCTAAATAGGAATTAACAGCGAGTCAAAGGACTTCAATTTAATGAGTTATTTACAAAAATGATGAATTTGAATTTGGCAGTTTGAATTTTATTTGGTAAAGATTTAATTTGATTTGGAAAATAATGAATATGGTTTGGATAAAGGTGAATTTGTTTTCGATAAAGGCGAATTTAATTTGGAAAAGGAGGAATACTATATATTTTGAATGAAGATGAATTTGATATGCAAATTGATGAACCTGATTTATAAAAGGTTGAATTTGGAGTGCAAAACCATAATTGCTGTCCGCGTCATACAGTGTTCCAAAAGTGTTCTTTGATTTGACTTGGGAAAACTTGACTGGTGATATCGGATAAATAAAGCAAATCTGGTTTATTTCTAGATGCACGGAAGTAAAATAAAAATTTTTTTTTTTTTTTTTTTTTTTAAATGTTGCCAATGGCTTTATTCTTGAATCTTTCAACATAAGAAACTAACAAGAAGTAATCAAATCTTAAGCTAAAAATTATTACATATTTTAAGTCTTAACCAATGTTAATACTTATTGTTAGGGCTCACAATTTAATTAATTTAGACTACACTTATATGTATATTTTGAATTAAATTTACAGGTTCACAGGTTCATTAGTTCGAGTGGATCTGTTCTTCTCAGACGTCTAAATCGCGGCTGTTTTAGTATCTCCCTGGCCATTTCGTTGGGATGTGCTTCTAGTTTTGAATAATATTTCGAACTGAATTCTTTAATTGTTTCTTTAACGGTTTTAATCCCAAGGTCGTGATGTATATTACTATTTCGAATGTACCAAGGAGCATTGGTGATACTGCGAAGTATTTTCGCTTGGGTTCGTTGCAGGAGTTCTCTGTTTGAAGCGCTGGTGGATCCCCATAACTGAATACCATAAGTCCATATGGGTTTGATTATTGATTTGTACAGTAAAACTTTATTGGCTAATGACAACTGAGATTTTCTTCCCATCAGCCAATACATTTTGGAAAATGTAATTTTTATTTGGTTGCGCTTTGTTTCAATATGATTTTTCCACGTTAACCTTCTATCCAGATGCAAACCTAAGTATTTTACCTTCGTTTGTTGAGGAATATTTTTATCGTTTAATTTCACTGGTGGGCAGGTGCGTTTGTTTAGCGTGAATGTGGCGTGAGTTGATTTGTTTTCGTTCACTTTTATTCGCCATGCCTTTAGCCAGTCCGCGACCTTGTTTAAATGATTCTGTAATTCCTTTGAGGCAATTTCAGGATTAGTGTGAGACACCAGTATGGCAGTGTCATCGGCAAATGTTGATATTATCACTTTGTTGGTTACAGGTATATCAGCTGTGTACAATAAGTATAATATTGGTCCTAGAACGCTACCTTGCGGGACACCTGCATTAATATCATTTAAGCAAGTAGTTGCACTGTTTTGTTTGACCATGTATTGCCTTTGAAGAAGATAGTTTCCCAGAACTGAGTGAAATTTTTTCGGTAGAAGCTCCTTAATTTTGTAAATTAGTCCATCGTGCCAAACTTTATCAAAAGCTTGGGCGATATCCAAAAAGGCAGCAGCACAATATTTCTTTTCCTCGAAGGTGATTTTGATTGCATTTACAATCCTGTGTACTTGCTCTGTAGTACCATGTTGGTTTCGGAACCCAAATTGATGGTCTGGAATAACGCGCCGTTCTTCTAATATTGGTTTCAATTTCATTAGCAACATTTTTTCAAATAGCTTTGAGATTGTGGGCAGCATGCTTATTGGACGATATGATGAGATTTGCGTTTCTTTTTTCCCTGGCTTATGTATCATTGTGATCAAAGATATCTTCCATTTTTGAGGAATATAACTGGTTCGCATGACCGCGTTGAATACAAATGTTATTAGTTTTATGCATTTATCCGGCAATTCCCTTATCATTTTTCCAGTAATAAGATCATGTCCTGGTGCCTTTTTCGGGCTTATGCAAGTTTTAATTGTATTCTTAACTTTCTTCCAGTTATACTTTATAGGTTTGTAGGATAAACCATCATCCGTTGGCTGGGGTAGCACAAAATAATTATCTTCTTCGTGTGGGACGAATACTGTTGCTAGATGAGCAGCAAAAGCATTGGCTTTTTCTTCATCACTTCTCGCCCAATTTCCAGTTGGTAGTCTAATCGGTGGATTCGAATTTGTTGGCCTTTTTAAATTTTTTGTTGCCTTCCACAGGGAATAATCTGTCCTCTCGGTTGCCGAGAGATCACTTAAGTAGTTCTTTACGCGCTGGTTTTCTTCTTCGCTGAAAGCAAATCTTAGGGCCTTAATAGCTCGATTTAATTTCCACTTCAATAACGGTGATTTTGTTTGCTGCCATTGACGGCGAATCTTTCGCTTTTCCTGGATTAGTTCCTGTATATTATGTGACAGTTTATTAACTTTTTCCGAACTACTTATGCCGGGTGTAGCCCTTTTAGCAGATAATGTCATGACATCTTTTAGATTTTCTGCCGCCGCATCAATATCAGCTGGTGTGATCAGAGGAATATTAAGTAGACACTTTTGTTCGACTAACCTCCTATATTGATCCCAATTAGTTTTTTTGTTTGTAAGACGGTTAGGTATTTCGTTCCTTAGGACATCAGTACTCAATGTTACTATTACCGGTGAGTGATCAGAAGACAGATCATAGCAATCAGTGGCCTTAGCATATGTACGTGGAATGCCCTTAGTAACACAAAAGTCAATTAGATCAGGAGTTTTCTTTTTATCCGTGGGCCAGTAAGTTGGGTTACCGGCAGATAAATAATCCAGGGACTGTTCCTCTATGGCATCATAAAGTTGTTTACCTTTCGGCGAAGTTAATCTGGAACCCCAATGAGTATGTTTAGCGTTGTAATCACCGCCCGCAAGAAATTTATTACCCAGCTGGCTGAAATAATCCAAGAACTGGAGTTTTTTTATAGCATGTTTTGGAGGGCAGTACACTGCTGATATGACGCAGTTTCCAGACCACTCCTGCAGACAAATGCTCGTTGATTGTATATGTTCTTTCTCATATTTTGTAAGTTCGTAGTGTTTTAATCTTCGCTTAATCAATACAGCAGTGCCTCCATGTGCTTTACCATCTGGGTGCTTGGTGTCGTAAATAGAGTACCCATTAATTTTGAAATAGCTATTTTTGGTGAAGCGTGTTTCTGATATTAACATTATGTCAATATTGTGTTCAGTGAGGAATGCATGTACCTCCGATTTATGTTGTGTTAGGCCGTTTGCATTCCATATGGCTATTTTGATGATGGTCATTTTTGGCTTTTTACGACTATCTGCATCAGCGTGCTCATATTCTGCATCATTAGATCCACGGTTCTCTCCATCATCGCCATGAAGCTTTGCATCATATTAGTCAATTTGTTTAAAGCTGTTGTGATGTTTCCCTCTTCACTTGCTTGCACCTTAGGAGCGGTACCTTTGAGAACACTTGCGTATGAAACCCCTTGATGCACGCTGCCGTTTTCAGTTGCGCACTGATTTTCATTTCGAGCGTTTCTGTTTACAATTTCTGGCCGTGCTTCTTTTCTAACTGAAGAATGAACATTAAGGATTTGAAGCTCTGCTCGCTGCTTTGGATTTATTCTCCTTTTCAATTCCAGATAAATTGGACACCCTCTATAATTAGCTGTGTGACTTCCATCGCAGTTGCTGCATTTTCTCACTGATGCTTCATTTTTTGCTTTATTGCAAACCTTTGAATTATGGAGTTCACCACATATAACACAAACATCGTTCAAAGTGCAATAGGCTCTAGTGTGGCCATATTCTTGGCACTTAACGCATTGTACCGGCCCATTTCTTTTCCTGGGTTCCTCAATGGTAACCCTTCTGTGCAATAGATATTTTAGGTCAAATATTGCATGGCTGCCTTTAACCTTTTTATTGTCTGGTTCTAATTCCAGACGAAACAATGGCTGAGGAACCTTCTCCCGATTAAAAATATTAGTAATAGTTTTGCACTGGAAACCTTTTTCAGTGAGAGCAGCTTGAGTTTCGTTTGCATCCACGTAACTCTCTATTCCTTTTAACACAACAACCAATTCTTTTTGGTTCTTTAATTGATACTTGTAGTAATGTTTACCAACTTGGTCGAAATGTTTAATTAACGCTCTATAAGCATCAGTATTGAGCGGTTGGATTTTTGTTTCTTTTATATTTCCTCTTTTGATCCCGGAAATATAAAATGCACCTTCAGTGATAAACTCGATCGTTTTAGCAAGTTCTCTATTTGATTCTTCCCTCAAATAGATTGGTGGTGGCTTCTCAGCTTTTGAAGCAGCTCAGCTTATTACCATGCGTGTATTCAACGCTAGCTAGCTTAGTGAATTTATTCGCGCTTGCACTGGCCGCTGATCTAGGGCTTCTTCTTCGTTTTGATGTGACAGTAATATACCGGTCTATTCCCGTTTGCACTCTGACCTACATCACTGTTTATTTTATTGTCATCTGATGTCGATGCACTCTCATTGTTTTTTTTATTGTCAATATTTGGCGACGATGCACTTTTATTTTCGTTATGGTTCAACACACCAATGTTATTTAAATTAATAATTTCACTTTGATTTAAATTGCCTGGTAAGGTAATTTTTTGAACATTTAAAGTTTGTTGTCGCTTTGGACTATGCTGCACTTTTGTATTTTTATTAAAAATATCTAAGGTCGTGACGTTCGGTGGCAAATCGCTTGCGGACATCGCTGTCTGCTGATTTTGCCCAGCCTTTTTTACTTGAGGCGGAGATGAGAACATCACGATTTCACTTATTTTTCACATCACAAAATTTAAAAAAAAAAAATAAAAAAAAATGATTTAAACTGCTGATTCAACTTTTCACACAAGTAATAAGTAAATTATTTAAATGTTTACTCGGTGGTAGCAAAATTGCAACTGAACTAAATAAAAAATTAAAGTAACTAAAATTAATAAAACTTTCAGACTTACTCTAAATTATTATCAGATTCCAATAATTTCTTCACTAGTATTTTTACCAATTTAGATCTTTCAGTATTGGAAAATGTTTGCTCTTTTTGATAATTGGCATATTATATTTTATAATCCAGATCAGAAAAACATTTTAATATCTGTAAATATAAAGTAAAACATTATGATTTATTAAATTTAAGATTACATAAACATATAAATTAAATATAGTTTACCTTTAAAATTATGAGCATGTTTACTATTGTGTGGAATTAGTTTTTTGAAAAATTGTCGTTTCTAATGCAAGAACTTTAATTGTATTACTGTCAGCAAGTTTCAGATTTTACAAATTCGATGAAGCATCAGTTATTATAATATTAGGAAGTTGAAGGTCTCCAACTGCAGTAATTTTTGCTGTAACTAACTGTTCGATTGTGTTAACCGACTTCCATTTTGATTCTGTTGCATTAACAGAAAAAGTTTTGTTTCAACTGTATTAGTGGTTGCTGCAACCGAACGTAACTTTATTCAGTTGACACAGTCGACATTGAAATTTATAAATTTTAATAAGAGGAACAGAGACTTTGTAGAATCGCTATTTCGATCGCAACAACCGAATAGATGATTAATATTTAAATCAACATAATTGGTTATCAGAATTATGGTCATTCTAATGGCAGCGGCGATCACCTCAACCGAATATAGCTTTATGTTGAGAATATGTTAGTACAACTGCCATAATCAGTAATGCTAAATGTGAAATGTCAGTCGTTGCAACTGTACCAAAAAATATTCGTTTAGAAGAAGAAGCTCGTAATTAGTTATGGCACCTGATATTTAATGGTTATAACCGCCATACCTTTTGAACAACAGTAGCACTGTTATTTTACTTGTTTTTAGTTTCTTCAACCTTTACTCGTTTATCGCAACCGTGGTCCGTAATTTCTTTCTCTCGGTGTACGAATGTATTAGTTGTTATAGGTCCTATGTTATACAATATTTTTGTATAACATAAAATCACTTAAATTCACTTTGATAGGATACACTTTGGAATGGGTAATTTCTCATTAATTTAAAATTAAATTCTTCGGTATCTTGTTCGATAATAAAATTAAGAATAAAGACCATGGCCCATTATTGACCTATACAAAAATTGACGATATCTTCTTAGAGCAAAAATCGAACGGCTAAAAAATACAGACCGTGGTCCAAACAACTTCGGTGTTTTGCCCGTAAATAAAACATTTCCGAGAAGCTCTAAAAATTTTTTAGTAAATAAATTTCCACTTAGTGCAACTTTTGTCATATCTAATGTTTGCATATGCCAATATGGAAACACGGTCTACATTTTGTGCTTGAAGGTGGTTAAGTAAGTTCAAATATTGAACATTAGACGTACAATTTAATGTTGGGGCGATTTTCGTAATAGAGAATCCTCTTAGCTCCAAGATATTACCTCCAATATTTCTATAAAGCCAAGAATGGACCACGGTTAATATTTGGTTTTTATTTTGTTTTAGTTCCGGATAAGGTACCGAATTTGGTTTAGTAGTAATATAGTAATATACCTAATTTAATACAATATAAATTTAAATTAAAAGACAATAAAATATTATTGTGAATGGTATAATTTTATATTGATGAAGAAATTTAATAAATTAATTGTTTCAATATCTTAAAACTTTTATGGTATATTGTAAAATTGGTGTGGTGGTGTCAAGATTCTATCAAATAAATCCCGTTTAGTGTTTGATTGTTAAATGAGAGTATGGGCGCTTCAAAATCGTAAGTGCATAACATTGATACAAAATGAAGAAAAAAAAAACAAATTTAAATCCTAAAATTGTTGAACAACGTAAATCGCGTCATTAAATCATAAGGAAACCCCTCCATATTTTTGTTTACACAATAATGATGTTGTGATTTAATATATCCGTACAAAAAATCGGAAGATGTCAACAATCCAGCTCCGATTCCATTTCAGTTCCCACAATATTCCGAAATAGAATGAATGCGGAGGGTTGAATTTCCAGCCGACGTTATTGATCCATAGAAAACTTGAAAGATCCTTATTACGAATTTGTTGAAGGATTCATTAAGTTTTTTGTTAACACCATCAAAATTGATTTCAATGTTTGTCAGTATAAATTTGTTTACAACCAGTTCTTCTGGATATAAACTGCTTGCTAACCAAAATGTACGTGTATGCCTTATGATCCTACTGATTAGTTCCTTTTGCGGCAAGAACAGAAACCAGTCTTGTAAAATCAACCCTAGTTTGAAGAATGCAGTTGTAGACAAGGTGCCAAAGAGTGGTGTAATAGGCCACCAAGCCACCTGAAACCATTCCAAAAATCAATTAAAACCTGCTAAAGAGCTTTTCTTGTTTACCTCACCAGCGTTTTCGATAGCAGCTATTTTCGCAGAATAAACTTTTTTTTCTCGTAGCTCATTGTCCTCGTATTGTAGTTAAATCGTTGTCAACAAATTAATCCTTTTGTTGGAACAACGCAAGATGTAACTTAAAGTTTTTTGTTGGTTTTGGTAAGCATAAAATCTTAAGGTAAATTTATAGAGACATTTGAAATGTAAATAACTTATTTGATTCTTCTTATGTTGTTCCATACGTTTTCTTCTGTGCAGGCCCTCGTCACTCCTGACGCATTCATTTTACACTCCTCTTCACTTAACACCTACCATCATTATTCGTAATTTAATGCGTCTCTTGAGAACGACCAGTATTGAATGGTTGGAGCTTATGTAAGGTACATTAAAACAAGTTTGTTAATAAGTATTGGTTAATTTTTTTTAATTAAATTTATCAATAAAACAATAAGATCTTAGGAAAATTGTATTGTAAAAGAAAGACACTTTCAGAAGGCGAAAAAGCAAAGATCGAAGTTTTGATGGAAGCGGATTCCCAAATCGTGATATAGCGAAAAAAATTGATAAAGGAAAACCATTATTGAATCCTTCATCAATAATATTGAAAATTACGGTAAAAACAGGCAAGAACGCATTGCGGTGGCTACAACGTTCACGGATAAACAGGCGATTATTCGATCAGCGTCAAATTCCTGTTTATAAGCGTCAAAAACTAAGGCAGAAATTGAAGTCAAAGCTAGTTTATCAACGGTTCGACGTTGTGATTAACGATGCATCTTAAATTGAAAAAAAATCGAAGAGAAATTTCCTTTGCGGATGCATGGAAGCAGGCATGGAACTGGGTTGCATTTTCGAATGAAAAGAAACTTAATTTGGATGGTCCAAGAAGCATCAGTTTTATTTCATGATTTAAGGAAGAAGAAAAAATCTTTAAACAGAAATCACAGCGGACAAGGAAGCGTAATGGTGTGTGAGAAGCCATTTCGTACTACGGCACAATTGACTCGGTTTATCCAACCGCGAGAATGACTACACTTTCGTAATATCAACATAGCCTGTTAGTGAATAGGCATAAGATCAGTTTTTTTGTGAATGAAATTTTCTGCAATCATAGTTATCTATTTTAAATACAGTGAAATCTCAGTATAACGAGGTCAAAAGGACCAGATATATTTATTCGCTAATTTATGATGCCTTTTCGGATAAGTTTTTAGATTTTGGTACAAACCTTGGATGACCAGGTGAAAAACTACTAAATCTGGACGAATTCTGAAATCCGTTGGAAAAACCGGAACATTTCGACATAGAAAAACCAGGACTGTTTTTAAGTCTCAAAATGATTAAAAAAAACTTCATGTATAACATTGGCTTGGTGGCGACGTTATAAAACGTTGTGAAATCTCATCTAGAAAAGTTTCAAGTACGCTACCTTGATTCATTATTTGGATGTGTTGCAACTAATTCATTAATTATCAAATATGTTGGTTAAGATACTAGATTTTAATATAAAATGGTGCATAATCGCACCACTTCCATTCTGGGGTAGGATTAGAGTTTCTTAAATAAAACATAGCCAGAGTTCAATAAATATTGCGGGACACTACTAATAATACTTTGGTCCATAAATACAAATCATAAATCAAAAAATTAGATTTGCCAAAGAGAAATGGTTTTTTGCTTATGTACATAACTAATCTAGGCTTTACTACATTTACAGTACCAAATGGAACACGTTCCTGTATAGACCTTAGTGAAATTTTGTAACTGATTTATTAAGTCTATTATATCAGTAGTTCCTAATATAAAACCGAATTATTGACGCTTTGAAAATTTCTTGGGTCATATCATTTGTGGTTGAATTTCTTAAAAACAATTGGAGCCAAATTCAAGAAATATTTCGGAGTGCCACTAGTGATATTTTTTTTTACATAAACAACCGAACTAGGTAGCACGTTTGTCAATGGTTTACTGAACTTTAAGTAGTTCTTATAAGAAATTAATTAATTCAGGCTCTGAAAATTTTTTCAGCTATATCATTTAGAGGCGGATTTCTTAATTAAACCGTGAATCTAGTCCCGAAAATATTGCGGAACACTGCTAATGATATTTTCAATCAAAAATTAAATTCGCCAAATTAAGTTTTATATGCCCCGTTTTAAATGGAATAATCCCATTTGTTGATGGATTACAAGAAATTTCTATCTGAAATATTAGGTTGGGCTGGGATCAAAATTTTTAAAATAAAACATGGCCCAGCGGCAAGAAACAGCCAAACCAGACCATTTACTCTTGAATAATTTCGTTAGCAGTAGCCTTAGACAGACGTGTCGCATTTTTTTCTTTGTGTTTTGTTTCCACCATAGGGAAAAAAATATTAAAATAAATTAGGGCATAAATTGGGGCTCAGCGGTTAAGTATTGTTCCTTTGTTTACGTTAAGTTGGCATTTATTACTTTGGTTGGTTTTTTGTTTCTTTTCGTTTTAGATTTTCCGTAATCCTTATATTTATTTGTAAGTATTGCGCTTCAATCACGTCGCGTCGTGTTTACACTCGAGTGTAATGTCGTTTAACAACCCCAATGTAGTTTTAAAATCTATGTTAGTCGATAGGTCTTTATTAAATGTAGCTAGTTTCAACGTGCAAAGTTTAGTCCCAAATATTGACGAGATTCGTCACATTTTTAATGGTGCTGCAGTGGACATTCTTTGTTTCTCTGAGACATTTTTAAATCCGAATATCCCTAATTCAGCGTTGGCCATCAAAGGCTATAATATATTTAGGAAAGATAGAGCGGTACCTCCCCTTAATTATGGTGGTTTATGTATGTTTGTAGGAGATCACATTAAGGCTAGATTAGTTACCATACCTTCTTCCATTTCAGAATTGTTAGTATCGGATTTAGAGTTTTTATTTGTCAATGTTTTCATTAATGGTCGTAAAATCTTATTCGGTACCATCTAAAACCCACCAAAAATTAGTAAGAGATCGTATGCCAAATTTAAAAAATCACTTGTAGACTTAGAAAGTTTATTTAGTTATTTCTCTTGTAGATTCGATGAAATGTATATATCAGGTGACTTTAATTTCGATATACTCTAAAATTCCGGCTTCCCTCGGGATTATTTGAATCTGTTAAATAGTCTTAATTTATCCGTACACAACACTGTGGCACCAACGTTTTCTTGTCCAACCGCTAGCGGGGCCTCTTATTCCCTTATTGATCATATCATCTCTTTTATTAATAACTCTATTTGTTTTTTCAATCAGTTGTCTCTCGGTATGGGATCCCATCATGATCTTTTAGTTTTTTCTGTAAACTCCTACTCTCCACCTAGACCTAAGAGTTTTTTTTAGCTTAAGAGATTTTTCTAGTATAGACAATTCCCGCCTTTACTTAGTTTGTAACTCAGTTCCTTGGGAGAATATTTTTTGTCTTAGTTCTGCAACTAGCCAAATAGAATTTTTCAACTCGTATATTAGTTTAATGTTTAATAGTTGCGTTCCGCTTAAAAAGGTTACTTGCAAAGCAAAATCTCCGCCTTGGTTGTCTCAGGAAATTTTGAATGCCATAAATATTAGAGTTAGTAAATATCGTGTATGGAAAAGGTGTCCTAATAGTCAGTCTCATTTAGATTACAAGCAGGCTCGTAACAGAGTTGTAGGGTTAATTCGAATTGCTAAACGTAATTTTTTCAAGGTAAAGTTAGACTCCTCTCTTCCTTTCAAGGTTTTTAACTATCCTTCTAATCGTTCTCAGGCAGTTTTTTTCGACAATTCCTTGTCTGATTTCCCTCCTGTAATTTCCGGCGTGCCTCAGGGTTCAGTGCTGGGTCCTCTATTATTTTCTATGTACATAAATGATATAGAAACCTCCATTCAACATTGTTCATTTAATATTTTCGCTAATGACGTTCAAATTTATAGAAATAGTCGTTTAGATCAGGAATCTATTGTAAGGAATATTTCTCTGATAAATGAAGATTTAAGTAATATCGTTAGCTGGTCGGTATCTAACAGGCTCGTTTTAAACGCGAATAAATCTCAGTCGATTATAATTTATAAAAAATCGTTAGATACCTCGTCCTTTCCTGGTATTTTTCTGCAGGGTTCGCTAATTAAATATTCAAATACTGTTAGGGATTTAGGCTTAGTTATTAATAAAACTCTTACTTGGGGTGACCATTTAGGTACTATTAGTAAGAGGGTCTTTGGCATGCTTAGTTGTTTGTATAAAGTGCTTCAGGAAAATATGAATGTTGTCCAAAGATGTTTCAATGCTTGTACCAGGTTTATTTTTGGTATTAGGAAGTTCGATCATATTTCTGCCTACTCCAGCCTTGTTTTAGAATGTAGTTTATCTATTTTTTACGAATTTCGCGTTTGTCTTTTTATTTTTAAACTTCTCAAAGCTAAGGAGCCTTGTTAGTAAATTAATATAGTAAATTAATGTTTAGAAGGTTTCATTCCTCTAACTTCCGCCTAATTCCGGCTAAAAATTGTTGTTGGTCCGTAAACACGTCATTTTATGTTAAGGGAGTTTCCCTTTGGAATTCAATTCCATTGGAAATTAAGAAATTTGGATCAGCAAAATTATTTAGGTCAAAATTTTTGGAGTGGCGTGATTGATGGGCAATAAGTAGTTTTTTAATTTATGTTTATCAACTTTGTTATTTTTGTTAATTTTAAATGTTATTTCACCTCGTGCTGTACATTTTATTGTAAATGAGCTACTGCTCAAAATAGAATGTGTAAGCATGAGGTGGAAATTGTTTGAAAAAAATTCAAGAAGTTTTTATGCCTAATGGAAGCAACTTAATTTTTTTTTTTTTTTTTTGTTTCGATTGCTTTGTTTCCATGTGTGCTTTATCCTTTTAATACTAAATTATTTATAAAATATTATAAATAAATAAATAAATTCACTCTGCCTCCAGCAAACCCACATTTGTTGATGTGTTTTAGTGACTTTTACATCGAAGGTGTTAAGCCAATGAAAAAAGTCTTCTATAAAAAGTTCCCAATCTTAAATAAATTAAATTACGTATTGAAGATTTTTTGGACCATGTCATTTGGGATGGAGTTTCCGAAAAAGTTTGAAAACTCAGAACATGTCCGGAGAAACCAGGACGTCCGGTCACTACATAAATATACATGTTCCTCATACCATTTTATTCCAGCATGTACTTCTTTTTCTAAAATTGTATCTGGAAACCCTAATCGGAGGCAAATCGATCGTGTGTAAGTATGACGAAAAAAAAATCAACAACATGAATACTAATTGAACGGTACCGGTTGTTGGAACGTCCGTGACGTGTCCCGTATGGGACGGGATCAACCTTTATTTATTACTAACATTGTGTAGTTTTTGTGTTAGGGGCCTATGGCCAACTTTTTATTTTTCATTTTTTTTTCTTCGTGACCCGTAAATCATCGTAATTTGGTGGACCTCATTCTAACCATTTGGTTAGTCAGTTTTCTTTTATTTTCTTTTGGTTGTTCTCGACCACATTTTTCTCCAACACGACTTTAACTAGATCTTAAGGGGATCTACCAAACCCCACGACCGATGTTCTCTACCCGATTGAGCACCGGGATTAAGTTGTGGTAGCATTCCCCGCTTAAGATAAATTTTTAATGGCTTGATTCAAACCTAACCTCAATCCGGTCAACATATTACAGAGAGACCCAATTATATTATGATTGCTCTAACCATAATTGGATGTTGCTGAACATATATAAAGCCATAATAAAGTTGCCTCAATCATATTAAATCGTGCCACAAGATTGTTGTAATCATTAAAATTGAAAATTATTCCATTTATCATAATTTAATAATATGTATCATTGTACTTTTTAAGAAACTGAACTGAGTTTCCTACCGTTCCGCAAAATTACCTTTAATGTATTCAGTAATTAAGCTTTGTATTCCATTTAAAGTGTCATTCGACTTATTGTAAAATTTTGTAAAACCTCCAGAATTTAACAAACTAATTGTTTAAAATTATGAAAATTTGGTATTGATAAATGCATCGAACTCTTGTCGACGTCATCATTTCATAACAGCAACTTCAGATTTACGATCTACACAATTGAAGTAAAATTTCTTATGTCGACTGAATTGCTCATGAAAAAACACTTTAATCTCGGTCATTATAACTGCAAAATTTGAATAGCAAATTTTTTTGCAAACTATCATACAATTATTAATGCCAATTCACTTTAGAATATATACTCGAATATTATAATAAGACATCCTAAAAAAAATAAATTATTACCATTTTTATTAAAATAATTTTTTTTTTTTTGCTGGAAAACTTGTCAAATAAAATGAAGCTTTTTTTTTTTTTTTTTTTGTTTGTCAAGCTATAAGTTTCTTGTCAAGTCAGCAATTTAATTTTTATATAATAATATCGTTTCATAATACATATAAATTTTATTATAATATATGGAGCATAAAAAAATCGGAAAGCAGCTCTCTGAAAGACGTGAAGAAAAAAATGTAAATTTCGAAAAGAAAATGTCAACGTAAACAATAAATTTTTATATACTACAGATATATTTATTGTTACGAATCAAAGCTTTTGTAGAGACTTTATTTTTTTGAGTCATTATTGCAAATTCCACAAACATGGTGGTGGATCTACCATGTACATTATGCATTTATTTAATATTTTGAATGTGGTATATAGTTAATCCCAATGAGCGATCAGATTTTTTATTAAGGAAAGCTTTTCTTTACGATAAGGAAATATTTACTAGGTAAATCTACATAAAATCTTCCATATCATGATCTAAAATTAGTTAAAAATTACAAGCATGAACGATTCAGTTTCTTATGCACTGTATGTCGTTTAATAATAAATCAAAAACATGATGCATCTGCTTTGGTTATTAGAAAATAAAAAACCAGATTTTATCTTACCTGTTTTAATATATTCTTAATGCTAAAAGACGAAAAACCATTATTTTATTTTCTTATTTGATCATTATACTCGTACGTACAAAATGTGTTTTTTTTTATTTATCGCAATTATATCATTTGCATGATAACATGATATTTATAAATTGAGCTAAAAAAAAATGTCTACATTTTGTAATGGTTTATAATAAATTGAAAAGTTTAAGTAATCAATCATCAGAACCATTGTTTGAAAATGGATTTTTGGAATTGTACTGAAAACTGAAATGGTAGTTTTCTAAATTGACTTGAATATATAAAAGTATTACCCAAAAATTGAAGCTGCTGTTAAAAATTCAGCCGCTGCACGATTTTTACTGCAACTAAAAGTCGGTCAAACATTAAATCTATTGTGCAAGGAATATTTATCTGGTGGATTAATTTGCCTCAAAGCTGCTCAAAGAAATAAACGTTATTAAATGAGGATCGTTTTAAAGCACTAGGAGTTTTCCCATCTCTATGGAACATTTTAAATAATCATCCAGTACCAAAAAAGGGAATAAAAGCAAAGCTTTAGTGTTAATATTTTCTAAAGATATAGAGACAATAATAAACTTTAACTCGACAAACTATCTTGAGAAATACAACTTAATTTTTGATCGTCATTATGGTTTTCGTAAGCAAATCGTGCGGGGATTTATTTGTTGATTACCTTTTTTACAAATATTACTGAGGACAAAGATCCATTAAATTAAAAGGCAGATTATGCCTTCATTTAAACAGTATTTCAGGACATTGATTTTGGTCGCAAAATGAGGATTGAGTATTGAGAATTTTGTATATGTACACGGCGTAAAATATACATTTTGCTATTGTGAACCGTCAAATATTTTAAATGTATTAGTGTGTTTTCTCATAATGGTAAGTATCAAAAATAAGCGATGCGGGTGAAACCGGTTCAAATTATTGCTGCTTTCCCTCGCCTTGAGTAATGTTTCCATATCTTCTAACATGAAAAATTCATGTTATTCTATCTATTGTTGTTGTTTTTTTTTTTTTGGAATTTGTTGTTTTTTTGAGTTATGTGAGAATAAGCATTTGAAAAAAAAAAAAAAAAAAATTCAGTGTCATCTCATGCATACGAAAAGAATGTTGTACATACCAGTAATTTTCTGCAAAATTTAAAACATATAAAATTATTAATTGAATAATGATTTAATAATAACTAAAAATGGAAAATAAGTCAGAAAAATATTTATAAACTATAATTTTATTAATAATTTTAAATTATGAAAAATCACACGATGCCTCCCTTTCCTGTGCTTGAATTAACACTAAGTCAAAATCAGTAATTTATTTCTTATATTTTTTACATTATCCCTCTTAAGAGGGAACCAGCCAACATTTAAGAAATTTAACGTAACAGTGCGGTACATGGACTTTACATGTCTACTGCCCAGCGAACCTTTAAGAAATGTTCGTTCAGTTTCATTAAATTGAAGTATCAACTTAACAGAGCGAAAATTATCGCACAAAACTTAAGGAAATGCCAACATAACCATACGCCATTATAATTATATTGCGCCATATTGTGTAAATCGTCTTGGTGAAACAGGTAATTTGTTTTATTAAATAATTTAAGTTTAATTTTTGATTAATTTATTTACATTCTCGTGTAGAAAAATATTACAAGCAACATACCAAAGTTGAGATATAGATATGTAACCTTAAAATTAGAAGGATATTTCTACACAATTATTTTGGAGTTCGCAACGGATTTTGGCGTGTTGATCAATACCGTTGAAGGTGACGTTTGTCTATACGACAAAAGTGATAAAAACTACAAAAATAATTTAAATAAAGAGAAAGATTGGGACGATATTTCAGAAATCGTCGGCATGCCTAGTAAGTTGAATAATTCAATGTTAAATTTACGTAAAATCTAATAATGATTTTTATTTTTAGACGAAGATTGTAAAAAAAATGGAACTACTAAAGAGAACAGTTTAACAAGGAAAACCAAAAAAGAGATTTACCATCAGGATGTGAAGCACCGTTCGATGATGAATGACCTTATATGCAGAGCCTCATGTTTTTAAAACAATTTATACAGCAGCCAAGATGTATTAAAATATAAATACGTAATTCTTAATTATTTAGTATATTTATAAAATTGGAACACATTGTAATGGGCGAAGCGCGTTCCAATGTAAATGGTTGGTAAGCCCTTAGTTTTGTGTGTTGAACATTGTATGAGCCATAATTGAGAAAATCGTTCGAGATTACGGTATCTAAAAATATTATAAATTCACGAAATTGCAAACACCCGAGTCAGTTTTTATCTTTTTTTTTTTTTAACTCGGCAGTTATTGACCGAGAAGTATCTTTTTATCTTTCTGAGTGAAAATATAATTAAAAAGCCAGATTGGCGTGAAAAATTAATTCAATTAATAAATTTGTGCCTATTTAAATCTAATGACTTTATCATTATTTATTTAGTGTTAACTATAACAATATAATTAATATCTGAAATTTAAAATTAAGATTAATACTAATGTAAATAAGATTCGAACAAATGTTGGCTATAAATTAGTGCATTAAATCTACCGAAATAACGAACTAGTTAAATATTTAGTGCAAGTGTTAACCTAAAATAAAAGTGAATTAAAAACTACAAATTTTTAAGTACAATAGTTCATTACCCAAGCATAATTAGGAAAACAATATAAACGGTAAGACTATAAAGTGCCGTGAAATTACCTGAAAATGAGAAATACATAAAAAAAAATTAATAATAATTTTTGTGATCAAATTGAAGTTTATTGGAGAAGCTAATTCTCGAAAAAAAGGGTATGAATCTGGATTATGTTCATCTGTGTGAACAATTTATGAATCTAAAATTGAAACTAAAATTAATATTTTTAAACAATGATGAAAAGTGAGAACAAAATAATAAAAAAGAGCCCAGTAAAACAAAATAATACAAAAAATTACGCTCGATAATACTCCGTTGGATTGAGGGTATTACCTAGTTAAGCTACATTAATTCTACTAACCTCCGATTAGTACAAATAGGTTGAATTTATTACTAAATTTTTTTTTCATCACTCTGTTTTCAATTTTTATTTTAATACAAATTATTTCCTTGATTGTATCTGTATCTCATAATAAATCAAGTTTTCTTTAATTGTGGCATTAAACGAAATTATGTGTGTTCATGGCTTTTGTTGGGGCTTCCGCTATACGGTTCGCTTTTCGTGAATTTAATAATGGAGTCGTTGGTGAATCTTGGAATGCAATGTAGGTAAGTTTAGGTGAGTATAGTATCGGTCTGTTCCTTCCCTCGTACCCTCTGTCCCAAGGTGGTACATCAAGCTTCCAGTCATCTTCGGAAAACCCCACTCCTAATCCCAGAGCTTTAGTCAGCAAGATCGATACCACCCCGAAGCTCTGATGGATAATGAATTCAGTAACGAATGACATTTTTTTTTTCTTGGAAACGAGCCCGCCTCGCAACCCCCACAACAAAATCAAAACCAAAGCGGCAAAAGCCCGACATATTTGCGGACACGTGGCTCATGTTAAACCAAATTATGGTAGAATTTTCGGATAGATATAGAGCGAAGAAACCAGCAGAATTTACGGGCAGTCCATCTTAATAATTAAGATAGAGTGGCTTTTTAACAAAATATTAAATTGATTCAATAAATAAACCCCCCGCTGTTTCTAGAGTTTAAAGAATGAACTAAAGCTGATACTGGTGAGCTTTAGTTCATTCTGCAACTTTAGTAACAGCGGTGGTTTATTTATTGATTCGATTTAATATTTTAACAATTTATATTATTAATTTCAGAATTAACAATATTTAATAAATATATATATATATATATATATATATATATATATATATATATATATATATATATATATATATATATATATATATATATATACATATATATATATATATATATATATATATATATATATATATATATATATATATATATATATATATATATATATATATATATATATATATATATATATATATATATATATATATATATATATATATATATATATATATATATATATATATATATATATATATATATATATATATATATATATATATATATATATATATATATATATATATATATATATATATATATATATATATATATATATATATATATATATATATATATATATATATATATATATATATGTATATATATATATATGTATATATGTAGCCTTCTTTTATTATGTGGCTACTATCTTCCCAGTCGGTAAAGTTCATGGAGCATATAAATTGTTTGCTTCCTTGTGCAATCGAAGAAAATTATGTAATGCGACACGGGCTAGAATTATTTTCTCATCGTTGTCTGGTATTATGTTTAGGGTAGTTAACAAAATCCTCCAACGACTGACCAAAATACCAAACGCATTTTCTAGCCAGGGTAAGGTTTTATTAAGTTTGGTGTAAGCGTGAATGCTGCGTCGGCTGCAAAAAAATGTGGCACAACATTATTGGTCCCTGGTAGTAGTTTCGGCTCAGGAAGTGGCAGTTTGCCACTATACACTATTTTCCCAAACTTACTTTTGTTGAAAATACCTATGAACTAAAAATAATTTTGATATAATTTGACAAGCAAGATAAACTAGAATAATAAAAAATACTCGTACCTCCATCGCTCTGAGAACCGTCGCCATTAGAACGAGGCTAAAAAAATTTTTATAGTTGAAAAATTCACTTCCCGAATTATTACTGTATGGCGATGTGCTTGCCGTCAATAGCTCCAACACAATTCATTAAATTCCAGGAATTGTGAAACTCATCAGCCAAGGACTGGCCAGAGAATATCACATGTCTCATATACATTTTCCAGCTCCACGATAAAAACTGCAGGGCTATTTGGGAATGCGATTCGAACGTGATCATGTCTTCGAAGTATAATATTCATATTTGATTTTAATAAGAAACGAATGAATCTGATTCAATTTAAATAGGAATTTAATACATCGAAGACCCCATCACGTTCGAATCTAATTCCCAAATAGCACCCCCTGGAAAGTACGAAAGGTATCTGTAAGTAATAAGTAAATTGAAATTAAATCCATTATCCAGTAAGTATTTAGTTAGTAATTTATAAACTAACAGCAATGTCAAACCGAGGCGAAACTCGCTGCTAAGCAGGTGTCGTGAAGTCTCCGTCATTTGATGTTGAATTTACTGGTGCAACATGTTAAAAATTTCCAGTGTCATCCGTGTATGAAGGAATAATTGGCCCTAATCGTATTTTTTTTATTTTAGAGAAGGTGACCTAAAAGAAACAATTTTATAGGAGCAAATATTTTATGAACAGTAATTAATTAAAGGACACTTACTTTGAAATAGCCAACATGATTTCTTGTGCGGTTTATTTTCCTTACACCACATGATCTTTTTTTTAAGGTTATCTTTTAAAGTTTTTAAGAGGTTTGCACCTTTTAAAGTACATTTACCTCCTCCAATTCGATTTCCATCGTTTGATTTATTTTATTGAAACACTTTATTGAAAAAATATAAATGTTACTATTCATTTTCTTTTTGTTTTCGTAAACTACCATTACTTCAAAGTACGTTGTGTTACAGTTTCGCTAGCCGAAATGTGAAATTTTCTTTAAGAAAAATCTTTCGTTAAATTTTGTTAAATTTCTTAAATGTTCGCTGATTGGCCTTTTATTCGTGTCAATTTATCTCTGTTATTTGCATCATGTTAAACAAAAAATTAAAAAAACGCCCATTTGACACTGTCAAATGTGCGTTTTTTTTTGGGGTTTTTTGTTAAACATGGAAAAAAGGGATAATGTGAAAAATATAAGAAATAAATTAGTGATTTTCAGTCAGTGTTAATTCAAGTGTAAGAAAGGGAACATGTACGAAGTGTGTTTTTTCATAATTTAAAATTATAATTTATAAATATTTTTCTGACTTATTTTCCATTTTAAGTTAATATTTATTTATCTCTCTGACACCAATACAATTTACCAATAATATTGCCTTCCGGTAATTCTCAACTCAATCCTCAAATTGCGACCAAACTCGCTGTCCTGGTTGTGTTTTATCAAATAATTAAAATTAATTAATACCTATGTGAGTCGAATATTTCGGGCCAATTTTGGTCATTCTAGAGCAATGACAAAAATCTGGAAAGATTCGTGAATCCTAGCAATTGATAGGCCTTACAGTAAAGTATGGTAGTATCGATCTTCACCTTGCAAAAACTCTAGTTGTATTCCGTTGAATTAAAAAAAAAAATTGTACATATCTGAGCCGTACGATTCGTCCAATTTTGGCCGTTACAGAACAACGACAAAAATCTTGAAAAATTCGTGAGTACTAGCAATGGACGGGGCTTACCGATAAATATAGTGGGATTGCTGCCCATCTAGCAAAATCTAGAGTGGTATTCCGTTAAATTAATGAAATGAGTTTCGTTAAAATAATGAATAGCTATGTGAGTTGTATATTTCAGCGCCAATTTTAGCCACTCCAGAGCAATGATAAAAATCTTTAAAAATTCGTGAGTACTGGCAATTTCTAGGACTTACAGAAAACTAGAGTAGGATCGATGTACGTATGTAAATTATTGAAATGAAGCTATACATATCTAGAGTTTCTGTTTTTCCGAGGTTTTCCAGAAATGAAATCAAATTTAAAATACGATCAAATGAATATGAAATATCAAATATATATTTTAAATATCAAATTTAAAATACGTAAAAACATTTATGCGATAGTAAAAATTTATAACATTCATACAACCAAACATTTTTAAAAATTCCATTTGTGTGTACTTACACACATAGTTATCTATATTTATTTATTTCAAATTTAGTTCAACAACATAAATTATAGCGATTTATTGTTTAATCGTTAAGAAGTCCCTCTCGTTTTGAGTAGATGTCGGTTTTATCATTAATAATGGCATTTTGAGTATCGCAAGATGTAATTCTGCCAGTCGCTTCATATATATTGAATTCCTTGGTCAATGTTCAGAAGTCGTCGTCGGTCACTGGCTGCAGTGTTCCAGTTCCTCATCAACAAAATTACACACATTCTCTTCTACTTCTGGTTCTGATATTGCTCTGTTGTTGTTGTAAGAGATACTTCCAAAGCATCCTTATCCCTATCAGAGGCTTTAAATAATCGCCTCGAGATTGTTTTTGTGGTTTTAATTATTTTTATTTTAGAACAGCTAGAAAAAAAAATAATCTTCTTCAGCTTTTACTATAAGATCGATGCTTATTTTCGAATTATTAGCCCGAAGATTTTTAAATAAAAATTCTAGAATTCCTTCTGCAGTTAACAATGAAGCATCTTGGCGGCTTAGAGTTTCTATTGATTTTTTAACTGGTTATAAAGCGCGCATTATATTAGAAGCAACTATGTCAAGTTCCGGATTCCATAAGTTGCTGAGGTTTAAATCATATAACGTTTTAAAAATTGCTAGTTTTACTCTAACAAAACGGTATATCATGGTTACAATTAGACCTTGTCTAATTCTAATAGTAATTGCAGCTCACCACATCCGCCTTCCATTTCTTTTATATTTAATTGTACAATATCACTCCGAACAGGTGAATTTTTAAACAACTTAACAATTGTTCTTATTTTGAGATTGTTTCATGTATTCTCATGTTTGAATTTATTTCAATGGTGGTGTCAGCAAAAAACTCGCTACTATCATCTAAATCTGATTCAGTGTTAGAGATAATTTTGCGTATTTAAGCATGGCCCCGTCACTTGTTGTGGAAACAATATCAGATTCGTAATTTAACTCAAATGTCTGAATTTTATTCGATACCATTTCTATCGCTTTTTCAGCAGGACAAGAGCATTTGGTGCGCATCAAACCTATATATTTGGTTAATATAAATGAATATTTAAGTACCTGCGATTTCGATAGCTAGTCCACTCGTCTATAGACAGGGCAAATTTTTGATTTTCTGCCTTCATATTAATAATCTTCGCAATTACCTCGCTTTTGACACTGTCGTAGAATTTATAAATTAAATTCATTATATCTGAGGGATTTTTGCGGTTACATAAAATCTTGCATTTCGAAACTATGTCTAATAAACGAACTTTTACAAATAGCGTTTATTAAAATTCCATCGTATGCTGCGAGTTTCGAAATAATTCGTTCAAAATTGCGGTCTTGTTTGCAATTTTTGAAATAACAGTCAATTTGATTAATTGTTTTACTTCCATGCATTGCCGATCCACTTGTGGAAGAATCATTTGCATGTTTCCGCTTCATAATCATATTATGTAAGCTGGTGAGATGACCGATGCAGGCCACCGGTTGACGACGCTTTACCAGCAAGAATCCTTGCACAGAGACTAAATATGGATTCATCTCTATTTTTCTCTGTTCTTTTGAAATAATTCCACACCTTGTCGCTTTCATTTCCATTTTTCAAAAGGAATTTATTTACAATAAATAAATTAAATAGTATAATATTCGTTTATACTTGTTCCCAATTCTTTAAAATTCTCGCTTTCGTCGCGCATGGAATAAGCTTTACCTGCTCGAAGTTGTTTGACGTCACGTAAATAATTATCTCCTTTATTTTAGTAAACAAACTAATAAAACTTTTATTTATATGTTGTTGTTGTATGTAATATGTACATATATGTACTAAATGTCTTATATTGTTATATTTCGGTTTAGTTCTTCACTATAAATCTTCAATTCAAATAATAAAACATCACTGACAGCTGCTAGATTATTATAAAATGTTAGGTTAGTTTTCCTTATTATTTATGCAGAATATCATTTTAGCGGTGACATCTACTTTCAAACATTAGTCCTCAATTTCTCGAAAATCTCGACCAAATTTTCTCGAGGAATGAGAATTTCGAAAATTACAAAATAAATTTTCTCGAGATTTCTTGAGCGTAAAATTATGAAGATTTCTCGAGATTCTCGAGACTAGATTTCTCGAGCAAAAACTTTACATGAGCAGTACGATTCGGCCAATTTTGGCCGTTCCAGGACAATGACAATAAACTTGAAAACTTTGTGAGTACTGGTAATTGACAGGGGTTACAGAAAAATTTATTGGGATCGATGTTCACCTTGCAAAATCTGAAGTTGTATTCCGTTAAATAAATAAAACTTGTTTTATATAAAGTTCTTTTGATTATAGTATTTTGTACAGTAAAAATAAAACAGTATATAATAATATAAAATATCTAATTGATTGATTGATTGATTGATTGTGAGTGTACGGCCAAGCATTATAGCAAGTCTCCCGGACTCCCGGGCACACACCGTACACCCGTTTACACACAACAAAACCGAAGGATAGTATAGGATTATTAGTTGGGACAGACTCGACCCGGTTACAGACACCAATGCGATTGAGAGTTAGTAAATTAACGGCACAAAAGACAACACAATCTAACTACATTTTTAGAAGATCATCTCTCTGGAATCCAGGGCCGGATAATCAGGACTCCTTAAACCTAAATTTAAAATTATTAATGTTGTAATTTCCCCCTGTTCGCCTTTTATTAATTTACCTGATAAAATATTTAAGAAAATCTAAAATTACTAAGCTAAAATTATAATTATAATTACAGTAGAATTCGCTTATAGCAAACACTCAAGGGACATAATTTTGTTCACTATAGCCGGCTGTTAATTTTAATCAAATATTCGTTTACGTTTATAAACGTAGTTCTTTGTTTGTAGTGTATAAGAAAAAATAAGTGTTCGTGCAAATTCAAGGCACACAACTATATGACAAAACCATATGATCATTATATGCGTTTGTGCGTTATATACATGGTTTGGTATAAACGGATTCTACTGTATTATAAAAAACATCATTATAACAAAATAAAGATAAAATTAAATAAAATAAAGTTGAAATTAAACTTTAAATATAATAATAATATAAAAATAGTTATAAGTATAAATGTTGACCTTCACTAAGTATTCATATGTATATAAAATTTATTACTTATGATTGATTAGGAGTGTACGACCAAGCATTATAGCAGGATCTCCCGGACTCCCGGGCCCATGCCGTACACCCGCACACATATAACAAATCTAAGGGTTGGATAGGATTATTAGTTTTGACAGACTCGACCCGGTTACAGACACTAATGCGATTGATAGTTAGTAAATTATTAGTACAATATATAATAAATAGGTTAACATAAGACAGCACAATCTAACTACATTATCAGATGACCATTTCTCTGGAATCCAGGGCCGGATACTCAGGACTCCCTAAATCTTAAATCTAAAACGGGTCTTAAAAAATTATTAATGTTGTAATTTCACCCTTGTACGTTTTTTATTAATTTACCTGATAAAATAATTAATAAAAATTTAAAATAACAGCGCTTATTTCCTTATTAATGGTCCTTTCATATCCAATTAAAAATTACTACTTACTGCAATAAGAATTAACATAAACATTAAACCGTTTAAACATAAAATTTTACTTAAAACTAATCATCAATTTTCTACCGATCCAGAAAAGAAAATATATAATTTTGAATTCAATTATTTTATAAAATTTATATAAAATGATTTAAACGATAATATTACAGCACCACAATACCTAGATTTATTAATAATTCAATAATTCAATTAGGTACTATAAGTATATTAAGAATCAACAAATAAAATTAACATACAAATTCCCAGACAACTCTGAAAACTAAATTTAATTAATAAACATCATAATAACAAATTTTATTACTTAAATGAATAATTATTAAAACCGGATCTTCAGTATTCCCGAGCACACATCGTACACCCATTTATCCATCCCCAGCCGAAGGATAAGAGTAAATTTTTAATAATTATATAGTTAAATAGTTAGCACAGGACAACACAATTTCTAAACTACAGCTTATTCACTACTTGTTAATTCTGGAGGGTTGATTCAAACTAAAATTTAAATTTGAAATTCGGGATTAATTTTGATCCCTATAATAATGATTAATTCTAGAACTATGTTTATTCTGAAAATTGGATCATTTATTAGTAAATTAAAAAAGAGATCCCTTTAACTATTTTAAAACTAAATTATTTAAAATATATTAATGGACAAAACAGAATATATTACACATTACAAAAATTAACATTTTATTGATTGATTGATTGATTGAGAGTATACGGCCAAGCATTATAGCAGGATCTCCATGACTCCCGGGCACACACAGTACACCCATATACATATAACAAAACCGAAGGATAGGATAGGATTATTAGTTGGGCCAGGCTCGACCCGGTTACAGACACCAATGTGATCGATAGTTAGTAAATTATTAGTACAATATATAATAATTAGATTAGCACAAGACAGCAAAATCTAACTACATTATTAGATGATCATGTAAGAAGTTGTCTCCAGATCACGTCGCAAAAATAAAAGAACTTGATTTTATTTATTCACGAAATAATTTTTATTGAAAAATATTAATTGAGAAAAATATTCCGATTTTAACTACACAATTTTATACAATTGTTTTATTTAATTTCACTACGTATAATTTACCACTCCAAAAAATGTAAAATGGACGCGTTAATTATCGCCAAAATAATTTAATAAAAATAGATAATGATAATCCGCGTATGCTATATGCGCATCCGAAAATCGATTTTTTACTGATTTTCAATCTTATCGAAAAACTCCAAAAACACATACAATTGTTTTATTTCTGTTTTTTCTTTTTTTTGTGTTTCAGCGCGTGTATTGGCTGCATTTATTTTAGTGTTGACATACGAAAAATCGTAATGTCAAATTTCGCTGTTCTATTGAACGCGAGATGGAACCACAGAGAATATCAATTCAAGTTTGAATTGAGGAAAATTATGTTAACGAGATGGAGCAAATATCACAAAATATAATTTAATGTTCGATCATATTTTGTGTGCATGCCATCTCGCTAGGTGGCAAATGAAAATACGTTACGCAAAGAGATATCTTATGGGTAAACCAAATGTGTATGTAGTGGTGAACGAATTGCAATTTAAATAAACCAATAATTAATTTATATGATTGCAATGCGTGAGCCGCTAGGCTCACGCATTGCAATCATATAAATTAATTATTGGTTTATTTAAATAGGCTAGGCTTTGCCTCAGTCGAACTTAGTATGCCGTAAGCCGGTTTGAGTCGATCAATTGAAATGGTTTGATTTTTACCATTAATTGAAACGGTGAATTGTTTCCGAAGGCGTCGAATGACTTTAAACGGGCCTTCATAGGGAGTGGATAAGCCTGTGCGAACTTTATCTGTTCTTACGAACACAAAATCACAGTCAGCAAGTGCCTTTGGGACAAAAATGTCATCTTGTTTGGCTTGCCGAGTTGCTTTCGCGATAAGGTTTTGCATTGTTTCACAAAGCTGATCGATAACTGTGTCGCTGGTTGGTAAAGGTAAAAGAGGATTTTCGACGAAGAACTCACCTGGTAGCTTGATGGTTTGAACATAAACCATTTCAGCTGGTGAGCACTTCAGATCTTCTTTTACTGTTGCTCGGATTCCCAGTAATACGATGGGTATTTCCGAACTCCAATTGATCGTGTTTCCTCTGGCCATTAACGCAGCTTTGAGTTGCCGGTGGAAGCGTTCGACCATGCCATTGGCTTGAGGCTGATAAGCCGTTGTACGAATCCGATGTGAGCCAAGGAGTTTTGTTAACTCGCTGAAAAGCTTTGACTCAAACTGCGTTCCTTGATCAGTAGTGATATTAATGGGCATGCCGAATCGTGAAACGTAATTGTTGACAAGAGTCAAGGCAATGGTTGCAGCTGACATATTGGTCATGCAGTAGGCTTCGGGCCATCGAGTAAATCGATCGACACAGGTTAGCAGGTAAGTATATCCATTAGATGGAGGAAGTGGTCCTACTATATCTATATGGATATGTTCAAAACGACCTGATGGTATTTGGAATTGTCCATGGGACGATTTAGTATGCCGTTGAACTTTGGCACGTTGGCAGGATAAACAGGACTGAGCCCAATGGCTTACGTCTTTGTTCATAATAGGCCAAAAATATCGAGCAGTAATCAACTTACGAGTAGCACGGACACCAGGATGCGAAATGTTATGTAAAGTGTCAAAGATAGTTCGACGCAGTGATTCTACGATAAATGGGCGATTGTACCCAGTTGATGTTTCGCAAATGATTTCGAGGCCAGGCAATTTAAAAAGCGCCAGTTGCATTGATGAACCGGAGTGACATTCGGAACCAGAAAATAAATTCTGAAGTTCTAGGTCAGCTTTTTGAGCAATTGCGATTTTGTTTAAGTCGAATTGTGTCTCGTCTGCGGCCGTTTCATTGTCTGTTGTGCGAGAGAGTGTATCTGCAACAACATTGTCATGTCCGTGAACATGCTGAATGTCCGTGGTAAATTGACTAATATAATCCAAGTGGCGAGCTTGCCTCGGATTACGTTCAGTTTTAGACTGAATTGCTCTAGTCAGAGGTTTATGGTCGGTAAAAATGGTGAAGTCCCGACCCTCGACAAAATATCTGAAGTGTTTAACTGCCAGATATATTGCGAGTAATTCCCGATCAAATGCGGAATATTTCTTTTCAGCATCTGAAAGTTTCCTTGAGAAAAATCCCAATGGCTCCCAACACTCATTGTTATACTGTTGCAGCACTGCCCCAACGGCAGTGTTAGATGGGTGTGTTTTGGGTTTACGTAGAAGTAAGACCCAATGGCTGTGAACTGGTGCGAGTATTTCAGCAAGTTTTGGTATGAATCGGTGATAGTAATTTACCATACCGATGAACCGCTGAATGTGCTTAATTGAGCTTGGAACTGGAAATTCCCTAATGGCATTAATTCGTTCTTCAGACGGCAGAATACCATTAGGGGTTATTTTGTGACTGAGGAAATCAAGAGTGGATGCGCCAAAGACGCATTTTGAACTATTGATGTGAACATCAAACTCAGTTAACATTTGGAAAAGTTGTTCCAGGTGGAGTTTGTGCTGTTCCTCACTTTGCGATGCCACAAGAATACCGTCAATGTAGACGAAAACAAAGTCTAAGTTTCAAACAACTTCGTTCATAAATCGCTGAAACGTTTGAGCGGCATTACGTAATCCAAACGGCATTCGAGTAAATTCGAACAGGCCAAAAGGAGTTGTTATTGCCGTTTTAAAAACATCTTCAGGTGAAACGGGAATCAAATGATAAGCTCTGACGAGATCGATTTTCGAAAAAATTTTACATCCATGCAAGTGCATAGAGAAATTTTGAATGTGAGGAATCGGATAACGATCCGGTATAGTCACAGTGTTTAACTGTCTATAATCCCCACATGGTCTCCAATCGAAATCTTTTTTCTTAACCATGTGTAATGGACAAGCGACATGAGATGCAGACGGCCTGCAAATCCCTAATTCCACCATATGCTGAAATTCCGTAAAGGCGGCTTTATGACGGACTTGATCCAAGAAGACTAGGTCTTGATACAGGCAGATGTCCTGCTGTGACAATGTGATGGACCACATTGTGTCGGACTGGCAATTTATAATTTGGCTCTGCTGTAAGTTGAGGAAACTTTTTAAGCAGGGTGCCATAGCCGTTGGTGATAGAATAATGGATCGGAGTCGGTGTGTCGACGTGAACCATGTTGGCATTGATTGACAGCTTTGTCGCTGAATCAACCAGCCGTTTATTCTTTAGATCAACCAATAGTCCGAATTTACACAAGAAGTCGGCGCCAATGATGGGACGATTCACAGCAGCTAATATGAAAGCTTGCGTGAAGGTTCGTTTTAGTCCCAAATCCAACTGAAGCAACTTTGTGCCGTAAGTATGGATGTTAGTGCCATTGGCGGCCGATAAAACTAGATTTGAATTGCGATTGTATACATTAAATTTGTTTTTGAAATTATAAACTGGAATAACCGAAAGGCCAGCGCCAGTGTCGACTAGGTAGGTTATTCGGTTTATTCGATCAAGTACGAATAACCGAGACGTATTATGGTTATTTCTTATTGGGGTCCCGACCCAGTGTTGTGATAGTTTTTTGAACTATCATCAGCAACATCCATTTTGTTGATGTTGTGAGCAACCGACTCTTGTGAAACCGTGAAGTTGCATGGTGGTATGCATTTCTTCGCATTTTTTTTCAAATTTGACGTGATACCAGCATCTGCCATGACGGCGAGAGTAGTTGCTGGAACTGCGGGCTCTTGATCGTGAACGAGATGATTCTCGTTGTTGATTTGAGTTGCCTCGGTCTCGAAACAAGCCGTCCATTTTGGCCTCGAGCCGAGCAATCCTAGATGCCAGCGAGTCAGAGTTTTGACTTTGGAGCACGATCATTACGAATAGTAGGTCGGGATTGACGAAAAGAAACTTGCGCTAAATTTGTGTGTTGTTGGCCGATGTTCATGTAATCGTACATCTTGTCGGCTGTTTTTGCTAGCGTATCAGTCCCAAGAGAATCGGGTTGAGCGACAAGAGCTAATTTAATTAACTCGGGCATTTTTTAATCCACAAAGATCTTATGATTTTTTTCTGTGAAGTTGTTGCCTGCTAGTGTACGTATCCGCCTTAGCGCGTCGGATGGTTTACGGTCACCAATCTCTTCATGCGTGATGAGGGCCTCTAACTGCCTCTCAAACGACGGCGCTAATCGTTCTAACAACACTTTTTTTAGTGACGTATATTGCTCTGTGGTAGGTGGATTGGAGAGAAAATCAGAGATACCGTCACACGTCTCCGGCGATAGAGACGAAAGCGTGTGTAAATATTTTTGTTTCTCTGATTTTGCCGCTTGAAGGTCGAATTGTATTTCGGCCAGTAAAAACCAATTTTGCGCCTTCTGTGGCCAAAATGGTTCCAATTTTATTGAATTGCTTGCGACTGATACCTCCAAGGGTTCGTTTTCATTTGTCTCCATTTTCTTTGAACCGTTCTGTTGGGTATTGGTTTCTTGCTTTCCATCCTCGTTACCCATTTTGAAAGCAATACATAATTTTTTTATGAGAAAAGGAAAGTAAAACCGATGGTCTAGTTTGCAACTTGACCAAATACCTAATCAATTTTGAGAACGAAATTAAATACACTGAGTGTCTTTTACCCCAAAAAAAAACTGTTTGCCGACTATCCAATATGATATTTATCAAACAAGAAAATATAAAAAAAAAATATTTTCAGTAATCCAAACAAAAAATAAAAATAAAAAGTAAAGGAATGGTTACCTTGAAGCAGATGGCTTTAAATGACCGCAGCTCTAAGGCTTCGAGATACCCTCCAATTACGGGACGAGCTTGTCACTTCGTATTAGAGGGGCTCGTTGAAATTGTATAATAATAATGAGAGAATAAAATAAAAATGAATAAGTAATTTATAATTAAAAAAATTTCATTTTATACGTGTCAATAGGTGTAATCAATGGCGAAACCAAAACAACTGTATTACGAATTATTCGCAGAAAAATTAGAAAAACGTAAAAAAAAATTTAAAATTAATAAACTGTACCCGAGCAGAGTGGTAAAAAATGTACATCAATATAAGCTACAATTTTGAAACTAAGTGTGTTACAATATTTTCTACTGCAAATGTAAAATGTAAATATTTATATTCGAATATCAAAATTTTTGAAATCTATTATTATGCATTAACCAAAAACAAACTAATATTAATAATAATAAAAAAAAATTCGAATAATAAACAAATAAAAAAAAAATTTAGACACTTAGCTGATGTAATTCTGTTGTTTCTGCTGCTGATGTCCTTATATACGAATCTCCTAATCTCTCCAAACTCCCTTTGTTTAATGGCTGAATGTACAGAATTTCACTTTATTCTATACTGTTGTTATTTCGTTGTAGTTTATTTATTTTCGTTGTATCATATGTGAAGTTGTGTACCCCGTTGAATGTGAGTATCATTTTGCAAATTGTATACTGTATTTTGGTATATACGTTGCACCATATGTGTAGGTGCACTGCAATTGTACAATTTCCCGTTTGTTTTAAATTTCAACTTGTTTTTCCTTCGTATGCTCGGGGCCCGTATGTGTAGGCGCGCTGTAATTTTCTCGTTTCGCCAACTTTAATATGTATATAAATCTCCGTATATACGTGGCACGGCGTGTATATAAAACCGAGCGGGAAAAATGAAGAGGAAAAAAAAATCTTTGTTAGATTTTATTTGTAGTTGTATGGGCTTTATAACCCGATAAATTTGTTCACAATAAAAAGTAATGGAATTACGTACCTTCTACCTGACACTTTTATCGTGTCAGGTTTCCCAATTATTATTTGTTAAATTATAATTCCCTAAAAAGGGCGTCGTTAGGTCACCACTGTAAGAAGTTGTCTCCAGATCACGTCGCAAAAATAAAAGAACTTGAGTTTATTTATTCACGAAATAATTTTTATTGAAAAATATTAATTGAGAAAAATATTCCGATTTTAACTACACAATTTTATACAATTGTTTTATTTAATTTCACTACGTATAATTTACCACTCCAAAAAAAGTAAAATGGACCCGTTAGTTATCGCCAAAATAATTTAATAAAAATAGATAATGATAATCCGCGTATGCTATATGCGCATCGGAAAATCGATTTTTTTACTGATTTTCAATCTTATCGAAAAACTCCAAAAACACATACAATTGTTTTATTTCTGTTTTTCTTTTTTTTGTGTTTCAGCGCGTGTATTGGCTGCATTTATTTTAGTGTTGACATACGAAAAATCGTAATGTCAAATTTCGCTGTTCTATTGAACGCGAGATGGAACCACAGAGAATATCAATTCAAGTTTGAATTGAGGAAAATTATGTTAACGAGATGGAGCAAATATCACAAAATATAATTTAATGTTCGATCATATTTTGTGTGCATGCCATCTCGCTAGGTGGCAAATGAAAATACGTTACGCAAAGAGATATCTTATGGGTAAACCAAATGTGTATGTGGTGGTGAACGAATTGCAATTTATATAAACCAATAATTAATTTATATGATTGCAATGCGTGAGCCGCTACAATCATTTCTCTGGAATCCAGGGCCGGATACTCAAGACTCCCTAAATTTAAATTAGGACTTAAAAAATTATTAATGTTGTAATTTGCCCCTGTCCGCCTTTCATTAATTTACCTGATAAAATATTTAAGAAAAATATTTAAGAAAAATTAAAATTACTAAGCTAAGATTACAAAAACAGCGCTTATTTCATTTTTCATGGTCCTTTATCTAATTAATTAATTATTACGTACTGCAACATGAATTAGAATAAACGTTAAAAACCATTTTAAACATAAAATTTTACTTAAAACTAATCAGAAATTTCCTACCGATCAAGAAAAAGAGAATAAATAATTAAAAATTCAATTATTTTAAAAAATTTATAATAAATAAATTAAAAATGATAATGTTACAGCACCACAACAGCCTAAAATCATCAATAATTCAGTTAGGTACTTACTATACGTATATCAAGAATCAACAAATAAAATCAATATATAATTTCCCAGGCAACTCTGAAAACTAATTTTAATTAATAAATCACCATAATATCAAAGTCAAATCTAATTCTGAAACTTGTTCCATTAGTTACCATTCTCCTGTAAATAGTTAATTACTTGTTTACCTACTGCAACTAGATTTAAAAATAAAAAGATGAAAATATATATTTAACCATACTATTAAATTTAAACTAATCGGTAATTTCCTACAAATCTAGAAAAAAGGAAACTAATAATGTTCAAATTAATTATTTATTTATAAAAGTATATAATATAATTTAAATGCCAGAACTCTGGATTTTATAAATCTAAATTAGGACATCAAAAAATTATTATTATTATTGATGTTTTAATTTACTAATCTAGTTGACATAATTAAAATAAAACAAAAAATCAAAAACTACGAAATTTATTATGTTGTGTGTTTTTTTTATATTACCCTGCAAAAACAAGCCTGCAAAGTAAGTAAAATAATAAATCCATGAAATAAAATTGAAACATTATTCTCCTACAAAACTAATCGGTGTACTATACAAGCAAAATTGACGTTTACGTGTGAAAAACTGCAACCTAAAACTTCAATCATTTTCTATTAAGTTAATAATTAAGTTCAATACATTTAGCCTTTCGAAAATGTTTTCACATAATTCCACCTCGTTCACCATCTTTTAATCGAAATTTGGCATGCATAAATGAATACGTCATTATGTAATGCAAACCAAAATCACAACTCAACTCAAATCAACACTTCCAAGTTAGCATTTTATTTATATGGTTTAGTTAATTTATAGCCTTTTCACATTAATTAAATAAATTTAATAATTTAATGCATTTTATAATACCCTGTACAAAATAAAATAACTCATACCTAAAATAAATCCATCCTATATGAATTATATAAGGCGGATTCCAATTCGACTCAAAACTTATTTGATTATACAAAAATATAAAATACCTATTTGAGTCGAATATTCTAAAATTTCGTTGTGTTTGTACAGTTCATGTTTTATTAAGAACATTATAGTTGTAACATGAATACAAAAACAAAAAGAGGAGAAATAACAAAATAAAATAAATACAACAGATTCTTATATACTAAACCACCAACACACATTAAAAGCAAATATCTCTACAATCTTTCATGTGCATAGCAGAAGACTTATCATGTTTTCATTATTTTATATACAGCTAATACCATTACAGCGCACATAGAAAACAATCCTGATCTATATATCAAGATATAGAAAAATATTGGGAACAACTATACTAACACCCAAAAAAAAATCTCTGTTTTTGTTGTTGTTGCTTAGCTAATACATAGCAAAAACCAATAATAAATAGTACATTTCCCTAATAGGATCCGCGTAAAGAGCGAACTAGGCGGCCCGTACAAACATTTCGTTGGCTTTGTCATGTATCAATTTTCAAGAATGTATTTCTGTCTAGTATACTTTGTACATAACATAAAAACCAAGAACCAAAACCATACCGAAACCCACAAAAATGTTTATACGTATGTATGTATAAACACTTTTGTTTGGCTTGCAAGAACGCATTCAATTATGCGTAAATATAAAATCGAATATGAAATTAACTACGACGTATGTTAATTTACATTAAAAACTATTTTCATACGATCCAATTATTAGGATTAAATAATAAAATCCCTGTACAATCACACACACGTTAAAAACATGCACCCAATAGAAATCAATAATTTTGATTTCTTTATCTATAAATATAAAGCATTGCCTGATAAATGCATCCCGGTGGATTGCATTTTCCAAAATTATACTTTAAATTATTTCACTTTCACTTTAATTATTATTTCACTAAAAACTGAATTAAATAGAATTAAAATTATAATTATAATTAAACTTAATATACTACATAAACTACATAAACAAAACAAAATAAAAATTAAATTAAATTAAATTTTTGAAGAGGATAGAAAAAACACGTCTATCATCTTTGACGAATATTCGCTCACCCAGATAATAAAATAAAATATCTAATAAACAAAAAATTGAAAATGTTAGCTACTGAAATAAAATGCTTTTTACATTTTCTGCCTTTGATGATTGGTACCTAGTAACGATATAGTGCGGAGACTGCAGAAATTACTAATAAAACTGATCCACACAATCATTTTACCAAGTTTTTCAGAAAAAATTTTAAAAGAACTTAATAATATTATAACAGAACACAATAAATCTTATTTAAATTTATTCGGTAGATCCTTTTATCCCAATTCATTTTATACTGCATTACGTTAGTGCAATTCGAAAACGGCTCTAATGCTTAATATTTTTCTAAGCAGTTATTTATCTAGCATGAAAACAAAGCGGGAGTCCAATCCGTTGCTACTTTTAATTATTAATTCAACTTTAAGCTTAAATAATATTGAAAATGTTGATGCACAGACTCAATACGAAAATTGAGAAAAACATCAAGAAATTTTAGAGTAAAAGAGGATTTATTAAATTTTAACCGTTTCTACAGTACAAATCTGTAGAAGATATAAACTGCTAAAATGTTAAACTATTCGTATCTCAAAAGTCACTTATATAATTAATTACATTGTGATATAACTCAATTACGAACTTTGAAGTTAAATACCTAATCAGCGCATATTTCCAAATCATACAATGATATTTCATAAAGAAATCTCAAATTAATAAAAGAAAGTATGTACGAATACTTCCTAAAATGAAATTTTAAAAAGTTGAAATTGAAATCTTTTGTTGTTATTTCACCGGAAGGAAGACAGGAAGGAAGTAATTTAACCTTTTTTTTACACTTTACAACACTCACCGTTATTCCAGGATTTTTTTTTTTTATGTATATATGTAGGTACTGTGTACTCTTCCCCTCCTTCATTCAAATCGTCATCTTCTTACTTTTTCAAATATATACGAGTACATTTTCTCATATTATATTACTTAAGCTGTTATTATATTTTGTATTATAATTGCATGTTACAAAAATTATTTTTGTTGTATTGAACAAAAACCTCATTAATCATAATTTTATTTATCTTTTGGTTCAACATAACACAAACAAAAATAACGAAGAAGAATAAATTTAAACGGTTTCTGCGTGATTTTATCCTTTTGTAATAATACTTATCACGTCAAGTCATGATTTATCTCTTAATTAAAGACATCTTATAAAGGAAAACAACGTAGAGAAATAAAAACCAAAACATTTTCATATTCTCTTCTAAGGTTTTCCGCTTTTATTTTTGTTTTTGGTTAATAACGAAAACGAAACAGAAAACAGAAAATTTATCTTAAATATAAAATAAATTATAAGAAGATTGATGAGAACTTTGGAATAACATAAATAAAACATATCCACTCGTATATTATGTATTGTATACAAAAGCAACTCACAGCTGAGTGAATATATAGAGATGTTTGGTTTTGTTTTGTTTAGTTTAGTTAGTTGTGGTGGGACTTGGTACTGGGTGGCTGGCTGGCAGAAAATCTAAAAATAATAAATTTTCATTTTCTTTTTTTTTCTTCATTCTGTTTTTGCTCTCAGTATTATTATAATAATTGATTACAGTTGAGATGATAATTATTTGGTCACAAGAACGGTTTAACCTATTAATTATTTTCCTTTTTTATTAAAACTGATTAAGAGGAGGATGAAGATAACTTTTTCAATGTCCCCTTTTAATTTAATTACTTTTGTCTGCTTTACGGTATATAAGACAAAGGCTAGACGATAATTATACACTTAGTCATTCTGATATATGAAGAAATTTTGATGTTTTATAGAAAAAGGTTAGAATTATAAATTTGTAACGTTTTTTGTATGTTAGCAGACAATTAAATGTGTGCTTCGAGTAAGTCAGTATTAAAGTGGATAATATGTTCATGGTCGTTTAAATTTTGAATTACGAGATAATATTCATGCAAGTGCCAGAAGAGATCCAATTAAACTTTTCTTAAAAGGGTTTTATGGTAGTCTTTTGCTTGGCAATACATCTTCAACTTCAATTACATCAGTTCCAGAAATTAAATCTCTGTTAATCACGTTAGTGTGAAGTTTATGACAAATTGACAAAAAGCCGTATAACAGCAAAACAAGTGCAAGATCAAGTATTACACTTTCGGCGCCGTCTACTAAGGAGATGGCTTCCACATACTAATTCGAAAAAAGTTTAATTTTATTTTGAAAAATTTTGGAAACTAAATAAATGTGGTGGATTGTGTTAAAGCTCGAAGGTTATACTAAATAGTTTCGCAGAAGTATGTTTTAAGTATATAGTAAAAATTAATCTTTTGTTAATTTTGATAAGGCAATAAAATTCAATACTTTAAATATTTTAGCTCATTACACACGTAAATTGAAACCTTTATTAACTGAACACAAATGAATTAAGCAAGCTTTCGATCCGCACAAAATATTCTAGGTAATGCAAAATAATCCAGCCATTCACAAAAACTAGATATAGTTTTAACAATTTATTTATTATTAATAAAATTTTGTACATTGTTTAATTTTCACCTGAGCGTATAATTTTGTTGTATTGAAAAATAGTGACTTTAGTTTTTAATATCTAATAATTACAATTTTTCAGTTTTAAGTAAATAGCGTACTGACGCTAGGTGTTCAATAATATATAGGATTGAACGTACTCATCAAATTGCTTTCTTTGATTTATACATGAGGGCATAAAATAAAATTAGACTCATCGATTAAATATAATATGCTATGTTTTCCTATTGATTGTCAAAATGTCAAATGGTAGAATGTAAACAATACAATTGGTAAAAAAATATTGATATTTAGATCTAAATATTATGCTAATTCTAAGTTAAATATTTGAGATTACATAATTCTAATTATGATATTTATTTGCAGGTGTGTGATGTAACTGGCTTCAAAGTGTCTCATTTAATTAATAATTGATCATTAACCAATGCTAGTTATGATTCGCTAGTAGGTACTTAACGCACATCACATTCTGTATATATAGAATGTGAATTGTGGTATAATCAGTCCAGTCGCTGCGGCCTGATGAGAAGATTCATTTTATCATAATCATAAGCTCATCAGTTCGAAACTGGATTGAATTCTCCTACAATCTTTGGAACATATTAAAAATCATTTAAATAAAGAAATATAATTCTGTCTATTAGTTGGTTTCGTTGAATTACCGTTCGTAAATACTAATATGCTTCTCATGTTAATAAAAACACAATTAAAATGGTCTAATCACCGGTAGAATATTGGAAATTACATGAATTAATTAACATTCAACGAAAAATTAGCTTACACACAGAGCTGTGTGAATATCGTGAAGAAGAAAAACTGTAAGAGAGTTCATCTGTATTAGTTATGATTCGCTAGTACTTAACGCACAGCACATTCTGTATATATAGAATGTAAATTGTGGTATAATCAGTCCAGTCGCCGCGGCCTAATGAGAAGATTGATTTTTTCATAATCATAAGCTCATCAGTTCGAAACTGGATTGAATTCTCTTACAATCTTCGGAACATATTAAAAATCATATAATTAAATAAATAGAATTCTGTCTATTAGTTGGTTTCGTTGAATTGCCGTTCGTAAATACTAATATGCTTCTCGTGTTAAAAAAAACACAATAAAAATGGTCTAATCACCGGTAGCATATTTGAAATTACATGAGTTAATTAACATTCAACAAAAAATTAATAAAGTAAAAGTAGCTTACACACAGAGCTGTGTGAATATCTTGAAGAAGAAAAATTGTAAGAGAGTTGTATGTTGTAAGAGAGTTGTATGTATATTAGTAACAAAAAATTAAGCCGGCTCCAGATCTAAGTAGTTGATAATTAGATATTCAATTACTGAGGTTCCCGTAAAGTTGATTTAGATTTTTAAAATAATTCCTTATTCAAATCTGCAAATAACTAATCATACTCTTAATTAATTAAGTTTAATTTAATTTCCATAAACATGCTAATCAATCTTTAAATACTACTACTTGAATGTTAATATTAGTAATCTTTTTTTCTTGACTGCTTCATATATCAAAACTTGTTCCTGGTAATTTGTTGTTATCATTGAGAACTATCTAAATGTAATTTTATAGTTTATTAGGGCTTATATATAGTAGTTTAGAGACGACCTAACATAATAAATATAATTCGATTAAAATTAGCTATTTATTCAAATGATTTCCGCCATACTGGTCACAGTCGCAACTTAAAACTACAGTTTAGCTCAAACTACTATTATAAATGGAGCATTTCCGCGAACATGCCAATAAGATTATAGAAATTTGCTATGTGATTAACACAGTCTTGTAATGAATTACAATTAATGTCACCAGTACCCTGATTCCCTAAAAATCACGTTAAATTTGTAAGTGTTAACTTGTCAAGTTTAACAAAACAACAGTTTAATACATAAATGTATCTTACCTATACCTTAAAACGCAAAATAATGTTAATGTCAGCAATCATAGAATTTATTCAGCAATTCTATAATGTCAAATTTGTGTCATTTATGCAATATGACATTGAAGATGAGCAAAATGCTACCACAAAACTATTGCCAGCTGCTTGAATCATACCTCTCTGATCGCCAATTCAGAGTCATCCATGAAGAAACATGTTCTGACTTTTACCAACGCTAGCGGGAGTTCCGCAGTGAAGCGTATTGGGACCCCTCCTCTACCTTATCTACACTGCGGACATACCTACAACGAATAAAACATTCATCGGCACGTTCGCTGACGACACTTTAATTATGTCAGTAGACGAATCTGTAGCGGCTCACGCATTGCAATCAACAAATTAATTATGTGTTTATATAAATTGCAATACATTCACCACCACAGACACATAGGGTTTACGCATAAGATATCTCTTTGCGTAACGTATTTTCTTTCGCCATCTAACGAGATGACATGTACACAAAATATAATCGAACACTAAATTATATTTTGTGGCATTTGCCCCATCTTGTTAACATTATTTTCCTCAATCTAAACTTGAGTGATATTTCTCTGTGGTTCCATCTCGTGTTCAATAGAACATCAAATTTTGACATTACGATTTTTCTCGTGTGTCAACACGAGTTGTATTCCTGACACAGAAACACAAAATAAAACATCTTCGCGAGGACGATATTCATCGCCTGGTTATTGGCATGGCTATCTACTTTTTCTTCTGATTGGAATAGGTCGCAAGACATTTTTTTCTCCTAAAATAAAAAAAGTAAAAAGTCTAATTAATAAAATAATAATAATCGTGATTTTTACGGAAGAGTGGTGGGCAATATTTCCGACTGGACTTGTCCAAATTTTGTAATTAATAAATACAAATAAAACTAATAATTATAAAGTTTTAATCAAAGTGAGTGTGTCTTATTTACAAACATTGGGTGATAAAATCACATACCCTGGCGTCCATATTTGGGCATAATAATTCAAAATTACGTGTATCGTGGGACGATATCGTGGGACGAACCAAAGGCAGTGGAAAATCTTGAACGAGCAATGAACAACGTTACTAAATGGACAATTGACTGGAAAATAGTGCTTAATGAGCTCAAATCAACCCATGTGACATTTACGCTCCGACACAAAAATAACAGTCTACACATATACCTCAATGAGGTGCAAGTGCCGCAGGCTGAATCGGCTAAATACCTTGGTCTGCATTTAGATTCAAGGCTCAACTGGAAACATCATGTGAGACAAAAAGTTGAACAGATACGATTAAAACAACGTCAAATGTACTGGTTAATTGGGCATCATTCCAAAATGAACCTGTATTGCAAAAGACTAGTCTACCAGAATATCTTCAAACCAATATGGATGTATGGTGCGCAGCTATGGGGTTGTACTCATAAATCCAATAGAGACATTATACAACGTAGCCAAAATAAATTTCTTCGAATGGTCACCAACGCTTACCGATTTGTGACTAAAAGAGAAATACACAATGATCTAAAAATACAATTGATAGACGATGTCATCCGCGTATGTGCCATTAAACATGAGAAGAGGCTTCTTAACCACACCAACGTTGAGGCCGTACAACTACTGGACAGTACAAACGAAATAAGGCGGCTCAAACGAATCAAACCACATGAGCTAACCGTATGAATATTGTATCTTAAGGGAACTAGATACTGGTCCAGCAGACCCACACAAGTTTATGCTTATCTCATAAGTACTAATGTCAACCTTACTAATGAATTAATATTGTTTAAGATTGTAGTAGCCATATCAATAAACATGTTTAAAAAAAAAAAAAAAAAAATTATGCAATATAAATTGGGTGCGTTGTTTGGAAAATTAAAATTAAATTACAATTATAATTTTAATATTGTGTATATATATTATGCGAATACGACTAAATATTATAAAATGATTCGGCTTATGCTAAAAGAAGCCGAATTATATGATTGAGGTTGCGTGATACATAAAACCCATTTAATTTGCCATCATGGATGTTTCTTAATTTTTATCAACTACCAAAACATTTAGTGCAAAGTTTAATTGAGGAATTAGGAATTTTTTATACATCAATTCCACATCACTTACAAGTTCTGTCATTCTTGAGTGTTGTTGCTAATGGTAATTTTTAATTGTTAGAATTATTTTGTATTGTGAAAATTAATCAAATTTTTGTGTATTTGAAGGTGGATATCAAAAGAATGTGGGCTATGATTTTTTATTGGCTTTATCTCAAACGACTATATCGCGGTGTTCTGATTTTGGCGATCGATATATCAAATTTCTCCAGACGGAAGTAGAAATTAATGGAGTAAAATCAGTGTAAATATATAAATATTAATAATTTTTTGAAACACTAATATTGAATATTACCTGATCAATTTTTTTAGGTGTTACGAAAATTTTGGATTTCTAGGGATAATTAGAGCGATCGATTGCACCCATATAGAAATTCAAAAGCCTGATGCTGCTAATGAACATGCGTATTACAGCGATAGAAAGAAAACACATACCAAAAATGTTCAAATAGTACGTACAATAAACATACAACTTTAAAAAACTTTTAACTAAGTATAACATACTATTAATTATTTTGTACCAATTTTAAATTTGTGACTATAATTTAAATTTTTAAATATTAATCCACGATATGGGGGAACAGCGCACGATTCATATGTATTTGCTAATAGTCAATAAATATATGAAATTGGAAACACGAATAATTGATTGATCGGTAACATTAAGATAGTGGATGTAAGCAACGACCATGGCTTATGACGCCAATATGAGAGACAACAACCATACATCAATCTGCTTTTAATGTTGCACACCGAAAACCTCGGAATTGCATCGAAAAATGCAACGGCGTTCTAAAGGGACGATTTAGAATAATGAAAAAGAACAGAATCCTACAGTATACGCCACAAAAAAGTGGAACAATTATTAATGCTTGTGCGGTTCTCCACAAAATAATGATAGAAACAAATGTTCCTATAAACTTATTTCATCTTTGAAGACGAAGATGATGACGATGTCTTGGGCGAGATACAACTAACCGATGCAAACAAATCTTTTTTTGAGAGAGGTGTCTTGACCCAAAATCGAATTATATCCGAATATTTTTCATAAATATTGTAAAGCTAATAAATTCATTTTAATTTCAAAAAAAAAAAAAAAAAAATACAATTCATGTCTTCGTGTATGCTTCAAATTAATTTTTCTGTGCTACCAACTGCAACAACATTCTTTCAAGTCCTTCCAAAGCTGTGACCTTCCTCTTCTTCACTTTAATCCTTTCTAATTCCATTTTTTCGTAAATTCAAACTTTTTTTTTTCTAACTTTAGTTTTTCTTTTTCAACGGCCATAATGCCTTCCAGTTTTGAATAATTTAAAATCAACGTCCTAGATTCCCTGGGCCGCTTTATTCATCTATTCGACGTATTCGTTTTCTGTGAAGGTACTATGGATATTTCGATTTGGAGTGTGGTCAGTTCTATTATATCTTCTATATCATATGTGCAGGCTGTGGCCCCAATTAAATCATTGTAAGACATTGTCTGAAATATTTTGGACGTATGACATATAGTATTATACGAAACGGCACTTTTTGGTTACTTACCGGTATAGTTAACCCCATTTCTTGGGATAGACCATCTCTATCCACAGCATCCAAAGTCATTATGCTGATGATCCTTTTGTTTAAGTCATCTAACTTAGCGATGAGAAATTATACGGCCATTTCGGCCTGATTCTTCAAGTTTCCTTTTCTTATCGGCCGCTTTTTCTTTAGTAACGCGCCTACGATGTTATTAAAAAATTAATAAATATAAATAATTCCAATAAATTTGTGCCTTAGTGGTTTTACTGCAATCACCAATAGAATTCAGTTGGTTGCTGAGCTCTACCCATTTTTACTGGTTCTGACTTGCCCCATGATCACCTTCAAATCTATAATAATTATAGCAAACAAATAAAACAACTCGTATTTAATAGCATTAATAGTGAATCAAACCTTTCATGAGCAAAATCAATATTTTCTTCCAAAAAAGAAATTAAAATCGATTTTTGCTCCCGGCTTCCACGTTTTCCACTAGTTTGTTTGTTTCTAAAATTGTTTTAAAATTATATTCAACAAACCTATTGGAATTGTTTAATAATTAATTTTAATGTTATTACATCCTTAGATTCCGTATTTATGGAATAATGTATTAATAACTATAAATAAAATATATATTGCACTTATCCACAGTAAAATTGGTGTGTTAAGTTTTGACGTTTATTTAACATTATAGTTTACAGTTTACCATCACAAATAATTAGAGAATACGAAAAAACAAAAACAGCACGCAAACTTAGCGTTTACTCGTTAACATATTAACTTAATGCTTAGGGAATCAGGGTACAGTAACCAAAATCAAAATGATAAGTTCAAATCAGTTTAAAACTGTAAAAATCAAAACCAATATCAAAGCAACCTAGATTATAGAAAGCCATAGTCTAAAAAAGGATGCTTTGATAAGGGAATTAGAAACGAAAAAAAAAAATAAAACTTTTCATAATAAAACACGCAAATGGTGGTTTGGCGTCTATTGGAGCTGTACAATTGTGTAAGGGGAAATCTGTTCACAATTCGCAATTGTACGTGCTCCCTCCTTGTGGAAACCACTGGTAACTAAGGCCATTTGGCACATTTTCGGCCATTTGGCATAAGCTAAAGTACGGCGCTAACGGAGAAAACCTTGACAAAAAACCCAAATCTAAGGTGGAACGGCATATGTCGATGGATGAATGGTTGACAGCACCCTCCAGTTTTATTTAGCGTTTCTGCGGTAAGGCTTGGTGACCTGCAGGCGATTTGCAATTCCCAGCAACTCGTTAGAGTTAAATTAAACGGAAGACGGGGCAGAGATAGGAATATACGGCAGTGGGATAGCCCTCTCGAAGTCTTTGGGCTCCAATGCTACCGTCTTTCTAGCGGAACTACATGCTGAAGTAAACATCTTGGAGGGAGAGCAATAAGCCCAGATAGTGTATATAACGTACCGGCTGGCAGTATTGTCAGGTTCATTAAGAACCAGAATATTAACTGGGCGGATAATTAAGCAGGGTCCAGCACAATAGATTTTTTAGGTCACAGTGCGAGGTGGCTTATCCCCCACATGGCCCTCTGATAATAATAATAATAAAACACATAAATCATATGGGAAATCACTGCCTTTCCTAAAACAAATTTTTAAATGAAAACGTTACAAATGTTTAATTTTGATTTCTGAAATACTTTCATAAATGTTTGAATTTTAACATATGGGAATGTCGTTTAAGTAAATCCTTTTTATTTTCTTATAATAATTGATTTATTTAAACCAAAATATAATAAAAATTTCATAACAACAGCATTCTGGTCAAATTAAAATAAAAGCCTACTATAGTTCGTTTGGTCATTAAGTCAATATACATTACACAGATGGCAGCGATGGCCGTAAAAATTTGGTAAAATCATACCCAAAATTACCACCTGAGGAAATTTCAAGTTAAAAAAATTGTAGGAAAAGCAAAACAAATTCACAAAATATTAGGAATATTGTTACGGTTTTGCCTTGTCAATTAAGGTTTCGTATCACTGGATTGTGAATAAAACCAATTCAATTTAATTTATCACCAACGAATTTATTTATTTCACACAAGAATTATTACAACACAGTTTATTAATATAAATTCACAAAATCACTTTATATAAATTATTCTCGAATTTTTACTGTACACTTATAATTTTTATTTCCACAAAAACACTTTTTGATTCACTTTTTAATCTTTACTCTTTCGCTTATCAAAAATTACTAATCCAATTCGACTTCGTTCGCCTTTTACTTTCTTTTACTCTAGTAAAATAAAGTATAGTAATCATGAAAATTTTGGACCTTGAGATTTTTAGAGATTTATCTGTTTTGAGGTCCCCTGACTCCGAAAAAGTGAGTTTCGAAATGGTGTCTGTCTGTCTGTCTGTCAGTCTGTCAGTCTGTCAGTCTGTCAGTCTGTCAGTCTGTCAGTCTGTCCGTCTGTCAGTCTGTCAGTCTGTCTGTGTCCTCTCCACAGCCCAGATGGTTTAACCAATCGAACTGAAACTTCAGATTTAAGCTTTTTTGATAAATTGGGAGGTCCCAGTGAATTTTATTCCAGATCGGCTAACCGGAAGTGGCCACTCCCTTGGTCCAGAAAATTTATTTTGCAAATATCTTAAAAAGTGTAAGATTTACAAAAAACTACTTTATACAAAATGTTTCTAAAATTTAAAAACAAATAAAATTAAAAAAAAAAATTTAAAAAAAAATTTAAAAATTTAAAAATTAAAAACAAAAATTAAAAAAAAAAGTTATAAAAAAAAATAAAATTTCTCAAAATTCTCTGTTCGTAAAAGAAAGTCGTGTGTTGGCCACACCTCAATTTTTTATATACACAAACCAAACTTCTAGAAACCTCATCATTTTTCTAGTTAGAATAGTGTAGAACAATTTTATCATGGAAAATTCCATTTAGAACAGTTTAACATTGAGCTAATAATTTTAACCTATTCTATTACACACTAGGTGTCACCGTCACATTACCCCCACCTAAGCCTGTTCGTCCTGAACAGGACCCAAATCACCTCCTCCGTATAGGGCCAGCCTCTCCAAATGCACCACCTTTGGTTTACCTCGATGTCCCTTCCGTATCCGATAAAACATGTCGTTCATCCTTGTGATGACAGTATAAGGTCCTTCCCATGCTGGTTGCAGCTTCAGAGGTAATTCCTTTTTCCGTTGCGGGTTGTGAAGCCATACTAATTGCCCTTCCTGGAAGCCCTGGTTATTTGCTCGTATGTCATATCGAGCCTTCATCCGGTCACTTGACATCCGTATTTTCTCCCATACAAATTGATGAATCTCATTAAGTTCCTCTTTCATTCGGTCTACGTGATCTTGTCCACATAAAGCGTCGAAATCCTTCCCCATAACGATGATGTAGTCCAGATATATTAGGCACGTCTTCCAATGTAATCCCTTTAACACGCGCTCCATTAATCGTTCAAAAGTCGCAGGGGTATTACATAATCCGAATGGCATAACATTAAATTGCCAAAGTCCGTAACCCACATAGAACGCTGTTTTCTCGCGATCTTCCTTTTGGACCACCTGCCAATAGTGGCTTTGTAGATCTAATGTAGAAAATATTCGAGCATCCGATGTGTGTCTAACGTGTCATCGATCCTTGGCAGTGGGTAGCTATCTTTTTTCGTCACAGCATTAAGTTTTCGGTAATCAACACTAAATCTCATGCAACCGTCCTTCTTCTCGACCAATACTACCGGTGAGCTCCATGGGCTATTAGATGGTTCAATTACTCCTGCTGCCTGCATTTTTGTTACCATTCGATTAACTTCTTCTTGCTTTGCCAAAGGTAGCCAGCCTCCTGGGTCAATTCAGTGCTTTACCATTGAGGTTCTTCCGTTATTATCCGATGTATTGCAGAATATGGACGTGTACCGTTTGAGTAGTTAGTGTGCAGAATTTTTCTGTGCCTCGGTAAGATTTTCGGTCCATTTCTGCATAAGTTGTTCTACCATTTCTTTCCGGCCTTCCATGTCGGCTTTTTCAATCGGACTTTTCTGTTCACACTTCACTATAGTTGAAACCTTGTTACATTTGCCGATGACTGTCCCTTTCTTGATGGTTTTCGTTTTATCCGATAGACTTAGAGTCCTAATTGATACTCTATGGTCGTTATCTGGTTTAACTAGGGCTTTTCCGATTATAATTTCCTTGGCTCCGTTCTCCTCTTTATTAGCTTCAACAACCCACAACCTGGGTGACCCAGAACCTCCCTCCAAATTTCCCCATAGGATCGTCTCCGAATTCGGTGGCAGCTTCTCCCGATGATCAATAATAATTCGCCTGTTTGTTGCTCCGGCACTGCTAGATTGAAGTGGCATCTAGATGTTATCGTAACTTAAAACTCCTCGTCCAACATCCACCACGAATCCATTTGCCCTCATGAAGTCCATCCCCATTATGACTTCATCCACAATATCTGCAATCAGCACTTCGTGTTGGAAAAGAGTTCTCCCGATTTTTATTTTCACGATCTTTTTGCCTTTTATCATTGAACTATCTCCACTTGCTGTTTGTAACTTCAATCCATTAGCTGGTTGTACACCTCCATCGATCAGATCTTTCCGGACAATCGTGCGATTTGCTCCCGTATCCAGGGTGATGATGCAATCCGTGCCATCAATGTCGCCTTTGATTGTTAAGCTGTCACCGCCCGCCTCTTGCTACTTTCGAAACGCGGATGGAGGTTATGGGGCAATCGGTTGTGGGAGTCAGCTACTGCCCCTTTATGCTGACTATTTTAAGTTTAACGACTCTGTCGTCATTTGGCCTTCTTGCCTGGCCACTGCCTGCTCCGCGCTTGGTCGTCGCTGCATAGGAGATGGTGATCTTCCCCGTTTCTTTTTATTTCTCAACAATCGCGAGAAATGTGGCCGATTTTATCACATACCCCACATTTGATTTTGCCGCTTCCGTCTCGGTATCTTGGTGTTGACCGTTCTGTGTTTATGCTAGTGTCGATTTCCACTCTGCGTATTTTCATTGACGGTTTGGTGATGGCTTGTGCAGTTTCATTTGTTAACGCACAAGCGATGGTTTCCGCGAAGGTTGCTTTAGGTGACAACATCACTGCCCTGCGTGTCTCTGGATGTCGAATGCCGTCAATGAATGCGTCAATTTTTAGCCTTTCCATATAATCAACTGATGTACTGGTGTGTGCTAGATGTACTAATCGCTCGATTGCCGAATAAAATTCCTGAAGTGATTGTCCTCCCTTTTGGTAGCGGCTTTTTAATTCCATTCGATAGATTTCCTGCTTGTGATCACTGCCGTACTTCCTATCCAGCGCCTTCATAATTTCGAGATAACTGTTGCGATTTTTTTCCGGAATTGTTTGTAAGGCCTCCGCAGCTTCACCTTTAAGGGCCACTATTAGATGTTGAACCTCCTTTTTGACAAGTTGGACTTCCGCTTTTAATTTTTGGTCAACCTGTTGAATCTCCATTTGCAGCTTCTTCACTTCGCCGTGTATGTTAGTAGATAATTCGAGAAGTTTCTCGTCCATTCTCTTTTTACCATCTATAATTTGGTCTTTAATTTTCTCTCCTTGCTTTTTCATTTCTTGATTCGACTGCTCTCCTTGTTGCGCTATTTGATTTTTAATTTCTTGGTTTGACTGATTTTGTTGTTCCATTTGTCGTTCGTTTTGTTGTTTCATTAGACTCATCTGTCCCATCATCTGGTTCATAGCAACTATTAACTGCAACAAATCGAAACTTCCAGATGGTAGTTGTGTTGTTTCGGTAATAATTTTTAATTTAGATTTAGGGAGACCTGAGTATCCGGCCCTGGATTCCAGAGAAATGATCATCTAAAAATGTAGTTAGATTGTGTTGTCTTTTGTGCCGTTAATTTACTAACTATCGATCGCATTGGTGTTTGTAACCGGGTCGAGTCTGTCCCAACTAATAATCCTATCCTATCCTTCGGTTTTGTTGTGTGTAAACGGGTGTACGGTGTGTGCCCGGGAGTCCGGGAGACTTGCTATAATGCTTGTCCGTACACTCCCAATCAATCAACAATCAATCAATAAATGACCCAATTCAAAAAAAACCAAAAAAATTACCTGTAATTTAGGGATAAAAATCGAGAAAATGTTAAAATATTAAAAGTACCCTTATTTGGAACTTAAATGCAACTTCTATCTTAAATATGAATATTATTTGAACCTTATTTAGCTTTTATTATGGAGGTACATCCCGGCAAGTGCTGTGCAAAAACATTGGTTAAACAATTATTTTTCTTTTACGCCTACGGTTATAGGACTTAAGACTGGTTAAAGCTGACTTGCGAGAACTTGAAACAGACCAAAGTTCTCAATGCAAGTCAAACAAAAACAGCAAAAAACAATTTGCTGTTGGCCTAGGAGCACACTTCTTGGACTGAAGAGATGTGGAATAACTTGATTTTCTCCGATGAATCCAAATTCAAGCTGCATGTTTGAGATTGTAGAATCATCCCACGATGAAAACCTCTGGTCGAATGTGCTTCCTTAGTTCCAGTACCACGGCAGCTGTTTATCTGCAAGTCCTACATAAACAATGAGCACTTTCTTTTAGAGCTTTTCGACGATATTTTCAGATTTATTTTTCAGCTCCATGCAATAAAATGGACTTCAGATAAACAAAAATAATTTATTAAAATCCTATTTTTTTTTCTCTTATCTCTTCATTTAAATGTAAAAAAGTCCTTCGCAGAAAAAAATATCGGTGTGTTGGGCTGGCCCTCTTAAGGTTCAGACCTAGACCCAACAGAAAATGTTCGGTTTATAATGAAACTATACGTAGTAACAAACACACCCTATTCACAATTGACAACATCACAGTATTGGAAAATGTCATTAGTAATGACAGAATCGATCCATCCAGTTACATTCACCTAGGGGTTAACAATTTACCGGGTTAGTTAATCAGAAGCGTTAAGTATATACACAAAAAAATGTCAAAGCTGTTACAAAACATTGAATTTAACATTGAATGTATCATACCAAAAATTCTGACTATTGTCGTATAAAGTGTAGTAAATGGTGGCCTATGTAATGAAATTTAAATTGGAGTTGAGCAGCATTAAATGAAAATAAATTTTAATAAATAAAATGTGGCAACTCCCAGGAGAGCTTTGAAGCGGCTAAAAATACGACTGAAAGTGATGTTCATTCGCGATCTGTATAGTGCGTAAGCCCACATATAATTATACAAACAAACATAAAATTCCGAAAATGGTTAAAATTAATCGAATCACAAAACATTTTGTTAGGCAAACAACATAAAATAAATGTTTGTTATTTATTTCTGTACACAAGTGATTAGTGTCAAAGATTAGAACTGAATAACGGTAGTAATCATTTTAATAACGACATCAAACAAAACAATGAACAATAGGATTTTCATTGTTATGTTTGTTCGAGAGTGTTTGTAAGATAAGAGCACCATATTGTATACATTTTCAATATCCTAATTTGTAATTAAATTGATAAAAAACGGATGTTATATAGGTACTTACGTATGTATGTGTATATAGGTTTTTGATGAGGGTTCATGAAATATAATTTTATGTATAGACGTATCCTATATATACTAAATGTGATAGATAAGATGCATAATTGAGGTTTATTTCATTGTATTGTAAAAGTAGAAAAATAATCATCAAAATTTATGAAATTTGGTGGTGGTTTTAATATAAATAAACAACAGTTTATACGTAAAAGCATAACCGAAAGTTTAACCAAATCACAAAATCCACTACATAGAAATCATTAAAAATATAATTTTGCTGTCGTCGTTTATTCTACACTTTAGTAACTTAAACAGAATTAAAATCAGAATTTCACCCAAACTCTAAACAATGTAGTTAAACAACAACTTTATATTTGTACTGCATACGGAGAGAATTTTTCCATTTTCAAACAACTTGAAGTAGGAAACTTTAAATTATTCTTCCACTCGTTCTTACTTTAGTTTAAATTGATAAAGTTTTGCGAGATTTGAAAACTGATTTCACCTAGCGTTTTTCGAACAATTTTATGGATGCGATGGTAATGGATATTAGTTGGGAACGGCTTTTACGGTTTAGTTTATAATGCAACTGAAAAATATCTCTTTAGAAGAAGTTGCAGTTTATATACATAAATCATAATTTAAAAATAAATTTAATTTTGCTTCGTTTATTTAATTTATTTATTAATATTTTTAGTTGAATGCAAAATAAATGTGGTCAACTGGTGAACAAGCAAATTTTACTAATTTTAAAACTCAGTCATCAAATTTTATACAAATTTATCCATTCGACACATAGCACAACACAGTAAACTCAATGCCAAATCTGACCTAATGCCTGACCGGATTCACCGGAATGATTAATGCCTTTATTCAATTGTTCAGTGACTTAATTTCCGAGTATTATGTGTTATAATCTTGCACTGTATTTGTGTATCATACCTCGCATTGTATTTGCTAACATATTCTATTATATAATTGTAGAGTACTAGATGAATAACCTGTTTGATTGTACGGTAGTTACTGTTACTAAATGTTAATTTTGTATAATAATAAAGCGAGGAACGCTCTCTCTTATTCTGGTTGCTGAACTATCAACATCGTTGTCATTATAATTTATTTTGGAACACAATATTGGCGACGAGGATATAAACGTAACACTATATATTTGGAATATAAAAGGCTGAAATACATACTGTTGTAAGTAAAGGTGATAAACTTAATTTTTTTTTGCGCATTCTTGGGACTGTGAGCAAGTGATAGTGTGGTACATTAATTTCGTAATATAATGTCATTTATCGGTACTTTAGAATCGTTTGATGTCAGTAATTCTGATTTTGAGACAAATTTAGAACGCTTCGAACAGTTAGTTAAAATCAATACTGTAGAAGATAAAAATAAGATGTCGTTGTTTATTACCTTGATGGGTGCAGAGACATATAATGTCTTGAAAAATCTATGCGTACCCGACCCGCCTTTAGATAAATCGTACGATTTTATTACCAAATTGTTAAAATCGCATTTTAATCCGGAAAAATTAGTTATATTTGAACGTTTCAAATTTAATAAGCGGGACCAATTGGCGAACGAAACCATAGCTGAGTATATAATAGAGCTTAAACGGCTTAACAGAACGTGTTCGTTCGACGCATTTCTAAACAATGCGCTGAGAGATAGGCTTATTTGTGGGCTGAGAAGCGAATCTAGTCAAAAGAAGCTTTTGTCTGAAGGAGGAGACCTTACCTTTGAAGATGCATGCAGGAAAGCTGTTAGTTTAGAATTAGCTACCATAGAATCCAAAACTATTAGTGATAGCTCAGTTTCAAAAATATGGAGTTCAAAGCAGAACCACCTTAATCCTAGTGTAGCAACCAATTTTAATCAAAATGACAGAAGATTTAATAACAAACTGTGTGATAAATGTGGTAGGAATCATAGCGACATATTTTGTCCGGCCAAAAATTGGAGGTGCTTTTTATGTAATAAAAGAGGACATGTAAAAGAACTCTGTATGAATAAAAAGAAAATCAATAATTTGGAAGAGGAAGAAGTAGAAGATACTTTAGAGAATCTTAATTTAATTGGAATGGTTGCATCTCGGGAAGCTGAGCCACAAAAAATACTATTAAAAATTAATGACGTTCAGATCAAGGTAGAAGTAGATACAGGAGCATGTGCAAGTGTCATGGAGGAAAGTTATTTCCATAAATATTTTCAAAAGGCAAAATTAGAAAAAGGAAGACCTGAAGTATCGTTCCGTAACCAGGGAGAAATTAGTAACACTAGGCAGATTCGAAGTGCTTGTCGAATATGAAGGTAAAAATTACTCATTGAAATTGGTTGTAATAAGAGCAAAACAATTATTTACAACGCTTATAGGTCGGAACCCACATTTATTACTAGTAACAGGCAGGAGGTTCTAGACGTGACCCTTGCCTCAAATAATATTCTTCATATGGTTAAAAATTGGAGGGTGGATAAGGAACACTCCTTTTCTGATCATCGATATTTAACCTATAGCCTCGATATTCACCCTGCTACCCGGGAAGCCTTTAAGAACCCTAAAACGACCAACTGGAGCAAATATGGGGAATTATTGGAGGAAATGTTACCGACGAGGTGTATGGAGCCCCCGACGACCGTTGGGGAGCTGGAGGACATGGTGGCTAGCGTTACTAGCGCATGCAACCGATCCTTTCGAGCTGCCTGCCCACTGGCTAAGCCTAGGGGTAGGCAAAAACCGGTATGGTGGTCCAGGGAACTGGGAACCTATCGTAAGGCTTGTAGGATAGCCTTTAATAGAGCCAAAAATACAAGGGAGGCTCAGGATTGGGACTCCTATAAGAAGAAACTCGAAATTTATAAGAAAAAATTAAGAAAGGCACAAAGGAGGTCTTGGAGAATCTTCTGTGATAATATGGAAGAGGTATCCGAAACCTCCCGCCTTAGGAAGATTCTTTCCAAAAGTACGTCTAGTCCTAGTTTTTTGATAAAACCGGACGGATCTTGGACAGCTTCTAGTGGAGAATCTCTGGAGCTTCTCTTCGAGACACACTTCCCAGGGAGCTATGTAGACCTGTTGGTGCGTAGCAATCATCAGGAATCACTGTCAGTAACCACAGAGGATATCGTAACCAGAAAACGGATCCTATGGGCACTGAGAGGTTTTAAACCATTTAAATCGGCTGGTCCGGATCAAATTATACCAGCGGAACTTCAAAACAACTCAGAATTTATTCTTCTCTACCTGGAAGCTATATTCAAAGGGTGTTTGAAGCTGGGCTATATTCCTAGGTACTGGACTGAGGTCAATGTGGTGTTCATACCGAAAGCGGGAAAAAGCTCACATGTCTATCCTAAGGACCTAAGGCCAATAACTCTATCATCCTTCCTTTTGAAAACATTGGAAAGGCTGCTGGATGTATACATCAGAGATAAAATAGGTGCCAGGAAGTAAGCATCGACACAGCACGCGTACACAAAGGGTAGATCTGTGGACACTGCTCTGCACGCCTTGGTGTCTACGATTGAGAAATCGATTAATTCTAAGGAATTCTGTTTGGTGGCCTTCCTGGATATAGCAGGCGCCTTTAATAATGTGAAAGCGGAGGCAATCAAGGAGGGATTGTCATTTTTGGAGGTGGACGTTCCTTTGATATAGTTAATCAATTATATGCTGGGAAGCAGGATTGTTAGCTCGAAGTTGGGGGACTCCACCTTCAAGAGGCGGGTAGCTAGGGGAACTCCGCAGGGGGGGGTTCTGTCCGCTCTTCTCTGGAACATAGTGGTAAACGGGTTACTACTTGAATTGGAGAGAGAGGGTATTGAAGTTATTGCGTACGCAGATGACGTAGCTTTAGCTGTTACCGGGAAATTCCTGGGCACGATTGTAGACGTAATGCAGAATGCGCTTACCATCGTTACGAAATGGGCTGGCAAATGTGGACTTGGTATTAACCCGTCCAAGAGAGAGCTGGTACTCTTTACTAAGAAATACAAAATCCCGGTAGTTGTCCCTCCTACCTTAAATGGCACGAGACTTGCTTTTACTGATAGAGCTAGATATCTGGGCATTATCTTGGACAGTAAGCTTAGTTGGAAGCCCAACATGTTGGAGAGAATAAACAAAGCTACTATTGCTTTGTACTCCTGTAGGAACGCCATTGGTCATAGATGGGGTCTGAAGCCGGAGCTGGTACACTGGCTCTACACCGCCGTAGTGAGACCTGTACTCATGTACGCGGTGGGTGTTCGGTGGCCAGCTCTGAACAAGGTAACTTACAAAAGTAAGATTGAGAGAGTGCAAAGAACGGCCTGTATGCTTGTTAGCGGGGCATTAAGGTCGACACCGACAAGTGCCTTAGAGGTTATGTTGCACCTTCTTCCGGTCGACATTTTTGGCAAACAGATGGCGGCAAATACGGCTGTACGACTGGCAGCCGTCTCTCAGTGGAGGTGTCTTAGTATAGGACACTCTACTATCGTCAGATCGTTGAAGGATGAGCTGGCGAATCTTGACTACATTAAACCTACTCTACGCTTCGAGAAGCGATTTCGGACCTCCTTCCCTTTATGGGAATCCTGGAGGGATAGACCGTCATCGGAAACTGAAGCGTTGCAATTCTTCACAGATGGCTCCAAGCTAGACGGCAAAGTAGGAGCTGGAGTATTCTGTGACAAATTAAATGTAAATATTTCTATTCGTCTCCCTGATTACTGCAGCGTGTACCAAGCTGAAGTCATAGCGATTGAGGAGGTCATGACGTGGTTGAAGCATAATGTGTTATCCTCAGACGATATCACAATCTATGTGGACAGTCAAGCGGCGATCCGGTCGTTAGAATCGGTGTCTTTGGCGTCACGGGTGGCGTTGAGTTGTCACTCATCTCTAAATGGGATGGGTGAGCATTTCAACATCCAGGTAGTCTGGGTCCCAGGTCACTCGGGCGTCATGGGGAACTGCAGGGCAGATGAACTTGCTAGGCATGGTACGACTCTCCAGCTGCAACCGGAAAGGGCAAGTCTGGGGAGGCCTATCACAGCGCTGAGACAAGCACTTGGGAAGAAGGCGCTATTCTCAGCGGAAGAAAGGTGGTCTAACACCCTAACCTGTAGAGTTGCAAGACAAGTTTGGCCAAAGCTGGACTTGGGGCGCACTAGGGCATTAATATCCTTACGCAGACGTGAATTAAGAACGGTCGTAGGAATACTCACGGGACACTGCCTTTTTGGAGAACATGCAAGAAGGCTGGGTCTGGAGGCTAATGACTTCTGCAGAAGCTGCTTGGACGAAGAGGAGGAAGAGACGTTGGTCCACTTCCTTTGCTCGTGTCCAGCATTGGCTCTCAGAAGGTACAAACCTTTGGTAAGTTCAGGATGGACTGCCTCTCGGATCTCGAAAACATTAAAGTGCGGGACGTCTTACGCTACATAAGTAGCTCGAAATGGTTCCAATAGGGGTAAAAGGGGATACATCCTGTGGTATCACAATGGACCGTCACCGGTCTAAGTGTGCGTAAGCAGCCACTCCAACCTAACCTAACCTATAGGTCGGAACTGGTTAGATAAACTAATTCCAGACTGGCGTAAGGCATTCGAAATACGTAAATTTATTAGAGAAATCATTGGTGTAGATAGTAGCAGGCGTATGGTAGAAGCACTAAAAATTAAGTTTCCGGTAGTATTTTCGAGTCCCAGTGAGCCAATAAAAGATTTCGAGGCTGTCATAGTTTTGAAAGAAAATGCGAAACCTATATTTTGTAAACCGTACAGTGTGCCATATGCTATAAAGGCAAAAGTCGAAGAAGAGATTCATAAAATGGTAAAAGCCGGTGTTATTTTTCCAGTGAAATATAGTCAATGGGCTAGTCCTATTGTAGCCGTACCAAAAAAGGATAAAGGATTACGAATTTGTGTCGATTTTAAAGTCAGTGTTAAGTGGGTTGAATTTGAACACTACCCTTTGCCTTCTATAGAAGATATCTTCGCAAGTCTGGCAAATTGTAAAGTTTTTACGGTACTTGACCTAGCTGAAGCGTACCAACAGCAAAGAGTCGCAGAAAATTCTAGTTCCTTGTTTACTATTAACACTCACCTGGGGCTATTTAGATTCACGCGCTTAACATACGGAATATCAAGTACACCGACCATTTTTCAAAGCGTGATGGATGAAATATTGAAAGGTATACCAAAAACCATGAGTTATTTGGATGATATTTTGATAGCGGGAAAGGATATAGAAGAATGCAAAACACTTGTATACAATGTATTAGCAAAGCTTTCACAGTATAACGTTAGAGTTAACTTGAATAAATGCCTATTTTTTCAAAGTCAAGTGCAATACCTGGGGCATATTATATCAAAAGAAGGAATTTTACCAAGTCCGGAGAAGGTTGCTGCTATCGAAAAGGCCCCAGTCCCCAGAAATGTAACAGAACTAAAGTCATTTTTAGGTTTAGCAAATTTCTATAGGAAATTTGTTCCTATGATGGCATCGGGGCTTTCGCCATTGTACAAGCTAACTCAAAAAGAAGTAAAGTTTAATTGGAACCGAGCATGTGAGCAAGCATTTCGGAGATGTAAGAAAATGTTGTCTAATGGTAATATTCTTTGTCACTACGATCCCGCAAAGGAGGTATATTTATCGTGTGATGCAAGTGCGTTTGGCATCGGTGCTGTTTTAACTCACTTTATAAATGGGTTTGAAAAGCCAGTAATGTTTGCATCCACAACATTAAATGAAGCAGAAAAGAACTATTCTCAGTTAGAAAAGGAAGCGCTGGCAATAATATTTGCTGTAAAGAAATTCCACAAGTTCCTGTTTGGTCGCACATTTTATATAATTACGGATCACCAACCCTTGACGTCACTTTTGAATTAAAAAAAAGAATACCTAACACGGCTGCAAGTCAAATACAACGATGGGCTATAATCCTTTCTGGCTATAACTATACAATCAAGTATAAAAAAGGAAAGGATTTAGTAGTGCCGGATGCATTGTCAAGGACGCCGTTAGCAGACGAAGGAAGTGGTGATGTGCATTTTAACTTAATAAAATCGTTTTCTGATGATGATGTTATTTCCATGTCATATGAAGATGTTGCTCGGGAAACAAAGGTAGATGTGAATTTGGCAAAGGTATTTGCAAATATTCGTAATACGTGGCCACATAGCGTGGCTGATGATTTGAAACCTTTTTTTATTCGACGTGGTGAACTAACAGTCGAAAGTGGATGCATTATTTGGGGGAACAGAGTTGTTATACCTCTTAAATTACAAAATCACATTTTGAAGTTACTTCATAACGGACATCCAGGCATTTCACGTATGAAAATGTTAAGTAGATCGGTGTGTTGGTGGCCTGGCATAGATGTTGATGTAGAGCGTATAGTAAGGGGATGTAACATTTGTCAAAGTGGACAAAATATGAATGTGGACGACTTCAACAATGAGGCGTTAGGATGGCCGAAACATAATCAAAATTGGTATAGGTTACATGCCGATTTTTTTCATTTATATGGAAGAACTTTTCTGATCTTTATTGATTCGACGTCGAAATGGATTGATGTTTATTTAATGAGCTCAACAACAGCAAATGATGTCATACAGAAGCTGCGACAGACGTTTGCTATATTTGGATTGCCACAGGAGCTAGTAACAGATAATGGTCCACCTTTCGGTTCTATACAATTTACAAAATTTTGTCGAAGTAATGGAATTGCTCCATTGAAGTGTCCACCATACATACCACAATGTAATGGCAGTCCAAAGTATCAAAAGAAGTTTGCAGAAATATTTACCGGAAAATGGGCAATACTCGACAGCAGAACTACAACGGGTATTGGACAATATATTGATAAATTATCGCACTACTCCGACAGCAGTACAGCGTGAATCACCAGCAAACTTGTTGTTAAAACATGATCCAAGAACCAGACTGTCACAACTAAAACCACCATTTGGAACTTCAATTAAAGGTAATAACTCAAATATTTATATTAATCATAAATCTTTTATTGAAGGCGATAAGGTATACGTTCGTTTAAATAAAGAAACGAAATAGGAACCGGCGACGGTACTTAAACCTATTGGACTTCGGCAATATATGATAAAAAAATAGATCAGGGTGGTCATTTTGTGGTGCTATATCACATTTGGTGATAAAACTGTGATAAACTGACATTTGTCGTGGCTTACTGCGGTCCCAACTTGGATGAACAACGTCACGTCGTATAATGATTTGAATGAAAATGACCACAATATCTTCCCTCTTACTTCTACAAGTGGAAAAAATTGTTTATTTTGTTGTTTAAATTTTTTTTATATGGAGTTTGGTTAAAAACACCTCTAATCAAAATTTCAAAAAATGAATGAAATTTACATTGACGCTAATGATAAATAAATGATATTTATTAACAAAATAATCATGTATATATTATTGAAATAAAATTAATGGATTAAATAAATAAAATAAATTTACAGGAAAACGGAGTATAAAAATCAACAATTATTTTAGTTTTGTGTATTAAATTGTATCTTAAAAGAACCATTCTAGTAGCCTAGAATAACAAATTTCACAAAAACAATCATCCTTCTAATAGAAATGGACAAAAAATAAGCAATTCTTAAACGAAAATCAACATAAACCATCTGACATAACCTCACAAAATGCAAATAATAGTCGGTGTTTAAACATGAAATTCTAATAAATCAAAGGGTTTTCTAGTTAGGTTAACTTAAAAATATAATAATTAGTCTTTTGATAACAAACAATTTTGTTTTGCAGTTGATATCATGATAATTTTCATTCATTTTTTTAAAATTTTAATTTAATTGTTTTATATCAAACTATATGGAGTTTGATCGAAAGCAACTAAATTAAAGTTTAAAAAAATGAATGAAAGTTACTGTGATACGAACTGCAAAACAAAATTGTTGATTAACAAAAGACTAATTATTATATTTTTAAGTTAACATAACTAGAAAACCCTTTGGTTTATTAGAATTTCATGTTTAAACACCGACCATTATTTGCATTTTGTGAGGTTATGTCAGATGGTTTATGTTGATTTTCGTTTAAGAATTGCTTATTTTTTGTCCATTTCTGTTAGAAGGATGATTGTTTTTGTGAAATTTGTTATTCAAGGCTACTAGAATGGTTCTTTTAACATACAATTTAATACCTTAAACTAAAATATTTGTTGATTTTTATATTACATAGCAATATAAAAATCAACAATTGAGGTTACGTGTCAAATCATCACTTTGATTCATTGCTTTCCCCTTAAAATTCATTTTGCATTGTTGTCATTTTGTGGTAATATATCACATTTGGCGATACTGTGCGAAAAATAAATTGTCGTAGCTAACTACGGTGTTGTCATGGATGAATATCGTCACGTCGCATAATGATTTAAATGAAAAAGACCACAACTTCTTCCGTCTTACTTTTACAAGTGGAAAAAAAATTATTTTGTTGTTTACATTTGTTTTATATGGAGTTTAGTTAAAAAAAGCTCTAATAAAAATATCAAAAAATGAATGAAATTTACATTGACGCGAAATATAAATGAATGATATTTATTAACAAAATGATCATTTATATATTTTTGAAATAAAATTAATGGGTTATTGTTAAATTTACAAGAAAAACGAAATACAAAAATCAACAATTATTTTAATTTTGTGTAGTAAATTATTTGTTAAAAATCAAGGTATACAGAAAAAATAGGTAGTATATTCCCGTGTCTCATTTTTGTCTTTCTTTGCGCATCACGTCACGTGTAGTCAAAAAAACACATTTGTATATGAAGTTTGGCGGTTTTTTGATTAATTTTTTAAATAAATCAAGAATAATCGTAATTTTTTTTTACAAACCGTATTTACAATTGATAATGATAGTTTACCGAGACCCTTTTTATGCTTTATATTTTTTTTATGGTCCAAATATTTGAGAAATAATTCCTTCGAGTACATAATGTCTAAGATAAATGGAAAAAAGGGTAGACAAAATTATGAGTACATAACATAAAACAATTAAATTATTAAATGTTTTTGGTCATTTAAACATATGTACGTACCAATTATTAAAATTTTTATTTCTTTACGTTATGTACTCAAATTTTTGCCATCTATTTTCGTTTGGCTTCAAATTATTGGTATCCACGTATTCAAATATTATGTTCATATTCAAAGTTAAATATATGTAAATGTAAAAATATATTAAATAAAAATTCAGTTCACAAATTATTGTTTTCAGTTCACAAAAAATTGTTTTTTAGGTGTAAAATGTTTTTTAAAATTCAGTTATTAAACGCCCAGTTAATAGACAACATAAATTTGAAAAAACGGAAATTAAATAAAACTATAAATTAAAATTAAATCTCTGGCTTATTTCATTTATTGTCTTATGGTTTTCGCTACAACTACATCAAAACACCCATTCACTGTTTAGTGTTCTATATGTGTTCTTATCAGAAGTACAACTGATAGTTTTGTTGCAATAGGAATTATTCAAATTTAGTATATTTAAAATCGAATACTCCCAAATTTTTGAATTAAATAATTAAAATCTAAACGTTCTCTGCATTTAACAAAACAAATTTACTCATAAATTCCGAAACTTGTTATGCAATGTGCTCAAACAGTCTGCTCTAGACACGACTATTAAAACATGCCTATTTTCGCGATTTAATTCCAAAAGTATTGCAGTATATAACTAAAATAAAAATTGAAATGTTTAATTTTAACATAAAGTCGAAAAACAATAAATGGCAAGAATAAAAAAAAATTCATTTATTTTCCATTTATTTAAAAAATTAATAAAAATATCACGAAACTCCATATAAATATCAGCATTTTTGACAACACGTGACGTCAAATTGCGAAAAAAGTATGGCAACAGCATGCGCAATATTGTACCTTTATTTTCTGTATATCTTGGTTAAAAATAACATTCTAGTTGCTTAGAATAACAAATTTCTTCGGGAGCTCACAAAGGACAAAAAAATATTCTTAAACAAAAATCAACATAAACCATCTGACATAACCCCACAAAATGCAAATATTGGTCAATGTTTAAACATCAAATTCTAACAAATCAAAGGCTTTTCAAGTTATGTTATGTTAAAAATATATTAATTGGTCTTTTTTCAATCGACAATTTTGTTTTGCACTTCGTATCATGATAATTTTCATTAATTTTTTTGAAACTTTAATTTGGTTGTTTTTGATCAAACTCCAAATAGTTTGATGGAAAACCACTAAATTGGAATATTAAAAAAATGAATGAAAATTATCATGAAACTAAGTGCAAAATAAAATTGTTGATTGACAAAGGACTGATTATTATATTTTTAACATTTTATTTAAATAATAAGCATCTTTGCATTCAAGTATTACTTTATCATCACACAAATAGCACTTTGTATAAAATTTTCATATAATGTCATTTGAGGGTATGTGGAAACGTCAACTTATCACTTTGATTCATCATTTTCCCCTTAAAATTCATTTTGCAGGGGTGTGTTTGTAGACTTTCTCCATTTTTTTATATCACACAAAAAAAGTCTCCACTAGTGATATAAAGGTGTGATATAGCACCACAAAATGACCACCCAGGTCAAAATTTTGCATCAATACCAATTAAGACAGCGAGATGCAATCAACTTTTAGGACATTCTAGTGACAGAGTCAACGGTACAAGAAGATACTTCGACAGTATCTAACACGAACGACGTTGCGGACCCAGATAAGTCCGATACTACGAACCAACTAGTAAGTCTAACAGAAGAAACAACGTTGAGGAGGTCTACCAGAATCAGGAAAGAACCTAATAGGTTGAATTTGTAATCATAGATATGTTAAATCTTATATTATATAATTGTTAATTAATCAATTTAATTTTCTAATGTATGTATTATAATATCGCGTTATCAAAGTATTTTTCCATTTTTTTAAGGAGAGGGAGATGTTATAATCTTGCACTGTATTTGTGTATCATACCTCGCATTGTATTTGCTAACACATTCTATTGTATAATTGTAGAGTAGTAGATGAATAACCTGTTTGATTGTACGGTAGTTACTGTTACTAAATGTAAATTTTGTATAATAATAAAGCGAGGAACGCTCTCTCTTATACTGGTTGCTGAACTATCAACATCGTTGTCATTATAATTTATTTTGGAACACAATATTATGTAGTAATGATGTATATTATCAAATGGAGGCTTACACTTTGGTTAGTAAAAAAAATATGCCAATAGTATGGTAATTTGAGGGATCTGATATATTTTACTCAATTGTGTACAAATGAAATACTCCTTCAATATCAAATGCAATTTTTATGATATTGCTAAAAAGTTAGGTTTGCAATTGTCAAATAAATCAAGAAATATATTCGAGGATCTCAGTACTGAATCAACATCGGGAGTTGTAATTAAACCTTTTGTCAATTATATCCGGAAAAACCACCTGGCTATGTATGACCTTGTCAAAGCCTTCTTGTTAAGTATTTAAATCAATTGATGGAGTTTACTAAATTAGTTTGTAGTGCATGTTTTGTAATTTATTTTCTGATTTTAGTAATTTTCCATCATTTCTTTCAACGTCAGCCGGAAAGTTGACCTAATAATGAAAGTTACTCTTAGTTTAATGCCACACATTGATGATTTAAGAACTCTTATGCAGATCCATATAGTTTCGATGTTTTATGTCTGAGTGAATCATGGCCTCATAACAATATTTCATCATCTATAACCAGATTACACCAGCAATAAAAGGTTAGACACTTATACGTGAGGGGGTATTACTGTTTATTTTAAGCCAGGTTTTAAATTAAAATGTGTCGACCGCATTATCTCGGGAATGGCAGTGTTTCTTATTCTAAAATTATTGATGACATTTTGACAGTTATTTTGGACTATATGAACAGTTATATTCACGTTACAATTTTGGGTGATTTCATTATTAGTTCGAACACCACAAGCCGATTTTTGTATACACAACTGACTCCAAATTTCGAGTTTTAATAATTGTTTATGAAGAGGGTACTGACTATTTAATTTGTATAACGTATAAAGTAAAGTTAAAACGGCCTCAACCAACATATTCGCTAATCCCGGTCTACAAAAATGTTAACTTAGAATTTACGTTGTTTCGGGATTAAACTTTGAAATGTTAAAAAATATCAGTAATTTGGATGATCTCTGTCACTTGTCATCCAATTTCATTCAAATTATTTTCCAGTCAAGAAGTTTTTGAATTGTAACCCTGCAGCTCCGGCTTAACACTAAAATTATACTACTGGAAGACTTGATCCACATCGCCATACTACTTGGGCTGAAAAGTTTCCTGTATTGATAAGAAAACTCAACTTTTTGGCAATGTCTTTCCAATATTGTTTTTAATCATTGCTTTTAAATGGTTACTCGATATTTTCTACACATTCTTTAAAAATGTTGACAACGTCAAAAATTGACCAACCCCAAAAACGGACATAGAATGGTATAAACTTTCCCAAAGTTTGATCTAAATCTTTTTTTATTATGGTTGCTGACAAACTTTCAAATAAATATTTGGTATTGCTCTACGAATTAAACATTTGTCCATTCTTCAGAAAATGCGGAATATGTCCAATTTGTTGCTTGTGAAATGCAACTTAAATGACAGATCGACTTGGAAATGGATATGGCGTTTAATCAAAAATTCTATTTTTAATATTTAAAATGGATAATTCATTACAGGAAACAATGGGAAGACCAAGGCAAATCCCAAGTTAATGCAAGCTGTCGCCAGTCTTACTAGCACCCCAGCACAAACAATCGCCAGCCCGACAAACACTGAAATATACGTACATGACCGGATTCCATTCCATTAACAACAAAAATTTCAATTAACCAGACACAAACAAATCCATCGAACTCAGATACCAACGTAATTTCGGCAAGTATAGACCACTATATACAAATAACACAAACCATACCAAAAACGGATGAAAAACAAGTATGTGATAAACAACCAAAACACAATTCGAACAAATAAGATACTCAAAAGCACACATAAATTACAAACACCTGATGACCCAAAAAAGCATCAAGATAACACAAATAACGAAATATCAGAATCCAACTGTTACTACACCGAACTTATAGAATAAAATTAGTTACATTAATAATAGAGAACATTAATACAACGAAAACCACTTGAATCCTTAACCAACTTCGAAAATAAATCAAATTTAAAACCGATAATTGGAAACGACGTAGCTAGACCAGATAAGAAGCAAAATGAAACAGAGAACATTTCGCATTTGACTTAGAATAGTGACACAACTCAAAAAACTGCATTTTTGCGTTAAGACCAGGAAGAGTGACATTTTCATATTTATTATACAAAGGTATAGTAAGGTTTGTTCTGGTATAGTAAGGTTTTGAGAATTTAAAAATTTTGACCTCTTGAAATCAATTGTACAACTGTAATCTCATCATAATGTAACATCGCTCTTCATTTACCTACTTAAATTTCATTAAGTTGCGCCAGGGCACATGACGCATAAATAGCCGTTTAGGCACATTTACTTGCCTCCAAATATCAGTATTGCATTCAGTATTAATTTGCGAATTTCATCTTTACGGTTTGCGACGTAGGACTTTTACTTCTTTGTGTAACCGGATTTGTGCCATTGCAAGTACAAGAATTATTGTAAGTTGCAACTTCCCATTGAAGGGATTGTTGTTGATTATCTTGGAGTATATTTGAATAATATGTGTGGCTAGTTGCATAATGCACATGGTTTTACTTACTTAGTGAAAATTTCTGTTCAAGTGAAACAATATTCTGTCGATAAAGGTTCGCTTGATTCTAAACCATCATACGGTTTTCGATAAACCTATATAAATATTTGAAGGTATAGGTAGTCGTTACCAGAGCGAGTGTCTCGTTATTTGGTTGATTTGCGAAATGGACACGAAAGCAATACCACTATATTTTTCTGTAAGCCCTGCCAGTATTCACAGGAATTAGTTCATTCCATATATTTAACGGAATACAACTCAAGATTTTGCGAGATGAACAGCATCCGCACTACATTTCCCTGTAAATTCTATTAATTGCCAGTACTCACGGGTTTTTCCAGATTGTTTGCTGCGCAGCCATAATTTCAACAATATCCTGGAATCACGGCAGAACACTAACGTATTTCAAATTAAAACAAAACTATTAATTAGGAAACAAAATTATTGTTGTGATTTAAAGCACTTTATTGAATATCTTATAGTATTGAATAATCCCACTTTGTGTGTGCAAACCATATTTTTTGGCTGTCAGCTGTTCCAAAATATCTAAAATAAAAAAAAGAGAAAACACAAATTAATGGAATAGCTGTAAGCTCAAAAAATTTATATTCCAGGTATGTAATCTGGAACCTAGAATAATGAAAATTTATATTCATAGAATTATTGTATTTTTAGAATTTATTGAATTTAATTTATTTACATAATTTAACTGTCACTCATGAAAACTTTGCTGATTGTCAAACTAGCTTTAATGAATATTATTGTAATAGATTATTAAGTCACGTATCCAATTATTATTTTATCAAGAAAATAAGAATTTGAAAAATTGCGCCGTATTTTTAACGACTTGGTCGTATTAAGAATTTTGTAATTGCATGCATGTATACATAGTTATAGCATAGTTTATAACCCTTATAGTATATTTGACAAAAAGAAAAATTTTTAGTTGTTCGCTCTCTTTTTCATCTACAACATCAATTATTATAAAAAAAAAGGATTAATAAAAGTTGCTACAATCAACAAAGAAACTTTTGGTAAACCTCACACGTCCAAATTGGAACATTTATCTGCTGCTGTGACACAATTCGCGGCACGACTTCTATCACCCCTATTTTGGATTGTCGAGGTAACATAAAATTGTGAGACACATTTGGAGATTTATTCGCCGTACCAGTTTTCCTTTCGGATTTTTCGGTAAGATAATTAAATTATCCACATTGTTTGTCTAGCATCAAAAACATGGTCCTTCGAGCCGGATGAAAGGCCAGTTACTTAAGAATAAACAACTGCTCTTCGTGGAATTCAATAAAGAAGAGTAAGTGATTATACTTTCAACGCTTTCATCGACAATATTTGCTACGTTACAGTATATTATTTGGATATACCTATTCTATAAATTATACGAACAATGATACTGTAAGTTTACGATTATATTTATAAACTATTTAAGTGTTTAGCAAGTGAACATTGATAGTGAATTTAGTAAACAGTAATATAAACTCGCACGTAAAAAATATTATAACTAACTATGCTAGGATATACCATAAATCCATAGCGTAACATTTAATACATTTTCATTAAATTAATTTGAGTTATACAAAAAGGTATTTATTGAGTGCAAATACGGCCGCTATGCTCGTGCCGAAACGTGGTCGAGTCCTTTGTTCTCTAACAAAGGCTTCTACTTTTATTGAGAATGTGAATGACGAGACATCACTTGAGGAGATTGAATCAAGGCGTCAGAAAATCGACTCATGGTTGGAAGAATTTTGCAACATCGAAAACGAATTGCTACTATAATTCGAATCTAAATTCTTTAGTACTCAAGCCGCCATGTTACATGAAATAAATAAACGAAAAATAAACGAAAACACAAGTAACGGAAACCCGAATAATGATGAGCTGAACACTACGTTAAGCAACATGTATTCTCAACAAAAGGCATGTTTTGAGTCATTTCATAATAAAACGATGGGTCAGTCAAACGAAGTGAAATTACCGAGAATTAATATTCCACCGTTTAATGGGGAATACACACAATGGCCGTCGTTTAAAGATATGTTTGAAGCTACTGTGCATAAGAACGAATTTCTATCACGTGTGCAAAAGTTTCAGCTACTTAAGGGACTTCTTCAAGGAAGCGCGGCTCGGATAATCAACCATCTTTTCATTACTGAAGCTAGTTATGGGGCATGGGATAAATTGAAACAGCGAACCGATAAGAAACGCACGATAGTAAGCACAATAATAGAAACGTTCTCAGATCAACCAGCTATTCACCCGGCTTCACCAAGATCCCTTAGAAACATCAGGGAAACGTCGGACGAGTTGCTTCGGGGGCTAAAAGCTTTAGGACCAGATTGCGAAGCTTGTGACCCGTGGATATTGCATCTACTACTCAACAAGATGGATGATGAAACCAGGCAGCAATGAACTTTGCATTCAGTAAACATAGATGTGCTAAGTGTACATAGTTTTTTAAATTTTCTTCATGAAAGACGCATTAGAAAGCTGCAATATAACCATAAAACCAACCAAAACATTTCCAAGGGTTTCACATGTAGTAAGCACCAAGGTCGAGTGCCTGTATTGTAATAAACCACATCCGATTTACAGGTGCTACAAATTTCAAAGATGTGACATTGACTTTCGCAAACGCTATATCAATAAGCACGATTTATGCACTAATTGTTTGAAAGCGGGCCATTCTGTGCTCAGCTGTTCGTCAACAAATACGTGTTTTAAATGCAAGGCGAAACACCACACGATCTTGCATGATGACAGCAGCAGTTCGAACCCAACAAGTGTAAATTCAAACACCTCTAGTAAAGACGCTAATACTGAGTCAGCAAGTCCTGGTCATTCACAAAATAAGGATTTACAAAGTTATGCCATTTCAAAGATACTAGTTTGTGGAAATAAACAATCAATATTACCAACTGTAATTATGTCTACAATTGATACTAGAGACAATGTTCATTACATTCGGGCATTACTTGATTCTGGATCGGAATCTTCATTTATTACTGAAGCACTTACGAAAAGATTAGGATTAAAGCGTAAACAGGCTTCTATTACAGTAAACGGTTTAGCTTCAGTATCAGCAGGCAGGACTAGAGGACAAATCAACATAAAATTATCATCTAGATACAATGCAGAATATTTCATAAAAGTATGTGCTCTAATATTGGGTAAACTCACTAACCACCTACCTTCTCAGGCAATAATACTCCAGGAGAATCACATGGCCAAACTTCAAAAAGTTTGTCTCGCTGATCCGAGATTTTTCGAACCAAATCAAATTGACATGATTCTCGGTATTGACGTATTCTACGATATTATAAAAGAAAGGCGGATAGTACCAGAACCAAATGTATTCCTCCTTGACAGTCTATTCGGTTGGATTGTAGCCGGTTGTGCGGATCAACAAATTAACTCCACAACTAGATGTCTTACCATTCAAAACGTTTCCGAGGACGTTTGTCAACTGTTACGGCGATTTTGGGAAGTGGAAGAAATCCCGATACACTAAAAGAAATGATTCGTTGGCATGAGGTCGCGAGAAAGCACTTTACATTGCCATGAACGAAATGTTGTTGTTAAAACATAATTTCGATAGCAGCAATTGACATGAGATTGGTACGAACCAACTTCGGTAGACACTAATGCACAGATAGTTGCAACAACTTCGTTTCCAAACCTTCAACTCCGTCGATGCTAATTTTCTAGACATTCGTAGCCAGAACCGAATGGGCCTAATGGTTTTTAAAGTATCAAACTCGTTTCAATTGCTACAAACGTAATTTGGTTATATTAATTAAATGAGGCTTTCGTGTCAACTGCGAACCAAACTAACTGACTGATGCTGTTGCGAGAACAATATTGTAGTCTAATGTAATCATATGATTCTGTCGTTGTACCAAAATATCAAAGTTGATTATTTAATTTTGGAATTCCGTTGCTACAACTAAATATTACAAGCGGTTCAGTTTCATTAACTTCTACTCGTTTATTATGATTGAAAACTGACTACCAAAAATGTTTAATACATCAATGTTGTTGGAATATTCGTAATACAAAGTGAAGAGAGCATTATATGAGAAGAGGGTAAATTTAGTTTTTGAAAAATTTTCAAAATGATTTGTGGTTATTTTGCAAACATGGACACTTAAATACTAACAATTAAAAATAAAAATAATATATTAATAATATATTTATTAATAGTTTGTTTATCAAATACAAAATTATAATGTTAGTTTTACCTAACAACAACAAACAATTTTGTAATTTTTGATGGAAATATTGAATATAGGATAGAGAGAATTATTCTCAGTTTTTCATTTCTCTTTATAGTTTTTATATGAAACATTTATCTTAATCTTTAACGAAGTTGCGATGACCGAATTGATGTTGGGACAGCTACCTTTTCGATTAGTACAAACGAATTGCGTTTATGGGAAACTCTGCCGCAATCATAATAAACAATTCAACATTGCGCTTTATGTAACCTTCACCTTAAAATAATTTTTAATACAGTTTCGTGAAGCAACACCAACAGTGTAGACGTGATTATATGTACATTGATAAATAAAAATAGTTTGTGCTTGCAATATAGTCATAGTTATAGTTATTAAATAGTGAAAAAATTAACGTAAGTAGGTAATTGTCTCACAATTACAATTTAAGGTTAAGGTATTAAATTCAGTTATATTGTTAGTGTAAATAATAAATGTGAGTTGGAAAGTTTTGTATTATTATGTTAAATTTTTATCTTTTAATTTTTTTTTCCATTAAGTTTCTAGAGGATTCAAAAATATTGCATCCTAGTATATCCTGTATTGCTAGTTGGAGTAATATATATTTAAAAGTATTGGAAAAGGGAAACAATTTAAAGGACCCAAGTGTCATTAAATGGTTACGCGAAAGCGTAGACTGCACTGAAAGTAAATTAATGGTTTTGTAAAATATACAGCTAAGAGTCTAAATAAATATTGGTCTTCTAGGTACTAAGATAGCAATAAGTTTCCTGGTGCTTCCCTATCTACCAAAATCAAATCGACATTAGGTAAACGGTCGTTCAAAGCGTCGAAGATCGAAATTCAGGAAAAATTCGTTGTTTACTTTGAGGTAAGTTAAACAAAACTAAATATTTTATGTATGGTACAGTGACACACAACGGTCTGCTTAATGATTCCGCCAAGGTGTGTTCAAGCGAAATTTTCTGGTGGGTGTAAGGTAGTTTCAACTCATAAAGTTGCAAAATTAACAATTTGGTATTAAATTGCAATTTTTTGCTAACCATAACAAAAATGAACATTTTGTCACAAAAATGTTTTTTTTTTTAACTTGAACACCCTTTTCATATACATATATGTATTCTTAAAATATTTAATTTAAATTTTTATTGCAGCCTAACATGAACCATTTTAAAAATTATATATACAATAAACATTTTGAAACAAACAATTTTGATTTTGTTAACTTAAGTTATTCTACTTTACTTTACAAAAAAAAAAAATAATAATTTTAATAAATAAATATTTATGTGGAAAAATTAAAAAATAATTAATTAAATTAAAATTATTTATATCAAAAGTTTATTTTTTAAATAATTTTTAAAATGGTTTGTAGTAGACTCAATAAAAATATAGGTAGGAACTGTATATTATTATATTTTAAATGTAAAATGCAGTTATTTACTCTTTATTGTTGTATTTCACTGTAAATGAACATATCTACAAATCTGTTTACACAGAACAAGCATACTAAATATTCATCTTTGCATATTTTCTTCTCAGACATTGGAAAAGGCGGACGACTCCGAGAGGAAAATCGCTGAAGCCAATCGTGGTTTGCAGCCTCGAATAGTGTTCTTGGGTCCGTTCGATTCGCTCCAGGCATATGTCACCTTAATTGATAGAAAATATATGTTCAGCGATCCTATAGAAGCCGTCGAGCAATGCTTCTATTTGTACCAAGCGTTGAACATTAAATATCCGCCGGAGAGCGCGGCTGTTTGGACTTTTTTTCCAAATTTTTATATATATAAAGTAAAAACAAAATTTGACAAAAACAATTCGACCATCAAATCAATTTGGCATAATTTTCAATCAAATTGAATGTCGAATTTCACATGTTTCTTAATCTATAACATACTCGTACATATATTTAATTCTTCTTTACTAATATTTTATAAATAATTTTTTTACTAACGATATTCTGTACTATAGCTTTTAGTTTTTTTTTATTATTAAAAATGAAATGTTCAAACTGTATGATAAATTTTTGTTCGATAAAACTTTATGCGAACCACTTTTTAAATGCGCATCCAAATCTAAATCGATTCAGTTATTCAGATAATAATTGTCAGAGAGTTTATTCTGTTTTGTGTAAACACGTTAACCATATAAAACGAGCTCACTCTGACAATCAGAATCGCATATCTGTAGATACTCAGGTTTCTACAAATTTACGACCAGCTGTAAACGACACTTCTATAGAATTGGATTTTAGTGGAGAAAATATGAGTATGGTAGAACACAAGACAATTGATAATAATGATATATCTAAAGACTTATTGAAACTAATTTTGAAAACACTAAATGACGTTAGGATTCCAAGAAGTACTGCCATAGAAATATTTAAATCCTTATTTTCATTCTATAATAAATATATTTTAGTAGCACAGGCACTTGCCAAAGACGTTCAAAATAATTCTAATAAAGACAAAGTTTCAATTTTAACATCTCTTTTAAGCCCTAAGTACCTTAAACCAGAGTTTTTGATTTTTAAAAAATTGTCAGAAAGGATTATTTTAGTTGATTTTCAGAATGTTAAACTAGGTCCGAATTTACTCAAGTCAATTCTATAGAAAATAGCATCAAAATTATTAAATCCGATTATTTCATGCAAATGGTTAATTTTACACAGTTATTTACAGTATTGTTTTCTCAAACACCATTACTGAAAATTATTGAAGAGTATATCAGTTATGTAGAAAAGTTAACTTCCACAATTTGTAATATAATTCAAAGCCCTTTGTGGCAACAAAAAAAAATATTTTAATCCACAAAATGATTCGAATATTTTGCTAATTCCAATTCTAATTTATTTTGATGATTTTGAATATCTAAACCCATTACGCTCACATAGTGGGGTACAAAAAATAGGAGCGGTTTCTATAATAATTATGAGTCTTCCCGATTATATATCATCTAAATTATCTCATATTCTCTTAGCTATGTTGTTTTTTACAGAAGACAGAAAAAAATTTGGTAATGAACAAATTTTTAAAGTTCTAATAGAATACCTTATTAGCTTACAAAATGGAGGAATCCATATTAACTACAAAAGTTACAGAATTATTAAACTAATACCATGTGTAGTCACTGGTGATAACTTGGGCATGAATTCAATCTTAGGTTTTACAGAATCCTTTAATTCTTTGCCCTATTGCCGCTTTTGCAGAAGCAATAATGATAATATGAAACACATAGTATACGAACAAAACGAACACTTAAGAAATATTAGTAACTATGAGAAAGACATAAATGTGAACAACGTAAAAGTTACTGGAATTAAAAAATGTTCCATTTGGAATTCTTTAACCAATTTTCATGTGGTTCAAAATTTTAATGCGGATTGTATGCATGATTTATTAGAAGGAATTTGCCATTATGATTTATGTGTTATTTCTAAAATCATTTATTTTGAATGAGAAATATTTTACCCTCGAGCAACTAAATCGGCGCATTGAAATATTCAACTTTGGTCCTTTAACGCAAACACCTCCTCTTTTAAATTCGGATAGTCTTTCTAAAAGTAAATTCAAGCTATCAGCTTCAGAAATGCTCGTTTTCTCATTTTCCACTATTAATTGGCGATTTAATTCCTTATTCATCCCAAGAATGGAAGCTACTTCAATCTCTTAGAGAAATTATTTCGCTAGTTTTCAGAAAAAAACATTACCCTAATTCTACGAAATATTTAAAAGATTGAATAGCCCATCACAATTTATTATATATCAAAGTATCCAAAACTCATTTGAAGCCAAAATTTCATTTTCTCATACATTATCCAACAATTATTGAAAACATTGGGCCAATTGTTGCCATAAATTCTATGAGGTTTGAAGCAAAACATCAAACATTCAAAAAATGTGGCTACACATCTAACAACAGAATTAATATCTTAAAAACTATGAATATTAAACATCAATTAAAAACTTCCAATCTAATTTTAAATTACGAAGATCTATGTTATTCTTCTGGTAATCACGGACCAAAATAAAACCTTAGTAGTTCAGAGCTCGTAAAGTTCAATTTTAAACCAACTGAAAGGGATACTATTTTTAAAGTTAATTGGTTAAACTTTAAAAGTATATTAGTAAAAGAACAAATGGTAATATGTGTCGGTTTGTATACAAATGATGAACCAATGTTTGGTTTAATACATTATATCGTAACTTCTGACAAAAAATTGTATTTATGCTACAAACTTCTAGAAACAATATTTTTTGACACGCATTATTTTGCATATCGAATCGAAAAGATAGACAAATTCTTAGTGATTGATATAGAAAGCATTATTTATATGCACACCTCGTTTATTGCAAACAAGTGTCAATGGAGATTCTTATGTCATTTGGGATTACTAATAATAATGTTTTACTTTATTAAATCTTTAAAATATGTACTTACACATTATTCAATAAATACTTTAATAATATAATTGATCAATAATAATTTTATTAATACTTTATAATAAATTAAAATTAAAACTAATAAAGAAAACTGTAAACTTAAAGAAACTTTGTTTTTTTATTAGGGGATTCATGTGAAATTTATCGTTAATAATTTTAATAAAATCTCAATTCTCTTAGATATTTTTCAAAATTCCTCATTTCATTGAATATTTGAGAAATTATAAAATAAAATTCCTGATAGTTAGTTCCTGATAGTATATATATATATATATATATATATATATATATATATATATATATATATATATATATATATATATATATATATATATATATATATATATATATATATATATATATATATATATATATATATATATATATATATATATATATATATATATATATATATATATATATATATATATATATATATATATATATATATATATATATATATATATATATATATATATATATACATATATATATATATGTAAACGTTTCACATTTGTACTAGCAACAATTCTACTCGATTGAAGGAAACAAATTAATTCGGTTGTGTTAACTATAGCCAGAATTTAATCGGTTGAATGAAACAAACTAAATCAGATAAATCAACTGAATGCAATTTTATTCAGTTAAAACAATAATACCAATTCGGTTAAATCAACTAGGAACAATCCTATTCGGTTGAAGAAAACAAATGAATATAGTTGTGTCAACTACTTCTGATTATGTAGTAACCAAAATAGCATTGCACTAACCGTGCAAAGAAAGTTGCTTTAATAACCAAGTCTATTATTATAATCGATAAGTGGTCACGACAACTATAATTTATAATATTTCTTAAATAATAATCGACTAACTCAACCGAATGATCGATAACCTCAGCCGAAGGTCGGTCATATTTTACAGTATATTTGGTTCTTTGTACAAGCTAATTCCTTACGGCTAACTAAAAAGCGATAGTCACAACTTCTTTCTCCGTTCTGATAAATAAGTAAAAGAGGTCATCGTAAAATATAATTAAAATCTATACAGGACCGAATAATTCGGTAGGGCATTTTATTCGGTTGTCGCAAACGGGGTAGTTCTCTGAGTGTAGATACTCCGAATGAAGATGACATATGAGAAGAACACTTTTCTAGTACTCATCAATTCGCCGATGGTCGGTATATGGTAGAGCTTCCCCTAAAGGGCGATTTCTAACATTTAGGCAACAGTATAAAGGCAGGAACCTCCAGGATGATCGCCATGGAACGTAAATTTCAGCGGAACATACACCTTAGGGACGAGTACACAAAGTTTATGCGAGAATATAAGATGCTTCGTCACATGGTTCGCATTCCTGATCGAGAAATATTAGCGAAAAGGAGGGAGGTATATTATTTACCACACCACGCCGTATTCAAAGTGAGCACTACATCCACAAAACTACGTGTTGTTTTTGATGGCTCGTGCAAGTCGACCACGGGACTCTCTTTAAATGATGTTCTAATAACAAGTCCGAAAATTCAGGATGATCTTTTTTCCATACTGTCTAGATTTAGAAGACATAAGGTTGCATTTGTCTCTGATATTGAAAAGATGTATCGGCAGGTTTCACTTCATTCAAAACAACAAAACTATCAGATAATTGTGTGGCGGGAAGATCCCAATAGCGAGATGCAGCATTTCAAATTAAAAACGGTCACATATGGGCTAACTTGTTCAGCATATCTAGCCATCAGGGCCTTGCAACAAATACCAAATGACAGCCACAATTTGTCCTCCAAATTAAGAAACCTTATCAAAACGTACTTCTATGTGGACGATTTATTATCAGGTTGCGATAATGTTGAAGAAGCCATTAAACTCTGCTCTGATTTGTCGACCACTTTATCGAATGCTGGTTTCCCACTACGGCAGTGGAGTTCCAACAGTCCTGAGCTGTTAAGGAAGATACCCATTGAAAAACGAGGAGGAAATTCCTATTCATTTAAAGATCCTGAAGTATACGTCAACACATTGGGAATTTCCTGGTTGACGAATGATGACGCATTCACCTTCAATGTTCCAGAGTTACAGGTTGAACCATCAACAAAACGAAAACTACTGTCAAAGTGTGGTAAAATATTTGATCCGCTCGGGTGGCTTTCTCCAGTAACCAATTTGTTCAAAATCATACTCCAGGCGCTTTGGTTAACAAAACTAGGATGGGTGATCCACTGCCAGACGACATCAATCGAACAAGGTGCAACGCTAGAAACGAATTAATTTGTCTCTCCGGTATATGCATTCCACGATTTATTCATATGCAGTCAACAAGTACAGTTCAGTTTCATGGTTTTTGTGACGCGTCCGAGAAGGCTTATTCAGCTGTAATATATGCAAGGTCAACCAATACAAACGGCGACATTTCTGCCAATCTAATCGCTGCTAAAACCAAGGTCTTGCCTTTGAAGCAACTATCGATTTCCCGTCTGGAATTGTGCGGAGCCGTGCTTTTAACAAAACTTATTATCAAAGTTGCCGGAATTTTTGAAGCACCTGCAGAAGCACTATATCCGTGGAGTGACTCTAATGTGGTCCTATCATGGCTCTCAGACGTTCCTAGAAAGTGGAATTGTTTTGTGGGTAATAAAACAAGCTTTATTATTGACAAAATACTAAGCAGCCATTGGCAGCATGTACCAACAAAAGTAAATCCAGCTGACTGCGCAAGTCGAGGTTTATCACCAGGTGAGCTGTTAAAACATAAAATTTGGTGGACTGATTCAGAATTCCTGCAGAGGCATCCGTCGTATTGGCCAAACTATGAAAATGCTACATTGCAAACTACTACAGTCGAAAAAAGAAAAACTGTCTTAATCTCAACGAATTCTGGTGTTAATACAAACAAAACTTGCTCTATAAAATATGTTGTTGACAGATTTTCTTCTTATACGTTGATGTTACGAGTACTAAGCAGTTGTATCCGGTTCGCCGAATTGTGCCGTAAAAAGAGAGTTCCTTACATAACAAGTCAACATCTGCAGAAAAGCGAAGATTTAATAATAAAATGGGCTCAACACGAAGCGTTTCACAAAGAAATAAGTCAAATTCAAAGCAAAAAGTTAATCAAAAAATGCAGCAAATTATTATCGCTTTCTCCCTTTATCGATGATAATGGTTACGCCGCCTAACACTTTCGAATGTTATATATTCGACAAAGCATTCAGTGATCCTACCAAACCAACATAAATTAACAGAAACGCTCATAAGAAATCTACATGTAAAATATTTACATCCAAATCTGTCAACGTTTCTGTTCCTAACCAGAGCTAAATATTGGATAATTGGGGCCAAGGACGTTGTAAAAAAAATATCCAATAGCTGCGTACATTGCATTAGCAGTCATCCAAGATTAGGGGAGCAAATTATGAGAAATCTACCTGTGATCGATGTCTACGTCGCAGAGCCGGGAGTTGTAATCCGTTAAATTATTAAAATCTAGTTAAACATACCTATGTGAGTTGTATGTTTTTGGGCCAATTTTTTCCGTTTCAGAACAATGAGAAAATTCTGGAAAAATTTGAACAGAAAAGTATAGTTTAATCGATGTTCACCTTGCAAAATCTGAAGTTGTATTCCATTAAACTAATTATATCAAGTTTATCATTTTAGCCATTCCAGAACAATGAAAAAATATGAAAAATTTGTGAGTACTGGGCCCACCTCTATTTTTTAATTTGTTTTAGGTTGAGTGTTCTACGATTGGTTTCTTATTAAATTATATAAATTATGTAACTGAATCTAATTAAATAAGTAAAATAAACATTTATTTAATTATTTTTAAGGAAAACGCTAGGTGAATGAGATAATAAACTTTAGCTGGGCCCTGTTGCACCAACTACTTATCACTTATTACTTATCAACTTATCATAATTTTTGATAATTTTCTGTTGTACCAAATTGAAATTTGATAAGTATTTTATTGAGTTATAATAAGTGATAAGCACTCACTTATCAAAATTAAGTTGCACCAATTTGCAAAATGATAAATGATAAGTAATATTTTGATAAGCGATAAGTTTGAGGTGGTAATTTTACAATCCCATTTCCAACGCACATGTCAAATTTCACTCAAATTGGTTACAGAATAGCCAAGTTCCATCCCCATTGGCCATATTCCAGAACTTCACCTAAAAATCATTTTACAATCCCAGTTCTATCGCACATGTCAAATTTCACTAAAATCGATTAAGGAATATCCAAGTTCCATCCCCATTGTCCATATTCCAGAACTTCATCTAATAATCATTGTAGAATCCTGTTTTCATGACACATGTCAAATTTCTCTAAAATCGGTTAAGGAATAGCCAAGTTCCATTACAATTGGCCATATTCCAGATCTTGATTCAAAAATCATTTAAGAATCCCATTTCCAACGCACATGTCAAATTTCTCTAAAATCGGTTAAGGAATAGCCAAGTTCCATCCTAGTTGGCCATATTTCAGAACTTCATCTACAAATCATTGTAGAATCCCATTTCCAACGCGCATGTCAAATTTCTCTAAAATCGTTTAAGGAACAGCCAAGTTCCATCACAATTGGCCATATTCCAGAAATTTATCTAAATATCGTTTATCAAACTTTCTTTATTTATTGATATTTAAAGAGCAATTCCTGGTGTTACAAAAAAATTTTATCCCAATGTATTTTCTACAATGGCTCTGTAGAATGGGTTGGGAGCGATATTTTTAGCTTTTACGCTCCCTGTTTTAAGAGTAAAATTAAACATAAAAATTTAAATCGCTTAGAAAGAGCGAAATTTTTTGTGTTTATCATTAGAGGGTAAGAGCGTAAAAGCAAACTGAAAAAAAAATTTATTGGGAGCAAGAGCGAACATTTTTATAAAGAGCTCTTAAAGAGCGATAAATTTAAATTCTGGTATTTCCAAATATCAATTTTATTATGTCAAAATTATTTCAGTATTCGGACAGCAAATGAACTTATTTCAAATATGGAAGAGAAAATTATTTGAGTAATGTCAAATTTAACACAAAAAAATTATGTCGCACAGAAATCGGACACGTTCTAAATAGTTATAATATTAAGCCAAAGTAAGAACAATTTCATTCTGTTCGATAGAGGTAAGACAGTTGTTTTTCGATATTTTAAAATTAATATAAAACTATCAAATACAGGTATTATATCAACTTTAGTGAATAACAACTGAAATTTATTAAACGAAAAAAAAATGTTTATAAATAAATGCGTCGGTCCGAAAGATTATTCGAGGATGAAAACGAAAGAAGAAATCGTGTAGTGAAAGCCAGAACCAAATATGCTATGGACTCGCTAGTGATAAAATATTTTCGTTTGTCACATGAACAAATTGAGCACGTATTATTAAAAATCGGAGCAAATTTGCACCATGGAAGCGATCGAAACTGCGCATTGAGTCCTCTATAGCAGCTACTAACAACACTGCATTGGTTAGGAATATCCAGGATAGAAGTTTCTTGAGATGGGTAGCTTCAGCTAGCTGGTTGCTTCAATGGAACAATGATTAATATATAGATGCACCTACGGTCAATGAAGAACACTTTGCGAATCGACATGGAAAACATTCACTGAATGCAATGACGGTGTATGGCACAGTCCGCAGCTTTTATGCAGAAAATTCAAATTGGCCAGGTAGTGTCCATGACTCCAGAGTATTGCTATATACAAGGCTATTTAACTATTTTGAGTCTTGTTTTCGCCCGTTGATGTTATTTTGGGTAAAAGTGCTTACCCTTAAAGATTGGCTTATCCCACCAATGCGAAAAAATCCGGATGATGCAATAGAGCAAAGATTTAATCGTGCTCATAATCGGACGAGACGAATAGCGGAAAATTATTTTGGTTTGTATATTACGATTACAATTTTTGTATAATGTAGTTAAATTCAATTTATTTGTTAATAGGAATTCTCTTAATTCATTTGTTATGAAAATAAATCGTTTCCGTTTACGTACTGCTGAAAACAAATTATTTGCAGTTAGAAAAGAGAATTTATTTTAAAAGCAACAAAAGAAAAGTTTTACAATTGATTCTAAACACTACATACATGCCAAATTGTTGTTGTTATTAAATTACAGAATAACAATTTTTTAATTGTTTTGCTATATAGGTACAAAACCATTGTCTAACATATAAAATGTGCGGAAAGTATATTATTTTGTAAACACTATCCCATTTATAGTATTTTTGTATAGATCATTACAACTTATCATAAAAATTTGATAATTCGTCAATTGATAAGTTATAGACAATCTGATGTGCAACGCTTATCACTTATCATTATCAAAATTTGATAAGTTTTCAAATTGATAAGTGAGTGAGATTTTGTTATTTTTGGTGAAACACTTATCACTTACCATTATCAAAAAAACTAACTTATGATAAGTTGATAAGTAATAAGTGATAAATAGTTGGTACAATAGGGCCCTAGTCATTAAAATGCTTATTATAATATTTGTTTTGCCTAACGAACAGCTTTACGTGTGCACGTACTTTAATTCTATCATTCGTGGACATATTTTAAATTTAATAAGCCTGTATAATGACAACAAAGCAATACACAAGCACGTTTGAAGCAATTGGTTATAAGTCTTTAAATTTTTAAAAACAGCCTTTTGCTTTAAATCACATGTTTAGAATTATCCACAAAACCAAATCCTACCCTTTACCAGCCCCCCCCCCAAAAAAAACACGTTAATCCTTATTTCAAATTAATAAATTGGCATACACACTTTGTTATTCGACGTTTTTTTTTTTTAAATTTCTAATCCGATTTATTTGGCTTTTACAAAAAAATTTGTTTATGTATTTTTGAATTTTTTCCTCTGTTTGCGCCGTGTCTATGTACAAAATAAATACACATAACAACACAACAAATAAACTTAAATATTAAAAAAATAATAATAACAATAATAATAATAATCATTTTGGAAAAAATCTCATCCTATATCGCTATGTATGAAAATTTAACAAACGGATTTGTATCTAGCAACAATAAAAACATAAACAAGTACACAGCATCGGAAAAAGGATTTAAAAAATAAAAATAAAAAACTAAATGAAAATTCATTTAATTTTAGTATTTTCGTGTACGTACGATGATGGTGTACGTGTTTGTTGGTACTATCATATTTAGTTAAAAATGGATTAAGCATATTACTACTAGGTGTACACAAAGATAGAAAATGAAACAGTTTTATGTATGTACGAGTATGTTGTTTGTTGAGTAAATTTTTTTTTTTTTCTTGTACGGTTATGACAATTTGACTTAAAATCCTATTTGTCTACTATGTTTATATACCACATAGCAGTGCTTTGTGTCATTTAAAAAAATAAAGTTACCAACAAATTTTGATTCGGTTAAGAAAAAAACTGGATTATTGTTATGCAGTTGCATGTTTTAATTTTTAATTAGGGCTACAACTTTTGCAAATAGAACGTTAGTAGAGGTATAATTATTTAAATGTATTAATAACAGCGTCAAATAAATACAATAGAATTAAAACAAAAATTAAATTTAGACATAAAAATTGCTATTGTGCTGCAGTGTCTACAGTGAAATTTTTAGGTGGTCAAATTGAAAATTCTAAAAGTAGTGGCAAGCAGGAAAATATGTCAAAACAAACAAGGCCAACACAACAGGCCTCAAATCTAAATAAATAAAATTCGCGAAACTTCGGGGGAAAACTTAACCAATAACCAAGATAAAAGGTCAAAGTGACTGGTGAGACAAATTTATCAAATTATACAAAAGACACAAATACGTACATTGCAAAAATTGGTATATCCGAACTCTATTTAATTATGTTGCTTCTGGGCATTAGTGCGGCTTCAAGTTGCCGGTGAAAATGTTTGCGGATGATATGCGGACTGATTTAGGCGATGTGTAACTGGATAAGTTCAAATCAACCAGGAACGGTGCCGTTGCACTTTAGCACGTCAGCAGCAAAAACAATACTGAGCCCAATTGTTGACATCTTTGTGTATATTGGGCCAAAAGCCACGAGCGGTTATCAATTTATGAGTAGCACGAACACCAAGATGCAATATTTTGTGTAACGTGATGTATATATTGGCTAGTATAATAGAAAATAAATTTTGAAGTTCTAGGTCAGCTTTTTGTGTATTTACGATTTTGGTTAAGACGAAATGAGTCTCGACGTCCGCAACAACGTTGTTTTTTCCGTGGAGACTTATTTTTGGTATTTATGGTGAAGTCTTAACCCTCGATAAAATATCTGAAATATTTAATTGCTAGATAAATTGCAAGTAATTCCTAATCGCTAGCAGAATATTTATTTTCGACATTCGAAAGTTTCTTCGAAAATAACCCCAGTGAATTCCAACACATATTATTGTATCGTTCTAGAACTGCTCTAAAGGTAGTGTTTGATGCGTCAGTAGTAACGCTGATAAATCGGTGGTAGTACTTCAGACGGCAGAATACCATTAGCGGTTAATTTGTGACTGAGTAAATTAAGGGATTGTACGCAAAATATGCATTTTAAACTCTTAATATTGATACCAAACTCAAATAAGTATTGGAAAATAAAAAGTTAGGGAAAGTGCAGTCGGTAAAGTTCCTCAATGTACGATGTCTTAAGAAGTAATCTATATAAGCCATGAAGAAATCTAGGTCTCTGACTATTGCATTTGTGAATCGCTGAAACGCCTGAGCGGCATTTCGAAGAACAAATGCAATCGGTTAAATTCGAATAACTCAAATGGTGTTGTAATGGCCGGTTTTTAAACGTCTTCGGGAACAAGAGGTATTAAATGGTAAGCTCTTCCCAAGTCTATTTTAGAAAATATTTTGCGATTATTTAAATTCTTGGAGAAGGACTGAATGTGACTTAACGGGTAGTGATCGCTTAGTCTCCAGTCTATATCTTTCTTTCGCACAATTTTGGAATTCTATTATTGCTGCTTTTTGACGAATGGAGTCAAACCGGCGTGTTCGAGAAAATAGCGGTTGACCTTGAGTTATAATACGTCTGATGTTGTAATGCAATTGTAGTTCGGCGGTTCTATGAGTGAAGGAAACTTATTTAAAAGAGCGCTCTACCCGTTGTCGATTTTTAAATGTATTGGCGTAGGTATGTTAATCAGTGCCGTTGTGGCAAGAATTGATGACTGTGTTGCTGAATCATTAAGTCTATGAAAGAGAACCGGCATATATTATGGGATGAGTCACTGCTACTAAGAAAGTGTGGATGAAGTTACGGCGAAGTCCAATATTCACCTTAATAAGAAAAAGATAGATTTTAGTAATAATCAGTTTATGTTCATTTTTAGGTCCATTCGAGTCTGCGACAGAGGGAATTGCAGTGGACGATTTTTGGGGACCGGCGATTTTTTTTTTGTTATGTTGATGATAAATTTGAAAATTCAACATCTACATGTTTACAAAATTTAAAGTCGATTGAAGCATTGCATGGGGTGATTTTAAAAAACAGGACTAATATAAATTTCTTCATGAGTTTTCCGAGGTAATGTTGAACTTTTCAAAGATATATTTTTCACCGGTTAATACATCTTCCAAATTCCAACAAATACTCCCTATGTGTCTTTAAGACAAAATGAATAGATTCCGTGGAAATACCTTGCTGGTGGCAAATAATATCGTCAACATTTAAAAATAAATTTTATCTTCTGACATTAACATTTCTTTGATGTTTTATTGACATTTTATGGCATTTTAATGGTTCAACCTTCAACGACATATTTTGATCAATACATTATTTGTGAATTGTTTTAATAAAATCGCATTTAAAAGTATTATTTCTGAGTAACAAATTCCCCTGTTATACATAAATAGTAAAAGGGACGCCTTTAAAATATTATCACGCCATTAGCGTGGAGCAAGTTTAGGAGAAAGGCGCTGGGAGGTATATAAAATGAAATTCTATGTGACAAGGGGTGGGATTCGGTGACAATAGATAATTAACGTTAAATCTGACTTTGTATTGTTTGTGTTTTATTATTTTGTATTCTCGAAAGGTTTACAGCGATTCCCCGTGTAGACTGAAGCACTGTGTAAGGAATTATATGAGCTAATTCTCGCGTTCTCAAATTTTCAGAAAATTAATTTTGAACATTTTTTTGCTTGCCCAAACTAACGGTAAATTTTTGTAAAATATAAATGGTTGATTTGCTGATCTTTAACGAAAGCTTTGTAGGAAAAGTGTAGTCCGAGGAGTCGGATAGGCTAAATTTGTGTATGTATTTTCTACATTGGAAGGTAATTGGTTTACTTTTTGCCTCCAACTGCCTTCTATCAGTTTACCTTCACAGTTTATATGATCGACAAAATTATTTGATAAATAATCCCTTGGGTAATGTAATTTAATAAAATTGTCCAAAACCACTATAGCTCGCACGATCTTCTCGGGATTTTCGGAAAATACGTTTAACAAGTTAATTAGGACTCGAAAATTGGCGGTTAAAGCAACAAATGTATTTTACTCTATTATTTAAAACCTTCTTGTTTCTTGAAAGAAGCCGTGCAAGATGTGGTCGCATTAAATTCTTTCGGAAAGGGAAAGCGTGATTAACGATGAAGCAATAAGGGAATTCACCGTTTGTATTTGGCAATACCACTGACTTTGGTATATTAGAGTTACCCTTTAAAATTTCATAACCCCATTTGATCTCTTTTGGTTACCCTTGAAGGTGCACAGATGAAAAATTGTGACTTGAGAAGGTAAGCACAAGTTAATAAAAGATGGTAATTGCTTAGCTACTACCTTAAAGTTATCACCCACTTTTTCCAACTTCTGTAATTAACATACTCAATCAAGCCACTTACGTTTAAGCTTTATTACTCTGAATTGCCTAGACCTCAGTTATGGTAACCAATGCTGTTCCATAAAACATTCAAATTATTTTTGACAGAAATAATTTATTGGGAGAAAAATCAAATAAATTCGTAAAAGTCTTACGCGGGTACTCAGATTTCTGCTCCGATCATTACGATTAGTAGTTAACTAACGGACGGTTGAGGGCAGTTTTATGAGTTAACAAATCTTTTTTAAAGATATTCCAAAGTCATGTTTAAAACAATTTTGGCCGTCAAAAACGTACACCTCAAATTTTTCTTTTGGTATCAATTTTGTAAAACAGAAAGTGTATTCGCTGAAAATCATGGAAATTTTCCAAATTGAGCCACTTGTATCACTTATTTTATCATTAAAAGTGATTTATGATATTACGCGAGAGTAGTCTTGATGATAGTTCTTTACCATTACCTGACATAGGCCTTCAAATTTTTACTTAAACGTTTTTATTGATTTGTTAATTTCGTAAAATGAAATGTTCGTTACCTGCAGATTGTGCCAGTTTGCCACAAATTCCTTTTACACAAAAAACAACAGTTTATAAGGCGTGAACTATTCGGAATAATTATTCTCTAAATGACATGTTTCTTAATGAACTAAACATGCACAACAACACACCATTTAAAACTTAGTATGAATGTGTCAGATAACCTATGGTTTGTCTTCTTTAGTTTTTGATTAAAGCATCTCAACTAAAAAACAAATCCAAATGTTTAAAAATGAATCTAATCTAGGCATTACGTAAACGATCACTAAGTAAATCTTGATAAACCCAAAATCGTAGATAATCTCACTATCTCAAAATCTTGAAGTGTTAATCAATCCCATGCAACTTCTACGCTAAATTCATAATTTCGATGTGTAGTATGTAGATTTTCTTGTGTCAAATAAACTGAAAAATTTTGATCAATGTGGATGCCAAGTTCTTCTAGAGAAAATCTTAACAACTTCAAAAATTTCCCTAATACTTTAATGTTTTCGAAATAACGAAATTTTGTGAAAGTTCTAGAAAATTTCGTATTATCCGAAAGTTGAATCATTTTAAAAAATTTACAAAATTTATTTATTAATTTTTATTTATTAATTTAAAATCATTTTTAGTTTATTACATGTATAGGCTGGTTTAAAGTAATATAACAAACAATTAATTAACATAGGTTCTAAAAGTAATTTACATATTATAAAATAAAATAAAAAGTAAGAAATTTTAGAAACTAACAATTAGTTTTTTAATAAAATAAGTTAAAAATTAAGAATATAAAGTGAAACCTGGACGAACTCAGAAATAACTTCACAACCAAATAGATGCAGATCTTATTGCCAGTGGAAATTTAATAAACAGTTAAAGTACCTTATATTTATTTCAGAACGAGTACTATAGCTTTTAGGCTTTATATATTTTAAATATCCTGATCTTTTATAAAACATTTTTAGAACTCTATATATAGCTTACGCAATGGTAAAATGTTACCTTATTACGAAGCAAATAAAGTTTCCTTAAAAACCTTACGCTGAGTTTCTTTAAAATGCTTTTTAAAATCCAAATGTTGGTCAATCCACAATCCTAAATATTTATAATTATCCACCCTTTTGATCGCCATAAAAGCACTTGTACAAGAAATTGAATTGCAATCTTCTCTGTGCGACTTTACAGAATTAAAAAGAAGATTAGAACCAATATGATAATTATAAATATTAAAAGTCATAAAAATAATTTTCTTGCTTAACATTAATGAGTGCATGTTAAACCATTTACTTAAATGACACAAGTCTTCCTGAATTTCATTAAATAACTCACAGCTAGAAACATTTAAATAAGAAATAACAGAATCGTCAGCAAAAGCCGTTATATGACCGTGAAGATTTAATGTTAAGAATGAATTTATATAAACTAAAAATAATATTGGCCTAAGAACCGAACCCTGTTAAGTTGTCATCCTGATGTAAAAGCCAATTTATCACTCAAAATCTCGCCAACTCTTTTAATTTGGAACCGGTCATCAAGATATGATTTAAAGAAATCAAGGGTGATACATCCAAAACCAGGATAGTATAATTTTTTTAACAGGATGCTATGTTCAACAGTATCAAAAGCTTCCATAATATCAATGAATAGAGCTAAAGTGAATTTATTTGAACTAATTCCCTCGAAAATTGGAGACAACATTTTTTTTTAGGTAACCAAACTGGCCACTATTTCGTGCTACATAAAAAACTTAACACTCTTGACTTAATAAGCTTTCAAAAATCTTCGATAAGCCAGATAAAAGGGTTATCGGTCGATAATTATTCATTTTTGTATGGTCTCTAAAAAAGATTTTTATAAGGTGTATTACAATCGCCATTTTTAAACTATTGCGAAAAACTCCACTAGACAAACTTAAATTATAAATGAACGACAGCGGATCAACAATAAATTTTCTTTTAATACACAAATTAGAAATGCCATCAAAACCACATGAATTGGTTGATTTCATTGAATTAATATGGTACAGAAATTCTATTGGACTAGTGGGAGTTAGAAAGAAACATTTATTAACAAATTTGCCTGAATATAAATAATGATTCTTCTCACTGAAACTATATGATTGGCGCAAAATGAATCTATTTTTAATTTTATCAGAAGTATCAACAAAAAACTTATTATAAACGTCAGCAACCTCTTTAGAATCGTTTAATAAAATACCAGCATCATTCTTAATAAACAATCAGAAAGTTTTCAAATTTTTGAAATTACCAGTAGCTAATTGCATGTTTAACTTCCGATACTAAACGTTTATATCTAAAGAGGAGTTGAACATTTTGAGAATGCTATTTTACTTTTAAACCCAAATGATTTTTAAGTTTTATTAAATTTACAATTTTAGTATCCAACCATGATTCTAATTTATTATTAGGTGACCGATATTCAAATGTTTCAATACATGAAATCACATGTTTTGAAAATGTAAAGAGAAAACTATCATAAGCCTTATTTGCATCAGTACTATTAAACAAATCAACCCATCTTTCAACATCCAAGCAACGTTCAAGATTTTCAAATTTTTTCTTTTTAATTTTAGATGTTGATGAATTTTAAATTTTAAATTTTAAATTTTAAATTTTAAATTTTAAATTTTAAATTTTAAATTTTAAATTTTAAATTTTAAATTTTAAATTTTAAATTTTAAATTTTAAATTTTAAATTTTAAATTTTAAATTTTAAATTTTAAATTTTAAATTTTAAATTTTAAATTTTAAATTTTAAATTTTAAATTTTAAATTTTAAATTTTAAATTTTAAATTTTAAATTTTAAATTTTAAATTTTAAATTTTAAATTTTAAATTTTAAATTTTAAATTTTAAATTTTAAATTTTAAATTTTAAATTTTAAATTTTAAATTTTAAATTTTAAATTTTAAATTTTAAATTTTAAATTTTAAATTTTAAATTTTAAATTTTAAATTTTAAATTTTAAATTTTAAATTTTAAATTTTAAATTTTAAATTTTAAATTTTAAATTTTAAATTTTAAATTTTAAATTTTAAATTTTAAATTTTAAATTTTAAATTTTAAATTTTAAATTTTAAATTTTAAATTTTAAATTTTAAATTTTAAATTTTAAATTTTAAATTTTAAATTTTAAATTTTAAATTTTAAATTTTAAATTTTAAATTTTAAATTTTAAATTTTAAATTTTAAATTTTAAATTTTAAATTTTAAATTTTAAATTTTAAATTTTAAATTTTAAATTTTAAATTTTAAATTTTAAATTTTAAATTTTAAATTTTAAATTTTAAATTTTAAATTTTAAATTTTAAATTTTAAATTTTAAATTTTAAATTTTAAATTTTAAATTTTAAATTTTAAATTTTAAATTTTAAATTTTAAATTTTAAATTTTAAATTTTAAATTTTAAATTTTAAATTTTAAATTTTAAATTTTAAATTTTAAATTTTAAATTTTAAATTTTAAATTTTAAATTTTAAATTTTAAATTTTAAATTTTAAATTTTAAATTTTAAATTTTAAATTTTAAATTTTAAATTTTAAATTTTAAATTTTAAATTTTAAATTTTAAATTTTAAATTTTAAATTTAAAATTTAAAATTTAAAATTTAAAATTTAAAATTTAAAATTTAAAATATTTAAATTTTAAATTTTAAATTTTAAATTTTAAATTTTAAATTTTAAATTTTAAATTTTAAATTTTAAATTTTAAATTTTAAATTTTAAATTTTAAATTTTAAATTTTAAATTTTAAATTTTAAATTTTAAATTTTAAATTTTAAATTTTAAATTTTAAATTTTAAATTTTAAATTTTAAATTTTAAATTTTAAATTTTAAATTTTAAATTTTAAATTTTAAATTTTAAATTTTAAATTTTAAATTTTAAATTTTAAATTTTAAATTTTAAATTTTAAATTTTAAATTTTAAATTTTAAATTTTAAATTTTAAATTTTAAATTTTAAATTTTAAATTTTAAATTTTAAATTTTAAATTTTAAATTTTAAATTTTAAATTTTAAATTTTAAATTTTAAATTTTAAATTTTAAATTTTAAATTTTAAATTTTAAATTTTAAATTTTAAATTTTAAATTTTAAATTTTAAATTTTAAATTTTAAATTTTAAATTTTAAATTTTAAATTTTAAATTTTAAATTTTAAATTTTAAATTTTAAATTTTAAATTTTAAATTTTAAATTTTAAATTTTAAATTTTAAATTTTAAATTTTAAATTTTAAATTTTAAATTTTAAATTTTAAATTTTAAATTTTAAATTTTAAATTTTAAATTTTAAATTTTAAATTTTAAATTTTAAATTTTAAATTTTAAATTTTAAATTTTAAATTTTAAATTTTAAATTTTAAATTTTAAATTTTAAATTTTAAATTTTAAATTTTAAATTTTAAATTTTAAATTTTAAATTTTAAATTTTAAATTTTAAATTTTAAATTTTAAATTTTAAATTTAAAATTTAAAATTTAAAATTTAAAATTTAAAATTTAAAATTTTAAATTTTAAATTTTAAATTTTAAATTTTAAATTTTAAATTTAAAATTTAAAATTTTAAATTTTAAATTTTAAATTTTAAATTTTAAATTTTAAATTTTAAATTTTAAATTTTAAATTTTAAATTTTAAATTTTAAATTTTAAATTTTAAATTTTAAATTTTAAATTTTAAATTTTAAATTTTAAATTTTAAATTTTAAATTTTAAATTTTAAATTTTAAATTTTAAATTTTAAATTTTAAATTTTAAATTTTAAATTTTAAATTTTAAATTTTAAATTTTAAATTTTAAATTTTAAATTTTAAATTTTAAATTTTAAATTTTAAATTTTAAATTTTAAATTTTAAATTTTAAATTTTAAATTTTAAATTTTAAATTTTAAATTTTAAATTTTAAATTTTAAATTTTAAATTTTAAATTTTAAATTTTAAATTTTAAATTTTAAATTTTAAATTTTAAATTTTAAATTTTAAATCTTAATTTAAAAATTGCTTGTGTAGTTTGTGAGTGTTAGAGGTAATTTATGGTTTCATATATTTAAACAAAATTAAAATTTTGATCAATTGATCAGGTTAATAGAAGGGTGGTGTTTCATTATTAATTATGAATTTTGATTTATAATTCAGATTCTTGTTTAGTGGGAACTGGCCTCAAGAAACACTGGGAAGCAGAAATTGAACTTGTAATTAGAAATTGTGTTGTCCTGTGATAATTTATTTATTATATTTACTCGTATTACTAACAAGTTATTACTTATTTTCTCTATTTCTATGGATTCATATTTTATTTTACTTATTTACTTATTTTAATTATATATTTATCTATATGTATGATTGTATTTTGGAATTAACTAATCAAGCTATAAATTTTTAAATTAAACTTATATCGGTTCTAGTTTTAGGGAATGTTAAATTCAAGCTTTAGAATTTATTTAAAAATGAAATAATTTTATTAAATTTTTGTGTTGGGATTTAATTGATAATACGAGCGGATTAGTTATATTAGAATTTTCAGATGAGAAACCGAGCGCGGCTTTTAATTATTATAAAAATTTATTATTGGTGTTGAAGTTTCAGAGTGGTTAAGCTGGTTGTGGTTTCTAGATTTGTTAGTTTTTATTTATTTATTAGTTATTATATATTCTTATACTAGAATTATTAAATTAATTTGGTATGGCGACTTTAAGCTTAAATACTTAATATGTTCCAGATCAATTTAAACTAATTTCCAGTGCTATTTTAGCAGAATGGATACATGAGCAACTAATTATTTCATTATTTAATTTTGATTTTGGTGGTGGTTCTGGAATTAGGTATCTAATTTGTCGTAATATAGTATCAATAATGATATACTAATGTTGATTTATATCCAAATTATTTGATTTAATCTACTAGGGATAATTTAAAGCTGTTATTATTTAATTTAAAATTTTTTGGCAGTGGGTTTGGGAAATAGTGGGAATTGGAAACAGTGGGAATTTTTAGTTTAAAATATTAAAAACGGATTTAGTATTTAAATTAGAGAAGATTAATTAAAAATTTATTTCAGAAAATTGAATTTATATCTAATAATAGTACATACAAATGCAGATTTTAAATTTAGGAAATTCTTGAAGAACCTGAAACAACTTTCCAGAAACCTGAGCAGTAAATGGGCTTGAATTTGTGTTGTCTTATGCTAAATAAGTTATTAAAAAATATACTATTAATAAATTTACTAATTATGAACTAATTAGGTGACTGAATCCGGGTTGATTCTTTGTTACTAGGTTTTGTTAATCGTAAAAGAGTGTACGGTGGACCTGGCGTATTCGGAAAACTTGTCTTAGGCTTGATCGTACACACTAAATCAATATTTATATTCTTATGGATGAATAGTAGTTAAGAGGGAAGGCTAAGGGGATTATAATTATTGTTCCTGCTGATTAGTTTAAGTTTAATTTAATTGTTAAATAGTTATTTATAAATATTTTATTGTTTTTTTGATATAATTAATATTTCTTAGAAAGAACGAATACCTGATTAATTTGATTTAAATTTTCAGAACTATTAACTGACCATGTTGTTGAATTTAAGTAATTACTTTTACTACACTAATTTTAACAACTAAACCAGGAGGATTTCAGAGTTTAATAAATTTTAGTTTATTTTAAAAAAAATAGTATTTTGGATAATCAAGCAGGTTGATCTGGATTTTCAGAAATATTGGGAAAAACCCAAGGCAGATTTCCAGAAATTGTGAGTTCAATGAGTTTGGGAGTTAAATTATTAATTGAAGCTATGGTAAAATTTATAACCCATGAGCAATGGGTATTTTTGGAGAATGTTTGTTGAATTGTGTGTTAGTGGATGTTTAGCGACTGACTGAATTGAAGGAAATATTCTGGGAACCTTGTTCGTGGATTAGTGGATGAGTTCCAAAAGAAAGCTAAGTGATTAATTGAAGCTGATGAAATAGTTAATTAATTGTAAAACTTTTAGAGCTCTTACCTAGAGACATTTTAAGTTGCTATTGAATTATTTAGCTGGCCTAGGATTGAAGCGGATGTAATTTTTAAGTATACTTGGATCATTATGAACATAGGTGTTTATAGTGTTTGAAGGGCTTTATTTTAAGTATACTGATGAAAAATTTAATTTGTTTCAGAATCTAAAATAGTTCCAGAATTAATCATTCTTACAAGGGTTAAATTTGATCTTAATTTCAGAAATAAAATTATAGTCTGACTCAACTCTCCAAGAAGAAGAAGCGATTGACAATCATGCAGTTTAAAAAATTGTGTTGTCTTATTTACTGACTATCAACTACTTAGGTGTCTCGAACCGGGTTGATTCTCAGTTACTAATATACCTTTTATTTCCCTTGGTTTTGTTGTGTGTAAAAGGGTGTACGATGGGCCCGGCGTAATCCGGGAAACTTGCCTTAGGCTTGGTCGTACAGACTAAATCAATCAATCAATCAAACATTGTTTTAGTTCGCATCTTAGTAAAACGAGTGATTTCTGTATATCGCCGATGTATCGCCCTCTTCTAAAAACCATAATTTACATTAGTGTGGTTTGTGGAGGTTCTATGACCGATTCTGACTCTAACATTGTATGCATAAATATGAATCTTGACCAATCTATTAACAACATGTTGCTTTAGTTTGCATTTCACTAAAAGATAGAATTAGAACCATTAAAACCATCTCGAAAAACTGCGATTTTGAGGTTTTGGAGGTTTCATGGCCGATTTTTGCCAACTCCGACTATTTTTAAGAAGAGTTTGTTTATGCCTAATGTTGCATACTCGATGCACACTATTTATTTGTATACGTATATTATATAATATATTGTATTTTTTTGTAACATATATTGCAAAAGCATACATGTCTATTACTCGTTATCGTTTTTAATTAATATTATAGATTTAAATAGTTTTTAACCATCTCCCAATTCTACTTTTTGTACAGCCCTCATTTTGAAGGTACCGAAGGTTTAGGTTTTATTTAAAACTTTAAATAAGGATTGCCTGCTCTGTCCTAAATGGTTCAAACAATTAACTTTTCCGATTAAACCGCACTTACCTACATACAAACATTTTTAATCGTTAAATCCTACAACTCATTATGTACAACTATTAATCATTTTTAATTTAATTTCGATGTCCTTAATCTACATAAATAGAAATAGGAATAATAAAAAATTATTTATTTATTTTTATAAATAATAAATGAAAAAAATACAACAGCAATTTTGTTTGTGTATATAGTAATAACATCAATAATGGCTAAATCCTTAAAGTGAACATAAATGAAAATTTATTTTGGTGTGAAAAATAACAATTGGTTTCTTCTATTTAGTTTACACATTTTACAAAATGTAGGTAAAGGTAAAAAATACTAAAATAAATAATTGCTTTTGTTGAAGATAATTAATAATTAAAGTATATTGATAGGGTGGAAGAGAAGTACAAGCTTGTGTTTAGATTTGTATCAAGTTTAATACAAAAAAAAAATTTGTACCTGTCTTGCTTTTCGGAAATTATTTACAATTCATCATCTTGAGATATACACAGTACTCTTAAAACCCATTAACTTAACCAAACACTGCATAGCGAACTGTATAGGAGTTAAAACAATTTTGTGTTTTGTCAAAAATATTTACATTTTCCCAAAGTGTTTTCGATTTTTTTTTGTTTTGTTTTATCTATAAATATAAACCACTCAAATATTATAGTGATAACACACATATACACAAGACGAGAAATCCTTTTCTCATACCTGGGATGTTTCAATTAAAATTTAAAACCATAAAATTTATATTTTTTGTTATAAATATTTGATCAACATTTCTACTGAATAAATATCTTCGCTGCTGCTGCTGCTGCTGCTTTATATTATACTATATATAGACATAAGATGTTTATAATGGTGATGGTTTCTGAACACTACCAAAAAAAATTTATGTTTAATCATTTATTTGGAGAGGATTACATTGGTAAAATACATTTTCTAGTAAATATTATTTTTGTTATTTTTTTTTTGTCCTTTTCCAATGAAAAATCATCCTTTTTCCAAGTAAGCACACGAAAAGCGAAAACCATAAGCGCATGCTACAAAATATTTGTCAATCGACATTATAAAGTAAAGGTTTTATTAATATTTTTGAATTTATATTCACAAAGATATTTAGACCATACTACCTAACTATTTAAGCGTGCCACCATGTATGTATGTAAAAAGTCAATTAAATTGAGAATAGGAGAAACTGAGGTAGGTTTGAATACATAAAAAGTGTGTGAGATTGAACTAGAATCTGGGAAAAAACAAAAAAATGATGTGATTCAGATATATCGTCGACTGATTATTATCTGATTATCATATAGCTACGCGGTTAAAACTAGATTTATTTAATATTTCAGAAACTCTAAACATTCTCTAGATGAATACATTTCCGTTGACAGTCGAGTTTTGGGATTATGTCTGAAATCACCGCACACTTAGGACCGTGGCAAACCATTTCAGACGTTCGAAGGTCTTCCGATTCGTTACAAACCTTTATCAAAATCGAATAGCATCGATGCTGCTACGATTTGTTCACTTGCGCAAGAAATAGAAGATTAAAATCTGTACAAACTATAACTATTCAAAGTCAATGTTCAGTTTTGGTTTATTGAATAATGTAACATCTCTCGAATAAAAATTAGTTTGCCCACAATTTCCTCTTGATCGCAAAAACACCGCAAATTATAACTGACCATGGGCTTACGGAACATTAGTGACCATATTATATTTATGTTTATATTACTTCTTCAATAAAAGACCAATTTTTGAAATCCTTTGAAAAATGACGAAAAATTTGGTTGGTCCAAAACCATTTTTCATGACGTTTTAAAAGCCCCTAAGTCTGAAAAAGCAAAAAAAAATAAAAAATGTCCATCCGTCTGTCTGGACGACTGGATGTTTGGACGTCTGGATATCTGGCTGTATGGATGTCTCGATGTCTGTACCCATGGTATCTCAAGAACGGCATATCCGATATGGATTTTTTTTTTCGCCAAACTGTTTCTATGGTCAAGGCGGAGATTTGAAAATCTTTTGGAAACTGTACCTCAAGAGGGTACCTGCCATACGAATTGAACCAAAACACCTGGTTATATAAAAATAATGACGAATTTTTTATATATGCTCGTTTGATTATTGAATTGGCCATCGAATTTGGCGTTGATTTGAAGGTTAAGTTAGGGGTCAATTTCCGGGTTGAGTTGAAGTTGAGTTGGAGATGAGTTGCGGTTAGATAGGATATAGTGAGTTGTTGACCAATTTTTTATATTTGCTGGTTTGAGGATTGCGTTTTGCGTAGAGTTTGCGGCTTAGTTGAGGGTTAGGTTGGGTTCCGTTTGCGAGTTGAATTAGGGTTGAATTGCGGTTCAGTTGGGGTTGGATTAGGGTTTGCATTAAGACCAAAAAAGTTGTCCGTTGTAGTGAGGCGTCGGTTAAACTGAGGATTTATAATTTTTTTTATAAAAATTCTATCGGGATTCTTTATCTTACCCGATTTTGATGAAATCCAGTATTTCCGATGGAAATGGGATTCTCAAATGATTATTGGATAAAGTTCTGGAATATGGCCAATGAGGACGAAACTTGGCTATTTTTTAACCGATTTTGAACTTGCCTATTCCGTAACTGATTATGATGAAATTTGGCACGTGCGATCGAAATGGGATTTTAAAATGATTTTTGGATAAAATTCTGGAATACGGCCAAGTATGATGGAACTTGCCTATTTCTCAACCGATTTCGATGAAATTTGACATGTTCGTTGAAAATGGGATTCAAAAATGATTAAATCATTGTTTATATAAAGTTCTGGAATATGGCCAGGTAAGATGTAACTTGGCTATTCCTTAACTGATTATGATGAAATTTGACATGTGCGTTGTAAATGGAATTCTAAAATGATTTTCAGATTAAGTTCTGGAATATAGCCAAGTAAGGCGAAACTTGGTTATTTCGTAGCGGTTTGATTGAAATTTGACATCTGCCATGGATATGGGATTCTAAAGTGATTTTTGGATAAAGTTCTGGAATATAGCCAAGTAAGATGGAACTGAGTTATTTCTTAACTGAATATGATGAAATTTGATATGTGCGATGGAAATGGGGTTCTAAAAGGACTATTAGATAAACGTGTTGCCATATTCCGTAACTTCATTTAAAAATCATTTTAGAATTTTCTTGGCGCATGTATCGACAAGAATATATAAATGAACATACCAATATTTAGTTAATTCAAAAATATAATTATAAGTATTTTTATATTAAATAAAACGATCCTTTTGTTGGAATCAACGTAATAGTAAAACTTTTTGTTCGACGCGAAAAACCACTTTATGACTTGCTACAGTTGCGGAATTTAGAAGTGTTGTTTCAAACATGCATTGGTACGCCAGGTAAAATAAAACTGTTTAATATTATTTATATGAATTCTTTAGCTTATTTATAAACCAAATTCATTGATGAAGTTGTACACTAATTCTAAACGAAGTTAGGTTGTCGAGTGGATAGTAAACGAGTATTGAAAATAACAGGAGTTCGTCAAGGGGATTAATTTACAAAATCATCGGTTAAACATTAAGCCAATCCTTAACGAATTTAGATGGCCAACTACACAATAAAACTTCATGTTCACGTTACAAGGGTAGTTGGTGTAATAAAGGTCCTTGGGGCGCAGAAGATTCAAAACGTTTGACATCCTTGAACTAAAAGATGGTTCAAGATATCAATAAAACTATTAATTTTATTAATCAACATTTCTAATCATCTGAGTTAGGACAAAATACTTTCATACCAGACGCTTAGCCTCAAATTTTTTAGTTAACACAAACGTGAAGCTTAGATTCCTTCATTCTGGTGGCATCGACTTTGAACATTCGGTTTCTATAAAATATTTTGTTTTGGTACATTTTCAACACGTGAATTATAACAACAAAAGATATTTGTAACGTACATATGAGCCAAATTCTTCGGTAAATTTAAAACAGTCGTGTCAAATACGTAATTTGTATGTTATATTGACAAAATACTTTGCTTTATACTATTTTAAAATGTTACATTCGTGTGTAGAACGCATTGCGTTAGCTTTGAAGAATATGGATTTAATTTAATTTACAGAAAATTTCGTCGAAGCGGATTTTTACAAAAAACTTCAAATTCAACTTCAGCGTGTATCTCTGAATTCCCCAGTCCATCGTTTGACAAAGCCAAACATAGAGTTTGCTTTAGCAATACAGTTATCGATGTGCCTGTTAAAACTAACGTCCTCGACAAAGGTGACTCCTAGATCAGTAATCTCTTGTACTCTTTGAACTATCGGATTCATTTTTCGATGAAAAGACATAATTTAACATGTGACGTCATCCTGTCTGCCTGACTTAAAGATTGGAGACATTTTAGAGAATTTCCATTTTTCGGGAAACACAACCGTGGTTAAGGAATGATTGAACAGTTTGCACAACGGATTTACCAAATTACTCGCAAATGTTTTTAATATAGATGGGAGTATATCATCCGGCCCACATCCGTCTCCAAAACCCCTCAAAGCTGATAGAATATCTTCATCAGATATGACTGGAGGAGTGATTGATATGTTGCTATTGCTTGTTTTATCGATGTAATCAGTACTGGCGGTTGGTCGATAGACAGATTGAAAAAATGCAGCAAACACGTCCGCTATCTCTTTGGCGTTTGAGGTTGTGATATTGTTGAAGGTCATAGTGGTAGGGTATCCCTCGATTTCACGTTTAGACCTAAAATATTTCCAAAACTGTATTGGATTTGTTCTAATTTTTTATGGAAATTTTTGTTTGTTCTAATTTTTTCTTGGAAGACAACATCTTAAAACCTCCCCCGATTATTAGAAACAGAGTTAATTTAGTTTAAATGGTGGTAGTGTTTTGATTGCGGTAAAGAATTCGGTACCTAATGATGTGATTGCCTGTCATCTTAGCCAAAACGTGATTGCTGTTCGATTCAGATTGGCCGTTAATACTTCTACTGTTGCAGTCGTCTTGTAATATCTTACAAATCGGACTTGGATTACTACAACACGTTTACCAACTTCATCGACTCAGCTGTTATGCCTCTAGTTCGCCCTAGTGGCCAACTTATCATTGTGGGCGACTTCTACCGATAAGAGGGCATTAGCTATCATCGATTATTTTGCTGGCATCTCAACTACACAGCTCAACAGAATTAGTACCGGTCGGGGCAAATTCCTTTATCTGTTATTTGCTAATGATGTTATGTATGCCGAGATTTCTACGTGTCCGGACTTCACTGGTTGTGGGAGCATCTACCACGTACCGATTACGATAAGTATTTTTGATTCTAATTGTAAAAACAATAATTATGTTTCTAATGATTTTAATTTTAATTTTAGAAAAGCCGACTTCACACGCTTGAATGAATTTCTCAGCTGTTCTGATTGGGACTTCTTACAACGCGCTGCCCAAGTAGCACGAGTGGGTTGGGATAACGTTGTACTGTGGTTGGCTAAATGAATACTGGTCGGCTAGCCAACGTTGTGACAATGGTATGAAAACTGACGTTGTATGTTATTAGGGAATAAATTTTGGGTTGTAACAACGTCGTAATAACTATTATCCGACTTATCAATTGACCATAGAATACAAGTCACGAAATAGATATATTGACTACTATTTTGTTTGTAAAAAAATGATTTTGTCTCACATTGTGGATATATTTTAGTAGACAGGACAACTATTTTTTATAAAATATATAAATAATCATGTTGCCTTTTTTTATCTTGTAAATATAATAATTATTTGTCTGTTTCCTTTATCATCTATTTCATTATTTACGACTTTATGAAAATTTACTTCATAATAATTGTAAATATAATATTCACATTCCCTGTAATAATGGTAACCCAAAAATCTGGCAAGATACGACATATTTTTATAAACAAAGCAAGTTTTATCGTAAATGTGCACCTATCAGTGAACTAAAAACTCATGCGCCTTATAAATTCGTCTTTTTTAAAAATATATTTCTGTTATTTCAAAAATATTTTTTTTTAGGATGACTAAAATTTTCTAAAATCAATTAAACCGTATTGAAATAATCCCCACCATTAAAATAATGATATTACAATAATATTTAGTCATGAGAAGTATGAAAATCAGAATTTTATTTTCAAAAAATACAAATTTTTATATGCATGCGTGTAATTAAAAATGGCGAACTTCATATTATGTATTAAAATATATTTAAACTACTAAAAAGTTAGATTAATAACCAATTTATAACAAATTCGACTCAAAAATTACAAATTTGTTATTTTATTTCCAAAAAAGTTACTGTCACGACGGTCTAGTCATTCTCCCGACGATTTATTCAATTTTATTACCAAATTTTCAAGAATTCAACTGTAAAGATATTTGCACACCAAATAAGTTATATCGAAAAGCGTTGTGCATTCACCAAAAATTCCTTAACGACAAAAAAGAAAAACTTAACGAATGAGATAGTTTAAAATTCCCTGAAAAATACAAAGGAGACTGTATGGATACAAATGTATTTGGTTCGCGAATTATAAACAATATGGTTAAAACTTCAAAAACGTAAAACATTAATACAATTCAATTTTAATTAAATAGAACTGTTGATAATTATTCATTAATTAAATCCTTAGTATAACAAAATTAATGATTGACCTATTTTGGAAGATAAAAGAAGTTGAAGTCAGAAAAACTTTTTTATATTAAATTATTTATATAATTTATTGACATGACACAAGGTTGTTTGCCGATGATGTAATAATGTCGGTCACAAAATATCTTTTTTGTCAATTATTTCACTAAATTGTATGCATATGTAAAAAATGTTATCTTGTGGTCGTGCAGGTAACAACAAAATATTTAGGTTGGGTATTGGTTTTTATACGACAAAAAAGTTGCTAGGTAGTCATTAAATACCACATATTACGACAATATAACTAAATAATCGGTACACGGTTATAAAATACATATTAGTCGGTCAATAGTTGAAAATAGTCAAAAAAAGTTATCAAGTAGATATAAAATAACGCTCTGGCGGCTGCTAACATATAACGTCGCATTGTGGTCGTGCCGACGAAAAAATTAAAATTGTTAGTTCGATGTCAAACAAGTAAATTTATAGAAATTTGTGACGTTGTATCGACGTCGTAAATGGGTTATAAAACTATAAAGTTATTTGGTGCTCCTTGGGTGGTGATTTGAACTGTATGGTGTTAAGTTTCAACGATCTTCTCAAGTGTGGTATCGAAAAGCACGTTCCGCGGGTTAAAATAAATAAAATCGGCCATCGGGAGCCATGGTATAACAATGAGTTGGTGTGCTCGAGAAACGACGTAATAAGCTTCATTCATTGTATAGATTGCATGGTGTTAAATATTATCCAAATTTTGATAGAGCCCGCAAGGAATATAATTGCCTAAATTGGTTCCTTTACAACAACTATGTAGTGCGAATTGAGGAAGAGTTAACATCTAGTCCTAATGAGTTCTGAAATTTCATTAACAGTAAGAAAAAGTGGCTAGCTTGCTAGTCTTCTATGTCGTACTAGAGCTCCGTCGCTAGTCAGCCCTTGGATATCTGTAGTATGCCAACTTTTTTCCATCAGTTTATAAACCTGTTCTGTCGTCCGCTGTCGTATCTCCAGCTTTGCCCACCTTTGATCAATTTAATATTTTCAAGTTTACCGAGGAAGAAGTACGCGATTGCTTGCTCCAGCTCGAGGTTGGAAAGGGAGCGGGTTATGATGGCTTTCCGCCTGGTAAGGTGTTGTGCTGAGAGTTTGACCCTTTCTATTACCTTCACATTTAATGAAAGCCTTCATCGCGGTTTTTTCCCGATCCTTGGAAAATTTCTTGTATTCATCCCATCTTCAAGGGGGGTAGAAGAAGTGATCTTAGTAATTATCGTGGGATCGCCATTCTTTCTGTCTTACCCAAGATGTTTGAGTCTATGGTTCATAGAATCTTGTTCTTCCACACCAAAAACTTCATTTCTCCTGTACAACATGGATTTTATCCCGGTAGGTCTACAGTAACTAACTTGATTTCGTTTTGTGGCGACTTATTTGATAGTGTAAATTCCAGACATCAGCTTGACGTTGTTTATACAAATTTTGCCAAGGCTTTTGGTATGATTGACCACTCTATTCTTCTTAGTAAGTTAGAGAATCTAAATTGTCAGTTCATTCCTATTAAATGGTTGCGTTCCTACCTCACTGATCGTTGGCATTCCGATATGATCTTGGGTTCTTACTCCTAATTATTTCATGTGACATCTGGCATGCCTCAAGGTAGTCACATTGGACCATTGTTCTTTTCATTGTTTATTAACGATGTGGTGCAATGCTTTGAGTTTGCTAACTGCCTTCTCTTCGCAGATGACATGAAATTTTCGCCCGGGTTTCTAGTTAGTTTGATTGTGTAAAGTTAGTTGTAGGAGGACTTAAACAGATTTTCTAGTTGGTCAATTAATAATAGACTGACTCTGAACGTGAGCAAATGTAAGACGCTTTCTTTAATCGTATCCGCTCACCCAATCTTCACCAATATCAGCTGTACAATGAAGACGTTGACCGAGTCGAGTTCATTTCCGATCTTGATGTGATTTTTGCAGCTGACGCTACATTTACCAGATATGTTAACACCATTATTTCAAAGTCGTATATTATGTTCAGCTTTATTAAACGGAACTGTAGGAATTTTAGGGACCGGATAACGTTGGTGTCACAGTAAGTCTCGTTTGTTCGGTCTATTTTGGAGTATGCATCTCCATGTGTGCTGTACAATACGTCCTCCCACCTTATCAAGATCGATGTAATCTTTTGAAACTGCAACGTCTAGTGTTTAGACCCAATCGTAATTTCCAGTTACAATCAACCTAAAAGAAAATAAGAAAGAGAAACCAAATTAGAATTAAGAAAATCGTGTGTTATGGCAGCACAAAACAATTCACGTTAATTATACGTCGTGTCCTTACCTGTTCCATTCCTTATATTTTAACCTCGAGCAAGGCCCGAGTAATTGGCCTATACCCACCTTAACGTAAACAAATCGACATTGAATCTAAAACATAAAAAATAAATTAATAATTATTATTAATACATACTTAGCTTAAGTGAAATCCCAAGCTCATTTAATATATTTGGGCAGGTGATGCTACATTATATTAAATTTAATTAATTAAATGTATATTAAATATTTAATTTAGAATTACCTACAGAAATTTAATTTGTATTATATTCCTTTATTTATAGTAGTGTCACCTATGTAAAGTAACTTTGACCAAGTAATTCACCATCGGTCAATGGTTTGAGACTTAACTAATAATTTCAATAAATTGTGTCCAAACTAATATTTGAATTTTATAGTTAACCGCGAATTTTAAACCATAAATGAATATGTCAAAACCGCCAATCAACTATTGCCAACATAATAAATATTTATGTAACAAATTATATTTAAGTATTTTTTTTATGGTTTTATAAGCAACAAAAATCAATAAATTTTTAGTTAATCTGTTTTTAGTATTCGCAAGATACACATTGTGACAATATAAAATTCTTCAAAGTTTTCAAGTTAAATAAATTAATTCTTATACAACCAATTGTTTTACTTTTAATTTATTAAATTTAATTTCATTGAAATATAGTGTTCAACAAAAAATTATATTTCTTAAAAACAAAAAATTTCATACAGTCCACAACATAAAATTTGGTCCTTCGAGCCGGATATGCTCAGTCAATAACCACCAGCGTTAGCAGCCATTAGTAATTAAATATCTAATTACTTAATCGAAGAAATCGACTATATCATTCGCTGCTATAGCCATTATTGTAAATTCAGCCGAATTCGTGAGGAAATTCAACCAATCGTGGGACGCCCAAAAACCTTAAGTATCTTTTCATTTCGTTAAATTTGTTTTCTTTTCTCTTTAAATAAATAAAATTCATAAATATTTCATTCATATAAATTTTCAATTGTTCGTCCAATTTAATCAAAGTATACCTAACCTCAAAATTTCGTTTACTAAATTTCGTGTAACGGTGAAGTGAAAAGTGACTCAGTGATTTAATTTCCACACGTCTTAACAGTAATTAATTAACCTTACATTATGGAGGCTCTGAAAAAGCGACGTTCAACCATTAAAGGACAAATGTCCAAATTACTCACCTACGCAGAAGCATTAGAAACCAAAACAGATTCAGTAGAAGAAATTAAGGTACGTTTAGACAAAACCAATCAGTTATGGACCGAGTTTGCGAGAATTGAAGGTAAAATGTTTGAGATTGATGCAGAAATCGAATCTCACAGTGACGCATTTGACGAAACATACTACCACGCGGTCGCCTTGCTTAACGGGTCCATCCGAAAGTTTTATCCTAATCAGTTCAACACATCAATGACCAACGGTGAAGCTTCAATACAATCAGGGTCGATGGAAACCAAGTTACCAAGGTTACACATTCCAGTGTTCCAGGGTGACTACCAGGATTGGCAAAGTTTCTTCGACTTGTTTAACACATCCGTACATGAAAGAACATCGCTTTCCGCTGCACAAAAACTGCAGTATTTAAAAGGTTTATTGAGAGGAGAACCTTTTGGCCTAATTAGGCACTTAAGTATAACAGACGCAAATTACATTGAAGCTTATCAATTACTAAGCAAAAGATACGATCGAAAGAAAGTCACTATCAACAGCTATATTGAAACGTTTTTTCAAACACCACCTATTACACGTCTTAATTCAGCAACTATCAGAAAATTAGCCAACACGACAGAAGAAATCGTTAAAGGACTCAAAGCTCTAGGAACACAGGGTGAATCAAGAGATCCATGGCTCATATACATCATAGTCAGCAAATTAGACGACGAAAGTCGTCAATTTTGGCAACAAGAAGCATCCAAAATAGATCATCCGTCCTTTCAAGATCTCATTGATTCTCTAGTCAAGAGAGCGGATACTCTAGAGGGAATACGTGACATCGTGTGTAAACCCCCAGCTCAATTAATTTCAAGTGTACGAAGATCCCACACTGCGAAACCAACTTATACGACAACATGCCCATTGTGCGAGATAGAGCATATTTTATATCAGTGTCCCAAATTTAAAGCAATGAGTGTCACAGAAAGGCGGTCATATATACAAAAAAATTCACGTTGTTTTAACTGTTTAAGCAACACTCATACTGTCCAAACCTGTCGTTCAAAAAGGTCTTGTCAAGTTTGTAACAAACGTCACAATAGTCTTCTTCATTTATCGAATACCGTTGAACCATCCACCTCCGTTCAATCAATTAATACCGCCAATTTGACTTCACATAAAGCACCTGTTACCATTTCTCCGTCACTTGCAATTTCTTCACCCAATATATCATCAACCGAACATAATTTTTCAGTCAATTTACCATCCAACGCAGCTAATACGCCAAAATTATCATCAACCCAATTAACTTCAACCACCCAAGTTGAACATGAAAACCATCCGTCATTGCAACAGTTTACCAATAATCAGCTTACTCAATCAATTTTGCCAACCGCTCTTGTTCATGTAAAAGACGCATTTGGTGACTTACATACGTGTCGGGTGTTGCTGGACTCTGGGTCACAGGCTTCGTTTGTTACCGAAGCATGTATCAAACGACTTTCATTACCCACACGAAGAACTAACGTAAGAATTACAGGAGTTGGTTCATCAACCGCTGGAATTGCAAAACGAACTACCAGCTTGGATATTCATTCGAGACACCAACTAAATTACCAATTAACTGTTGAAGCCTTTATATTACCAAAAATAACAACGCCGTTACCCTCAACAAGTTTTCCTATTAAACAATGGCATCATTTAAACTCATTGGAACTAGCTGACCCAAATTATAATGAGACCAGCACTATCGACCTATTAATCGGCGCGGAACACTTTTTCGACATTATCATCGACGGCAAGAGGTCCGGTAGCACCGGAGAACCAATTGCCAAAAATAGTGTATTCGGCTGGGTCATAGTTGGCCAAATTAATGAATTCCATCAACACAGATCGTCTAGTGTTACTTTGCTCTCAGAGATTGACATTAATTCATCATTGCAAAAATTTTGGGAAACCGAAGAAGTCCCAACAACCAACCACCTTACCGATGAGGAACAATTATCTGAAAACCACTTCGAGCAAACTCATACACGTTCTTCCGATGGAAGGTTCATAGTTAGTCTTCCTTTCAAACCCACCAGAGGAAAACTGGGAAATTCTCTAAAACTGGCTATTCGACGTTTCCTCTCCTTGGAGAACAAATTACAAAGGGACCCTAACCTAAGGGAACCATATATATCGTTCATGCGGGAATACATTGCATTGGGTCACATGGAACTCATACCACCGGATCAAATTACTGTAGATGAAACACATACAAAATACCTTCACGCTGCCCAGTCACTGCTCATAACAACGCTCCGACAAAAATATTGGATCATAAAATGCAAAAATGCCGTTCGCCGATGTATTCGAAAATGTGTCCCTTGTACGAGATATCGAGCGGAGAAAATTAACCAACTACTGGGTGACCTACCAACAGAGCGAGTCAATTTTAAATATGCCTTCTATCAAACAGGGGTTGACTATGCTGGACCTATTTGGTTGAAGTCTTTGGTCGGAAGAAAGAAAATTCTACATAAGGGGTATATTGCAATCTTCGTGTGTCTCAGTAGCAAGGCTGTCCACATCGAGTTGGTTAGCGATTTGACCACTGAGGCTTTTATTGCCAGCCTGAAACGCTTTGTGTCCCAAAGAGGAGTATGCGCTGACATTTTCAGCGATAATGGCACTAATTTTATTGGTGCTAAGAATACGTTCGCTGAAATACAAAATTTAATCAAATCTAAAAAACATAATAATTCAATTTCCAATTTTTTATTAGATTTTGACACTAAATGGCACCTTATACCACCATCCGCACCCAGTTTTGGTGGCCTTTGGGAGGCAGCCGTCAAATCGACGAAATACCATATCCGGCGGGTACTCGGTAAAACGATATTAAACTTTGAAGAGATGACAACGTTCCTAACACAGGTTGAAGCCATCCTGAATTCACGTCCATTATGCTTATTATCACCGCATGAAGAGGACGCTTTAACACCAGCACATTTTATCACTGGCCAATCGTTGACAATGCTTCCAGATCCAGATTATAAGCTAGTTACTCAAAATCGATTGTCACGTTGGCAACTGGTTCAACAGCTAATGCAACATTTTTGGGCTCGTTGGCACAACGAATACCTGACGTCGCTACACAGCCGCTCCAAATGGCAACACAAACACAAAAACTTGGCAATTAATGACATCGTGTTAATCCGGGAAGGTAATGTGGCACCAGCAAATTGGCCACTTGGAAGAATCACAGAATTGCATCCAGGCAAAGACGGAGTTGTACGGGTCGTAACAATACTCACCAAATCGGGTACATGCAAACGACCTATACTCAAACTCGTACTATTACCAGTATATTGAACCTAATGGTTCAACGTCGGCGGTATGTTTAGACCCAATCGTAATTTCCAGTTACAATCAACCTAAAAGAAAATAAGAAAGAGAAAACAAATTAGAATTAAGAAAATCGTGTGTTATGGCAGCACAAAACAATTCACGTTAATTATACGTCGTGTCCTTACCTGTTCCATTCCTTATATTTTAACCTCGAGCAAGGCCCGAGTAATTGGCCTATACCCACCTTAACGTAAACAAATCGACATTGAATCTAAAACATAAAAAATAAATTAATAATTATTATTAATACATACTTAGCTTAAGTGAAATCCCAAGCTCATTTAATATATTTGGGCAGGTGATGCTACATTATATTAAATTTAATTAATTAAATGTATATTAAATATTTAATTTAGAATTACCTACAGAAATTTAATTTGTATTATATTCCTTTATTTATAGTAGTGTCACCTATGTAAAGTAACTTTGACCAAGTAATTCACCATCGGTCAATGGTTTGAGACTTAACTAATAATTTCAATAAATTGTGTCCAAACTAATATTTGAATTTTATAGTTAACCGCGAATTTTAAACCATAAATGAATATGTCAAAACCGCCAATCAACTATTGCCAACATAATAAATATTTATGTAACAAATTATATTTAAGTATTTTTTTTATGGTTTTATAAGCAACAAAAATCAATAAATTTTTAGTTAATCTGTTTTTAGTATTCGCAAGATACACATTGTGACAATATAAAATTCTTCAAAGTTTTCAAGTTAAATAAATTAATTCTTATACAACCAATTGTTTTACTTTTAATTTAATAAATTTAATTTCATTGAAATATAGTGTTCAACAAAAAATTATATTTCTTAAAAACAAAAAATTTCATACAGTCCACAACATCTAGACTATCGCCGGAACGTGGCTTCCGCGCTGTATGTGCGGGATATCATTAATTTCCGTATCGATTGTACCGAGTTACTCGCACATCTAAAAATCTATGCTCCCGAACGCCGAATGCGTAAACGTGATGGGCTTTTATTCATTGACCTGGTGCCAACTAACTATGGTCTTTCGAGCCGATCCTGAGAATATCATGGGTGTTCAGTTCAGTTTCTCAAGTTTTCGATTTTCACTTGTCGAGAGATTTGTTCAGAAATGTTTTATTTTAGTGGATTGCGATTGTAGTCACTGTAGGTATCAAATAAATAAATAAATTATAACCAAGCATTGCATCAACGAATACAGATTTTGCATATTACTTTATATTGTTTGGAAGAATGCAATTAAATTCATGGTCAAAATTCCAGATGATATTTGGAAGATTAAAGTCATCAAGTACAAGAAAAAAATCTGATGAATTTCATGTAATAATAACTTCTTCGATCGAAACGTTGCATGCTGCATAATAATCACTGTTTGAATGAGGTGGTATATACCTGTGTATAGATGAATATATATTGTTTGTTGATTTTAATCTTCACACAAGTCTGCTCAACTCTTGAATGGTACTAATGTTACTGGAGAACTCCCTAGTTTAGAATGCACGGCTATGATTACACCACCGCCAGATTTCTTAGAGCCTGTTTCAAGTTTGCGGTCACATTTATAATCAACATAGTTATGTCCAAAATATTCAGAACTATTGATTCCGTTGATAGAAGTTACTTTCGCTATTTACATAATCATGTAGTTTGTTTGAAGGACAAAACGCTAAAATTTGGATGCGTTTGAAGCCATTTTGTTAACGTTCTAATAATAGAAGGAATACAACCCTCTAATTCGTTTACTTGCTGACTTTTCCAGTGGGTTAGTTTTAGTTGTCGGCAATAAAGGAACAACATTGGTATATGTTAGGTGGCGCCCGCTCATTATTAGCGAATGAAGCAAATCATATTCAACCGGCGCGAAATATTTAAATGAACCTGTGTGCCTCGATATAGCAACGATTACATATGGTAAACTACTAAATAGTTCATTAGGATGTTCATTGATTCTTACACATATAACATTTGGTGATGTGGGACCTTGCGCCTCCTGAATTGTTAAGGGTTTACTTGTTGCTGGTAAGGTAAGCTGGTCGATTAATAAATGCTTATCCGCTTTGCTGAAAGTTAGATAATACATATTACCTAGAATTTGTAGTGTAGCGATATTTGATGGTAACTTGAAGAATTCCATTGATACATCTATAAAGTAATATGGAATTTGATTCGTATCCCCAAGAAGATATATTTTTGAACATTTACTAAGCATAAAGACAAGTCCAATATAACCGGCATGTATCATCATATATAGTATTCATCAATAACTCACCGTATCATAATTTCGGTTTCCATTAATTAGATAGGAAGCACTCGTTTTATAGTTTAATACGGTTTTATTGAAGTCACGCTTCTCCCCTATGCAACGAGCAGTAATTTTAGATTTAAGATCAAACTAGTCCTTCTATTGTGGCACATGGGACGAGGTTAATGCCTAACTTATGAGTGTTTATGATCCACGTAGGTGGATCAATTTTAAATCCAACCTGATGATGAATAGTAGGCTCCTCAAGGTATTTATTGTTCTGGTTGTCATATATGAAGATGTGTGCCGATAGTAAAGATGAAGCTGTAAAGGGCATCATATTTGTTATAGAAGATTTGTAGGTGGCTCTCTAGGAATCAACAGATGTATCAGCATAAAATAATGAGGCTGCAACTGAAGATTCGTTCACATATGGTAGACTTCAAAACTTTGGAGGGCTCACCAGTAATCCATCGAGACGATAAAGCTCTTTCATAACGTGTTGAAATATTGAACGGTATATGTAAAAGCCGTTTCATATTGGGGCAGGAGCGGTTTGTAACGTAATCCAAGGCAAACTTCAATTGTCTACATAGCAATTACTATGAAGAGAGAAGATAAAGGAATCACTTTTCCGTTGCAGCAAATATGTCTTCAATGTATCCAAGACATAAATTAAATCAGTATACAGTTTGTTTTATCTTGTTGAGAAACAACAATAACAGGTTAACCCTCAATTTCGTTAACATTTGGAACTGCGATTCCTTTAAAAGACATTTGTCTAGTTTGGCTTGCATACCAATGCAAATCATGACTGATGAAGTTGGTAAACAATTCCCCTTTATCCAACAGGTGATTTGAGGTTCAGTATAATCGAATGGTTGAGACGAAATTTGCTTGGTAAAGTCTTATCCATTTTAAAATCCTCATTGTAAACAGTTTTGCAACCTTTCTTTGCCAGTAACCTGGATTTAAAGATTTCAGAAATGATTTATTCTCAGGTTGCGATAAATCAATCTCCTCCTCAGTTTGAGTTTCCACATGATTTGTTTCATTATCAATATTTACTATTTGCACCCTATGATTTTCTTTGGTGCATAAGAATTGCATTAATCCTCCATTAACGTTGCAAAGCACATCTTTGATTTGATGATTATCTATTGATTTAATGACATAAAGTATTATTTTTATAATTTTATTGTTAACAGAGTGTCTATTATTTTAATCAACCGAGAGAAAAACCTTTAGGTAACATTTATTTAAATTACTTTAATCAAATAAGGTCGCTTCAAAATGCGGGCCTTCGAAATGCAAATACAGAAGAGCCAAAACCTAGAAGGAGCCATTCTTCAATATTAAACGTTGAAACTGACATTGATGCAAACTTAGAACAAATAAAGAAAAATAATTTTAGTTGGGTTGAAATTAAGAATCACTACGCCGCTACATCAAACTGTAAAATCCAAGGTATCACAAAAGCTAGTTCAACAGATAAAATATTACCGAAATGAGTTCAATATAACAACCATATTGTTATAAATTAGTGAGTATAAAAAATATTACTATGCTCTTTCGTTATACTCCTAAATGTTACTTTTCTTTGTGTTGCACAAACAAATGATTTACTTGAGTATTCGTCCATATATGGCACAGTATTTTAATATTTGTAAAACAATGTATGGAATAGGGTTGAAAGGCCGAATGTCGAAAGCCCGAATGTCGAACGGCCGTACGCCCAAAGGCCGAATGTCGAATGGTCGAATGTGTCGAAAGGCACAAAGAGTCGAAAGGCTGAATATCGAAAAGCTGAATCTCGAAAGGCCGAATGAAAATTTTCAAAATTTATATTTTTATCAACATTTTTGTACAAAAATGTTTAATAGTGTGTGTTGCCATAAATATTAAAATCTTCTTACATTTTTTGGTCAAGTAATTAAAAATTAATTAAGTATAATTAAAAAAGGAAAATAAATAAGTTTTTTTTCCGTCAAAATTTGATCACACTAATATGCTAAATACACAGGATTGCACGTATTTTCCATTTATTAAAATCATTTTACTTTAAGAAATAAATTCTATGGTTTTAAATATTGATTTCCATCAATTAGTGAAGGAACATTTAATGCAAATTCGGACTTTGGACCCAATAGGCCTTTTTACACGTTCGGCCATTCGGCCCATTCGGCCTTTCGACATTTGGCCTTTCGACCGATTCGGCCTTTAGACATTTGGCCTTTCAACACTTTCTGCCTTTTAACCCAATCGGCCATTAGGCATTCGGCCTTTGAACTCTTTGGGCCATACGACATTCGGTCTTTTGATATTCGGCCTTCCGACTCATTCGGCCTTTCGGTATTCGGCCTTTTGACATTCGGCCTTCCGCCCACCATTTTGGTTAAATGTAGCTAAATCATTGCTGTTTTTAAGACATAAGTTTAAGTCATTTACAAGCCGTCCCTCCGTGTGCATCAATTTTAATAAATGAATTAATTATTTTGACTTTGGAGAACATTCTGTGAGTCAAACAGTAAAAAAGTGGTTTGTAGAATTTTGTGATGGATGTTTTATTATTGAGGACGATCCACGTCCAGGTGTAGTAAAAAAAATTAAAGGCGATGAACTTTAAGTTTTTCTGGATGAAAATCAGCGTCAAACTCAAAAAAAGCTTGCAGACAAGTTAAGAGTTACTCACCACGCAATATAAGGTTCCTCATGAATTGCCCAAAGAAAACCAAAACCGAAGAGTTGACAAGGAATTGTTTGGACAAAAATTATTACGGGTAATGAAAAGTGGAATTTGTACGATAATCCTAAAGGCAGAAAAGCATGGGTTGATCCAGGGCAGCAAACCAACATCAGTTGCAAAAATGAATATTCATGCCAAAAAAGTGTTACTTTGTATTTGGTTGGCTTGGAAAGGAGTCATTTACTACGAGCTTCTGGAACCTGGTCAAACTGTTACAGCTGAAAGTTACCAGGACCAATTGATCAAATTGAGTAATGGTGTGGAGGAAAAAAGACATTTTACGGGCCAAGGATGGCGAAAAGTGATATTACTGCATGACAAAGCTCGCCCACATACAGCAAAATTAACACAGGAACTCGTCTTTTCTTTACGCTATGACTTGGCTCCCTTTGATTACCACTAATTAAAATCGATGTCATCATATTTGAAAGCTCAGCGGTTCAAGAAAATTGAAGACGTACGAAAATGGCTTGATTACTATTTAGCTTCGAAACCACCAAGTTTCTATCGCGAAGGCAGTCATCATTTGCCCGATAAATGGCAAAATACCATAGATAGTAATGGGGATTATATCGGTTATTAACCTTTGTAACAAGTTTTTTTTTTAATAAAGTCGAATTTGGCACAAACCTAATAAATTTATAAAGACATATTTTCTAATCCATTTTTTTAAACTTTTTTTCCAATAGTAGATTAAGATGGATTTAGAAACTATGTATTACAACGTCTACGCAAACTATTATAGATATTTTTTGAGTAAAATCAAAGACAAAATCAATAATGCTAGAAGAGTTGTTCACAATATAAAACAAAAAGAAAACCTATCTGCAAGCAATTTTGTTAAATTCAATTTAACGTGCAATACTTGAAATGTTCACATTTTCTGTGCCAACTGCTAGATTTGTCAAAAAGGGCCAGATTTGAGTTGTACCAACTGCCAAATTTGTCAAAAAGGTAGATAGAGAAAAAAATGATCAACCAGTATCAATAAAAAACTCTCAGAAGGCATCTATATCAATTGGTGCAACGACGCAAAACGTAGAAGAACAACTGTAGCAAAAAATTAACTAGGGTGTGGCGATTCAATCCCTAATAGTCATCAGATGATCATATTGTGTTGGTATCAAATACCAAGATTTTTTGTCAATAAGAGCTGTACAAATATATTTACGTTTTAAATTTAAATTTTCCATTTGTATTCATTTTGGTCTGGAGTTTTTAAAACAGTTTTTTTTTAATTAGCAGAGTTAAATACAGTATGTAATTATTTCATAGATTTAGTGTCTCACCTTACCTCCTAAATCGATTCCAAACTCATCCCTCATCTTAACCACAAACTCAACGTCTAATTCAATCTTCAAATGAACGCGACTCGAAAATTAAATTCGTACATGAACTCAACTCAAAATAACTCAGACTAACTTCCACTCATCCCTCTACATAACTCCAAATAAATTCTCAATTAACCTGTTGACTCCTACTTAACTCAAACACAGTTTAACCCTAATTCAAACCTAGTCCAACTCCATATCAACCTTAAATCAACCTGCAATCCAGCGAAATGCAAGCCCATCTCGACTGCGAAATCAACATGGTCTTAAACAATACATGCGTTCATGTACTCAACGCATGGCAACCCTAATTCAATCGTCAATCTTACACATATTATAAATTCCTAGCTGAACTGCTCACAAATCCTGAACCGAACTTTTTCATCTTTCAAGCCCATTCCGGCTGCAAAATAAAACAAAGTGGCCTAATATTCTAAAGTATTTTTAATTATTTCGTTAATTCTGTAACAACCACAAGTAACTTAATTAATGCTCTTGTCTCTATCAACATTCAACACTTGACTTAGTGAATATAACTTTAAGTTGCTTGTTCTGGGCAACCGATCCAACATGATGTTCTTCATATCAAAAAGCACTTCCTAATCTGTTTTATCCGTCTAGAAAATCTGTGAAAAACAATAAAAAAGGACGCGGTATTTTAACGACCGTCGCGCCATCCGTACTTGCAACAAAACATATTTTTCTGAAATTGTGTTAACAACATAAAAACGATTTAACCCATACACAAACACATATACCCGAAAACAAAAAGCACTGGAATATTAATTGCAAAAAATTACAGTTAATAAACGTTATTACACATCCTATTGTGTGTGAGCAACATATAAACTGTCATAAAGATTAACATGTCATAAAAAAATGATATAAACATGTGAATATGTTAATACAGCTGTGCTTTATGGTTTTAGTCAACACAGTATGATATCCATCCAATATTTATAATGAAAAATTATGTACTGTAATGAGAAATATCTGTCACTAAGTATGTATAGTGTTGTTGTGTGCGGAAATCCCAAAAAGGTTTATGTTAATTTGGTTTTTATCCTTTTTAGGTTTTTAAATCAATCATAACGGCATTCTAATAATAATTTGAAATATAAATAATTTAATTAATTTTTAACAATGACACATCAACGGAAAATACCACCGACATTGTAGCAGATAGGCGCATATTGTTACCTTTGTCATACGTCCTCGTTTCGTATGTAGGACAGGACATACATATTGGTATAAGAAAGGATCAACATTTTGTAAATATTTATATTGTATTAATTTGTTACCGTTATAATATATTATTTGCTTGGATAATTCAGTTTTACCATAATATTATATAGTTTGGTTGATGTTGGTTCGCCATGGTTTCATCCCGCCGCATAGTAGATGCGGTATATATTACTACAGTCTGAAGGAAAAGCAAAGCACAAAAAAGGATAAATTTAAGGCATAAATTAATTGATGTGGGTTAAATTAAATAATAACGTTTTCATAAAAAATTATCCTTTTTTTTTGGGGCGGGTTTATGTTGCTGTAATACTGGGGTTTTCTTATTTTGTCTCGGTTCGGTAATATACCTTGTATACATACTTCGTTTTGTAAAATGCCCATGTGCCCCACACAAGAGTGAAGACGAATGAAGTATGAGGGGAAAAAAGGATTTGGTTCTTTTTTTGTGGAAAATTAATGCGTTTTCCATGTAGTTTGTGTGTTTAGACTTTTACATAGATACAAATCCTACTTTACCCTCCAATTTTTTTTCGTTTTTTTTTGGTTTTTGGCTGAAATTAAGATATATTTGACGGAATATAAAATAGCAAAAAATCCTTAAATGATTTTATTTTGTTTTTCTCTTTTAAATGTGGGAGAAATTATGTTTATTTGGCAAACATTTAAAATGAACATTTGTATTTTTGACCTCGGGTTGAAAATGTTAAATATGCATAAATAAATAAAGCAACAAGGATCAAATACACAAATTTTTTAGACCGTCATCCGTCTCAAAAGACATTTTTTAGTTTGTAATGAGAATTAAGGAATATAAATATGTTCCTATAGCTTGAAGAAGGACATTTTTTAATGAAATACACGTGCAGAACCGCTATGAGGCTTTCCAGGATTTGTGTCTGGATAAAATTATTGACATATATATTGTGAGAGAGGTCCAGACGCATGTGAATCTGGTTGGGGTACTAACGGTCGAAATAAAAACAATAGTTAGAGCCGCTTATAGACGAACGAGAATCGTAGAACGAGTAAGTAATATTAATTTTAATCGTCGCATTAAAACTAATGCGACTAAGGGCATCTGCGTTTAGGTTACATTTTCCGGGCTTGAAGGTAATATCAAAATTATAATCTTCGATTTCCAATCTTCATCTTATCAGTTTGGATGTTGGATCATTACTAGTGAATAAATACGTAAATGGTTTATGATCCGTTCTCACAAGAAAATGATTGCCGTATAAATATTGCCGTTTTAGCGCCCACACAATGCTTAGCAGTTCTCTCTCAGTCCTCGAGTAACGTTGCTCGGAATTCGGCCCTCTTTCCGCTGTGGGACTCTCGATGAGTGGTACATCGGATGGGGAGCTCCGTTCTGGGTTTGAGAAATTAGTTCTCAACTCCGACATGGACACCTCAGGAGATGAGAACTCGGCGCCCGTAAGTGAGTTATCTCCTCTGTGAAAGCAGGGGGAAGCAAGGACGTCGGGGAGGACCCGAAGGGTATTGTCAGCTTCACTGATAAACCTGTCGCGGCTCCTCGCGTAAAAATGTGTGGGGCCGCGAAGAAGCGGTACAAGAGGCTTCTTGCTGAGGGCAAACCGCCCGAAAGCGAGACAAGGCTTCTGGCAATGCGGCCAAAAAGGGAGTCTTGCGCTCCCAAAGAGGTCCCACTATCGAAGAGATTCCGCTCAGATGAGGGTACTCCACCGGCACAAAAAAAGGCCAGGGGAGAAGAAACTGTCCCGGCGGTCTCAGGTTCTGCGGTCCGGTCTGGACTTACCTTTAGGCAGGCTGCGGAGTCGGAGATTGTTGGGATCTTGCCCTTTGGTTTCAAGAGGTTGTCCTCACTGGAGAGCAGCTTAAAGCTGTCCAGGAGGGCATCTTAGATAATGTGCTATAGCAAGAGGCCAAGGAGCTTAAACCTAAGTTCCTTGGCAGTCAGTTTAGGCCTGGTTGGCTGGTACTAACCTGTGCTGACCGGGCCACTGTTAAGTGGCTCAGGGAGGCCATAGGAACCATCAGGCCATGGGAGGATGCACAGCTGATCGTGGCCGAGGCGGAAAACCGGATTGTGTTCGGCACCTTCCCAAATAGTGCTGAATTGCCCACGTAGAAGCTTTTTGGTTTTATCAAAAGCCAAAACAAGGGCATGCAGGCGATCAACTGGAGAGTGATCAGGAGAGAGGCGAAAGGCTCTTCGGCCTTACCTAAATAAAATTCACTTTATTTTAGATTTCCATTAATAGTTTGTTCTGATTAAAATAACCGCGTAAAAAACAAATAGTATCAATTGTCCGATCATTTAGGCTGGATCGTAATTTTGTTATGACTTGCCGCGCAGCAAAAAATGCTCTTTCGCTCTCCTCGCTTATTTTATTGTGGACAAGTGTTTTAAAGCTAAATTTAAATAGGTTCCAAGTCGCTTCTCTTCTAAAATCGAATCTGTTTCTTTTTTTATTAATTTCTTCTAAGACTTTTTGGTATTAATTGGCGTGCTCCCATCATTAAAATTTACTTCGTGTTACTTCTGAATGGCGAGTTGTAATCTTTCTTTCATCGTGACCGGTTGTGGTTCGGAAAGTATTTCTGGATAATCATCAGATGAATCAGTGTCATGCCAGCAGTATTACAATCTGCAATTTTCATACTTGAACGCTTATTTTTTCTAAACATTTTTAACTGAAATTTATCGGTAAATATTTGATTTTTTACCAGTAATTCGGTAAAGAAATTTGAACGGTAAAACCGGTAAATCGAATTACCGTTTACCGGTAATGCAAGCCCTAATTATAACTATATGTAACGACGTCATCCACATATGCAAATCATTTTACTCATGCTTTGCTCAATTACACCTTCGATTAACATATTTCCTACTTGTTGATGTATCTCTTCCTTTGCTGAGTATGGTAATCTATACGGTTTTGTTTAAATTGGTCTAGATCCTGGAACGAGAGAAATTTCATCTGTTATTGCAGCTGTGGTACCTAGTTTATCACCGGGCAAATGAAACACATCGTTAAACAATCGACAAATATTTAAAATAGAACTTTTTTCCTCGTCGTTTAAATGATTTAAGTTTATTATTTCTTCTAATTTCTTTAAGCGATATTCTATTATAACAATAAATATTATAAATACAAATAGGTTTCAAGGCTACATTTAGATTATGTATTTTAACTGTCTCTACATTTAAGTTTAAAACCGTTGCTGTGGACATTTTATTTTCGATTCTTAAGATAGAATGTGCGATAAATACATTTGAACAATTTCAGCTGCTTCACAAAAATAATCTCTATGGGATTGATTAAATTGCAGTAACAAAATCATTTCAGATCGTGGTGGTATTGTATTGCCTAAACTTGGATGATTACAAAATCGAGTAGAATGGTTTATCGATCCAATTTGTAAAATTTCATTTTCATAATCAAGTTTGCACAAATTATTTTGTAAGAAATCCTTACCAAGAATATACCATCACAATCAAGATGAAAATTGTCGGACATAGCATGAAATTCATGTTGTATGATTCCTTTTGAAAATTGTAGGGCGAGCTTAATAGTTCCCTTTGACTGAATTGTCTTTTTTGTAACATTTATTTAAAATATTTATATTTTCAGGTTGATTTAATAAGTTCAATTTGATAATACTTATTTCAGCCCCACTATCGCATACGAAAAACGATGGTGTATGTTTTAGCTGGGGAATCTGTAATGGTATATATTTCAAACTATTTGAACAAATATGAACATCAGGTTTTACTTATTTGGCGTAATTGTTAGTTAGCGCTGGATTTTTGTCTGATGAGTTATTTGGCTTAGTGACGTCATACTCACGAATTGGAATAATTGCCAAGTTCTTATCATCGTGTTTTTTATTATGTGACCGATTAAGAGGTTCTAAATTATTTTGATGTGAACACCGAATTAAGGTTTCACTCAAACAATGGTGTTCATCTAATTTTGTTTGAGTGTATCGAAGTTTCCTGAATTCTCCTCTTTTTGATCAAGGGAATTAGTTTTTGCTAATTTCTTAGCTATGTTTTTCGCTCTTTTATTACATTCTGGCAGAGTATGACCGACTTTGTGACAATAATTGCCAATTTTTAGGACCGTTCTGTTTGGAATTGAGTTGACCATTTGGTTCGATTTTATTGTTGGTTTTGGATGCGGGTTGAAACTAAATGAACTGCCATGTTGAGGAATGAATGTTTGATTCACTTACGTAGACGTACTCGCGGATGGTTTGGGTTTTATTGAATAACATTTATCCGCTGAAGGTCAAGTTTTATGACACATCTGACATTGAATTTTAAATCTGTCATTTGCTTTAAATGACAGTGGATTAAATGATTTGTTATTATTACCCACATTTCGAGTAGAATTTAAATGTTGTGATTGCACTTTTTAATGAAGTAAACCGACTGGCTTTTACTACCCATTTGACGGGATTCTGAAGACCGTCTTGTAAAGCTCGAAGGGCCGTTGATGTGCTTAGCTTTTGTACTATTTTCGCAGATTCTGTTCCTTCCCTATTTATACATGCTTCGTTCAAATCAGCTAATAATTTTTCTACCCGTTTTGCAAATTTTTTTGCAGGTTCGTTTCTATTTTGTTTAACTGTGACTAGTTCTAATTGAATTTTTTCTAAAGGTTTCGAAACGGCAAACTGTGCATTTAACTCATTTTTTAAATTTTCTCATTTTTCGAAATCCTAATATTTAACTACTTCGTACGCATTTTTACTCAATTTTGTTTTAACTAATTCTAAAAATAATGTTTCTTCTGTGTACCTTTAGTATCGATTGATTTATACATGAAACACAACATAGAAATTTGTGTAAATCGGAAGAAGTACCATCGAATTCTAGCACAAGTTTAATGAATGTTTCAGTATTTAACGGCATACTGACTTGTTCTTTTTTAATTTTTTAAATATCGTGTTTAGTAGTACTTGCTGTTTGTTTTGTAAATTCAGAATAAACGTCCGCATTATGATTTATTTTAGTGCTAGTGGCAGAAGCAAAATGTAATGGAAATATTTGAGAAATCTGTAATTCATGCCTATCTAATAATACATTATCAGGATTTTTCGTGGGAATTACCGGAATAATAGGCAATGCTTCTAATACGACAAGCGGACTATCAGGTACAGATTTTGATATATTTGTATTAATACTCACGGTTGGAGTTTGCTTCCTCTGCGTTATTTTCTTTGAATCTTTTTGATACGATCTTGTTACACTCCTGCTCCTTAATTTTATAAATTCGTCCTTTTCTTTATCGTGATCTTCTTGCTGCATCAATAATTTCTATTTTATTATTCAATTTTCTAAAATAGAGAGATAAATCATAATTGAATTATTAAAAAAAAAACATAAAAATAACTGTTTGGCATGATTACAATATGAAACAAAAATTGAGATACTTAAATTTAATCGGCCGTAATGATGTAATTTATTTAATTTATTTATTTATTTACAATAATTTGGCTACTCTATTTTGAGCTAAAGCTCATTCTCAATAGAATATAAAAAAGTGATCAAAATATGATAATAATGCAAAATAACTGTTGATTTAGGAAAATGTTACAGCACATACAATTGACTTTGTTCGATAATTCTGTATCTCAATTTTCACAACAAGGGTTTGAATCCTTCCATCTGCAAAAAGTATGCAAGGGGTGGTATGCTTTAAAGGCTAAATTTAGCAGGCTCAAAAATATCGTCTCTTTAAAATGACATCACGACTGGTGTATTTGTACAAAAATTATTTTAATTAAAATATTAATTAAAAAAAAAATAAATAAAAATAAATTAGAACATGTTGGCTAGAAAGTCAAAGCCAACTTGTAACCTCCAACCAACGTGTTACAAAGACGATGAATTAATTTGATAGCTGTCGATCTGCTTTCCGTTGTTCTATTATGTTGATGATAAACGTTGATTTTTCTGCAGGTGAATATTATTGATGACCATGTGCCGCAAAATAATTATTCAATTCCGTTGGTTTTATTACGCATGATCAGGTGATTTGGTAATTTTTATTTTATTTTATTTTATTCAAGATGGCGATTAGTCGCGTTTGATGGGAACGTTGTCCAAATCCAAACGAATGAAAAATGTTGAAAATTGAAGATAAATCAGGTTGATAATGGTTTTGATATTTTTGTATTTGCTTCTCCGTTGTATTAACCGTGCAATTTTGTATTAATTTGTTGATTTTGTACGCATATGTACGTTTATGAAATTTATACGATTTAATGCGGCTTCAAATGGAAATGGTACATATACAATAAATGATTTTATGATTTTATAGTACATAGTGCCATAAAAACCGAAAACTTACAGCTTATGGTTTATAATAATATCGATGTTTGTTGAAAACAATTACTGTAGCTTTTTAGTAATATGAACATTAGTATATTTTTATTTTATTTTTTTTTAATTTTTCATTGATACCATACAGATTTGATGAGATTGACATTGTATTTGGCAAAATAATTAAAATATGTTCAAATAACTTTGGGTTCAGAAATACTTTACAGTTACACTTAAACTTAGATCAGTTTAACTTTTTATACACTAATTATTTTATTCGCTGTCACCAATGTTATGTATAATATATATTTACCGTGTACCAAGCGCTAAGTTGTATTTCCAACAGGTAGATAATATTTTAATGAAACGCTCTTGTCGATTGCTGATATAATACTGATCTATTTATTATTGAATATGATTTTCTTATATTATAAAATACAAATACAATTATATGTTTTTATTATATAGTAATAAATACTTATTTATGTATGTAATAACATACTCGTACCATAGTTATGTATAAAGTACATTGTACATGAGTTAATATTTAGTATGAATTTAGGCAATTATTAAGGTGAGTATCTAAATTCATACAACAATGTACTCACTCAAAAAAAAAAAATTTAATGTACAGTAAAACCTGTATAAGTTGACCACCCTAAAATTAAAGGTTTAGGATCAACTTAGAGAGGTGGTCAACTTAAAAAAAATTGAATGAAAAATTATGTTTTCAATGAAGTTTTTATTAAAAATAAAATAAAAATCATAATATGTACATGATACCCTGGTCTAAGGGCTGTAATTTGGAAGTAGAGTTAGGCGGCAAAAAGAAAAATTCTAAATTGGATAAATTGTCCAATTTTGGGAGTGCTGGACAATTATCGATTGTTAATAAAATTTTTCTATGTTTTCTTCGCATTTGGGAGTTGATAATTTTGACCCAATAACTAAATAAGTCGGACGTCATCCATGCCGTCTTATTTGATTTCCAAATAACCGGCAAATGTTTAGTATTAAGTCCTTTAAAAGCCCTTGGTTTGGCAGCTTTGCCAATTACGAAGGGCTTTAATTTCTCCCCGGCGCTGCTACAATACAGTAAAATTGTTAGGCGTTCTTTTGATTTTTTGCCGCTTTAACAAACATCACCTTTCTCAACAAGACTCCGGTCTGGCATCATTTTAGAAAAAAAAGCACATTCGTCTGCATTAAATATATCAGTCATATCGTAGCGTTTTGCTATGTCTTTAAATTTTTCATTGAAGATTTCTACTGCATGGATTGTTACTTCATTTTCTTCTCCACAAAGAATTTTTTGGCTAATGTTGTTACGGGTTTTAAAACTGTCAAGCCATCCATTTGATGCTTGAAAATTTGTTACTCCAAATTCGTCGGCAAATTTTTGTGCAGCCTCCTGGATTATTGGACCAGATATTCTGGCATTTATCGATCTCATTTTTCTAAACCATTTAAGTGTGGCTTCATTTATATCAGAAAATTCAGTTTTTTCCGCTTTCTCTTTAGTTCATCATTTTCCGAATCATAACGATCAAAAAGTTCTGCTCTATTTTAAAAAATGTTTGCCACGGCGGTTTTACAAATCACAAATTTGGCTGCTGCGCAACGTTGACTGTTTTCCTTAATTTCCAAAAATTTTAGAACTACAATTTTTTCTTTAAGATTTAGTTCCTTTAACGGTTTTCTTTTAGCCATTTTAAAACTGTTTCTAGAATTAGTGTAAATTAGATACATATTAAAAAATTACGATAAACATACGTTGATGTACGACCATACGTATTAAGAGTGACACTAAAATCAGTATGTACTACTTTATTCTACTATAAACGACTAACAATTTCCCACCAAATCGACCAAGTCTCGCGAAATATGTAACAAACACTAAAAATATCACTTAAAAAAACTTATGTACTTATTTAAAAACTTATTTGTAATTTTTTTTATGCAATGCACGCACATGCCCAACACATCATGAATGAAATAGGAATGAATATTACATTATCGAAACAATTTTTTTTTTGTTTTCAGAGAGTTATTTCCGAAGATTATTACCGATTTTTTTTTTTTGGTCAACTTAGGCAGACTATAATATTCGAAACTGAAACTTTTTTCGTTGATAGACTGGTCAAAATATAGGTTATAGAGGTGTGTAACTTGTGGAGATATTTTTATACGAAAATGTTTCCAATATCTTATGATTTTGGAAAACAACAAAAGTTAAGGAGGTGGCCAACTTTCAGAGGTGGCCAACATTGCAGGTTGTACTGTATATGGATCACTGCTCCAAAGATTTAACAATATGGTTTATTTAGCCTTTAATTTTATAATAGTTCACAATATGGTGTTAAGTGTTCAAAATCTCAATTGTAAGTGAAATAACAAAATTAATTTGTTCAAGAAAATGATTAGCCTTTTCCGAAGACCGGGTATTAAAATACATTAAAATAGCCTGCTTAAATATTTCAAATATTCGGACTTAGCTGCTTTAGCTTATTACAACGCTTCCCCGACTCAAAATATTATTAAATAACAAACCGGACGTGAAAGTGACAGTACATATTGAAGTACTTTTCAACGTTGTTCATTCGTCAAGTAGGTGGTCTCGCGCAAGATCCTACTTTCATTTATGCCGACTCCAAGACCTATTTGGTATTATCATGCCACTATACAATCATAACATCAAACCATCGCACCATCATACCATTTTACAATCATATTATACCATAATTATACCACCTTACCATCATATCATCACACTATCATAACGTCATACCATCCTATCACAATACAACATCATACCACCATTCCGTCTTACCATCATAACGGTATACCATTATTCCATCTGATCTAACCATTATACATTAATCCATCACATCGTGCTACCATCATATCAGCATATCAACCTACCATCATACCAACATACTATCACACCATTAAAACATCACATCATCATATCGTCATACAATCATACCATCAAACGATCGTACTATCATACCATCATACCATCATACCATTAAACCATAACATCATCATACTAGTCATATCACATCATCATACGTTTCAAATTTCAAATAATTTAAATTTTTGTTGTTGGAAATTTCGTCGTTGCCACGACAATTTTCAATTATGAATGTCGCATATTAAAAAAATAAGTATACCATGGCGTTACGTTATCAAATGATCAAATTTATTTGATTACCACAATCTCACTACTGGATAAACAACAATAACAATTAAAATATGTCAATATAAAGAGTTGTGCGTGAAAGAAAGAAAGATTTTGTTAAAATAGTAAGTTAAAGCATTACTTAAGAGAAATCAGGTGATTTGGAATCATTATGAAGAATCAAATTAATTAGGAACTATCCGAAATTATCTGATTTTTCTTTCACATTTGGTATGTGTAAAGTCTAGTGATTCTACTGTAAATTTTGTTTTAGGTTGGATTATTTTCATGGTAATGAGTAATGCCATTAGGTAAGTATTTTGGATTGAAATGTTAACAATTCTTAAAAACTAATTTAAATATTTTCTTTCAGGTGATCAGCTGGATTTAAATAAGTCGGATGAAGCCACCATGTATAGTCTTTATTTTGACTACTCTAGCAATAAGGTCCTTATCAGGATACATTTCAATAATACGGCTCATCAGCCGATGTCGTTTATGCCAAATTTTGATCCATCGTTTTGCCATTTTTATCGTTGAGTTGTCATATTTCTAGCTTTTCCAAAATCCTTGAAGTGGTTTTTGAATATGCTGCCTTACGTTTAACCTGCTCTCTGAAACATTCTCGACATCAATGGCTCGTCAATGTGAGGGCCTGCAACTCGCCTGGATAGTCGCATAATCTCCATAGCAGTCGTGGGTTCAATATAGCGTTGATCAAACGTAAAATTGACATTGTTTGTGGCCACTTTAGATAAAATTTCACTAATTTGACTGTCCTCTGAAATGTGGACCATTAGGAGGATATCATTAGAGTTTTGTTGTTGCGGTAAATGTTTGAATAATAGTTCTTAAGTATACCACCGACCCATTTGCCTTTTCATGAGCCTACGCATCCATTTCAATATTCTGTAACTCTGATGGATTAAACAAGTTAAGGGCGTATCCCAGTCTAAATGTGTAACCCAAAGTTTCTGAATAATAAACTTAAAAAGCATTATCGTTGGCTCAAGCCAGCCAAGTGGATTATGTAACTTGGAAATTTCGGATAGAAACATTCATTGCAGTTTTAAGGTTCAGGACAGCTTTTTCTGAATCGGCGCCTGACAGCAGATCGCCGATAAAGATGTCGTTCAAGATTGTATTTGATTTTTGAAAGTATGTCATTCAAAGAGATTTTACATGACGCATCGAATTCTACACGCATTTTTGTTGTACTGCAAAGGAAACAATTTCAGGGTGCAGCATAAAGTGACGCTTATCATCACTATCTGCATTTTTCGAAATCTTCTGCATCATGGCTAAGATACGATATTTTGCATCCGAAGTTTTACTTCGAATCGATTATTATTAGTTCCGCTTAACTTAAATTGTTAGCCATTCAAAATGCGATAAAGACAATGTTGGTAATTTGGGAATATTTATCCTTTGATCTCAAGGAAATTTTTCGCTCCAATTAAACGCCGACAATGCCTGACTTGGTTCTGTCAAGGCAAAGGCGTCTGATTAGGGACTCGGTAACAAATGCATATTGGAAATCATGCTTTGGCATGTTCGCCACTGCGAGTTTTAGTACTTACCAGTGGGCAATATTATCCATGTGGCCGTTTGGGATTGGTTACGCGTATTATTTGATTCTAAATAATTTTGTGTTGACGCAGCTCTTCAGATGGTTGGTAAAAATATCTGGAACTACCTATGACGATAACGGTCGAATTAGATTATCCTTTGAGTGTATATTACAGTTAACTTGCGTTTAACTTTGCTTTCCTAAGTCTATCCAACCCAATAAGGAATCTAGTGCTATAATTTTCCTGTGCTCATTTCTTATTTTAGTTGCTCATAATATGTCAAATACACTATCGGCTCCTAATAAAATATCTATTGCCTTGATAAGTTTTCTACTGGATTTTCCAATAATTGTAGATTCGCCATCAGTTCAAGATAGGATGAATTCGTAAAGTTGCAGTAACCTTCTGAAGTATGTTTCATTATTCAAGTCGTAAAAATTTATAGGAGCAATTCCTGTTGTCAGAAACTACGATTTTTCCGTTTCGTCTTGGTAGATCGAGGCGCTGTACATACGATTCGGAATTGAATAATTACTGAGAACCAGTATCAATCAGAACTCTGCACGGAACTCGTTTTCCAAAACCATGCCTTACCCGAACCATGGCATTTGGTAGTGTTGATTGTGTTGAAGTAATGGATGCTTGCACACAATGAATATGCACCTCGTTTTCTTTGTTCTGTGTGGGTGGGTACAGTTGCGCCAATTGAAGTTGTTGGTGGCTCTGCTCGCACATGAAATAGCATATTATTTCTTTTTCGGCATAAGTGACTGATAAGCAAACACCGTCCTTCGGTAATTGCAATTTATTTGAATAAGAATGCTGCTTCCCTTTTCAATAAACAATTAAAGTATTGAAATTTCTTCGATTGGGTCAGCTCTATATATTCATGGATAGTTCAAGTATACAAATCATGAAACTACTCCCACTCCATAAAATCACCACTAAATGAAGCTATTCTTGTGAAATCCGAATAGCCGCAAGTTAAAAATTTAAAATAATTAAATCAGAAAAAACAGCATTAAAGCCGCTGTACATTTAAGAACTAATAACACGGTTAGTTAAGTGTTTTTAAAGTTCAAGAAAAGGCAGCACGGTGAACGAATTTAAGGGTTGAAAATCCCAATTTTTGGCACACAATAAAAGAAATAAAACCATCTTTTATCTAAATCGGTCACACACACCCAAAAAAATAAATATACATAAACTTCTCTACAAAAAGACACTTAAACACTCACTACCAAATCCCACAATCCAGGCGAATGAACCACAATCAAACGACACAATACCAAACGAACGACAAATACTGACAAAACAGAACACAACAGCAAACGCAGCTAGAATATTAACCGAACTTCTAACAACTTCTTCACTTCTCCGAACTTCTTCATCAACCTTCCTTCAAACGGGCAGATTACAGAACACAAAACCACATTAAGCAAAACTTTCGCAGACTCAACCAAAACCAACAACCATATGTGCCCCTAACAGATAAGCGACAGAAAGAATGCACAAATAACATGCAACTACTGAACAACGCCCAACCACACAAGCGAAATATACCTCACCAGGATGAGCGAGGAAAGAGGAGTGGAAATAAACAATCAATATCAACTGAACACGTACTAAACAAAGAACCAGTAATGGCTAAACAGACCATGCTACAACCCTCAGCCAGCCCACAAGAGACCAAGACAACCAAACCTCACAGACCTCCACAAAATCACTCGGGAATCAAACGGAAATCCATATAACCCACAACAACAACCAACTTACATGATAAACTCAATCAAACACACATACACACCGCATACAATCGATAGACAAACTCCGATGCTAAATACGATAAATATTTCCCACATTCAAGGGATGACCCAACAGTACAAGACTTATTAAACGGACAGGGTAACAAGATCCAGATGACATGACATACGATAACTCGCAAAGAAAACAGTAGCATTCGAAAAGCGGCAACAGATCCAACCAGCGGTATGACAGCTGCCTGGACCTGATCGCAACAATATTTACGAAAATGAACAGGAAAACATATATTATCTCCCATTGGGTATTATTCCAGAAATGTACCAAGAATCAATTACACTATGAACCCTGACACGCAAAGTAAACAGATACACTAACTCAAAAACCCCAGAGACTCAAACGCTCCAACTACACAAACGAGACTCTCATTCTTTGACTTATAACCACACAAATGACTCAACCGCCTTAGGTAAATAATCGAGCTCTTACGTTCATATCACAAAATATGCCAATCGTCGCTACAAATCCGGCTGACACAAATACATAAATCGCTACTACAAATCCGACTGACACAAAAAACCAAAGCACGGCCTCATGTTCGACTCACACACAAACACAGGACACCACTACAATACCAGCCCATAAGCCAAGCCAACTCACTACTACAACCCCGGCAACACAAAACACCAATTTTCTTTTTAGCGTATAACACAGAGAAGACCTCTCATAATAAATATCCTCGAAAAGTATAATCTCGGAGGGCTCCTCTGCGATTATTAAAAATATTTCTCTTTCTGTATCACTAAAATTCTTGAGTAATATTGGACGTTTGCACGATTTTGCCGTATTTGCAGTTCCGCGATATCAATTCCCGGTTTGATTGCTTCTTCAACTGTTCACATCTTGCTAATTTCTTCATTTAACGTTTTACTCTCCATCTTAAAACAGGCTAGTTTACCATCCGCTCAAACTTTTCGCCTAATAACATTGCATGTTTTCCACTTCAAAATTCAATAAATTGATTTTCACCATTTATAACTATTGATTGCCCGATTATAATTTTCGAAACTCTCACGATATTTCTTTACACCCTTTAATGTCGAGAACACAAAAAATATTTGGAAAAAGCTATTAGACTGCAAAATCACTTTTCGTTATAATTGCACCAAATTCTGGAAAGGTCCAAAGCGTAATGGTTTACACCGGTATTTTATAAATCCGTTATTAGAGCCGTTGGATTGGTAACAAGTTATGATTTAGCCGCTTCACTTGTAGTTCCTTTGCATTTGCTACTCTTCACAGCGCTACTTCTTCTCTTGTATTAACTCTTTGATTAATTTTAGCCTTTTTAAATTCAAATATAAATTTGGTATCTTTTTTAACAATTTTTCAACAACCAAATTCATGTCGGTTTCCAATTAGAATCTTGTCAAATTGTTGATGTTACATCTGGTAGCCTGCTATACAATTTAATTAGGTTACCCATCCTAACATTATGTGACGTTTTCATGATTCGTAAGTATAATTAATTCAGGTTAAATAATAATTTATTTCTTATTGCCTGTAAGAAATATAGAACAACAATTTATTTTATTTTAGGTAATTTTCGAACAATATTATCTGTTATTGTAGATGTTCTGATGGTAAACCATAATGAGAGCATTTTGCTTTACTCTGGATTTTTTCTTAGATTTGCTTTACTCTTTACAAATACATATAGCTTGTTTCCATGTAAAGTTCAAACTGGCTTGAGTTGGGGTTGGTGTTCATGGAAACGAGGTTGGAGTTAGATTTTCGTTAAGTCAGTTTGAACTAAACGAAGCTAGTGGAATTGAGTAGAGTTAAAAACCAAAATGGCGAGAAAAATATACATAAAGGATTTTTATTGTTACCACCATAAAAAAATGTTACTATAATTGAATACAACAAAAAAATTTGGACCAAACATTAACATTATTGTCAAAAGTGCTTTATAATGTACTTTGTTGTAACATTTTCAACTCGACCTAACTTACTTCCATGGAAACGATCGACGCCATTTTGAAATTAACCGAAACCCTAATTTCAATCCAACTTAACTCAACCTCGTTCATGGAAACATGATAATGGGGTCGATTCTTACATTGTCGAATTTTATTTTATTTTTTTATGTTAAAATTTATTTTCAAAATGAAATATAAAATACTTATCCTCGTTTTATTTCATGTTTTATAATAAAATATTCTAGTACAATTTTCTTTGAGAGAATCGAAAAATTTTTGTAGTATTCAAATGAAACGGGCAATTAAAAAAATCGTCATTTTCTGGTGGTCCAACTAAAGCTATGTGAGAAGCACCTATAATTCCAGACATTTGGAATTTCTGGTAGAACTTGTTTTTAGCTTCTGCTAGTTCTAAAATATTTTGGATGGGAAATTTAACAAAATCAGTTTCATTATTTCTCTAATTACCCGAGAAACACTGGGTTGAGATAGTGAAATATTTACGCAGCTTCTGATTGATATTTGATACGAGCCATGGCCAAAAAAGTGTGGAGGACATAAAATGTTTAATTTAAATGGGATTTCTGTTGTTTGTGATCTTGCTTCCAATCTTCCAATAATTCCAATAATGAATTGTACAGCTTGTTTTGATAATCGAAATAATTTTTTAAACTTTCTTTGTGGTAATTCATACGGATTGCTGACGTCCCGATGCTGTCTCAATCTAAGTCTATAGTTATGCCTTAAAACAAAAAGTTAATTAATTTAAATGTTGGTTCACTTTGCAAAAAATATATTGCAAACCTTCTTCTTCTCTTTTCCCGTTCTAACAAAATTCCAATTAAATAATTTTTCATTATTTTAATTTATTTATACAAAAAATAATTCCCAAACCAATTAGGTAATTTTCTTTCAATTTTACGCCTACAAATTAAAAAAAACACAATAAACAATTTTTAAATTGTATAACACAATATCGTAAAATATCATAAACTAGACAAATTTGATGCTTTTATTTTTGACAGATATAACATCAAAAATAAAATTAGATAAAATTATTTCAGAGGGTCAGAATTCGAAATTACTATTTTATTACTTAAAATAACATAACACCATAAAATTTATGTGCGAGAATCGACCCCAATAGAAATGTGAAATGTCAAAGTGAATTGGAAACAAAAGCAAAACTCCATTTTGATATTTCATTTGTTGTTTATTTGAATAATTATGCGCTAAATAATTTGGTTCCATCTTGTTGTTATCACAATAGAAAAGTTTTACTGATCTGACTGATATTAAAACAGTACATAACCTCACTTTATTTTGCTCTTTTTACACCAACACAACTACAAAAATATTTTCATATTCTTTAGGAGATAAAAAAGTTACTTTATTTCGAGTAACCCATATACATAAATATTTTTATCATCATGGTAAACATATGTTGTTTTGGTTGACATTGACAGAAATGGCGATTGTTATTTACACTCAAAACATGAAGCTAAAATAAAATTGTTTGTGTTGTTTGAGCGTGCAAAATGGATGCCATAAAATTATTTTGTTTATAATTTTAAGACACCATATTAGTACGTAGTATGAGTTTGGTAGAAAAGTGGGGGTAAATCTTAATAAAAAATGCGATTTCTGAAATTCTATCGAATCTCTAATTCTATCTTAACGATTTATTTTTTTTTTGTTTCAATAAAACACAAAACTTTGATCTGGCGCCATTTTTTGTTGATTCAGATCAAGGTTTTTAAGATCAAGGTAAAATTAGAGTTCTACTTATGTGGGTGGTTTTGTATATTGGTTGCCACGCTAGTCATTACCAAAATTGTTCAATTCAAAACTGCTAATTTCCTATTTTTCTTTTACGAGTTAAAAGCCTGCAATGACGAAAAAGATGCGGCGATTTTATTTTGGTTTTCTGGCAACTATAATCTATTATGATTATGCATAAAAAACCTGAACAATTTAAATTTGTATTTATATATTTTATTAATCGCTTCCAATTCCACAATGAATAAATTTGTTGTTTGTGCAAAATTCATCTTTTTTGCGAAAAGATGAAAATTTAGAAGAACCAGTTTTCACAAATTTGTTGTAGTAATATTATTAAGTTCAGTGGGTTTTTTCGACGTTTTATCTTTTTTCACAGAGATATTGGAATTCTTCTACATATATTACAATTTAGTACTGCAAACTAACAGAGCTCTCATTCAGCGGCTTTCCAATTGATCACCGCAAGTAATTATAAGCACTTATAGGTTCATTCCTTTGCTAGATAATCTAGCAAAGACATGAACCAAAAGTGCTTATAAGTACTTGCGGTGATCGATTGGAATGCCACGAATGAAAAAACTTTTTTACTTTTGACTTTCAGGTTTGTATGAATTTCCAACATTACAAAAAAAAATGTTGGTCGTTATGTTGGAAGTTCATACAAACCTGTAAGTCAAAACTAACTTTTTTCATTGTGAATGCTCTTGTGAACAATATATGTAAGTGTCAAATTAGAATTTTGCCTAAGGTAAGTAGAAATTTAACTAAAATCTAATAAGATTTCATATACATAATTTCTTCAATTACAAGTGGCCTATTTGTGAATTCGATTCTAACGCATTCCACACTTGTAAGTACAAAATTCGTATTTGATTTAAATAACTTATTACTTTGAATACTGGGACACGTTCGAATCGAGTTAACAAATAGCCATCTTGATTTAACAAAATTAACCAAGATAAGTAATTTTTTGATAATATACATAATTCTAATTCAATGTACGTATACAATTCTTTTTTTTTTCAGAATATCCGCGAGTTGTACAAACACTTTTAACACTTTTAACCAGAATTAAACGAACGAGTTTTAATTAGCTAACATTTCGTTATGATGTCATTGCCTAGCAAGCACTTGCTTGTTTCGTATTTAGTTTTATACAAACCTGTTTTCTATTCTTCAAAAAGTAACACATCTGCTTCGCTACCACAAAACCGGGGTCTAAATTAAGTAATTAATATTAAAAAATACATTAGACGAACTAAAGATAATTTTTAAACCCTTCCCCATCGTAAACATTTAACCACTTAAGAATTACTATACTAATCCAATATAAGTTTGAGTCATTATGGGTTTTCTAACAAATCTTCTATTTTTTACCTGACCCGACATATGATGGCCTGAAAAAAATTACCAACGAATCGAAGGGGTTCTCAAACATATATTCCGTGTTTTTTTTGTTTTTTTTTGTTTACTAAGGGATCGCATGGTCCCAAAATTAAATTAGTTGTTTATTGTACTTCGTAAAGACTAGTGATGCATTGCTGTGATCGTATTTCTAATTTTAAAATGGCAGTTGGATTAAAAAAAAAGTTAAATTATGATTTTTCTTTGCTGCCTGCACATGTAAGTTATATGCTTATAATTGGGTAAATCTGTAATAAAAACAAATTTATGTTTTTTTTTTCATATTTTTATAGATCGTTGCAAAAATATTCGTTTATTTGGATAAAAAATCATTCACATCAGCTTGTCTTGTATGTCAAAGTTGGCTGTACGCCTCCTACGATCCAATTGTCATCCGTTCAATTCAAGTTTGCATCGATGCCAAAAAAATAGGCCAACTAGAAGCGTATACAAATCAAGTTCGTCCATTTAATCGATTAAAAATTGTGTCCTGCAATTTTAAGGAATCACCAAATTTGTTAAAATTCTTTAAAAATTTCGGTTCAAAAATCACCGATCTCGAGATAAATGCGTGCGCCCTCAGCAAAGACCAAATGTTACAAATTGTGTTGCATGCCAAAAATTTAACAAAGCTACACCTAATAAATGTTTACCATTTTAAAGCGGACATACGATTAGAACTGTGCGATCTTATGCGATCTGCCATTAATAGTACGCTCAATAATATTAAAGTGTTTGAAGTGCAATCGAATCGTTTGACCACTATGACATCGGTCAGTGAAGAATTATTGGTGAATTTAAAAAATTTACAAGTCTTAATATTTACTATAAATTCTGTGTATGAATCGGGCCTTTACAATTTCCAGCGATTGGTTGATGCGATAAACGGTTGGGAGGATGGTAAATTACGTGAACTACATTTGGATGGTGATTTTCGTAATGCCAGTGTTACTGGTGGATTTTATCGAACGATTAGTAAATTAAAAACGACTTCTTTGAAAAAGGTACAGATTGGAAAATTTTTCCGACGTAATTGTCCGGCCCCGTTCCGTGGCTGTTGGGATGGTTCGTTTACAATGTTTTGTGAGAAATTTTTCAATTTGGAAGAATTAAGTATAGATGGGATTAATAATCGGGAATTAGGAGAAGTGTTCAATCATATGGTGAATTTGAAATCGTTAAAAATTCGAAATGGGGATATTGATCATTATACCGGGATTGAAAAATTAAAATTTTTGGAGGTTTGTGTTATCGGGTTTGTTATATATATATTTTGCTAAATATGTACATATAATTATTTTAGGAGCTCTCAATATCCGATCCAGTCAACGGTTCTCATCCAAAAGCACAAGAACTTTTTACAAATAATCTGCTCAACTTAAAAATACTACACGTGCTGGAGTATAACATTGATAAGATGTCTTTAGAATTGATATGCCAAAATTTCAAAAATTTGATCGATTTGAGATTACAATGTCTTACAACTGACGAATGTGAATGCATTTTTACCAGTTTATTGAATTTAAGAACAGTACATTTATATTTCGATTGTACGGTAAATCGAAACTGTGATGTATCGGCATTAGCAAAATTGCAGGAAATTTGGATCTCAGGAAATCGGGCGAAAATAATCGAAGGTCGAATTTTTATTACATCGATGTTTCAGTGGCGCCATTGATCATAGCGTTGAAAGTACTAGCTAATATAATTTTTTGTTGTTTATTTTTCGCGTGCCAGTTGACATTTACCTCAAGGTGTGCAATACAATTCTATTACATACATTAAATTTTTTTCTTCTCTTCTTCAACAAAAAAAAAAAAAAAAAAATTTGCGTGTTCGCGTGCTATGTTTCGTTGATTAATGGCTTGGCTTGAATTAAGGTTGACATTAATTTTAAGGGAATATTGTTTTTTTTAGTATTTTTAGCTTTTAGAGTGTAAGTTTTTTTTTTGTATAATTTTTAAGATTAAGTAAACTTCTTTGGTTTTTAAGGAAAACACCTTATAATATGCATAAATTATAGTTAAAAGTCGACGGTGTGTGGTATACAAATTTGAATCCTTTACAAAAATATGTAACGGGAAACGTGAAAATAATTTTTGTGCTGGAAGTTAAAACGTGTGTCGAAAAGTATTAGTTTATTGTAGTTGAAGTGATGATGATTGAAATCACAATTCGCCTAAGGTGTTATTAGAATTAAAAACTTTATTTTAACTTTGAAGGGGAAGAAATAAAAATAATATTCCTACATAAATTATTATTGTACGGAAGACTTTTTAATGGAATATTATTTAGCTTTTTTTTATTTTAATTGATTGCAATTTGAGAATTTGTCGTGTCACCATATTTATAGACATACTATTGAGACGACACCCCCTCTTCCTAATGGTCGCTTATATATGGCATATATCAAAAATGAATCATCATCATCGCACAAATTTTTTGAATGATTTCGAAACATAACATTTTATGTATGGTCACACTCCCATATTTTGTTGTTCATTCCTTGTGCCATTTAATAGTATACGGTGTGTGTAATTTTCTAGTTTTTCCAATCTTACATCAATAATTCATTATCAATGGTATGAATTGTGAAGTTTTATATATTTTGCTGTGCCTATCCCAGATTTTTATTTTTAATTCAATTTAATAAAAAAGTTTTGTAGTAACAATAGTGTAGGTTGATGGAAAAACTACTTTAATATTTGTTATGTATTAATAAAAATAATTAATTTAATTTCAAATTTTTTGTTTATTATTTTTATGTTGGTGATTTATTGGTTTTATTAAGGGCAAGCTAATAAAACGTAGTATGATAAAGATTTTATGAATGTTATGTGTTTTTACGCAGTGATTTCGTGAATTGGATACGGTTTCCCTAAAACATAAATAATTCGTTAAGCTAGCAAATAATGTATGGTTTATTGTAATTTTTGAAATTTTTAGTTCGAGTATCGGAGAATTAAAATCAAAAAATAAAAACCAGTTTGAATTTTTAAGAAGCCAAGAACCTTGAACTCAAGTTGAAGGTTTGTCCCTCTATTCTAATTCCAAACTGTAAAATTTTTAAATTCCCAATTATTTAAATTTTAAAAATTTTAATTTCCAAAGCGACTCTTAAGATGCTCTTAATTTTCTAAATTTCCATTTTTTTTAAATTTGAAAATTTCATAGCTTTCAAACCTAAATTAAATTCTAAAATCGAAACTTAAAATGCCTAAATTTCTTAATTTGAAAATTTTCTAATTTTTAATACATATTGTTAATTACCAAATTTCTAAATTTCGTAAATTATAATTTTTTAAATTCTATAGAATTCTTCACTCTGTAAAATTTTCAATTTTCAATTATAAATTTTCCAGGTTCCAGGTTTGTGACTAACAGCTTGTTGCCAAACAAAAAACTAACAAAATTTCCTAACTATCGACTACATAGGTGGCTGAAACCGGGTCGATTCTATGGTATAATACTAACATTCCTTTCCTAACCTTCGGTCATGTTATATGTAAAAAGGCTGTACGGTGGACCCGGCGGGTCCCTTGAATCTTCCTTAGGCTTGGTCGTACATCTAAATCAATGAATCAAATATCAAATGTAGCGATTTTCAATAAAAATAAAATTTCCGTTGGAATGTGTAGTAATAATTAGGCGATTAAAACGCACGTTGGCAGTAATTATCGCTACATATTTCATAGAAAATTTAATTTTTATTCAAAATCTCTATTTGATATTGGGCAAAAATTCTGATCCAAAAATGTTTAATCTGCCACGATGTTTCAATTGCTATGGTCGATACCACTAACAATACAATTGTAGATTTGCCAATATTGTATCAACGTGGGTTTGAATCGCCTAATTATTTCTACACATTTCATAGGAATTTTTATTTTTATTGAAAATCAGTATTTGATATTTTGCCATAGACGAATTAAATGCTCAAGACGTACAAAGCCAACGTTTTTTCATTGTGGTCATAAAGAAACATTGCAACCCTGGATATGTGTTAGTATAAATTTCGTTTTCGAGAATGAATTTTGGTTGTAAAACAGGCGTTGCTGTTGTTTTTTTGCATCGATTATATTGCTTATGTCATTTTAACGGTAGTAAAAAATGGATCACAATCCCAATTTAAAAATTGTGCGCGCTAACTCGGCTTTTGAAATTTTTAAATCATTAATAAGCGTATTTTGTTGACCAAAATTTAATTCCAATTATTTTGGGTTAATTTTTTTTCCAATAAAATAGCCAATTTGATTAAATTGACAAAAGCCAACCTTTCGAAATAAAATATAAATTTACTATGTATTATGACTCTGGTGGCAGGTATCATAACCAAGAATTAGAATTATGTTTAATTAAACCCAATTTTTTTTTTTGGGTTAATGTTATTCTTGCGGAGATTTATTATATGCAATTGTTGTTGTAAATTTGTCAAGGAAATACGCTAAATAATGCTTTAATTAAGGTTTCATTATTCAGAGTTTTTTTTTTGTTATATATGTCCCAATTCGCGAAATGTACAAATTCTGAAGCGTTAAACTTAAAGAAATTGCTTACAGTTTAAAAATTACAGGACACTAAAAATTGGTTTCCAAAAAAATTGATACATCTAAAAATTGAATTTGTCGTTTATCACCATGTTTATCAGCATAAACATAATTATAATCATTCTTGCTTGAAACTCGGATGGATTATTGGAAATGAAACATTTACAGCCGCTTCTTACAAAACAAAGAAATTGTTAACCTTTTTTAACGAATGGTATTTGACAGGTCAATTAACATAAGAAAAATAGCACCTATGGTATCTGCGTGCCATATTTGAGATAATAGTTATCCGATTTTCGTTAAATTTTTAAATCAGGAAACTTCAAATTGCAAATTTATATCTAAAAATTGAGTACAGGATAGCACGACAGTGGTATGCGCAGTGATCGAGAAATCCATGTGTATTTGAACTTTCACTCGTTGCCCTTTTTTTCCTAAAGAATTTCAAAAACCTGAAAAAGACCCAAGTGAGCCCCTTTAAAGTTGTCCCAGACTTTCATCCCAGGAAAATTTGAAATTACCCTCTGACAACACGAGCGCAAAAATTAATCACAGACTCTTTTTTCTTCACTATTTAAAGTGTACGTACGAGCATTAAATTCATCACAGACTTTTAATTCGAGCGAAAAAATTCATCGCAGGATTTTAATTTATTTTAAGATATTTTTGTCGTAGTTAAAATTGAAAACAAAAAAATTATTCTTAATGTCAAGAGTATGGCTAGCCTCAAAATTTTTTGTGACAATATAGTAAAGGATTTAAGTAGCTGTCGTAAACCAATTCTAAACCAGGTTTGCTTGTTAGAATTTTTCCTAGATCAATAAAAGTTTTACCTTCTCATAGTTAAAAATGAATTTAACAAAATAAAAAGTTTAAAAAATTCTTCTGCTAAGGATTATGGTGACCCTGCAAATTTGTTATGTCGAATCAGTAGAAGGAACCAATGGCTCGATCTTGGCCAATTCCAAACGGGGTTCGCTTGTTAGAATTTTTGCTACATCAATAAATGTGTCGCCCTCCCATAGTTAAAAATGAATAAATAAATTAAAAAGATTTTACTGCTCAGGATTATAGTGACCCTGCAAATTTATTATGTCGATTCAGTAGAGGATCCCAATGGCTACGTTTTGGCCAATTCTGATTGCGGTTCGCTTGTCAGAATTTTTGCTACATCAATAAATGTGTTACCTTCCCATAGATAAAAATGAATTCAAAAAATAAAAAAAATTCTTCTGCTCATAGGATTATAGTGACCCTGCAAATTTGTTATGTTAGGTAAGTAGAAGGTCCTATTAGGTGCATCCTGACCAATTCTGAATGCGGTTCGGTGCTCAGAATTTTCACTACATCAATAAGTGTGTTGCCTTCCCATAGTTAAAAATGAATTTAGAAAATACAAAATTAAAAAAAATTCTTCCGCACAGGATTATAGTGACCCTGCAAATTTGTTATATCAGCTTAGTAAAGGGCCCGATTGGCTACCTCTTGGCCACTTTTGAATGCGGTTAGCTTGTTAGAATTTTTGCTAGATCAATAAATGTGTGGCCTTCCCATAGTTAAAAATAAATTAACAATATGCAAAATTAAAAAAACTTGTTCCGCTCTGGATTAAGTGACACTGCAAATTTGATTTGTCGGCCTAGTAGAGGGTTCTATTGGCTATTATATATCAATAAATGTGTTGCCTTCCCAGAGTTAAAAATGAATTTAAAAAAATAAAAAATTTAAAAATTCTTCTGCTCAGGACTATAGTGGCCCGCAAATTTGTTATGTTTGATATAGTGGCCCCGCAAATTTGTTAGTATTATAAAATAAAAATTCAAGAAAAATTATTCTTCTCAGGATTATGAAGGCCCTGCAAATTTGCTATGTTAGTTTAGTAGAGGGGCCCTATTTTCTACCACTTTGCTACATCAATAAATGTTTGCCACCGTAAGCCTGAGCCAAATCATTTTTAAAATTTTTTTTTATTCATTTTTAACTATGGGAAGGCACCACATTTATTGATGTCGTGAAAATTCTAACAAGCGTACCGCGTTCAGAATTGGCCAAAAGGTAGTCAATGGTGTCTCCTACTAAATGAACATAACAAATGGCAGGATCACCATAATCCTGAGCAGAATAATTTTTTTTTAAATTTTTTAATTCATCTTTAACTTTGGGAAGGAAGGCAGCACCTTTATTTATGTAGCAAAAATTCTAACAAGCAAACCACATTCAGAATTGGCCAAACAGTAGCCATTAGGAACCTGTACTGATTTGACATAACAAATTTGCAGGGCTACCCTTAGCAGAAGATTTTTTTTAATTTTTATTTTGTTCATCTCTAACAAAAGAAAAGCAATATGTTTATTGATGTAACAAAAATTTTAACAAGTAAACGTGGTTTAGAATGGGTCTAGAGGAAGCTACTTGAACCCTCTACTATATTGTCATAACAAATTTTCAGGCTAGCCTTAATTCATTTCATTTTTAACTACGACCAAAATATCTTATCCTGGGATGGATTTTTTCGCTGGAGTAAAAAGTCTGGGATGAATTTAATGTTCGTACACTTTAAATAGTCTAGAAAAAAAAGTCTGGGATGAAATTTTACGCTCGTGTTGTACGAGGTAATTTCAGATTTTCCTGGGATGAAAGTCTGCAATAACTTCAAGAGAGTAAGCGTAACAGGAATGATAAACAAGGCTGTAAGAATTGTTAAGCATCCGATAATATAATGTGTAAGTTAAAGACATTGGCAAACCTGCCGACTTTTATACGATAATTAGCAAAAGCTAACAAAAAAAGGTCATGAAATTTACCTGAACAAGAAAATCAAATTGATTGGTGATATTAAAGCTACAAAAATCAGCCTGCGGTGAGATGTTCTAACCATCACTATTTTCGATGTTCGATAGTGTTCATGTCTTGCTTTTTAAGAATAAAATTGTACACCATTTCGATTTTTGAATTATGCATACTTTATTGCGATCTCAGAATGCCCGAGTAAAACATCATTCTGTTTCTACTTCTATTCATCACTCTTTATCATCCAAATTTTCGTTTGTGGCACTTTGTCGATGTGGAAAAATGAAACAGTACATACATATATTCTACAAGAATGAGATCGCAATAAATAAAGCATAATTCAAAAATCGAAATGGTGTACAATTTTATTCTTAAAAAGGGAGACATGAACATTATCGAACATCGAAAATAGTGATGGTTAGAACATCTCATCACTGGCTTTTCTTAAAACAAAAATCGATACCTTTAACTAGAAATTGTGACTGATAGCATGATTTAAATGTCAATCGCTGCTAGAATGATTGAAATGTCAAATGTTCGTTTTTTAAAGAAATCGTTTTATGAAAAATACACAACCAATAAAGTAGTTAAGAGATGGTTTGCCAATATTTAAATTGTTGTCGCCTTGAACCAAACAATTAAAAATTTAAAAATAATGCTGAATTAGTTTTATTAAATGTAGTATTCCAGCTTCCGAACCTTGAACATTTGAACCTTTACTGTGAATTTCATCACTTTTTAATTCAGCGGTACTAGATATGACTTGTATTTTTCAGTAATTTTAAGCACATTAATTGAGCCATAATACGGCTAATTTCTACAATGGATGGATTTTTACAGTACCCCCTTTTCCTCGGATGACCGAAAATATATTTTCAAGGGGAATTGAATTAAGTCTGGCAGTTACCATGCATTGAAACAGAAATTGGTCAATTTCTTTTGACATTTTAAATTGCTTATGTAAATACATATGTATGTTTTTATCATTTGCATTTTGCTTTAATGGTGGATTCGGCGAGAAAAATTTGCACGGTCGTGATCTCGAATTGTTGAAATTTTGTCATCTTTTTTATCCCTTCACTTTTTCTTTAATTTTTTTTATTGTTGCTCTACTTATTGCTACTTATGGTAATTCCTATTGTATAGTAGCAAAGTAACCTTGATTATGCAAAGCCATAGCCAACAAAACGAAGCTTTTATAAGGGAATTAGAAACGAGGAAAAAACCAAACTTTTCATAGTAAAACACACAAAACATATGGAAAATCACTTTTTTTCCTAAGATGAATTTTTAAATGAAAACATTACAAATTACTGATTATGATTTTTGAAATATTTTCATAAATGTTTGAATTTCAACATACAAGAATGTTGTTTAAGTAAAAATCGTTTTCATTTTCTTGTAGTAAATGATTTATTTAAACCAAAATATCAAAAAAATTCATAATAACAGCATTCTGGTCAAATTGAAATAAAAGCTTACTGCAATTCGTTTGGTCATTAAGTCAATATACATTACATAGATGGCAGTGATGGCCGTAAAAATTTGGCAAAAATCGTACCAAAAATTACCACCTGGAGAAATTTCAAGTTCAAAAATTGTAAGTATTTTGTGAAAAACAAAATAAATTCACAAAATATTAAGAACGTGTTATAATTTTGTGATTAAATAATTTGTTTTTGTATTTTTCAGTGAACATCTTAGACATCTTACGTACACTAGTAAAACTAAAGATAAATTTAGCAAGTATTATTTTAACTCGTCAGAGCGAACTTTGATGTATTTTGTAAAATGAAAGTTCGAAAAATATATTTTAGAAATAATTTAATTGTAACATTTCAGCAATAATTATTTATTTAATACCAATATAGCCTTCTTGTATATTGTTGTTAAAGATATGCAGAAATCTTTTATATAAACATTTTATAATATTTCTGCCTTTTTCATTGAAAAACTTAAAGCTGAAAAGCACCATTTTTACTATGAATTCCTACGGAAATCAGTGAATAGTTATACCACTAAAAAACCTACTAAAAATACGTCATTATGATTATACCTCTATACTCTCGAAGGCTCTGGTTGTAATCGCGTTTTGATTTTTTTGAATTGTTTCAGTTTTTCGGGCTATTTTTGTTTAACAATGTCTGAGGAGAATATGGTACAACTGTATTTCTCAAGACAACAACAAAAACTGTCCAACTGTCCTTATCTTGACAAGGGATATTTACTATCCATATTAAACGCTGACATTAATGCGGCGTACACGGTTATTGTTGTTAATATGGCTCACGAATTTGAATAAACCAGAAGAAGAACTCGTTGATTCGGAATTATTCTAGACCATGTTCTGGTTTTACCATAGTTTGGTGAATGAAATTGGGTTAACGGATGAAGCTAGCATTTGGAACTTTTATCGTTTGCCACAAACAGTATTCGATGAGCTATTAGGAATCATTGGCCCTTCCATCCAAGCATTAAGAATAAACCGACTAACAATATCTGCAAATGAGAGACTGTCCTTAACACTTAGGAAAGTGATATACTTTTATACGTTTATGAAAAACGAAAACTATAATGAAGTTCTATTTTTAGATACTTAGCTATTGGGGATAGCATGATATATATTGGATAAGGATTTAGTATTGGGTAATCGACCACATCAAGTAAAATCCGGGAAATATGTCTAGAGATTTGAAGAGAACCCGCAACCGAAATGTGGCAACCCATTCAAAACGAATTTAACTTGAAATGGAATTTCACAAATTGTATAGGGAACAAGGATAGGAAGCATGTAGTTATTCTAGTAAAGTTAATGTTTCTTTTGTTAGTTTGATTATTATTGTAAATTCATTTCATAATATTCGTCGTTTTGTTAGATGTGTAGGAGTTTTTGCATTCTGGTTCCGTATCCCATGTAATGCCAACTACAAATTTACAGTTGTCGATATTGGAGCAAGTGGATATACTGGTGACAGCACAATTTTCCGACTAATCGATTTTGGAAAATCTTTACTAATCGGTGGTAGAAAGTTATGTTTACCACCGCCAAGATGCTTACTCATGCCCCCTTTGTATTTGTTGTAGACGAATCATTTCCTCTGCTGTCGAATTTGGTGCGGCCGTACACTGGTCATAATGCTCGAGTTTTGTCGGTAGAGCAGAGGAGTAATAGTGAAAGCCTTCAGAATTTTAGCCCCCAAGTGGCGTTTATATCGGCGGTCAATTCTGGTAAGCAAGCCAACTGTGCTTAACATCATTAAATCCACAGTTGTACTACATAACTGGCATCAGATGTGTCAGTATCACCTTCTAACGCATGCTCAACATTCATAGCAAATATTTTTAAATATTTATTGTGAAACATTTCATCGTGTGAAGCAACTTCTCTACAAACAAGCGGTACAGCATCAACTACTTCTGTATCTTTACAAACGCATTCTGGCCATAATTCAAGCCAAGCTCCGTTCATGCATGACTTTTTTTAGTTCTATCAGTTGCTGCAATTAGCTGACTTAACGTGCATTGTAGATATAGTAACATTTAAAGTTGGATATAACACCTTGATACATTAATTTTAGGATTGATTTAGTATTATAAGCATAAAAACACCTTTTATATTTTTGGAAAAATCAACTACACAAATTGGATGTCCTGGAGTATTGTCTAATAATAACAATATTTCAAAATCAATATTTTAAGCACAACAATAAGCTTTCAATTAAGGAACAGCGCAATTTTCTAACAATCTTTAAATAGAGCTGCAGTCAGCCACGCTGTTTTATTCGCACGCCAATAAACCGGAACAACACTCTTTTTTTACATGTTTAAAAGCTCTTGGATTTTCAGAATAATAAACAAGAAGCGGCTTAAATTTAAAATCACCTTCTGCATTGCCTCCTAAAAAAAGTGAAGAGCAAGATATTCCAGAGTTGGAAATGTACGTTCTCCCTTGAAGCCATTTCCAAAAAAGACCAGTTTCAACGACATTCAGAACTTGCTTAGCAGAATATCCACCTTCTTCAACAATCGCTTTTAGTTCAGCTTTTAATTTATTTGCAGCTGCAACATCTGCACTGGCTGATTCTCCTTTCAAGGCAACACAATGCAAATTTCTTCTTCATTACCATGGCTCGTATTTTTTTAAATTTTCACTGCTAGAAGATGATAAATTCTTTTTAATATCATGGTTCATAAATTTAATTTGGAAATCTTAATTTTTCTTAAGTTTTCAATTAAAGTTTAATAAATAAGTCTAGTTTAAATCATAAATAAATATTTTAAAAATGTAAATAAGAATTGTTTTTATTTATTTGCAAAATTGCTTCACCTTTCATTGCCGTTAAAAATAAAAAGTTTGATTATACAACCGTATGACTGAATAAAAATGTAAGAAAAAATATAAAAATGTATTTTTATTTATTCTTCTAAACATCTTCTTTTTCTTCTTTGGTGTTCCATTACCAACTGCCATGCACTAGCTCAATTTGTTGTTTCTCCGTCCAATTAATAATTTCATCCTCTACAATAAAAGCATAGTTAAGCCCTAGGCTTATTTTTGGCAAAGTAACTGTTAAAGCTTGCTCGAATTGTGTTGCAATTCTCTCGGAAATCTCGTAGTGTTTCTTGAGTTGGCCCATTAATTCCTTTATTATATTATCAAAATTATTGGTCGGTGTCTTTTTTTTTGTGTTTCTTCTGAAGTTAGTTATCCGGGTATGATGTCCATTTCTCTGATAATTAATTTTGTGGTTTAGGAATGATTCCATTGGCGTAGTTGACTCGGTTATCGTTTCCATAACAGTTCACGACCCGGCTTCTTAAATTCTTCGATCAGATTATATTTAGTTTTTAAAATATTAATTTTTAGATTAGGTTATTGACAGTTTCTGACAGCTTACTAAAACAACTTAATTATGATTTTATTTTAAGTCATACTAAAAAAATTTCGAATTTATTATGAAATCACGAAAAAATTAAAGAAAATAAATACTTCACACAAAAAAAATCAAAACACGACTACATATTACACAGTAAGAAATACGATTTTAAATGAGAAATGTCAAAAAATGCGCTACAAAGAAAAATACAGAGCAACCGTAAAAAAAGTAAAAATTGGTGGGGGTGAAAAATATGACGAAATTTCAACAATTCGTGATCACAGGCTAGCAAATTTTTCTCGCTGAATCTACCATTAAGCGCACACTGACCTTAAAAGTTTATCAATTTTCTCACAAAAATTCGCTATTGCAAAAGCGTATTTTTTATTTTCTGCTAGAAATTGGCCCATTTCGTTGATTGTCCTTATTGCTGCAAGTATACAGCTGAAAACTTAAGTTACCAACGCAACTCTTATTTTCTCGAATGTATTGGCATAAATGTATATAACGATATGTTGTCTTGGGACACAGTTTAGCTGAACAATTTTTTTCAGATTCATACAATTCTTTTAACATGTTGTTGTTTGTTTGTTTATTTCTATCTCTGCAATCTGTTCTGGGGCTCAATTCACTCCCAACTCTTTCGCAGTTCACTTTTTACGTCCTACCTTACGCAGTAGCCAAATCGAGGGTGTACGGTTAAAGACCCGTTTTTGTAAAACCAATTGCACATTGCATTGCTTCATGCCAGACTACAGCGCTAACATGAAAGGCAGGATTCCGCATTCTCAACAGAGGGTGATAGATGTGATCATCTTAGTGATATCGTAATCAGATGATGCAAAATCCCTTTTGCATCCCGCCCCTATAGCCATTCGAACTCGGTACCTCCTGATCCAACCGCCACAGCTTTAACCACTACGCTGTTTGGTCGGTGATTCCAATTTGGTTTAATAATATAATACTGTCGGTGATTAAATTGCCAAATGGTGTCCTGATATAGCTTTCTCTGAAGCATAATATGTATGTATGTATAGTTATGTTAATATATTGACCAAACAGGGCCCTAACCATAAATACTACCCCCCGTACTCTAAGTCACGCATAATATTCGTTTCATCAAACAACAAAACAGCATTTCGGTATTGATAAATTTATAAATTTTTGTTTTAAATTTTCGATAACATTTTGATTTTACTAGGTGGAAAGATTTCTATTTCGCATACAATTTATGATGGCATGATCAATTCTAAATTAACCTGAAGAAATCTATAACTGGGTGTAGATATAAAAAATAATGTTTTGGGCGATTTTTGCTGTGTATTTCGAAGTTTTCTGAATTTCGGCGTAATACCATTTATACAAAATCCTTGGCATTTAAACTAATATTTCATTTATCAATTTGATTTTTCATTTTCTCATATTCAGCAGATTTTCTTCAGTATAATTTTTCCCTGGTTTCGGCTTTGTAGATTAATCAACAATTTCCTTCGTTGTAATATCTTTTGTTTTTAGAGCGACCAGTACTATTTTTTTTGTAAAATTAACACATTTTTATTTGTTTGATACAATTATTGCACTTTACGTCAAAATTGCAAGAAGTATTTGTAACTGTTGGGGATTTTAGATTCCGAAATCAAATATGCGCCCAAATTTTTAAATTGTTCACCTTTGTACCGAATTACACGAAAATGCGTTATTACATACATTTTTTTTTTTTTTTTTAATAATTTTATTTATGGTAACAATAAAATTTTTTTACAAAGTAGCAAGTCATTTTTGACTAACAGCGTTTGACTCTGACAATATAATAATAAAGCACTCATATGTATTCTTTACATAAAGTGTTGTTTTGGTTGATGTTGCATTATGCGGACTATTCAGGTAACTCAAAAGGTTTTAGTCTTTTGAATCTTCTTATTATACCCTCTTGATGAAGTAGTCTTGCAGCTTCGATGTTAGGGTGATGATGGAGCCTCTCCTGGTGTTTTTGAGCACATTTCTTTATTTCACTTGCGACTGTGTCTATTCCGAGATCTCGATGAAGGTCACTATTACGAGTGTACCAAGGGGCATTTACAATTCCTCTGAGGACTTTGTTTTGAAATCGTTGAACTATCTGTTGATTGCTGATTTTGGTGCATCCCCATAGTTGAATACCATATGTCCAGATCGGCTTGAGTACTTGTTTATAAAGCATAAGTTTATTATGAATGGATAACTGAGAGTTTCTTCCAATTAACCAGTACATTTTGCTATATTTTAACTGAAGCTCTTCTGCTTTGTTTTTCACGTGTATTTTCCACTTTAACTTTGCATCAAGGTTCATACCAAGGTGTTTTGCTTGATTGGCATGTGTTACAGAGATATTATTTAGAGTCACAGGTAGTGGTTCTATTGATCTATTAGTGAAGTTAATGTGAGTAGACTTCGATTCATTCACTTTAATTCTCCACTTAGCTAGCCAATCTTGTATATTATTTACGGCTATTTGTAGTTTGAATGTGACTTCACCGATTGTGTCACCAACAGCTTGAATTGCAGTGTCATCTGCAAACGTGGCGATAGTTGTATTGCTCGTCTGCGGTATGTTGCTAGTAAACAGTACGAAAAGGAAAGGCCCTAAGACACTCCCCTGCCGGACTCCTGCTTTAGCTTCTTTAATACTGGAGTAAACTCCTTCCTGTTTAACTCTAAAATATCTCCTTTTCAGGTATGACTTTAGCAGTTCGCAATACTCAAATGGCAGAGCCTGCGCTATGTCTCGAAATATGGCTGAACAAATATTTTTTTCCTCTAAGGATTTTTCTATTATATCTGTTATTCTATGGACTTGGTCGATTGTGGAGTGTTCCTCTCTAAATCCAAACTGATGGGACCTAACAGCTCCTGATTTTACAACTTCTGGTTTAATTCGTTTTAATACCAATCTCTCAAATAGTTTTGACATAGTTGGAAGAAGTGATATTGGCCTGTACGAGGCCAGTTCACTTAGTGGCTTACCTGTCTTAACTATCATTATCACTTCCGCAAATTTCCAAGATAGAGGGACATAACGGAGTCTGAAGGAAGCATTAATTATGTCCGATATTTTTTTAATAGCTTTATTAGGTAGTTGTTTTAGAATCTCTCCAGTTATCAGGTCATATCCTGGTGATTTTTTAAGTACTACATGGTTCTTTATTACTTGTTTTACTTCTTTAGCATTAGTTAATGGAATTTCCTGTCTCAGGATAGTTGTTTGGTTTTCGAACAATATATCCTGTTGGTTAAGTGTTGTTAAATTTGGCTGAAAGGTACGCTCGAGATGATCCGCGAATTTTTCTGCTTTTTCTTCTTTGCATTTAGCCAGGTGACCATTATTTGTTCTTATTGGTGGTATATGCATAACTGGCCTTTTCAAATATTTGGTTGCTTTCCACAATGAATAATCACTACCTTTATCATAGGTGAGAGATTGTAGGTATGAATTTATTGATATATTTTTAAATTCCCGTATTTCTCTACGTATTCGTTGTGTTAAATTATTTAATCTATTTTTGACGGTTGGGTCTCGTATTCGTTGCCACTCCCTTCGGGTACTTCTTTTCTCTATAACTAGTGATTTAATTTCCATTGGATAGCATTTGCCAGCTATTTTTTTGTTTGTTGTGTTAGTACTTTTCCACGCCGCTGGCTGTATGTCCTTGACGAGCTTCTCCACCTCCTGTTCTAATGTTTCTTCTGATAAAAGTTGTGTGTTTAAGATGATGCTATTGTTTAGTTCATTCCTGAACTTTTCCAATCAGTATATTTATTTGTTAACAGTGGCTGTTTATCATTAGTAATTATTGTATCACTTATTATCATTAAAATAGAGGAGTGGTCAGATGTGGAGTCAATCCTTCCTGCACTTGTATATAATCAACCGGGATTTTTCTTGTTATAAAGAAGTCAATTAGGTCTGGTGTTTTATTTTGATCACTGGGCCAATAAGTTGGTTTTCCAGTAGAATGCCAGTTGCAGTTGTATTTAGTTATTGCTTGATGAAGCTCTTACCCTTTAGTTGTGGTTATTCTTGATCCCCAGTCAGTATGTTCAGCGTTGAAGTCACCCCCGATTACAAATTTTTCACCGAGCTGCTTGAAGAACTGAGTATGCTGTCTTTTCTTCGTTAAGAGCTCCTGTTAACTTTCTATAGCTATCACCGTCTGTGACATTTATTTGATATCACCACTATTTAACGCTGTAGCTTGAAACTTTATATGATTGTTGTTCATGATGTTTCTAATACTCTGATAATTATTTCAATTAGATATTATTACTGGAGGAGGCCGTGGCACTTTTTTCTCTAGTTGTACATTCTTACTTCCGGTTGGGAGTTCATTACTTGATCGTTTCTGTTCCGACGGAACCTGAGCTTTATCCTCCTGTTGCACGTGCCTACTTCCGGTTGGAAGCTGCTCAACTGATTGTTTCTAATCGGGTGAAATCTGTGGTGATTTACTCATCTTACGTTTCTTATTTTTTTTTGTAACGGTTCAAAATCCATCCCGTTTCTCTATTGAGTTCTTCCTCGTACGTTTCATACATAACCTCTATAATATGATCATTGGTGTTGTTTATCTTAGTGGTTTCTTTCTCAGACATTACTGCATTTAGAGCATCTTTTAACTCCTTGTTTTCTCGCTGTAAGTTTTTGAGGTCTTTGTTTAGATTTAACGTTAACTTTTCTATTTCGTAAATCTTATTGCGCAGTTCTGCGTTATCCCTTTCCAAGGTATTCGCTATTGGTGGTGGTGATCTACCCACCCTGGATTGTTGTTTAATTGGGTTGGGTTGCCCAAAAGTGCTGGTAAACAATGATTGGCTCACCCCAGAATCCTTTGAGCCAGCCTCGTTAGAGGGTGGATTTGCCAGCTGATTAGCTGGGTTACCACCTGGGGTACAATTTCCTGAATCCGTTGCACTCATTGTTTATTTTACTGGTCATAAACATCTACCACTCTGACCAGTACGAGTTGGTAGTGGGTCTGGTTTGAGAAGATCATTTACTAAATTCTCGGTAGTCAGTTATACCGCTGTGTCTCGGTCGCCAGAGCCTCGTTAGTTATCTAGCAGGGTGCACCACGTGCAGGTGAGGATGACATTTGGACTATTTGTAGACCAATTACTTAAGCCCCCTTTCCCACCCCATTACATACATTTGCGTATAGTATTTAAATCATCGGACAGCGGGGCGAATTGCTTAAAAACTGCCCTAAAGAAAAAAAAACATTTTGTTTAGGTTTTTTACGTTGCATTGACTTTAGTAATACCTTAAGGCTATTAAAACACTCATAAGCGGCTTGAACTACCTTTACCTGCTCCAGAATTTAAATTACTAATTAAAATGTAGTAGTGTAACATACATTCGTTTATGTTTAAAAATACAACTAATTTTAATCAAACAAAATGGAATCAACTTCAGCAGATCTGTAATAGTTCTGTAGAGTTCTGTAATCAAATGCATAAGAGGTTGCAGTTAATATTATTACCTATAAAATAAAATAAAAATCAGCTGTTGGCATGGTCATTGTATCCGTCAAAAACGACTCTGTTTGGTTGATGTACTAAGTGGCTTTAAAACCGAACGATGAGGAAAATAGTACCCTTCATACGGAGTACTGTTATCATCACGGGATAACTCCATATGATGTAACTCTAAATATTCGTTAAATCATTATTTATACATATATTGACATTTCAGCTCACAATTATTCGATAACCATGCATTCCATTGATTTGAATCGTTGGGAGATACTTTCTTTGAACTACCTAATCTTGAAAAATTGTCTTTAAAGGATAATCTGATAAAGAATCTTCCGTGTTCATCCCTAGAATGATTGAGCTGAATGTGCTCTTCACTGTCGTTTTCCCATATTTTTGAGCTTTCTCTATCAATTCTACTTTAAGTTTCAGAGCATTTGTTTGTTAAGCAAAAATGTTGAACACTCATAATTTTGCCTTTGATGACCCAACTGTAACAAATTTTGTAAATCTACAATAATTGTGCACTTATAGTTTTACTCGGCCATTTTGCAAGAAATCCATAAATATTTCTGCTAAGATTAGAAGATCAGCCCTGCCTGGCAAATTAAAATTTGAATCAGCGAGTACTAAAATTAACTATCAATGGACATTTCGATATATCAATTACCTCATCACAGAAACGATTTGCTATTTGACCATCTATAAGAAATTCCAAATTTTGTTTAAATTTACATAACCGTGATTTGATTAGCGATTCAAAATTTTTATTAATCAAAGTTTCTTGTTATTAATTGAAGATGATTGATTTTTGATGCATAACCTGTTAAATGGTTATGATGATTGTGGGTGGACCCTAAATCGTTTTTCTAGGAATTTTATTTAGAGATTTCTTTCTCCTAATGGTTACGTCATTCCTTATCGACACTGTTAGATACCGTATACATTTTTATCATATCTCACGACTGAATATATTGACTAAGCTTAATACCCTGAATTTTAAAATTTTGAAAATTTCAAAAATTTTTTTATTGGCTAATAATCGAAGAGTCTCGGTGCATTGGATATCGATTGCTGGTATTTTAGTAGTGAAATAAATAAATAAATTGGCAATCTCAAGAAACATAAAGTATTTAAGACATTCAATGATAATTTTTATTTTGAAATGAAATTACAGCTAAAGCTCATCATTCTATGTTCTAATTGGTTTTGCTCTCTCTCTCTCGCATTACTGTTAGTTTATATCACATTTCCAATATTTACCCCTTTACTGTACCGTAAGCTGAAAAACTCAACATAAAAAAACAAAATTTCTTCTTAAAAATCAGAAGCAATTGCTCAATGGTATAAAATAATTATGATTTACATAAACTATGCCAATTTTTTGATGTTCTTTTCCGCTAAAACTCACGTCAGCAAAATAAAATACTTCATATTGCATGCATTTTACCAGAGCCTTCTAGAATATAGAGCCATAATCTTAATGACGTATTTTTTAGAAGCTTTTTTAGTGGTATAACTTTTCACTGATTTCCATAGGAATTCATAGTAAAAATGGTGTTTTTTAGCTTCAAGTTTTTCAATGAAAAAAGCAAAAATATTATAAAATGTTTATATAAAAGGTTTCTACATATCTTTAAGAACAATATACAAGAAGGCCATATTAGTATTAGGTAAATATTAATTGCAGAAATATTAAAATTAAATTATTTCTAAAATATATTTTTTCGAACTTTCATTTTGAAAAATACATCAAAGTTGGCTCTGACAAATTAAAATAATACTTGCTAAATTTATCTTTAGTTTTACTAGTGTGCGTAAGATGTCTAAAATGGTCACAGAAAAATTCGAAAACAATTTTTTAATCGCAAAATTATCACATGTTCCTTTATTTTGTGAATTTGTTTTGCTTTTCCTACAATTTTTGAACTTAAAATTTCCCCAGGTGGTAATTTTTAATACGATTTTTCCAAATTTTTACGGCCATCACTGCCATCTATGTAATGTATATTGACTTAATAACCAAACGAATCGTAGTAAGCTTTTATTTCAATTTGACCAGAATTCTGTTGTTATGAATCTTTTTTAATATTTTGGTTTAAATAAATCAATTATTACAAGAAAACGATTTACTTAAACGATATTCAAATATGTTGAAATTCAAACATTTATGAAAGAATCTCAGAAATCATAATTAAGAATTAGTAACGTTTTCATTTAAAAAATTTTGTTAGGAAAAAAAGTGATTTCCCATATGTTTTGTGTGTTTTACTATGAAAAGTTTCGTTTTTTCCTCGTTTCTAATTCCTTTATAAAAGCCCAGATTTTTTGATTATGGCTCTATAAAATACAGGGTGCTCTGATTTTACCCCTGAAACTTGAAACCATGTTTCCTGTGTTAAAATAAAAATAAAACACTTGGTTCAAATAGACTTATGAAAACACGAAAAAATCTCCAGATTAAGAACAAGAACATCTTGAACAAACATTTTCTTCAAAAACTTTTCTTAAGTTTTAAGCAAACTTCAAACAAAAAGTAGATAAGACTGAAAAAAAAAATTGAAAAAATTAAACTCAAAGAAAACACAAAAAAAACACAAAAACTATTTTAAAAACGTGACAAAAGTATTAATATAAAACTTTTCCAACAATATTAAAAATAATAAAGCAACAACACCAAAAAATAAAAAATAAAAGCTTTAATAAATTTCAAATCACTCTCATTAAATTAAATTTTTCTTTGTGATAGATAAAGTGGTTAGCTCATATCGATTTGTCTCAATACAATGGTGGTGTAATATCTACCATTTAGTTGTGACTCAAAGTAAATTTTTGGTAGTAAATTGACTTGAAATATTCTTAATTCACCATTACTTTTTTTTAAAGGTGAAATCTCTAAATTCACAAATTTTCTGTCAGTGTTAGCTTGAAAATTTCAAATTTTGACACATTTAAAACTTATTAATCGATAAAAATTCAAGATTTTCGGAATGCTTATTTACACACCGACATATTTACAAAACTGCCATAAGCTTCCAACTAAAGCCGTTTTCTATTTATGTACATATATCAGTGTTTCTGGCAAAACTAAAACCCATCCACCTAAACAAATTACAACCTATTAATTCCTGCCGATAAAAATCGTCTAAAATTTGTTAACATTTATTAATAAATAACCTGTCATCTGTCGATAAAATAAATTAAGTTGATGAGCATTTTCCAAACTGTATGTAGTAATAGCAAATAGAGTAATAGTTTTAGTATACTTGCTTTAATGAAAAGGACAACAATTAATCAATGAATTGTATGTTAACTACGTAGCTCCAATCCAATTTGTATTCCCCTGATAATTACTAAGCACAAAAAAAAACAAAACTGCTTATTCACCAATTAATATTTATTTTTGTATTTCATTTTGATTTGACTGATGACTTCTCACCCTTATATTAGTTTATATTCAAAAATACATAAACGATAGTGATTCTGCCTTTAATAATAATTAAAGCTTAATAAAACTAAAATCAATCAATGCCCTATTCAAGTTTGATTGTTCAACAAACTCATTCGTTATGTATAGTTGTGTATAATATACTGCTTTGTACTTGATAAACTAGGAACAACAACTACATCCTGAATCATCAAAAACAAAAAATAAAGACAGCATGAACTGATAACGAGAGTGAGTAAATCTAGATGTTATCTCATTTTACATAATACAATAATACGTCAAATTTTAATGTAGACATGGTACTCCTAATTTGCATACCAAGAATTAAAACATAATTTTTATACATATAAATTATATAAATTATTTCGAAGAGTTTTTGGATTAAAAAATGGTCCGCTTTAACAAATTCACTTTTATACGAACTGTTTATGCTGATATGAATACATATTGGAAGATTTAATTAAATTACAAGTTTTCAAAAATAATTAAAATGCTGTGAAAACACAAATTGGTAAAATACTTTCACCGACTTACAGCAAACTGGGGCATTTGTTAATTGATTAATCTGACTTCGTTTAGTAAAAGACATTTCATTAAATATTAGGTTTTATCGTGACCATTACAGATCGCTGTGAAACTAGGTTTCAGTAAGTCATTAAAAATGTAAAGGCAAAATTATAAAATATGTGGTAAATATGTAAAGGCAAAATTATAAACTCAACTCCCAAATTAATCCCTAACTGAACCTCGTAACTCAATCGTCAGCTCTACTCAATTTATAACTCAACCTTCAATCGCAACGCAATCCTAAATACAATCACCAAATTAACTGCAACCCAACCCTCAACTCAATCACCAAATAAAATTCAAATTGACTTTTTGATCAATCTTTAACTTTATTCCAAGACAACCACCAAATAATTCCCAACACTCCACTCAACTCGACATTCAACGGCCAATCCAATCCCAAAACCAACGCGATATGAAAGCTACATGCTTATATGAACACACCTAAAATCAACTAAATCTAACCTCCCAATAAACCGTAAATTCGATCCAAAATTAAACCCTAAAACCGAACCACTCACTCAAATTCTACAAAACTTTAATTAAAACCCTATTCAAACCTAACTCGAACACAACTCAACCCAATCCTAAACTTAACCATAACCCAACCCCAATTCATTCTTCAACTCAACCCCAATGTAACCATCAACTAAACCGATACTCAATGTTCAACTCAAACACTAAATCAATACGATTCGAAAACTATCTGAGCACATGAACTTAACAATTGAATCTCCACCGCAAGTCCCGACTCAACATCTAAATAATTCCCCACGGCACCGTATCGCGCAACCCCAACCCAATACTATACTAGACAACTTTACCCTCAACGAACCACTAACTCAACGTACAAATCAGTCCTAAAATCAACACGGTCCGAAACTTTAAATGCGTACATGTGCTCAACTCAAAACAATTCAACCCCCAAATAAAGCTTAATAAATATCTCTCAACTCAAAACTCAGCGCCCAAATCAAAACTAAAACTGAACTCTACTCAAGCTAAGTTCCAGCTTAACCCACATCCCTTCCAAAATAAATCCCCAAATTGGCCCTCACTAAACCTGAACTCAATCCCAACTGAACTTCCAATCCAACCCTCATCTCTACCCCAAACTCCGTTCCTAAACTAACACTGAACCTCTTCTAATTCGACATTCAAATCAAAATCAACTTAATCCCAAACTTAACGTCCAACCGATTGTTAAAATCAACGCTCGACTCGAAAACCATCACACCATCGTACCATTATACCATCCTATAATCATAACATTGAACTATCAAGACATAATATCATCATATCATTATGCTATCATACGTACCATTACACCATTTTGCCATTACAACATCGTACCATCATACAATTGACACATTACACCATTACATCAATCCATCATACTATTATTCCATCATAAACTCATAATATCATTACATCATAACATTATAACATCATAACATCGTAACACCATAACATCATAACATCATACCACCATACCATCATACCAAGATACCATCTTACCAACATACCATCACACCAGCACACCATCATACCATCATGTTATCATGCCATCAGGCCATGGTCGATACAAATTCGAGTTATGCTATCCGAATTCTCGCTGAACTTGCTCTTCAATAACACACGACCATTTAATTTGTTCACATATTGACGTATTGATGATCTAAAAAAAAAAAACAATTCGTCAGATAATATCAAACTTTCCAAGTCGCCACTTGCAAACAAAGCTTTCAGTGCTTTTGATTTTTGAAGAGGAACTGCCGTTAGTATCGGTTTAGCAAGACTGATTTCTTACATTTTTGTCCAAATAATTTCAATTTATACTTATATAAAATATTAAGACAGTTTTGAAAATAATATTCTCACATAAGCCATAGCGAATTAAACTTTAAACTTACAAAAAGCTTTTTCCCTCGATAAGATTGTCTTGTGGAAGACCCCAAAAAAAAAAAAAATCAAGTTAATTATTCAACTTTTATGAGAAAAGATATCTTCTTTTGTTTACATGCTTACCGTTATCATTTATGTTTTAAATGCTTTTGTTGTACTATAAATATGTAGTTGTTGTTCTCATCTAATGTTAAGCTTTTGTTATAATTCTTTACGTCTAGAATGTCGTAGAGGGTTTAGAGGCGACAACGTTGTTTATTTTCTTATTTATACACATAAATATAAAGTTTTAAAGATTTTTTTTTTCCAGTTGGTGTTGGGGTAGAATTCCGAATATATGACTTAAGATGAATAATTTTTATAAACACATATTTTCACCAAAACGAATAAATAAAATTTGGGGTTACAGAATACAAAAACAAAAAAAAAAAAAAAATTTCAGGGTTTAGTTTGAAATAATTATTTCGTAATTAATATAAATGAGACATAAGAAAATTTATTTGCAAATGGTGTTGGCTTTTCATTTGGCCCTTTTTATTTAATTTTTTTTGTTATTGCGGAAAATAATTTTTTTTGGTTTATTCTCTGAGGTTTTTGCGTTTGGTCGAAAAAATACTTGTTTGTTCTATTTTCTAATCAGTGTACATAGCTTTGGATTTTACACTTGTAATATGTAAGCTATTTTCTAGAGCACGGAAGGGAACCTCAGAAAAGTTATTCTGCAAAAGAACTATAGTAAAGTTTGACATAGTTTTCCCAAGTAAAAGGTGTTGCTAATAACTTGTAAATTAACTTTGAACTGAATTTGGAAACTTATTTAAGATCTTAGAATCGTGATCTGTTCAGCAATTTAAAATTTTTCAAATTGAAATAATTCTTTTCCCAACAGAATTTAAAAAAAAATTAAATTTGTTTAATAATCTACAAGATTAACAATATATTTTAAAAATTTGTAAAGGTTGTGAAGAATTCTTAGAAAGAAGTTTGCTGAAGATTTGTGAAATATTTTAAGATTGCTATAGAATTATCGCAAGCCCTTCAAATTAATGTGAACTTCGTTGCCAACAATGTGAGAATATTTAGATGGATCTAGTTAAATCAAATTTAGAGCAATGATTTTTGATATTTGCTACAAAGAATATAAATAAAAGTATCAGTAAGTTGTACAGTAAGTAGGAACAAAAGTTATATGGTGCCGATGTGTCCTATCACCCTGGGGATGGAAATTAGTGCACTCTAAGTAACCGCAGAAATCGATAGAGGGACGAATTCTAAGCAAAAAATGTTGTAAGAGGTTTTTCCGATAAATCAATATGTTGCCTGTTTTGAAGCGATTTTTCACGAATAACTCGAAAACCGTACGTTTTATCAAGAAAATCGTGAGTCGTAAACATAAAGCTCATAAAAACAAATTGATTGGTTTTTTTCAATTCTGAAGATGAAATATACGAACCGAATTGTGGCTCGTTGTGGCTCGTTTGTTCGCGTGGACCATAATACTCTCGAACATCTTGTTAAACTACGAACCGTTGTATATAAGTCGTCTGTCAGCATTTCAAATATATTATTTTCATCTATATCAAACTGCCTAGATCTTCCAGCTCTCCTCGGATGACCAGAGGCTTCGCCAAAAAACTCTGTAATTGGGAAATGAAATAATCTGTAATGAAATGCATTTCTGCATACTTACGATGGAAATAAGCAGCATTGCTTATTGACCTTTAATTAATAGACGGTCGAGTATGCATCGAACAAATATGAATTACAAAACTTTTCTCGTTTTTAACAACAACTAGATTTGTTAGATCAAATTGAAACAAGTTAATAATGAAAAAGCGATGCCATTTGCTTTGATCACCGACTTTTCTGTGCAACCATACAAAATAGTCTCAAGGTTGAAATTTCGATGCGATTATCTAATGATGTGATAAGTGAAACAGATTTTAAAAGCCTATATATAGAGAAGGTTTAGGTATTAACCCAGAACGAAACTTTACTCATAATCACGGCTCACGGATACTAATTATATAATTTTTAAATTTCATGTTACCTCCAGGTTTCGATTCGTCTATACCGGATGCATCTAACCATTTATTTTAAAATGTTCGTCCACCAATGCCACAGTGTCGAACTTAATGACTTTTTGAACCAAAAATTAAACTAAATTTAAATAATGAGAACGCAACATCGGCCTTATATCAGGCGGTCCTCCAGCAATCGTTTGGTACTTTTGGCTCAAAAATCTGACTTATCGTACAGGTGTAAAATGGGTCAATAGAAATTTACATATAATATGTTCACATAAATTTTGTGGGAGTAAGTTCTCTTGTAAATCTTGTGAACTCGCTGGTTGTTTTTTAAGGTTTTAAGCAGCTATTTTACCATTTCAAATTTTGCCATTTTAGTGTACACTCCTCAGGGTCGTACTGAAAAAGAAAGATAAACAAAAGAACTCTTGGTTTTTTAAATTAATTTTTTGGTGGGTTTTGGTGCGATTTAACTAAAAAATACTACAAGTGGTATAACATTTGAACCATCAATAATTTGATAAAATTTTGTTTGGATATTCTTATTAGAAATGACCTCCTTTATCATCCTACTTTATTTGATAAGACACTTTTGGGACAACTTGTATATGGAGTAGAAATCTTCCGATTCCATGTCATAAACACCCTCGAAAACTCTCTCTGTAGAAAGTTCAATCATTAGAATACTTTTGCTGTAAAAATATATCTACTGCTGATTGTATTAGTAAGAATATATTCGATTGTGAATACTGTGTATTAAGTAGTTTTCCGTTAATACATTTATCAGTTGACCCTTTTAAATATGTATTGGCGTGCTAACAAAACAAGCAGGCTTTCCCAAAGAAAAAAATTTTACAGGTTGTATATGTCGTACACAACTTCCCTTGTTGGATTGTATATACAAAATATACTTGCTTGTATCGGTTACACCTAAAAACACAATAGAAAATAAACTAAACAATACTTCCACAAAAAAATCGAAATTATCAACTGCTTAGACGTACACAAATTACAATACGAAAGAAATTAGATTTGTATAGATTTCATATTCACCTAATTGAAGTACAAAGACCACAAATAGTCATATTATATGCACTTTTCACTTCAATAATTAAACAACATAAAATTGAAAAAATTGAGAAAGGGGAAATCACCCTTTGCTGCAACCCAATATTGTCAGGCAAATGCATCCCGATGCTTACATTTTATCCATAATTTATATCTTAATACTCATTTTAAGTCACTTCACTAGCACAACACTTATTATAAATTAACAAAATAAATTAATACAAATTAACTAAAGACAATTAATCAGTTTAATTACAATTAATTTTAATAAGTATTTAATTTGTCTTTCTGTAAATAAATTGATTTTTTCAGATTTTTTATAGACAAATATATTAATTGTTCATAATAATCCCAATATTTTCAATTTGATAAATCAGAAAAATAAAGAGGCCAATAACTCATATCATATCTACTGAAGCAAGTAGAAATATCATTTCGTCTTCCCCGTAATTTTAGCCCAAGGGACAAGAGTTATAATAATCAACTGATTGAAAAATCAATTGATTTACAGACAGACAAATTAATCGGGCATAATTTACGGGCATAATAACACTAAATGAGGTTTCTCCATGGGTTTTTGATATTTGATATAATGAATATAATTCGCTATGTCAGTACGTTCTGGCCACATACTTAATGTTAATAGCGAGAGTTGTATTTTTGTAGTTTGGTCATAGCTACATTATGAGTAGACCAACTTTTCAGTACGAAACCAAACTACCAACATAAAGAACTCATGGAGGGTTCTCATTTTTGAAGCACAATACATTAGTATAACTCTTGGCCCTTGGGCTAAAATTACGGAGAGGAAGGAATGATATTTCTATTTTCTTTAGAAGATATGTTATGAGGGATTGACCATTTTATTTTTTTGATTTACCAAATCGAAAATATTGGGATTGTCATGAACTTTTAATTTTTACTTTATTCATTTTTTGTTGAATGTTAATTAATTCATGTAATTTCTAATATGCTACATGTGATTATACCTTTTTAAATGTGTTTTTTATTAACACTAGAAGTATATTAGTATTTACGAACAGTACTGTTCGTAAATACTAATATACTTTAGTGTTAATAAAAAACACATTTAAAAAGGTCTAATCACCGGTAGCATATAAGAAATTACATGAATTAATTAACTATCGACAAAAAATTAATAAAGTAAAAATTAGCGTACACAGAAATAGAGCTGTGTGAATATTGTGAAGAAGAAAAATTGTAAGAGAGTTCATCTGTATTAGTATGATTCGCTAGTACTTAACGCACAGCACTTTCTTTATATATAGAATGTAAATTGTGGTACAATCAGTCCAGTCGCCACGGCCTGATGAGAAGATTCATTTTTTCATAATCATAAGCTCATCAGTTCGAAACTGGATTGAATTCTCTTACAATCTTCAGAACATATTAAAATCATAGAACTTTTAATATTAATATTTGTCTGTAAAAAGTCGAAAAAATCAATTGAATTAAATTAAATTTAAGAATTAAAATTTTTTGCACTACAAAGAAAGAGATAGACAGAGAAAGTTAAACCACAGAAAATGTTGGACGTTGCCATTTTATGTTGGTATGGGTGATTAGATGATTTATCTATGGCGCGATCCATTTGCGTGTTTTTTCTATATACAGTGAGACACAAAAGTCTACATACACCACTAAAACTTACAAAATTGAAACAAATTATAGGAATTAAAATTTTTTATTTTAATTGAATAAAGTATTTAATCAAAAAAAGTTATAATTCAATAAAAAAAAATGTAACTGTTATTACGGGTTTCAAAACAAAGCAAAAAATTCGATAAAGTCTCATCACAAAAGTCTATTACAGTTGCAGTTTTCTATTAGTTCTTAAATTATTACAAAGTACCGTTATCTTTTTTTGTAAATATATATAAGCACATATCGGCACATATCTAATGTTATACATTCAGTATTACATTAGCATTTGTCTCGTGCTTAAAATATTTTTCGGCTTTGGAATTAAAAAATGGTGCGTCAAACGAAAGCTCCAATTGAAATTCGAAATTTAATACTAATGCTAAGGGAGTTATTAAGTCTGCCGATCGGACTAAACTTAATTCACGAAACAGCCAAATTAAACATTAAGAAGGCGTACGACAAGAGTGCTCAGCGGTATAATCTGTGATTTCGTCCTATTGAATTTGAAGTCGGACAAAAAGTGTTTATTCGCACTCAGCCTCATAGTGACGCAGCTAAAAAGTTCTGTGCAAAATTCGCACCTAATTATTTTGCAGGAATAATAGCACGCAAGATTGGTAATGTGAATTATGAAGTAAAAGACAGTGTTGGAAAAATTGTGGGTGTATTTCACTGTAAAGATATCCGTAGTTAAGATCTAATCAATTTTTTTTATTTTATATTCGTTAAAATCGTTAAATTACATCATTTTTACAGCCGATATATATACTTTCAGCTACTACAAGTGTTCTTACGAACCAGCTATAGAACCTGTACTGTTACGGCTGGTTTTACCTAAGCCGAGCAAACCATTGATAAATTACGCGCATGCCCTACTAGATATTCTCCGATTTTAAACATTTTTTTTAAATGCTTTGATGTTGTTGTTGTGGTCCGTATGCGCTGATGAGGAAATACCAAAAATTTGTTGTTTTATATTTTTTTTATTACCAGAATCCACTTGTGATGAAAATTAAGTGGTGAGAGTACAGAAATAGAGCTGTTTGAATATTGTGAAGAAGAAAAATTGTAAGAGAGTTCATCTGTATTAGTATGATTCGCTAGTACTTAACGCACAGCACTTTCTTTATATATAGAATGTAAATTGTGGTACATTACATATATACGTACTTAGAAAAATAAATGAGTTTATCAAAATTAAAAATTGAATTGACGATTCAATACAAAATTAATTTTTTGAGAGGTCGCTACAAGGTAATAATCCTCTATTTTGTGATATCCAACAAGGGAAGTAATTTGAATTTACATAGTGGTTAGGAATTAAATACCGAAAACCGCCACTAGATATTTTATATGTATATTTGATAAATAATTTGTTAGCAAGTATGATTTTTCTTTGTGTATATTTGAGTTGTTGAATTTCATAGTTTCTTTCTATTTGGTGTTAGTTCAAACAGTTTTTCAAGGGCGCTACATGGCTAAGCATAACAATAGTCAGCCGTTTGGAGGAAAATACTTCCGTGATTAAGTGATCGGTACCATAACCAATATTAGTGGGACATACCGTGGAGCGGCTATTAATAGTGGAACGTATAGGATTACAAATCTAGAAAAGGCCTTGAAACGGTCGGCCTATGTGTCAAAAATAAACATCAATAAATAGCCTTAGCTATTAATATCCACAAAATACAGGGTGACTGACACGAAGTGTTACCAACTTCAGACTATTATTGATATCAAACCAGTGATGACAGAGCGCCCAAATTTTCACTAATGACAGTTTAATCCATTGTTTATAAGCGTACAGAATTAGCATTTTAGTGGGAAATATTCAGAAAAAAAGTTATCCGCAATGGAATTCAAGCGAAGCGTAATAGTGTGATTTCTCTATATTTGGCTGGAAAATCACAGCCGTAGATTGTGAACCAGTTAAAACATCAGCATGTGAATAAAATATTTGTGTATCGCACCATAAATCGTTATAACGATACTGGCAGCATTGCAAAATGCCATGGTGGTGGACCGAAACGCACTGCAACATCGCCGTATATCATTCGGAAAGTGAAGGCCAAATCCGCAGCTCGGAATCCGCGCCGTAGCGGCAGAAAAATGTCTCGTAAGGTAAACATTTCGCTCGAACAGATGCAGCACATATTGAAAGATCATCCTGGACTAAAGGCCTTGAAATTACATAAAACGCATGGTCTCACCGATGCTCAAAAAAACTTAGAGTGGAAAGAGCAAAGGAGTTGTTATGCTTGCACGAAAGTGGCGATTTGCCGAATTTGATTTTCTCCGATGAGTCACTGTTCGTTACTGAGCATTATGTGAACAAGCAAAACGACCGAATGGCCGTTCTACTGAAAATTTGGACCAACGGATTGCCACTCGAAACCATGCGCCGCCGATTGTGATGGTTTGGGCCGCCGTAACGGCCGAAAGCCGTTCACCGCTCGTTTTTTTGAACCGTGGTATCAAGATAAATGCTTAAATTTATTGGGATCATGTGTTGGAGGGAGCGTTGAAGCCTTGGCCACAAAAACATTTCGGCCGCAAAGCCTAGACATTTCAACAGGACTCGGCGCCGAGTCATAAAGCGCGCGTCAATCAAGATTGGCTGAGAAACAACGTTCCGCGGTTCATTTCCACTGCCCAATGGCCACGAAATCCACCGGATGCAAATCCGCTAGATTTCTCGGTTTGGAGTATTTTGAAGAGCAAGGTTGGGACATAAAAATACCAAAGTGTCGATCATCTCAAGCAAGCGCTTCGCCGGGAGAGTTAATTTTTCTATTTGTTAAAAGTTATACATCAAGTTTTAAATTAGATTTGTTTTGTGGTACTGTGTTGAGTGGGTTAAGTGGAAAATTAACATTTTGTTTTCAGAATACAGTTTCAGTCATAAAGAGGACCAACAAGTACTTATTGGGCGCTTTGTGGGTGAGTTTTTTTTAAGATTCATTTTTTTTATTTTGAGAATAATTTTTGCTATGTGCTCATCAAACACTAAGCCACAAAAAATTACCGTTGTTTTTTTCCTTAAATAATTTCTTAATAAATATATAATGTAAACAAAATTAAATAACGGTATTGTGGTGGTGTGGTGTTCGTGGATATAGTGGACATTTGTATAAATAAATAAATTGAACACACGATTGTTTTGTTTTGCTTCATATAAGATATGCTGGCAAAGAATCCCCCTCAAATTTCCGCTGGGATCTACCCGCATACGCAAGTCGTGTAAGCCAAGCATAGAGGCGGGTAACAGAGAAGAATAACAGTTATAATGAAATATCAAAAATTGTTGGTAGAAGTCGGGAAACCAAACCATACAAACAATAATACGAAATTTTAATAACAGAGAAAGTGTTTAAAATAAACAAAGATGTGGGCGTCCTAAAAAATTTAACGCACGGGATGTTCGAAACATAATTTAAAAGTGGTATCCAATCCGAGGATTAATGCTCCAAATATAGCGGTTGAGAATTGGAACACTACTGGATACGAAAGTAAATACAACTTATTCGGATCCGATGGAAAAGGAAAAATTTGGCGAAAAGCTAACCAAGAGATGGCTCCAAAAAATGTGCTTCCCAATGTCGGGTTGGCAGACAATACGACGGTTGGCAGCGTAAAGGTTTAATGATCTATGGCTGCATCTGGTGTCGGACAATTGGTATTCATAGAAGGTAATATGGACCACCGACAGTATTTCAACATATTGTGTAGCAATTTACAACCGTCCGTCGAATGCTTAGGATTATGCAACCAATGGATCTTATATCAAAATAATGATCCAAAGCATACGACGATGGCAATAAGGCAATGGCTTGTGTACAATGTACCGAAATAACTTCATCCGCCTCCCCAGTCACCGGATCTAAATGTAATAGAGCATATCTGTCAGAAAACATGGGATTACCGATAAGGATTCATTGAAAAGTGCCCTTTCGAATGCATGTGGTGAAATTTCAGGCGAAATTAGGCGACTAAACGCTGTTATTAAGTCTAATGGTGTCCCAACTAAATATTAATGTTAGTTCTTAAGTGTGTCTGTACAAGATTATTTTGATTTTATTCGCTATATGTAGACTTTTATGATATAAATTTTATTAATTTTCAGAATTTTTTGAGAATTGTTCCATTAGTTTTGTTTTTTTTATCCAGTTATAATTTTATTTGGTTTAAATATATTATTTAACTAATATTACACTTTTTAATTCGTTTTAATTAGCACGATTTTGCAAATTTTAATGGTGTATGTAGATTTTTGTATCTCACTGTATGTCTAAGACGGCCACTCTATTATTCGCATTATCTTCAATACCAATCAATTTGTGTTTTTAGACGAATCCTAAAATGAAAGAAAATTCACAAAGAATCATCGGAACACAATTAGATACGATTTTGTACTTATCTGAAACTATGACTGATCGGTATAACATTATTTAAAACTTGGTAAAATTCAATATTTGCCTTTAAATATTTACGATAGAGTCGTTCGTGATTACTGATTACGATCAGTTGATAAATTTGTTTTTGGTCAATCTAAATTTCATTATTACAATTTGACAATTAATTATTAATTTTATTTGTTGTGATCAGGTACCAACCTTCAAGATCAAAAATGTAAAATTTTAGTATAAGTACCAACATAATTATAGCAATTAATAATTATTGAAATGATAGATGGCGGGCGAGGTGTTTTGTAGAACGATTTTGTATAACATTTTTTTTTTGTATATAAAGGCGTTCCGTAATATTCCAAAAACACTCTAAAATAGAACATTGTAAGAGAAAGTACAGCGAATAATAAAAACAGCGAGCAAAACATTTGGTAAAAGACACCACTTCAAATAAATTATTCTAAGTAAATACAGTGAATAAAACAATTGCGAATAAATTTATAAAATTTATTATATTGAAGATAGGGTATTTTATTTTAACAAAAACGGTGATTAATAGAAGCCCTCTTCGACAAGTTTTTCACTGTATTTTGAATGTGTGTTTGTTGTTAATATTTTTTATTGTTAAGGTACCCATTGGATGTCCATGAGTTTTTGAATAGAATTCGTTGTTGTGATTAGAGTGATAATTATTAACAAACCTCAATAATCCCACAACCAATACTCAATAATAAACGTCTAGAGCGGATGGATCACCAACTAATGGAAGGTGGAAAGACATATTCCGAAAATTTGAGGTATATCAACATTAACGGACTTTCAAGGTCTTGGGAAAGGGAAGTAAAAAGTTCATTGTTTATCCGAGATCCACTGACCAAAATAATTTTTATTATTAAAATAATGGATAGTTTACGAAATACATTGTTGGAATATGTAACGGTGCCGGTGAATTACAAGGAGAACACCAAGTCCTTGAAATCTTCCGTAGTCCCCTCTCTGTAGTTCGCAGCAAATGTGTTAAAGTGTAGACTTTTGGAATTCATTCAATATAGCTCCACAACCCGTTTCGGAAATAACTATAAGTTACTTCTGGGTCAGCAGAGGACGAGTAAGGCTGTTTATTTATTTGGATCATCCGCTAATTATCTTTGCGGATTTCCAAGAACATTTGAAAATCTTGAGGTTGGTATAGCCTGCTTATTTTAGAAAGCTGGCTTAAACATCAATATATAAAATAAGGTTTAAAGAGGGGTCCTTCATAAGATAAAGTGATTAAAAACTTCCCGATTTCGATTCAAACCATCACGACTTACATTAAATGTTATTGTCGATTATCTCAAACCATGTCAACCGGCATCCCAGTAATTAAAGGAATTATTGTCTAACGTCTCAGTACTTAATAATCTAGGTTTTTCCAGTTAATTCTATATAAGGTGTGAGACAAACACTCAGAGGTTAGCAGTGTACTCTTCCAGAAGGATGAATAAGATAGTTGAATTCGGCTCAGCGAAACTATTCAGTGTCCGAGTTGAAATGCAAAGTGGCGATGGTAAGTGTCAAAAATTGTTTTCCAGGGTGTACTGCAAGGCTTTAGAGCAAGTGGTCTTATTTAAAAGTGACAAGTATACTTGAATTCCAGTGATTATTCTAGTACGCAGATTCTCGTTAACAAGCTGTTTATTTGCATCGATCGAAGACTTATGCACCACTTACCAAGATACCAACCTGGAAAAAATGCGTTCCCGCCGAGCTAACCGATGTTTTAATTAAAAAGAATATACACTTCTAAATAAATTGGACGCTGGTAAAAAGAAGAATCTCGAAAGGCTGCAACACATTCATTACTGATTCAAGACGGCAAATCAATTTTATGATTTTATTGTGTAATGCGAGGTTTGCAAAGTGATACTGATCTTCTTGACCGAGTTAGGGTTGGCAAACAATTACCATAATCATATTTCGTAGAGATTTAGTACTTTATAGGATTATTTACGCTTAAGACAAATAAATTAAACTTGTCCACTTTATTTTTGAAATTTGTTGAACCAGTGGAATAATTACCGTTCGGGCACTGCTGCAAAAATTTTCTTGGATACCTTAAAATACTTCTGATACCTATGAACAAGTAAAGCTTTCAGTTTAAAGCATTCAACATATTTCTTTTTATTGTCGCGCCCAGCATTAATTAAAAGTATCTGATTTCGAGAGTGGACAAAACAGCACGTGATTCAGTTCAATGGCCTAAAGCAAAACAAAACATCTCGCAACTTAGTGCTACGCTGATTTCTAAATATATCAATGAAGAATTAAAAATTTCGAATATAATTTGAAAAATATCAAAATGTTGAATTTTCAAAGTACATAGCTATATCTTGAATATTCTTAAAAGTTTTCAAATATTGAATTATCCGTATGAATTTAAAACCAAAGGAAATTCCATACGGACATTCTTGAATAATTTCGAATAACCATAACGAAATCCGAGAAATAGCGAAATTTTGGCATAATCATTTAGTAGATCACGATTCAGATTTATATGTGGAACTCTGCAAGCTCTCACAACTCGAACGTAAACGCAGAATATTGTGATACAAAATTCAATTAAATTTTAAAATCTTTAACATTCTCAAATAATCCAAGAAATGTCGAAAAACTTAAGAAATCTAGAATATACTGCGGAACAATCTTGATTACTTCAAAAAAGTTCAAATAATCTCTATATTATGAATATGGATTGTTCTCGAATAATTTCAATAATACCAAAAAATCTGAATGTTAATGAATAATTTGTTAAAACCTTCAAAAATTTAGAAAACCCACGTAAATTTCAAAAAAACTCCGATAATTCGTGTAAATTTATTATTTGTCAAATAACTAAATGTTACTAATACTACCTACTAAGCAAAATACTACTAAGCAAGTTAAGGCTGAGCTCAACAAAAGATACGCAATAAGAATTGAACCCTCAAATAGGACCGGGTAATTTGTTAAATTTTCGCATATGATCTAACATTTTTGAGTAATATCGAACTATTAAATACACCCGACAATCTAAAACATAATCGAATAATCTCGAAAATCTCGAATAACCAGACTGCTTCGTAATACCAAATCACCAATTACGGCTCAAGTATCACGCATCTAATTTCTATACTAACTTCCATACTAAATCGGGAAGCAACGGGAATTTCCAAAATCGGAGAACGCTGCCAAAAACAAACTAAAAAAAATTCCATCACTATAACTGCAAACTTTATTTGGCACTTGCAAGTTCCTTATTTTTAAAATAGTTTTTCAAAATAAACCGATTTTACCGGGTTTAATTTTATTTACCGTTAACCGGTAATCAAAAGATCTGGTAAATGAGAAACTCTAAATTGAACGAACGCTAATTGATTATAGAGGCTGACTGGTTTGGCTCAAGATTCATTCACATTTTAAAGACAAAGGCAAGAAAGCAAGAAATTGTTTTCTTCGACATTTTTCTAAAAAGAAAGTTTCGACCATTCTACTTAATTTTTGTGAACAACAAAATGATCCTTTTCATCCTGCTGCTCATCAGCACAATATATTAGTGTTACCTTCCTTATATAAAAAGTTAAATTTGAAGTGCGAAAGGAGTAAACTAGGATTGCAAAATGCATATTACAAATAAAACAACCCAGCTTAGCCTATGATGACGAAATTTTGATTTCAAACGAGTTTTGCAAATTTTTTTTCTAAATCTAAATATTTAAAGGTATTTTTAATTTCATGGAGTGAGATTTCGAGTAATTACTCGGAACTTTTTCACTATCAGTAACGAATAAGAAATTGTTAGGCCTGTCTTAAAAAAATATTTAAGAGCAGCAATAACGATTTCTTCTTTACGTTTGACAAATTTGAAAAAGTGGTTTACTTTAAGTGGGATTGTAATGGGATTGTAATCTGAGTATCACGATAAATTTATCCAACCCATCCAGTAAGTGTTTTGTTGGTACCTAGTGATCTAGCGTTGCCGGCCGGCGATATACCTAAATTAATGTTCCACAGCAAGCCGAGCAGGTTTTTGTTATATTCTGGTGATCATTTTTTGATATGAAAAATTTGGTTAACGCCGGAAGGATAACATATTCAATTATAATGTTCAGCCTTCTCTCAACAATTTTGAAACACATCATCTTTTGACAAATTACTAATACCATTATTAATTTAGAGCATATTAGTAACCCAGCTGTATATAGTATACATATACTAAGAGCTTTGTATATATAAAATAATGTAATATAACTGAAATACAATTTGTGCTTCGTCACATATTGTAAATATTAAATACATTACAAAAATAGCAGACAACATGGATTTCTATTTTTAATTTTAAAATCATCATCATCATCATGTTGACACTATACTATCTGTTTGTTTGATTAATTACATAAGCATATATAACTCAAAATAATAAATAATAAAATATCCTATTCATTATTTTTTGCCTGTCATAGTTTATTTTTTTATTATACATATTGTGTGTCTGTCAAAAAAGGAAATAATTAGAAAATGAGAATTACATGAAAATGTATGTTTGTGATGTTTGCATACATCGATGCACTCCAAAATTGTTTTGTACTACACATGTATACCTAAACCATTTCTGCATTCTTTATGTACGCTGGAATTACCAATCACAATTTACACAAAAAGGTTATTAATTAATGAGATACGTTCAGGTCCCGTACAACAGTGTGATAATAACTGATGATATATTTCACACCAAATTGTGTTTGCCATCCATCAATTTTATTACCTGTGATATATATCTGTACACACATGTACACAAACTAATTTAAGACCGCACAAATTCGTATTTCACATATTATTTTATGGGTTGTTGCTATTCCTCTATATACATACATATCTAGGTGTATATTTATAATGCCGCCCATTAATTTTGTTTTATGAGACAGTAAAATTTGATGAAAAACTTTTATCAAAATTATAGATAAAAGCTAACGCCGCAACAAAAAAGAACAAGAAAAAGCGCTAGGGTGTGTTTCACCACAAAATGAAAATTTGTCATCTAAACACAGCTTTTTTGCGGTTGAAATAATCAATCCTGTTGTTGTAATCAATTTATTAAACGCCTTCTGTGCAATTTTCTTTCTTATTTGTATAAAGGTGACAAAAATGTTTTTTTTTTTTGTTTCTTAAGGAAGATATATATTCAAAGACACACCAGTATTTTGTCATCATTATTTGTAAATTTAGCCTTGTAACTTATAAATTGAAATTATGAAAAACGATTCATCTATTTATGTATGTATGTATACGTGGAATACATATTTATTTATTGTATATGGAAATTATTTTCTAAGGGGGTGTCATTATTGCTTTATAATAGAAATATAAACCGCACACACAAAAAACATATTATTTATGAGGAAATAAAAATGTGAGTTTTGACTGTTCGAAAAAAAAAATAATAATAATAATAATTTGAATAATAAACTCGAGAAAATCATAAATTATCATAAAATGACATTTTTATGTATAATAATCATAATATGCTGTTTTTTATTATTATTCGTATTTTATAGTTGTGTGTTTTGGTTCGAAATTTTCGATTTTTTTTTTTTTTTAATAAATGATATGAAATATAAAGAAAAACCAACTTTAATGGAAAATTTAATCCGCAAACATGGCCAAACTGAAGAATTTAGTGTTGGGCTTCGATTGGAGACCTCAAATCAATCACTAAGATCAATTTTATTGGTTGGTAATAACCCTTCCCCTTATACCAAGTAAAATGCTTCTCTAGGTTACCAGGTTGGAAGCAGTGTCGAGGAACTAACAGCACAACAACCGAAACAGCACAACAACCGAGCGAAACCTATTGTAGATGAACAAATTTAATCTTTTATGCTACGGACGCAATCGAACAAAGTTTTTATTCTAAAATGTTAGCAAAGATTTTCGATTTTCATAGAAATTCCTCGGTGTTGGGTGCCTCTCAATAGGGTAGCGGTTGACCGTCTTTTTTTTTTTTTTTTTATAAACATATTTAATATAGCACTAGCTCCAAAAAAGGAGCCTTGATTTCAAATTTTCAATTTTTATTTTTTACATATTTGATTATTATTTTTTTTCCTTTCAATCAACTTTCATACAGCGATCCACTTTCATACCGTTATACCACTCAGCTTGATAAATTCATACATTATCTTGTACTCATTTTTCCCCATTCGTAATAATTCATTCTAGTTTCTGGCATTCATAAGAACATCGAACATTCCTCTATTTTGGCTAAATTTGGAACATTTTATTATTAAATGTTCGATGTCCTCCACAACCAAACAGCTTTCACATAAACCATCCTCACTCAAATGACGCTTCTTTAAGCATTCTTTCCAATTACCAGGATTCAATCTTACCCGTTCCATCGTTCGTATCATTGTAGTGTCTCCTTTGATTTACTTAAAAAATGATATTCTCGAAGGAGCACTACACCATTCAAAGTACTTCTCTCCTTTTACCCTACCCTTTTCCATAAATTCATTCTCCCATTTTCTCCACAGATTCTTTTGAAACATCCGAAGTACATCTCTTGCATCCATGCATTCATAATCTGTTATCTCCCCAAGCATACAACACCTTTTTGCAAGCATATAGGCTTTTTCATTACCATCAATCTGTAGGTGTGAAGGTATTCATTGTAGAATCACCTCACTGCCACAAGATTGAAAGTACTCATACATTATTTCTACTAACACACTGCCCTGAGTACCATATCCCTGTTTTATCAATTCTAAACCACTCATGGAATCGGAGAATAGAACTACTCTCCTCCTCCCTTCATTAATTAATAATAATTCCAATCAATTCTGCATTCATTATACAGATGCTACTATACAATCTTAACATTTTCTCTTTTTTCATTGCCGGAATGTAAATTCCTACACCCACTCGATCCTCATTAACACTAGCATCTGTATATACTTCCCCATGTGCAAAATAATTCAGTTGCGTTATTCGAAATTCTCTCTTAACCGATAACTCATTCATCATCACTTTTGTTATGCCTCCAAAATACAAGCACACAGCAAGATTTTCGGGAGGAACTTTTGGATTCACTTGTGTAATTTTGGAAAATATATTCATATTTTTCTCCCTTATTTTCGACCGTTGCGTTTTTTGATAATCCGTTCCTCCTTCCAATCTTACTTTTATCTCATTCACTAACACATTATCTTTGGTCAACATTCGCACAGTCTCTCGCACAGTGATCCATTTCCTCTTATAATTAAGAGGTGAATCACCCATTTCTGACCATAGAGTATGTTTTGGGGTAGAATTAATCGCCCCTAATAATCCTCTAGCACATGCATTCTCAACTTTCATTAATTTTTCAAACCCGACCTTAGATCCATCACCATACACACTCAACCCATAAGCAATTTTGGAAGGCACTGCCGCCTTTCGCAGCCTAGGGTGAGCCCCCCCATTTTGGTTTACTCACCCTTTTGATCACATTTAATCTGCTCTTACAATTATCGGCTAATTTTTCCATGTGCACTATAAAACTCAATCGATTGTCGATCCAGATTTCCAAATACCTAGTCAATCTTGAATACTCAATTATCTCATCATAGATTCGCACATCAATTCTTTGATTCGTTCTAAATGCCATACTATTACTTTTTCTTGAATTCACCTGCAGATTTAAATCATTCAAATATTGTGTTACCTGAAGCACACACTCCTGAGCTCGATTTAGGGCCTCGCCTATAGTTTTGCCCTCAGGAACTCATTCCATTCAATCGTTACTATCACCTACATTATTCTGAACATTCGTCATCATTTGTAAGAATTGATTTCCTTTTTCAGGATCATCCATTACAACGTTTCTTTCATTCCTCATTTTACCTCTCACTCTAATAAATTTATTCCATACATCTTTAGTTGTGGTCTTGTGTGTCATTTCAGACACATAGTTCCGCCAACTTCTCCTTTTTGCTCTACGGATAGCCTTTTTTAATTTTCCATTTACCCATTTATAATTTGCTTTACAATCACGACAAATACACCTGTTAAATTCACGCAAAGCCATCCGTTTCCTTTCATACCAATACTGAATCTCCATGTTCCACCAACCGTTTACTTAAATTTCATTCGTTTTTATTTCAAAACTGCACATTTCATTAACTCTTTCTATTTCACACTCAAGCTGGTTTGCATCATTTATTTCATTTGTTTTGAGAATCTCATTCATACGTTCAACCCATTTCTTAATATTCAGCAAAACCTTTTTCTCAATATCCACATTTACACCACCTAAACATGAAATGATCATAAAATGATCACTACCCAAATTCTCAGCTGTTACATTCCAAGTGACTTGGGCCGCCAGTCCGCTAGACACTAAAGTGATGTTTATCGTACTGGCTGTGGCCCCAACAAACGCCATCCTTGTTGGCCTACCATCGTTCAGAATCACGAGATCGAAATCCAGAACGAGGTCCGCCAACAAGTTTTCCCAAGCATCATTCCTTTCACACCCTCAAACACGTGAATGTGCATTCATATCACCCCCCAGAATCATGTCACTTTTCCCGCGCACCCACTCAAATAATTTTTTAAAATCCTTAAGGCCTTTATCCCTATCACTCACAGTTTTAATTGAAGCTGCAGCATATACACTTACAATTAACAACATACATTAGTCAACATTATATTGGCTTTTGCCAATATCGCTACTCCGCCGAAGCCATCGGCCCAGAGTCTGGATAGAAAATTGTACCCATTCACTCGAAACGTCTTGTTTTCACGCTCCCATGTCTCACTTAAAATTACTACATTCATACAGTCATTGGCCAGATAACTCCGCAGCATATCGCTTTTGGCATACATGCTTTGGATATTTATCTGACCAATTCTCAAGCATTCATTCCATCCTTTCTCCATCATCCATCGCGATACTTAGCTCGTTCGGATTCAAATATGAATATTTGCTCCTGCTGGTATATTGTGTTGTTCTGCTTTCCTCTGTTGTTGTTTTAATGTTATTAACAGCAGTCGCTGAACTGCCTGGCAACTTTTCATTTCTTGTTGTTGTTCCTTCATTCTTATTTTTTTCAGTTGTTTGTTTAATTGAATTGTTGTTGTTCTGTGTTTTACTATTATTATTGTTTGTAATGTTACTGATTTTGCTATTATTATTACTGTTCTCATTATTTCTGTTATTATTATTATTATTATTGTTTATATTATTATTGTTATTATTTCTTTTATCGATATTAATATTATTGTTATCTGTTATATTTGTAAACGGAAAATGTCCTAATAATTTATCATCTCAATGATCATCACCATTATCAACGGACTCATTCTGCATACACATACACATTTACATCAAGTTATTGTTACGGCCAATAAAACAATTTTTTTGTGTAAAGCAAAATTTTATTCGATCCTTAAAAGAAAAAAAAAATGATAGTATCCGACACCCTTTAGAAAATAGTATCATAAATTGAATTTGAAGTTGTTTTTTTATCATTTGATTATATATGTAACTATGTAGGTCATTGAACTTTTATTTATTTTTTATATAGTGTTTCGGTTTATTTATTTTGTATTGATGACGATGAGTGGTGACTTATTTTAGTAGTAATGAAATAAATGCATTTTGCATATTTTCTATGTGTAACGTTTAAACGATATCGTATACAACTTAACTATATATGTATCTGGTCATTTATTATGGTAAAATAGTGGTATGTATAAATACGGTATATACACAAATTATTGTAGGTAATTTTTATATATACATAAGTAAATACGCTTATATGTAGACAATAAAGTACATAAAGTAAATCTTTACATAATATACATATAATCGTTCTGGAATATGCTATAGAATTTATAGAATTATTATTCAGGCTACCGCAATTGAACCTTGTTCAGTGTACTTACTATTAAAATTTATTTTTTTTTGTTTTTAAATTTTTTTAAATACAAAATTCTGGTAGATACGAGTAATTGTGTGAATAGTGTTTTCTTCAACCTTGTGCCGATCCGATAAGCTTAATCTAAATCTGAATATAAAATTCAACTGTTTTGTGGTTATAAGCTATCCTATACCGATTTGATGAATTTATTCGCTTAAGATCATAGAAACAAAATAATCATCTGAAGAATAAATAGGAGATTCTATTTCTACGAAGTATAGGGCCGCTGCATTAGCGGTGTTAGCGGGGTCCCATCGACTGAACTAACGACGGATAATCAATACCGTACCCTATACCTGCAACAGTTAACAACAACACGGAAATTCCTCATAAACTATTTCGACGAGTGGATATCAGTTATTGTGAAAAAAAAAAAAAATAAATAAAAATTAAAAAAAAAATGTTGCGTTTATATCACAGATAGTAGTATCAACATTTCAGATTAGTGAATAGAATTCACTAATTTAGATAGAATCAGTAAAACTGTCCTGTGAATTTAGATAGTGAATTGTGTATTTAAAAAAAAAAAAGGAAAACAAACAAAGAAAGAAATTTAGAAATAATTACCTACATGTATAATATACATATGCTAGTTAGGTAGACGTAAATTTTAAGTGTCGCGAAGTTAGTTTTAGTGCTAAGTAGTGCAAGATATGCAAGGAGCATATATTTAATTTAAAGTTATTTTTTTTCAGTTTCCATATAGATAGCAGAGAGTACTCTTGGCGAATATATGGTAAGTTTCATTATAAATATATTTGGTCTTGTGCCTATGCATAAATGTGCTCCCATCATAATCATGTACCTTATTTTTATTAAATTTTTGTTGATTTCCTATTTTTTGGTTAGTCTCAATAAGCAATTAAGCATATTTATATATATACACGTACGTACATAATTTTTTTGATTTAACTATAAGTCGTTACTTTATTTAAATATAAAATTATTGAATTGTACTTAATAAATTTTCGTAAAATGGAAGCGTAATTTTTTTTTATTTGATGAAGATGTTGATCTGAGGAAGGCAGATGAGTGTGAGCCTGTTGTGCATTTTTTTTTCAGTTATTTCAACATGTAAAGTTATTGTACGATCCATTAATTCGTTTGGCGGCACAGAACCCCCCAAGTATCGGCTTCAGCATACCCAATGAACAAAAAACGTGTTGGTCGCCAAAAGATCGGTTACATTATATAAAAGCGATGTCATTTGTTTACATTCTCTCTTCAAGTTGAACGTGTACTGACATTTATACAAACCACTTATTGTTCTATAATAATTATAATAAAGTTTATAAAGTTGTTTAACTGCTGTTTGTTCTTTAATAAAACTATTACCTAAGTTATGTGCTACGTGAATATAAAAGTGGCGACGAGAGAAAAAAAAATAAAAATAAATAAAATATATTTGGTGATTGTGCTATTCTTTGGACAGTGAAATTATTAGTAAATTCAAAATGGCTAGTGAAGAAATATCTTCGTTTCTGAAAAATCTATTAGAAGGACAAAATAAATGGATGAGCAATATGATGAAAAACTCAAGAAGATTTTTTAGTGAAATTCGTGATAACGGTAATAATTAAAAACCGGTGAGTGTGTCTGTACCGTCATTTCGATCGTACGATAAATCAAAAGAGCCTTTTGAAGACTATATAAATCAGTTAGAAGAACATTTTATTGCAAATGAAAGATGAGTGTAAACGTGAAAAAGATGAGTGTAAACAATCATTTTCAGATTCAATGATTAGAGATATGTTAGTACTATATACACCACATGATGCAGTTCGAATTGCATCATTAAAAGAGACAAACCCTAGTCTGGATGATGTAATTAAAATTGCTCAAGCTTTTGAATCAATACAAAATACGATTCAAATTATTAAAAATGATAATAATTCGAATACTGTTAATGTTAATGAAATGAAAAGTCATTATAATCAAAGAGGAAGAAACCGTTCAGTCAATAATAATAGTCGAAATAGGTATAACGAGTCAGGTGATCATGATAGCAATAGAAATAAATGTTGCCCGGGTTGTTTTTCGTTACATGAGAAAAAATTCTGTAAATTTGTAAGTGCCGTTTGTCACATTTGTAATGGCGTTGGTCATATTTCTCCCGTTTGTCCAAACCGTAGAGGAAGGTCAAATAAATTTTATCGTCGTAGTCCAAGTCCGTCAAGAGAAAATATTCAAACTCTAGAAGTTTATCACAACTCGCAAAGTGAAAATTTTGATGAAATCATAGACGAATTTGAATCGGTCTTACAAATTAATGATGCTCTTCAACGTAGAGGAAAGAAAATATATATATCAATTGAAATTATTGGTAAATCAATGGAATTTTTGGTGGATACAGGAGCTTCACATTCCATGATTGGTCTTCAAGGTTATAAACAGTTATTAGAACCACTCTGTAACAAAACAAAATTATGTTTGAATGGGTACGGAAATTTGAAACTTCCTTTAAAAGGTATTTTAAATGTTTCTGTTAAACTTGGAGATGTAAAAAAATGTATGATATTACTGGTTACAAATTGTCCTGAGGGAGCTAATATTTTTGGAATGAATTGGTTTGATCAATTCCAATTTCAAATTAAGCAATTCGATAAAAATATTTTCCAAGAATGCAATCAAATTGATCGACAAATTGAAAATTATGATGTACCAATGAATAAAGTTAAGACTTTGTGTGATAAATATAAACAAGTTTTTGATTCAGACTTGGGTCACTGTACTAATTTTAAGGCCAACTTGGTGTTAAAAGAAAATTTTGTTCCGAAGTTTTTCAAAGCTAGGCCATTGCCTATATCACAAAAGGATCCGGTAAGGAAAGAGATCGACAGACTAGTGAAGAATGGTGTTTTGAAAGCAATTCAATATAGTGAATGGGCAACACCAATTGTTGTAGTGGAAAAGCTGGATAAATCAGTGAGACTGTGCGGAGATTTTAAAGTGAGCGTCAATTCTCAACTAGAAATTGAACAATACCCGACTCCCAGGATCGAAGATTTGTTCCAACGGCTGCAAAGGAATAAATTTTATTCTAAATTGGATTTATCTGAAGCTCACTTGCAAATTGAGCTGGATGAATCTTCTAAGACATTTATGGTGATTAACACACACCATTCGGGCTTTACGAATTTCAAAGATTACCTTATGGTGTGGCCAGTGCTCCTGCTATATTTCAAACCCATAGCATTCGCCTCAAAAACATTGGACATTCATCAGAAGAAATATAGTCAAATAGAAAAAGAAGCTTTATCAATTATTTTTGGATGTACCAAGTTTAACCAGTATTTATATGGCAGAAAGTTTTTACTGTGGACCGATCACAAGCCGCTAGTTGCACTTTTTCATCCAAACAAACAATTGCCAACGATGACAGCGCATCGACTTCAACGATGGGCAATTAAATTAATGGCATACAATTATGAAATTAAGTACAAGCCGACGGATAAACATCAGAATGCAGATGCTCTTTCACGGTTGCCATCTGGTCCAGATTTGAAATTTGACGAACAAGAGGAAACTTGTATGGAGTCTCATACAATATTTCAAGAAGAGTTGAATAATTTTCCCGTGGATAGCAGTCTAATTGCAGATTACACATTGTCTGATCCAGTTCTCAGTAAAGTTTTACAATATGTTACTGATGGATGGCCAAATATACATCACACTTCTGAGATTAAACCATTTGAAGTAAGAAAAAATGCAATTTCTGTTTTTAATGGAGTTTTATTATTACAGACTGATTCAGTTAGAGTTATTATCCCAATGCAACTTAAATCCCGTGTTCTAAAAAAACTGCATGAGGGGCACTGGGGTATGGTCAAAACAAAACAAATAGCTCGTAGACATTGTTGGTGGCATAAAATTGACCAAGATATTGAAAGGATAATAAGAACTTGCCAGCCCTGTCAGGAGATATCACCTGAAGTAAGAAAGGAATTCAGTAGCTGGCCAAATGCTTCTGGACCGTGGCAAAGAATTCATGTAGATTTTGCTGGGCCGTTTATGAATTCAATGTGGTTTTTATGCACCGATGCCTATTCTAAATATCCCTATGTTATGAAAATGAGTGATATTACTGCTGCATCTACTATTCGGTCATTGCAAGCTATATTTACTATTGAGGGTCTGCCTGTTACATCGTGAGTGACAATGGTACTAGTTTCACCTCGAGTGAGTTCCAAATACTCTGCAGAGGAAATGGGATTCAACATCTCACTATTGCACCGTTTCATCCAGCTTCTAATGGGGAAGTTGAAAGATGTGTTCGGACGTTCAAAACATCTTTAAAGAAGCTAAAGCTGGATGGAGATTCAACGGATCATGCTCTGTTAAAATATTTAAGTTCTTATCGATTTTCTCCTGGTATTGCTGGAAAATCGCCCGTTGAGCTGTAACATGGTCGTCAGCCAAAAACAATTTTATCTTTGATGTTTCCAAGACCAGATAATGGAACACATCTAGTCGAAGAAGGCAAACACCAATTTTCGGAAGGAGATGCCGTATATATTCGAAACTATTCCTGAGGGGACAAATGGTTGGAGGGTGAAATATTGAAAACCTTAGGAAAGATGATGTACTTGGTGAGGACAACTGGTGGCAACTTTAGACGACATCGGAATCAAATTAGAGCTAGGAGTTTACTATGTCCATATCAGCAAGCTGAAGCGTTGTCATCCCCTACTCAGGCAAGTATGAAGAATCAAAATTTTAATAATGTTTGTCGTTCCAGTATTTTGAAAACACCTATAAATGGCGCATCCAAATCAGGACAGCGATTTTGGTCGCAATTTGAGGATTGAGTGAGTATTACCGGAAGGCAAAAGTATTGGTAAATTGTATTGGTGTCCAAAGAATAGAGAAAAACAGAGAATAAACATTTGAAATATAAAAAAAAAATTCAGTGTCATCTCATGCGTACGAAAGGTTGTACATATTTTTATTTCCAGTAATTTTTTGCAAAATTTAAAACTAATAAAATTGTTACTTGAATAATGATTTAAAGATAAATAAATATTAATTAAAAAAGGCAAATAAATCAGAAAAATATTTATAAACTATAATTTTATTAATAATTTTAAGTTAGAAAAATTACACGACGTGCATACTCCCTTTCCTGCGCTTGGATCAACACTAAAAGTTAAAATCACTGATTTACTTCTTACATTTTTCACATTATCTCTCTTATCCGATGTTAAACAAAAAAACCTTATGCCATGTTATATTAAACAAAAAACTAAAAAATACGCACATTTGACAGTGTCTAATTGGGCGTTTTTTTAAGTTTTTTGTTTAACATGATGCAAATAAGAGAGATAAAATGACACGAAAAAGAGGGATATAAAATATAATGTGGAAAAAATAAGAAGTAAATTATGTAGTTATTTTGGCTTAGTGTTAATTCAAGCACAGGAAAGGGTGGATGTACGTCGTGTGATTTTTCATCATTTTAAATTATTAATAAAATTATAGTTTATCAATATTTATCTGACTTATTTTCCATTTTTAGTTAATATTTATTTATCTTTAAATCATTATTTAATTAACAATTCTATTAGTTTTAAATTTTGCAGAAAATTACTGGAAATAAAGATATGTACAACATTCCTTTCGTGCGCATGAGATAACACTGAATTGTTTTTTTTTGATTTTTCAAATGTTTATTCTCACATACTCGTAACTCAAAAAAAAAAAAAAAGTTAAAAATATTATGAATGTGGTCGACGAAGAATGTAAAAATTAAAAACCATTTATTTATGCTGCTTTTTGTTTTTTATATTGAAGATCACCACGAGCAATTGATTGCGTACATTGTTTTGGATTTTTGGTAACGAAGTAAAATGAATGTCTCGTTTACAACAACAATAGATAGAAAAACATGAATTCCTCATGTTAAAAGGTAGGGAAAAATAACTCAAGGCGAGCGGAAGCAACAAAAAAGTTGAACCGATTTCACCCGCTTAGCTTATTTTTGATACTTACCATCATGAGAAAACACACTAATACAATAAAAATATTTGACGGCACACAATAGCAAAATGTATATTATACGCCGTGTACATATACAAAATTCTCAATCCTCAATCCTCATTTTGCGACCAAAATCGATACCCAGGTGATCATCCAATGGAAGTCACTGCAAAAGAGGGGCTGTCTCCTAGTTGGTCCGAGGAACTTCCAAGGCGATCAGAACGCGTGTCAAAGCCCGTTGTGAGATTTGGCAGTGGGCCTGTACAGAAATAAGATGGAAGGAATGTTATATTTGTAAACGGAAAATGTCCTAATAATTTATCATCTCAATGATCATCACCATTATCAACGGACTCATTCTGCATACACATACACATTTACATCAAGTTATATAAAAGCGATGTCATTCGTTTGTATGCTCTCTTCAAGTTGAACGTGTACGACATTTATACATACTACTTATTGTTCTATAATAATTATAATAATGTTTATAAAGTTGTTTAACTGCTGTTTGTTCTTTAATAAAACTATTACCTAAGTTATGTGCTACGTGAATATAAAATTATCTTTGTTGTTATTGTTCTCATTTCTGATATTTTGGTTGATGTTTTTATTATTTTCAGTGTTTTGATGCAGCACATCGCTATTTGATTGTTTGGTTTGTGCGCCGATGGTTGCTCCTGTTGTATTCGCATTTTGACGATAATAAAATTCCCTAGCTTTGTGGTAAGTGATTCGCTTATGGTTTTTATTTTAATAATCGCTTTTTCCATTTGGAATGTTTGGCAAATTTTGTCGAATGTGGTATGCCTCGTTGTACAATTTGCACATTTAATCGGTTCACATGGTATCGCATCGTATCCATACGGTATTAATTTCGCACATTTGGGGCATATAGGCACCCTTTGACATTTACTTTTGGTGTGACCATACTTTTGGCTGTTGTGACACCTCACTGGATTGGGCAGATATTGTCTTACGTCCAATCTCAAGAATCCGGCTTTAATGTATAGTGGCAATTCCGCCGTGGGTAAAGTTAGAATATGCAGTGGGGTTTCTTTTAATTCATTATTTATTTTTCGTTTAATGCGCTCCACTTTGATCACCTTTTGGCTCTCTAATTCTTTGCTTATTTCTTCCTCCTTTACGTGCATTAAATCATAGCTATAGATTACACCTTTGCTAAGGTTTAGGAATTTGTGTTCCTCCACTTGGATTTCCATCTCGGCTAGTTTCACGGCATTTATCAGTTTAAGGTATCCTTCTTCTTTGGTAGTAAGTATCAAAAGGTTCCCACTACGTAATCGCTGGGTTTCTTTTAGGTGCGGTGTTATCATCGATAAACCTTTCTCAATAAAAAATGGTGGCACTCCATTAAAACTTTTTTTTTTTCGGAATCAACTCTCTTTATTACCACATACTTTTGTGATTCTTTACCATCCTCAAAGTAGTTTCGACGTCTTTTATTTTTATTTTCGTCAAGTTTGGCAAAACATCTCGCATCAACGAGCGTTGCAAACCTGCTCCCAAACATGTTGGCAACCTGCCCGTAGGCAGTTACCTTATTACGGTTTACCACTACTTTTGTTGTTTACTGTCTCTTTAATAAACACAAAATTAAACCAACTCAAAATTCAGTATTTTTGTTGTAATCAGTTTATACACACTGATTTGTTATGTTACAACTATTTATTGTCACGTAATATCACTTAATACAATATTTAATCAAAAAACGGAAAAAATTTGAAAAAAATTTAAAAAAATTTGAATTCCCTTTTATAGCTGTCAACATTTTTTACGTGATTCGTCAATGAAATACGATTTAGGACTGCGGTTGACCGTCTATAGCCATGTATCTTGTCGTCAAGATTCTTACGCTGTAACTAGTGATTGCAATCCCGGGATCTCGGAACATAATCAAATCCCGTAATCGCGGGATATTGTGACGAATCCCAGGATTTGAAAAAGGATAAAAATTTAATTTTATATACTAAAATCTCGATTTTTGCAACTAATTGGGGATTGAGCTGTCTCTTATTTCCGATTGTCCCTTAAACCCTTAAATCCGAACATATGAACAGATTCTGATGAAATTAGGCATTAGGATGGAAATGGATTTGTAAAATGATTTTTAGATGATTTTCTGGAATAGTGCCAATTAGGAAGGAATTTGGTAATTTTTTAACCGATTTTGATGAAATTCAGCATTTACGATATGATTGGTATCCTAAAATGATTTTTCGATGAAGGTCTGGAATATGGTGTTTAGCCCTTTGGGATTTAACTTTCCCTATTACATCATATCATCAACAAGACACACCTAGGTACTCACATATTTATTAAGCTGTCCTCCAATTTATAAGTAGGTACAACTGAAAAGAGGACTGTATTGCGATATTTGCGCAACTTCATCAATATTTACCCTCTCTATTCGAGAAATATTCATTTTTAAAGTGTTTGCCTAAATACCGGCATGTTGAGAGTAATTTTTTTTTAACAAATTAGTTTGTATTTATCTAGAAAAATATCGGTATAGGGAAACATTTTAGATAACGCTCTCTCTCTTATTAGTTTTTGAATAAAGAAAAGCCAATTAGCACTGGCAATAACAATTAATTTTATTGAATGGAGAAGTAGAATCAATTTGGCAATATGAAATTATTTTTTGTGTGAGTAGAGAAAATATACCGATTCTGGCACACTTTTGAGGCAGCATATTCTTTAGTGTGTTCTCATAATTCATTTGTACTAAAAAAAGTTACAACAATGCCTAAAATGTTTAAAAAATCTAAAATGTTGCAAAAAAAAAAACATTATTCTAAAAAAGTACGATAATGCCTAAAAAGCTTGTGTCTTTGCTATTGATCGATAATTGATAAAAATTGTTTTGTTGCTGAAAAAAAGCTACAGTCTAAAAAGTTGTATCTTTGATGAGATCTAAAAGTTGTTTGTGCTTTTGCCTACGACATCAAGTTTATAGAACTTTTGTCATTTACAGTTGGTTTTGTATGTAATTTAATTGTTTTTTATTAAGAATTAGTATTAAATTCAAAATGTTATACCAAATTAGTTAAAATTAATGAGAATGTTTGATAATTTCTTTTAATATCCGGTAAATGTTTGAAAATTTCTTCTTTTCTAAAAACAGATTAATTTTAACAAATTTGATATAACATTTTGATTTTAATACTAATTCTTAATAAAAGACAAATAAAACAAACTGTAAATGACAAAAAATCTATTAATTAATAGTTATTAAGCCATGTTTTAACCAACATAATTAACATTAAGTTGACTAAATCTGATTTTCCGGAGGGATGAAAAATTGAACATATAATCGCTATTGGGAAGGTACCTAAGCCCTAAACTATTCAGGACTTTCAACCAATCAGTATATTTCTTTGCTTGAAGGTAATTAAAAAAAATTTTTAAGCTTCAGATGACGAATTTTATTTCTAGTTTTGACTTAATTGATGATAAGTTTCGAGAAAGATATAGTACAACTTCTTCATTAATCAAAAATTATGGACGAAAGTAGAGTGCCTATGCTAGTGTTGCTAGATTTTTTTAAAGCTTTTAACAGCGTTTATCATAAAATTCCGCTCCACAGCTCAGCACTGCGTTTACTACCTCGTACATAGATAGCAATAATAATTATTTACAATAACAGAAAATATTCTTTAACTAAAGTACTGCATTTCAAAACGATGACCAATTTCTTCCATGCTTAGAAATTTACTGAGAGCGTTCACTATTGACGGCTATCAAACAACTACTAAACAACGCACCGCCTTCAAACTTAAAATTTAACCTTTATAATGTCAGTTTGGGTACCTCTGGGACTACAGAAGCGGTAAAAAACAAGACATGGCCCTGTTGTGTTTTCCTTGTAGCCTTAGTTTATATAAACAAATTGGCTTTAATAAAGCTACGCTGGTGTGTTACGGTGACTACGGACTATAAGCTCCTTGTTTGTTTATTTGTTTGCTTAAAAAAAAGCATCCGGTATGGTCCACATTCCCTGTAATATGATAATTATAGCTCAATTACTGTTTAACCGTAGGCAAAGAGCAATAACGATAGTACCAAATGAAATAAAAGAAAATACTGGCTGAATGATTTCACGAAGCTTTTCTTTCACTATATAATAAAATATTGTACTTATCTTAAATCTAATCTAAGGATATTTATCAACTATAACCTAATTATTCTAATTTATATTTACTTTAAATTGCTTGGCTGTTCATAATATACAAGATAAATAAAATAACATTTTAGGAAGAGGAGAAATTTTTGAGAGTCTGCAATTCAGTTTCGACCTGTAAATATAGTGAAAAATAAGTCACTATTCAATCATCTCATCAGGCTAAAGCGGCTGAACTGCAAACTTATTACCCTGATTTCACCGTAATCGTAAAATATTTATATTTCTATAATATTCCAGAATAATTTAATATTTGAATTAGAATCCACATGTATGCGTTAAATATAATAAAAATTGAAATTTGTTAAAGTTTTTAAGGGGAATTGTAAAAATCGCTAATGCTACAAGTGCATGATCGATTCTTGCGTAAAGGAAAACATCAGGGTAATCAGCGACAGTCCAGTCGCTATATCCTGTTCAGATGATTGAAAGATGATTTATTTTTCACAATCCTCGCTCTTCGTGAAAATAATTATCTATCTGGCTAATTCCGGAAGATAAAATTTGAGGGGTGATCAAGTTGGCTGCCAGTCGTCGATACCCAATGACCGCAATACTTCTAAGGTTATGTACTCTGGAAACCCATTCCACCAACATCCTCAACTAGAATTGTTGAGATAGAAAATGAAAAAAATCCGTAGACAACTGTGCAAGATTGGAAAAATTACATCGGAGTTAATTAACGAAGCTAAATATCTTAAGTTACAATAGAAACTGAGAAACTGAAAAATTCTTCACAAGCAAAGGAACCTAAGAAACAGGATGCTTCAGAGTAACCAGAGGAATAGTGTGCTACACAGTTCCACACTGACGAAGAAGAAATAAGAGAAGAAACTGACTGATCCTGAAAAATTACAGGTAGAAAAGACTTACAACAAAAAAGAAGGCACAATCTTCTCCAGAAGTTGTAGCTACAAACCAAACAGGTGTATAGAATCAAAATCAGCAAAATATACCCCGACAGGAAAGCCAACCTTCCAAAATTAAGGAAAAGGCACCACCACCAATCACCATTATTGGCGTAACTGAATATGGTACATCCAATCATTAAGGAAATTGGTGACTACAAAAGAATACAGAGTTGCAGCACTGAAAAATAATATTTAAAAAATCAATACAATAGATATTGAAACTTATAGAGCCTTGGCTGCAAAGCTGAAAGATGAAGGCAAGGAATGGTACACATATGAGAACAAAAACGATCGCCCGATCAAAGTGATGGCTAGAGGTCTTCAACCAACCTTTGCAAAGCAGAATTTAATCGAACAGGTGATACCCTTAAACTCCAGGGCTTCAAAATAGAAGATGTGGTAAATATCCTAAAAAAAGAAAAAATGGGGCTTCCATTGTTTATACTTACTTTTAATAGCAAAGAAAAGGTGGAAAAAAATTATCAATATTAAAGCATATTAAGGAATATGACAGTTAGAATAGAAGCGCTTAGGAAATCAAATGGCTTGATACCTCAGTATAAGAAATGCCAAGGATATAATCAGGCGCAGAAATAATGCAAACGAGAGCCAAAATGTGTGAAATGTTCAGGGAAACATATCGCCCTAGCTTGTAATTTGACAAAAAGTACGCCTCCAAAATGCGTAAACTGTAATAGAGATTATCCCGCTACCTATAGAGGATTTGAAGTAGCCAGGGCAACCGCAAAACCTGAGAAACAAAAAACGCCAGGGCCCGCTAAACCATGCGGTGCCCAGTAATAGGACAATGTCCAAAAACTCAGTGGTAGAACTACCACAAATAAATGCAATAGTAGGCCGAAGAACATACTCACAGATTGTACAACAGCGGGAAAGAGTAACTAACAAGGTAGACGGCCAAAGCCTACTTCTTGAAAAATATCTAAAGAATAGGGAAGCCTTAAACTTAAGGCTACTAAAACAAGAAAGAAGCCTGGACGCTATAAATAGGTGGTAAAATCACTTCCATGATATATTAATCTATGAAGAAGAATAACACATTCAGAATCTCCAATTGGAATGCAAATGGGATGTTCAAGAAAGATTCATTTATTAGAATTCGAGGACACCAATGCTACCTCGCCATCCACCCAGCAGGCAAAGAGAAAAGAGGCTCTACCATATTTGTGAAAAAAAATAGTAAACATTACGAAGAACCAATATATAGGGCAGCGGATACAAATAAGGCACCAGATTTGATAGAATGTTCAATTAGAGCTGCTGAACAATAGTATACTACAGGCAGCGTTCCAGAGTACTCCTCCTACTCGTAACCAAACCAGCAGAAGTGAGAGATATGGTTAGAGAAAAATGGAAAGGGCATAAAATCTGGCGAGGAACCGAGCACCACAAAGCAAAGCACGAATTAATTATTTAAGAAACAAATTGGAAATGCTTATCAAAGAAATCAAGTACAAATATTTTAGCTAATACTCTACTAACCTTTATGGCAACAACGACGCTAATTATTCCCTTTGGAAAGCAGCTAAAGGTCTTAAAAGGCCTAAAGTGCAAATACCTCAAAAATTATTTGAGAAGCTACCACTCAATAGGTTAAAATCAGTAATAGAAATAAGAAACTCATTCCTCCTCACCAATTTGGATTTATAGAGAGACATTCTACCATAGTTCAAGTGCACAGAATCACAGATTTAATTGAAGCTGGTCTGGAAATTAAAAAAATATGCTCAAGTGTCTTCCTCGACGTATCTCAAGTCTTCGACAAAGTATGGCACCGAGTCTTGGAATATAAACTAGACAGAGATCTGCCGAAGCATTTTTATCTGATTACAAAGTCATATCTAGCTGATCGCCAATTTCGTGTAAAACAAGAAGAGCAATACTCCGAACTAAAGAAAATATCGGCTGGAGTTACACAAGGAAGTGTACTGGGGCCAATACTCTCTACATACTTTATACGCGTGACGTACCAAGTACAAAAGGAACAAGTATTGCTATATTGGCGGCTGATACTCGAATCTTGGCAATTGAAGATAATATAGAGGAGTCAACTACTAAATTACAAAATGCCGCTAAATCATTGAGTAATTGGACGAAGAAATGGCGACTTCAACTCAACGAGACTAAATCAATGTACAATAAACTTTACCACAAAATTTTTAATTAGTTACCTGTTCGACTGAATTTACAACCAATGCTACATGCAAACAAGGCAAAATATTTAGGAATGACGAAAAAAAATAAGAGTTAAACATCAAAAATTGAAAATGTTATGGCTGATAGTAAGGAGCTCTGAGCTAACGTTACATAATAAAGTGCTCTTATATCGGCATTGAAACCTGTTTGGTCGTACGTTATACAGCTATGGGGCCGTCCAAAGAAAACTATCATAAAAGTAATTCAAACTTTTCAAAATAAAGTCTTGCGATAACCTTCATAACGATCTAAAAATGGAACTCGTCAACAGGAAAAGGCCGATTTGCGTCGTATGCTGATCAACCCAAATCCAGTAATGTGGCTTTGACGAACGAAGCCTTTAGAACTAGGGTAGCTTATTAACCAACCTGAAGCGAACCAATTTGTTATATCAAAGCAACCTTGATTATACAAATCCATAGTTTAAAAAATGAAGCTTTTATAAGGGAAATAGAAACGAGGGAAAAACCTAACTTTTCTTAGTAAACCACACAAAACTTATGCGAAATCAGTTTTTTTCCTAAGACAAATTTTTAAATGAAAACATTACAAATTCTACATGTTTGAATTTCAACATATATAAATGTCGTTTAAGTAAATCGTTTTCATTTTCTTGTAATAATTGATTTAGTTAAACCAAAATATAAAAAAAATTTCATAACAACAGCATTTTGGCTTACTACAATTCGTTTGGTCATTAAGTCACTATATGTACATTACATAGATGGCAGTGATGGCCGTAAAAATTTGGTAAAATCGTACCAAAAATTACCACCTGAGGAAATTTCAAGTTCAAAAATTGTAGGAAAAGCAAAACAAATTCACAAAATATAGGAAAATGCGATAATTTTGTGTCAAATAATGTGTTTAATAATTTTTTTCGTATTTTACTGTAAACATTTTAGACATCTTACGTACTCTAGTAAAACTAAAGATAAATTTAGCAAGTATTATTTGAATTCGTCAGAGCCAACTTTGTTGTATTTTTCAAAATGAATGTTCGAAAAATATATTTTCGAAATAATTTAGTTTAAATATTTCTAAAATTAATATTTACTTGTTAAAGATATATAAAAAACATTCATAGAAACGTTTTATATTATTTTTGCTTTTTTCATTGAAAAACTTGAAGCTAAAAAACACCATTTTTACTATTGATTCCTACACGGTTGAACATTTTAGTATGATAATAATAAGATTTTTGTATTCATACAAATCCATAAAAAAATCGTACAAATTTTATATATTCTGTATTTATAAAACTAATAAGTAAAAAATATTAAATTGATATGTTATTCTTATAAAATAAAATAGTATGACGTCATTAAATTTAATATGATGCCGGTGTAATTTTTATATGATTATTGGGATAACCTTTTTATGTGATTCCCTTATTCATTTAATAATTGTAACTTATCGAAATTAATAAGACTATTAGTGTAAAATTAATACGAGGACTATATAAACTTTTTATAAGGTAACCGTATGCATTTTATAATTTTTAACTTATTCCCAATTAAATAAAATAAATGTATAGATTTTATAAATATACCAATTTAAAATAATTTATATATTTATATTAATTTAATGTTAATTGTATTATTAAAAAATTATATACAGGTATAAGTCTTCCTATTTATAAATATAATAAGAAAATTTACGTCGTCAATAATAAAACGCAAACATTAATTTTAATACTTTACTATTTATTTTATTTAACATCTTTTAAAAATTCAATATTACATTAATTTTTTAGATTCTAGTTACAAGAATCTACTTTTTTAGACTCTAAAGTGTTTAAATCAAAATTATTTAACAATTTAATACAAACTAAAGGTTCTTCGTAACTACCTTTTTCTATTTCGTAACAATTATGAAACTCATCAAATTCTTTTACATTATACTTTTCGCATAATAACATAAAATTTGTTTGAAAACTTAAAATGTACTTTATCTCGAGAAACGTTGAAATATGATTGGATTCAGAACAGTTTTGTAATGATATAACCAGTGAAGGCCTATAATGGAAAAATTGTTCAATAAACGACAGCATATACAAGGGCTCTCCAATTCGATAGTCAACATTTGATAAAATATTTTCATAAGTTTGGAAAAACATATTTGATGTATACTTTCCACAATTTACTTCACGTTTCATTTGGTAATTCTCCCAAAGCATTGAAAAACTTTGCTGGTGCCTAAGTGCTAATGTTTTAGGCAAATTGATATAATTTCGTAGATTGCTACAAATATTTTTAAAATATTGATGTTTAGATTCATAATGCATGATGGAATATTGTCATAGCGGGCCGATCTTTTTTATGATGTTTGGATAGTGTGTTAGTATATGGTGTTTTGGAATTAATTTAGCTTTGTATTCATTTATAATAATACTTAAGTGTTGTTTTATAATCATTTTTAATTTATTAATTTCGGTTCTGTAAACCACTCTATTAAAAATGATATCTATGATTTTTAACAACGTTACGATTCCCTGCCATTTAATTTGTAGCTCATCTGTTAATAAATCACCGAAAATAAAAGGTAAATGAAGCATCAGACACAAACTTTGGGATGCTGAAAAGCCTAAAGAGTCTTTATTTATATTTGATGAGGGCTTTACTTTTCGGTACAAATATCCATAGCTAAAACAGTGAATTTTGTCGTTAATCTGGGTAAAACTAATAACTTTACTGCTTGAAAGAACATTAAAAAATGATAAAATAATAAAGGGTAGAACACCTTCTAGAATATCATGCATGGGATCAACCGTGCAATTCTCAACAATATCATAATACGTAAGTTCTGATAAAACTGATAAAAACCTAACACCTTTTCTTGAAATCAAATCTGCACCTTCAAGATCTGCACTATTTTTAATACTTTGAACAGAACGGTTGATTTGGGCATTTTCTTCAAGTTCAACGTGAATATCATTTCTAGCGATCTCACAAAATCTACATAAAAAAGGAGCATTAAACTCTCCAGCATATCCCAAATTTGATTGGCTCCTAAATTATCATGAGCAATACTCGACAAAGTGCCATGTAGTATCAAACCAACCTTGATTATACAAAGCCATAGTCTAAAAAACACAGCTTTTATAAAGGAATTAGAAACGAGGAAAAAACGAAACTTTTCATAGTAAAATACACAAAACATATGGGAAATCACATTTTATCCTAAGACAAATTTTTAAATGAAAACGTTACAAATTCTTAATTATGATTTCTGAAATATTTTCATAAATATTTGAATTTCAACATATATAAATGTCGTTTAAGTAAATCGTTTTCATTTTCTTGTAATAATTGAAATATTTAAACCAAAATATAAAAAAAATTCATAACAACAGCATTCTGGCCAAATTAAAATAAAAGCTTACTACAATTCGTTTGGTCATTAAGTCAATATACATTACATAGATGGCAGTGATGGCCGTAAAAATTTGGTAAAATCATACCAAAAATTACCATCTGAGGAAATTTCAAGTAAAAAAATTGTAGGAAAGCAAAACAAATTCACAAAATATTGAAGTACGAATGATAATTTTGTGATTAAATAATTTTTTTTCGTATTTTTCTGTAAATATTTTAGACATCTTGCGTACACTAGTAAAACTAAAGATAAATTTAGTAAGTATTATTTTAATTTGTCAGAGCAAAAATATATTTTAGAAATAATTTAATTTTAATATTTCTGCAATTAATATTTACTTAATACCAATATGGCCTTCTTGTATATTGTTCTTAAAGATATGTAGAAAACTTTTATATAAACATTTTATAATATTTTTGCTTTTTTCATTGAAAAACTTGAAGCTAAAAAACACCATTTTTACTATGGATTCCTATGAAAATTAATGAAAAGTTATACCACTAAAAAAGCTTCTAAAAAATACGTCATTAAGATTATGGCTCTATACTCTAGAAGGCTCTGGTAGTATACCTAAATCAGTACTAATACCGCTTGATTCCAAATCTTTCAAATCTTGGATGACAGCAGCCAAAATTATATTATAATTATCTGGTTTTCTTAAATCATTTGAATTAAACAATGCCACAAGGTGCGTATTTTCTAATTGCGATAAAAACTGATGCGGGAGATTTCGCACTGTAAAATAGATTCCTCCAATCTTATGAATACTTTTGTGACTACCTAGAGGATTTGTGCATTCGAAATCGTCGTAAAATAACTGAACCTGTACTGCATTATTATATTTTTGAAAACAAAAGTTAGTTTTAAAAATTTCGCCAAAACAACAACTGGTTAATTTTGGGTCTGTACAATTATGATCTTTTTTTTTTTTTTTTTTTTTTTTTGAAAATAATTCTGTTTTATTATTTCTTTTTTAATTACAATCTAGTCTAAGACTAATAAGCAATTTTATTCTTACTTAAATTACTACATTTTACTGAAATTTAAGGGTTCATCCATCGATGTACTCCTTAGTTTTGATATTTATTATTTGATCGCGCTTTTGTCGTGCGCTAGATAAAGATTTATTTTAACTGATTTACACTAACTCAAAAGGCTTTACTCTTTTGAGCCTTCTAACTAAATCCGTATTATCCAGTAGCTGGTTGGCCTCTATGTTGACATGGTGAAGTAGCCGTTGTTCATGACTTCTAGCAAATTTCATAATTTCGGTTTTGATGAGTTCTATGCCCAGATCTTTGTGTATGTCGCTATTTCTGACAAACCATGGTGCGTTGACGATGCTTCTTAGCACTTTGTTTTGGAATCGTTGGATAATATCCATGTTGCTCTGCTTGGTACACCCCCACAGCTGTATACCATAAGTCCAAACAGGCTTCAATATTTGCTTATAAAGCAGAAGTTTATTAGGGATTGATAAATGAGAGTTTCTTCCCAGTAACCAATACATTTTTTTGTATTTTAATTCCAACTCGCCTCTTTTCTTTTTTACATGAGCTTTCCAGCGAAGTTTAGCGTCTAACGTCATACCAAGATATTTGGTAGTGTTTGCATGTGGTATTTCTTGATTATTTAAATATACTGGTTTTTGAACTAATCTCTTGTTCGTAAAGTCAACATGTACAGATTTAGTTTCATTTAGTTTTATGCGCCATTTTTTTGTCCAATTGTGTACTTGCTCTATGGCGTTTTGTAATTGCTCTGCTGTATCTGAGTTGTTGTCACCTACTGCCATGATAGCTGTGTCATCGGCGAAAGTGGCTATCATGTTGTTTTGTGGGATTGGGACATCTCGGGTGTATAGTAAATACAGAAGTGGCCCAAGTACACTTCCTTGTGGAACTCCTGCTTTTATTCCCTTAAGCTCTGAATATTCATCTTCTTGCTTAAGCCTGAAATATCTTTCCGTTATATATGATTCCAGTATTATGCTGTACTGTTTCGGTAGGATTAATTTGAGTTTGTAGATTAATCCTTCGTGCCAAACTTTATCAAAGGCCTGCGCTACATCAAGGAATACTGCTGACCAAACTTTTTTCTCTTCTAAAGTCTTCTCAATAATATTGGTTATTCTATGCACTTGATCGATAGTTGAGTGCTCACTGCGAAAACCAAATTGGTGATTCGGAATTAGATTATTTTTTTCAGTTACTAGTTTAAGCCTTTTTAATAGTAGCTTTTCAAAGAGTTTGGACATTATCGGCAACAACGATATAGGCCTATATGATGTTATTAGATGTGGCGGTTTTCCTGGTTTGGGAATCATGATGACCTCAGCCACTTTCCAAAGTTTGGGTACATATTTTAACCTAAATGCGGCGTTTATGATATTAGTTAACTTTACCGTAGCTTTTCCCGGTAGCTGCTTTATTATTTCTCCGGTAATCAGGTCAAACCCTGGTGCTTTCTTTAAGTTTAAATTGTTTTTAATTTCATTTGCTACTTCAGTAGTCGATGTAGGGGTGACATCTTCGAGAATTTGTGTTATGTTTTCATCCAATATTTCTCGTAATTGACATTCATGAGGTTGAAATATATTTTCAAGATGATTGGCAAAACCTTCAGCTTTTTCTTTGTTTTTCCTTGCCCATGTTCCATCCATTTTCCTGATAGGATGGATCGGCATTATTGGCCTTTTCAGAGTTTTAGTTGCTTTCCAAAGCGAATAATCCGTATTACTATCATTCGTTAACTTACTTAAGTAGAAATTAACTGACTCATTTTTTAATTTCTGAATTTCTCTTGTTAATTGTTGAGTAAGATTATTTAGTCTTTTTTTGTCCTGTGGAGCTCTAGTTTGGTGCCATTTTTTTCTGGATTTGCGTTTATCCCTAAGGAGATTTCTAATTTCTATTGGATAGTTATTTCCTTTTAGCCTTGATTTGATTTCCGGAGTACTTTCCCATGCTGATTGTTGAATATCTGTAATGAACTTTTCTACTTCTATGTCCAGTTGATCCATAGTTTTTAAAGGAACTTTCAAAAGTATTCTTTGTTCCAGGTGTACTTTGAAACTTTCCCAGTTCGTATATTTGTTGGTTAATACTGGATTATTCCTTTTTTGGATGATATACTCGCTTAGAGTTAGGACTATTGGAGAATGATCTGAGCTCATATCTTGGCTTTCTTCAACTTTCATAAAATTATTAGAAATATTTTTGGTTATAAAAAAATCGATCAGGTCAGGTATTTTCCCTGGGTCAGTTGGCCAATATGTTGGTTTACCTGTTGAAATGGATTCACATCCATTTTCTTTGATGGCAATCAATAATTCTTTTCCTTTAGTGGTAGTTAATCTAGAACCCCAGTGAGTATTCTTCGCATTGAAGTCACCACCTATTATGAACCTTTTTCCCAGACGCTTAAAGAACTCTGAGTATTGTTTGCTTTTAATTGAATGTCTTGGTGGACAGTATAATCCTGCCACAACAATAGGAAAGTTTTCCGTTTTTATATAAACCACTGTGGCCTGAATTTCTTCTTTTCCGTACTTTGCTTCTTCAAAATGTTGGATATTTTTTTTAATGATGACTGCACTTCCTCCTCTGGCTGAATTATCTGGATGAATAGTGTGATATATGCAATAGCCTTTAAATGTTATGTAGGATTGCTTAGTAAAATGTGTTTCCGAAATAAGACACACATCTATATTCTCAATGTCGAGGACTGCTTGTAGTTCTTGCTGATGCCGGAGCAAACCATTAGCATTCCATGACATGATTTTCATTGTGTTGTTCATTTTTGTGTTGATTTGGGTCTAGCTCCCAATGCTCTATCTTCCAATTTTTGTAGCCTCTCATCAAATTTTGTTAATTTCATGAGAATATCTTGTAATGTTTGACTGATGTCTACATCTTTAGATTTTTGCTGGGGTTTATTGACTACGCCACTTGTTACTTCAGCATATGTAACACCTTCAGTTCTTAGTTGGCGGCCAAATGGTTGCCCATTGTCTTGTTTTGCATGCCTCTCATATCGATTTGACTGGCCATACATTTGAGTTTTATTCATCCTTTGGTTTTTCATTTTCTGAATTTCCTTTGCAACAATACATCCTCGATAGTTAGCAGGATGACCTTGTCCACAGTGTACACATTTAAGTTGAGCTTGTGGATTGTCGCATTTTCCAGTTAGGTGGTGTCCGGCACATTTAACACACCTTGGAAGTTTGCCACAATATCTTTGCGTATGTCCATATGCCTGACACTTTTGGCATTGCGGAACTAGTTTAGACTTTCTAAGTGGTTGAATTTCCACTTTGCAACCCAATAAACTAGTGATCTTATATATTTTAGTTATATTTTCGTCACAACTGAATGTTAGTACAAACATGTCTAGCTTCTTTTTATTTCTCCAGCTAACTTTGCTCATTACGCTGATTATTTTAAATTCTTTCGATGATAATTCTTCTTTAATTCGTTCTGGGCTACATGTATGATGTAAGTTCCTTGCCATAACTCTGATTGGCCTTTCTTGTTTATTTTCATACGTGTGAAAGATAAATGAGCCTTCGGTCAAAGTTTTCACTACGTTTCTATATGCATCGACGCTATTTACGTTGATGCTTATTTTATTTTGATTCATCAATTTAGTGATGAATGATTCTTCTGAAACACTCGCCTTAATTATATCATAGAAAACGTGATAATTTTTAACATCATCTACTATGATCGGTGGTGGGGGAGGTGTTTTTTTATCTGTTTTGATATTTGTCTCAACCTTTTGAGGCTTAGTGTTTTGATCCAGAGTTTGTGGTTTTTGTGGTGGTGACGGTGTATTATTTAACCTTCTCTTTTTACTTTTTCTAGACTTAGCACGAATCCATTCTGTTTCTTTAGCTAAGTCTTCCTCATCGGTTTGATATTCAACGTTTTTATTAACATTAGAATTGGTGTTTTGTTTCTGTATTATTGATGATTCGGTTGGACATTTAACATTGTTGGCGTTAAGTTCGGTATTCTGGTTCTGCTTCATTGATGGCTTAGCTTGAGTTTCGTTCTGCTTTAATTGCATCATGTCTTTTTTTAGTTCGTCAATTTGTTGTTGTAAATTGAGAATAATAATGCTTTGCTGATTTTTCTCATCAGTTACTTTTTGCCATTGTTTGTATAACGTTAGTTCTTTTTCTGAAGTACCACTTTCAAGAATAGATGTTTCACCATAGTTATATGAGGTTGTTATACTTGCTTGTTGGGGTGCTGCTGTTGCGCCCTTATTATTTTGGAATCGTTCCATGTTAAAATTTTCAGATGAGAAATTAAAAGTTTTCTCAGGAGATCTAGCAACGTTTCCTCCCTTGTGGAACGGGCTGTTTACTATTTCCATATTTTTGTTTTTTTGTGTATGCAAGGATCGGCCCTCCCCAGAATCCTTAGGGCCAGTCTCATCAGAGAGTGGATTGCCCAATATTTCTATTGGTTTACCACTTGGGGTATTTTTTCCTTCTGTTTTACTCATTGCATATTGTATATTTATAGTGTAATCCACTCGCCTCTAGTATTTAGCCGATTTTAAAATCGTTGCCCGGGTGTTACCACGAGGAGGTATACTAGACACATTTGGTGGCCTCTACATAGTTGCAGAGCTGGAATATAGTTCACGAAAGACGTGGCTATAAACGGTCAACTCCTACCCTATTGAAGCGCACCCCCAACACCCAATTATGATCTGACATTATAAAATTTTTTTGAAAATTTATGTTTTTGAAAAGCACTTTCAGGGTTTTAGTTATAGGAATATATTGATAAGTGTTTTGTTTTAATTGTTTTTTGTACATCTTAGTTTTCCTACAGTATTTTATATCCCATCTACTACTTAATACTTTCTCTAATGGTTGAACAAAATAGTTAGAAGTTGCAAATGTCTTTGTTCTTTTAAATTTCGTGTAAACACTTTTAAATTGATTTTGGAACTGTAATTGAACACTAATTAGTGCTTCATATACGTAAATATTTTGTTCGGAATAATTAAACCGATCCCTTATCTTTAAAGAAAAATCGTCTAGAAGACCGGAAGCATGGTTTAATATTTTAGTGATAGTTGTATCAGGTAAACCTAAAGTGTTTAACTTTGACACAAAATTTATTATTCCATTATTTATTTCAATATTGTACTGTTCTGAACTTTCCGGAACCTGATATTGATTGATCTCACACGGTTACATCCATATTCTCTAAGTTTGATGGAATAGGTACTGAAACCATCGCTACGTCGGACATTTTCGTACATGTTGTATTTGTTTTGATGCTTTTGGATTTGGAACAACTTGACACATGTTTTCTTAGACCAGTATATGTTTGGAATGTATATGGTCAATTTTCAATAAACACACATTTTAATTGTAAATGTTTTGATTCTTGCAGGCTATGAAAAAGCTTTAAATGTTCAAATAACTTTGACAAATTTGATGTTGACTTTTTACAAACGAAACAAAATTAATTCATTTTTTTATTTGAAAACTACCTATAAATAATAATTACCAAATCATATTTTAATCTTTCGTTCTTAACGATGATATTTCCTAAGGATTAAACTCTCTTATTAATGTCTTTAGGTTAAGGTAAACTTCTTTAATAGTTGCCGATATATGGCAACTGAATTTATAAATGTAATTTTGTAGAAAAATCCAAAATAGTCGAAGATTATTATTATCTTTAATTCTACACAAATAATGGATTTTAAATAAATAGTCTATTGCCGAAATTATATTTGTGTTTGACGGCAATGGTATCAAATTTGAATCAAGCACTACTAGATACTGGATTATTTCCGCTTTATTTTGTCGCAAAGCTACTATGTAAGGAGCTTGATTCGCAGACCCTTTGACGTACTCAGCATTAGTTTGTCCGGTCTGGGAATATAAATAAGTAAAATTATTATTTACATTATTTTGAAAGCCAAATTATTAAAAAAAGTGTATACAATTTCTTGCATGAAAAAATCGAATAAGATTTTGAACAGCTTGTTCATCTGAGGATCTACTTTGTTTCTGTCTGCCGGATGGTGAGGGTGGTAGCAATCGAATCAAATTTAGGAATGTTAATGTAAAGGTATTCCAATCTGAAATGTAACAGGAAATGTTTTAATTAACTTATATGAAATTGGTCAATACATAATTCAATATTAAATTTTAATTTGCAACATTTTATTACTTGTAAGTTTCAAAATAGGTACATAATTATCGATACTTAATTATACTCGTATATGAATACAAATTTTATTTTCATTTTTGGCTCTTTCTTATTGTGATATTTTTTTATTATTATTAAATTAAATAATCGCTGATAAAAACGTAATATTTTTACTTATTAGTTTAAATATTAAATTGAAATACGCGTTTCGGAGTTTAGTCCTTCCTCAAATTTCTAACAAACACTCCAACATTGAGTGTTTGTTAGAAATTTGAAGAAGGACTAAAATCCGAAACGCGCAATTTCAATTTAATAATAATTAAAAAATATCACAATAAGAAAGTGACAAAACCCAAAAAAATTTTGTTTTCATATATAATTTTCAAAAGTGATATTATTAGTACACGATAAACAAAAAAAATTTTAAGTATCGATACTTACCTAGATTTCGGTCGAACTCGGTATATAAAATGGATTTTCCCGAATTTCTCACAGCCGTTATTATATGTCCCTCGTATTTACTCCATGCTTCAGATAAGCTAATGTGGCATTGTGGGAAGCATAAATTAAAATCAAATAAGATCTAAAAAAATAAACCAAATTCAACAGCATTGCAAAAGTAATTACTTACTAACTTTTAAATGTTTACCAATTCTGGGTGTATAAAATAATAAGGGCTGTCAGATTTAGGGTGGTAATCGGCTTTGATCCGCTGTTCTTTTCTAAAATTTACTGTAGCTTTTAGTTTAGCTTTTACTAAAAGGATTTCGTCTGGCAAGACGGCAGAGTTAATTATCTGTAAATATCGTTTCGCCGTTTCGTCGTCAATAACTGCCTCTTCTGGCTCTTGTATTTCAATTGAATCAGAGCTAAAATGGGATTCCAATTTCCTTTTTTCACTCGGTCGTTCTTTAGTTTTATTTGGAGAAAGCCAGTAGCTTCACAGTTAATTAGGAGATCCTAATAGAAATAATAATGGAACAAGATTGAAATATGTACAAATGTTTTTAGTTTTCAATAAATTTAATTAAAAAATAAATTAAAATCAGTGATAAACTAACCAATTCGTTTTCTCCGCAACTTTTTAGACATGGAAATAAATTAACACATGCTTTCGCTGCAGCAGTTTGTTGTTCTCTTGAAGGCTTAATTCGAAAGATTTCTTGAATGTAGTTGGCTAATATGGAAATTATTCTTCGCCTTTGATTCTCTGTTAAATATTTATTTTGCTCGTGTTCTGATAAAATGGTTAGTCCTAAAGGAGTGTTATGGATGTAAGTTTTTAATGCCTAAATAAAAAAAATTATTTAGTATTAGTAAAATTTTTATATGCTTACAAAGGTTTTATTATTACATCGGAGGTAACCACAATCCCTGATCCTATAACCGCATTTGATTTTCGTAATATTCCATAATTTTGCATATCACGATATTGATGGTTTAATGAGTTACTATCTTCATCTATATAGTTTTTTGTTTTAACTCTTATAATAAAACTGGGATGTCGGTAATAACATTTTAGATAATCAATAAATATTTCTTCATTAACTTCAGCTCCGTGAATATTCTCAAAGTGGTCAAAGTCTTCAATTGAATAAATTGTATTTTGTAAAGCTGTATTAATCGAAAAAGTTGAAATGTAAAATTAAATATAACAAATTATGAGATTAATATTTCTGCTAGTACAATTAAAAATATTTTTTGTATGAATGTGTAATAGCTTACCCGGTAAGACAAAATCCAGGTACAGCAATTCACTCGTTTCATTTACACAGTATTTATTAATTTTTGAAATTTTAGGTTCACCGTTTATATCGTGATCGAATAATTGGGGCCACAATCAAAGTTAAATTATCGATCATGCGGTGCGATAACTTCGGTTTGGTTCCAGTTAAGCTCTAATTAAATTATGGGTATTATTCACTGAACCAATAACAAGAACTTTGGTTCAAAAACGTTATAAAATTTATTTATTATTAAATTGGTCTTGTTCACAAAATGGTTGGTAAAAGAGTCAAGTATAATGCACTAATGTATACTATAAAAATGTTTACGTGTTTGAGCACAATATGTACTATCATTGTATACTTAAATTTGTAATTACTGTGCGCATCCAAATGTATTCATAAATACCGAAAGTTCAACAATCACTGAACTTGTTCGACTGTCATCAGATATAAACAAATTGTCAAAACGGTAAGTAATAACAATAATAATTAAATTAAGATTACTAATTTGAACTAATTTTAGGCTATAATAACGTACAACAAAGGTTCCAATTCGTGTTTAAGGTGAAGTGAATATACAGATAAGTTAATTGACAAATTGTCCTTTGAGTTAAAACTAATAAGTTTCTTATTCATTTTCAGATTGAAAATTATTCTATTGATCAACGTCAACCGATCCGATTAAACCATTTGATGTACATTATTAACACGTAAGTAAATATTGAATTTGTCTTTTAATTAAACTATATAGTATTCTTGTTTTGTATTGTTTCAGGTAGTTTCAGCTTTGGTCATTAACATATCGAATGTAATAAATATATTTTCTTCGAAATTCATGTTGAACGAGATACAAATAAATAATAATTAGCTATAAAATACAACAGAACACAGATGTTCTAGGCTTACTCACTGACAAGAGTCTCCTTAAAACTGTTATTGAATTATGTTACAGGTGTAAGAAGAATTTTGCCAGTTTTGTTGCATATGTACGTTCAAAGATGCATAATACTATAATAACTAATTTTTTTAATGTTAATATGTTTCACTACAGCTTTCAAACTGTTTATTTTACTGCAAATAGTCGAATTTCGCTTAACATTCACGAACCATGAAAAACAGGCACACGCGTTTACATTAATTAAACCCAATCAAAGTAAATTCACTTGGCTTTAATTTAAAGAATTTAATAAACTAATTGTATATTATTATACACTATTTTAATTTATATTAATTTATTTATTTATTAATATATTTAATTTATATTGATTTCACGTCAAATAAATAAACTTAAATTCACTTTGAACTTATTATTAAATTTTATTATTAAAGTATTAGATAAATTAACGTCCACTCGAAAACAATATTATAATACTTATGTAGCTAAATTATTGTATATTTGTAAAGAGGAACACGATATTTCCTGTTCTAATTATTTTAGATGAAATCGTATGAAATTTATAATGTTTTCGTATCAATGCATGATTTTTTGGTTTTTAGTTAACGGTAATTTAATATTTCATATTATTTTGGTATATAATTTATATATTTTTCATATTAAAAGATATAATAATTTGAATAAGAACTATGCTGTTGAGATTTAAAAAATTGTTTTATATGAAGTGGGCTTATACTTAATACGAATATTGTGTAACCTGAATTTATAAATTATTTCTTATGGTTTTTAGACAATATTATTATTAGATTTATATGAAAGTCGATTTAAAGTTATTTGATTATTTTATAAATTCCAACGATAAATTGAATCTTACGAAAATTTAGACGAAAATCCGTTTAAACAAGTTTTATAAGAAAAATTTATTATTTATTTTTCGATAATTTTCAACCGTGATATGGAAATCAGTGAAAAGCTATACCACTAAAAAAGCTTCTAGGAAATATGTCATGCTGATTATGGCTCTATACTCTAGAAGGCTCTGATTATACTCCTCACAAAGTTAACAACATTTAATATAGATAAATTACTAGATGAATTTGTATTCAGTTGTAATATTTGTTGAATAAAAAAAATAAAAAAATTTAAATAAATTAAATAAATAAAATAAATTATTATTCGGATAAGTATTCGGAAGCATTGAGCTTTCAGGAAACGAGATGGCATAAGAAAATGAACACATAAACTTTGACTGGCTGTCATTTCTACATATACATCAAACGTAAACAATTTAATATTGTGTTCTGAGTTCGGCAAAATCTGATTAAATAAAAAATAAAAAAAATTGTTGGAAAATGTAAAATTTTCATATTTATTGTGAGTCGCAAAATAATGAATCGAACTTCATTTTGTCTACACTGCTCTACCAATTCCAAATTTCATAAAAAGAAATCGAATTGAATACAAAAATAAAAATATTCAAATTGGTTTTAAATTAGGCCGATTAAATACCAATTTGTCTCATTAAAATTCCCAACATATTAATTAATTAATAAAAAAATCATAAATTGGAAAATCATAAATTATTCAGAAATCAAATTTTCGGATATTTTCTAGCAATCATTTAATTTGTACACACAGGAGGCAGGCGTAGGAGAAAAAAATCATTTTTTTTTTATTTTGTTTTGATTTAACTCCTAAACTAATTTATAAACAGTTTATTTTTTTTCGGAATTATAATGAATACGTTCGTCATCATTGAAAAAAAAAAACGATTTATTAAATTATTTATTTCTTTTCATGTATGTTCATTTCAACATTGTATTTGTTTAAATAGAAGTGTTGCTATGCAATTTAAAAAATGAATGCGGAAAATTGATGAAAAATTAATGAGTGAGTGATGCGATTCGGCGATTTTTCCATATTTACAGATCGTTTACATTTTTGGTATAGTAACCATTAGATTATCGTATTGATAGCAATATCCATTGTGTATTTTGGACAATAGTATCGCATAATCACAACAAAAAGTTGAGTGTTTCTTTCTTCATTTATATACACTCGTTTATGAAATATTTAATTTTCCTGAATTTCCCTCAAAATTATTTCCGTACATTTTTATATATTTTGATTGAATTGAATTTTATTAAAAAAAAAAAATGAAAATATAAAAATTTATTATTATTTTGCGTGAATATAAATTTTCCTTTTTTTATATTTTTTCTACTTGCGCGCCCCGTTTCTATTTCCTCATCGTTTAAACGACTTTGTGTGTATTATGTGTATGTGTATTGTATGTCTGTTTTTCTACACAAATTTTTTTCTGATTTTCTTTTACAGTACTTAAAAAAAAAATGTTCGGATATAAGATAATCAATTTGTGTGTTGAAATTGTAAAATATACCACAGTAATTGGTGGGGATATACATACCACATAAATATTCAGCAAGATACATAAATAAAAAAATTTGGATATACATTTTTGGGTGCGGAGTGGTTAAAGTTTATTCCTACAACTTTTTTTTTTTTTTTTTTTGCTGAATAAATCAAACTGAAAAATATTGTTATGAATTTTAAGTACGTTATGAAGGATACGATTTTGATTAAGTCTTTCACAAAATATTCGGATATTTTAAAATTTCGTCAAGATGTATTTGATTGATTGATACAATTAAAACTGATAGAATTTCCCTAACGAATCAAGCTGATCATTATCACAATAATTTAATTAATGGCTTTTGCAGAATAAACACATGCATCAATAATTCCATTGCATTGTTCAAATCAAATGCTGATCGTTCCCAATTTTATTTTATTTTCTTGTATATATATTCAGTTATTTTGAAACAGCATTTATAGCTTAAAATATAATAAAAATAAAAATAATATTAAATTCTATTTGAATTGTTGTTTTTTTTTACAATATTATATAGAATGTAAAAAAAAATTGTATGTACATAAAAAATCAAAATGAAAGCTCATACACGTTTAACCTTTTTAAATAAAAATAAATAAATAAATTTATATAACAAAATAATCGACATTTTAGCGCTAGAAATAAATCAAATGTATAAAAAATAAAAACATTATATTGTTGTTAATAAAATAAAATAAAAAGTCAACACAAAATAATGTCAAATGTCTGGACGAATTTTTTTGTTGTTATATTATACTATGGAAAAAAGCGCTATCGTGTTTTTTTTTTTTTTTTTTAATTTTCATGCTTTGCTAGTACACAAAAATTTATTTTATTTGACTTTTATTCGCTCATTTATAAATCAGTTTTTTGTTTTGTTTTGATGCTGAACAAAAGGAGGAGGCAAAAACAAAGATTCATCTAAAATTGCTAAATTTGATTTTAGTTGGCCAATTTGCTGTTTTACGAATTTCTTTTTTTAAAATAAACTATTTTGTAAATTAATTGATTCATAAAATGTGAATGTTTAAATTAGTTGTTAAATTAGTCAAACAATGTTGTCTGTCGATTTACCGTATTTTTTCATTGGTATCAAAATTCAGTATTATGCTTTCTGTGTAAACTCGGAGAAGCAAAAAAATACAAATAAATTTTCGGGGGACTAAAATTTTATCTATATACATATATATAAACTTTAGAACGACTTTACCGATTTCTTTCATTTTTTTTTAAAAGTTTCCTAATACTTTGTAGACTGTTGTTACGCAATGAAAAATTAAGAAAATTGCGCAGAAAATTGAAAAATTTCATAAAACTTAACGACTTAATTTAAGAACTTGCACCATTAAGGATTGTCGGTTACAAATTAAGTAGCCTGTGGTTTACAATTTATTATGTATGAAAGCGCAGCAACTATAAAAAAACAGTCAGTTTAAAAAATCAATTCTATCAAATATAATTTTGTTTAGAATCAATTTAGTAAATTGAGTGAATTTGGTCATTTATTCATTTCTTAGTGCACAGTCCATTCGCTCGGAACGTTTATCCGGTTTTTAGTTTGTTCAGCGATTTTTGGTAAGTTTTGATATACCAACACATGGCATACATGGTTATACAGAAACACTAGGGGAGTAAATTTTTAATTTTCATTTGAATTTTGGTTCTTTAAAATGCCACCAATTAGACGTATTAACTTAGGTCGCAGAACTCGGAATACTGCAAGTCAAAAATATATACGAGCAAGTCAAATTGGCGAGCAACGCGAAGCTCGAAACGAAATTGAGCGGAATTGATGGAATCGAAATCAACAACGTAGAAATGTCGCGTTTAATCCCCTTCGAGCTGCATTCAATTATAACGTGGCAATCGATTTCAGTTCATTGCAAATCGTTGCTGTTGGACTACAAATTTATGCCATTGGTACCGCCACCAGAGCCACTACATTCATTGGTTTCCGGAAATGGGCCAGATTCTAAAAATTTTTTGATTCATATCCAGCAATACAACGTCATTTGGCGCAAAGAAAGTTATTCCACATTAGTATAATGGGAAACAATAAGCAGCTTTCAATTGACATGGTGTAAAGTACGTTTGTAGCTATGAATTGCCAAAAGCAACCAGAAGCGAATGAGTTTTAAGAAGTTGTTGGGGGAATGGCAGTGCTGCCAACGTATTTGTCTAGCCATATGGCGGTACAAACACTTCGCTATACAATTACCTATATAACATCTATTTACCCTTGCAGATTCAGGGTCAAATATATCATCCCATCGAACAGGTTCCTTATTGCCAGCGCTGGATAGTGACTACCATTTTTTGCAAATTTATTTTATGGGCGATTCAGCAAGACAAGTCGATCAGCGTTGTGCACACAACAATTCGTTAAAAAGACATGGAACAAATCCAAACATTTTTCCATCAACATTACGAATTGATTGCATTATTCAAGACTGCGTTAGACCGTATGCCATATGATAACCACAAAATTATCATCAGAGTTGATAGGACGCCTGCAGCCAACAATTGATGAAGTCGGTATTGTCGTCGCGGGTGAAAATTTAGAAAACCGAGACATTGTTTTACATCAGCGGAACGATTAACTGCAGCCTGCGTCTGAAACACATCGATCATATGATGCGTTACAATATCCTCTCTTATTTTGGCAAGGTGAAGATGGGTATCATTTTTCAATCAAGATGATAAATCCAGTTACAGGTAAATAACTAATCTACTTTTACTACCAAAATCACAACGTTATTTTATCTTATTAACACAGAACAAGCGATTGACATTTATAAGGTTGAACCAGGCAAAACTCCGTTCCGAGGAATACATTCAATTTCGGGATGCCATCAATGCTGACGGAAATGCACAGAATGTCGGCAGAATGACAATTCTCCCAGCAACATACGTCGGAATTGTATGTATACGTCATTATGGCACACGTTATTTGTTTATCACGTTCACGTGCAATCCACAGTGGACAGAAATTCGACAAGAATTATGTCCTGGCAATCATTCATTGATCGTTATGACATAAAAAATTAAAAACACTCATGGATTTTATTGTTAAGCATCGCATATTCGGCGAGACGCGCTGTTTTATGTATTCAGTCGAGTGGCAAAAACGCGGATTGTCACATGCACATATCCTCATTTGGTTGGCTGAGAGGATAAGACCGAATGAAATCGATGATGTGATATCAGCGGAAATTCCCGCTAATGAAAAAGATCCACTGTTATATGAGGTTATTATAAGAAATCTGATTCATAGTCCCTGTGGAATATTAAATCCCTGTTCTCCGTACATGGCTGACGGAAAATGTTCAAACTATTATTGGAAATGATGGTTATCCAGTGAATCAACAGGACATTGAAGTTGACAACGTTATCGTTGGGTTGTTCCGTTTTCGCCGTTACTCTCTTAGACATTTAAGGCACACATAAATATCAAATTTTGGTACTCCGCAAAATCTATTAAATTATATATTAACATGGCTGTGTTCGGAGTGGCTGCCGAAAATTCAAAAGTTGAACTCACTCAATTGAGAAACCGTTCAAAGACGGTTGAATTTGAAAAACGTTTTTAATATCATTGATTTTGGCAACGATTCGATCGCAAAATGGAATTGCCCTTGCACTTGCTTTATCAGGTATTGTAGCTACGTTGTTGGAGGGCGGTCGAACATTTCATTCAGCAATAAAGTTGCCGTTGAACATGCAAACTAATAAAACTGCAGCACGATACAAGATTTACGAAACAACCCAAACCGGTTTGGTGGCGCGATTCTATTGGTAGGTGATTTTCGACAACCATTGCCAGTGATTCCACGATCAACGCGAGCCGACGAACTTAATGCATGTTTGAAGTCGTCCATTTTATGGAAATTCGTCAAAACAGTGAAATTAAATATGAACATGCGAGTCGAATTGCAGAACGACCGATCTGGAGATGTTTTTTCCAAACAATTGCTCGACATTGGTAACGACAAAATTCCTGGTGATACATCGTCTGGATACATTCAATTCCCTGCAAATTTTTGTCGCTGTTCTGAATCAAAGACCGAACTCATCGAGATCGAGCGAACGTGATTTCCAAATTCAAAATAAGATAACTGTCGAATTGATGACATGCAAATCGGTTGATTCCGTTACTAACCAAGATGATGTTGTTAACTATCCAATGGAATTTTTAAATTCGCTGGAATTTCCCTAGATTAACACCTCATAATCTGTAATTAAAAGTCGGATCGGTAATCATTATGTTGCGGAACATAAACCAGCCACGTCTTTGTAATAGAACCCGACTTGCGGTGAAGAAACTAATGAACAACGTAATCGAAGCCACAATTTTGATAGGGTTTTCAAATAAAGAACGTTACATTAAATTAATATGAATTTTCATTTCACATAAAATATTTATTACATTTTTTAATAATATTCTTCCATCAGGTATCACTGTGCGGCATATAATACTAATCAGCTACATTTATCATTCCATTGTCATGTTGATTCAAAATTAGTTTTATTTAACAACATATTGGCTATTGTCTTCTATGACCTTTTTGCCGTTTTTTGGGAAGTTTCATAATTCCAATGGTGGACAACTTCTGTGGCTTTCGGCGAAAAGCTTGGCCAAGAGATTATCTCTACCCTTTTTGAAGCCAACTTTAGGCCATCAAGGGAGTTTTGCAAAGATCGAAACAAATGGCATCAGAGGGCGTTAGGTTTGTTCTATACGGTCAATTCATAAAAACTCCACAGCCAAGCTCTCTCAATTTTGGGTGTGTGGTCTGACATAGTGCTTGCTGTAATCTGGTTAATTGCCGCCAGTAGATATTAGATAAATCGTTTGACCAGTTTCTAGAACCTAATAATTTACGATTTCCTTCTAATTCCACGATACTAACAGCATACCTTCATGGGGCATCAATCCTGGCTTTGAAGTCGTTTGTGTTACTTCACCTTTCTTTGCTAATGATGTTTTTTGAACGACATCCTCGTAATTTACCCATTTTTAATCGCCAGTAATGATTTGTTTCAAAAATATATATTGATTTCGTTGCGTTTCAGTAGCGATTCGCTGAAGGAAATTCTATTTGGCCAGCTTTTCTGGAATCAGCCGCACTGTGCGACATGAAGTATGCTTCTGATTACAAAAATTAATTCTGGTCGACCAATACATAATTTTGTTTGTATGGGTATTTCGCTGATGCGCAGCGTCCTAAACGTTACTCCTCTTCCTACGATTTGAAGTACCTAAAGTAGAAACATTTTCTAAAATACCCAATGCAGGTTGCAATATATCCATCGATATCGATACTGATTTACCTTTAACGTTCACTATGAAATTTTCTCGTAACTTTCTTAAAACTTTAAAAGGTCCTTCATACGGACGATGACAGAATTCATTCGCACAGTTTTTCTGATCACTTTTACTTTTTATTTCGCACAAAAACACTTTTTAATCTTCACACTGTCGCTTTCCAAATACTAATATTCCAATTCGACTTCGTTCGCCTTTTTATATACACAAACCAAACTTCTAGAAAGCTCATGAATTTTCTAGTTAGAATAGAGTAGAAACATTTAGAACAATTTTATCATGGAAAATTCCATTTTAGTACAGTTAAACATTGAGCTATTCATTTAACTTATTCTATTACACACCGACAATATATTGTGACGGTGACATCTAGAGTGTAATAGAAGAAGTTAAATTAATAGCTCAATGTTTAACTGTACTAAAATGGAATTTTCCATGATTTAAATTGTTACGCAATATTTCTACACTATTCTAGCTAGAAAAATCATGAGGTTTCTAGAAGTTTGGTTTGTGTATATAAATAGGCGAACGAAGTCGAATTGGGTTAGTAATATTTGGTAAGCGATAGTATAAAGATTAAAAGGAATTAAAAAATGATTTAAAAAGTGTTTTAGTGTAAAATAAAAAGTAAAATTGATCAGTAAAATTTGAGAATAATTTAAATAAAGTGATGTTGTGAATTTTTATTGATAAACTGTGTTGTAATAAATTTTGTGAAATAAATAAATTCGTTGGAGATAAATCAAATTGATTTTGTATTATTCACAATTCAGTGATACAAACCTTGAGTGACAAGGCAAAACGTAACAATATATTGTGACGGTGACACCTAGCGCGTGATAAAATAGGTTAAACTAAAAGCTCAATGTTTTACTGTACTAAAATGTAATTTTCCATGATTTTTTTTTTTTAAAGAGGGTAAGAGGAAACCTGTGCATTTGGACCAGTTGGTAAGAGGAAACCTGTGCATTTCGACCAGCAAGATCTATTGTGCATCCCCGTGTAAGAGTAGAGAAATCAATCTATTGAGAAATGTAGGTCCAGGTCCTTGATAAACGCCACAAGGTCATGCACATCCACAGGGTGAGGCCACTGAATAGAGTAAGCATTTAGTGTTTTAATTCTTCTTAGGGCGATCGCACTGCACTCGAATAGCAAGTGTTCGGATGTTTTTCTTCCCAGATGACAGATCCTGCAATTCTCTGATGGGGTTTTCCCCATTTTGAATAGATGGTAGTTAAAGGGACCATGACAAGTATCATATGAGGGATTTCAGAGATGATCGATCCATTCTGATTATATCCTGTAAGTGTGTAATCTTGTAATTTAGGAGCTTCTTGGTCTGTCTCATTCCCCGAGATGACTCCCAGAGTGAAGCAGAACATCTCTGCTCCCAGAAGAGGACTCTCCTCGCTACATGGCCTTTGAAATAGGCAACTCTAGGCTCGGGGCCGTAGAAGATGCCACCTGCACCTTCTTTTGCACAGGTGTCTGCGGCCTCATTTCCTGGTACATTAGAGTGGCCAGGGGACCACAAGAGGGTAACCTTGTTGTCCCTGCCCAGCCTTTTAAGGTTGCTGTAGCAGCTCCATGTCAGTTTAGAGCTGAACATTGGAGCTGCCAGGGCTAATAAAACAGCCTGGCTATCCGAGATTATGTAGATCTCCTTTCTTATATACTTCTTTTTGAGGCACTGAAGCACGCAAGTCTCGATGGCCACGGTTTCTGCCTGGAAAACCGTAGGGGTCTTACCCAACGGTATACAGAGCCTAAACCCGGGCCCCATGACCCCCACACCCGTGTTCTCGTTTGTTTTGACCCATCGGCAGACCACACCGATGCGTGCTGTGGTAAGGAGGAAATGATGATTCCCACCATGTCCCTTTCGGGTATCCGGATCGTGAAGTTCCTCCGGCAGTCCGTAGTCTTTACCATCATATCTGATAGCTAGGCAATATCGTCTGCCAAGTTAAGTTTATCCAGGATGCTATTGTGTCCCGAACTAGTCAGTCTAACTTGACTTGTTACCTCCAGCTTTATGGCTCTCAAACCTGCCACACTTTTAACATGTATTTGAAGTGGTGAGAGTCCCAACAATCTTTCAAGGGCAGCAGTAGGGCAGGTCCTAATTGCTCCCGTTGCGCCCAAACATATTAAACTTTGAATTTTGTCCAAAACTGAACGAGCATTTATTTGCTCTGTCTTTGGCCACCATATAAACGCCGCATAAGATATCATTGGTCTTATGATGGTTTGGTATAGCCAGATTACCATTTGTGGGTTTAGGCCCCATGTTTTACCAAACATACGTAGGCACCCAAAGTATGCTTTGTTTGCCTTATTTACGATGTATTTCAAGTCGGGGTTCCATGTTAATTTTTTGTCAAAAATGATCCCAAGATATTTAACCTCAGACGTTATCTTGAGTATTTCCCCGTTCAAAGTTATTGGAGGAAAGGAATTCTCCTCCGATTTGTAAAGAAAGTACATGTTATTTTATTGGGATTGACGCTAAGTCCCACTTCAACACACCACTCGTTTATCAATCCTAGAGCATATTGCATACGCTCAGCTATTGTGCTTTCAAATTTGCCCCTGACCTTCTGCATAGGGAGCAAGTGGTCCATTACCAAGAGCCACAATAACGGCGACAGTACTCCACCCTGAGGGCAGCCCTTGGTAGGTGCAACTGAGATGCTTGCTTCGCCAATCGAGGCTTTAATTCTCCTGCTTTTGAGCATGTTTATTATCCACTCGATGGTTGACGAGTCGATACCCCTCGCTACTACTTGTTCCCGAATCACCTCGAAATTAGTATTATCGAAGGAACCTTGGATGTCAATGAAGGAGCATAATAGTGCCTCCTTGTTGCAAAGTGTATTCTCGATTTCCGATGTTAATTCATGCAGGGCTGTTTCCGTAAATTTGCCCACCTGATAAGCATGTTGGCTAGGATTTAGAGGACATCTTTGGATTGTATTGAGTTTGATATATTGGTATAAAAATGACTCTTACCGCCCTCCAACATCTGGAGATGTATTCCAGACTAAATCTGGCTCTATATAATTTGATAAGGTGGGGCTCCAGTACATCCAGACCTCGTTGAAGAAAAATAGGATAGATTCCATCACTTCCTGGAGACTTAAAGGGAATAAATGAATTGATAGCCCAGCGCAACTCTCCAGGGGTGAAGTTTTTCAACGCTCGCTTGTAGGCTTCCCTTAGGACCAGATATGGATGTATCAAGCTCATATCCGGGTCCTGCCGATCCGCAATGATAGTGCACTCCGGAAATTGTCCCTTCACCAGACATTCGTCGGCAAGCTGCCGGAACCTCGTCTATCTTCCCGCAAAAAGTTCTCCAGCTCTCCCGCGATCTTTCTGGCTAGGGTAACCAGCCGCCCTTTCCAAGGAGCGATTTAGCCCTACTTTACCTGCTGTTGATACCCGTGTTCTCTAAGTCCTGTTACTCCACTTCCCATCCTTTTTGGGGCGAAAGTTCACGGATCCAAACAGCCAGTGAACCTTATAGTTGGAGGCCTTTAAAATCTCCGCCGTCTTATGCGACACCGAAAAGTTTAGTTGGAGGAAATCATTCTCTTTGTCTTTCCTTGCAAGAATATTCCACTCCGCGTTCCTGAGATCCTTATTCTGGACTCCCAAGCGACGAAGTATCTTCTCGTTTGCCTTGTTTTTGCAGCGAGGAAGATATACAAAAAATATTTTAGGGCGCGTTAAATCGTCCTCCTAGACTGCTCTCAGATTGGCGTTTTCCCATGGCTTTAGGGTCGGTACAGTGGCAGTAAGCCACTCCGCTGTGTCCTTGCCAGCACAGCTGACGGTAAACCATCCATTCCTTGTGCGGCATCCTAAAAATGTCATGCTAATGCCGTCCATTAATAGTTCCGCCACTGCATCCATGATGCTATCTTGTACAGCCAGAATCTGGCTGATACCTAGTTTGACTTCCGGGAAGCCTTGGTCGGTTATTTCCAACCTGATGGCCTTCATTGCGTCCTTGTACGTTAACTTCACCTCGTCCGCTCTGCCACCATCTGCTAGCTTCGGACCTGTCGTATCTCGTGAGCTACCCTTTCCTTCGGTTGGCAAAGGTTGCTCTTTTTTCTCCCTTTTTGCTGGGGTGCTCTTTGGTGTCGTATCGTCTGACCGGCTCCGTTTAGCGGTACTAACCGTTCGGTCTTTAATTTTAATTTGGCACTGTGCCAGAGCTACCTGGTGAGGAATGCCCGCCAACTTAAGATGGGCAAGGCGCTTCTTCGAAGCTCCGCTGAGTCTCTTTCTCTTTTTTTTGCTATCCTCGAGTTCCAAGTCTTATAGGCTGCTTTTAATTTCAGCGGTTGTAGACACTGATGCGGTGTCCGAGAATGATGGCACTTGTGCGCCTTGTACTCGGTCACTGACAATGGTACCGCGCTTGAATATTCACTGCTATCATCAGATAGCATGGTTTCCATATTAAAATTTTCAGAGGTTAGTCCTTCTTGGACCTTGTCATCTTCTGAGATTGGTGCGTTTAGAGAAGCACCTTTCACCAGACGCCGAGACCACCAATTTTCCATGATAAAACAGTTCTAAATATTTCTACACTATTCTAACTAGAAAAGTTATGAACTTTCTAGAAGTTTGGTTTGTGTATATAAAAAGGTGAACAAGATCGAATTGGATTATTAGAATTTAGAACGCGATAGTGTAAACTTGTAACATTATTAGTAGTATTTGGTAAGCGATAGTGTAAAGATTAAAAAGTAATTAAAAAGTGACAATAAGTTTTTGTGTGTAATAAATTGAATTGATTTTGTTTTATTTACAATCCAGTGATACAAACCTTGATTGACAATGCAAAAATGTAACAATATATATGAATGACAAAAAGATGTTGGAATTAATAGATTAAGGTCATAAATAGTGACAGTTTCTAAGATTAGATTGAAATTGTTTCTAGCTGAACTCAAATTCTGTGCAGCAGTTGCAAAAGTGTTGTTACGTATTTGGCTTGTGAATCAAGGTTGAAATCACTGGATTGCGAATAACACAAACTACTTCAATTTTTCTCAAACTTAATTATTTATTTAACACAATTATTAATCCAACCAAATTTACTTGCAATAATAATTATTCACAAAACCACTTGTTATAAATATTCGCACGATTTTTCCCGCACTAATTCACTCGGTTTAATCATTACACTATCGCGTTCCAAATACGAATATTCCAATTTGATTTCGTTCGCCTTATTATATACTCAAACTAAACTTATAGAAATGTTGATTTCTCCAATAAGAATATCTAGTACAATGTAGAAAGTTATAGCATTGAAAATGTCCAGTTTAGTACAGTGGTTTTAGTTTTATGGGACAGTAAACTTTGTGCTATTAATTAAATTATTCTATTCTACCCTAGGTGTCACCGTAATAGTATTATTATCGAAGAGACATTTTTTAAATCCAATGTTTCACAAAATTGTTTTACTTTGCAATATTCAAATTATTAGAAATAGTTCAAATCAATAAGTGCCTCTTTCTTCTTAGAAAATTTAAGTAAACTTGATTTAATTTCACCCAAAAAACTCCAATTTTATATTTTGCCGGGCGTCAAGCTAAAATTCGTCAAAACATAAAATTGTGGTTTTTGAAATTACCACAATTTTAATAAACATAAACAAATTTTGGGAAATTTGTTCTCTATTTGATTTTCTAATTCTGATTTTAAAATTAGATCTTCCTTTTCCAAAGTTAACGAAATTTCATGTTTTTTAACATTACTTGTCAGAAATGAGCAACTCTCGTGTCGCAAAATTGTTGCTCTTTTATATTATTATTAGTTTATAAAACAAATAACCTAATAAGCAATTTTCTGTGCGTACATTTCGTGCTAGATTTTTTATAAAATCTCGAAATTGCACATTCATGAAAAACTGAAAAATAACAGAATGGTTTCCAAAGCGGCGAAATTAATTCGTGATTAAAAATAAATTAAATTCGCTGCGACAATATTATTTTTAATGAAAAAATTCGGTCCATAATCCAGTGATTTGAACTCTACTTGATAATGTGAAAGTGGAGCAATAGGTTTCATAAAGGGTGAAAATTTATTATCATTTCATATTAAGATGCTTTGAACAATGCGCTTTGAACTGTTTATGTAAGCGGCTTTCATCTCTTATTAAAACTAACTAATATAAGTGTTTTATGGTTTAAATACTCTGGAAAGTTAAGCTTGGTTTTCAAAATAGCAACAAACCTCAATGATTAGAATATAATGAGAATTTAAAACAATACATATGTACATTGTTATGGGCTATATTCTGTATACGCTTAAAACATTAAACATTTTAAATTAAGAAAACCAACCATGAGAAAAATTACTTAACAAAAAAACAAATGAAAGTCGAAAGCTCTGTAATAATACATAATATAAGATAAACATTTTGAAAACTATTGTTATTTAAATAAACAAAACACCAACAAAAATTGGTTTTCTAATTTATTTACAACAACAAAAAAATGTTGGTAAATCCAAATATACAGTATATGACCATAAATTAATTTGTGGTTGTTAAATATTATGTGAAAAATACATTAGAAATATATTAGATTTCTTAAAAAAATGCCAAAACTTTCTTCTTCAGCTACTTTTCCCTTTTTTCACACCAACTCGTTTTATGTTGTTGATGCTTAAAACTTAACTTGGGTAATTAGTTGTTGTTTTCGTACACACATGAAATATGTGAGGTTAAATTAGTTAACTCTTAAAAATTAAAAATAGGATCTGTAGCTAGCTACTCGGTCTTTTGTATAATTAGAGGAAAAAATGTATTAAGTATGTACGTACATACATATATTAGAGACGTGATTGATCTGAACCCTTTTTATATAAATTACACAAAGTCTTAATTATCCGTAACGTTAATCATGTGTATTACACCAGTAAATTGGAATCTGGTAAATTTTTCCATAAATAATAAAGAAGCCATCCATACATCAAACTTAGATGGTTTACAACGCTATTATACAAGAATTTTATTATTTAACAATATAAAACGTTATTATAAAAGTTATTGTATAACAATATAAAACGTTATTATAAAAGTTATTGTTGTATTGTTACACAATCCTTAAGAAAACTTTTCAAACTTTGTTTTTTTTTTGTTTTATGGATGGATGGAAAATGTTTGCCATTTTTTAATTTTATTTGTCTGTACCTATTTACTTCGTATATGTACATTTCTTCTGTAATTTGTTTTATGTATTTTATCTGAAAATAAGGTAGCCAAAAGTTTTCAGTTAGTGCCTTGTCCAAATCAGCTGAAAGAGAACAGCCGATATATGATATATCAGCCGAAACATAATGTATGTATTTTACATAAAATGGAAAATTGTTGAAATAACCTATAAACTGGTATATCCACATAGCGCTTTCACGAATGAATATAGGTTCATGATGGTTTGTCACTGCTTACTATAGGAATTACAAATTAAGTTCCCTGAGAGGAGCCCAATGAAAAATACAAATGTTTTAACACAAGAATCAAATAAAATTGAAAGAGACAAAAAAGCTAAGCTCTTAAGCGTATAGGACGGCACAGGAAAGACGTGCTGCGGCGATGGAATAACTAACAAGGTATTAGTAAATTATTTTTTTCATAAATTTAATTTATTTAATTTAATTAGAAAAATAATTTTCTACAACTGAAGCCCTTACTGCTCGACCCGCGAATATGTCTTCATCTCCTTCTGTTTCAATTTACTCTGCTTTACCTTGAGGCAAACCATGACCGTTCACAAAATTGCTTGGGGAATATTTAAGAGATCTGTCGTTCGCCAGGCATCTAATCCTCGATTTAGGTACACAGGTTAGCCTCTCTACTATGGATGTCGTTAGCCAAGGTTGGAGTAGAAATCCGCTGTCATCTGAAAAATTTATAAAACAAATTGTATAAGTAATTTTAATCTTCTTCTTCTATGTATATATATATATAAAAATGCAGGTATGTATGTATGTATGTATGACCGGAATGGGCGCCTCAACAGCTAAACCGATATTCATGAAATTTTTACCATATGAGTTTTGCATGTCAAGGAGTAACCTTAGAGGTGAATATTTTTAAAATTATATTTCCTTCGTGTACCTCCCTAGCAAAATTTCGGTAAGTTTTCGGGTTTTTGGTACAGCTTGGTTAAATAATACCACCAATAATTGTGGATATAACTATAACATGAATTATAAAACCCTTTTTTGTACCTTCCGAACTAAAGTTCGGTTAATCTTCGGGATTTTCATTATAACTCGGATAAATTTCTTCCGATTTAAATTATATTTTACCAAGATTAGTTTAATAATACTACCAATAATTGTGGACATAATTAATATCAATCGTCGTAGCATTCGGGTATTTCCCGAATAAAACTTTTAAAATTTAAAACTTCAAATCTAAATTACATATATATATATATATATATATATATATATATATATATATATATATATATATATATACATATATATATATATATATATATATATATATATATATATATATATATATATATATATATATATATATATATATATATATATAAATATATATATTATATATATATATATATATATATATATATATATATATATATATTATATATATATATATATATATATATATATATACTATATGGTATACCATATATGGTATATGGTGAAAAATACGTCAGATCACAAATTTTTGGAAGTCATGTTTTAATTTTATGATTTTTATATTTTGAATTTGTAGTCTTGATTAAAAAAAAATTTTTTTGTAGAACGTGATTTTTTGTTGTTATTGTTTAAAATACAGGGTGTCAAATTTTAAGAAAAATGATGAACATGATGTTGTGTTTATGGCTATAAAAGGAAAAATAAATATCCGATATTTATGATATAGGGCTCGTAAAGGTAAGTTAACACAGATTAATAAAAAAATATAAAAATGGTAAATTCTTTAATTTCTTCATTTTCAAATTTCCCGCCAAAATTTTATTTTTGAATTTTCTCAATGATCATCCAATTTTATTATTTTTTTTTTTTTTTAATTTTACGTCCTTTAATTCTATTGAACATACTAAAAACTTGCGGTAGCAAAATTTTTCGTTTTCATGCAAAATACGTTTAAGTATGACTCTACCTATTTTGAAAATTTCAAAAATCGAATGGTAGATTTTTGGTCCTCTTACAAAAACTCGATTTTATTTAATTTTTCCAGGTTAATTTTTTCACTCGTTTTTGTGATTCAAAATTAAATTTAAAACAAAAAATATTAACAGTAGAAAAATGTATTACAAAACAAGGATAGCATTTTAAAGATATTTATACGGTTAAAATTTACATGTTATATAATCTTCACTATTTGAATATTTTTTATAAACGAACGAGAGCATTTTTTATTTGCCATTCCTCACTTTTACTCATACTTGAAATATTCTTGTCATTGACTGTTGATGATGTTTCCGGAGTAACATGTGAATTTAATGAATTATTAACCGGTGATACCTCGTTTTTAACTTTTGACGTTTATTAGTCACCCGGTAATAACATGATGTACAAATCAATGAATTTTCAGTTACATGAATCGAGCGCGGCAAACGAATTTTAATATAATCATTAACATTTCTTAAACTTTTAGACCATTTCAACTCAGGAAACTGCTTACAACAATTTTTGTACCCAACCATTATTACACTTATTATTTGAAATACTTTTGATGTTATTTAAATAAGCAAATGATTTAAATAGAACTTTTCAAGTTAAACTAACTGCAATATTAATTTAAACACTAATTTACACCAAAAAATGTTAACAAAAACCACTGGTTATATTTTATGTTGTTTTACAGGCCTACCTACCCCTTTTTTTATAATTAAATTTTTAAATATGCGTCATTTTGTTCCAAAAGATTACGTTACGGTTTATTTACCTGAACTTAATATTTTGGGACGCATTTTTAGGGTTGGAACTAACAAAATAAATGACTCATACCAAAATTTATTTTTTTACTAATAGCTTTATGGGCTATCCCTAAACTACGTTATGCCTTTTTTTGGGGAAGGAGTATTGATTGTCGTCACGTTTAGGCTGGGGAAGGGAGAATTTTATAAAAGATGGCATCATGTAATTATAAGAAGTTACTGTTACGTGATATTACATATGACATAATACAATAATTTGCAGGTATATCATTAGAGGCGTATTTCTTTAATATACCACTTACTTCATGTTCTTAAATGATTAAATCATTGCTCACATATTCAGTTTTGTGACGACTTGCGATGAAGGAGTGAGAGAGACGGAGTTAAGAAGGCCCAATATAACTTGACGTAGTTTATGAACGGACTGTTACAAATTGTTTCCTCTTTGTTTTTTAAATTTCTATTAGAAGTAAGAATATACTAAAGATCGACGAAATAATTTTAAACAAAAACATTATCAGGTCGAGCGTAAATTAGTTAAAAATTGAAAATAACATATAACAATTTGATTTTGTATTCCAAAAACGGGTAAATCGTCATACTTAAACGTATTTTGCACGAAAACGAAAAATTTTGCTACCGCCAGTTTTTAGTATTGAATATAGAATTAAAAGATGTAAAATTAAAAAAAAAAAAAAAAAATTGGACGATCATTGAAAAAATAAAATTTTGGTGGGAAATTTGAAAATGAAGAAATTAAAGAACTAACCATTTTTATATTTTTTTATTAATCCGTATTAACTTACTTTTAAAACGAATCCTATATCATAAATATCGGTTATTTATTTATTCTTTTATAGCCATAAACACAACACCATGTTTATCATTTTTCTCAAAATTTGACACCCTGTATTTTAAACAACAACAACAACAAATCATTTTCTACAAAAGGTTTTTTTTTAACTAGTACTACCAATTGAAAACATAAAAAATAAAAAATTTAAACAAGACTTCCGGTCCCATATACCAAAATTGTGATTTGACGTATTTTTCACCATATACTATATATATATATATATATATATATATATATATATATATATATATATATATATATATATATATATATATATATATATATATACATATATATATATATAATTATGAGTTCGACACATGTGAGGTCATAAAAAAAAATTATTTTATTCTTTATTTTTTCTTTTACAATTTTTACATGTTAACTATTCTACGTTAAGATAAGAACTAACTTTTATTTAATTTATTTTCTTAAAGTTGAAATTGATTATGTCTACAATATTCACGTTGTACATAGTCAGCTACTTTTTGTTGGTTCTAGTTACTCGTATGATTCTCATTGTTTTGTCTACGTTTTATGTTGCATTTCAAAATGTGTGAAATGCAACTATGCAATTTGTTGGAATGTAGATTGAAACTATACACTTTATTGAGTTGTGATTATATACTTTGTTGGCATATAACTATATATATATATATATATATATATATATATATATATATATATATATATATATATATATATATATATATATATATATATATATATATATTATATATATATATATATATATATATATATATATATATATATATATATATATATATATATATATATATATATAATATATATATATATATATATATATATATATATATATATATATATATATATATATATATATACACTCAGTGACAAAAAAACCATCGCACAAAATTTTTTCTAGAAATTTTTACTTTCCAATTAGAAAAACACAATTATATACTGTTATACATAACTGTCTCAGAATTAAAATTGATTATTGAAGAGGTTTGGCATAACAAAATTGATTTAAATTGTTTGGAAAATGTATACGAGTCGATGCCGCGGCGTATTAACGAAGTTATTAAAAAGAAAGGAGGTTGTACTAGTTATCAATAATTTTTAAGAAGTAACGGCAAAATAAAGCAATAAAATGAATTACTATTAATAAAACTGTGATTTTATTTTAAAAATTAAAAAATTAAGATTTTAATATTGAGAATTAATCTTGAGATTTATCTCATAATTTTCAACTATTTTTGTTTTTTGTTTAATTTTCGATTTACAATTGATTTATTATTTAAAATATAATATACTAATTAAATACAAAAGTTTTCTTGAAATTGAACTTTTACGAAGAGTTTCTAAAGAACTTGTTAATGCGAGGGTTTTTTTGTCGCTGAGTATATATATATATATATATATATATATATATATATATATATATATATATATATATATATATATATATATATATATATATATATATATATATATATATATATATATATATGTATATATATATATATATATATATATATATATATATATATATATATATATATATATATATATATATATATATATATATATATATATATATATATATATATATTATATATATATATATATATATATATATATATATATATATATATATATATATATATATATATATATATATATATATATATATATATATTTATATATATATATATATATATATATATATATATATATATATATATATATATATATATATTTATGTATAAAAGACTATAGTAAAACTGCTAATTGCGGATTTAAGTAATAGGTAATATGGAACAATTTGTCCCATGTTTGATTTACCTATAAAGATTCAATCTATGAAGCGTTGTTTTGCATAAAAATTCGTGGTAAAAATGTACCAACATTTTATATTTAAATATACATTTTCTACAAGAAATAACCTTTGGTTCAAAATATTGCTTAAGTAAAATCGATTCTATGCCTGTTCCACTGGCACAATTCCACTACACACAATTCCACTGGCACAATTCCACTGGGCGCAATTCCACTTGGCACAATTTGACTTGCACAGTTCAACTTTCTCAATTTAACTTTTTGATAATCTAAAAGTTAAATTGGGAAAGTTGAATTGTGCAAGTTGAATTGTGCAAGTTGAATTGTGCCAAGTCGAACTATGCGAAGTGGAATTGTGCCCAGTGGAATTGTACCAGTGGAATTGTGTGTAGTTGAATTGTGTCTAGTGGAATTGTGCCAGTGTAACAGGCCTAGAATCGATTTTACTTATGCAATATTTTGAACCAAAGGGTATTTCTTGTAAAAAATGTATATCTAAATATAAAATGTTAGTATATTTTTACCATGAATTTTTATTATTTCCTGTTGGTAATAATGATGAATTATGTAACAAAAGATAATCATTTCAACAATTAATAAAAATAAAATCTAAATGAAATTTTGCAAAACATCGCTTCTTAGATTTGTTAAATGAAAAAAAGTTAAATTGCGCAAGTTGAATTCGTTTAATTATTAAAAAGGTTAGCTTAAAAAGTTACCTAAAGAAACAATTACGAAAAAAAGTAAATAAACATTTTATTATGCAACTAAACAAAAAAAAATACATCATAAAATTCAAAAATTTAATTTTTCATTGATTAAATCAATTTTTGTAACAGCAGCGAGTGCCTTCATATAATAACGCGAATCATAGCTTTAAAAATTAGGAGCAATCCCTTAAACATGTTCCGAAATATCTTTATGTTTCTTTTTGCGAGGTGCTCCCGTTTCTCTTTGGTTTCGCACCTTATTCCTCTTCAAACTCCATTTCCCCCTGATTTTTTTTTTTGAGGCCTTGTATCAGTTGCCATATATTTGACTATTTATATTGGTTGATTAAATGTGTTGTTCTAGCCATACAATTAAAAAACATTGTTATTTATTGCTAATTAACATTTTTATTGTTGCACAATATTTCAGGCAAAATGCTAATCTTCAGGTGTACTAAAAATTAAAACATTTAAAATAAAATAAATTAAAACTTAATTAGATAACTATTGCATGATTTTATCAAAATAAACTTAAAATAATAATTTAAAGATTAATAAAAAAGAATTAATAAAAAACTTACATTCATAAACTGTTAAAATTCCCATTATCGTGAAATTTTATTTAACAAGGACATCACCATAACATTACTATTTTCACAATTTAAATATACAATTCTGATATTAGAACAATATAAAAATTTTAAACATTTTAAAATTTTTTTTATTTTAAAATTTATGATGATGTCCTTATGAGGTTGTCCTTAGTTAAATAAAATTTTTTTAAAAAAAAATTTGTCTTAAACATAGTTATATACATACAATACCAATAATTCCGCGTTTACTACTACATAAAACTCTATGTACATAAGTTAAAAATTATATGTCATCAAATTTTATGTGTCCAAAATTTATTGGTCCAAAAAATCAAGACTCACTCACTCTCTCTTCTTTGTTAAGTACATTTTCATATGGTATATACAGTGAAGACAAAAATCAATGTTGATCAATAATTGTTCAATGCATAAAATTATTATTTATATTGCTTACAATTTTTATTATAGGAGAATTAAGAGTGTCCGGGATAATTTATAATTAGATTATTTATTATTGAAAATTGTAATTGTTTTTTTGAATTCATAATTCATTTTTTTAAAATAAATATTATTTCTTAAATTAGAGGAAATTTCTGCTGATTCCAGAGTCTGTGAACAATTTTGATTTTATTGAAATCAAAATTATGTGCATTTTCTATTGCATGGGTGGATAGTGCTGTTTGTTTATTGTTAAATGTAATATCACTCTGATGTTTTTGAACTCTAGCTCTTAATTTTTGTTTGGTTTGACCAATATATTTTTTTCCGCAGTAACATAAAATTTCGTATACTACGTCATGCGTTGGTCTATTGGTACTTTATCTCTATTTTCATCATTAGGTTTAATAATCTTAATAATTTTTTCTATTTAATGTGGTACATAAGTGAGACTACCATATCGTATATTTTCTGGTTGCATTGGTTGGTTAAAATTTAAATTACTGTTGCTGTTGGATTTGGCCATATAAATAGCTTTTTTAATTATTTTATCCGGATAATTATTTTTGCGTAATATTCTGTTAATTGTGTCAACGTTACTATTGTAGAATTCTGGGTCAGAGAGGGTGAGAACTCTTCTTGCAAATGATGTGGCTAAATTTATTTTCATATATTGAGGGTGAGAGGAAAGAAAGTTTAACATTCTATCTGAGCTGGTCCTTTTTTATACTAGCGTTTTAATTTTGGAATTTACTCTAAATAAATAGTTGCATGTCTAAATATGAAATACTATTGTTGTTTTCTTTTTCTATTGTAAATTTAATACGGTTATTAAAAAAATTGAACGTTTCTGATATTGTTTCAATATAATTTTTCGTCTTTGAAATTTCGGAAGGCATTTTTCAACACCAAATTTTTGTTTATATATATAATTGTTAAATTTAAAATAATTATTACTATCAATTACGAAATTAAGAAGTTTAACAAACGTGGTTTTATCAAGATTGATTGTAAACTTAATTTCTTCCTATCTGCTCTCTACTTCTCGTATGACAATTTTAGTTAGTATATTAGTAAATAAGGATACAACATCAAACGATACTAGTACATCATCCGTATCTACTGTCATATCGTTAAGTATACTTTTTAAATGAAATAAGTTTTTAATATTGAATCTACTGCCAGTAGTAAAATTTCTTAAAACCCCGCAAAGGTATTTGGCTAGATTGTAACAAGGGGTGTTAATTGTTGACACTATTGGCCTTAACGGATTACCAATCTTATGTACTTTGGATAGATCGTAAATTCTAGGACTAGTTGTATTTTTAACTGTAACTACTGATGTTAACCTTGAGCTTATGTTGATTTTAGTTAGAGACTTATTTAATTCGTTAGTAACTCGAGTTGTGGGGTCTTTATTTATTCGTTCATAAGTTTCTGTATCACTAAGAAGTTTTTTTACTCTTATCACTCTCTAGTATGACAATATGTTTATTATTTTTAAGAAATAATTTAAGGTTTTAATTGCTTTATTAATAAAATCGCTATGGGGATCATTCATAGGGTTACGTTCTATAAATTTATTGATCATTGTTGTTATAAGTTCTCGTGTTTGATTTTGATTTTGCAAAAGGTTCATATGAATTAGATCTTCAACATCTGCTATTATGGAGTAAAATGAAATTTTTTTAATATTTGTGGGTACTGCAAATTTTGGTCCAAATTCGGGATGTCGATTCCCTTGTAGTGAGTTACACATTACTACAATAAATATTTTTTGGCCACAACGAGAGCCTTAGTTGTTTGTTAACTGGGATTGAATGCACCGACACGTGTTGGAAACCATATTCGGGACAGAGATCTATTGCGAGAAAAACAATACAACGTTGCTCAACTGCGAGTTTTCGCTGAGACTAACAAAAAACTTTTAATTAATGATCAAAAACTAGCCGATAGCAGAGTGATGCAATAGATAGCAAACGGAAACGGGGGAATTATTTTTCTTGATGCACCAGGCGGCACTGAAAGAACATTTCTTTTAAATTTGATACTCGCTGAAATTAGACAGCAGGCCGCAAAGCACATTTAACTCTCAAACTGCCGTTGAATTTGATTCAAACAGATGATCCTACTTGCAACATTAGTAGAAATTCAGGAAATGCCATAGCGTTAAAAACATGTAAGATAATTATTTGGGATGAATGTACCTATGGCACATGAAAAAAGACTTGAAACTCTTGATTGTATACTTTGCGCTACTAAGATCAGACGAACATTTTATTAGGCGAGAAACCAAATTGAATTTAGTAAATCTAAAATAAAATTTACATTTAAAATAACATAATGAATTTCATTTCATTCTGATTAAAAAAATTCCTAACCCAATTAAAATACATATCAAACCAAATCTTGGAATAAAATAAATATTTTAGGCAGAACAACAACGCTAGTATTATTATATTTTTCGATTATAATTAATTATTATTAATTATTCTTAATTTACATTTCAGTAGAAGAAGAATTCATAGAATTCTTAGAAGATTAAAATCGTTGGAGTTTGTCCAGCATATTTATTATGCAAAACTGCCTTGATCAACGATTTTTTTCCAGATTGGTGCTTCGTGGTTTGACCCTTCATAACTAGCGTTTACATTTAAAAAATTTAGATTAGAATCGGAAAGTCTGGAAATAGTTTAAATTGAAGCAATAAGAAACTTAAATATAATCTGGTTTGTACTACACACTAATTGGACATTCTTCGAATACAATACAATATATACAAATATAATAAGATAATAAACACGCTTATTGTATTTTTATATCGTTCATTTCCACTGTTAAATGCACCGACTAACCACACTCTGTGAACACAATTCAGCTAACTCATGCCGACTCTCTTTTCGAAAGTTACTGATATGTAATTAACCTTTAATTTTAGACTTAATAATTAAGTGTTAGAAATATTCCAGCATACCTTCTGCCAAAAAAACCAAGCGCAACTACCACACGATTTTTTGTTTGGTATGGATTGTGTTTCCATATGACATAAAATTTTGTATTTTAATATTTTTGTATTGTATAAATTTGTAAATTCAGCTTCGTGAATTTCAAATGGATTGGAAGCATCGCTTAGGTAATCAATTGCATTCTTAAATTGTCATCATCTAAATGACAAATTAGGCGTCGTGTCATTATTTTTCTTAAATTTTTTTGGTATACAATATTATTGATGTACAATAAGTACGTTAACATATAAGAAACAGTTCAATAATTATTAATAATAATAATAATATTTAATAATTATTGACAGTATCACTTCAAATGTGAACGACATTAAATCGATAATCACCTGCATTTTTTAATATTCGTTTCACTTATTTGTGTTGTTTCTTGAATAAGGCATTAATGCAAATTTATACCCCGCTAATACGACAAATTAAAAGATACAGTCACCTAACTTGTTGAACATGGCCCGATTAAGTTTTTAATTAATTTCAACATAAAATATAACCTGAACTTCTTTGTGTTGTTTGTCTATACGCTGCTCCTTATTTAGTGAAGTTTGCGCTGTCCTCTGTTCAGTTTTAGGCCACGATTAGTAGATCATTTTTGGTTGTAGTTCCCAAGTACGTCCATAGAGTCTCTGACTGGTCCAGAAAGCCTTGGTGGCTCTATTTTGAACTTTCAATAAATATTGTTTCCATTTTAGTTTTTGATCTAGACCCCTAGATATTTAACTTATTTGGAAAAATAAATAATAGTACGGTTTTACGAGGGTGCTACAAGCGAAAGCTTTTTGCTCCTCGTAAAAGGTACAATGACATCAGAGGCGACCCCGTCAAACTTGCCTCTAATTATGATAGCCTCACCTTTCGCATAGCCCTGGATATCAAAACCCATGGCCATTTAGAAATACCAGTGTTTTTGAATAACCAATGACCGCTATTTACGGGCTGTAATCTTGCAATGTTCCAGCATGAATGATCCAGAAATTTTGCATCGTTTTCAACAGAAACGATGTGAGACTAATAGGTCGACAAGCGAGAGCTGAGTGTCCGGACGACCCCTCCTTTTCGTATGAAGTCCAAAAAATAGTTTGGGAAAATAGTTAAAAACATAACTTACCCTAAACATCTGGACCAAGCTGGGGAATATTTCCTCAATACCGTTTTGAAGTAAAGCTGGAAAGATACCAACCCTTCTAGCGGATTTGAAAGGTTTGAAAGATCCAATAGCCCATTTCACCTTGCTGGTTGTGAAAATTTTCCCAGAGATACTTCATACCCTGTTGTGAAGTGCATTATGGCTACATCATTTGGAGGGTCATTCGGGCATTCTTGGCCTCCTATCACTGTTGAATCCGGATAGTGGGTATCTAATATTACCTCTAATGTTTCTTTCCGGTTTTCAGTGAACTTGCCATTTTGCATCTGAAAAATTTCTAAACCATTTGAATGCTCCCTGGAAAGGACTTTCTGGAGATGAGCTGCATAGGGCAATTTATTGATTCTCTCACAGAAATTTCTCCAGGTAGCCCTTTTGGATCTTCTTAATTCGAGATTATATTCCGTCAGGGCCATGTTATACTCGTTCCATTCACTCGAACGTTTAGCCTTGTTGAATAATTTTTTCGATTTTTTTCTCCGCTTACGTAGCGCCCCGTAAGCGTTATACTGATGATCTGAAGCTCAGTTACAACAATTTGCTGGATGTTTTATGCTGTTAGTGTTCAAAACTCACAACGAAAGGTGTTAATTGGTCACATCAGCACATTGTAGTTTCCAGTTGTAATTTGCGCGAGATTTAAATATTTAAGTATAATTTCTCTAATAAGACTTTAATAAAATTCATAGCACAAACACATCAAATACAAGGAACTGAGTCTGATTTTGTTGTGGTGGCTTTTGGAAGAAATAGGAAATCTTATTTTAGGTCTGGTATTTGTTCTGTGATATTTAGATATTTGTTCTGTGCTATTACGCCGGTCAAAGTGTTTTTCCACTCAATTACACCAGTTGTTAGGGGAATGTTGCCAGTGTAAAGGAATACTAACTTTTGCGTGTCTCATCTTTCATGGGATTATCGTTCTTTTCGGCCAGGGTCCTTGCTGCATTCTGGGTTCCTGAAACGAGCTGTTTTGGCTCTTTGGTTATAAAGGACATTATATTTATAAAATATCAGAATAAAAAATACAGAATAAAATAATAATCGGAATGGAATTTGGTGAAATTATTTGCACTTGAGGTTTCGAGACATGCCTGATTTTCTCGGCAAGTTTGTCGGCTAATATTTGGTAAGCTCGTTGAAATTTGAGAATAAAGCAAAATATAGAGAAATTAATTCCACAACAATAAAACAAAATCAAAAATAAGATTAGTACAGAATATAACAACATAATAAAGTGTGGTTTACCCAGATGTAAGAAAGATAAAACCTCTTAGCTGAGAGCCATAGCACAAAATTAACCCACACTATTTATTACCATGCTGTGGTTGGATTTTTAGTCATTAGTATGTAGACATGGATTAGTAATTTGTATTACGGAAATCATTAACCTTAGATAGCGCTTTACACCGCGCTTCTGATCAAACCGAACTAATGATAAAAATAACGATAACGAACAACGTTAATTTAAAGTTAATTGAAAATTCATTATATCTGTTCATGTATTTAAATCATCTAGTCTCGCAAGAAAAGTGTCAAATTATTCCTGCACTCATTGCTCCGCGATTTTGCTTAACCGCACTAGTTATTATTGCGACAAAAAAATTGATCTCTCAGGATTTTTTTTCCCTGAAATGCTACAAAATCATTACAAAGCTCTTATCCTTCATTTTTTTTTTTTTTTTTTTTTTTTTTTTGTAGCAGAAAACGTTGTAAAAATATGGAAAAATGATTGTTTGAATTGCACTTAAAAAATATTTTTATTCGTTATAACAATAATAATAATAATGATAACAATAAGAATAAAAAAAAAAAGGAAAATAATAATCACAAATGGAAATTTTTTATGTTTAAATTAAATGTTATTACAATAAAAAAAAAACAAAAAATTTTCTACATTTAAATGTTGATTGTTGATTTATATTTTAACCTTTTATTATTTTTTATGTTTTTCAAATTATTATTATTATTTTTTTTTTATGATAACGATTTCCATTAAATTAAGCATTTGATGAAAAAAAAAAAAAAAAAAAAACATTTTTAGTCTTGGTTTCGTTTGCATCGCGAGCAGTATTTTTCCCCGTTTAATGAATTCATTTAATTTGCATTTTAAAATTATTTAGTTATGTGCGCACAACAACAACAAAATATTTAGAATAATTAAATGTTGATTGTGGTGCAATTTATTTACAATCTACTTGATCTACGTAGATGGATGTTGACTAATTAATTCGCAAATGCTAATCTAGTTTATTATAGATACGTTTTATATATGAAGTTTCTGGAAAGTAGAAAAAAAAACTACTTTGACACTATTGACCCATTATTTGTATAGCCGTTAAAGATTAAATTGAGATACCAATATTAAAAAAGATTCCAATTCATAAGAAAATCAAAAGCGAGATATGTTTCGATTGACTGAGGGCAACAGTAAATAGGAAAGATTAAAGTGTCGAGTCTCGTACAGCCCAAGTATTAGTTGGGTATTTAAGATCTCATCTTGCCAATCTTTCTTTCACATGTAAAGTAAGCCAGCATTTCAAGTCAACCAAATTTTCGGTATACCTGATGTTCAAGAAGGTTGGCTTCTTTAGTTCGGTGGACAGTTGATCCATCATGAGGCGTCACAAAAAGGTGGACTAAAATACCCTGGCGGTACCTCGCGATAGTCGGTTACACCTTTGGTGTAAGAAAGAGTCTATTCTATTTTTGATTAAACTGAGTACCGACGTACGGATGAAGGTGCCAACTTTTTGCAAGTGATTGTTGCTTTATGTATGATGAATCATAACAATATCTATTTATTCCGGATTAGATTCTGTAGCATATTTCAAAATGTTACATAGGTTAGCTGTCTTAATTGTTTTTATGTGCCTTTGTTGAGCTCCGGCTACCAGGGAATACCTTCGTACTTGGAGGCTGTATATTTCTTGGGAAAGTTACGATTTTGCTCCTAGTAATGTAAAAAAGGATACACCAACGAATGAATGTTTCAATTTACTAATAACTACACGGCAGATGTGAGCTTAAATACATTCTTCTGGAGTATCACGCCTAAATTGTTTTAGAGCAGCAATTCTTCTTAAGTTTAGTCTAACCTTTCGTTAAAGTTTTTGATAGATGTAGCCTATAGTTATGTGGTACTGTACTGTGGTACTGTCCAGTTGGGCATGCAATTCCAATTTTCTAAATTGCGGAAAATTGAAATTTTCTAAATCCGAAAACCCGAAAATCGTTTTAATATGAAAGCTTTCAGTAGAGAGGTTAGGATTGCTGAATGCTTTATAACATGCTCGAAAACATGCAAATTTTCCACAACAAAATGATATCGACTAAGATTATTGAAATGAATTCACATAAAACAAGAAATGCGAGAAATACAAAAAAAATAAAAATAAAAATTTTATAAGAATCCAATTAATTACAAAGTATTCATAAAAATGCCAACAATATATGTAGACAGCTCCATACCAATTCAAAATAATTAGAGAATAACTGTTCAAAGAATTCATTGAGTTAAATGAATATTCTGTTCTAAGAAATTCAAATCATGTACATTATAAAATTCTAAGAATTTATCACCAGAAAATGTCACATTTCAAAGATGCTAATTATTCTTAAAATCAATGTGCGTATATTTCAAAGAACACAAAAACCACGAATTCAAAACATTTTTGATACAATGCAGTTCACTGAACAACAGCAATATTAAATAGTTTGCTTCTGCTACTAATTTTGGCATTTAATGAACCCATGAAGGTTCATAAATAATAACATAATTTTTTGGTTTGATATAAGTACATCGATCCGCGTCAAGTTTCTCTAGCTCTCCTTAGCTTGTGCTATCTGAAAACTTCTCTAAATAACTTACTTTTTACTTATAGGTTTACCAAGTTTGAACTTTTGGGAATATTGTACCTGTACGAAAAATGTTGACATCAAATTTTTTAGACTTATTCAATCGAGGTAAATGTCTCTATTTCTCTACTTGCACAAAACAGAAACGCACATGTAGGGATCTGTAAACAGTCCTGTTCGAGTTTGTATAAGAACAAAATTACAACCAATGATAATCATTAACAAGCTTCTCAATGCCGATGTTATCATCAACTTGTGCAAAATATTCTATCCTAAATGTCACTCCAGCAAATTTGTACGATTGCATAAAATCGATTTTAACTCAGACATAAACTTTACCTTGACTTGGTCAATTTAATTGAGCAATAACTCGCCGTATCTTCAAATCACTTTGAAGCAAATTATAACCTTGCGAGTGTTGAGCTTCTCCGAACAATTTGAATACTCCTCACAATAGCGTCGGAGTGAAATTTTGAAATCTCTGATCTAGACCACTTTGATAACCGTTCACTATAGACATACTCCTAATGAAGCAGTATCTTTATGCGCACAATTAAGAATAAATTAAATTTTTAGATTTAACTCATAGTTCTACATAATGCCAGGCCGTGCTGGCGATTAGATTTGAATAAAGCTCGACGTTTTATTTGGCAGAACAATAGGTGTTTACCAAATTCCTAGCACAAGACGTTTTACCTTATTGCCTACAGTCTTAAGGAAAATTAAAGATAATACAGGTGAATGGCTATTATGCAGAGCCTTGCTTGATTTAAGGTCCCAAACATCCTTGGCCAGCGAAAATTAGATTCAACGGCGGCATCTTCCCCGAACAAGTGATCATGTCACTATTTCGGGTATAGGACAAAGCAAAGCGTTCATCTCGTTTAAACTAAACCATCTTGAATATTGACTATTTAATCGTACCTAGATTGATATCTTACCAATTTTAACCAACCAAATCAAATCGATCTCTTAACAGGAACTGACCACTTTTTCAATTTATTGACCACGGAAGGATTACCGAAGATAAACTAGGTCTATGTATGGCTTAGTTAATATTGATAAATCTTTAAGAAAGTTTTAGGGCTCGAAGAAGTTCCATTAATATATCAGTTAACAAATTATACAGAGGAAGAAGCAGCTTCCTCACAAGCATTTCACTAAACGTGGCACTCGTTCCGAGAAAGATCGGTTATTAGTTGAGCTATTATTCAAATCCGAATCAAATTTAGACAAAACCATGTAAAGTCAAGCAATAAAAGCACTTAAAGGTAACATCAAAGAGATCAAAACATGAGGTACAATCAAAAGTAGCAAGAATTGTTGACCCATTAGACTGATTGGCACTCACCATAGCGACGATAACGTTACTGTTTCAGAGTCTATGGCTGCTATATTTAGATTGAACCGATGAACTATCACAAAAGGAGGACAGTATAAGGCAAACCATCAAGCAAGAATTTCCAGAATTAGAGAAAAACTAGAATTCCGTGGTAGCATGTCTCTTAAATGGCATAAGAGTTGATATTTATTGTAGCAGTTTTGACGAAAATGGTTGCCAGTCTACTAAATGAAACAATCAAATTATAAGGTACCAAAGTTAAAATTTGAACGGATTTTAAAATAGTCTGGGTTTGGCTGTCATCTCTTCCAAGGAAGAGAAGGTACCTTTGTAGCAAATCGCGTTGCAAATGTGCCACCTTCATAATTTTAGCAGCTTTAGAAATATGTTGATTCAGCAACAAACTTGGACTATTACGAGGTATGATACCTTCCAAGCAATTAAAATACAAAGAAGATTATGCACCGACATCTATTCCTACAATGGGTTCTTATAATTATTCTAATGAAATGTTTGTTTGTCTCGCTTCAATATTAACTAACAATAAAAAATGTTAAGCAACATTTTATCCCTAAAGTGCAACATCATCATTCAGAGGGCTATGCGAGGCTGTTGTTAACTCGTTCAAATATATTCTCAAGAAAATTATGGGAAACCTAACGTTCACATGCGACGAACTTAATATCGTGGTCATATAAACTATCGCGGTGCTAAATGCTAGGCCATTTTGCCTTTTTTCAGATGATCAAGGCTGGATAGAGCAAATTCGTCGAGGAGCAGATGGATATGGATATTGTTCTAACTTTAAAAACCCAAGCTGAACATTAAACCGAACTGTCCAGTTGTGTTTACTTTAAAAAGTTAAATTTTAAAGTTAGAACAAAGTTTCGAGCCAATTGACATTTCAGACCAAAATCAAAAATAAAGTTTATAGGTACTCGTATCAGCAGAAAGTTAACAAGATACGTGACTTGCATTAAAAACTTTTGTTAATAGTCTTATGTGGAAAACTTTGTTACAGTACACATCCTCTAAAGTGTTATATCTGAAAATGAATTGCATTGATGTGATTGGTGAATAGCTAATGCTGGAAAAAATCAGTACAAGTTTCCCGGGGGAAATCTCACTATCATGGATGCATGGATATACAGGTTACTTTTGTCAATTATCATAAGTGGCAAAACGTTGTTTCGCTCTCTCGTGGAAAAATGTGGAAAATCCACTGATTCCAAAAAATATTAGATGTTGGTACAACATCAGTGGATTTCATTGATGTGATTTGTAAGAAGCTTGTGGTGAAAAAATGTTCAGTCCAAGTTTCCCGTGGGAAATCTTGAAAAATTCGATTTTCCAAAAGTATGGGCAGCTTGAAGTGAACTCTTCTCACCGATGGCTACTGAAAAATCACCCTAGAGGCAGATTTGATTGATGTCAAATTTAAAAAAATTAATTTTAAAAAAAAATTGAAGTCTGCGGATTTTTTCACATTTTTCCACGGAAAGTCTTCAATGTGTATCTATTGCAACTTTTTATTTTCTGCTTGGATAACAAAGTTCATTACCGATTTTTTACTTTCGGTTAGAAAATATCGGCTGCCGTAAACAGGGTTCTGCAATATCGACTTTTCACTTTCGACTGGAAGCTTTCGGCTAATTGAATTGAATCAATAGAATTAGCAGAATTTTCAGCATTGGTTTTAAATTTTTGTTTCAACAACAAGTTTGTTTTTTTTATATATTTAGCTTCCTTGTGAAATGTAGCATCGATATACTTGATACTGGATGAACAAATCAAAATTTTAGTTTCAACACTCAAAAATGGTTGAGGAAACAATACAATGGCGTCCAAAATTTACTTTACTCTACTTGGAATGTATCGTGGTCACGGAAAACCCAAAAATGACGAAAAATTTATATACGTATTTACATATAAAAAAACTACGGATTACTCGGGAAGCCTCGTACAATAATCTTGAAAACTACAAAATGAGGTTTTGAATAACCAACACTATTCAATAAATAATTTGTATAAATTCAACATTCTCAAATCTCAAATAATTTTAAAAATTCTACAACACAGATACAAAGATTTGTAAATTTAGACTCATATAGATAAACTCGCATAGACTTGTAAAAGCTAAAATCATATTAAAATTCTACAGTGATCTTGATATTCTCAACAAATTTCGACACTTCCATGAAATTTCAAAAAATTAGGAATCCTAGAATATTCTTTAAAAAAAACAAAGCAAAGCTAATCAAAAATAAAACCTGGAAGGCCTCACATAGTTCAATGCTCAATACAATCCGAACTAAACTCAAATAATATCGAAAATCTTTAATAATCTGAAAAATCTCGCATATTATCCATATAAGTAACAATAGTGGGGGCAAATACTCGATAATCTGGCTAATCCCAATTCGGAAGTCGGAAAATATGTCTACTCGATGTTTCGAAATTTTGCAGCAGACTTGGAGCAAACATACGCACCTGCGTAACTTTATAGATGTTGCTGTACATATAATATAGAGCAAGGTTAAAAATTTAGTTTGCGACAACTGGCATTTGATCGACATTCTATTTCATTTTCCTACAGACAATCGATCTGACGTAACAATTTATACTCATTTGTGCTATTTATTCGTTGCTACCCGAATAAGGTAAAGTGATGCGTATTAATTCGTCGATTCGTGAATTAAATTTCTTAGTTCTGCATCAATTTCAGCCAAATGCCCATTACACGTCCTCTTCCGATGCGTTCGATTGAGGTAAGCAAATTCTCGTTCGTGTATGCTTAATCCCGAATTACGTCACAATGTTAAGGAATTCTTTTGAAATAAATCGGGATCCATTATCAGTACCTATGGATAATCTCCGTTAAATTATACATAAGGCAAATATTTTCATGAAACTCCATTATCTTCGTAGTGGTTTCCTTTGTTAAAGGCTTTAATAACGCGAATTGTTCAATATGCCGTCGCATACCAGGCCAGTAATAATACCGTCTTATCCTAGCTAACGTTTTAGAAAAACCTCCGTTCAACATCACGTTTTGGTTCTATTGAAATTTACAGCTTATATTCTGATATTTTAAGATTGGTGTTTATCAGGCAAAGCTAGAATTTTTGAGAGAAATTCATCGTAGTCAGTGCCTAAGAAATTAAAAGATTTTAAATCCATAATTTCCAAAAGAGCTAAAATGCTTCGAAGTTCTTTCAGAGTATCACAAAATGCTATTGATAAGGCAATGGTTGCTTCGATCTGGCATAACAAAGCGTTGAATTCTTCCATGGTAAGTATGTATATGGCCACCGACTGTTTTTCTCAAGTGTGACTTCATGGCTTTCATCGCGGATTCCGAAAGGCTCACATGTGCGGGCTCAATGAAGGATTGTAATACTTGCTAATGGGTTTCTTGCTTGTTTAGTTGATGTTAAATGCAGTACTCGGATTTCTCCAACCAATCGTACCACTGCCTTAGTTGGTTACTTGCACCGACGAAATTCGACCAATTGTTCTCGCAATGAAGTATCGCAATGCACCCAAGAAACAGCTGATCGTCATAACGGTGGCCATCTCAATATGTACACCCTCTGTACCTGACCCTGACATTGGATTTGCTGTACCTTAAATGGGCCACAGTAATAAATTCCATCATTTATGAACGGATGTGTAAACGTGACTATCCAGTATTTTCTGAAAATTAAACTCACCAATGCTCCGCAACCCATACGCAACCATTTGAGATGAAAATCCAGTGTTATCATTTTCGGCGCTGTAAGTGGTCCAGGAATTACTTATTCGCTCTTCCACTTTTATAATTCCATCTTCAACCAAGAAGTGGTTTATTATCCTAGTTTGGCTCTTCTTTGGAATATCTTGACATTTCTGCAATGATTTAATTTCGCTATATATGTCACTCAGCTATATATGTATGTACAATATGCTATATACCTCACTTGGTAGCGGATCGTCCCATTTGAGATCTAGAAGCCATAAACTCTGAAAGAGTATTTTTATATGTGTGGTTAGAGGTGACAGCCGTCCTAACGGATCAAATATCGTCGAGTTGTCAGATGTACTGAAAATCATCTAACTCTGGTTGAGAGCAGTTGATCGTCCATTTTCTTCTAAGCGGGACAAGTCCCTTATGTTAGTGTTTTTTTTATAAATACTGTTTAATTGGTTCATTTGGGCTGGTTCTCCACAGTAGCCTCTGTACCTTAGCGTCTTCCCGGTTGACACAAATTTAACTATTCATTTTAGCTACATCTCCGAATCGGCGGAATCTGATTAAAATATCTATTAATGATGGTTGAATGGAAGGAGCAAATCATTCAGAAGCAAATCAGAATGGTGGGCTTCGTTGGAACTTGTTTTTCATGGCTTAAAGACTTTGTTCGGCTACCTTGTAATTGGACCTCAAATTCGTCAAGTTCTAACATGCAGGCAATTTTACGATAAATTTGCCGTAATCACATCCTTCCGTCGTATGCTGAAACAATTTTTCGCAATAATTCTCCTCGTCAGTCAGCTCGCTGTTTGCGGGAATCTGCTTAATTTCCCAATACTTACGCAATGTAGCATCTACATCTATGGTTACGCTTAGGTTGACTATAATTGGTTTCTTGTGCAATTAGAAATGTACATAGCTGCGATGTGGCCATTTTGGTTGAATTTCGGATAGACAATTTTCATTGACTTTAATTTGTCCAACTCCATATAGCCAGTTTTGGATATGCTGTTAGGCACGATATACGCTTGCGTTATATGCGATGGTACAGTGTTGGATCCAGATACCTTGTTCTCCTCGTATATCAATCTATGATGTTTTCGGTGATATTTCTTGCATCTAGTTTTGGCACGACAATTGTGTATGTCATGCCCTTTAAGCAGTTGAAACATCGCTTATTCGCTGCCAATACTCTTTTCCTTTCTGTTGTTGAGAATTTTACAAATTGGCTATATTCGTACAGCAAATGAAAATCGCCCTTGCGTACTGGACAACTCCATGTAGCTTTTCTTGACTCTAGGGCTTCAATTACTAAATCTTTTGTGTTACCAGGTTGGGCCTTCGAATTAGAAGATATAGATTCCAATTGTTGAGAAATTCAAAAAACTCTTTTTAGTGGGATATTCGGATGCAGTAATGCCCACAACATCTTAGTTTCTTGGTTCAAGTTTTTTATCAGGATGTATGTACATATATCAGCCAACTGTCTCGTGTCTCTGCGTTAGGATCCAGCGCTTTTAAGCCTCGTAGAACCTCATCCGACGTGTTGCATAACTATTTCAAAATATTCGGATGAAATCATAGTATCATATAGTACAACCAGCTTTGAGAACGCGTCGTAATCATTGGCTTCTGTAACAGCTTCCAATAAGCTCTTTAAATATTGGAACTTTGCACCACTGGATATTCTTTGCTATATATGAATGTATTAAACAGATCTTGAGAGCTCGGCCATTCCGGGTATGCACCAGAGAATGAAGTTATGGATAATTTCTTTAATTTCATCTCTGCAAGAGTTGGATTGCGTTCAATATAGAATCATCGTATTCCGATGCTGATCGCTTTCATTCAAATATTTAATTGAACCTGTAAATCGATTTACTTGCTGCGTGATTAAATTGCAGCTTTACAGGTTTGGATGATTTAAATGGTGTAATCTCCACGTGGGTTGACTACTCAATAGCGTGGTTAAAATGGTGTAGTTTTATAGTGGGTGTTTTATATAAAGCTCGGATGACTTGGTTTAATATAAAATTCCAATTGTTATATGATAACTGCAATATGTATGTTGCACGATAACCTTAATAGTGTAACTTGTATTTAAATCGGATGAAACGTTTGACGTTTAACCTCAAAACGTTGTGCCGCATACGGCTCGGAGGACCATATTAAAGATTAGCTGATAATGTAAACAAAACCCGACTGGTTTTTATTAAACATAATTTAATTTAAGTATTTAGGAAATATTGCCTATATGTTTACAATTCTAAAGCTCACAGTAATCTGGTTCTAAAACGTCGGCCAAGCGGCACGTCAGAAGTAGGGATGTTTCTGAAGCTGTTGCCCAATCTAAGCAGTAGTGTAAACAAACTATTCCATGTTTCAAATATCTTGCTAGGTAGTAAGTAGACAATTAAAATGCCACCTAAATTTAGAATTCACATATATGCAACTAGGTTGGGCCTTCAAATTATTGAGGGAATTTTGTTTTAACTTTTGCTGTGATATCTTGTGTACGAACAACTCATGCTAGTGGCGATATTTTCTTGATATTGCTTGGCTTTTTTAGACCCTCTTTTACCCATCAAAAAAGCTGGTGGAACAATGACATATCGGTTGAACCGACAAAATTAATACAATTTTTTTGATTTGTGGACAGCATGGGTGTCTTCAGTAAGCAAAAAAAACTCTTAAAATTAATGTTTCCCAGTTATCGTTTGATGTAGGGAATTGGAAAAATTTGAAAAGGAAACAAAATGGTGGCCATTTGAAAAAGTTCTGATTTTCCCAGAAAAACTTGTTTTCAAATGGCCGCCATTTGGTTTCTTTTTCAATTTTTTCAATTTGCTATTAAACGCAAAAAAACTTTTTTATGAGAACGCCATTTTGGAATCGCCATTGTCCATACATATTATGATGAGGTATGCAACTTCAAGATAGTTATTGAAATTGATTTACAACTCAAATTCAGAACGCACCTTCTTGAAAATTAGTTTGGTTATCTGGAACGACATTTAACGAGCCACTTTGATTCTCAATAATAAAATCTTAAGGATTGTAGCTTAAAGCTTCACCTAGCCATGACATGAGCCATTTAAGGCTTGCGTGGCCCGTGATTAATGTGAAGTAAAATTCTTAGATGACGGAATTTTTTAAGGCTAATTGAAGCAGCTAGACATTCGAGTTCAGTTACGCTATAGTTTTGCTGCGCCTTGTTCGGATTCCGCGAAACGAATGACATTGTCCTTTCACATCCTTCACTATCTATGTATTTGGTGCCGGACCCCACCTACTCCTGAGGTACTAAAATCACAGCGAATGTAGAATGGCTGTGAATTATCCGCATTAATTAATATGGGCTTAGTGGAAAATAAGAGCTTGAACTTGATAAATGCAACCTGTGGAACTGTGCTTCAGAATTCTAGATTTAACTGACATTTTTAGCAAGTTCGTAATAGGCACAATAATCCTCTCGTTTCCTTGATGCTTGAAGTATAGGAAAACTGCAGATAACTACTATCCATCAGAGCTACTACCTCGTCATCTCGTCCGTTTGAGTTTCTTAACTATTGAAGGCAAGAAACTAATCAGGTTTTCTTGATTTGTTTCTTGCCTTCAATAGTTACATTCCTGACGAATATCTTTGCAGTTCCAATACGTGAAATACTCAGAGGACAGCTTATTATTTCTTGGTTTTATTTGGAGGGAACATAGCTCTTGAATTTCTGTTCCAGACGCTTGACTTGAATTCAGAGAAAGATGTTTCATTTCTTGCTAATTTGAATTTCATTTGTATTTAAACGGCGATCGGCGAACTCTACACTATTCCTAAAATCAAAACCAGAGTGTATCTAAAAACGCTCACAGCGTTGACATATATTTCGAAGATGATCTATAGTGGAAATCGGCCGACTCAGAAAACATTCAACGTTTGCAGTTCTAAGGAGAAATCGTTAAATCGTTCTCGATTATTTTGAACCCAGAGTTCGATTATTCTTCTTCTTTCTCTCTCTCCATTTCGTGGCTGAAAATCTGAATAACCGAGCTTTGTGCAAGTCTTGCCATGAGGCATCTAGTTTATTCGAGGTATACACACACAACCATATTTCTACGGATTCAAAGACGAAACTGTGACTTATTAATAAAAGTTTGTTCTGAGGGTGCCCTTCACATTTGGCAAATAACTCAAGTGGAAATACAAAATCGTGAATATCAAGACCACGCTTGCCAGCATTAAAGATTGTATTCAGCCGCAGTTAAATTCCGCAGTGAAACATAAACAAAGTTACATAAAGTCCACTCAAAACATAACATATGGCATAATTTAAATTTAGCCTCCCACACTGCTTTCCAATTGCCTTAGTAAAATTCAATTTTTGAATTAAATCAACCGTAATTTGACCAGCCTTATTTTTAGATCCACCCTCTTTGGTAAAAGTCCGTCAAGAAAAAAAACTAAACAAATAAATCCATAGGTCACATAATTCTATTACCCAACAATTTCAACTATTACTTTAACACCATTTTTAACAAACCAACAACAACAACAACAAAAATGCTTTTTAGATTCTTATCCTAGCAAAAGGTTTTAATTTTTTTTTGTGTTCGGAATGTATACCTACATTGAGAATTTATATAATGTATAATGTACATAGTATATTTTGAAAGATTGGATGATGACTGGCAGAAATTTTTTTTTATGTGAACGTAATCAAAATAAATTTCCCGCATAATCATAATTAAAAAATAAAAAAGCAACAAAAAAAAAAAATGTGACGCGTGATATAGTGTGTAAAATTGTTTCTTTTTTTTTGTATTACATATTTTCATGAAAATCACGTTAATTGAATTTTCGTTAGTTTCCATGAATGGCAAAAATTATATGCTTGTAGATTTAACTTGTTTATTGATTTTCGGCTTAAAAGCTAACATTGGTATGAGCTTATTTTAAAGCAGCCACCCACTTGGCGTCCTATACTATGTGTGTGTGTATGTGTGTGTGTGTGTATTTGTGTGAAGGTATAGGGATGAAAAATATAGGTAGGTATGTGCGGTTCAGCAAAATTTTAATTAATTGATTTTCTTGTGATACAAAGTGTTTCTAAATAAATGCAATGTAACAATGGTAAATTATTTTAGGTTTGGTGTAAAAACACCCCAAATACAAATATTATATTTGTTTATAGATATAATTTTTAATTATTTTGTAATTTTCTTTATTTTTGTAAAATTACATAAAGGATTAATAATAATATCACTGTAACATAAGTATAAGTGCTCGTGTATCTTTAGTTTACAAACAGATAAATGTTAATTATTTAAATAAGTTGAATACTTAATAAAGTAAATAAAATAATAAATAGGGCTTTTGAGCATTTAAATATATAATAGTTTAGGGAATTATAAATGGAAAAATTTAAAATGATTTTTCCGTAAAAATCCCAGTAGTGAATTTTTTTGCCATCAATTTATATGAATATTTGTACATTACGTTGTATACCATAAACGTAGCAATGAACGATGTATATTTATAACTTACACAGGTATTTATTTATTTTTTAGTGTGAATCTCAATGGGAAAATGTTTTAAAACCCTGCTAATATTCAGTGATAAATTAACACCTATTTTGGCGTTTAATGCAATATTTATCGTAGTCAATTAAACAACAGACTAACCAATTGAATACGCAAATTATTCAATTGGTTAAACTGTTGTTTAATTGATAGTTTCTGTTATAGCAAAACTCTCTGGGAATATGCAATATTTTTTCAAATCAAAGCAAGGGCCAATGTTCACTTGATATTTAGAGCATTTTGCCTTTTCGTTGTTCTTATAAATCCAGCGCTATTTTCGATGCAAGTGCACACCTTGTTTTGGTTGAATGTTGATTCCTTCGAAATCACTAAAATTATTGAACTGCACGGCAAAAATAAATAAGCTGAATTGTTATAACTTTGGTATTCACCAATTAATAATGTCAAAGTTATACTTAGGAGTTAAATGTCCCTCCTATTTGGTGTGTGATAATGAGAGAAATTGTCTTTATTTATTGAATTCTAAGCGGAATATCAGAAACGTTGTTAATTAGTATTTATTATAACAAAATGTGTATAAAGTCGGTAATTATTATTGGCAAATGATTAGGAATTAATAATTCACATATGAGTAATTTTAGATCAATTGTTAGTCTAGTGTGGATACTCCAGAATACACCCGCCATTAGGAAAGTATGAGCAAAACTATTATTTATTTCCTCCTCCTTTTTGCCATACAAAGGTTCATGCGTTGGTGAATTGGTTTAGATATAACTTAACAATATTTAATGTTGTTGATAATTTATTAATAATTACTGATAATTTTGTTGGTCAATTTTTCGTTTATACACAAATTGGTTTTACCTAATCTACTAACAATTTTGGTGTTTATGACTTTTCCAATTTCGATGACTTAATTTTGTTTTGGTTTTTCAGGAATTTGATTTATTGGTAGTTTTTACATTTACTTTTAACATACTTTATAAACACCATTATAAACCGTTAAGAAATATTAATGTCACTCTGTAACTCAATAAAAGTATAGTTATTTGCTCTAAGAAATGCACAATTCGTCATCACAATTAAAGTATTATTGCAGGAAGAGATTATATAAAGTTAAATTTACACTATCACCCCTATTATGATTATCGAGTCGATCGACACGACTCTGTATTACCTTTTCCTTTTTTGTAATGTTTTTATAAAATTAAAAAAACGAAAACACAATACAGAGTCGTGTCGATTGTCGATCGATTCTTGAATCATAATAGGGGTGTATAACTTCCCCTACAACCCATCATAAATGATATTGAGCAACACTCACGAAAACAATAAATTCGTAAAATATACGTACCTACATATTTCAGATTATAAAAGCATAATTGGTTATCACAATTAAAGTACTAAATGCAGAAAGAGAATATATAAAGTTAAATTTATTTTGAAACTCCTATCACAACCAAATAAAATTATACAATCTAGGCAAGTACAGATAAAATCATATCATTTGGTTATTTCAGCTAAGAACCGATTAATTCGTTATAATTAATCTATTTCACTTAAACTCAAACTTCCACTGCACCCTAATAGAAGTTATGAACTCCAGTTATGTATCATGAACAACATAACTCACGATAATTGATAATTCGTATTTTTTACGAATGTTGTGATTTGAGCTAAGAAATGCTTGATTCGTCAACAAAAATAATGTATTACATGAAAAAAGACGATGTAGAATGTTAAATTAACTCTACAACTTCCTGTACGAACTTTTAAATGTTACACAATACGTATGTTCTCTTCCTGCATGAAATACTTTAAGTGTTATAACCAATTTTAACTTTATAAGCTCAAATATAGACATTTTGCCAATTTCTCTTTATCGTGAGTTGTGTTAAATGCCATAAATGATTTATAACTTGTTTCAGTTAAATTTATTGGGTTCCACTGAAGGTTTTAGAGTAATTTTAATTTTACCTAGTTCCTGCAAGTAATAAATTAACTGTGATGACAAATTGTACATATCTTAGTTCAAATAACTATATGTAACATAATTCGATTGCATTACTTTCATCAAGCACCAGAGGAAGTTCTAGAGTAAATTTAAGTTTATACATATATTATTTTCCAGCATGTAATACATTAATTTTGATAACCAATTGTGTTTTTCTATGCTTGGAAAAGCTAATTCTACTAATTTGTCGTTATCATTTTAAGCTCAATTTGGTTACGAATTGGACGTTCTTTTTTATTGTTATTTTAATGACGTTTGTTGTCCGTAACAAATTATGAATCATTAATAATATTAAGTACAACTCACGATATCGTAAAATTCGTAAAATATACTTATTTGAGCTTCTACTGACACAAGTGGATATCACAATTAACGTATTACATGCAAGAACAGAACGTGTAAAGTGAAATTTTATTTTAAAACTTACTATGTAACTCAATAAAATTAATATAATCGAGTTATGTAAAATATAGTTGTTGAGATAAGAAATGCGTAATTCTTACGAACAAATTTATTTATCGTATGCAGTAATAGAATATATAATGTTAAATTTACTGTAAAACTTTCACTGCAATCTAATAAGTTAAACGTAGACTAGTTATGGACGATTAATCTCATTCAATACAACTCACGATAACTATAAATTCGTAAAATATACTAATTTAATCTTAGAAAGACACAAGTAATTAAATCAGTTAAAGTATTACATGCAGGAAGAGAACATATAAAGTTAAATTTACTCCAAAACTTCCTCTGCAACTCAATAAAAGTGGTACAGTCGAGTTATGTAACAAGTTATTTGAGATAAGCAATGCTTAACTCGTTATCACAATTAATTTATAGCATGTCGAAAGAGAATATATAATGTTAATTTTCCGTAAAACTTTCACTGCAATCGAATAAATTTAACGCAAACAAGTCACGGACGCTTACTGTCATTAAACACAACTCACGAAAACGATAATTTCGTATAATGTATTTATTTGAATATAAAAAGACACAAGTGGGTATCACAGTTAAAGAGTTACATGCAGGAAGAAAACATATAGAGTTAGATTTATACTTACACTTCCTCTGCAACTCAATAAAAGCATTGGAATCAAGTTATGTAAAATATAGTCAGTTGAGCAAGGAAACGCACAATTTATCACCACAATTAATTGATTGCATGCTGGAAAAGAATAGATAAAGTTGAATTTACTAGAAAATTTTCACTGCACCCCAATAATTTTTACGCAAACATGTAACGGACCGTTAATATCTTTAAACACGATTCACGATAATGATTAATTCGTGGAATGTACTTATTTAAGCTTAAAAAGACAGAAATGCGGTTATCACAATTAATATATTACATGTAGGAAGAGAACATATAAAGTTAAATTACCTCTAAAACTTCCTCTGTAACTCAATAAAAGTAATGTAAAAATGCACAAAGTGTAATCACAATGTATTTATTGCATGCAGGAAGAAAATATATATTGTTGACCTTCTCATGGTCATGAAGTTTATTCATTGATTCGAGTCATTCAATAATAAAGAGTAATCAAATATTTGTTATATTGGAATAAATTCAAAAAAATGGAAAAAATAAGAAATCTTGATTCACAACGGCGGCAATTTCGAGGCTATGCCGATCAAACACGTAAGTCAAAATGTCGTGTTAGTAAAAAAAAATTAAAAAAATTATATGGATAAACTTTAATATAAAAAAAAAAATTTGAGAAATACGATTCTAAAATTAACATGGTTACTGAAAGGTCAATATAGTGAGGTAGATAAGCAAAAACAGGCAAAGAAAATCATCAAGAATAAAAAAGAAATTAATACACGTATACACCGGTATCTTTGAAGCAACAAACTATGGTGCAAACGGGGATAGACAGCAAGGGATCAAGGGGGCACTAACGGATCTTCTGGTGAGTCAGAATATTGCGAATACAACTTAAGGATCTAGAGAAAGATGGACGTGCCCCTAGTTACTGGCTTCTACAACTCAATCCAATGACGGACGTATCAGTACTGACTTAAATTAAGAATATTCTTCACCAGAAAGTCAAATTCGAGAGGTTTGTCAGACGTGAATACATCCAATGTTTTAATGGTTAGAGATACGGGCATGCTTCGTAGATATTATGATTTCACTGCGATACTCAACGCAATAATGGATCCAATAAAAAAAAAGGTTGATCTAATCGAATTTATTGCAAATCTAACAAATCCTCAATGTATAGTCAAGGTAGTTACGTTACATTATCATACAGCTTAATGTAAATTCACTAATTAGACAAAAGAAAGTCATGATCTTGAGGTTTTCCAGAGCGGAACTAGACCGCATATAGAATTACTAAATGAAACAAAGATTCAACCAAAAATAGAGTTGCTTTTAGGAACTATAGCTTTTATAGAAATGATAGGCTGATTCATAGTGGTGGTGGAACATAACACTATATCACTTAAGTAACACTACAGCTCTTAGGTAAATTGAGGTAACTATCATTAAAATAATAAATGCCGGTCATGAGGTAGTGTTAGTATCGGACTTTTTCACCCCAGTGGCACTATTCTGGTTTTCCCGGCGAATTGGGAATTAGAATTTGATTACTGTGATTTTTTTAGTGTATTTTGGTACATATTACTTTTTCCAAAGCATACTGTGGCGATTGGTATTTTTTCAAATTTTTGGGAAAAAATAATTCCATTTCATAGCAATTTTTTTGTTTACTTTTCCCTAAAAATTTTGATGGGAATTGTTTAGTAGGCAGCAATAGTCGTATTGCTTTCACCAAAAATAAAAAAAAATACAACAACAATCGTACTAGATAGACCAAAAAGTAGTTTATCGAACCCAAAATAAATTAGTGGTTAAACAAATCTTAACCAAATTTTTAGTTTCAATACCTGCCACAAGAGTCGAATTGACAAGAAAATACACGAATACAAATTAGACCAAAATTTGGTTAATTTTTGCTGTTGCTTTGAAAAGCCGTTAGCCAAATAAAATACCTAACTCATTTTGGTTGAAAGCAATACACTTAATGTTAAAATGGAATTATTTTTTCCCAAAATTTTAAAAAATACCAATCGCTTTGGAAAAAATAATACCAAAATACACTAAAAAAATCACAATAATCGAATTCTAATTCCCAATTCGCCGGGAAAACCCAAATAGTGCCACAGGTGAGGGTAATACTTGTCTAGTTACATTGAATCTATCGGAAATTATGAAGTTGAAAACAGGGTTGAAAACAACTCCAAACATAGTTTGTGGGGATATGCGGTTTCGAATAAAAGCGGAGAGATTTAGTTGGCTAAATATAAATTTCTATATGTCTTTGAAAATATAAAATTAATGCATTCAGACATCCCTCCGTTTCACAGAGCCGTGGTATTCGTATTTGGATATATTTTTAATGTCCGATGATATTGTTGTACATCATGATCAGTGGAGCTACCCAAATCATAAGATTTTGGATTTTTAGTCTGATCACTCTACGGTTGAGCTTCGGGTGTTCTTTGGTTCATCCTTCAAGACGGACCCTGATTGTGGTGCGATTACCCGGCTAGAGTGCAATCACTATCTCGACTTGAGACATGATAGTATAGATAGTAAAGACAGATCCTTCTTTGTAGTTCAATTTTTAGATGTGTTCCAACCACAACTATAAATTTCGGTTCACAGATTTCCTTTCCGCCTAGTATTTTCAAATTTATAATATTCAAAAATTCACTTTTTAGGCAGCTTTTTAAAAACAGGCATCATCCTAATTCGCATACAATTAAGTTACAAGTGAATAACGTTTATAAATTGATAAAAGAACTTATTCAGATTCACTATGACAGCCATTTGAAGGGAAAACTCTCTAGTATCAGGATGAATCACAGCACATTCAAGAAAATCAATTGATTAACAATTTCTAAGTTTACCTACTCTTATTGGTCCTCGATGTCTAAAAAGCGTTCTTGGAAGTTCATTGACAAACTAGCAGTGATTATTCAGGGATATTTCTCAAATGTATGGAAAATGGCCATTATATCTCCTATTCATAAGAAGGGAAAGCCGCCCGATCTTCCCTCCAGTTATAGAATGTTATCTCTGCTTTACTGCATGAGTAAAATATACGAAAAAATTATACTTACAAAAAATCAAGAACATTGTGAGGAGTTCGGTCTGCTCCCTGAGAACCAGTTTGGCTTTAGCGCGGCGCCACTGCTCACGCTGTTGTGATTCTGAAAAATGATGTGTCTATTAAATTCAATCAGGGGCTTTAAATTTCCTAAATATTATGAAGGCTTTTGACATGGCTTAGCAAGTTATTTAGGATGAAATTTGACGCGAGACTGAAAAGGGTGGTCAATAATTTTTTCATAGATAGACGTTTTAAAGTCCAGATTAAGGAAATGTTGTAAAAGGATTATATAGTAAGGGCGGGAGTGACTCAGGGATATTTTCTAGGGCCAAATTTCTGACTTACCAGCTACTGAGTCTAATTTAAAATAGAGCCTTGCAATATGCTAACGACATCTTGATCTATACATCAATGAAAGATTTGAGTAAAGCGGAAGTTAGGCTAACCAATTACCTCAAAATACAATACAATTTTTTCACGAAATTGAAAATCCAAATTAACACGACAAAATGTAAGTGGATTTGTTTCATTGGCAGCAAAGTACTCACCAAGGGACAACGGAAAACTTATAAGAATATAAAACTTAATCTTAACAACACCATACCAGTCGATAACGCAGAAACAACATTCCAAATCAGTGATCCAATACATAAGTAATCTGAAAGGAAAATTAAGCTGATTTACTAAAAGCAGCTCATACGACCAATTCTTTGTTATGGTTTCCCAGCGTAGTCGGATCTATCGTCATGCCAGATGGAAAGACTTTGTTGTCTCGAAATAAGAATGCTGAGAACTTGTTCAAACGTAAGAAGAAAGCCAAATTCTAATGATTTCATAAAAAAACGCAACTTTTTACAAGGAGGCTGAGATTGCGACAACTGCACAAAATTCTTCGAAAGAATTTCATTATCAGAAAACCCCCTAATCAAATACAATACCAATCCTAGACGAAAACTTCATTAAAGAAAACTCAGAATACCCAGCACTCTGCATAATCGTGCACCTGGATGAGAGTAACCAACTATTCAATAACGAAAACCAGCTGACTCATTACCATAAACCATAGAAATCCACCATTCAGGGTCTGGTGTATAATCCATGCCCCAGCTATAAAACCACCATAACAAATTATCGACGTTGTTTATAACCCTCCTGTACATAGCCCCTTGTAAATACCCCCATAACAACACATCATATGGAAAGTCCCAAATAACATTCAAAATAAATAAATATATCAACCAATAACCCATACTGAACCTTAATCATATACTTAGCAATCGAAATGTTAAAATTCTGTAAAGTATCACTGATAATTATCTGTAAAGTAATACGGATAATTAATATCCTTAAACACAACTCACGATAACGATAAATTCGTAAGATGCACTTATTGTAGTATTACCTGCAGGAAGAAAACATATAAAGTTAGATTTACTCTGAAACTTCCACTGAAACTCAATAAAAGTAGTGCAATTGGGTTTTGTTAAATATAGTAATTTGAGCTAAGAACGGCAGAATTTCTCAATTCAATTAATTTATTACATGCAGGAAGAGAATATATAAAGTTGAATTTACTCAAGAACTTGCACTGCAACTAAATAAATTTTCCGCAAACAAGTTACGGACCGTTGATTCCATTAAAAACAACTCAAGATAACGATAAATTAGTAAAATGTATTTAGTTGAGCTTAGAAAGGACAGTTAATGTATTACATGCAGGAAGAGAATATATAAAGTTAAATTAACTTTAAAACATCTCAATAAAAGTAATACAATAGAGAAATGTGAAATATAGTTATTGTAGCTAAGAAATGCACAATTTTTAATCCCAATTAATTTATGGCATGCAGGAAGAGTAAATATATAATATATATTATAAAATAAATATAGTAAATATATAATATAAGTAGTAGTAAAGAGTAAATATATAATATATATTATGATAAATTCGTTAAAATACTTATTTGAGCTTAGAAAGACACATATGCTTATTACTGTTACATGCAGAAAGAGAACATATAAACCTTCATACAAAATTGTTACGTTCCATTATTGTCATAAAACAAATCTCACGATAACGACAAGTGGTCATTATCGTTAATGTCTTACATACAGTAAGAAAATATCTAACTTTAAATTTATTCTGCAACTTCCACAATCCAATAAAAGTTAATCAATTCAGGTATGTATCATAAATGGCTTTAAACACAACTAATGAACTAAAACCATGTATAGAATAAATAAAGTTAAATTTACCCTGAACTTCTATCGCAGCCCAATAAAAATAATAAAATCTAGTTACGTACCACAAATGGCATTGAACACGATTTACGATACCGATTATTTCATCAAATCTATTTATTTGCGCTTGGAACAGCTAAATCCCGTATCAAAATTAATGTATTACATGCAGGAAGAAAATATATAATTTTAAATTTACTCTAGAACTTCGACTGTAATACAATAATAGTCCTCATCCGTATTTTTATATACTCATTTATCTAAGTATATAAGAGTAAGATCTATTGGGTATCTTAAAATCGACATTTAGGAAATTTTTATTGCACGTGTCATAGAAACAGTAACCTGATTTAGCCATAGATCGCTTTTTCTAGTAAGCTTTCAATTCGCTCTGACCAACAGTGAAAAGATTAAGCGAAGAGGTAAAAATCTCTAACCTAAGAAATTTTTTATTTTTCATATCTGTGAACTTTTCGGTGAGTCCTAACGAGTGTGCTGGGAAGTAACAGTAGTCAGTTACATCATAAAACATCAAAATGTTTTGTTTAATTAAAGCAGAATTGTTGTGGCACGGGCGCTGTCGAAATAAAATTCGCTAGGAGATTCCAAAGAAGATAATATCCATAATATCCATATCCTTATTTTAAACCTCTGTTAGACCAAATTTTGGAACATTTTAATTAAGACAGGCTCATTTATGCAAAATGTCGTCGATGAAAGTTAATATGTGATTCAGATATGATAACCGATAAAATAAACCTTATTTTAAATTATATAAATATTTTACATAAAGTAAAACAATTCCAAACATTTAAATCCGGTTAAGGAGTACGATTACATGGAAAGGTATATTTTACTGATCTGTTTGAAGCTTTTAACACTTTTTTTGTTATTGTTCTGTACTTTACTGCAAAATGTCACTGATTGCGTTTGGATGAAAGCAGAAACTACGAAATATCGAAATATTATAGAAGGAACAACTATTTTTTCGACAATAATGAAAACCATAAACTTGGTAGCTATTTCCTTGTTAATGGATCTGATTGTGATGAAAACTGAGCTGTACATATAATTCATACTTAAATCGACAATTTTTTGTGCTGTTATAATATTCTATATTAATGATGTGTGTGGATTAGCGAATTAAAACACCATTTTGATGGGTTTCCCCGCAAAGGTGACAGACAACAAAAACTACATTGATACTCTATTCTTTTAAATTATTGACTAGAGAGCAACACTTTATGCCGCCAATGAGAATTAAACCGAACTTTTATTATAGCTGCAGTTGGGAAAGTTTCCTTTAAAGCATTGTGATCTTGTTCTTTGTTGTTTGCAATAATTTCAACATCTGAAGATGTATCACTAAACGACAATACCTCAATTTTGAGTACTTAATTTGTCTCAGATTTGCGTTAGAGAAGAAGTAAAATGCTTCGTGTTTTAATAAAACTCAAAATGTAAACAAACAATGTTACCGAATAGTTTCAAGAAAACTTTTAGTTATTCGCAATTTCTGGTTATACATAAATTAATAATTGCAAGTACTGCGCAACAAGAACCCAAAACTTCATTGATTTTCTTGCAACTTGACTTTTGTATAAATCTGTACAAAGGAAATGAAATCAAGTTATCTATAGGATCTTCCAAAAACTAACAAAACCAAAATAAAAAAACACGATTCGACAGATTTATTACAGTAGATTGTTACATTCAGTTCTTTATTATTATTTCTATGATTTTAGTAACTACAAGAGTTATAGTTTATCATCCGGTTTCTCGCCTTTGTGTACTCGTCTTGCTGAACAAATACGAATCCGCAAAAGTATTGTTTGATATATCGACATTTTCGAAAATTGAAATATTCTCTTTGTGGCTATGAAATAAAGGTAAAACGTCGACCCAAAAGTTGTAAAAAAAAAAAAAAAACTTAAAACGAATTTTATGATATTATATGTTTGTACTTACATCGATTGAGTATATTGACGGGTAGCTCTTGTCGAATAGATAAACAGTGAAAAACAAATGAACACCAAAACTGCAAAAAAAAAAGGAAACGAATTTTATAGCATACAGGTAAAATTATAATACATAAAAGATACTTATGTACTCGTATGTATCAACTTTTGAAGGCAAAAAAAGGAAAAAGAAAATGAAGCGAATGGCAAAAAAAAATTAAAGCTTATAAAGCTTTTTTGGTCAAATTTCAATTTTCATGTATGAGATGTGATATTTCTTTATATGTACATACACATAAGTCTTTTTTATACTCATTGAGCTTTTATGGAAAAAAAAATCATTGTATTGAATTTTTTGGATGGTAAAGGAGCAGCAACGAATATAGACGAGATATTTATGTTCAAATGAATTGAATATAAAAAGGATTTTCTTAAAGGATTTGCGATATTTTTATTTATTTTTATTTTTTGTTTGGGGTATATGTTTATAGAAAATGAAATGATAATTTGATTTTTACAGTGCGTGAGCTTTCAATGAAAAAAATAACGAACGAAATGAAAAATAAAAAACAAAACAACATCTTGAAGTAATATTATGAGTTAGGTAAATTATATAAAATTTTTTTTTATGTTGCGTGGATCGTACGACTTTTTTTTTTCATTTTTTTGATTGGAATTTTATGCTTTATATATGAGTTTTGCCTGTGTTATTTATTATTTTAGTTTTATGTTGATTTTGGAACATACATATAAACACACATTTTTTTTTTTGGTAGGCACGTAAAGATTTTCAATTTTATATATTTTTTTTGTTTTTTAATGATATCAGAAATGGAAATTTGAGATCCTTTTGATGGGCAATCGTGCATTACGCTTTTTGGCAAAGGAAGTTTTGCTTCCTTTTATATAGTGTGATGGAATCTTTTTAGTATTTTTAGTCAGTTATTTACATTTTATGCATGAATTTAAAAAACATCAAATGTATGTCAGCTAGATCTTAACTCCACCTGACGATAACTTTATTGTTACGTGATTTATTCTTTCACGATGGCTTTAACTATGTCTAATACACTAAAAACAAACAGAAGCCTTGTTAAAATTCATGTTTTTATAAAAATCCGGTTTTATTGAGCATAACAAAAATGAATGCGATAAGGTCAGAATTACGACGTAATGGATTTCCTGTGTAAGCCATTTTTTAATCACGAAAATTTATCAGAATGTACTAAGACCAGTTGTGCTTAATCGTGTAGAAATTGAGATAAAAAAAATTAGGCAAACGTCATAATTTTTCTAATGACAAAATAATTCTGTGGCAAATATTTTAAAGGTAGTCGATAACGTAAATATTAAATTTTTAAATTTATTGGTTTTCGGAATATGAGATGTTTATGCTTTGCAGGGCAATTATTTTTATTTAATTTCACCATCAATTTTTTTACGAACCATCAGTCGGCAATCAGCATTGTGTTATTACTCCACTCCAATCCAAGAATTCAAAAGCCGTTTTGAAACGTTCCAGTTTACACATATCATTTTTCTTTAGAATCTAGAAATAATCAACTTGATACTTGATGAGCCCAGTTTAAAATGTCTTTCACATTATCTAAAGAAAGCTAAATAAATTCTGAATTCGCAAAATATTTTGAAAATTCATTAGCCAAGGGAAATAACGCGCGACCTACATGTCTATGTGTGTTGTAGATACATAATGTACATTACCTACAAAAGTCATGAATACTGTGCAATAATCATGCTACAGATTATGAGTCATGATGAAACTAAATACTAATAGACTATCTTATCAAGTAACTATGAACATTTTTTAATATTATTTAAAAATCTCAATAATTCAGAAAAATTTGAAATAATCTCGGAGAATCGAACAACAATCTTCAACAATTTTGAGTAATCTGTAATCTCATGAGAGTAACATCAGCAAGTACGTAATCTCGAAAATGACGAATAATCTCCGAAATAAAAGCAGCCAAATTTCGTTCAATCAAGTATCTCGGAATATATCAAATATTCTAGATATATGTCACCTATAAGAAAAATTTAAATAGATAACTTACAATTGCCTTAAATGTCGACGCGCGGATTTGTTTTTCTTTCCTGAAAAAATAAAAAAAAACTATAATACCAAAAAGATACAACAAAGTTAAATATTCAACGCTCGCGGAGCGAAATATTGCGTGTAAAAATAATAAAGAGAAAGAGAAGTTTGTCTGTGTATTAAATCAATAAGATTCTTTCGGCTTTTTATAGACATAATATATTAACAATAATGGCATTCACAATATTTTTCGATTAGTTAATCAAAAAAAAAATTAAGAGACCAATCACTTATAATATATCTACCAAAAAAGCAGAAATATCAATCCCCCGTACTTTACCCCAACTTTCCTTGAGCTCATTGTGTTGGTAGTTTGGTTTCATACTAAAAAAGTTGGTCTACTCATCAGGTAGCTACGACCAAACTACAAAAATACAATTCCTAATTAACACGGATATTGTCAAGTACGAACGTACTGATTTAGCGAATTATAACCAATAATATAACCAATCGAAAAATGGTGTGAATGGCATTATTGTTATTATATTTTGTCTATAAAAAGCCGAAAGAATCTTATTGATTTAATACACAGATAAACTTTTCTTTCTCTTAATTATTTGTGTGTGCATAAAATATACAGAAATGAGGGTTTCATCGTAAACCGGGTACTAGTAGGCCATTAAGCGATAAGCAGATTAGCCTATTTAATTCTATGATCATCAAAACGGTCAATAAATCCCTTATTAAACTAATTAATGAAATAAAAAACAAATACTACTCAGCGAGCTACTCAGGATGCTAAGAAGGGAAAAATATGTAGGTATGCCAAACAAATCTAATAATCATTTAAAATCAGATAGATGATCTGAAATTGGGGTGCAGAGGTCGTTTGAGTCTAATTTAATCGAATCGGGAGTGTCCTTTCTGACCATTTTAGACATGACGAGCCTGTTTCGGTTGTCTCAGGTAGTATCCCTCCAAGCTCCACGATGCAGATGGGGAATTCTGTTGGAGAGTCGGGTACTTTAAGCGAAATTTTGGGTATGTCACAGCATCTCTTACTAGAAATGTATACAATTTGCTGCTTTTATTATTTTATCTTGTCGAAACTTTTATTTATTAAAATCCAAACTTTGTTTTGTTAAATGTTATGAATGTTTTGAACATGTGTTGTATTTATTTATTCGTATTAATTTATTTTTAAAATAATTTCTTTTTATTATTTTTGTGTCACCAATTTTATTTTATTTTATTTACCACCATATTTTATGTTTGCAAGTTTCAGAAATGAGTGAGCATGCGCTCAGTGCAAAATCCGTATTTTATTTGGTTTTATGTTTTAATATTTCTCCTGCCGTGATTGGTCCAGCAGACCTAGGAGATGTATGCCCAATTCATAAGAAACATTGTATATAAAATATTTCAATGTTTGTTATGTACAATAGATGTTATAGATGGCGACCAGAGTGTGGAATGGAGTGAATCAATTGTAGTGGTGATTGGGTGAACCGCTACGGGACTCCTCCGCAAGTGATTTCCCCTTTCCCGCGAAACATTGTTGGTTTCGGGCTATCGGTGTGTTCGAGTGCCAGACATTTGATCAGTCGACAGTAGTGGCGATCGCTCGATTTAAGTCTCTTATCTCGTACGAACACTAATCGAGATGATGTGTCGCGACAGTGGAAAAGGGAGGAGAATGTGGTTATTGATCTACGGCTCCAACAGCAATATTAAACAACTTTTTTGGTGCCACAATGGCGCACGTTGGAAAGGGCAATAGCTCGTTCCTATTAGTTTCTATCTATTTTCGTAAATTAATTACATCGGATCTCACTAAACTATTAAGTTTAGCTGACCGAGGGAATGCTGTTTTAGACATTGTGGTTAAAAAAATGTCCTAATTAAAGAACAAATAATAGTGTTACATAAATTTTGTTCTGACCATTTCCCTATTACTTTTGAAGTTTCTGAAGGTTTTAATATGTTTCAGGCATATAGTTCATTATAAAACATCTCATCTAAACGAAATAAAGATCAAATCCATTAATGATGGATGCGATTACCCTATAATATAAAAACAATATCGCTTGTGATTCTTAATCTAATCAAGCTCAGAAACTTCATAATATGAAGGCCCTACAATATTCTCAATCACTCTGATAAATCGAATAACCAACGAAATTCATCTAAAAAAACCCTACAGAATATTACGCCAGATAGATCCAATTTATATCAGGCCATCAGAACAGTCTTGCCCAAAAACAAAAATAAAAGCGTTGTTTTAGAAGATCAGGAAGGTCTGATCATTGATACCTCAGTTATTGCAAACAAGATGGCGGAATACTATGATTTGGTATTCAGTGGTTCTGACCATATTACAAATTCCCAAATAAATATTGAGCTTGATAGTTTTGCTCAGTTATAATCTGCTCCATCCCTATATGATAGCATTGAGAGCATCACAACAGATTCTGATGAAGTCGTTAGTTTTGTCCATAAGCTCAAAAAATAAAATAAACACCTGGTGTTGACGGTGTTTCAAATCGTGCTATAAAAATTCTACCTTTATTAGGGTTTCTGTTTCTTTCAAACATCATTAATGCCATGTTTGATTTCGCACATTTTCCTTATGCATGGAAGATATCCAAAGTAAAGTTATCCCTGAAACTGGTAAACCGTTGAAACCGGAGCACACGAGACCGATTAGTCTGTTAAGTGGATTGAGCAAGATTGCAGAAAGGATTATATTCTGGAGTTCGCTGAACTCCTGCAGACATCTAATCTCAGATTTCCAGTTTGGGTTTGTCCACCAAAGATCCACTACAGAAGCAATCATGAGATTAACTAATCAATTAAAAACAGCAAAAAACTGTAGAAAGACTCAGCTGTTGCACTATTAGACATTAACAAGGCTTTTGACTTTGTGTGGCACGTTGGCCTATTACATTAACTAATACGAGGGCAAATATGCCGGTTAGTATGTTTTGATTATGTCCGTAACTCTTAGATTAGGAAAATATCTGCTGGGGTCCCTCAACATGCGCCAGTAACAAATTTCTAAAATCTTTATACGAATATTTAAAGAAATGGAACAGCGATATAAATGCATCCAAGATTCAATTGCTATGATTAAAACCTATATATAACCGTCGTAATAAACTTAATGAGGCCGTTCCTTTTTTGATAAATAATCAGCAGCTAATAGTGTTTCATAAAGTGAAGTATTTGTGTTGTCACGCTAGGTAAACAATATGCAAGTGAAGTTAGACCTAAATTGGGACTCAAAAAAATAAAAATAAAAAATAGGATTAATTAAGAACAAACTTCACACGGTAAGGTACTCGTGTGAGGTATATCCTAAATTAGAATTAAAGAAAACAAAAACAATATTAATGACATTTAGGCGAAAATTTCATAATTCAAAATGTCTTTTTAGGCGAAAATTTCATAATTCAAATCTTAAGATACAGACTTTCTTAAGTAAATCCTAAATAGTAAATTTACAAATATGACAGTTTCACCATGTGAAAGGCATTAGCTACCCACCATGTGAAAGGCATTAGCTATACAGACCTACCAAAAGTTGATTTTGGCGTTGGTGATAAATATGGATAATCTTAAGATACATATTTTCTTAAGAATATCCTAAACACTAAGTTAACAAATATGGCAATTTGCCCATGTAACTGGAATTAGCTTTTCATATTGTTTGTCATGCTTGAAATCTTAGTACAAACCTATCAAAAATCATAATGACAAATGTGGTAATTTGGTTAAGTGAAAAGCATAACTTTCAAAGTGATTTTACAGACACACACTTTTCTACTTAATTTATCTTAGAGATGTATGTATATTTGTGTAGGTTAATCAGGTTTTTTTTTTTTGAATGAATAAAACAATTCTATTTTAATTTAATAAGACTTAATTTAATTAAAACAATAAATAAAAGTTTTACAATTATTTATTGAGAAATATTCGCCTAAATGTCATAATTTTTATTTTTTACTAATCCATTTACATATATTCTGTTGTTTTTGTTGGTTTAGTTCTAACTTAGGATAAACTTCTTAAGTGTTAAACAATTAAAATTCGGCGCGCACATTGACGATCCCAGGAGAAAGGCAGCTATGGCATTTCACCTCCTATTCTCTTTACTTTGCCAAAATAGTGCTCTAAACGAATTTAACAAACTCCTAGTTTACTCCTGCCAGCACCGGCATGGTGCGACGTAGCACCTATTAGCCCTAAAATTGCAAGAGGATTCAAAATAAAGCGCTTAGGTTTTTTTTGTGTCCTAGTCTCGTCCTCCTGACTGTCGTCTGATATCTTAAGGTTATTCATAAAAGAGCCAATATTCTTACTAACGACGCATTCAATTATTCGCAACTTTCCAACGTATTGTACAAAATGATTTCTTCGGCAAGTGAGACTTTAATGGGGATTGCCCATGTTTACTAACTGGTTTAAAGTTTATTTGATTTATGATTAATGGTCATAATTTTAATTCAATATATGCCTACTTTGCTTAGCTGTACATAAAGATAGCACTGTTTGCTACTTTGTATTAGTTCTGAAGTGCCTTAAATCTGGCACATCTGTTTTATTGTTTAGTTGTTCATAAATATTTATTTAATTTAAAAAATAAATAAATAAATTATTCATAAACAATTTATTTTGTCTCTAAAACAGTTTATCTGTCTTAGCTCTAGCTTATAAGTTAACAATATAAAAATAAAAAAACTATATAAATTCAATCATACAACCTAAGGGTTCCTGTTGAACATACTATAAACAATGTACTAACTTACGCTGTATGCCTCCTAAGACTTTTCAAACTGTATGATGTACAGTTTAAAATGCGTAGCAGAGGAGGTCACTTGAACGGCATGCTTTTTCATTAGTAACCGGAACCAATGTACTTTATTTAAAATTTAAAAAGATATATATATATATATATATATATATATATATATATATATATATATATATATATATATATATATATATATATATTTATATATATATATATATATATATATATATATATATATATATATATATATATATATTATTTTGAATTATGTACATACTTTTAATAAACGACTCGGTTTATTTTTGATTAGACTTGATTTTATTTGAACGAGACATTGAAAAAGTATAGTTGGCTATAAGGCACAATTGAATACTTTTAACCTAGTAACATCTATTTAAATATTGCTTGAATTACTGGGTCTTACAAAAGTTTAGTTCGAAAAGTCTTCTGAGGCACACAGCATATATATATTTGATGATTTTGATGAAATATTATCCGTTATATGTAATATTTTAGGATGAACTATACCATGTTTTTAAATATAACCAACCGGATTTGAACAAAATATTTTCAAAATTTGTAGGATTGAACTCTAATTTTTTTTCCTCATAACGACTTTCGGACTATATTCGTTATGTTTGAACTTGGTTTATCATAAATTCTCATAATAAATAATTTGTAAGATCAAATAATGAAGTTTTAGAAAATAGGCCTAGTTCGGTTTATTTATTTCCTATGCATGTTTATTGCATACAAATAACGAAGCTCACCGATACAGATTGCTGTATGAAAGGTCGAAAAAGATTGAGTAAAATATTACAATCAGTGCTGTTGTAGGCACAATCCAACGATTCATGAGATGATACCTAAAAGAAAATAAATCAGAAAAAGTTATAACATAATTCATATTAATTCATAATTTATACTTATCTTTAATTTGTTGATATTTTCCCAATAGTAAATCTAACCTATAATTAAATTCGTTTGTATTATAATTTATAATTATACATAACGTAATATTATATCATAAAATACCTATCTTTAATGCCAAATGTGGCCATAATTTATATTTATCTTTATTTATGCTAATTTAATAATAATTTGTATTTTGAAATAATTTTTAATGTAAACAAAATAATTTATTTGTTTACCTAAATCTTTGTTTACGTTTTATGTCAAGTGTTATAATTTCTATTCTGTATTACAATTCGATAAAACAGTAGAACACCTTAGTCATCAGAGCGTCAAATTCATATCTAATCGGATCAATATTTTTATAACCACCTAGATTTAAGTCAAACCGTCAAACCGAAGACAACAAAAATAAAAACCAATTATAAAAATTAACAAATATTCAAGTAGTTTAATATATTTCAACTTACCTATACCAATAATAATCATTTGCTCTCTTCTGTTGCGATCTAAATCTTAGTTCTCTATTTCACCGTCGAGTGCTGCCACAAATTAGTTAAATAGATTAAATAAATTGTTTAATATTTTTAAATATTTAAATTTGATATAACTGTACATAATTTCTTTTTGTCAAATTTACTTGTACCATAAAAAAATATTTTATTTTTCCCAAAATCCCGACAAGGAAATAAAGATAAATTTCAATAGGATTTCACTATGGGATATACTCGAATTTATACTTTTGAAATGGAAAATTTATATTGCCCTTAAAAATCAATTGGGCAATAAATTTTCCATTACGTCTTATTTATATTTGAATTACTTTTGATAATCATATATTGGGTGTACGTAACTCGAGCTTTTCATTTTTTTTTTTTTTTTGTTTGAACTGAAAAAATTTAATTTCCATTTAAATTTTTTTTTTATTATGATTTTTTTCCTTTTTTGTTGTTGATAGATATGGAGAGTTCTGGCGTAGCATAAAATTTTAGGCTATAAGAAAAATAAAGGGAGGAAAGAGATTAACATGAAAAATGTGTGCAGATAATAAAATCAAAATTTTATACTGGGTTCATTTGTAATAAAGATAAGGCTTGGTACTTTGATCTCTGTATACTTGATAACGTGTGAAGTTATACTGGGTATCAAAAAAAAAAAATTTATTTCGCCATATAATATATTTGGGGGTACACATTCCATTCTAACGAATTAAATAAACGACATAATGAATTTACTTTTTCGTCACAACTAATCAATGCTAACAAATCGAGTCTGTCGTTAAAACATGTAAAACGTCCGTAGGCGACGTATAGCAAATCGAAATACAAAAATCCTATGTACCATTCAAAGTAAACTAATCGAGTGATGAATAGATTTACTTGTGCATATGTATATGCTCGTCATATACAATGAAAAGAATGTAGAAATTGAATTATCTTAAAGTAAAAAACCGAAACTCCAGAAAAAATTTTTTTTTTATAAATTTTATTGATCATTTATTCTAGAAAAGTTGATTGAGCTTTTTGTACTTATCAATACACGATGTATGCTTTTTTCATTCACAAAACAAATCTAAAATGAAAAATTATTTTATTATTTTTGCATTCAGGGAAATAAATTCCATTAGGAAATTGTTGGTATTATATTCACAGAACGTTTAACCCTCCGTTTGGCACATGGGTCTGGCCAGACTTTTTTCGATTTTAATTCTAATTTAAATATATTTCAAATTGAGCTAGCTACTTTTAATTTCGTGTACCTTCCTAAAATATTATTAGCTATCGATCAATGAAAAATAAAGGACTAAAAAACTGGTACATGTACAACTTTTAGGAATGTTTTGATGTACACATCGCTTTCGTACCTCATGAGTCTGGCTAGACTCATATACACACATATGCATTTTATATGAAATTCGATGCAATTTTTCCCTTTGGTTACATGGAATTGGTAATTCTAACGGTAATTTACTTTCATGATAAAAACAAATGTGTATAGTCATACTATTGCGCAATATTTGTTTCATTTTTTCTTTGTTTTTTGATATCGACTAGTGACCGTTGAACACACAACACGTTAGTGCTAATAAAATATTTTAGACGCGCCATATTCTTGTTCAAAATGAGTGAATTAGTGAAATTGAGTGATGAAGTGGAATTTATTTATAATACGCGACCACGCGTAGGTGGTAATTTAGACACATATTATGAACGATTAGCAACGGCTTTAGCCAATGACATAGAAAGTGAAAGAACTGCTGAAGAGGGCGAAGAAATCGATCCATTTGCTGACGAAAACGACGATAATGATGTAGATTATGTGCCAAACGAAGACGATGCATCTGATATTGAGAATGAAATAGACATCGAACCAAATGAAATATGTGACAGTGATGATAACGACGAGGAAATACAATCTGAAACTCTACAACAAAGTGCTACGGAATATTATTTCTATGGTAAAGATGGTACAAAATGGGAAAAAATAGAACCAAATGCTGCTGTTCGAATGCGTCAACACAATGTTATGCGTTTTCGAGCTAGACCCAAGGAACAAAATTCTATTCCAATTGAGGTATTTAAGAAATTTTTTACTCCAAACATTGTGTTCATTATCATCACCGAAACAAATCGTTATGGAAAAGATTCAGTTAAAAAATGGAATATGGCTAATCCCGACAAAAAACAAAAAGTTTGGAAGGATGTAACCGAAAGCGAATTAGATGCATTTATTGCAATACTTTTGGCTGCTGGTGCTTCACACGCAATAACATGCAAAAGTCTAGCGTTTTGTGGCAAACAGATGGCCTGCCCATATTCAGAGCAGCTATGTCTCATAAACGATTTCTTGCATTGACACGATTTATTCGGTTTGATGATGGGCGAACACGTCCATCTCGTTTGCTAACCGATAAAGCCGCACCAATTCGGGACATATGGAATTATTTGAATCAAAATCTTGCCATGAACTACAGCCCGCATGCGAACATTACAATTGATGAGCAGCTGTTTCCGTATCGTGGCAAAACTAAATTTACTCAGTATATACCATTTAAACCAGCAAAATACGGTATAAAAATTTTTTGGGCTTGTGATTCAAAAACAAAATATCCTTAGCAAGGAAAGTTATACACAGGTCGAGAGCAAGGAGCAAAACACGAAGTGAATCAAGGCGAAAATGTTATGTTACAACTCGCGAAACCGTACACTAACACCGGCCGTACAATTATTACTGACAATTTCTTCACAATTTTGGAAGGAGTTAAGCGACTGACCAAACTTGGTCTCGCATTCGTTGTCACCATACGATCCAATAAAATATGTATCCCTGATGAAATGAGAAAGCATCCTCGTCGTCAAATTCTTTCATCGTATTTTGGATTTCACGACGATTTGGTTTCAATTTGCAGCTACGTACCAAAAAAGAATAAGTGTGTGAACTTACTTTCCACCGTGCACTACACAAAACTATGTCAAGGCCAAGCAATGAAACCCGAAGCAATTTTGTTGTATAATGCAAATAAAGCAGGCGTCGATTGCATGGATCAAATGGTCACACATTTCACATCAAAGAGGTCAACAAAAAGGTGGACCTTTGCTTTTTTCTGCAACATGTTGGATATTGCAGCATTGGCTGCAGTTTGCATTTGCAAAGAAGTCGATGCCAACAAAAGATCTGACGCTAGACGAAATTTCCTAGCCACTTTATGTAACACATTAGTTCTCCCAAACATTGAAGAGCGAATGAAAAACGTTCACATCACCAAACAATTCAGCACACGTTCGGCCATTGAATCGTTTTTCGGAAGGCCAATAAATGTACGTATTCAAAATCAATTGAAATTATATTTGCAGTTCGTTTTCCCCTGGTTCGTTTTCGTTTCATTCGTTTATTTAGATTACACCAGAAGTAGTGAATAGCGTTAGCGGTGCTGATACATTCGAAAAAAAGAAGTATTGCAAAATTTGTTCACAGGGAAGAGAAAAAATCCGCCGCAAAACTCGTTTCTTTTGCACAATATGCTCAATCGCCGTATGCCAACAGCACTCAAAAGTTGACTATGTTTGTTTCCATTGTATTTCAAAGACTGATTATAAATATTCGTACCGTATTTCATGTAATAATTACTTGAATAACCAATAAAACGAATAAATAAAACATAAAAAGTAAAAAAAAAAAAAATTTTTTTTTTTTGACATTCCACGAATATTCTCGCAACATGTTTCCCTGCGCAGGTAGTTTAACACATGCCAAAACCACTGAGAACAAAAAAAAATACAAAATATATAAATGAATTGTATATAAATACCTTTTATGCACTATCAAAAACCCAATATTTACACAAATACATAAAAATGTATATGAGTCTGGACAGACTCATGAGGTACGAGTATGACTATCCCAACATGTGCCTAACGGAGGGTTAAATGACTGTGTTGATTTAATGGCAAGTAGAAAAGCATAAAACGTAATACATATGTATGTATATAGCTAGGTATCTAATTCAGTGCTACAAAATTTTTCCAATATTAATCGTATTTTATGCAAATCGTAATACTAATAAATAATTTTGTATTTGAAAAATGTATCAATTTTTTTAGTTATTGTTCGTGTCTATTATTATTATAGTGGTACATATAATATGTAAGTTATGTGAGTACATATTTCGGGTTTAAGGTACTTAAATTTATACAAAATATTTTAATGATGAAAATCTGTTTTCTAAATCAATCGACTATAATGTGATATTTTATTTTTATTGAGTCATACGAACTGGATAAATTCGATTCGGTTGATTTAAAAATCTGTTTGCAGGTTAGACTAAAGAATGTTCTTTTATTACAAAACAATTACATATATGTATACTTACGGTTCTTGTTTTTTACTAAATAAAAATCAAGATTAAGAATGTATAAAAAGATTTAGTTAAGTATCCTTAAATTTTAATCCTTTTAAAAATCTATTCCAATCAGACAAATAAAACTTTTTGATATATAATTTTAATCTTCTTTCTTCATTTTCCTTTTTTTCTATTTATTCTTGTGTGGCATAAAGTTGGTAAAATTTACAATTTGCTAAAATCAAATTTCGAAACCATTAACAGAGTACAAAACCAATTACATTAATCGTGAAATTTAATTTTGGCAAAGTTTTCAATCAGAATGGTAAAACTTAACTCCCGTTAAATAATAATAATAATAATTTGTCTCGAGTTGTAGTCTTTCTTTCATTCGGTGACTGAATTTTGTAACACTTTTCAATATTACTTTACTTATAACATTTTATTTCACTTGATCACTTGTTATCACTCCTTCACGGGTTAATGCCGCTATTATTATTATCACCTTAATAGTTCTCGCAGTGAATAAGAGTAAAATCATAAGTGCTTACCTAATGTTTGTCTGTGACTAGTTCCTTTCACTGCAAAAACTCGCTTAGACTTTTTAAACGATTAGTAGTGCGCTTATTGGGTGTTTCATTTAATTACATTTGATTCAAATTTCTCAACTTCATAAATTTAAATTATATTTTATTGGACATGTTTTACGCAGTTTTTCAAATTTAAAAAAGTGTATGTTGCTCAATCTTACCATCAATACGGTCGGAAAAGGCTTTGCTGCTGTAGCAAAGAGGTAAAATTAATTATACTTCAACCATGAGTGCCTGGATCAAAAATAAAATAATCGTTGATTCAAATATTTCTACAAGAGTAGCAAAGGGTTTGGGCAATGGTGGTCATAATATGGAGTTCGAAAAGTTTAAGCCTAATGTGATTGACTAGATGAAACCCGGAAACAAGAAAGGTTTTCGCGTCAAACAAAAATCTTTTCATTCAATAGTACATAAAATATGTTTTCTCTGCCGACAAATTCAAAGCTTTTGAAACTTCTGTGAGTAGGCTCAATTAACCTATATAGGTCAAACCTAACGCTATAGTTTAGCATTCAGCCGAAAAACAACGTGCTATATTTAACTGGACGAAAAAATTATACGTGAAATTATTTGAAATAAGGACTTTAATTGCGGGTCAACCTTCAACTACTACAACCTTTAAAGCCATTAGGAAAATGATGGACGCCAGCCCAGAAGTAAACACAAATAATGTTACTACATTTTTCACTATTTCTCGGAATGGACAAACCAAATTTATTTTTTTCTAAATTAAAAATTAGTACCAAAAGTAGATGGTTTGTGAAATTTTTTTCTGATTTTGAAAAAAAATTTTGAAAGGTGAAATAAGAATGAGTTTCTCATGAGATGAAATAAATCAACAATAATGCTTAAATAGTTCAACCTCGAACCTTTCCGAATTTTTTTTAGTGTTGGTTTGAATTTTCCGAAGAGCCCATATCAATAGACTTACAAATAAAATAACAAATAGAACGGTTATTGCCAAGGTTCTCTAAAGTGGAGTAAATTTATTGGCTCTTTTGATACCCTTATTCATGACAACCGTTCGAGTTATCCACGATCGCATCTTCGATCACTTTTAGGTCTGAAGGGATCTGTTGAATGCTGGGAACGCGCTTACCCAATGGTATATCAAAATTAGATTCGAAAACGATTGGACGATTTGTGCGATATCCTCAGTTCTTGTGCTCTGCCAATACATATTAATTCGCTAGATTTTAGGCTATAATTTAGTTTGCTACAAAACCTAGAAGAATTGGATCATGCTCTCAATACTGTGGGAGAAGTTTTCTAGTCGAATTGATTGGAAAACCGAAATCAAACAGCTAATGCTTCACTCGTTATCGGGATAGTATTCACTTTAAACATACCACTCACCTCGCCTTACAACTTTAACCATCCCATTTTTTGGCTTAATCCACATAATTTTGATGGCTCACTAGCTTTGTTGGCCGTTTTTCGGCAATACTATCAGTCCTTGGTATGATTTAGTTTACATCCTTTTCTAACGGGTGTTTCCGGCCAGTTTAAATAATCATCTATTCCTCCGGTTATATATGACAGCAAAGTTTTACAAGAAACATTGTTGGATGGGGATGTTAGTTCGGTGTACTTCAATAATTTGCTGTTTGCTGAAAAAGTAGTATCGATACTAATTAATTCGGATTTAACCTGTGTGTTTAGTGGGTCGTTTATCAATATAAACTCACTAATTGAATTAATGCTTGTAGACGAATTTCCAGAAATCTGGGTTTCATCTTTTCTGTTTGCGTTGATTTATCACAAATTATTCGTTTTTATTTTACTCCAAACCTTAGTTGTTTGAGCACATCATATAAAAGAAGAAAGTCTCCGCCATAACTATCAATTTCAAGTTCTCTTGTATCGAGATTTTTCAAAAATCTGTCGGTGGTCTCATTTTGTTCACGGCTATTGCTAGATTTTACGGACGATCTCCCCAAACACTTTGATGAAATTATTAAATATTTATCAAATCGATAAAGACCACAGGCACTAAACCCTTTTTGAATGGTTTTGACAGAAATGCTGTTGTGAATCGCTTCAAATAAAAGAGATGCAAACTTATCTTTTGTGAGCGATTCCATAGGATTCTTTCTACGCCATTCTAATACCTTCTTATTCCAAGACAACCGAAGTAGTTTAAATGCAGCGACATCAGCTGGTTGTAGAATTCTGGTAGCGTTAGAGTACAAATAATTTTTAGCTCCACACATAGCTCGCTGACAGCTAATGTCAGATGTGTTTGTTGCATGTATACCGACAAAATATATTACTGGGAATGTAGTTTCCAGCTGCACGAGATAGAGATATTTTCATAGAAAATCTCTTTATTCATCCATCCATTATCACTAACGCCCAAGCTCCATCTAGTAATGATTTCCGATTTTCCTCGGGAACTCTTTTATATGGGTTAATAACCGCAGGAGGTGGTATTACGCCAGCGGCAGAAAATGTGAACATAACCGTAAAATTTGATTTGGCTATGCCTCTGTCCTCTTCATACACATTTTTTGCTACCTTTGCAGCTAGAACATTTTTGGTTTTTGGACAAAGTAAAAAATCTGTCTCATTGCGGTTTAAAATTCAGGTAGGGTCTCTATAAGCATATCCATATAATTTTGTTCATATAGAAATTTTTCGATAGAATAAAACTACGAATGAATATCGGGACTTGCTACAGTAGCGCTTACTGAAGAAACAGGGTCGATTAATTTTGACGAAAGAGAGGGATGACGCTTTAAAAACGATGCGAACCACCCTTTTCCTGGTAGTATAGTGGTCTCTCCAAAGGAGTGAGATCTGTTAGTTTGTTCTAGAAAGTATTTCACTGCGCTATAACATCCTCTTTTCGCTTCGGAAAACCCCTTTTTTGAGAAAATTTAATCCAATCAACTATCCGTTCTTCCGTCAAAACTGTACCAAAACTGGACCTTGTCATGTTTTTGAAAAATAAGGCCCGAGACGAAATTGTAATGTCGATCTAGTTATATTATATAACTTAGAACACGGGTGTGAAGTTTTAGACAAAACAACAAAATCAACAAAACGTATATGTATACAAAATTTGTTTAATCAACAAAAAAACTTATTAATATTAGTGAAATATGTATTCGGTAATAGCAATTTAAAACAAATTCCTGCCAAAGCAGGAACAACTATAACGTAATATATGAATTAATACTTTTGACTTAAATAAATGATTTTTGATATCAACATAACATGTACATTCGATAAAAAACGTTTTTTATTGAGTCTGAAAATTGAAAAACATTTTTCTTAGATATTGAGGTTAGCTATACCGTAGGATGGCTTAGTAAGCTTAAGAAGGACGGTTTCTAACAAAAAAAATTACTTACTCAATCCAAATCGCGTACAAATTTACTGCAATTTCAAAATCAGTAACAAAAAGACTATCATTCTTGTTTGGTAAGCCTAGGCCAAATCATAAAAATTTTTCGCGGGTTCGGTATAAAACGATATTTAAGGATATATAGGCATCATCTTTGGACAGTACAGTTCCATCGTTTCAATAAGATGAAAAAGGGATATTTGTTGTTCACATTCAATGTCGGTAATTTTCATACGATATGCAGAAATTTCTAAGGCCCACTGTATTGAAGATTGGCCAATTCACAGAGATGTTCCGCGGGTTCGACTTATAAAGATAGTTAGTTATAGGCATTCTACAGACTTGGCCAAAAATATAAAGCACCCCTATCTATTAGCATTATATATTAATATTATGTCTTTCTAAACAATGGGTGTTAACGAACGAGTCATCCCACCGAATGCGACCCTTAATTATTGAAAATCACCAATTTTTGTTTTGTTTTAGGTTCTTAACAAGAAGTTGTAGCGTCGTAAAATTTTTTTATTTTAGTTTTGTATTTGATCGTGTGCAGTCTTCACATAAAGTGTTTTAAATCAAAAAGAGTTTTCGTAAGTTTTTTGAGGAAAAAAGTGTGTTTGTGATAATTATGCCTAAAGCGTGCCAACTCAGTGAAGGAATAAGGGCACAAATTGTGTTGTTGGATTCCCAGGGTGTAAGCGAAATTAAAATATCCCAAAAATTAAAATGCTCTCGTGGAGCAGTTCAATCTACATTGAAAAGGGTTAAAGAGACCGGGGACTATGCCTATAAACTACGCTCAGGAAATCGTATCACTTCGGTAAGAGACGATCGACAAATTGTGCGAAAATCTCTCAAAAACCGAAGAAAAACATCTGCTGAGATAGCTGCAGAGCATTTAACAGGACAAGAAGTTCACATTTCGGCACGGACAGTTAGAAGAAGGCTCCTGCAAGCTGGACTGAAAGGTTGTAAAGCAAGAAAAAAACCTTTGCTCTAACTTACCAACATAAAAAGTCGCTTGAGATGGGCTCGAGAACACAAACATTGGAATGACGTGGATTGGGCGAGAGTTGTTTGGTCAGATGAATCTACTTTTGAGGTAAATATAAAAAATAAATATTAAAAAATTATTAGTCAAAAAAAAAATAAAAAATTGTGCTATGTATTTTAAAAGAATTAATAGAGAAATTTATGTTAAATTTGATGGAATTCTTATAGGTTTTTGGAACTCCTGGCGCAACCATCGTAAGAAGAAGAGTCGGGGAAGCATACAATCCTGATTGTATAGTGCCTACCGTAAAGCATGGAGGGGGTAAACTGATGGTGTGGGGTTGTATGGCATCATCAGGGGTGGGAAAACTGTTGTTTTGTGAGGGTCCGATGAACAGTACCAACTATGTTACCGTCCTCGAGGCTGCATTGAATGCCTCAATTTGGCAAATCTTTGGGGAAACGGATAGTTCTTCGATAATTTATCAACAGGATAATGCCCCCTGCCATACTTCCCGCGTTACGATGAGTTGGTTTCGAAAAAAACAAATTCGAGTCATGGACTGGCCCGCCCAGTCACCAGACCTAAATACCATTGAAAATTTGTGGTCAGTTTTAAAAAAAAAAATCAAGGATCGCAGTATGACTTCAAAGGAAGACCTCAAACGTGCGCTGACAGAGGAATGAAAAATATATCGAGAAATACCTGCGAAAAATTAGTACGGTCGATGAGTAAAAGAGTCCTGGCTGTCATCAAAGCCAAAGGAGGACCTACAAAATACTAAAATTAATAAAATATAAAAAGTATTTCCTAAAAATATTGAGTTTTAATTTTTGTCTTCATTCGTTTTGTATATACTGCAATTTGGGAGGGGTGCTTTATAATTTTGGCCAAGGCTCTATATCGAATACATATAACCATATTCCAATACAATGAAATAGGACCATTTGTTGTTGATCTCGAATGTTGGATATTTTTTTGGTCGATATTATTTTTGATATGAAATTAAAAAATCGTTTTCTATTTCAAAAAATTTATTTTTAAAGAATTCGTTGTCAACACCCAGGCATACTAAAATGACTGTAAGAGCATCAAATCCGCAACTATTGACCACCGAAATTGTTTCTTCACCATAAACAGATAAAAATCCATTTCTTAATAAAGGAATCTGTTCAACATTGAAACCTTGAATATGTTGATCTTTGTCTGGTTCAATTAATTGCTTCTAATAACGGTTAAGTACTTTTAAACCGAAGTGTTTTGGTGGACTATTTGAGTGTCGCGATTTTTTATTTCACTGCTTTTCGTTCAGCATATTATCAGGAACGTATTTTCTTTTCATAGTTTTTGGGGTTGACAATAATGGTTCTGGCATTTTTATAGATTTCAGTTTCTGTTCGCTTCTGAATTTTAATAAATTAACGATACGCCCAATTTTCATGCGCTTATTTTTTAAATAGTGGTTCTTTACAGCGTGAAACCAATTTTCTACAACTGCGTTGGAAATGTTACCTATGGTACACCAAACTTTGTTGAATAGAAATTTGGCCAGAAAACAATATATGAAAAATATTTTTTTATCACAAATTGCACAAATCCGTCAGAATAGAATTTGTTAATCTTATTCTCGCGTTCTTTTCTATTTCAGCTTTGACTTGCTGGTATATAGCTTTTTATTTACCGAAGAAAGGGTTTGCATTAACTTCCGGCAACGAGTTAATATTACTATTTACAATGTCTTCGGATTAACCGCTTTCTAAATTAGCATAGTTGTCACAATAAATTTTCCCTATTTTTGGGGTAAAACTATGATATGCGAATTTGCTGCGTTTTGTGATTTTTGGTGAGCACATGAAATAACAAACTGTCGGAACAACTCGTCCACACAGTTCATATTTTTAGCAGAAAGCACTGCACAAAAAAATCTAATATGAGATTTCGCTGTTGGCTATTAATATTTGGTATTTTTTTTTTATTTGTACCGGCCGATATAATATTCATAAAATGTGAACAACAAATAAAAACTGGTACGAAGGTTTTTTCCAAAGGCTCATGATTTTCTAACCAATTAAAACTTGCCTAAAGATATTCAGACACATTCATGGAGTTAAAGGTATTACTTATTGCATTAATAAGAGCCCATGACCAATCAACGACAAAATAATGGCCTTTTTTGTTTCACCGTAACTTCTAATTCTTAATTGACGTCTAGCAAGAATTTGGTTATTGTCCAAGCGTCACGTTGACACGAAATATATTCTGCAGTGGGAATTATATTACAGCTTATCTTGACGACACATGCGTAATAAAGAATCCTTTTATAAATATGTTGATTGTGGCATGTCGGAATTCTAACAATTCCACCAGTCGCGTCGAAATGAATGGCTTTAATTTCGTCCTGTTATAAAAGGGCTATTGGCTGGCCTCTTATAAAAACTGTTTGCAGAGGTTCGGTTACCGAATATATGTAACGGTTATTTTGAGGTTGCATGCAACATTGAAAATTTACATCAACCAAGTCGCAATCCCGAACTAGATCGTCTTTCTTATAATACTCTGATTTTATTTTTCTTAAGATTTCAGGTGTGGTCATTTACTGAGTATTCCCTTCCTTATACAAATTTAAGTCGGTTGCACTAACTAAATCCAAATATGTATTGTGAGCGCTTTGATTTTCAGAAACGTACTTATTTTTTTCTCGTCGTAAGCCACGATATTGCCTAAAAACATTTTCACTAGAGTGAATAAATTCTGGTTCATCACCTTGTGTATAGACCCGCATTTCTTTGGTTTTGAATATTGAAATTTTATATTTCTGCTGGTGTAAATTATCTTTGCATGATCCGTAAACAACTATCTGTTCATGAATTTTTGAAAGCTGGTGCATTGTTTGAAAAGTAACAACACATGGATTTTTGTGTTCCTTTAGACATCGATGAATTAGTTCTCGTATTTCATTTTTGCTTAATAGTTCAAGGATCTCGTTAAACGAAATGCAAAATTTAAGTCGCCATTCGTATCAAAAATTACCAACATTCGAGGTTAACAACACATGGTATTATTTCATCAAATTGGAATATGGCTACATTTAGTCGATATAAGATGCCTATAACTAATTGTCTTTATTAGTCAAACCCGGGGAACATCTCTGTGAATTGGCCAATCTACTATACAGTGAACCTCAAAACTTCTGCATATCATATCAAATATTACTAACATTTGAATTCAACAACAAATGGTTCTATTTCTTCGTATCGGAATACGGCTACATGTAGTCGATATAAAATGCCCATTACTATCTCTGTGAATTGGCCAATCTTCAATACAGTGAACCTCAAAAAATTCTGCGTATCGTATCAAAAATTACCAACATTCGAGGTCAACAACAAATGGTGCTATTTCTTCGTATTGGAATATGGCTACGTGTAGTCGATATAGTAAACATATAACAAAAAATATCCTAATAGGTCGAACTCACGGATCATCTCTGTGAATTGGTGGAGTTTAATAAAGTGAACCCATAAATTTCTGTATATCGTATGAAAATTCCCAACATTCCCTGTCAACAACAAATGGTTCTGTTTCATCGTATTGGAATATGGCTACATGTATTCAATATAGAGTCTATACCTAATTATGATTCTAGTACAAACCTGCGGAACATTCCTGTGAATTGCTAATCTTCAATACACTGAACCTCAAAAATTTCTGTTTGACGTATGAAAGTTACTAATATTCGTCGTCAACAAAAGATGATAATATTTCATTGTATTGGAATACGGCTGTAATTGGTGATTTGGAATGCCTATGCCTTATTATTAATAAACTTCGAACCCGCGGAACATCTCTTTGAATTGGCCAATCTTCAATACAGTGAACCTCAATAATTACTGCATATCGTATCAAATATTACCAACATTCGAGATCAACATCAAATGGTCCTAATTATCGCTATAAGTCGAACCCGCGGAACCTCTCTGTAATTTGGCCAATCTTCATACAGCAAATCTCAAAAATTTCTTCATATCGTATCAAAAATTACCAACATTCGAGGTCAACAACAAATGGTCCTGTTTCATCGTATTGGAATATGGCTACGTGTAGTTGATACAGGATGCCTATGTCTAATTATCCTAATAGGTCCAACCACGAAACATCTCTGTGAGTAGGTATGGTCTAATATCTAATTAATTTCTATTTAACTCAATTAAGTTTCCTCTAACTAAATATTTTAATACCTTTTTCAAACTGGCAGATTTTGGTACGTGATGTAATTGTAAGCCGAAACTTATAACGTGAAGAATTTTATATTTTTGTATTATTGTATTATTATGCACCAATACATATTCATTTTTGTTTTTTGTCTAAAACTTCACACCCGTCTTAGAACCCGCCTTTCCAGATATTTTTCCATTTTTTATGTGTTGTAAAGCCTTTTGCAACTCTGATTCTTCATATTTGTTGCGTTTCTAAGGCATTTTGAAATTCTAGAATAGGGTTTAAACAAGAATAGGTATAGCACGTTTTAAATATACAATAATTGGCATGTGCCAATAATTGTACTTAAGTATAAATCTATTACTAGCACCTCAGTGCCAATAATAAAATGAAGGAATATTTTGAACTAATTATTGGCAAACCATTTATTAATTATTTAATTTAAAAAAATATTTAATTCCACTAATTTCAATTAAAACAACTAATTTTACCAACATTTCGTATTGAAAGTATCATATTCTTATGTTTTGAATATAAAATCCATACTTACCGTTTTTATCAGACGGTTGACATTTTGATGTTTTCTCAACAAGCAAAATGCAAGAGAATATTTTTTAATTCTCACAAATAGCTACAAACATAATAGCTATACGGTAAATTTAACTATTAACAGAGAAAAATGTTAGGATAAGGAATGGTGCCAATTGTTACATCAAATTTACACAGTGCCAATAACCGTAGCCATTACGCCATATCAACAACGAAAACGTTTTTCTGTCTATTTAATTGTCTCTTGGCAGTTCTGAGCTGGTTCAAGCGTTTGATGAGCTACATTTGATAAGCGAAGATGGCCATATTGCATAGAAATTCAAACCGCCTAGTAACCATGAAAATTTTCGACCTTGAGTTTTTTGGGGATTTATTGGCTTTGATGTTTTCTATGAAAAATTTGGTTTTAAAGTGGTGTCTGTCGGTCTATATGTCTGTCGGCCAGGTCTGTGTCGTTTCTACAGCCTATATAGTATAACCAATAGGACTGAAACTGTATATTTAAGCTTTTCTCATAAATTGGGAAGACATTGTTGATTTTAGTGTAAATCGGCCAAATTGAAGTGGTAACTACCCTGGAGCAAAAAAATTATTTTGCAAATATCTCAAATTTTTATTTATTTTTTATTTTTTTTTTGTAGAACATTTAAATTCAAAATGTTTCAAAAAAAAAATATTAAAAATTAAGAAATTAAACTAAAACTAATAAAAAAAAATTGAGTCTATCCGATTTCTAGCACGACACTTTTCCTGAAAGCCTTTAAAAGATGTCACGGCTTTTTTAAACTTGGAGATAGATCTCTTTAGAAGGATAAATCGGTGGAATCGCTGTGGATCCGAGAATATAAAATAATAAAACGCAAAAAATACAAAATCAGAAATAACTTTAATAATCTTTTGTCACCGAATACCACCTCATTGTCATTTTAGCTAAATTTAGAAATTAAGATTCCATATTACACGGTAATCTATTCATTTTGTCGTAAAGATACCTAGCGAAGAATTTTTGGAATTTGGAAGGTGTATTAACATTACAAAACTATTTCTTCGAAAAGTTCGATATTACCACGGAAAACAGATCAACAAATTTATATTACTCCTTTTTATTAAAATGACCCACACGCATGATTCAACTGATCCCTTCTATTCTAGATTCGAATGGGCATAAAAGCTAACACAAAATGCTTATTACGAAAATTTTCCTCTGTACAAAATTTTGACCGAAACTATCAATATTAGTGAGAATGGGAGAAAAACAAAAATAATAAAAATATGTGACTGGAAGAACGGAAGGAGACAAGACACTTTTTAATCGATGTTTTGTAGTCCTGGTAAAGTAATTCGTTGGTAAATGTGAAAATATGGAACAAATTTTTTCGCGATTACAATACTTACTCAATAGTTGGAAAAGTAAAATAGTAAATCGTAACAGTGAAACAGTCTTTTAAAATTAAATCGAACCATGTTTCATGTCAACGCATCAATGGGTCCCGGTCAAACATGTTTTAAGACGAAATATGGCAAACAGCATATTTGAAAACATCATAATTTCAAGTCTACATATAGTATAAAATAAAAATCTGAAATATGTTCACTACCATTCATTAGAATGGAACTTGGCCGTTTCTAAATCGATGGTTTCAATAAGGATGAATAAGAATAATGATAGTTTTATATTCAACCTGCCCGTAAAGTTTAATATTGGTGCTTCCGGTTCATCTAGTGCTGGCAATGCGCCTTGTTAAAATAATTAATTTTGTTGTTTTCTGAACGCAATGAATTTATCGATTGATGTCTGATTATTACGACGAGATGGAATCATTATTATGTCATCGACCCAAACTCCAATCTATATTAATAAAAATCAGGAATGCTGGATAGATTCCATCCTACGACCGACTGAAGTCGAAATGTACGAGTTAAACGGTAAGTTTGATATACTAAAATTTTTTTAATTTACTTATTACTAACTGTATTGTTTAATTTCCAGAAAATTCCGACAAAGAATTTATACCTTGATAAAGTTTTTTTTAAGTTAATTTGAAATATGCAATTGTTTTACAGGCAGATTATCCAACATCAGAAAAGCCGATGAATTCAGTAAGGCATTTAACAAAACTCAGGTCGATATATTTCTTAAGCTTATCGACAAGCAAAGCAAACTTTTCCATGAGTCACTGAAAAAACATATGGAGGAGCAGAGGGAATGGGAAAGGTCAATGGAAAAAGAGGAGCACGAGCATCAAACTGAACAGTTTAAAATAGTGATGGGTGGATTTATAAAAATAGTTAAAACAATGCAGAAAGGTTATTTTCAAAGCACACCTAATCCTTATTTGCCCGTAAATTCAATCCTTAACCAATCTAATTCTATAAATCAACACCAGATTTATATTACCAAGCATCTGCCTCATTTTTGCCCCAAATTTTATCACTTCCACAACCGGAAATGATTTGTGGGATAATTTGTTGGCGGAAAGTTTGTGTCTGGTAAAACAGGAACCAGAAGACTTCAGGTTTCTGTTACCAAACACTAACTATACATCAACCATTTGAAATTCCATACTGTAGCAACTATACTGAGACTTTTTAGTTTTTCCGATTACAATTTTATTATGTAAATTTGTTTGACAAAAAGTGAGTTAAGGTGGCGGTCCACGAGGATCAGCCATAGAAACCGAGTCTGCTCGCATGCTTGCTTATGAGACAGTGCCCTGTAATCACTTCAATACATGCCAAGTTATTACGCATGAGGTACTATTTGACCGTCTGTCGTTCGTTAACTTACTAGCTTATACCTGAAGCAGTAGTTTGCATAGGTAACACAAGAGGCATTAAAATATCCTTTCTGCTTTTTAAAATGTGGTCCATTGTACTATGTTGAGCCAGGTCATCGGCCTTTATGTTCCCCGTACTATTCAATGCCATGGCACTCTTATAATGCGTATTTTGAACTGATCTGTCGTCTCGTTAAGAGATGAGAGACAGCTCTAGACTACTTTCGACGTGAGGAGGTGTGATTGAAGCGCCATAATAGCAGCCTGACTGTCCATATATACGCGAATATCACAAGAAAATATTACAATGTACCTCAACAAGTCTACGACTTCTTTTATTGCAGTTACTGCAGCTTGAAAAATGCTTCAGTATTCGCTCCAGCTCCAACTTTCCCGTCCCGTTTTGAACCATCAGAAAAGAAGTTTATAACTCCTGCTTTCTAAACAGCACCCATCATCCATTAATTCATCCCTGGATGGGAAGCTAGTCCGTAACTTTGTGTCAAAAGATGGTAACGGGACAGAGCCCCGTATTGCTGCATGTCCAAATTGAGGTGGATTTAAGTCGAATGGCAGTTCGAGCTACCACCTATTTCCCAAAGATATTTAGAGGAGTCAAAAATAGCAGAGTCTCCAGTACCAAATTAAATGTGCTCCTCAGTTCACCACTATTCAAAGGGAGATTGTTCTCTGAACTTTCGTCAACAGCTTTTGGTTGACAGAGTATAGCGCTACTGTAATTTAAGATTTATAAATAAATCCCTGCGTATCCCGAAGAAGCCTCGATCCCCAATATAATAAGCCAAAATCGTTGCCTACTATCCTGTATTCTGCAAAACTATAACTAACTTGCACAAACCTACAGCCACTTGCTTTTTAACCGACAGTGGGTCTTGTGATTTAAAGATTTGTGGTTTTGGCTCAAGTTTGCTCGTTAAAATTACACATAATTTTTTAAACGTTTCTTTTGACATTCGAAAGCTTTAGATTCAATCAGCTATATCGAATTGTCTGAAAACGAAGACATCCCAAAAATGCGGACTGCGCGGTTTTAGCATTTTTTTTTTTTTTTGGGTGAATTTCCGACATACAGTCTTAAACTATTTATTGTTCATTGGAGCCAGCTTTGCTGTGATTGATAGGGAGGAAATCCCCAGCAGACCAAGTGCTAAGGTGTACATGCCTTCGGAGCCTAGTGATCCGAAGATGTTACTCCAGTTGTTGCAGATTGGCAACCCGGAGTTGCCAACGCGCTTGAAAGTTGCCAAGCTCGAGGAGACTAAGGCTGACTATAGGTCAGCTGTTATCATTTTAAACAGGGAGTCACTGACTACACTGGAGAAAACCAGCGGTTTAATCAACTATGGTTTCAGTGCAGTCACACCCAAGGTGTATAAGAAAGACGCGGACCAGTCGGAGGCAACGAAGTCATCTTCAGAAACTACCGCGGTGCTTGATAGCTCGTCTGCGTGCGCGGAGGTAGCCAGCCAAGCGAAAACTCTCTCCTCGGACACGGAGATGTCAACGTCCATGGAATCTTTAAAGAGGCTCATCGGAGGCTATCATCGTCTTGATCCAGGAACCTTGGGTCACCGAAGACCGGGTACTTGGGCTCAAGACTCCCTATTATAGACTAATGCACGCGCAAAAAAGGTTCAGTCGTGCATTCTCATTAAAAATAACATAAGTTGTTTTCTGCTATCAAATTTCAGTAATGGAGATGTAGTAGCGGTCAGCATTGAGGTCAATAAACGAAACATCTGGCAAGTGGATACTCCACCAATCATTCTAGGTGAGCTAATCTTAAAGGTTCAGAAGCGCAAGGTTGGAGACATCCTTGGGAGTGATGCAAATGCTCATCACACTATCTGGGGAAGTACTGACCCAAATGAACGAGGTGAGTTACTCCTTGATTACATTTTAAGTACTAACCTTCATAAATGTAACATAGGAAATAAGCCGACCAACTAGTAATAGACAGGAGGACTTGTCTCAAGCTTTTTGACGATAAGTCTATTAAACTGGAGAGTGTCGGAAGACCACTCCTTTTCTGATCATTGGAATCTCCAATTTAAAATTGACTTGGACTTCTCCAAAAAGTCCAATCTACAGAAACAGGAGGAAAACCAACTGAGATACCTTTAGAACTATTCTGGGTAATTCTTTACCAGTTCCGGTGCTAAAACCTCCAAAAACTACGCAAGAGCTCGATGGCTTGGTGGACCAGTTGTTCAGCGCTTTTAATGAAGACATACTGGGCTCTGGTCCCCTTAGCAGGCCTAGGGGTAAATCTCGGTAGTGCCAAGAACAGCTCTTAGAGGTGTGGCCAAATTCAAGAGTCTGTGGCCAAATTCAACAGTCTTCGGAGATGTCTAGGCTACGCAAAGTACACTAGCAACTGGTCCTTCCATCCCAAGTTATCTTCAACGGCCGGATGGGATATGGACCACTAATTGTGCGGAATCGCTGGAACTTCTGATGGAGACTCATTTTCCTGGTTCTTCCGAATCTGTACCTAGCACATCAATAGGTAAAAGGGCCAGGAGCTTCATAGGCCAAATTATTAGCAGGAAAAACGTCCTGTGGGCGATAAACAGTTTTAAACCATATAAATCGCCTGAACTCGATGGTATTATCCCTGCGGATATTCAACAAACTACGAATCTAACAATTTCCTGGTTAGAGGTAATTTTCAAAGGCAGCCTAGAACTATGTCACATACACCTCAGACCGCTTAGCTTGTCTTTCTTCATTTTTAAAAGACTGGAAAGACAAATAGAGCTCATATTAGAGCCACTATTGTGTCGGAAAAGCTGTCTAAATCTCAACATTCCTATTGCAAGGGGAGATCTGTAGAGACTGCTCTTCATTCTCTTGTATTTTTCATTGAAAAATCTTTGGAATATAGAGACTACGCAATAGTAACCTTCTTGGATATTGAGGTGGCCTTTAACAATGTACTTCCAGGGGCTATAACTGGAGTTTTAAGGAATGCTCCTGGAGGACGGTGGCTTCAAGGTGGTTGCCCACGCGGATGATTTTGCTATTGGTGTCCGTGATAAATATCCCGGCTCTTTCATTATGGGCCAATGGCTGTGGGTTGAATGTGAACCCACACAAAACCGAATTGGTTCCCTTCTCTAGGAAATATCAACTTCCTCACATCGATCCTCCCACTTTAAATGGGTTCAGCTTCACTTTTACAGTTGAAGCAAAGTTTCTGGGTCTCGTTTTGGATAGCAAATTACATTAAAAACCTAATATTCTGGAAAGGGTAAAGAAAGCTACGGTAGCGCTATACTCTTCCAAAAATGCTATTGGGAAAGGATGGAGGATGGAGCCCCGCATCGTACATTGGCTTTATACCGCAGTATTCAAACCCATACTCTTGTATAGGGTAATAGTCTGGTGGCCTACTCTAAACAAAACTGTCAACCAAAAGCTGTTGACAAAAGGTGAAAGAACAATCTCTCTGTGGATCAGTGGTGCATTGAGGAGCACATTCACTCAGGCACTAGAGATCCGGCTATTTTTGACTCCTTTAGATATCTTGGGGAAACAGTTAGCAGCTTGTCTAATAGTTGCAGACCTGCAACAATACACTAATAGTCACTATCTTTCGACACAAAGTTCCGGACTAGGATCCCATCCAGGGAGGACTAGATGATGGGTGCTGTTTTGGAACCAGGAGTTATAAACTTCTTCACTGTCAGTTTAAATCGGGACGGGAAAGTCGGGGCTGGAGTGTTCTGCGAGCAACTTCTGCTAAATCTCTCCTTCCGTCTCCCCGACTACTGTAACATTTTTCAAGTTGAAATAACTGCCATAAAGGAAGTCGTAGACTGGTTGATGGGTTGAGGTATAATGTAATATCAGTGATATTCGCATATATACGGACAATCAGGCTGCCATTAAAGCGCTTCAATCACACCTCCTCACGTCGAAAGTAGTCCAGAACTGTCTCTCATCTCTTAACGAGATGGCAGATCAGTTCAACATCCACATTTTATGGGTGCCAGGACATTTCATAAGGACAGGGAATATAAACGCCGATGAACTAGCTCGACGTGATCTAACGGACCACTTCTCAGAAAGCAAAAAGGATATTGAAATTCCTCTTGCGGTATGCAAACTGCTGCTTCGTGAAGAAGCTAGCAAGCTGACGAATAACAGATGGTCCAGAATTGCCTCTTGCGTAATAACTCGGCAGGTCTGGTCAAAGTTGGACTTGGCGAGATCCAAACAGCTGATCTCACTTCAGTGAAGTCAGATCAGTGTGGTTGTTGGAGTGATTACGGGGCACTGTCTCATAGGGGGGCATGTGAGTAGACTTAGTTTCTTCTCACATGACTACCGTTGTAGTTGTGAGAACGAAGAGGAGGAAGAGGCAGTACTTCATTTTCAATGCACCTGCCCTCGTCTGGCACGAAACAGACTAAAGTTTCTAGGATCACTTCTCTTTAAGGACTTGACGGGCCTCTGTATGATGGACGTCAGGAGTATCAAGCGCTTTGTTAACAGCTCAAAATAGTTCCAATGAGTTGGAGGAAACAATTATTCGTGGTATCGCTATGGATCATTTTTGTGTATATGCCTCGTCCTAGTGGACCGCCACCCAAACCTAACTTAACCTATTGTTCATTTCGGTACGAAGTTTATTATTTTTACGCAATTCACAGCGTCTTTTAATTATATTATTTTCGAAGGTGATTTTATTTTTATTGTTTTGAAGAGTAAAGGTTTGTTAACCCGTTAGCAAACCAATTATTTTTAATTCTTGATCCATTATTTTTTTTTACAAATTTACGGGCTACTTCACTTTTGACAATTAAACCCTTTGAATCCAAGAAATTTATCAAAAAGATAAGTAGTTTTCGTATTATTTACTAGACGGGGTTCCTAATGGCCAAATGGGACCTTTAATTCTTGTGATGTAAACGATCGGTAAACAGGCTATAATAAGTCGCCATTTATGTCAGTCCATAAATATTCCGTGGTGTAAACTATGTCAATGTGTTTTTTTTAAATTATGGCTCTGACCTCTGTTTCTTCCGAACTCTGAAGTACCCCTTGTGCCAGATCTTTTCTTTCCTACAAAAAAAATCTAGATTTAAGAACTAGTATTTGTTTGTAATTAAACCGATGTTTTCTTATTGTTAGATAATTCATGAATTACAAGATTCAAGTAGAAATAATTCCCTACAACCCCCCCCCCAACCTCTCCCCTCTCTAAAACACGAATTTAATTTATATCCCTTTCATTAAGGCTTGGCCACCAAATGTCTTTCCAATACCAAAATAATATTTCTATAACAATAATTATATCAGTGCCTCTTTTAGATCATAATCAAAAATCATCATTGAATTAAAGTTTTGACCAACGAAGAAAGAAACTAATATTTGGTGGGTTTGCCATCGTTTCACATATAAAAAATTGATATTAACCTCACGTACCCTCATTATTGTATGTCTCCAAATTTTATTCAATATTTTATTATTACGAGTTATATAAAAATATTAAATATTATAAAACTAAAAACCAAAAACACTAAAATACTATATAGTAGTATATAGCATAATATACAAATGGGATTGATTATAATTATTTGTCACGTGAAAACGGTTTCATGTGCCGCGGTGCGCGATATGAATCAACCTTTTGCGATATTTTCATCTAGATAAAAGCGTTTTTATTTATTGTTATTTATTAAAATGGTTTATAATTTTAACTTTTCGTTTGCGTTATTTGTTTGGTATTTTGCGAGAAATAAAATTTGTTTTTTTTGTTGTTTGTTGCTTTTTTTTGATAGTTTTTAATTAAAGTTTGCATAATAATTACAAATGTTTCTGTACACATCGTATGTACATACGTACGTAATGTACACTAGATTTTTTATTTTTTTTTTACTAAATAGTTATTATGGACACGCGATTTGTATTTGGATTTTAATTTTTTGTATTGTTTGGTTTTGTGTTGATCTCTCAATCATTTCGAACATGTGTATGTGGTATGTATAGGTATGTATAGGTATTATAACATGTACTTATTTGAAATATAATTTGTTGGTTGGATTTATTTTGATTTTAGTTTCTGTACTCTTGGGAAAATGTTGATGGATATTTAACATGCGGTTGCTACTTGCAAGCGATAATATTTGATATACTTACCTCAAAATATTATATTTGTACGTATTGCTCTTGTGGAGTGATTTTTGAAGTGCTCCAATTAAAAAATTATATTTGATTGCGGTAGTTAGGATAAGATCGGATTTCTAATAGGACTTTATCGACATTTATTTCTTTTAGGGGTTATATCCCTCCTTGAGATAATCCAGACACAGTCAACGTAAACTCTATCTTTTTATATTTTATGTGCCTAATAGTTTAACCAAAGGAAAAGTTGCATAATGTAAAATTTTGGATTTAAATAGATATTTAGTATTAGAATTTGTCTTTTCATCCATCCGAGTGGTGTACGTTTGGTAAATTTGACATTTAGATGCAAACATGTACTCGTATTTTTTTTTTAATAACATTTCGAATTCTATAAAATATCCCGAAAAAGAGATTTATTTAAATAAAGAGTTCTCAAAAAATGTTTTTTTTTCAAAACCATTTTTGAACATTATGTCGCAGAAATTTGGGCCAGCTATAGGTAACATCGAGCTTATCTGAAACAGAGCAAAGTTTCGAGCGATTATAGTTGTTTCTAACAAACAAAGCTTAATATGTAAATTATAACATCGCCTTTAAATTGGAGCAAAAAAAAAAGTTTAAAACTGTTTTACTATGTGCACGCTTTTACTTGTAGTTGGGTAACGTCAGAACGGATTTATATGGACAAAGTCACTACGCACACGGCTCAACAAGCTATAAGTAAAACAAAAAGAAGCTATAAAAAATTTGCTACCCGTACCTTTTGTAATTCTGTTGGGGTTGGTTTTAAACATTGAAAAAAATTATTTTCTAAAATAACTTGAAAAGGATTAATTTTTATGGAAAACGTGATGGACCGAGATATTCATTGTTAAGTTTGTAGCGTTTTATTAAATCGTAAAAATCGATTTTCCCGAATAAGTCAAACAAAATAGGGAAAGGGGAATTTGACAAAAGCTATTGATAATTATTAAGTTTTAAAAGATTCTCCTTAGTAGTTAATGCACTGATCTGCCTTTGAGTAGCAAGTTATTGACTATACGTACTTAGGTAACCTTTCCGACATATAGATATGCTAATCATATGCTTCACTACCGATAGTATAAAATTTCTATAGATTAAGAATCTCATTAAATTTAATCACTTTTTGCAAATTAGGCTCTGCGATGATCATGACTCAAATGAGTTTGGGCAATAGTTTTCTCCATCGTAGTTTGTTACAAATAAACTTAGGAAAATAGAAGAATTCTAAGGTTTCGACACCAAATTCACGCAATTTGCATATTTTTATTCTCTTTTTTTTAATTTTCTATAATATCAAATCATTACATAAATATGTCCACAAACCTCACTTATTGTCTATAAACTACGAATTAGCCTATGGCAAACTTGACGCTAGTGTTGATACTCAAGAATATTTCAATGCGAGTGAAGTTTTTCCTAACTTTTCCTAAAAAATTACAACAACAATGTTTTGCATTAGTATTGGTGAAAAAAGAATTCATTTAGGCGAAATTCGATTTAAAATATTTTAAAAAAAACAAACGCGACAATTAAATATTTTATTAAAAAACACTTTTATCATAAAACATAAGAATTTATCTATTTTTTGTTAATCATCTAGTGTAGTACAAAACAAAAAACTTAGGAAATATTGACTTACAATACTTAAATAAAATAGTGTGCACATATTGCACAGCAGCATTGATAAGCAATACTAAGTACTTTCTAACCGTTTAGCATCAACTTCAGTGGTATGGCCAGAATTCTTAGATCAATAGAAATATTTGTGCAAAATTTCATAAATATCTAATGGGTCTCACAGGGTGTCCATGGCGATTGAAAAATTAAGATTTTTATTTGGGCCATAGAAGCATTCCTAAGCAATACTAAGTACTTTTTAACCGTTTAGCATCAACTTCAGTGGTATGGCCAGAGTTCTTAGATCAATAGAAATATTTGTGCAAAATTTCATAAATATCTAATGGGTCTCACAGGGTGTCCATGGCGATTTAAAAATTACGATTTTTATTTGGGCCATAGAAGCATTCCTAAGCAATACTAAGTACTTTCTAACCGTTTAGCATCAACTTCAGTGGTATGGCCAGAATTCTTAGATCAATAGAAATATTTGTGCAAAATTTCATAAATATCTAATGGGTCTCACAGGGTGTCCATGGCGATTGAAAAATTAAGATTTTTATTTGGGCCATAGAAGCATTCCTAAGCAATACTAAGTACTTTCTAACCGTTTAGCATCAACTTCAGTGGTATGGCCAGAGTTCTTAGATCAATAGAAATATTTGTGCAAAATTTCATAAATATCTAATGGGTCTCACAGGGTGTCCATGGCGATTTAAAAATTACGATTTTTATTTGGGCCATAGAAGCATTCCTAAGCAATACTAAGTACTTTCTAACCGTTTAGCATCAACTTCAGTGGTATGGCCAGAATTCTTAGATCAATAGAAATATTTGTGCAAAATTTCATAAATATCTAATGGGTCTCACAGGGTGTCCATGGCGATTTAAAAATTACGATTTTTATTTGGGCCATAGAAGCATTCCTAAGCAATACTAAGTACTTTCTAACCGTTTAGCATCAACTTCAGTGGTATGGCCAGAATTCTTAGATCAATAGAAATATTTGTGCAAAATTTCATAAATATCTAATGGGTCTCACAGGGTGTCCATGGCGATTTAAAAATTACGATTTTTATTTGGGCCATAGAAGCATTCCTAAGCAATACTAAGTACTTTCTAACCGTTTAGCATCAACTTCAGTGGTATGGCCAGAATTCTTAGATCAATAGAAATATTTGTGCAAAATTTCATAAATATCTAATGGGTCTCACAGGGTGTCCATGGCGATTGAAAAATTAAGATTTTTATTTGGGCCATAGAAGCATTCCTAAGCAATACTAAGTACTTTCTAACCGTTTAGCATCAACTTCAGTGGTATGGCCAGAGTTCTTAGATCAATAGAAATATTTGTGCAAAATTTCATAAATATCTAATGGGTCTCACAGGGTGTCCATGGCGATTTAAAAATTACGATTTTTATTTGGGCCATAGAAGCATTCCTAAGCAATACTAAGTACTTTCTAACCGTTTAGCATCAACTTCAGTAGTATGGCCAGAATTCTTAGATCAATAGAAATATTTGTGCAAAATTTCATAAATATCTAATGGGTCTCACAGGGTGTCCATGGCGATTTAAAAATTACGATTTTTATTTGGGCCATAGAAGCATTCCTAAGCAATACTAAGTACTTTCTAACCGTTTAGCATCAACTTCAGTGGTATGGCCAGAATTCTTAGATCAATAGAAATATTTGTGCAAAATTTCATAAATATCTAATGGGTCTCACAGGGTGTCCATGGCGATTGAAAAATTAAGATTTTTATTTGGGCGATAGAAGCATTCCTAAGCAATACTAAGTACTTTCTAACCGTTTAGCATCAACTTCAGTGGTATGGCCAGAGTTCTTAGATCAATAGAAATATTTGTGCAAAATTTCATAAATATCTAATGGGTCTCACAGGGTGTCCATGGCGATTTAAAAATTACGATTTTTATTTGGGCCATAGAAGCATTCCTAAGCAATACTAAGTACTTTCTAACCGTTTAGCATCAACTTCAGTGGTATGGCCAGAGTTCTTAGATCAATAGAAATATTTGTGCAAAATTTCATAAATATCTAATGGGTCTCACAGGGTGTCCATGGCGATTTAAAAATTACGATTTTTATTTGGGCCATAGAAGCATTCCTAAGCAATACTAAGTACTTTCTAACCGTTTAGCATCAACTTCAGTGGTATGGCCAGAATTCTTAGATCAATAGAAATATTTGTGCAAAATTTCATAAATATCTAATGGGTCTCACAGGGTGTCCATGGCGATTGAAAAATTAAGATTTTTATTTGGGCCATAGAAGCATTCCTAAGCAATACTAAGTACTTTCTAACCGTTTAGCATCAACTTCAGTGGTATGGCCAGAGTTCTTAGATCAATAGAAATATTTGTGCAAAATTTCATAAATATCTAATGGGTCTCACAGGGTGTCCATGGCGATTTAAAAATTACGATTTTTATTTGGGCCATAGAAGCATTCCTAAGCAATACTAAGTACTTTCTAACCGTTTAGCATCAACTTCAGTGGTATGGCCAGAATTCTTAGATCAATAGAAATATTTGTGCAAAATTTCATAAATATCTAATGGGTCTCACAGGGTGTCCATGGCGATTTAAAAATTACGATTTTTATTTGGGCCATAGAAGCATTCCTAAGCAATACTAAGTACTTTCTAACCGTTTAGCATCAACTTCAGTGGTATGGCCAGAATTCTTAGATCAATAGAAATATTTGTGCAAAATTTCATAAATATCTAATGGGTCTCACAGGGTGTCCATGGCGATTGAAAAATTAAGATTTTTATTTGGGCCATAGAAGCATTCCTAAGCAATACTAAGTACTTTCTAACCGTTTAGCATCAACTTCAGTGGTATGGGCAGAGTTCTTAGATCAATAGAAATATTTGTGCAAAATTTCATAAATATCTAATGGGTCTCACAGGGTGTCCATGGCGATTTAAAAATTACGATTTTTATTTGGGCCATAGAAGCATTCCTAAGCAATACTAAGTACTTTCTAACCGTTTAGCATCAACTTCAGTGGTATGGCCAGAATTCTTAGATCAATAGAAATATTTGTGCAAAATTTCATAAATATCTAATGGGTCTCACAGGGTGTCCATGGCGATTGAAAAATTAAGATTTTTATTTGGGCCATAGAAGCATTCCTAAGCAATACTAAGTACTTTCTAACCGTTTAGCATCAACTTCAGTGGTATGGCCAGAGTTCTTAGATCAATAGAAATATTTGTGCAAAATTTCATAAATATCTAATGGGTCTCACAGGGTGTCCATGGCGATTTAAAAATTACGATTTTTATTTGGGCCATAGAAGCATTCCTAAGCAATACTAAGTACTTTCTAACCGTTTAGCATCAACTTCAGTGGTATGGCCAGAATTCTTAGATCAATAGAAATATTTGTGCAAAATTTCATAAATATCTAATGGGTCTCACAGGGTGTCCATGGCGATTGAAAAATTAAGATTTTTATTTGGGCCATAGAAGCATTCCTAAGCAATACTAAGTACTTTCTAACCGTTTAGCATCAACTTCAGTGGTATGGCCAGAGTTCTTAGATCAATAGAAATATTTGTGCAAAATTTCATAAATATCTAATGGGTCTCACAGGGTGTCCATGGCGATTTAAAAATTACGATTTTTATTTGGGCCATAGAAGCATTCCTAAGCAATACTAAGTACTTTCTAACCGTTTAGCATCAACTTCAGTGGTATGGCCAGAATTCTTAGATCAATAGAAATATTTGTGCAAAATTTCATAAATATCTAATGGGTCTCACAGGGTGTCCATGGCGATTTAAAAATTACGATTTTTATTTGGGCCATAGAAGCATTCCTAAGCAATACTAAGTACTTTCTAACCGTTTAGCATCAACTTCAGTAGTATGGCCAGAATTCTTAGATCAATAGAAATATTTGTGCAAAATTTCATAAATATCTAATGGGTCTCACAGGGTGTCCATGGCGATTTAAAAATTACGATTTTTATTTGGGCCATAGAAGCATTCCTAAGCAATACTAAGTACTTTTTAACCGTTTAGCATCAACTTCAGTGGTATGGCCAGAATTCTTAGATCAATAGAAATATTTGTGCAAAATTTCATAAATATCTAATGGGTCTCACAGGGCGTCCATGGCGATTGAAAAATTAAGATTTTTATTTGGGCCATAGAAGCATTCCTAAGCAATACTAAGTACTTTTTAACCGTTTAGCATCAACTTCAGTGGTATGGCCAGAGTTCTTAGATCAATAGAAATATTTGTGCAAAATTTCATAAATATCTAATGGGTCTCACAGGGTGTCCATGGCGATTTAAAAATTACGATTTTTATTTGGGCCATAGAAGCATTCCTAAGCAATACTAAGTACTTTCTAACCGTTTAGCATCAACTTCAGTGGTATGGCCAGAATTCTTAGATCAATAGAAATATTTGTGCAAAATTTCATAAATATCTAATGGGTCTCACAGGGTGTCCATGGCGATTGAAAAATTAAGATTTTTATTTGGGCCATAGAAGCATTCCTAAGCAATACTAAGTACTTTCTAACCGTTTAGCATCAACTTCAGTGGTATGGCCAGAGTTCTTAGATCAATAGAAATATTTGTGCAAAATTTCATAAATATCTAATGGGTCTCACAGGGTGTCCATGGCGATTTAAAAATTACGATTTTTATTTGGGCCATAGAAGCATTCCTAAGCAATACTAAGTACTTTCTAACCGTTTAGCATCAACTTCAGTGGTATGGCCAGAATTCTTAGATCAATAGAAATATTTGTGCAAAATTTCATAAATATCTAATGGGTCTCACAGGGTGTCCATGGCGATTTAAAAATTACGATTTTTATTTGGGCCATAGAAGCATTCCTAAGCAATACTAAGTACTTTCTAACCGTTTAGCATCAACTTCAGTGGTATGGCCAGAATTCTTAGATCAATAGAAATATTTGTGCAAAATTTCATAAATATCTAATGGGTCTCACAGGGTGTCCATGGCGATTGAAAAATTAAGATTTTTATTTGGGCCATAGAAGCATTCCTAAGCAATACTAAGTACTTTCTAACCGTTTAGCATCAACTTCAGTGGTATGGCCAGAGTTCTTAGATCAATAGAAATATTTGTGCAAAATTTCATAAATATCTAATGGGTCTCACAGGGTGTCCATGGCGATTTAAAAATTACGATTTTTATTTGGGCCATAGAAGCATTCCTAAGCAATACTAAGTACTTTCTAACCGTTTAGCATCAACTTCAGTAGTATGGCCAGAATTCTTAGATCAATAGAAATATTTGTGCAAAATTTCATAAATATCTAATGGGTCTCACAGGGTGTCCATGGCGATTTAAAAATTACGATTTTTATTTGGGCCATAGAAGCATTCCTAAGCAATACTAAGTACTTTCTAACCGTTTAGCATCAACTTCAGTGGTATGGCCAGAATTCTTAGATCAATAGAAATATTTGTGCAAAATTTCATAAATATCTAATGGGTCTCACAGGGTGTCCATGGCGATTGAAAAATTAAGATTTTTATTTGAGCGATAGAAGCATTCCTAAGCAATACTAAGTACTTTCTAACCGTTTAACATCAACTTCAGTGGTATGGCCAGAGTTCTTAGATCAATAGAAATATTTGTGCAAAATTTCATAAATATCTAATGGGTCTCACAGGGTGTCCATGGCGATTTAAAAATTACGATTTTTATTTGGGCCATAGAAGCATTCCTAAGCAATACTAAGTACTTTCTAACCGTTTAGCATCAACTTCAGTGGTATGGCCAGAGTTCTTAGATCAATAGAAATATTTGTGCAAAATTTCATAAATATCTAATGGGTCTCACAGGGTGTCCATGGCGATTTAAAAATTACGATTTTTATTTGGGCCATAGAAGCATTCCTAAGCAATACTAAGTACTTTCTAACCGTTTAGCATCAACTTCAGTGGTATGGCCAGAATTCTTAGATCAATAGAAATATTTGTGCAAAATTTCATAAATATCTAATGGGTCTCACAGGGTGTCCATGGCGATTGAAAAATTACGATTTTTATTTGGGCCATAGAAGCATTCCTAAGCAATACTAAGTACTTTCTAACCGTTTAGCATCAACTTCAGTGGTATGGCCAGAGTTCTTAGATCAATAGAAATATTTGTGCAAAATTTCATAAATATCTAATGGGTCTCACAGGGTGTCCATGGCGATTTAAAAATTACGATTTTTATTTGGGCCATAGAAGCATTCCTAAGCAATACTAAGTACTTTCTAACCGTTTAGCATCAACTTCAGTGGTATGGCCAGAATTCTTAGATCAATAGAAATATTTGTGCAAAATTTCATAAATATCTAATGGGTCTCACAGGGTGTCCATGGCGATTTAAAAATTACGATTTTTATTTGGGCCATAGAAGCATTCCTAAGCAATACTAAGTACTTTCTAACCGTTTAGCATCAACTTCAGTGGTATGGCCAGAATTCTTAGATCAATAGAAATATTTGTGCAAAATTTCATAAATATCTAATGGGTCTCACAGGGTGTCCATGGCGATTGAAAAATTAAGATTTTTATTTGGGCCATAGAAGCATTCCTAAGCAATACTAAGTACTTTCTAACCGTTTAGCATCAACTTCAGTGGTATGGCCAGAGTTCTTAGATCAATAGAAATATTTGTGCAAAATTTCATAAATATCTAATGGGTCTCACAGGGTGTCCATGGCGATTTAAAAATTACGATTTTTATTTGGGCCATAGAAGCATTCCTAAGCAATACTAAGTACTTTCTAACCGTTTAGCATCAACTTCAGTGGTATGGCCAGAATTCTTAGATCAATAGAAATATTTGTGCAAAATTTCATAAATATCTAATGGGTCTCACAGGGTGTCCATGGCGATTGAAAAATTAAGATTTTTATTTGGGCCATAGAAGCATTCCTAAGCAATACTAAGTACTTTCTAACCGTTTAGCATCAACTTCAGTGGTATGGCCAGAGTTCTTAGATCAATAGAAATATTTGTGCAAAATTTCATAAATATCTAATGGGTCTCACAGGGTGTCCATGGCGATTTAAAAATTACGATTTTTATTTGGGCCATAGAAGCATTCCTAAGCAATACTAAGTACTTTCTAACCGTTTAGCATCAACTTCAGTGGTATGGCCAGAATTCTTAGATCAATAGAAATATTTGTGCAAAATTTCATAAATATCTAATGGGTCTCACAGGGTGTCCATGGCGATTGAAAAATTAAGATTTTTATTTGGGCCATAGAAGCATTCCTAAGCAATACTAAGTACTTTCTAACCGTTTAGCATCAACTTCAGTGGTATGGCCAGAGTTCTTAGATCAATAGAAATATTTGTGCAAAATTTCATAAATATCTAATGGGTCTCACAGGGTGTCCATGGCGATTTAAAAATTACGATTTTTATTTGGGCCATAGAAGCATTCCTAAGCAATACTAAGTACTTTCTAACCGTTTAGCATCAACTTCAGTGGTATGGCCAGAATTCTTAGATCAATAGAAATATTTGTGCAAAATTTCATAAATATCTAATGGGTCTCACAGGGTGTCCATGGCGATTTAAAAATTACGATTTTTATTTGGGCCATAGAAGCATTCCTAAGCAATACTAAGTACTTTCTAACCGTTTAGCATCAACTTCAGTGGTATGGCCAGAGTTCTTAGATCAATAGAAATATTTGTGCAAAATTTCATAAATATCTAATGGGTCTCACAGGGTGTCCATGGCGATTTAAAAATTACGATTTTTATTTGGGCCATAGAAGCATTCCTAAGCAATACTAAGTACTTTCTAACCGTTTAGCATCAACTTCAGTGGTATGGCCAGAATTCTTAGATCAATAGAAATATTTGTGCAAAATTTCATAAATATCTAATGGGTCTCACAGGGTGTCCATGGCGATTTAAAAATTACGATTTTTATTTGGGCCATAGAAGCATTCCTAAGCAATACTAAGTACTTTCTAACCGTTTAGCATCAACTTCAGTGGTATGGCCAGAATTCTTAGATCAATAGAAATATTTGTGCAAAATTTCATAAATATCTAATGGGTCTCACAGGGTGTCCATGGCGATTGAAAAATTAAGATTTTTATTTGGGCCATAGAAGCATTCCTAAGCAATACTAAGTACTTTCTAACCGTTTAGCATCAACTTCAGTGGTATGGCCAGAGTTCTTAGATCAATAGAAATATTTGTGCAAAATTTCATAAATATCTAATGGGTCTCACAGGGTGTCCATGGCGATTTAAAAATTACGATTTTTATTTGGGCCATAGAAGCATTCCTAAGCAATACTAAGTACTTTCTAACCGTTTAGCATCAACTTCAGTGGTATGGCCAGAATTCTTAGATCAATAGAAATATTTGTGCAAAATTTCATAAATATCTAATGGGTCTCACAGGGTGTCCATGGCGATTTAAAAATTACGATTTTTATTTGGGCCATAGAAGCATTCCTAAGCAATACTAAGTACTTTCTAACCGTTTAGCATCAACTTCAGTGGTATGGCCAGAATTCTTAGATCAATAGAAATATTTGTGCAAAATTTCATAAATATCTAATGGGTCTCACAGGGTGTCCATGGCGATTGAAAAATTAAGATTTTTATTTGGGCCATAGAAGCATTCCTAAGCAATACTAAGTACTTTCTAACCGTTTAGCATCAACTTCAGTGGTATGGCCAGAATTCTTAGATCAATAGAAATATTTGTGCAAAATTTCATAAATATCTAATGGGTCTCACAGGGTGTCCATGGCGATTGAAAAATTAAGATTTTTATTTGGGCCATAGAAGCATTCCTAAGCAATACTAAGTACTTTCTAACCGTTTAGCATCAACTTCAGTGGTATGGCCAGAGTTCTTAGATCAATAGAAATATTTGTGCAAAATTTCATAAATATCTAATGGGTCTCACAGGGTGTCCATGGCGATTTAAAAATTACGATTTTTATTTGGGCCATAGAAGCATTCCTAAGCAATACTAAGTACTTTCTAACCGTTTAGCATCAACTTCAGTGGTATGGCCAGAATTCTTAGATCAATAGAAATATTTGTGCAAAATTTCATAAATATCTAATGGGTCTCACAGGGTGTCCATGGCGATTGAAAAATTAAGATTTTTATTTGGGCCATAGAAGCATTCCTAAGCAATACTAAGTACTTTCTAACCGTTTAGCATCAACTTCAGTGGTATGGCCAGAGTTCTTAGATCAATAGAAATATTTGTGCAAAATTTCATAAATATCTAATGGGTCTCACAGGGTGTCCATGGCGATTTAAAAATTACGATTTTTATTTGGGCCATAGAAGCATTCCTAAGCAATACTAAGTACTTTCTAACCGTTTAGCATCAACTTCAGTGGTATGACCAGAATTCTTAGATCAATAGAAATATTTGTGCAAAATTTCATAAATATCTAATGGGTCTCACAGGGTGTCCATGGCGATTTAAAAATTACGATTTTTATTTGGGCCATAGAAGCATTCCTAAGCAATACTAAGTACTTTCTAACCGTTTAGCATCAACTTCAGTGGTATGGCCAGAATTCTTAGATCAATAGAAATATTTGTGCAAAATTTCATAAATATCTAATGGGTCTCACAGGGTGTCCATGGCGATTGAAAAATTAAGATTTTTATTTGGGCCATAGAAGCATTCCTAAGCAATACTAAGTACTTTCTAACCGTTTAGCATCAACTTCAGTGGTATGGCCAGAGTTCTTAGATCAATAGAAATATTTGTGCAAAATTTCATAAATATCTAATGGGTCTCACAGGGTGTCCATGGCGATTTAAAAATTACGATTTTTATTTGGGCCATAGAAGCATTCCTAAGCAATACTAAGTACTTTCTAACCGTTTAGCATCAACTTCAGTAGTATGGCCAGAATTCTTAGATCAATAGAAATATTTGTGCAAAATTTCATAAATATCTAATGGGTCTCACAGGGTGTCCATGGCGATTTAAAAATTACGATTTTTATTTGGGCCATAGAAGCATTCCTAAGCAATACTAAGTACTTTCTAACCGTTTAGCATCAACTTCAGTGGTATGGCCAGAATTCTTAGATCAATAGAAATATTTGTGCAAAATTTCATAAATATCTAATGGGTCTCACAGGGTGTCCATGGCGATTTAAAAATTACGATTTTTATTTGGGCCATAGAAGCATTCCTAAGCAATACTAAGTACTTTCTAACAGTTTAGCATCAACTTCAGTGGTATGGCCAGAGTTCTTAGATCAATAGAAATATTTGTGCAAAATTTCATAAATATCTAATGGGTCTCACAGGGTGTCCATGGCGATTGAAAAATTATGATTTTTATTTGGGCCATAGAAGCATTCCTAAGCAATACTAAGTACTTTCTAACCGTTTAGCATCAACTTCAGTGGTATGGCCAGAGTTCTTAGATCAATAGAAATATTTGTGCAAAATTTCATAAATATCTAATGGGTCTCACAGGGTGTCCATGGCGATTGAAAAATTAAGATTTTTATTTGGGCCATAGAAGCATTCCTAAGCAATACTAAGTACTTTCTAACCGTTTAGCATCAACTTCAGTGGTATGGCCAGAATTCTTAGATCAATAGAAATATTTGTGAAACATTTCATAAATATCTAATGGGTCTCACAGGGTGTCCATGGCGATTGAAAAATTAAGATTTTTATTTGGGCCATAGAAGCATTCCTAAGCAATACTAAGTACTTTCTAACCGTTTAGCATCAACTTCAGTGGTATGGCCAGAATTCTTAGATCAATAGAAATATTTGTGCAACATTTCATAAATATCTAATGGGTCTCACAGGGTGTCCATGGCGATTGAAAAATTAAGATTTTTATTTGGGCCATAGAAGCATTCCTAAGCAATACTAAGTACTTTCTAACCGTTTAGCATCAACTTCAGTGGTATGGCCAGAATTCTTAGATCAATAGAAATATTTGTGCAACATTTCATAAATATCTAATGGGTCTCACAGGGTGTCCATGGCGATTGAAAAATTAAGATTTTTATTTGGGCCATAGAAGCATTCCTAAGCAATACTAAGTACTTTCTAACCGTTTAGTATCAACTTCAGTGGTATGGCCAGAATGCTTAGATCAATAGAAATATTTGTGCAACATTTCATAAATATCTAATGGGTCTCACAGGGTGTCCATGGCGATTGAAAAATTAAGATTTTTATTTGGGCCATAGAAGCATTCCTAAGCAATACTAAGTACTTTCTAACCGTTTAGCATCAACTTCAGTGGTATGGCCAGAATTCTTAGATCAATAGAAATATTTGTGCAAAATTTCATAAATATCTAATGGGTCTCACAGGGTGTCCATGGCGATTGAAAAATTAAGATTTTTATTTGGGCCATAGAAGCATTCCTAAGCAATACTAAGTACTTTCTAACCGTTTAGCATCAACTTCAGTGGTATGGCCAGAATTCTTAGATCAATAGAAATATTTGTGCAACATTTCATAAATATCTAATGGGTCTCACAGGGTGTCCATGGCGATTGAAAAATTAAGATTTTTATTTGGGCCATAGAAGCATTCCTAAGCAATACTAAGTACTTTCTAACCGTTTAGCATCAACTTCAGTGGTATGGCCAGAATTCTTAGATCAATAGAAATATTTGTGCAAAATTTCATAAATATCTAATGGGTCTCACAGGGTGTCCATGGCGATTGAAAAATTATGATTTTTATTTGGGCCATAGAAGCATTCCTAAGCAATACTAAGTACTTTCTAACCGTTTAGCATCAACTTCAGTGGTATGGCCAGAGTTCTTATATCAATAGAAATATTTGTGCAAAATTTCATAAATATCTAATGGGTCTCACAGGGTGTCCATGGCGATTGAAAAATTAAGATTTTTATTTGGGCCATAGAAGCAT